>JANXHW010000003.1:64940164-66197664 GCA_026170595.1 Plestiodon gilberti rubricaudatus | reverse complement strand
AGTAGCATTCTCAAAGGCAATTTTTCCTATATCACCTCACAGCTGGTTTCTAGACACAAGACGCTCCTCCTCCCCCCCCCCCCCCGAGGAAAGAAAAGCTTTAGGGTATATAGACCCTTTATAAGATTCTGAAATCTTCATTTGTGGTTCCCTTTCCTTCTCATTACAAAATGTTTTTGAAAACGTACTGAAAGCCCTTTCCATAACCTGCTTTCGGCCCAATTCCCGTGACCATTTTTACTATAGGATGATGTGGTGGAGATGCAGAGAGAACATGGTGACCAAGCTTGTAAAGATTCTGTCACACAAATATTGACATCTTTTTTGAAATTCTTGACAATTGTGAGCTGAGCCAGGAAGCAGGTTACTTTCAAGATCCAGACACTGCAACAATTGCTTGAAGAAATGGCACTCAATGGAGTTCATTCATTGGCATCCACTTGTTCATTCAACCCAGAACCGATCTCTGTCCGCCTACTTGCTTCAGCTGCTCCTCCTTTTCCCACTCCCTAAATTGGAAAAGAAAGAGGGGGACAGAGAGGAAGAGGGAATGTGGAGAGGAGGAGAGTACTGAGCAACAACATTGGCGAGTGAGAGGATCAAAGGCTAGCGGCACATCAATGGGCCTGGGGGGGGGCAGGACTTGGCATGCCGCCTCAGGAATCAGGGGCTCTTGGGCCAGCTCTACTCCTACCTGTAAATCCAGAAGCCTCCTTTCAGCAACAGCAAGTGGATACGGTAGGATGGATGAGTATAATGCTGTGCAAAGTAATGGACAAAAGCTGCTCAAGCACCAATCGCAGTCTCTGGATCAGTAGCTGACAACCCTGACTGGGACGTGTGCTGGCAGAATCTCACCATACATCGAGAAGATGCTAAAGCACTGACAAAGCACTAATCACCATAAAAAAGCAAGCTCATGCTGCTTTCAATGTACAACCATTGCCTAAAAGACGGTCATATGAATTATGTGCCAGTCAAGAGGTATGTTTAGGATTACAGCCTTAATCTCTCCGAGTCTCAATTTACCCTTTTGTAAATTTCAAGGAATTCCATATCCCAGTTCCTCCAGAGTATTGTAAGGTTTAATTAAAGGGTGTAGGTGACTTGAGCTCATTGGAAGACAATTATTACTGAGCTGTACAGAACTGATCCTTTTACCTTTATAAAAAAAAAAATACTCTGACTCATTTCCCCATACGCTGAGCAATTGATGTTAAAACGTGGAGGAAAAAATTCTCAGAGAGGGAAAAGAAACCTGGCTTGTAGCAATGAAGCTTTGAGAGTAGCTGATTCATTCTTACAAACATTTTTGGGGTGAGGGAATTATTCTATGTGAATCATTGAAAAGGCTGTTATTTACAGCTTGATTGCTTGTTTTAATGAAACAGTAATAACATTGCACTGCCTGGAAAGAGTTACTGATGAGCTAATGTTCTATATTTCTGGGACTTGTGTACCAAAATGATCATTTGTGAGAGATGACTACAAAACAAGCCTCACCATATCAGAGGCTCATACGACACAAACCAGTGAACTAAAAATGCAGCTATGTCACCTCTCTTGAAAATATAACCCTAAAAGTACACTTTCTTTTTACATGAACATGAGTAATGCTGCATAGAACCACATCATGCTTGACACTTAGAAGGTAATATGTATGCTCATCTACAATATTGTCTAAAAATGATGTGGCAGATGTTGTATGTGTATGATGGTGGAAAGTCTCATTAAGGATAAAATCTTAAAATACATAGAAGAACAAGCTCTGCTGAGGGAGAGTCAGCATGGCTTCTGCAAGGGGAAGTCTTGCCTCACAAACCTGTTAGAATTTTTTGAAAAGGTCAACAGGCATGTGGATGCGACAGAACCCGTGGATATTATATATCTGGATTTTCAGAAGGCGTTTGACATGGTCCCTCATGAAAGGCTCCTGAGAAAACTCCACAGTCAGGGAATAAGAGGGCAGGTCCTCTTGTGGATTAGGAACTGGTTGAAGACCAGGAAACAGCGAGTGGGAGTCAATGGGCAATTTTCACAATGGCGAGAGGTGAAAAGCGGTGTGCCCCAAGGATTGGTCTTGGGACCGGTGCTTTTCAACTTATTCATAAATGACCTGGAGTCGGGGATAGACAGTGAGGTGGCCAAGTTTGCAGATGACACTAAACTTTTCCGGGTGGTGAAGACCAGCAGGGATTGTGAAGAGCTCCAGAAGGACCTCTCCGAACTGGGAGAATGGGCAGCAAAATGGCAGTTGCGCTTCAATGTAAGTAAGTGCAAAGTGATGCACATTGGGGCAAGAAACCAAAATTTCACATATACGCTAATGGGTTCTGAGTTGTCTGTGACGGATCAAGAGAGAGATCTTGGGGTGCTGGTGGACAGGTCGATGAAAGTATCGACCCAGTGTGCGGCGGCTGTGAAGAAGGCCAATTCCATGCTCGGGATCATTAAAAAAGGGATTGAGAATAAAATGGCCAATATCATTATGCCTTTGTACAAATCGATGGTAAGGCCACATCTGGAGTATTGTGTCCAGTTCTGGTCACCACACCTCAAAAAGGATATAGTTGAATTGGAAAAGGTGCAGAAAAGAGCAACCAGAATGATTCGTGGGCTGGAGCACCTCCCTTATGAGGAAAGGCTACAGCGTCTGGGGCTTTTCAGTCTAGAAAAAAGGCGCCTGAGGGGGGACATGATTGAGACGTATAAAATTATGCATGGGATGGAGAGAGTGGATAGAGGGAAATTCTTCTCCCTCTCGCACAACACCAGAACCAGGGGACCTGCACTAAAATTGAGTGGAGGGAGAGTTAGAACAGACAAAAGAAAATATTTCTTTACCCAGCGTGTAATTCATCTGTGGAACTCCTTGCCACAGGATGTGGTGATGGCATCTGGCCTAGATGCCTTTAAAAGGGGTTTGGACAGATTCATGGAGGAAAAGACCATCACAGGTTACAAGCCATAAGCAACCTCCCGGTTTTAGAAGTGGGTTTTCTCTGTGCCAGGTGCAAGGGAGTGGCGACTGGACACAGGTATCTTGTTGTCTTGTGTGCTCCCTGAGGCATCTGGTGGGGCCACTGTGTGACACAGGAAGCTGGACTAGATGGGCTTTTGGCCTGATCCAGCAGGGCTCTTCTTATGTTCTTATGATGTTAACTTCCACAAAACAGAGACTAGGGAGTCCTCTTCATATATTTCTTTTAAGCATGGACAGCAGCCACAGTTGCAGCAGGATTGGAGTGTGCTGGTATATGCCAAACATATGTGCTATGCTCCTTAGAAAGAGTAGAGGGCAGTGCTATGGAATGCACTAATGTAGAGGCTGGGACATGCTGGTACACTCCCCAATTCTTGTAATTGTAGATGCTAACCATGGCTACTTATGAAGAGGGCTAGATATTTCCACACTAGTGCCAATGGAAGCACCATTTTTCCTGATGTAAACAGCACAATCCGGACTAGAATTGTTGTGGAGGCAAAATGTTACAGAACATTTTTTTGTAAATCTAAAGATACATGGCCGACCTAAAGGGCTGGCCGCTGTATCCTATGCCGTTCCCAGCCTGCCCCAGGGCAGCCCGGGAGCACCTCGGGAGAAGGGGACGTTCGTACCCTTCCGCGGGTGTAAGCCAACACTATGGCTTCTGTGGCATATGTGGCATGGGGCACTATGGGTCTCATCAACCTGGTGTACATTCAGGGAGACCGTGTAAGGCCTGGGAACGGACATAGGATATCAGTGGCGCATGCCGCCGATATCCCCGCCCCCTCTCAGCCCAGGCCAACCAATGGCCACCCCCCTGGCTGTCCCTACTCGCCATCCCCCACCCCTGTACCGACTGGGCAGAGGCAGAGATCGAGGCCAGGAAGGGGGCAGTATCAGCAGCGCCGCCGCCAATATCCTATCCCCCTTCCCAGCCTTGATTTACCTTCCCAGGTCTACTTGAACTTGTGCCGGCTTGTGACAAGCTGTGCAGGTTCAAGTGGACCCATTCAGGTGATGAGGGCTTATCCTTAGGCAAGGGAACAAATCTTGCCTTGCCCGGAGGAGACCTTCGGGACATGAAAGTTCCCCGTGCGATACAGCACGCGCCCAATTGGTGTGGCTGCATTGCCATGGGGGTGTTACATAGGATTGGGTTGTTACTTATCTCACCTGGGCCATCTGGTCATCCCCCTCCCCCAGCATGCAACACATGCTCTGTCAGTGGCGCTGCGTGCTATGGGCTTGCAGGGGATAGGATTGCGCTGCAAATTTACATCTTTTGCAGCTCTGAAAATGAGAAAGCTGTTTTCTTGCTTTGGCGAAATGCTAAATAAATCCTAAATGTACTTGGGTTAGTGAGATGTTCTCAAGGCAAGGAAGCTTCAGACGGATAAGCAGATGTTAAGTCAGCAACTTTTTGCCGGGGTGGGTGAAGTCAAGGGTTTTCTTTGTATAAATGTTAAATTACCATTCGAAACAATGTGGAGTTGTCCAAGATCAGACCCTAGTACTCCTTTTATGCCTCTTCATCACCAAAGATATAGTTTAAAGGTCTAGCGACTCTAGCTAGGTCTATTTCAGTTCTATGTAGAATTCCTGCTGTTTAATGGCAAGGCTCCTCTGCCTTTAGCATCTGCATGACAACAGACATAGCAGGAGGTGTTATAATGGACCTAGACACTCTGATATCAGAACAGATCAGTCAATGAAATCAAGAAATATGGGACAGGCAGAAAGTACAATACACTCAATACACAGAATGTGATATTAAGAGTCAGTCACAATTACAAATACACTACAATAAATCAGAGGCAGAATAAATTAATCAGACATGTTTTTAGAGGGCACCTGAAAGCTAGGAGGGAGGAGGTAAAAGCATCCCAAGTGAGGATGTTCCAGGGCCTGAGGGCTGTCACTGAGAAGGCCTGGACATTTCATGTGCCAGCCAGATCTGGCATTTGTACGTGGCATATGATAATAAAAAAATAAACCAGTATTTATATACAGCCTTTCTTGGTCATTGGATTTCTCCTCTGACTTTAATTCAAGGCGATGTACATGGGCAGGCTTTCTAAACCCCAAGGGGTTTTTACAATATAATAATGTTCTAATCTTTCGTAGAACCCTTCATTCTAGATGCTTTCTTTCACAGTCCAGCCCTCTCTCTGGCGTTTGCCTCACCACACTTCAGCTGACAGGGCAACCTTGACTCTCACTCAAGTGCAGCTGTAGTTCCACTCCCCCACAGAGGCTCTGCAACTTATCAGCTCGGCATGCCAGACCAGCAGCTCTCCGACAGACACTTCCGGCCGTCTCGAACTGCTGTCCTTCAGATCTTCAGGCATATACTGTATGAGACAGTCAGGCATATATGAGACAGTCACTCTACCAACTGAGCCAGACCTCCTGGCTCCCAAGAATATCTTAATACTTGAGTAGGAACCTGTGGGAGCAGATGGCCTTAACGTTTCTGGGCCCCAAATCATGCAGGGTTTTAACAGTCATAACCAGAACCTTAAATTGCACCCAGAAACAAACAAGCAGATCAACCAACAGAGGAGTGACATGGCATGCTTCACCCAAGTGGCACCAGGCAGCAACCTGTCTACATCATTCAGCACCTGTTCAAAGTTTCCAAATGCTTTTCAAGGGCAGCTCCAAATAGAGTGCTTTGCAATAATCTAACCCCACCATTGCATGGGGACAGACATCCACAGAGTTGTTTTAATGATTTCCAAGGACAGGCATATATTTCTCATACAATGAGCCAAGGTTACAGCGGGGCTTCTGTTCAATTCGCTAGAGTCAACCAGCTTCTTTAATTGCTTGTACGAGAATACAGCTGCAGCCTGCAGCAGTTGCATAGCTCCAGATATGTTTATTGATCTCGGTGATTCAGAGCTTTTGCTTCTAGGCACAAGTCAGCACATTTAACAGCTCGGCACAGTGGTTCAGGGATCAATCAGTGTTTCTTCCTCCTGATCCATTTTAATTGTGATATCAAAGATGAAACTTCGTTTAGGTTAAGAGGGAGATTAAAAGCTGGGATAAAATGATATGATAAAAGCAAGAGGTACTTGGACATGCAGATCTAAGGAGAAAATGAAATCTACTAATCTCATGAACTGACCTGAAACTAAGCAGCTGGAATAATGTCGGGATCAGTTTAAGCTCTTATAACAGCAAGCAATTCAATAATAAAAAGTAGTTTGCTCCCTTCACCCCCTCACTTGGCAGCATCAGAGAACAAGAAGCCAACCTGTCTCCCCAGGACAGCAGAACTCAAGGAATGTGATTTGGCGTTGACCAAATGCACCAATACGTCTGGCACAGGTTTGTCTGCATCTGATCTGAATGTGGGTAGGATTTGAAACCTTCACAGTCTGTGCTACTGCTCAACCATTTCAAGGATAAACAGCCTGGAAGCATGTCTCACAGCAGCAGCATTGAGTCATATCTGTAAGAAACCAACATCATAGGTAGCTGTGTTGGCCCATTAGGCAAAAATCCAAAACTGGAAGTAGGGTAAATTTCTGTACTAGAGCCAACTAAAATACCGTATTGCCCCGATTATAGGACGCTCCCGATTATAAGCCGCACCCTTAAAGTTTGGTGCTATTTTTTAAAAAATACATTTTTAACTTAAAGAAAATATACCCTAGTATAAGTAGCCTTCCCAGATCCAAAGGGGGACAGAGTGCCTACCTTTAACCTTTGGAATTTGGGCAGGTGCAGCTTGTTGCACCCTTCCATGATGATGAGCTGCACCTGCCCAAATTTCAATGGTTAACAGCACAATCCTATGCATGTCTACTCAGAAGTAAGTCCCATTGCATTCAATGGGGCTTACTCCCAGGAAAGTGTGCATAGGATTGCAGCCTAAAGGTTGGCACTCTGTCCTCCTTTGGATATGATAAGCCTATGCAGGAGCTCTTGCTCTCAAGTTTCAAACTGTACTCTCAACTTTCAAACTGCAGGATCAATAAATATCTTAGTTTCCACAGAGTCCTGGGGCTGGAGCTTAAAGGTTAGTTTTTTCAAATGCTTCCATCCTGAGATTAGAGGTTGCTAGAGAGATCATTGTTTGGCCATTTAGCAACTGATTAAGCACTTTGCAGTTTAAGAAAAAGAAAAAAAAGCCCTGTTTTACCTTTGAAAGAGACTTGGAGAGACTTGAAAACAGAACGCATTGCAGAAAACTCTAGCAGAAAATGATAGGGTTTGATTGTAGGCCACACCCCTACTTTAAAGACTTGCTTTAGGGGGGGAAAGTGAGTCTTATACTCAGGTCAATACCAGTATCATGAAGTGGTCAGTGAGCTTTCAGGTTCTCCAGAACTCTTCAGGCAAAGGCTGGACTAGATGGTTTTCTTACTTCCTCCATCCCTTGATGCTATGAATGAGTTCTGTCCTTTCACAATAACACTGGACAACCTGAATTCCAAAAATGTCAGCTTTTTAAAAAGAAAATGAACTCCTGTATAATTATTTAGCCTACACATGGAAGCCAGGTAATATTATTGGGTAGTAGTGTTGCATAAATTACAAGCAAGCACATTCCTAAGTCCAGTTTAGACAAGTCACAAACCAAATGGGCATTTATACAAAATCCAATACTCCTATATTAACATCAGTTTCAGGTTGGCCCACTCACCAGTGGAACTATAGGCGTGCGTAGAAAGTGGACGAGAAGCATGACTGAATAAGACAAAATTTAAGATGCGCTTGACACAAAGATGAGACACACAAAATGCTGATTCAGTGGGAATGAAAGATGCAGCAGGTGTTCCAACAGCAGACAGGCAATATTAGGTGATCTTGTGTCATCCCAACAGTGAAATGAGGTCATGCTGCGCATAGCTGCTATCTGACAGAAGAGGTCAGGGGACTGAAAAGATAAAAGTGTCCCACAAAACAGCAGCAGCAGCAACAACAACAAAGGCAATAGCACGATGAGAAGGGGTTGACTGGCACAATTGCAATGATTGATGAAAGCCAGTGAATAGAAAAACGAGATACAAGGACGGGGGGGGGGGAGAGTTGAGAAAAGAGGAAATAGTTTAGTTTCTCCTAAAAACTATTTTCACTCTACGAAAGATAATCTAAAAGTCCGAATGTTCTGAAATGCTTTTAAATAGAGTTGAAAGCCTAACTCTGTCTCGGAATGTCAGGATCACTGAATTTGTGAAAATCTAAGCACCAGCACTGACTTGAAAGGCTCAGCCAGCCCACTCACATTATGAAAACATGCTTCCAGGATAAGCAATAGAAAGATGTTCCTTCCATAGCTTGGGAAGGTCAAACTCAGATCTGCTGATACAGACAGAAGGGCTAATAATAAGCCAATTAGGGTTTTTAGCTGAGAGGCGGAGGTGCTTTTAACCAATTAATTGATTTGTCATTAACATGTTACAATGCCTCAGCTGACTGAGAAACTCACATTAAAATCATAGCCAGAATCAATAGATGCATATTCGTGTTTTTTTACAACATGGTCTTGTGCTGCTGAAAGTGCTGTTAGATGAAGTTCTGTGCTAACTATTCCATAGGCCTACATGGGAGTAACGGATTGTTCTTCCCTCAACACTACACGGAGGACCAAATCAGATAGGATACTTAAGATCTCTTGCGGTTTTTAAAAATGTGTTAAGAGCAGTTGCCAGGGCTGACCCAAGCCCTCCTGACGCAGCATGCCAAATGATGCCCCCCTTACCCGATGGATGGTGTGCCAGTCTCTGCTTTACCCACTCTCCATTGTTCTAGCTCAGCACTCCCCTCCCCTCCACATTTCTTCTTCCTCTCTGTCCCCCTCTTCCTTTTTCAATCCAGGGAGTGGTAGGAGAAGGAGGAGCAACAGAAGCAAGTAAGTGGACAGAGATGGGTGCTTCCCCACCCATCTGCTGCCCGAGGCAACCCCTTCAGTTGGCCTCATGGATGGGCCAGTCATGGCAATTGCTGCTCCTGTGTCTGTGTGCAGATAATACTTGTATGTTTTGTCCCCTGAAGCTAATAGCAGCTTGGAATGGGGGCAGCTTTAACGAGGCAAATAGCATGGGGGAGGAGGGTTAAAGCCTGTTCCCTCAGCACTGTGGTCCCAATCCAAATACGGTGTTAGTAACACTTTGAAAAATGTGGAAGATGGTATTCACCGATCTCCCATGTAATGTCTCCATTGGCTGTGAGCCTTTGCATATACTGGTAATTTCAGGAGTGCTTTGGATAGAAGTTTCTCTCACTTGGAAGTTCTGTCCACCTGAATCAAGGGACTGTAATTGGTCCCTGGGGCCAGCAGGTGACATTTTGCTGCCTGAAGCAGAGCACCAAATGGGGTCCCTTCCCTTCCTGTTCTCTTTTTTCCTATTAAAATCATAAGTTTCAATTTCTTCTTTCAAATCCCCCTTGAAGGGAAGAGGGGATGCAGCATGGCACCATTTCACCTTCCTTCCTCTGCAAATCCTCTGTGGGGGGAGTTGCTGTGTGTGCTGCCCTTGAGAATGAGCCCACCATTTGCTACCCAAAGTTGCTTGGTTCATCCTTCTCCATAGTATGGACAACTCTGTAGGTTCTGTCTACAAGGCAGAATACTCACTGGAAAGTCCAACACTGAAAGTAGAAGCTTTGTGTGAACATACGGTAATCTTCAAATGGGGTGAGTGGGTGGGTGCCTGTATAGTTCCAGATATAGACATAGGTCAAGATATAACAAAATACTGTATTGGTCTGAGTACAAGACTCACTTTTTTCTCCTAATTTAAGTTTTTAAACTAGGTGTGCGTCTTATAATCAGGCCGTTGCAATTTAATGCCAGTGATTTAATTAATTTTTTTAATAGCACCAAACTTTAAGGGTGCGTCTTATAATCAGGTGCGTCTTATACTCAGGACAATACGGGGTAGTTATAGATATAAATCTGTTCTTCTGCTCCTGGGAATATTGGAGGATGCAGTACTGAGCAGGTGCAGTGCAGGAGGAGGCTCCGACGTCTGTCACAGTTGTGTAGAAGCAGCTTTTTGGCATGTGTAGCTTTTCTCAGCACTGTGACATGACAAGCAACACTGATAAGAGGCGAGGCAAAGGCAAAGCTGAAATGCGAGTGCTCGTCTTAAACTTTGACTGAACCTTTCCTTTTGCTGCATGGAGCAGCTGAGGCAGGAAGGAATGGGAGGCAAGGAACACTTTCTTTAGAACTGTAAACACCCCTAAGTGGCTTTGAGCATCAGCATTTGGGACTGGCTGTGAGAGAAACGGGACAGCTGGCAAAGCATGTATCTGTAATTGGATGGTCACAGGTGTCTGTTTTCGCAGTCCACAGCTAACTTCGCTGGTTTTCCCCAGACAAGGAACACTCACCTTTTATCAAACAAATGGGCTCACCATCTGCCACTCGACACACAAAGAGTCTGGTAGTTATGAATGCCCCAACTAGGACTGGAGACATACAATACTTTTAAAGACAATTCAGCTTGGTTTGAGAGGCACATTGTCTCCTATATAGGATGCACAGACACCTATTTTGTTGCTGCTGTTGTCCCTCCTGACCCCAGTTATCTCTGGTCAAACAGACTTTGCAGGTTTTTGAAACAATATAAAAACCTGCCAAATCTGTTTACTAGACGAGAAAGTGGGACAAATGTAAAAAAAGCATGAGCAGATTCCTCTTTCAAACTGCCATCAATTTGCTGGAAAAAACCCACTACTAAACATCAGCAGTCCAAGAACCCAATCCTATGGGCCTGCTGTGGCGCTGGAACTTGCATTCCGGCAGTACAGCATGCTTTACAATAGTTGCAAAAGGCGACCCGTCATTTTGGGCAGCCTGGCTGCCATCACAAGTGGTGAGCGGTTGCAGCCATGTGACAGCGGCCTGTGAAGATGCCCTGGCGCCAGTAAGTCTGCATGGGGGGCAAGAGGGGAGTAGGCAGAATAGGGGATGGAGAGGGTATGTTGAGGCCAGAAAGGGGGCAGTATTGGTGGCAGCAGTGCCACTGATATCCTATCCCCCTTCCTGGTCTTGATCCACCTCCCCAGATCCACTGTTTTGTCCCAGGCTCCTCTGAGCCACTATATTCCCTTTCAAAGTCCACTTTAGGCTAAAATCAGCCCTTTCACGCTTAAATAATTAAAACGCTATGCGCAGAAACAAACTCCTGAACTCAAGGCAGCAATTAACAAATTTTATTCCTTTCCAAGCGACCCTTATCACCTATACATTTCCCAAAGTAAAAGCAGTCCCTCAGTAACCCAGTCTACTTATCTAAACAAGGCAAGTGTCCTTGGAAAATCTCAGCGCATTCCCCCACAGCTGTGGAATCTCCATGTTGCCTTTCTCCAGTCCAGCAGAGCATCTTGCAACAAAAGTCCAATCAAGAAAAGTCTCTCCAGCCAGTCAGGCAGAGCTTCCTCAATATTAGTCAGTCCAGGTATCAGTCCATCCAGGTAAGTAGTCAGTCTAGCAGAGGTTCCACATCTAAGCAAAGTTGTCATCTGGCAGGCAGTAATCACACAGCAATCCAACAGCATATCCCTCTGGTGAGGTAGCTGGCCTCCTTTTATTTCTCCAAGTCTTCATTAAGCATAAGTGGGCACAGCTGTGGGCTGGCAATCAATGCACTCCAGGTCCTTCTAAGGGTCCACAGGTGTGAAGCCACACGCAATTGCCTACAGTTGTGCTTCCACCCACGCAGTCCTGGGTGTTAACCCCTGGTATCCCAGTCCTGTCATCTAAGTCCTTTAACCCCTTCCTTCCCAGATCTGTCAAAACAGGGGACCACTGATAACACCACTAACTCCTCGCCGATCTTCTGCGATTTCCACTACATCCACTCGGACGTGCACTAGCAAAATCGCTGGCACAGGTCAGAGTAGACCCATCGCAGCATCAAAGGTTTCTCCTGGCAAGGGAACAAATGTTCTCTTACTCGGAGAAGACCTCCAGGACTGCCCCCCTCTCCACAGGATGCAGCACACGCTCCAGTGGCACAGCTGCATCAGCGGAGGGGTGGAGTTCGATAGGATTGGGCTGTTAGTTTGAGTAATCAAGACACTAGAGGGAATAAAAGGTTCCTTGTTGAATCTTTGGAAGGAAGAAGTCAAATTTATTGCAGGTATAATAAGCCCTCTTCATCTGCAGGTTAGCCATCCACGGATTTGACTCAACGCGGATGGCTAACCCCAGAAGTAGAGTCTCACTGGGGGCGGAAGGCATCATCACGCTACCTTATTCTCCAGCTGCGCCGGGCCCGCTGCCCACTTCTCAGCTCCCAAATCAATTTTCTTTGTCTGGGTCTTAGGGTTGCCCTTGGACATCTGTATGTGCAGTGGCGTTCCCAGCCCTCCTGGCGCCTGGGGGGGGCGGGGTTGGAGCGCCCCCCCAAGTAGCCGGGCTCGGGGCTGAGCGCCCACTCTGCATGTCCCCGGCCTCCGGAGGCTGCGCTCCGAAGGCTGGGGATAAGCCGTCCTTAAAGCGACCGCCCCGTTCGGCGGTTGAGAGCTTTATGAAGAAGCCGAACGCGTCGCTGGCTTTTATAGGGTTTGCGCATGCGCAACCCCCCAGCGACGCGTTCAGCTTCTTCATAAAGCTCTCGACCGCCGAACGGGGCGGTCGCTTTAAGGAGGGCTTATCCCCAGCCTTCGGAGCGCAGCCTCCGGAGGCCGGGGACACGCGGAGTGGGCGCGCTGCTTCGGAGGGGCGCGCCAGCCGGGCTCTGGTGCCGCGCCGCTCTGCACAGCCCCGAGCCTGGCTGCTGCGCCCCTCGCCCACTCAGCGCCTGGGGGGGAGCACACCTGCTCCCCCCATATAAGAACGCCTCTATGTATGTGCCACCCATATCCAATCTTTACAGCCCTAAAGATATTAAATGATTCAATGATTCTTTACAGCCCTGTATATTAAATGATTCTGTAAGGAAGTTTGGACACAAAGACAAGATTACAGACAAGAGTTGAGGCCTGCAGGAAATTCATTTGGGGGGCATTTCAGCGTGGGATGCTTCTGTGTTTCTTCACTGCTAAACTAGGGGTATGGAAAGTACTACACAGAATCAGCAGGTACCATGCTGCGTAGAATCTAGTGCAGCTTTGACCTGTGTGACCTGTGTGTTCTGTCCTCAGTCCAAAACTCTGTGAAGTTGTGGGAACTGGTACAACTGCTGTATGGCTTGTGGCAATTGGCTATGCTGAAGCGACACACCAAAGCCACCACTAAAGAGACATATCCAGAAGTGCCAGTGGATGAAAGCTTTGACAGCTACAAAAAAACTGTGTGTGGCTGCTTAGCCACTCACAGCGTTAAAATGCTGGGGTACCTGGGGCACTTGAAGAGAAGAGAAAGAAGAGTCCAGTGTTTTGGGAGATGCAGAGGCTAAGGGGATGACATACTGTAGCCTGATGCCTTGAATACAAATGGCATGCCCACAACTATGGATAGTATGTGTCCTAGCTCCTTCAGGCTAGGCAAGCCTGAGATCAGGAAACTGTACTCCCCTTTTGATGTGCAACAACCAGAGGCGTTGCTATGACTAGTGGGAGCCATCACAACAAACCCCAGGCAAGGATCTGAAAACTTGCTGCATGCTATTCTCTAGCTTGGAACTATCGAGACTGCTCTGACCCGTTCCAGGAGTACTAGTCTTACAGTCCAATCCTACCTAAATCTGCACGTGGCAATGTAGCGGCATCAGCGCAGCTTCCGCTACATCCCACGGGGGATTTTCGGCTGCTGGAGGTCTCCTTGGGGTAAGTGGACATTAGTCCCCTTGCCCTGGGGTAAGCCCCAGCAACTGCTATGGGGCAACTCAGACCTGCACCAGCTCAATTGCTGGTGCAAGTCCGTGTTGCTCCATGCAGGCAGATCAGGCCTGGGAAGGGGGGTTGGATTCGGCATGTGCCACTGCTGAACCCACCCCCTCCCGGGCCTTATTTGTCCATCCCCTGCCCCATCTCCTCCCCGTTCCAAAGGCTATCAGGTTCCAAAGGCAAGGAAGAGAGATTTCTAGCTTTCAAGGAACATTAATGTTCTTTTGTTAAAGTCTCTGATGGCTCATTTGTTGCCTGGTGATAGCCCTAGTCATAGTAATCAAGACAGACAAACTCATAACACCTTCCAGAAGTAATGAATCTCCTGCAATTAATTTGGCACAACATGAACCAACAAATGTTACTGTACAAAAACCAGCCACTGGAAGACTATCCCACCTGTTCTGCACAGTGCTCTGTCTAATCCAGTTCTCTCTCTTCTACCCAGAGCATGGCTCTCCATAAATCCAACTTTAATTATTCTTGTAATAAGAACAATCCCCTTAGAGCAAGTTTAATACAGGGCTCTTGAGGACACTGATGGAAAAGAGAGCTATATATCTCTCTAAAAACATTAGTGATTTATGAACAAAAAGGAATACATTAGTTTAAATAAAAATGTATGTCCATACCTGGGGAAGAAAGCCAAACAATTCAGATTTTACGTGGACTTGCACTTGCAAGTCCACTTTCTATAAAGGTGTAGATATGCATCTTGCTCTACAGTTGTTCTTTAGACAGGCATATGCCACTGCAGAAGTCAAACAGGGCTGTCACAATTTTTGTGCCTGCCTGAAGATGCCAAAGGGAGGCAGCTGACAGTGGCAAAGGAGTGTACATGGGGCATTTCTGCCAATTTTCTGCCTCTTGTCAGCCCATTGCCACCTGAGGCAACAACTTTACCCCATTTCATGAGTGGGCCACCCTTGCCTCTAAGTCCAACAGCCCAATCCTAATGGGGCCAGGCAGCAGCGGAACATGCATTCTGCTAGCACTAACTGCCATAAAGCAGTCAGCGCCAGCCGTAAAAGGCATTCCAGCAGTGCGCAAACTCGTGCGCTGATGGACCATCAGTGGGAAGGCGCTGGAGTCTTCCCGTGTGCTCTGGAGCAGCTGAAAGAAGCCGCCAACTGGAGTAAGGTGGCAGGAGAGGCAGGATGGGGTGGCAACAGGGGCAGAGGATGGGTGGATCGGGTCCAGGGAGGGGGTGGGTTCGGTGGCAGTGGCGGCTGCCGAATCCTAACCACCTTCCTGGACCAAATCCTGCGGCATGGGTCCATGCAGACCCTGTTCCAGTGATTTTGTTAGTGCAGATCTGAGTAGACCCCCCCCCCCAATGCCGCAGATGCTTACCCCTGGGTAAGGAAAAAATTGTTCCCTTATCCAGGGGAAACCTCTGCATCTGCCCCCTCCGCAGGATGCAGTGGTTGCCATTTTGGCACCGCTGCATTGACGGGGGGGGGGGAGAGAATAGGATTGGGCTGCAAGGCTACCCACTGGGTTACAGTTCCAAGAAGCAGTCCAGGGCAGTTTTTTTTCTGGTCAGTTGATATTCTTAGATTTTCTTAGATTTTCTCCCATGTAAGTATACATAGGACTTCAGGGGGAGAAAGTGCTTTGAGAACCCTAGCACTATACATACAAGTTAGCGCTTAGCTCCAGGGTCTGAAATTTAATAATTAGGTCTAAAGGAATGTAATTTTTTGTTTCTGAATTTTCTCTGCATGTTTATACATCAGCTAGGATAAGATGATAAGGGGATATCATACTCTTGTGGATATTACTTATTCAAAGGAAGATATCTCTGCTTGCTTGCTCTGCCAAAGGGAAAATCTATATTTCTAATCAAGCATGAGCATATAATAAAGTCCAGGTCAGAATTTGCTTCTTATTGAGAAAGGCACAAACATACTTTTAGAAGAACTTATTAAAGTTACGCACTCCCTTGGGATGTAGACTGGGGAGCAGAACTGTTTCAAAGTAAATAAACCCCCAAAAAACAACAGATAAAAAAAAACACAAAGTATTATCGGGAGAGGAAGAGCAAAATTCTGTGTTTCATTTGAAGCAACAACTTGTCTCACTCTCTCATATCAGTGCATAATATTCTCATTCCTTGAATCTATACAAACTGCAAAGTAATAACGGTAGAATAATAATTATAGATATTGCAATATCTCACCCATAACACTGAAAAACCCCAGAATGAAAAAAAAAATTAATAAGTACCAAAACCTAGCCTTGGAAATTAAACATGTCTGGGAACGTCTTACAATACTTCTCCTAATAGCCTTCACAGGGTTGTTCCAAATTCAAAAGTAAACTCAGCAGAATAGATGTGACAGCACTCCTCTTAAATAAAATGCAAAAGAAGCCATTCTCCAGGCTAGCCACATAACCAGAAAACTCTTAAACAACATTCGATACTGCTTACAGAAAAAGGCTTGGGGGTATGGGATCCTCATGTGAGTAAGCACTGAGACTACTGAGGAGAATGATACTATTTTTCCCCCACCCATGAGGCTCCCCTAGATGCCAATCAGGAACACGGTAGAATGCTGTACCCACAGCCAAACAGCCTGAGGCTGACATCATCTCAAGCACCTAAGCAGTAGAGCCAAAGCTGAGTCAAGTCAAAAGGGAGAGGGAGATGATAGGGACAGTGGCATAGGAACGTGGCCCCCTACCTGGGGTTGCAGACCAATTTGCTGCCCCCCAGGAAGCCATGCCCCGGGGGTGACGTCACCCAAAAGTCCCACCCCTGCCAGGTGACATCATCGGCCTCTGAGAGGCCAAAATCATACCCTGGGAGCTGGGCGGGCAGGCAGGCAGCACATTCCCCGCCCGCCAGAAGCCTCCGGAGGCCTTCAGAAGCCTCTGGTGACTGAAGAAATCAAGAAAAAAGCGGTGTGAACGCCGCGACCACCAAAATTGAGTGTTGCCCCTCTGCTGACCGCCAGGTCCTGCTGGAAGCCTCCAGAGGCCTTCAGAAGCCTCCGGAGGCCTAAGAAATAAAAAATGCAGTGCGAATGCTGCCGTAGCTGCCACACCGCCACCAAAATCGCCGCCCTGGGTGATTGCTGCCCCCCTGCTGCCCCCCAGGCCCTGCCTCCCAGGGGCAGACCGCCCCCCCATTCCTACGCCTCAGGATAGTGAGGGGTGACTCTGTTGCTAAGGTGACTGAGACACTTCCTTTCCCGTCAGGAAATCCAGATGGTTCGGGGGTGTGCAGCCAGGGGGCAGGCGTCCTATCTTGTGTGTAGCCCAAAGAGAGAGAGAGAGAGAGAGAGAGTGAGAGAGAGAGAGAGAGAGAAGAGGTGAGAAACTTAGGAAAGAGAAGGAGAGCTTTGGATGACTTATCCCCTTCTCTCTCATAGGTGAAACACGAACTGGGAGAGGGCCATGAGGAAGTCAGGCTAGCTACTCTCCACTTGCCATGTACTACTATTACTACTTAACTTAGCCACAAACTGAAAAGCAAAATTCCTTCGCTGGTTTGTATTACTGGGAAAGCTTGGAGAGTGCACATGTATCTTGTTCATATACTCAACATTCAGGTGGTATTATTTTACTGCTGTTATTTTGAGATAATCATTTGCTCTAGTCCAGTAAGGAAGATTCAGGTGCAGAAACAAACTCATGTATTCCTCTTCTAGATGCAGTCACCACACACAATGTGGGGTGCTGCATGGTGCAGGGCCCCCTTGCAATTGAGCTGATTCTGCCAGACATGTTCATTTTCACATGGGGAAACATGGGGAAATGTTTCACAGGGAGGGACATTTTCACTCTCAGCAGCATGCATGCAGCCCCAGATGTTGTATGAGGATTTCTAGACAGTGACCACTGTCTACATAAATAAAGAATTTGCATGTTGAATCCCTAACCTGTCCAATAAACTCTTCACTTTTTCATCGTTTCTTCCAAGGCTGAAATCAGTGCAATCAATTTAAATTATAAGACACCCTTTTAAGAAGTTACTTACATTTATTGCATAATGAAGGGAGAAAGCACACTTTAATTAATATTTACAATTGAAAGAAGATTAGAGCTAAAATCCCCTATTAGCAGTTCATCGAATCCACCTATAATTGTGTACCAAGCTATCACTGAAGCACTTTAAATCTTAAAAAGCTTTAGAAAGAGCTGGAAGGCAGTTGTCTGCTCTAGCATCTCAGAGAAATGGATGGGGATCTCCACAAGTTACTTTTCCTTGAACTGTAACCCAAACACTTTAGCAGCCATATCATCTTGACTTCCAAAATACAGTACAGTATATTTTGAATGTAACCAATACCGGTACCTCACCTGCAATGCAAAAAGTTACACAGCATTCCAGTTTTTAAGAAAGCAGCAGCTTTCAAGATTACACTTGTTGAAATCTACAGCAGTTTGACCACTATGCATCTTTACTCAGAAGTAGGTGTCACTATGTTCAAAATGGGCAATACTCAGGTCTAAATGTGCATAAAATTATAGCCTTAACTGACTGGGAAGAACTTCATGTGAAAAAGATCTGTACTGCTGCTACCTCTATGTACCCTGAAAATTCCAAGCAAATGAGACAATACTGTTCATTGACTAGGCTACTCTGTAATAATGTAGGAAGCAACTTTTAAGCCTGTCAGAAAAAAGATGCCAAAAACTGATGCAGCTAAAATCACAAATGTATTTTTCAATGTCGTGAGCCAGTGGTAGTGGTGTTTTTTTTTAATGTTATTCATTTTAATACAAACATAAATAAAAATCAATTAGACATTTATAACAAGTACTTTGAAACTGTTTCTTATTTGTGTGCCTTTTCATTTCCATTAATTCCTCAACATCTCTCTCCCCTTTTCTCCAGCATTTTCCTCGCAAACTGTTGTAAACTTTTATACAGTACATTCAGCTGGATACACACACCTATTCATACCTCCATACACAAGAGAAAATCCAAAGAGGACAAAGGCAGAAGGAAGGGAAAAAGGAAAAGAGAAAAAAAAAGGGGGCAGAGAAGGACAAACACAAATAACGCCACCTGCTTTTTACAATGCATAGATCAGCGATTTTCAACCTTTTTCATCTCACGGCATACTGACAAGGAGCTAAAATTGTCAAGGCACACCACCAATTCTTGACAATTGACAAGGCACACCATGCTGCTGTGGCTTGCAATTGACAAGGCACACCACTGATGTGGCTACAACCATTGGGACTCACATCCCCCAATGGCCCTACTAATAAATAATCCTCCCGCAGCACACCCTGCGAATCATTCGCAGCACACCAATGTGCCGCAGCATACTGGTTGAAAATCAAGGCATAGATAATCTTCACACACTTAATTTGTATTTCTTTAAGAGTTCTGGTCCACACCTTGACCTGACTTCTTAGCTGGCAGGTCCACCAGTTATGAGCCATTTGTAAAGCTTTCTGTATACACCTTCACTGATGTGGCTATAACCAAAAATCAGAGCAAATGTACAAGAGATGAAAGCTTTTGTTGGAACAGATTTTAAGATTTAACTGGGCATTCTCAAAACTGCCCAGTAAAACAAACCATGCTTTTGCCTCTTGCCAATCTACTGCGTCAAACTTCATGTATTTAGCTAGCATCCTCCACGTATGTGACACTTTACAGAATAACAAGAAACAAAAATGTCCTGCCTGAGAAGCTTACTATTTAAATATCATCAGAGGCCAAGGCAACAGAGGAATACAAGAGGAGGACAACAGAGAGGCAAGGGTAGAATAGGAAGATGTACACATGCACTTAAGTTTAAATTCAGTAGCGGATGAGGACGAAGGGCTTGGACCAAAGGCTTCATAGAAGAAATGGGTTTCAAATTTTGGGAGGATGTTCTAGGTTTAAAGGGCAACAAATGGAAACGGGCAGAGTTGTTTTCAGTAGTAGCAGAAGATCTTGTAGTGTTTGAAAGTAGTAGAGTCGGAGATGCACATTTCATAGGCGAGGTTATACTGTCTGGGAGACAGGGATGGGTCAAGGCCATAGAGGCCTTTAAAGAGAAAGGCAAAGAGTTTGCTTTTTTATGGGAGTAATGCTTGCTTGCTGTATTTGTCTGAACAGACTGGACGTTCTAGATTTTGCCCAAGTACACCTAGGAACATAAGAAGAGATCTGCTTGGTCAAACAAAAGGTTCATTGAGTACAGCACCCGGATTCCTACAATGGCCATCCAGATGCCTCTGAGAAGCCTGCAAGCAGGGAATGTACGCAAATGACCCTCTCCAGTGGTGGTTTCCTAGAAACTGGTATTGAGAGGTAGCAAATAAGCCATCATGATTCGTGGCTAATGAGTGGGAATGCCTGTGTCTCCGGCCTCTCCTCCTCCCAGGGGAAGCAGTTCAATATCCATGGGATTCTGGAAGGCCATAGCTGCAAAAAGAACTGGCCGAGGCAGCTTTGTTGCTTGTGACTTAAAGATTTTAACGTCCTTTAAATCCAACACCAGAGATCAGTGGGATCCCCCTTTGTTCCCCGGGTTATTTCATCACGGGGTGCTGGCTGTCTCCCACTATCAATCCCTGCCCAGGGGTCAGGTGGAGACCCATTGCCCTAGGGCTGGCCCAGGATATGGTCTTTGAGGGTACTACAGTGCCCACACCACATGCCTACGAAGGGTTTGACTGGGGCCAGTGATCTTGGGGGCTCCAGTGGCGTTTCACCTGTGGCTTGGCCAGGCACCATCGTCACCCATGCTCCACAGCCTGCCTTTTGGAACTGGGTCATCATAATGCATGTGTTTGCATATGATTGATATATGAGAAAGAGTGTCATGATTAGGTTAATCCTAAACACAAACTGTGGCTAAGCTATCAGCACAAAACAAAAAAAGTTTGATATGGGGAGTGGAGAGAGACTGGAATCATGCAGATGAGATAGATGAGTTTTCACTTGTTTGCATCATTTTGTGCTGAATGTTAAGACTGTAAAACTATGCAGTAAACTAATTAATTTCACTCACTTTTGACATACTGCTTAAATCAGTTTAGGAATGCCACAGCTGAATAAGCCCATCTTAGAGTTTATGATTGCTTCCTTCCAAAAGACTGACTCACATGCCAGCATCAATGGAAACAGTGCACTGAAAAGAGCCACTTAATTAAATAACTACTTGAAAAGGTGATGCTAAAACATGAAAGCAAATCAAGACAACACTTTAATGAAGGATAATACAAAAAAGAGTGTTTAAAAGTTTATATATGGAAGGGTAGTAGATACAAAATAAAGCCTGAAGAAAAAAAAAAGTTCAGTCCTATCCAGTTTTGCATTTGCAACGCTATGAATGGGAACTAGAGGAATACATGGATGGGTAGCATGTCAGAGATAGCACATTCCCATCCCGGGAAATAATAAACCCTACTGAAATAAATGGAATTTGCTTCTGTGTTGTAAATGTGATTGGAATTGAAACATTGCTATCTAATAAGGCCCCAATCCTATCAGGGCCTCCCTTGAGCTGCCAGAAGTGGCACAAAAGCTTTACAGTCCAGGCCACTGCTACAAATGGGCTGCAGCACAGCATACGCAGCAGCGGCTCATGGAGGCTCCGCAGGTGCAGGTATGTTGGCAGTGGGGGGGGGGGGTTGTGGGCAGGAAAAGGGGAAGGCAGGGGGAGTTTTGGGATGTAAAGGGAGGGGGTGGATCCCGGGGGCAACAGGGTGTGCCACGATCTTATCCCCTCTTTTTGAAACCGCCCCACCCTTTTTCTCTCCTCAGACTTATGCAAGCTACATCACTGGTGTACAGGTGGGCCCCCATATCCACTGATTCGCTATCCACGGTCTCAGTTATCCACGGATCATGGGGACCCCTCCAGGCTTTTACTTTTTTCCCCAGTAAGCTTTGTTTCTTCCTTAAAGAAACAGGAGAAGCAGCCTCTGGCTGCTTATTACAGGCAAGCAGAATGAGACTAAGGGCTCAGTCCAGCCCAACTCAGGCACAGTTGAGGCCCAATTGTGGCACAATTGGGGCCCAAAATAGGACCGAGTTAGGCTGCAACTGTGCCTGAGTTAGGCAGGAGGCAAGAGCAGTGGGCCAGGATCGAGGCAAAACTTACCGCAGAGGCAGGCAGGCCCCTGTGGGGAGCTGTCAGTCTTGTGGAAGCGAAGAGCCCCCTCCTCAGCTCGTCTGTGTGCACCTACCACAGCTGCTGCAGCGTTCGCAGCAGATGGGCAGCCACAGGTGGGCCTGCAGGCACTGGGCGTGCAACAGTCAGCGGAAGGGCAGAGGTTGTGCCAGTGCCAGCTGCCCCAGGGCACCCTGGGCATTAGCCACCTGTCGCAGGGGGGAGTGCCACTGCCCTCCCTCCTGCAGAAGGCGATGCCACCCCCAAGCCACGGTGAGGCTGCACGTGGGAGTCATGGGGGGAGGGGGTGGGAACGTCACACACAAGGGGGGTCTCATGACGTCTGGAACTGCCTCTGCCAGGACATGCCCGTGCACTGCCTGAAGCCCTGGGCCTCCAGGGCTGTGGCTATGCCCACAAAGAAGGCATCCCGGCATGCCTTCTGCTCCGTGCCCCGGCCAAGACCGAGAGATGCCTTGGGCTTGTCTGCTGCGAGCGGGAAGGGCTCACGCAGCTCATCACACCCCCAGATGGGGCAACGTCGGCACCTCGCAGCAGGTGCTCCAGCGGGGTGGGGGATGCCAGCGTACATCATCAGGGAGTGGGAGGGGAGGCAGGCACACAGACAGGGGGTGCTGGGGAGGGGCACGGGTGGGTCAGAAACAGACAGACAACAAGGCTGGTGGGAGAGGGATACAGGGAGAGGGGTCTGCAGAGACCAATAGGGACACAGGGGTCACTTCGCAGATGGAGGCAATGCAGGAACGGCCGCCTCTCATGCAGACGGAACGAGGGCGGTAACGGACGCCGTTGACGGGTGGAAACGGACACCGTTGATGGGCGGACTGAGGGCGGAAACGGACGCCATTGACGGGCGGACCGAGGGTGGGTGAGAGCCCCGGTTGCTGAAAGGGCTCTTCACGGACATGGCGGACATGCGCCATTTCGGCTGTCAGTGGTTGCCTGCCTGAGAGGCCCCACAACTCCCCCGTCCCCTCTGAGCCCGGAGGGTCTGGCAGCCCCCCTGCTGTGTTCTCCCTGGGCTGGCTGTGGCAGGCCCTGGCTGGGACTCATGCAGGGCCTTGTGTGCTGGGCGCTGTCTCTGTGTGTGTGGGGCAGTGCTTGTGTAACATTGGGGTCATGTTGTTCAAGGGGCCTTTGCCCAAGGGGCATCTTTATTGTTCTGGAACATTGGCAGAGATGGCCAGGCAAGGCTGCCAGGGGTAGGCACAGCAGCCACTCAGAACATAGCAGCAGCAGCAGGCATGCCCCATGGACCTGGAGACGCAGGCTCGTCCCCTGTGGAACCACAGCCTGCTCCATAGAAAGGGGAGGGACATCAAGTAGGCAGCCAGGGAGGTGGAGCAGCAGCAGCAGCAGCAGCAGCTGAGAAGGGTTGCAGGGCTGGCTCCCAGACCTCTGGCAGCAGCGAGGCAGACGACCATGGGGCAACCAGACTGCAGGCCCAGGGGTGCTCCCCAGAAGGTAGGTGGTGGTGGACATTCCTGGGGAGACATAAATCACAGGGGTGTTCCATGGCAGCTGGTGTGTGGTAGCAATCGCTACTGAAGGAATGCCAATGTGCCGGTTGCAAAGGCCTGCAGGGAGAGAAATCAAACACAGCTGAGTGGTGTGAGACACATAGCATGGTCTGCGCTCCTTCCCTGGGTGTAAGGTGAGCATGATCCTGTAAGGGAAGGGGGTCACAGAGAGAGACAACAACACAACTTGGGGGTCACAACCATGGCAATCCTAGCAATACTGACCTGGCAGTAGACCCTGTGGAGAAAAGAGGGGGGGGGGACAGCTGGTGTCTACATATGGGTTACAGTTCCACACCCATGGCATTGTGTGCTCACATTAATACAGGCAGCTATGAGACAAGACATTGGTACAGAGACATTTCATGACAGGCATTGCAGGCAGCTATGAGACATGACATTGGTAAAGAGGCATATCATGGCAGGCTATGCAGGCAGCTATGAGACAAGACAGTGGTAAAGAGGCATATCATTGCAGGCAGCTATGAGACATGACATTGGTAAAGAGGCATATCATGGCAGGCAGCTATGAGACATGACATTGGTAAAGAGGCATATCATGGCAGGCATTGCAGGCAGACATTGGTAAAGAGGCATATCATGGCAGGCATTGCAGGCAGACATGAGACAAGACATTGGTAAAGAGGCATATCATGGCAGGCTATGCAGGCAGCTATGAGACATGACATTGGTATAGAGGCATGTATCCTACCTATATTTCTCTATGCTAAGAGGCAGAAGTCAGACCACATGTCAGCACAAACCCTGCTCTTACCTGCACTTACCTGCTGGTGTTGTTGCCTGTGGGGGGGGGGAGACGGGCTGGGAGAAAGACATGGGTTAGCAAACACTTGCATGGAGAGAGCTGCCCAGGCACAGGAGTAAACAGTTTGGCCACAGGCAGAACAGCCCTCTCTGCGGTAGAGGGGGGCAGAGAGGAGAGAGGTGAAGAGAAGAGGGGTGTTAGAAAAGTTTTCAAAGTCCCACTTTGTGGCTGCTGGGGGACAGAACCCCACACCACGTGCTGAGAAAGAGAAAGAGAGAGAGTGAGTGGAGGGCTGGGGCTGGGCTTTTGTGGGAAAGAGGCTGGGTGGGGCTGGGTGCTGATAGGGTAACTATTTGGGTCCGTGTCCAGAGTTAGGCCACAACTGTTCCGTCCTAACTCAGGCCCAACTCGGGCCCAGGGTGTTAGAACTTTTCAGGAGAGGGCTGGTGTGGGTAAGGTAAAATGGCTCCTATGGGTCTCCTCACATTTGGGTCCACCCTTTTTGCTGGCCCAAATTTTGGGCCTGAGTTGGGCTCGAGGGGGCGTGTAAGGGGCTCTCCAGCGTCTGGAACCGGACCAAATTTCGTAACCACCCCCGACACGCCCCCGACATGCCCACTTTTAGGCTGCAATTGTGCCTGAATTGTGCAGTTGTGCCTGAATTGTGCCTGAACCCAATTCAGTCACAATTGCAGCCCAACTCAGGCACAATTCAGGCACAACTCGGGCCTAAAGCACTTGGGCTGCAATTGTGCCTGAATTGTACCGCAGTTGCCTTGGGCTGGACCGGGCTGTTAGTCTCGTTCTACTTGCCTGCAATGGAGGCTGCTTCTCTGTTTGTTTTAAGGAAGAAACAAAGCTTGCTGAAAGAAAAATAAGAGCTGGGGGAGGGTAAACATGCCTGCCTGCAGGGGAGTCAGGGTGGGGGGGCCCTCAGGAAACCATGGAGGGAGTGTTCGCTCTTATCCACGGTTTCAAGTATCCACGGAGGGGCCTGGGACATATCCCCAGCGGATATGGGGGCCCACCTGTATGTCTGAGGAGACCCATAGGCCACCAGGACGCCTAAGCAGAGGTTAGAAAATATTTTTATTTGCCTCTGGCAGGCCTCCTGATCACCACCCCACCATTGAATGCCGCGCACGCTCCATCCATGCGGCTGCATTGGCACCCATGGTGGGGGATAGGATTGGGCAGTCAGACATATTTCAGAAGGCAACATCTGTATTGGTCTGGTGTGTCTATTCTCTCTCACTGCAGAAAAGCTCACTTGGCCAGGTCTATCTTCTTTATTTTGGTACGTGCTTGGGGGCATCGGCCGAATCTTAATGGAAACAGGTGTGTCAGCTTTCTGCAAATTGCAGCTATTTTATTACTGTTTTAGATGCTTAAATTTTTTTTTATTCACTGATATTGTTGGCAGTTTTTCCTGAATTTAGCTCTTTTAAAATGATTGATTGTATTGTTGTTTTTATTGCTGGTATGCTGTAAAGTGTTCTGACTGCTCTTTACTGGCAGAGTTTTAAAAAAATCAATAAAAATTAATAAATCCGTGCTTGCCATCTTCTGTCTACTCTAACACCTGTTCACAGCGTATATTTGTATTTCTGGCCATTCCTGCTAATTCTGGCTCAGAGCACTTAGTGTACTTGCAATGTTGACAGATGGGCTGGAATCCTGATGCTGCTGCCATGCAGCTCTTAGCCATTGCTACTCGGGTCACTGTGTTACAAACAGAGCCAACAGCCTGGGGGAGGAATGGTCAATTTCTGTATGCTCAAGGGCAACTTGATTCTCTCTAAACAGGTAGTCCAGGGGCCCCAGAAGTGTATTTTGCTACACAGCCCAATCCTGCAGGGTTTCTGTTAAAGGTGGCGCTTCCTACCAGGAAGGGCCTCACAGATAAGGAGTATACATGCTTGGGGACGGCTTGCCTGTTTCATCTGTGTCTGAGAGAGATGTAACAAGATGTGAAACACTTCTCTCTCACACAACTTTGGAAAATAACAGCCCGGTCCAGCCCAAGGCAACTGCGGTACAATTCAGGCACAATTGCAGCCCAAGTGCTTTAGGCCCGAGTTGTGCCTGAATTGTGCCTGAGTTGGGCTGCAATTGTGACTGAATTGAGTTCAGGCACAATTCAGGCACAACTGCACAATTCAGGCACAATTGCAGCCTAAAAGTGGGCGTGTCGGGGGCGTGTCGGGGGTGTGACGGGGGCGGTTACGAAATTTGGTCCGGTTCCAGACACTGGAGAGCCCCTGACACGCCCCCTCGAGCCCAACTCAGGCCCAAAATTTGGGCCAGCAAAAAGGGTGGACCCAAATGTGAGGAGACCCATAGGAGCCATTTTACCTTACCCACACCAGCCCTCTCCTGAAAAGTTCTAACACCCTGGGCCCGAGTTGGGCCTGAGTTAGGACGGAACAGTTGTGGCCTAACTCTGGACACGGACCCAAATAGTTACCCTATCAGCACCCAGCCCCACCCAGCCTCTTTCCCACAAAAGCCCAGCCCCAGCCCTCCACTCACTCTCTCTCTTTCTCTCTCTGAGCACGTGGCGTGGGGTTCTGTCCCCCAGCAGCCACAAAGTGGGACTTTGAAAACTTTTCTAACACCCCTCTTCTCTCCTCTCTTCACCTCTCTCCTCTCTGCCCCCTCTAGGGCAGAGAGGGCTGTTCTGCCTGTGGCCAAACTGTTTACTCCTGTGCCTGGGCAGCTCTCTCCATGCAAGTGTTTGCTAACCCATGTCTTTCTCCCAGCCCCTCTCCCCCCCCCACAGGCAACAACACCAGCAGGTAAGTGCAGGTAAGAGCAGGGTTTGTGCTGACATGTGGTCTGACTTCTGCCTCTTAGCATAGAGAAATATAGGTAGGATACATGCCTCTATACCAATGTCATGTCTCATAGCTGCCTGCAATGCCTGCCATGATATGCCTCTTTACCAATGTCTTGTCTCATAGCTGCCTGCATAGCCTGCCATGATATGCCTCTTTACCAATGTCTGCCTGCAATGCCTGCCATGATATGCCTCTTTACCAATGTCTGCCTGCAATGCCTGCCATGATATGCCTCTTTACCAATGTCATGTCTCATAGCTGCCTGCAATGCCTGCCATGATATGCCTCTTTACCAATGTCATGTCTCATAGCTGCCTGCAATGCCTGTCATGAAATGTCTCTGTACCAATGTCTTGTCTCATAGCTGCCTGTATTAATGTGAGCACACAATGCCATGGGTGTGGAACTGTAACCCATATGTAGACACCAGCTGTCCCCCCCCCCTCTTTTCTCCACAGGGTCTACTGACAGGTCAGTATTGCTAGGATTGCCATGGTTGTGACCCCCAAGTTGTGTTGTTGTCTCTCTCTTTGACCCCTTTCCCTTACAGGATCATGCTCACCTTACACCCAGGGAAGCAGCGCAGACCAGGCTCTGTGTCTCACACCACTTGGCTGTGTGTGATTACTCTCCCTGCAGGCCTTTGCAACCGGCACACTGGCATTCCTTCAATGGTGATTGCCACCACACAGCAGCTGCCATGGAACACCCCCAAGTTGTTCGTCCCCCCAGGAATGCCCACTACCACCAACCGTCCGGGGAGCACCCCTGGGCCCGCAGTCTGGTTGCCCCATGGTCGTCTGCCTCGATGCTGCCAGAGGTCTGGGAGCCTGCCCTGCAACCCTCCTCAGCTGCTGCTACATTCTGAGTGGCTGCTCTGCCTACCCCTTGCAGCCTCGCCTGGCCATCCCTGCCAATGTTCCAGAACAATAAAGATGCCCCTTGGGCAAAGGCCCCTTGAACACCATGACCCCAATGTTACACAAGCACTGCCCCACACACACAGAGACAGCGCCCAGCACACAAGGCCCTGCATGAATCCCAGCCAGGGCCTGCCACAGCCAGCCCAGGGAGAACACAGCAGGGGGGCTGCCAGACCCTCAGGGCTCAGAGGGGAGGGGGGAGTTGGGGGGCCTCTCAGGCAGGCAAACAGTGACAGGCGACATGGCGCACGTCCGCCACGTCCGTGAAGAGCCCTTTCAGCAACCGGGGCTCTCACCCACCCTCGGTCCGCCCGTCAACGGCGTCCGTGTCCGCCCGTCAACAGTGTCCGTTTCCGCCCTCAGTCCGCCCGTCAACGGCGTCCGTTTCCGCCCTCGGTCCGCCCGTCAACAGCGTCCGTTTCCGCCCTCGGTCCGTCTGCATGAGAGGCGCCCGTTCCTGCATTGCCTCCATCTGCGAAGTGACCCCTGTGTCCCTATTGGTCTCTGCAGACCCCTCTCCCTGTATCCCTCTCCCACCAGCCTTGTTGTCTGTCTGTTTCTGACCCACCCGTGTCCCTCCCCAGCACCCCCTGTCCACCTGCCTGTGTGCCTGCCTCCCCTCCCACTCCCTGATGATGGACGCTGGCACCCCCCACCCCGCCAGAGCGCCTGCCGCGAGGCGCCTACGTTGCCCCATCTGGGGAGTGATGAGCTGCGTGAGCCCTTCCCGCTCACAGCAGACAAGCCCAAGGCATCTCTCGGTCTTGGCCGGGGCACGGATCAGAAGGCATACCAGGATGCCTTCTTTGTGGGCATAGCCACGGCCCTGGTGGCCCAGGGCTTCAGGCAGCGCACGGGCATGTCATGGCGGAGGCGGTTCCAGACCTCATGAGACCCCCCTTGTGCGTGCCGTTCCCACCCCCTCCTTCCCTTCTCTCCCCCGCTCACCCCCCCATGACTCCCACGTGCAGCCTCACCGTGGCTTGGGGGTGGCATCGCAGTCTGCAGGAGGGAGGGCAGTGGCACTCCCCCCTGCGGCAGGTGGCTAATGCCCAGGGTGCCCTGGGGCAGCTGGCACTGGCACAACCTCTGCCCTTCAGCTGACTGTCGCACGCCCAGTGCCTGCAGGCCCACCTGTGGCTGCCCATCTGCTGCGACCGCTGCAGCAGCTGTGGTAGGTGCACGCAGACGGGCTGAGGAGGGGGCTCTTTGCTTCCACAAGACTGACAGCTCCCCACAGGGGCCTGCCTGCCTCTGCAGTAAGTTTTGCCTCGATCCTGGCCCGCTGCTCTTGCCTCCTGCCTAACTCAGGCACAGTTGCAGCCTAACTCGGTCCTATTTTGGGCCCCAATTGTGCCCCAATTGAGCCTCAACTGTGCCTGAGTTGGGCTGGACTGAGCCCTAAGTCTTTTTTCCGTATGAGTTGAACTGTCTCTGGCCAAAATTTATATTAGTGTGATGAGAATGATTGTTCTGCTTTCATGTATGTGCAAGGATGGGACAAGAGGTTACAATCAGCAGAGGCCCGCTGCACAAAATGGCAGCCATGCTGAATTCTCTCCATTACCATTCCGCGTGACATTTAGGTACACTTTGTTGTTTCACCACCTCTGCCCACAGCAGCCAATGATCTAGAGCAGCACTTCTCAAACTGTGCTCCTAGGAGCCCTGGGGCTCCCTGGAACCCCTGCAGGGACTCCATGGGCACACCACAAGTGGCTGCAATCTGTTTGGCGCTGCACCACTCCATGCATGCACTGGCACTCAGGGGCCCCCCAAGACTCCACACATCTGATGGCAGGACTCCCCAAGACTCCGTTTAGGAGCGTAAAGGGCTCCGGAAGCTTGAGAACCACTGATCTAGAGCAATAGTGTGGAAATGCATGAGGTAATGAGGTCATAACACAGGTAAATCTGCCTAAAATATATGAGAATGGGGAGGAGTTGAACTCAACAGTGGACTGCCATTTGTCAGCATCAGCCCCTTATCAACTACTGTATAATATCTAGTTTACCCTAAAGGGGAAAAAAAAGCAATGCAGTCATATCTCTTTATTTCTAATTTGTATATCCTTGACTGTTTTAGGAATTAAAATGAATTTAAAAAATGATTTCTTTCATGATAGCATGAAATCCTCAACTCAAACAAATAAACAAATGATGTTGTGCAGTAAGCAGGAAGGGAGACCTCAGATGAATGTTTCAGAATCTTATAAAGGGCTACACCTGAGATTTTTCTTTCTTCAGTGGAAAAGCAATGAGGGTTCAGTGTATGGACAGCAGCTGTGGGGGTATTATATGAACAATGGCCTGTGGGGAAAAGCTTACTCCCCTGTACTGCTGCTCTGATCAATGTTGCAGCCCCCTGCAACTACTTTTCGGTTCAGAAGAAAAGTTGGGAGACAGCTTGCACAACTTGTCCAGCTCAGCCCTCCCATTGTATGTTCTTCAGGGCAGGGGACCTGATTTCTGCTTACGCTATTCTATAAAGTGCCATGCACACTTTTAAAATAATAAATATGAATAAACAATAATATTTTGAATGAGGAAAAAAGTATTGAAACTCTCAAATAATTGCCTATAGGAGTGGAAATAGCAAGTGTGTATTATCCCCTAAATTGCTGTTTTGTTTTTTCTTAATCTCAGCACATAATCCTATCTATCAGTCAGCCTAATTGACCTGTTTAAAGTTTTTAATTTACAGGAGGCCTGCCAGTCATCTGAACTCCCAAGGAAGCTATCCCCTGCCTAGCAACAATTGCAGCATCAGCTGAGCCTTTATAATCTCTTGGCTGCTTTCTCCCCCCCCCCCACCCCCACCCCCACATTTATTTCCAGAGGTTAGCAGTTTCCCATGTCAGAAAGCCAAGGCACTGTTTGCCAGTGACAGATTCATCCCCACCCTGACCTCAGTTTTTTTTTATAAATTGCATCAATGTAAATGCATTGTAAGATAGTAATGCTGAGTAACAGCACTACCTCTGAAATGAAAGTGAGAAAACTGATATAATGAATGATGTCTAGATAACACAGAGTCTTGTAGCACCTTCAAGACTAACACATGCATGACTTTAGTGAATTGGATGAAGTACAATCTAGTCCATGAAAACGTATGCAAAACTAAAATTGTTAGTTCTGCTACAAAACTCGTCATTTTTGCTGCAAAAGGCTAAAACGGCTTCCTTCAGAATAACATCTGGTTTACTGTTCTGCCAGGCCAATCCTCTCAACCCCCCCCCACACCGATGCAGCTGCACCACTAGAGCATGTGCTGCATCCTGTGGGGGAGGGGGACAGTTCCGGGTGAGAAAACATTTGTTTCCCTGCCCAGGGGTAAGCCCTCACTGTCCCACTGGGTCTACTCAGACCTGCACCCAGCTAGCTAGTGGACCCGGGAAGTGGATGAAAGCCAGGAAGGGGGATAGGATATTGGCGGTGCTGCCGCCGTCGATACCACCCCCTTCCTGGCCTCGATCCACCCTCCTCCCTGCCACAGACTGCTCTGTTCCTCCTCCTCCCTGCCCCGTTCCTCCCACCACTGCCTTCCTCCTGCCCCCACACTGACTTACCAGTGCTCAGGGTCAAGGACAGGCCACTGGTGCGCAGCCGCACACCACTGATGGCAGTGGACCGGCTGCGTAAAACAGCGTGTCGCATTTTGCGACAGCCGTAAAGGACCTTGCGCTGCCAGAACGCCAGTTCCAGCAGTGCAATGCCCCCGTAGGATTGGGTCATTACTTAAGACATTCCACTTCCATATAACAGGCTTTTAGCAAAGCCCTATTTTATTGTTCCCATGTTCACTGAATGCATGGCGGGGGGCATGGAATTGGCCCACAGGCTACATCGCTGACCTCCACACTTTCAGCTGAACTTGTGAACAGGTGCACCTTTGACTCAAGCAGGAAGTCCAGTTACGCAGGGCTTCTGATTTCATTGAGGCCCATATGCAGCTACACCTGCGCGCGCACACACACACACACACACACACACACACACACACACAGAGGCTCTTTTCACACATTCAGCTGGACATGTTGATGTTGCAGGCATGTCTAGTGGGTGTACCAAAGTTGTCTTGGCCTGCGTGTATGCCACTGCCCCCCTCCCCAGATTCATTACACATGTGGAAGGGAACAAATGAACAGGGTTCTGGTGATAAAACGAACAAGCTATTAACATACAACTTCTCAACAGTCTGTGCCAACAAGGTCAAGGGAACTCAGGCCCTGTGAAGACTAATCTGATTCACCACAGATAAAAAAGAAGCCTTATCTAAAGTATTTTTACAGGGCATGAGATAGGTTCAAGGTAGCTGCTTTTCCAGTAACTACAGATGGAGATTGCCTGAGCTGATTGCAGGCTATCTGAAAGCATTTTTCCCTTGATTGTGCTGCAATGGCTGTTTGATCAGCTCTTCACAGATCTAAGGGTGCTTTGGCTATAGGAAAGTAACCATATACAAGATGAGGTTGTTCAATAAACATGAAAGGTTAGGTATAGGAACTTAGGTAACTGAAGAGATGCTTCCTTTTATATTCAATATATCGAGCTGGTGTATCATGGCTATGACCATGCTATGAGACTGAAAGCCCAATCCTATTGGGCTGCAGCGCTGGTGGAACGCTCATTCTGTCAGCGTTAACTGCCTTACGGCAGTTGTAAAATACCTTCCAGCAGCGCATGGAGTCATGCGCTGTCAGAGTGCCGGTAAGAAGGCAGCCAGAGCCTTGGCCAGAGCCTTCCCAACGTGTTGGAGGATTGCATGTCAGAGGATTATTGTGGACCCACTGATGCAAGTAACGGGAGGTGGGACAGGATGGAACAGGGGCAGTGAAGGGTGGAATGAGGTAGCGATGGGGGTGGGGAGGGCGGAATGGGGTGGCGATGGGTGCGAGGGATGGGCAGATCGGGTCTGGGAAGTGGGTGGGTTTGGCAACAGCAACCGCCAAATTCTAGCCCTCTTTCCAGACCTAATCCCACAGCCCAGGTCCACATGGAGTTGTGCCAGCGATTTTGCTAACACAGGTCCAAGTAGACCCCTCTGTGCCATGGAGGCTTACCCCTGGTAAGGGAAAAAATGTTCCTTTACTCAGAGGAGACTTCTGCGACTGCCCCTCCTCTTGCAGGATGCAGTGCAAGCCATTTTGGCATTGCTGCATCAGCGGGGGGGGGGAATAGAATTGGGCTGTGGGTGGCAAGTCAGGACTTTCCTAGTTCAAAACTCACCTCTGCCATGAATTCACAAGGGTGGCTTTAGGCAAGTTGCTTCCTTTCAACCTCAGCTGCAATATGGGGATAGTACCTGACATGGAGATTGTTGGGACAATGTCAAGATAATGTGAAGAAATTTGTACATTGAGAATGTGCTATACTTATAATTACCTTGATCACTTCTCCAAAGGCAAAGTCTACCTGTTGCTGTCGCTTGCTCCTGGCAGAAAGTACACTCCAGGCAGAATCTGAAATGCAAAAAAAAAAAGATTACTTTGTTATTATACCTGTACTACAGTCACTGTTCTCCATTTTCTCCTTCCCTTTCTCTTTCAGTATCTTAGGAAGTCTAATTATGAGGGCTGGACTACATGGACTCAAAAGGGACAAATTCATATAGAGTAGAAAGGATGGATGACAGCCATTAGGATACATTACCCAATTAAAAAAATTAGGTGAAAACATAGGTGAAAAACAGACCTATTCTCCAGTTGTACATGCCTTTATAATATTGATGGATCTCTGGGCCAGACATGATTCAGGATCAGTTCTCCCAATGCTTTTAAAATAGCTTGAAAGCAGTTGTGGGGAGAAGGGGATGAATTGGATTAGAACAGCTGCACTTGAGTTGGGGGTTAACCCTTTCACCACCAAACCATTTTCTCAGTCAAAATGAACCCCTCCAGCTGCTATTAAGTACCTGCCTTTTCCCCTGCCATCACATATACAGTACTTTGGCTCTTACACCTAAGTTTTTTAGTGTATTTCACTCCAGAGCTCCTTAGAGAACAATATCTTTCTGAATAGTGCACTAATGACTTTGGAAGGATAAAAGACACATTGACCGATCAGTCATTGAGCATATTTTGCCAATTTGTTGAGAGGCATTGCGCTGGTTGGTTTGCAGTAGGTTTTCAGCAGAGATGGAGAAAATACACAACTGAGCCTTAGCTCTGAATGGTGCCAATGAGGTTTCTGAACAATGACTGTAAATGGAGCAACTGAACAGGTTTTAAAAGTTGAATTATGTATCTAACCTGTTATTTCAGTCACTAGGGATGCCCCAGCCATCACTAGCAAATTGGTTTTATTGAACAATGTGAGAAAGCTATCAAAAGGCAGCCTGATAATGGTGCTACTCTTGGTTCTCAGGTCCTTGGGACTATTAGCTATATTATTTATTCACACTGCTACAGCTTTTGGATTCATTCCTTCTGTGCAAGATGTAGTGTAATCCTGCCCTTCAGTAGCAATAAAATGTCAGTTGTCAGTGTATAGGTAAATTTTGGAGAATTCAAATACCAAAGAGCAAGGAACTGAACTCACATGGGAATGGTAGTCTTAAAATGACTCCGAAAAATGGGCTTGTAAGTAAGTCCCCTATACCAGGGGTTCTCAACTTGTGGTATGGGTACCTTTAGGGGTAAGCTGACCTCTTGCTGGGGGTACGCCAAGCCCTGCCCCTTATCTGCCCCATCAGCAGCTAATTAAGTGTTAATTAACATAGAGTTTAAATTTTAATTATTTTCGGAGCCCTTCTGTCTCTCTAATTTTGGTTTTGGGCTTATTTTTGTACTTTGGAAAATGTACTTTGGTGCGGGAGGGAGGAGCTGATATTGGGAAGTGTGACGGAGAAAAAAAATCCTTGCATGTCTCTGTCTCTCTCTCTCTCACACACACAGTTAAATAAGACATTTTTTCACATTTAAAATTGTTTTAGTACTTTTTTATTTAACAATTAATTACCTAATCAATTAATTGATTGATCCAATTAACTAGCAGTTAATTAGCAGGTGGTACGTCAGAAAATTGGACCGTGATAGGGGGTACACGAGCCTCCAAAGGTTGAGAACCCCTGCCCTATACTATACTATTACTGTATTTTACAAAATGGTTGAATGAAAAGGCTTTAATTGTTTGCGACCCTAAATTGTGATGTGCAATGCTTTATGAGACCATGAACCACCGTGCCCCCAGGTGGTCAGTGCATGGTTAAAGCTATTGTACTGACTGAACTTGCTTAATTTTCCATTTCCTTGCATTTGGCATTTTTATTGTCCCAAATATGGCCCACCCCACTTCAAACTTGAGGAAAGAGCGCTTAATGCATCCTCTTGCGCTTGGAATAAGCTGCAGTTTCTTGTTACATGTGAATTCAAGAAACCATAGTTTCTTCAAACCACAGCTTGGTAATAAACTAGGATCTGAAACCACAATGTGATCTCTTGTTATAATTAACTATGAGTTGAACAAACCACAATTTCCTGAGCAAGTTCGCATGCAGCAAGAAATTGCAACTTATTCCAACCATGAGAGAAAAATTTAAAATTTCCAAGGCTCCCAATTACTTCTTCTTATAATGCTAAATCATGATCTGCATGATGGTTGAACCAGTTCTTTGCTTTACCTTCGCAGTATTGTTTTTAGCATACCTTTATGAAGTGAGATACAAAGAATGGAAATGGGAGGTGAAATATTTACTGTGATGATGCTACTGAAATGGAACTAGTCTAGTCTGTCTGTCTGTCCTGAGCCCTTTCCAACATTTACCTACGTTACAGAGTTCCCTTAGTGCTGTTGCTCCTCTCTCCACCATGGCAATCTAGGAATGGAAATGTCCCTCCATTCTTAGATGGCTCTGATATAGAGTATAGTGGCAATACTGAGGGTGCTCTTTAAGACAGGGATTTAATGGTTTAATGGGGAAAGGGTTGTCTGGATTTAATGGACTTCCAACATTAAGGGATACACCCTTCTCCCCATCAATTTGTTAAACCAAGGTTTCACTGCATTTTGCATTCTTTTCCCTTCACCCTCATCCACTTCTTCCGTGATACTACCCTTTTAACTGGGAAATTGAGTTTAATATAATAATTTTGAGGTGTTCTTTTGTATAAATACTTATTTGCAATCTTTGGGGAGACATTTATCAAGCACAGTCACCTACAGTCCTTGTGTTCTGACTTTAACATAAAGGTAAAGGTATCCCCTGACAATTAAGTCCAGTCGTGTCCGACTCTAGGGTGTGGTGCTCATCTCCATTTCAAAGCCGAAGAGCCAGCGTTGTCCGAAGACGCCTCCGTGGTCATGTGGCCGGCATGACTCTCCTTGCCACAGCGCGTAGCATGCAGCTGGAACACGGAGCGCTGTTTACCTTCCCGCAAGCGGTACCTATTTATCTACTCGCATTGACATGCTTTGGAACTGCTAGGTTGGCAGGAGCTGGCCAAGCAACGAGCGCTCACCCCGTCGTGGGAATCGAACTGCCGACCTTTCGATCGACAACTTATGGTTCAGCAGTTTAACCCGCTGCGCAACATAGTCAGCTTCTTATACCTACCAAAAGCATACAAATCAGATCTTTATTCAAACGTCAAGTGACATGAAGATTTCAGTTTTAGTTGCTTCCAGCTACTACATGACCTCACAGTTTTACAATACGTATCAAACATGGGCCCTACATTCTTTTGGTTCTTCTTGTCTGCGTGAAGAGGTGAGGGATATATAGGCCTCTATGCTCCCATCCCCTCTGTGTGTCCAACTTCCACTCATTCATCAGAGCATCTGTACGGGGTATATATGCACAAATTTCAATCATAATTACATGATCCATATATTGGAAAAACTGAGTTTATGGTTTGTGTGGTTGGATGAGGCCAAAACATGTAGGCCACAACCAACCAATGGAACACACATGTAGGCCACAACACAACCAACTCATGGAAGACGGAAGCATGGAAACTGGGCCTCCCACCTCAACTGCAACCTCTCCAAACAGGGGTACAAAAAGAACCAAAGGAACATCTGCAGAGGGCTTAGATGTGTGTCTACAGATATCAAAGAGGCTGGGAACAATGCTCGGAATGGTCAAAAACAACTGCATCCTGGATACAATGAGCAGTGAATAGGTTACTCTAGCAACATCCAGGGGAATGCATTCTGGTAATGAAGACTCAGAGAAAACAAAAGGAAGTGCAAGAACAGTAGCCATACCCAGGAGTCATACACCCAGACTGATTCCCCCATCCGTTCCTTCCCATATCTTGTTTCCCTTTTATCTTCTTCCATCTTGTTCCTTACCTTCCCACTTATCTAATTGGGGGGGGGGGAAAGACTAGAGTTTCAATAATTCCACAGAGGAACAAGATTGAGACAAGAGGGATCTAATTACAAAAATTAGAAGTCTCTTTACTAATCAGTAATTTTGTACCACCCAAAGGGACATTATATTTGTTTTTCAAGCATTTTGTTTTCAAGCTGTTCTTATTTTAATTATAATTCTTCTCCTCAGTTTCTATTATTCTTTATTGTTAAAGATAAATGAAAAATCTTAATAAACTACTGTTAGGAAAAAGGGAGACAAGTGTACATGTGTTTATATCTGATCTGAAGTTGAGATAATTACGGCCCAATCCTATACTCACCGGCCTCTGGCAGCACTCCTCTTCCGCTGGCGCTAACTGCTATAACGTAGCCACCGCCAGTCGTAAAAGCCACTCCGGCAGCACACAAAGCTGGATGCTGCTGCTGGAGCGCCAGCGGGATCCAGCACTTTCCTGTGCGCTCCGGAGCAACACAAAGACGACGCCAACTGAAGTAAGTTGGTGTGGGAGGCAGGAGGGGGCGGGGAGGGCATAATGGGGTGGCGATGGGATGGGTGGATTGGGTCCGGGAAGGGGATGGATTCGGTGGCAGCAGTGGCTGAATCCTAGCCCCCTTACCATACCAAATCCTGCAGTGTGGGTCCACGCAGACCTATACCAGCTATTTAGCTAGTGTAGGTCCGAACAGAGCATTCCGTGGAGGTTTACCCCACGTAATATAGTGTTGGACTCTTAAATATCCCACAGTTTATTGAAGGTTGACAAAAGGAAACTCCATCATATAAAAAAATCAAACATACATGATACATTTTTCCTTTATCATAATTTAACACAAGGAACTGACACTGCTATTCCAGTGTCTATGTTTTATGATGCTACAAATGCCAACCACATGATGTAATTCAATCCTAACAAAGATTTGGTCCATTAAAGGAAAAGAAATCTTTAAAAACCAAGCTATGCTCTTTGTCCATAGACTCTGGCATTCATTCCAGTCTTCTCCTACAGCATATAATTCTGTTAAACTGCTGTGAGCAAATTAGAAAGGAAATGTTTACTAGACAATTAAATGGCTTGCATTAAATTTAAAGGCTTTCAGGAGAAAAATAAATTAATAAATGGCAGCTATTTCAGGTGCCTTATCGTTTCAGACAATAAATGTTGACTTGATTTATTTTTTCACCCATTTATTATAGAAAACTATAACAAGACAAAAAGGAAATTATTGTCCTCTTTTGAACAAATAGCTTATGAGTGTAATCATTAAGTAGTAGGCAGGCACATGTCTCTTTATATAGAATGCTAATTTGATTTAGCTCAAATTCTATGCCACAGACTTCTGGGAGGTTGCAAACTGCTTTATAAATACCCACTCTGATTAAATTAGGGTACGATTTTTACAGACTGCAGTTATTTGTAACTCACAAAGTATGGGGCGAGGGGGAGAGAGATTTGTAAATATTAAATTCTTTACAGCCAGGCCTCGGTTCTGAGAAGTGACTCAGACATGGACTTTGGAGAAGCAGTGTCAGGAAATTTGCACGCTCCTCAAGGCAGAATAAGCAGATCATGGCCATGGGGGACACACATCAAGAGCCTAAACACAGGATCATTTGGACTATAGCAACCTCTTAGGAGCAACAGACAACCTTAAAAAGAAGAGCTGCACCAGGCTCATGAACAGAAAAAAAGTATCAGAAATCCATGAAAGGTGCGCAAATATTTATTTAAAGGCAATACAATAAAATTATCCCACTCCAGTTCAAGCACAGCAGTTCTCCATCAGGGGAATGAATGTAATAAACTGAACACTGCAGACACTTTTATAAGCAAAGTCTTTACATGCAGCTTAACAACTGAATACATTATGTTCATTCCCCTGATGATGAGCAGCCATTTTAATTAAACTATTTTACATGTATTCTAAAAGTAATGTTGTTTGAATACTATTGTGGTGACCACTTTGGAAACGTATCTTAAATTTAAAACGGGGGGGGGGGGGAGGGATAACCACTTTGCCAAAATGTAGGGAGATATAGCTGCAAATGAAACATTGTATTATGGTATACATATAATTCAGATGTTGTGTTCTTGTGCTGCAAAAGTAAATACAACTCAGGGCTGATTTGGATGGGTACTTACTCTGCCCATCTCAGATCCAACACGCTAAGAGGGGGATAGGACATGTGCATCCATTACATGCTGTGGTCTGTATTGCATGGAGAGGGGCCAGCCAGAGGCGTCGCTACGGTGGGGGTGGTACTGTAAGTTCTGTGCCGTCCTAGTCCCCGTTTACTTCCCGGTATGAGGTGGCCCCGCCCCCTCGCCGTCGGAGCCATTCAGTGCGGCGAAGGCAATGGGCAGGAGACTCCCAGTCCCCGCACTGAATGGAGAGGTGCGGGGCCACCTCGCACCAGGGAGTAAACGGGGACTAGGACAGCGCAGAACTTACGGCACCGCCCCCACCGTAGCAACACCTCTGGGGCCAGCCAGGCACCTATCATCCAACCACCCCACCTAAAGGCAATCCCATAATTGCTTGTCAATGGTGTCTTATTTATATGTGCTAACACAGTGGTTCTCAACCCCTTCCTGGCTGAGTACCACCTCTGGCGCCACTCTCCTGATGCATACCACCAGAAATGACATCACCACCAGTTACTTTTGGGTTTTTAGGTTTTTGGAGTCCAGAAAATGCAGGTAGGAGGCTCTGGGTGGGCCTTTCTCAGCGTTCCTGAGAAGCTCGGCCAAAGGCAGGAGCCTCTCAGGAGCGAAAACGTGTCACCGAAAGTGCACGGTGGTTACGGTGGAGCAGGGTTACGGTGGTCCGGCGGTTTGAGTACCACTAGCAGTCGGTCGAAGTACCACTGGTGGTACTAGTACCACTGGTTGAGAACCCCTATGTTAACAGACACAGATCCATCAAATATTCACTTTTATAAGCGATAACCATGGATAACGATGAATACATTCATGGATGATCATTTTACAGATGTTCTCTGGTTCCTGATCTCATTCATTATTTTAAATGTGTGAAGTGAGGATCAAGACTATTGAGATTTCACTTTTCCATAAATGATGTTCAAAGGGGCAGACGATCTCAAAATAAAACAGTAGAATGAGTATTAATAAAAGCAAGACAAGAGAAACAACAATAAAACACAGGCTCTAAAAATACACATCCAAAGAGCAGAGGACTAAAAACCAATTAACCCCAATCGAACTACAGTAGTGGTAGTAATATATTTCAGAAAAAGCAGTCCTACATTCAGATATCAGATATTCAGATTATTATACTAATCTAATTTTTTCATCAAAAGCAGGATATTTTGTTCACTGAATTGCTGTATGCTTTAGATATTTCTTTCTTATGTATGACTCACAGGAGAAAAACCACTGCACAACATGAATGCGGGGACAGTGATAAACATACAGATCAGTGTAGTCAAATCCTTGTCTAGACAGGGAACACAGCATCTGTGGGGAGAAGGAAGTGATTTTCCTGAGCTAAAAAGGTGTAGTCATGTAATTGATGTAAAAAAAGAACACAAAATACCATATTGTCCCAAGTATAAGACGCACCTGATTATAAGACGCACCCTTAAAGTTTGGTGCTATTAAAAAAAATTAATTAAATCACTGGCATTAAATTGCAACAGCCTGATTATAAGACGCACCCCTAGTTAAAAAACTTAAATTAGGAGAAAAAAGTGAGTCTTATACTCAGACCAATACGGTATTCTGCAGAGCTATGCAGTTGAGAAGCCTGCTGCTGTGGTTTCCAAGTGGCAGGCTAAGCTTTAGGTTGTATGGCAGGTTCAACTGAAAAATTCAAACCTTGTAATATTTTTTGACTTTTTGTCCTTTCAAGGGCTCTAGCTGTTCCCTCATAACATGTCAGGGGATGTTGGACATATACAGGGCTGTGCATACTTTGTATTAACATGAATATATCAATAAAATCAAAACTTACACACACAAAACTCTTATTCTGAATCAAGACACTCTGAGTTCTGCAGTCTGTATACATTGTGGACATTAAGCAAATGGGCGTATTTTGCATAATTATCTTTCTTCTTTTCATCATGCATAAGGGCAAATATTTTGAAGGGCACCAACATCTCTTCTCTTGAGCTGTAAATATCCTGCTGTCTCCACTAGGCTTCTGAGATTTCATTTAGACACTACCCTACACTTTTACATCTGCTTTTGCAGTTGTAAGGACTAGGAGCTTGCTTTGTAAACTGAAATAAGCTGAGATTCTCAGGATGCTGAATTCAGTGCCCCAAACCATTTCTGTCTTTCCATAAAGAGATAATGAATGCTGGAAGATTATTCACCAATATTCAAATTATGAGGAAAGAAGTAGGCCATTCCTTAATGAAATTCATAAGCCCCACCCCACAGATCTCCCCAGCTATTTTGCTGGAGGGGCAGCGCAATCCTGCGTAAGGATCCGGCCGGCGGCTCATGGCCGCCTGTCAGATCCTGTGCACTGGCGGCCATGCTGTCACCAGACTGGAGGTCTACTTGGGGGATGCTCGTCCCCTTCCCTGGGTGTAATTTCAGGCTGGCCAGATCGGCCTCCTCGGATTTCCGCCAGCTAAATAGCTGGCGGATGTTGGAGGAGAGCCAACCCAGCGGTGACCGGGATATGGCGGAGGCCATTCCCCGCCCCCTCCCAGGCCGGCTACACCAATAGCCCCCCTCCCTCGCCGAACCGCCCCTGCTGGATCTGGACTTACCTCCTCCGGTGGCTGCCTGGGTGCTCCGGCGACGGCCTCCCTTGCTCCAGAGTAGTCGTGTACATGCTTTACGGCACAATCGCGACTGCTGCCGGCGATGGAACGCTTGTTCCATCGCTGGCGCCCTCTGCAGGATTGTGCTGTGCATCTGTTAGGTCTGAGGTGTGTGTGTCGGGCTCCGGACAGGGGCTCTGGAACTTGCAGGCACTGCTGCCACTGAGATCCACCCCGACCTGCCCCCACTGCCACCATGCTTGCTACGGCTGCTGATCTGCTGCCCGCCACTGCCAGTGTGTGGCTTACCAGCTTCCACATCCTCGGCAGCACGCTTTCTGCTATCGGAGCAGCTCGAGCGATGGTAGCCTGCATTTAGCTGCATGATACAATGGCAGATCACGAACTCCGCCATCACATCATCATGAGGATAGGATCGATTGGGCCATTACAGATATTACTTTCTAAGCAGTTTGTTGTTATTAAATAATGCTATTTAATTTTTTACCACTCACCCATGATTTTTTAAAAAATGATCAGATACATTAATTCACAAAGCTGAATGTCTTGATTTCTCCTTTGTTTTCTTCAGTCACAAACAGGGTTGTCAACTGGTCAGTCCTTTTTTGGTCTAACCAGGAAGCAAGGGTCTGCCAGGCAACAAGAATGTACAGTTGCCACTTTGCCCAGAATTACCCAGCTTCTCCAGTTTTTTGCTTTTTTTCTCAGGCTGACAAGCAGCAAAGATTAATCTGAAGCCATTTTGGGGCTGCCTCTGGACCCCTCCTCTTTGCCTCTGGTCTCTGTCCTGGTAGCATATTCCCCCCCCCCATTTTTTAAAGGTTGGCAGTCTTGTGATGTCACCAGATCCCACCTTGTGACATTATCAGGCCCTGCTTCAGAAATCTCAGGTTTCTGGATTCATCTGATCTGACAACAACCCTACTAATACAAGGTTCTGCAAAGCCAGTAAACCTAAGGGCCAAATATGACGTGATGTTAAATGCATTATGTTTGGGTTTTATTTTCACTTTAAAATGCCAGCAAATGGGGGGGGGGGGGTTATCCAGATCAAGACAACAATGTGGAGCTAGGGAGGGTTTTTAGCCCTTTATTTCCATGCCATTTCATTTTCCCACCAAAAATTCCCTTCAAAGGCAAGCTGCTAGGGCCAGGAAAGGCAAATATCTGCTGACCACCTCAGGCTCAGACCTACCAGGTCCTCTTTTTCTTCACATTTTTATACCGCCCTTCCTCCAAGGAGCTCAGAGTGGTGAACATATTTCCTCCCCTCCTTTTTGTCCTCACAACAACCCTGTGAGGTAGGTGGGGCTGAGAGATAGTGACTGGCCCAAGGTCACCCAGGAAGCTTTGTGGCTGAGCGGGGATTTGAACCTGGATCTTCCAGGTCCAAGTCCGACTCCCAAACCACTACAGTCCTCTGACTTGCTGGATTCTTCCAGGCTCTTCCCCGACCTTCCAGGTGCTGCTCAGAACCTGCCCAATTCTGTCCTGGTTCTGTCTGGCTGTTCTAGCTCAGGCTTCATGCAGGCAGGGATTTATGTTTTGAAATTCAAAGTTGGGTAGACAGAAGCACCACGCATATTAGAGAGACACAGAGATACGCTTCTGGCCAGCTCCTAAGTTCTCTGGACCTTGTGCAGAAGAAGTTCCTGATGTTATAGATGGTTTGTGTTCTTTACTTTGTCCCTCTTTCGTCAGCCTGTTACAGGCGAGGAGGAAGTTGCATAAGCATGAGACAAGAATTTGGGTGCTAGGTGTCTTCACTAAAACGCCCAGAAACAGAGAACACCAGCAGCTGAAATATTAAAGTTGAAGGGATGAAAGATTCATGTTGCTTCAGCCTTCTTTGCTGGCTGAATGTAAGATCTCCTGCCAGGCCGAAGGTTGAAAAATGCAGCCTGCAGAACTGAGATGGGAGCAACGGGGGCCCTGCATTTAGAGACACGGATTCTAACCAATCAGGCAAAATGGATAAGCAGGCCCGGGCCTTATCTCCATAGATAACCCTCATTAATCCAGTGAGCTTCTGAGGACAAAAGAAAGAAATGAATTGCTTCATTTGTGTCGCTTGAATGGAATGCTAATGAGAGGAGGTGGAAAAAAATGTTAATTATTCATGCTGACAAAGGCGAAGGCAGATCCTGGCTTCCCCTGTTACCATTGCAACAAGTGGCTGCCGGCCTAGCGAGGGCAAGGCAGCAGGGGAGACCACGGGCAAGATGCCTTCTTCTCAGGAAAGGAAGCCCATGTTTTTGAGCTGCATCTCACACACCCACGTGGATTTAAGAGCCAAGCCCGTTGTAGCCTCGAACCCGGAAAGACGGTCCTTCATATCTCACGTTTACTTTATGATCAACCATTCCTCTTCCTGGGGGAGACCGTGCTGGCTTGGTAAGTTTTCTACAAGTTTTTGAAGGCTTTCCGTTTTAGTGGTTGAACAACAGTGTTTTGCTTCTGGTGGTAAAGCGGGTGGATGGCATGCCTGCTTTCTGCATTTCGAAGAACTTTAAAGAGCACAAAGATCGAGGGTGAGTATCTCTGCGTATTTGAAGCACCTTGCTCTTAAATAACGTGGAATGAAAGTATCAAAATCATGCTCCTGGAAATAAGTGTTTTCCCTTTGCCAGTTGAAAGACAACATAATCTTAAAATCAGTAAGAGACGCTTTGATTCAGCATTCATTTTCTTTCAAGTCAAAATTGTAGCAAATTCAACTCATTTTGTAGATGAGAGAAAGGAAAATTGACCCTTATTGCTTTTTTTCCAGGAGGAGTTTATTTTTCGTGTTCAAGATATTTGCAAACAGTTTTCTGCTTAATGCATATTTAGTGCCAGCTGAATGCCATCAAACATTTCACTGTATTTGCTGAAGCTTTGTGTGTGTGTGTGTGTACTGTGTGCTGTCTGATTAGTACTTCTAGAAGGATTGTGTTACAGGATGCATGTTCTGCTATACATCATTTGCAAGCAACATTATTAATGAATCTTGCTTATCCAATGGCAAAAAAGACAGATGTTATGTCTGTGAGACACAAAACAGTGGGGGAGCGGTGTTAGGCATCTATCTCCATTAGTCAGGGCATAAAAAAAACTCCTGGAAGTTTTGATTTGTTAGTCAACACCAGTGAAATTGTTATCATTTTCCCATATGCCTTGCCACAGCAGACAAGCATCTCAAAATGTAAATAATGGGTTTGCATTAATTCAGTACATGCTAGCTTGCAAAATAGATTTTATCCCATTAAAACAAAACACAAACATGAAATAAATAACTTCCAAGACAAGAAGACAAATCAAAATGGGCTTAACTTTTTTTTTTGTGAAAACAGTATTAGTGGACACCCTGCTTTGAATTTTTACTTGTTCTTTCTCAAACTTTGTGATCTATGACAACCTTCTTGCTTAATGTTAAAAGACAATTTGATTTTCACATGTTCAGCTATACAGAGCTAAAAATACTGCCAATACTGGGTACCTATGGTATATTGAAACAACGTGAAGAAGTTGTGTCCAACAGGACACTGTAACATAAAGCATTTCTGTAAAATGGGTGCAGCTTTTATTTTTTGTAAGCAAGGAATGCACCTCAGCTCACTAATGTTTGCCTGAAAGAAACCTAGCAACTTGGCTCCCAGTTGCTATGGAATGTATGTTGGTTTGAAACAGCTTGTTAGTACAGTACTATGAACTTAATACTTGAGTGGATTTAGTTGTTCTTTTGCAAAATGGCTCTTTTAGTTTGTAAAGTACAAAACAGAATCCCTCCTGTAGGAGCTCAGTGGCAGCTACAAAACGAATATAACATGGTGATGTGCTAATAATAAGACTTTACTTGACAGAGTTACTACATACAGATGTCCTATTGCTTTAGGATGCCTTTATCATGTGTTACTGTCCTATACAAATCTCCTAGCTTCATGGAAGCAAATGTGCAGAACAGCAGTGTGAAATAAGCTGAGAATGGCATCATAATGTCCAAAGACACTCTTTTGCCTGATCTGAGAATCACATTTCTTCAACTCCTGATCAGTGTAGTAGCATCAAAATAGCATTCCAATTTACTTGCTTACTTGAGAACTATTTGGGACAATAATTTTCTAAGAATGTGGCTCGTCTAAACACACTTACTTGGAAGCGAGTGCCCTGCACACTGGGACTTACTTTTGAGTAAAAATGCATAGGATGTGTGCATCTATTTGAGTATATTAGCCTCATTCAGGTGAAGTGGTAGAAGTCAGATATGTGCCTCTTCCTAACACTTTATTTGTGTAGCACTTTCTGAAAGTGCATATAATACATAAAAGTAAGTACAATATTACTGTCTTCAGGGGTCAACAGGGTCAAGCACTGGCCAAGGGCCTGCATCCATCAGAGAGCACCCCTGGCTGGGCCAAACCTTGAACCCTCAGTCCTGGTGGTAGTGGCAGTATCCAGTGTGCCATCAGAGGGCAGGTGGGGGTTGTCTTGTTAGCGGAGCCGATTGAATCAATTAGTCCCACTCACAGCAAAGCAGAGTTTTATTAAGAACTTTACTGCAGCAACAAAAGAACTGCAGCCATTGTTACACTGGCAGAACAACAAGAAAGGAAAGAGAAGCTAATGAGAAGTTAAGCAAAGTAGGAGAGAGCAATCCACAAGTATTTAAACGAGAAACTAAACTGCTTCCTCTGCTGGTGGGGATGATTACATATACCCACACCCACAGTAATTGTATAGGTCTAGCTCACATGCCATAACTCTTCCAGTACCATGGAGGACCCAGTATATGCCTTTGTACTATATACCCCAGCAACCTGGCACTGGTTATTATTCCCATACTGCAAATGAGAACAAGTTGAGAGGAAACTTGCCTAAGGCCACCTAGTAAATTCATGGCAAAAGTGAGATTTGAACCAGGGATGATTTGATCCACAACTGACAGCCCAATCGTAACCAACTTTCCAGCACTGGTGCAACCACAATGCAGCCCCAAGGTAAGGGAACAAATGTTTCCTTATCTCGAGGAGACCTCTATGACTGCCCCTCAGTCACAGAATGCAGCATGTATCCCACTGGCACGGTTGCATCAGTGCTGACCCACCTGCCTTTTTCCTAGTGATGTCCTATGTTTCCATAACCAGCTTTTGGAGTACTATCCAATGTATGCCTTCATGCAGAAGTAACTGCATGTGTAATTCTTCCTGTATGACATTGGCATGCCTCTTCCAACACAGCTCTGCTCACCCCATTCCTTAAAAAAGTCACAGAAACAGTTCTAGAAATCACCAGAGTTTTGTTTTCACATCTACATTGTCTGTTCGCGTCATGACATCATAAGAGACATGTCGGCCTTGAGTGCTATGCAGCCACGTTTCTGCTTGAACAGCTTGTTTCCTTGTCTGGCAAGCCGCAATCCTGCTGTGACGGTATAGCCATCAGTGGAGATGGCACAGCTGTAGGTTCATTCCATTGTAATGGCATTATAGATATTAAATTCTTTCCTAACTTTGTTTAATGCTATCCTTCTGGCAATGGGCGGAGGTCAACTATCCATACTGATTTTATTAGATATTTTAGTAGCCTTTCATAGGGCTGATCATGAGGTTTTATTGAAATGCCTGTGGGTTCTTGCAAAAGATAATGAGGTTGCTCTTGATTCCTTTCTAGCAGGTGCAGTAAGCAATTTTCCAGCCTCATAAAGGCAGCTACCTTGAGGTTCTGCTGAATATGGATTTCTCCTGTTTAAAATGGTGGGCCTGCTTTTGAAGGATTTGTTTATGATTGGCATCTGGATGTTCTGTTCTTTCTTTCATATTATTTAAAGGAGAATTTGCAATGTCCTTCTACAGTGGCAGGATCAGTGTTCACATTCTTTCCCCCTAGGGAAAATCTATTGGTAGCTTAAAGTTTTATTTTCACAGAGTACATTCAAAAACAATGCTGATGATTATTACCACTTCGAGTCTGAAACAGATCAGAATGCTACATAACCGTGAAAATAAGTGGAAAAGGAAAAACAACACCTGGAATCTCCTTCCCCAATTCTTGTTTAATACTTATTTTCCTTGTATGTTTTGACCAGCATGGTTACGTTGCCACAGTTCTAGTTCTGTCGATGGCAGGTGTTGGTAGCTGGAAAAGGTATGAACGTGCCAAGGTCTCAGGCAGCTTAGGGGCCCATTGAAGTGGAAGCATGACCCAGGGTCCCCTGAGATGTTACAGAGGACTCTTGGGTGCTTTGTGATGCGAAGATCAGAAGGAAATAGTCCTTCCTCTGACCTTACCAGGCCACGTACAACGAAAAAATGCAGCAGAGTCCCACTTGACAGTGTAGCAGACTACTGTATATAGAGTATGCACTCATTTTAAGAAGAAGTAGGGCCTAGCAGGCGAGAGTGCAAGTCCACTCAGTTTGTCAGTGTTTCATAAACAACCTTGTTCCTCCAGATTATTTGTTTCCCCCCCCCTCAGATAGTTGGGCAGCAAAGCTTAATGTCAGACCATTTTGGGGTCCTCCTCTTTACTGCTATTGCTTTTCTATTGGGGCCTGCTCCATCCCCCAACGGCTCTGCCCCAGATGCCTCTACATGTTTCCAGGATTGGCAGCTTTGTGACACCACCAGACCTGCCTCTTCTAACATCACCAGCCTGCTGCTTCAGAATGTCAGGATTTTTTTATGTATCTGACCTGGCAACCTTAAAGGCCACTGATGGTATACTGCCTACAAGTCCCTGAAAACCAACTGTGCTGCTGATCCACACTGCTTGTTTAGCATCCAGCGTGTGTACTAGAGGAGCAGCTATCAAGGGCCTTTATGATGAGTGCAATATACCAGTGAATGACTGGCTGCAGTTGGTACTGTCTAGAGCAGTAGCCTTCAACACTATTGGAGCCAGGTGATGTTGGGGAGAAGTGTGGGACAAGATCGATTTAAAAAAAACAAACTGATGAGAATCACCAAATTTCTATAGCCAGGGACAAAGGTAAAACAAGCACCCAGTTTTAAGATAAGGTCTTTAGGACTGGCTCAGGTAGTAGCTATTGTTTTAGGTATAACAACAACAGAGTGATGATGATGATGATGAAATGGGCTCATTGCTTATAAAATATTATTAAAAATATTTATGTACCTCTTTTCAATGAGAAGTTCACAAAGCAATTTACATAGTTTCCAACATTTTGCTACTTTTTGTACTTTTTCCTAAATACATTTCTATGTAATATGAACTGTTGCAAAGATCTACCGATACTTCAAAAATAGCTAAAACTTGATCATCATCATTTGTCCCTGTATTGATTTTGTTCTAATTGACATAACCCCCCCTTTTTGCTGTTTTTATTTTTTGTAGTCAATCTTTCTTTTTTAATTCAAAGCTTGCTGTTGGCTACTTCTGGAAGACTTTGGAACTCAGAAGTAATATTTTCTGAAACGGTTCATTTCTTTAATTTGTTGTTGTTGTTCTGCTGTTTGACACTTTCTAATCATGTACAACTCTCTTTGGACTAGATTCTCTTTCTGCAGCATTGCATATTGTAGACACAATTTACTTTAATCAAGGCCCTTGGTATTCTGAAGTACTCCAGAACAATTTCTACAGCAAATTTGAATAAATTCAACAGCTATGTCTGACACAGTGATCAGATGTAATTGCCTACAATTTCTTTAGCTGGCTTCAGAATTCCTGGTACTCTGGCTTTTCACAGTTTCATCACCAAGGAATCCTTCTCCCTCAGTGGCACTCAAGCCTTTTAATGTACTTGAATGTAAAAGTATCTGATAGAATTTAGCATGATGTATGGGGAATTAGCCATGCAGCTCTGGTTTTTAGAACAGGGGGAAAGACTAGAAAGCAAAGATGTAGACCTCATGATGTTTAGCAACCATTTGGATATGCAGAAGTAGTTGTGTGAATATTTATTAGACCAAGATCTTCTTGGGGACCATAGCCAACTTTTCCAAACTTTCTTCTACTACACACACTTTCTGTTCCTCCTGATGCCCACAGCTCTCCTTATACAAGGCAGAATCTTTGGCTGGACTCATTCAGATCAGTCTGGTTGCTATGTAGAGTCAGAAAGCTTCCACCATGAGTGGCATTGGGGTTGGTCAGATGGGCTACCATCTGAGGGTTAATTCCCATTGGTGGGTCCTCTCAGCCAGCCCTTGAAGTCTGCTGCCCCTGTAATCAATGGTAGCACTGGTGTTGCTAGAGGTGGGGCGGAGTGGTAAGTCTTGCACAGCGGTAACCGCTCCGTTCCATGGTGATCCCGCCCACTCGCCGTTGGAACCAGTCCAAGCGGCGAAAGCAACGCACAGTTGCCTTTGCCACTCGACTGGTTCTGACGCCAAGTGGGCGGGGCCACCATGGAACGGAGCGGTTACCGCTGTGCAAGACTTACCACTCCGCCCCACCTCTAGCAACGCCAGTGCATGGTAGTGGTGATGTGAGTTGGCCGAAAGACTCATGCTGCCAATGCTTGCTCAGAAAATATGACCCTTATGAAGCCCAGCATTATTATGTGACCTCTAGAGTATGCTCCCATTGGACTATGGGAAGGGCAGGATAAGGAGTTGCCATGCAAGTCCCTTGGCTGAGAAGTGTGCACAGTAGCTTCTGCCATTCCCATGAACCAATGGACTTTCTTCAAAGGCCCCTCTGTCATTGCATTTAAGAGAAAGCTCATTGGTCCATGGGTAGGGTGGAAGAAGGAACTGCAATGTGGTCCATCATGTGCTGTCTCCTTCCTACCCCAGGCAACTCCTTTACTGAGACTGTTGCAACCATCTTGGAGACCACTGCTGGTAAACTTGAAAGTATTGGGCATTTGCATTTCTTCCTTCTGAAAGAAAGCCTGGCCTTACCTAGCAATGTACTCATATGAGCAAATGTTGTGTGTGAAAATCAGATAAAATCCATAGAAACTGGCATGATTTTTTTCCAGTGCTGCAATCACTGAGTTTGCTGCTGAACATATCCATGAACACCTGAAAAATGCTGCATTTGTTTGTTTGAATGCATACTTGCAAAAAGCTAGGGTTGCTTGTAAAAGAAAGAAATATATTGGCTGATTTCAGACTGAGAGGCAAGGGACTGTTTTGATTTGCACAATGCGGCTATATCTGGTTGAATTTGGGACAGCTGCAACCGAATATCTGGCTCTGCATTGAGGCGGGATCTGTATTTTGTTTTAGTAGCCACATAGGCAGAGTATCCTGATTCACATAAGTTGTTGCAAAGGGCAGAAGGATGTTTTTGCTTTATCTGACAAAACATTAAATTCGTCTTTAGCTGACATCAGAATTCTGATTGTGACTTCTTAGTTGCAAAATTCTCTTTTATCGCAGAATCTGAACTCTCAGAAGCCTTCCTTTATTTTCATCTACTAATATTTCATCTACTAATAGCACCCATGGAGGCTATTCTGAGGCTATTCTGAGGCTCCAACCAGGAAAACGTGGCCAGAGGGAAGAAACCTGACTGCTCCGAACTGGGGGGGGGGGGGGAGGAACCAGAAGGAAGCGGATTGCATTAGGCTGCTGCTTCGCCCCTCGTCCATCGCGACGGGGCAAAGTTGACTGAAGTGACCCATGATATGCACTTCAGTCTATAATACTTGCTATATACTCTGTTTCACACCATGCTGCAGAAGCTAAATAATATCTACCCAATATTTACCTATACGAAGTTCACGACTGCACAAATTCACAATTTTGAGATTTTGTTATATTTATTTTCTTTCCAATCTCTTTGCGGAGCATTTGGAGATGCTTCTTGGAGCTCTAAACCATAGTTTAATCATGGTTTAGTGTTAGTATCATGTCTTGAACCTTGAGCTTATGTGCTCCCGAACCCTCTCTTCACATGTGAGGAAAGGTAATTGGCTTCAGTTCCCGGTTTAAAATAAACAGGAATTTGCTGTAGTATCTGAACATGGCAAATCCCAGCTTGTTCTAACTCCACTTAAAACCAAACCAGAACAAACAATTTTGGGGAGAGAAAGATCAGGATAAAAAAAATTAAAATGAATAAATAGATGAACAAATAATTGTGTAAGTAAGCCCTGAGACCCACTCTCCTATGCAGTTTTAGTACCATGACAATGTATTGGCCACTGTTTTCTATCACTCAGGTCCCTGTCAGTATGGTTATCAGTTTTTACCAGCTTCCTCATCTCCTCCCTTTCACTGTGTATACCACTTAGGCCAGTGCCAGGGGAGCTTGTGCTCCCCTGGCGCAGGGTGTCGTAAACGCGCCATGAAGCGCGTTTACGGCACCCGGCGAGTAAGGACCGCTGGAGCAGGTAAGGCCTACACCGGTCAGGGCAAGCGAAGGGTGGACTGGGTGGTGAGGGGGGGGGCATTGGTCGCCCTGGGCCTGGAAAGGGCGGGGATATTCGCGGTGAGATACGCTGGTATCCAAAACCCTCTCCAGGCCCGGCCCGGCCTTACACGGAGGGCTTGAATGTACGCGATCTCCAGAGCTTGCGTACGTTCAAGCAGGCCCATTGGGCCTCCAGCCGCTTACACCCAGGGAAGGGGACAATTGTCCCCTTCCTTCGAGGTGCACCCAGGCTGCCTCGGGGCAGCCTGGGACCTGGATAGGATATGGCAGCCGGCTGTTTAGGCCGGCCGCCGTATCTTACACAGGATTGGGCTGCCCAGGTATCTTTTGACCATTGTGGACTCTGCCTCCTTTCCTGACTACCAAAGTACCTCTCAGTTTCTGAGTCTTCCACTTGCAGTATTGTTTTTGGCCATAATTTTCTGCGATTCAGAGGCGTCGTTGCGTGGGGGCGATGAGCCCCAAGCGGCGGGTCACGAAGTGACGGGGGTGTACTTGTTGCTGGATCAGTCGCCCCCTCCGCCACTTGTTCCTCCTTAATGCAGCCTATCTCAGCTGCAAGTTTGGCCCTCCCGCCCGCCCAGGCGTTGTTTGGCTCCAAAAAAGAGCGGAAAAGCGCCATGTGTGTGTTTCCGCACTGTGTCGGCGCACGAAAATGACGTCAAGCCCCCCCAGGGGCGGGGCGTGTGGTGTCCCATGGGGGGCGTATGGCATTTCGTGGGGGTGTCACGGCGGTGGTCCCCCCACTGGGGGGTGTATGACTGCTGCAGTCTAAAGTATCTTGCTGCATATGCATTCAGCATAAGACAGCAAAATCAAATCTGATAGCCTCAGAATTAAGAGGGATCTCATTCCTTTGACATGAGCCTCCCTATCTGCTCAGATTGGTGGTGGTGGAGGAGCTACTACCTACAAGATATTGTCCAGGGTGTTGAACTTCCTGCGTGAGAAGATCTGTATGTAGCTCCTTCTTTGATGGCATTTAGGTGCTACTTGAAGACTCTTTTGTTTCAGCAGACCTGGGGTGTAGCTGATTGATATATTTTCCCTCTGCGATGATTTTCTTATCTGCCACATTCTGTTGCTTTATTATCTGTTGTTTTATATCCTGATAATGGAAGTCAGCTTGGGCTCTTTAGAGATAAAAGTGAAAAAATGGGATATAAATATATTGATAACTAATCTCTGGAGGAAAACTAATGTGTAGATTTGTCTTTAATTTTTCCTTCTACTCTTTAAACTTGCAGAGAGTTGGTGTAGTGCATTAGCTAAGAGAGTGAGCTCTGGATTTCCCCGGATTTCCCTGGTTTCAATCTCATCTCTGCTATGAACTCGCTAAATGGCCTTAGGGCATCCACTCCCTCTCAGCCTCAGCTGCAGTCTAGCAATACAGGGGTTGTTGTAAGGATTACATCAAGATCATCCATATGAAACTGATACAAATGTGCCGTGAGTGACACATTCCACAAACATAATTTTACAGAGTGTAATGCTTAAGCAGACTTTGGGTTTTCTAAGTAGGATCTGAAGCTTTCATGGCCAGCAATTATGTAGTAGGATTGAAACTCCAAAACGGGATTAAAAGCCATGTAAAAAAATCAAATATTTATGTTTAAAAAGCAAGCTAAAAACAATAAACAACAAAGTTAAAAACAAGTTTCTGTGGGTTATCTCTTTGCAAAACTCTGAGCCTTCTATTTTCAGCTGCTAGTTTTGTCCTTCGGAAATGGCAGAAAATCTGTGCAGAGAAGCAAAACCTTTTGTTTGCCTGTCCCTCCTGTGCTAGTCTTTTTCTTCTGTCATCTTCCCCCGCTTCCAGTACCTTAAGCTTTTTGGCATCGCTCCCCTTTGTTTATTTCTTTTCTCTGACTCTACTCCTGCATCTGTCTTTGAACCAGGTTGGCAGCTGCAGCAGAAGTCTATTAGTGCTGAGCTTCTAAGCATAAGTGCTATCCCTGCAGTGCTGCTTGCAGAGCACAGCCAAGTAAGAACCTGGTTGTGCACTTCAGAGTGCAATGATAATAGAGTTCTTCTGGTGGAGCAGCAGGAGCTGGTAGTTCTGTGGCCGTTAGTAACTGGGAACAAGGTAGTCCACGGGCAGTTAACCTGTGTATAGAGCTGGCAGTCGGTAGTTTTGATCATCTACTAGCATGTCTAAGAGAGATGGATATGAAGATAGTTATCTGTCACGTCTCGCGTGCCACCACTCGGTAAAGCAATTTTTATGGTTTGGTTGGTTGGCAAAGTGCTCTTGAAAAGAGGGTTCTGCGTCTTGTTCGTTATGGTTTCTAGCTACATTTAAGGAGTAATTTGAAATAAGGAAGGCTGAGTGCCGAAGAATAGATGCTTTTGAACTGTGGTGCTGGAGAAGACTCCTAGGAGATCAAATCAGTCAATCCTAAATGAAATCAACGCTGACTGTTCCCTGGAAGGACAGGTACTGAGGCTGAAGCTCAAATATTTTGGCCACCTAATGCGAAGAGAGGACTCTCTGGAGAAGACTCTGATGCTGGGAAAAATTGAAGGCAAAAGGAGAAGGGGAAGGCAAAGGATGAGATGGTTAGACAGCATCACCGATGCAACGAACATGAAAATGAGCGAACTCAGGAAGATAGTGGAGGACAGGAAGGCCTGGCGGGATATGGTTCATGGGATCACGAAGGGTCGGATACGACTTAACGACTGAACAACAACAACAAGCTGGCACAGAGGGTATCTTGTTAGCTGCATGCCACAAATATTGTCCTTAAAATGTCCTGACAAGAATTGTGAGTGCAAAAGCAAGTGAGTACACTGGCTTTGTAACAGTTGTCTATCAATGTAATTATACTAGCTGTACTATTTTGTGACTTGTTTTTTTTATGGCTAGTTGCATTTTCATTTGCCAGCTGAGAGAGAGAGAGAGAGAGAGAGAGAGAGAGAGAGAGAGAGAGAGATCACGGGCAGCGCAATCCTGACTAAGGATCCGGCCAGCGGCCCAGGGCCTCCCGCCGGATCCTAAGCCCAGCCGGAGGTCTACTCGGGGAAGGGGACGCTCGTCCCCTTCCCCGGATGTAAACCGGGGCCGGCTTGATAGGCCTCCTTGGATTTCCGCCAGCTAAATAGCTGGTGGAAGTAGAGGAGCTCGTGTAACATCATCCCCTGCCCCCTCATGGGCTGGCTAGACCAATGGCCCCCCTCCCTCCCAGGGCCGGACTGCCCATGCAGCCTGCGGCGGCGGACTCACCTTCTGCCTTGCGCCGGCCTCCCTTACTCCAGAGTCGTTGTGAATGTGCTTTACAGTACATTCACAACCGCTTCTGGCAATGGAACGCTTGTTCTGTTGCTGGCCAGTTTTTCAGGATTGCGCCCTAAGTATGGAGAACAAATCCACAATAACATTGGACAAAACTTTCTGCTCTACGTACATCTCCAAAACCAATATAATATTCCAATATTCGTAGAAATGGGAGTTGGCAAAAGTAGAGTTATAGAGTTAGCAAAGTATTTTATTAGTTATGATGTGTAACCATATTCAGGCCTAAGCAGAGGATTCATTATTGTCCTGTACCTGCAGTGGCGTCGCTGGAGTGAAGAGTGTGGGGCGGGCCGACACGCACCTTAAGGGTGACGCGCGCGTGCCCCCCGGAGGTTCTGAGCCCCGCGTGTGCCCGCATCACCATCCAGAGGCTTCGAGACCCCGGGAGAAGGCCTCGGAGCGTCCCGAGACCTTCTCCCGGGCTCGGAGCCTCTGGACGGGTGACGCGGGCGGGCGCTCCGAGGCCTTCTCCCGGCCTTGGAGCCGGAGAAAGCCTCGGAGCACCCACCACAACCGGCGGCGGCCAGGGCCTTCTGAGAAGGCCCACGGCGTTGCCGCGCTATTTATTCTTTTTTCGCGCATGCGCAGAACGCAAACGGGCAGCCCTTGCCTCAGAAACGTTCTGCGCAAGCGTGAAAAAAGAATAAATAGCGCGGCGAAGCCGTGGGCCTTCTCAGAAGGCCCCCGGATGCCGGAGGAAGAGGGTTGCAGGGCGCTGCCCGGGGGGGCAGGGGTGATGCGCGTCTTCCCCCCTCCTGCTCCTGGGCAATGCCGCCCGGGGAGGTGGGGGTGATGCGCGTCTCCCCCCCTCCTGCTCCCGGGTGACGCGCGTCCAGTGACACTCCTGTGTACCTGTCTCTTCTGCAAAGGAGAACCCTGCGCTCCCACAAACTCTCTGGTACTTTCTCATCCATGTCTCAGTGACTGCTTGCTGAGTTGTGTCAGCAACACTGCAGCTAACCCTTCACAGCCACCAACACAGCAACTGTTCAGTTATGCACCAGGCAAAGATCTCCATGTAAACTGCTAAACCATGAGCTGTCGATCGAAAGGTCGGCAGTTTGAATCCGCGATGGGGTGAGCTCTCATTGTTTGGCCAGCTCCTGCCAACCTAGCAGTTCCAAAGCATGTTAATGTGAGTAGATAAATAGGTACCGCTTGCGGGAAGGTAAACAGCGCTCCATGTTCCAGCTGCATGCTACGCGCTGCGGCAAGGAGAGTCATGTCGGCCACATGACCACGGAGGCATCTTCGGACAACGCTGGCTCTTCGGCTTTGAAATGGGGATGAGCACCACACCCTAGAGTCGGACACGACTGGACTTAATTGTTAGGGGTCACCTTTACCTTTACCTTTACCTTACACAGGTGATGCAAAACTGATCCCATGGATGTCTTAACCAGTATGGATGCATGCAACTATCCTAAAAGCATTAAAAACGTTATAAGATTTCAAGCAGATCTAGGTCAATGCTTCCACCCACAAGGATCCTAGAGGGAAGGAAAAGACCTTCCTTTCTGCTTCTACTCAGGAAAAGAATTGTTGGGGCCTGCTGCGCAGCCACCTGAACTTTCTGACCTCAACCCCTTCAAGTCAGAGCGTTCCAAGGAATGGTCAACCCCTGCACCCAAGGTCTCATGATTTCCCACCCTATCTCACCAAAGATGTCAGTGAACCACTATGGAAAGAACTGAACAGTGATGTAGTGCGAGATTCCTGGTTTCATGGTTCTACCCCTTTAAGATCTCAGAGAGTTGGTAGATAGGGCTGGCAAGGGGATATAACGACTCTGTCTGCCTGTCTCTGGAACCTGTTGGAGTAAGTTGTCCACTTCCTGAGAGAGAGAGCTACCTGGAATGCTGCACATCCTTCCTCTAACTTTGCTTTTGTCCTTGTTTTCCTGTTCGTTGGCACCTGGTTTTTTAAAGGGTAGTGAAGAACTTTCTGTTTTGTTTGTTCTTTTCCTGAATCTTTTTAGTTCCATTGCTCTTTGATATTGGTTGTATGTCTGCTCTCTGTGGCTTTATTTTACTGTTTAAATTGTGATTAGTTTGCATAGAGGCTGCAGTGAATGATACATATGGATTATATGAGAGTAAGGAATGTGAAAACTCAGCAGTGGCTAGGCTTCAGCAGTACGTGGACCGAGAACTACCGGACGTACAAGCTGGGTTTCGAAGAGGCAGAGGAACTAGAGATCAAATTGCCAACATGCGCTGGATCATGGAGAAAGCACGAGAGTTCCAAAAAACCACCTACTTCTGCTTCATTGACTACGCAAAAGCCTTTGATTGTGAATTTATAAAAATTCTTAAAGAGATGGGGGTACCAGACCACCTTACCTGTCTCCTGAGAAACCTTTATGCGGGTCAAGAAGCAACAGTTCGGACCGGCCATGGAACAACCGACTGGTTCAAAATTGGGAAGGGAGTACGGCAAGGCTGTATATTGTCACCCTGCCTATTTAACTTATATGCAGAGTACATTATAAAAAATGCAGGGCTGAATGAATCGCAAGCCGGAATCAAGATTGGCAGAAAGTGGCAGAAGAACTGCAGAATGGCAGAAAGTGAAGAAGAACTAAAGAGCCTCTTGATGAGGGTGAAAGAGGAGAGTGCAAAAGTCGGCTTGAAACTCAACATTAATAAAACTAAGATCATGGCATCTGGTCCCATCAATTCCTGGCAAATAGAAGGGGCAGAAATGGAAGCAGTAACAGATTTTACTTTTCTGGGCTCCAAGATCACTGCAGACGGAGACAGCAGCCATGAAATTAAAAGACGCTTACTCCTTGGAAGGAAAGCTATGGCAAACTTAGACAGCATAATAAAAAGCAGAGATATCACCATGCCAACAAAAGTTCGCATAGTCAGGGCGATGGTGTTCCCAGTAGCAATGTATGGTTGCAAGAGTTGGACCATAAGGAAGGCTGAGCGCCGAAGAATAGATGCTTTTGAACTGTGGTGCTGGAGAAGACTCCTGAGAGTCCCTTGGACTGCTAGGAGATCAAATCAGTCAATCCTAAATGAAATCAACCCTGACTGTTCCCTGGAAGGACAGATACTAAGGCTGAAACTCAAATATTTTGGCCACCTAATGCGAAGAGAGGACTCTCTGGAGAAGACTCTGATGCTGGGAAAAATTGAAGGCAAAAGGAGAAGGGGAAGGCAAAGGATGAGATGGTTAGACAGCATCACCGATGCAACGAACATGAAAATGAGCGAACTCAGGAAGATAGTGGAGGACAGGAAGGCCTGGCGGGATATGGTTCATGGGATCACGAAGGGTCGGACACGACTTAACGACTGTACAACAACACCAACAAGGAATGTGAACAAAGGAGTTATCTTCATTTTCCTCTTTCTCTGAAACATGACAGCATTATAAAGATGTATTCTGTTCTAAAGGATGTTGCTTACTAAATTCTTTTCACTTGGATTTCTATAAAAATGGGTCTTGGAACAGACATAATGGAGAATTGCTGTAGAAGGAATAAAATGACTCACAGCCCAATCATATCATGTGATTTACGGCAGTGGGACAGTGTCCTGCTGCTGTAAATTGTCTGCCAAGAAATGCAGAGTGCTCTGGTGGTGGCCATTTTTGAGCCACCATCACAAAAGGGTGGCAGCATTGGCCGTCTGTAGACACTGCCAGCGACCTGCTCTAATGCAGGTAAGCCGGTGTGGGTGCGGATCATGGGGGGAGGAACAGGGCGTGTGGGGGATGAACCAGAGGGAAGGAGGGGGTGGATCTGGCGGTAGTCATGCACGGCAGATTTTATCTCCTCTTTCTAAAACGTCCCTGCCCCTTTTCCCTCCTCGGACATACGCCACCAAAATAGGTGACGTATTTCCAAGAAGACCCATAAGCAGTCTGAGGGCTTACGTGGAGGTAAGTTAAAATGTTTTTTACTTACCTCCCGTTTGCCTTCGGGTCACTCCCCCACCATAGAATGCAGCACATTCTATTTTTCGATGCAGCTACATGCTGTAGCGTGGTGGAAGATAGGATTGGGCTCTCAGAATGGCAGACTGAAATAAATAATTAAGTCAAACTCCTCATAATTTATAAAATCGGCTTTTGCTGCTTTGAGGTCATTTATCTGAAACAAAATATCTATGTGGGATAGTATATACTGTCCCTTAATTTGCTGCTTAGTGCTGGTTTTTAAATGGCTCAGAAGCCAAAGTTGCTTGGTTGGCCATAGTGGTACTGCGGAGGAAACTGCTGTGCAATTGGGCTGGGGGTACGGTGTAGGAAAATATAATAGAGATTTATTTCTAGCTAGAGACTGAGCTTTGAACCTTTTTACCAGTTCTAGATGAAATATACATAGCCCCTTTTACAACCATGCAGGCATTCACCAATATAGTTTCATAGCAGTTTTAGAATGTGAAATTGACTCAAGCTTTTGAAGAGTTATTTCTATTGCAGTTCTTCCCCTCTCCCCACATAATTATGATGATCCTTCAAATATGATGATAATTATGATGATCCTCCACCATTAAGACACTTCTCAGGAAGAAAGAGAGAAATTATCGTTTCAGCTTCATGCTATTTTCATTCCACCTCAGCAGCCTTATACGTTTGAAGCATTTCTGTTTGTTTAATTTAAGAAGGGTGTTCATTCATGTATCTGTTTTAATCTCAATATTATTATTTTGGAAGTGGATGTTGCATTCCTTCGGATTCTGTCTGTATCCCTTCCATTTGACCTATAAACTTTACTGATCAACCTCCGATCCAGGCACCTTCTTAAAAAACGAAATGAAGCTAGTGAGACAGGGCCACAAGGAGTCCTATTGTCCCCTTGCCCTCTCCAGTCTTCCATTGACAAGTACAGAAAAGCGGATAGCATATAAACCTGGCTGGTCACTGTTCATTTGGTTGTCTCTTGTCCTGGTACAAAGGATGAAGACAAATGCCTAATGATTTTAAAGATATTCTTTTGGAAATTCAGTGATGCCTTGTAACAGCTCTCTGAGTTTTACTTTCATGAGCTGTAAGCTTTTTTTGTAAAAAAATACTTAAAGTTTTATGCAGTCTCTCTTCTCAAGCTATTTATGAGGTCTGTAATGTAATCAGTATCTAACATGATATTTCATTCTATTCAAGAAGCAGCATATCAGTTTGTTAACAATAATGAAAGACGAAGAAGCGCAGATCTTTTGCATATCTGAATAATGTAGCATAGCATGGTCTAAAGAATATTTTAATGTTTTTCAGTTTTTTACCATCAGGCATACATTTATAAGCCATTGTAAAGTATAGCCAGTGTTGTTTTTTATAACACATTTTTTTCCAAAATAAAAGACATTGAATTTAGAGGAATTTTTTAAAAGTAATAATATGTCTTTAGTGCATATTTCCCAGATTTACTGTGCAATCCTAACTATAGGCCGGTGGAGCTCCTGCTCTGTTGGCCTATGGTGTTGCAAAAGTGCCGTAAGGTACTTTTGTGGCACCGGGAGAGTAAGCAGCACTGGCACGGAGGCCGGCAGCACTCACTCCACCGCGTACCTGGACCTGTGCCGGTCAGCCGAGGAAAGGGCCACACTGGTCGGCACAGGGGCATGGGGAGGGAGGGCCAGTTTGGTAGGAGAGGGGACCATTGGTCAGCCAGGCCCAGGAGGGGGGGCAGGGATATTGGCGGTGCACTTACATGGCTTCCCTGGACGTGCGTCAGCTCCAGAGCTGGCGCGCATCCAAGGAGGTCCATTGAGGCCTCCAGGGATTACACCAGGGGAACAAACATCACCTTCCCCCAAGGTGAGCCCCGGCCGTGCTGGCATGGCCCGCATCCTGACTAGGATGCAGCGGCTGGCACTTTGGGCCAGCTGCCTCATCTTAGGCAGGATCGGGCTGCCCATTACGTCTCTGGTCTATCTGAATAATATGCTAAACAGCTATAGTGTCCCAGCCTACATCTTTTTTAGGCTTTTGCTGCAAAGTGTCCCCAGATGGAAACCACCATTTAAATGATGATTCAGGAAGTAATTTGCACCTGTATGAAAGTCACTTAAATGCTGATCGGTATCAGGCACTGAAATTGTGTCAGCTTACAAAGTAGGGCTCAAAGGAATTGAAGAGAAGAAGAAACCTCAAAAGTGTACAAGAATCAATTAGTTTATACATTTACAGTGCAATCTTATGCATGCTTACTCAACAATAAGTCCCACTGAGTTTGATGAGCCATATTCCCAAGTAAGTATGGATAGGATAGCAGCTTCTGTATATAAACTAATTCTAACTTTGAGGTTTCCTATTCTCTTCATTTCCATATATAGACGCCAATACAAATGTGTCCTGATAATTGTGTGTGTGGAATCACTGGTGTGTGGAATCACTGGTACCAAATCAGAAGTCAAGCCTTTCTCCTGCACTGGGGGATAGTGGCTGTGTGATTTATGGGCAGGCCTTGTAACTACTGGTATGGTGTTGGCTGGCTGTTGTGACTAAAATGGCAATCCCTCCTTCCCTGTATGATCCGGATGTGTTCCTTGGCAAAAGAGTAGTTGTTTGCAGATTGCTACTTTTTGGGTTGTCAAGGAGTTTGATCTCCTTCTGAGGGAGTCTTGTAGTGGCAAGTGTCAGTTGCTGCCGTCTTAACTGCTGGGCTACAGGAGTCTCGGTCAAGGGAGGTACTGTAGGCTCTTCTGGGCAGCCTGTGTGGATTACGTGGGCTGGGTATGATGATGTCGTCATAGTGCTCCTGCAGTCAAGCCGTGCCTTGATTGTGTGGGGGCATTATTGACAAGTATTCTTGCAATAAATAGGTGGCAACAAACTTTCAAGGGGCTCTGAGAATTAGCTGTGGGTGCTGTTATATAGCAAAACGTCAATACCGGTAGTCTGGCATCCAGTTGTCCTACACTCCTGACCAGCATGAAAATGCTGGCTTGTCTGTGAGTGTTTCCGGCTTCGGAGCAGGCTCTCAACCTCGGCAACCCCTGTGCAGGCACAGTCGCACCTGACTCGGCGATGACTTCGCCAAGACAGGCTACGGAAGCCATGCAGGGACAATCCAAATGGCTTGGCAGTAATGTAAGCAGTGACTCCATTGCTATAGTGACAGGGACTCTAGGTCTGAGGATCTTCAAGGGCAGGATAATACCTCTTGATAGTCTGGCATATCCAATAATCCTGTACCATCTAGGTCCCAAAGGTGCCAGATTATTGGATGTCTACTGTATTGACTTGCTGTTTCTAATAATATTAGTTTGCTTTTTACTTTCCAACTGGGTGTATAGGGGTCATAACAGGGTCATAACAGTATTACACCAGCATTAACCCTAGGTAGTGTCAATGTGTCCGCAAAACGATCTGAAGGCTTTGATCTAAAATTCCTGATACCAAGGTTATAATCCTATAGACACTTGAACTCAATAGACTTACTTTTGAGTAGATGTGACCTGTAAAACAAGTTCTTTCTCTTTCTCCTCCTCCCCTAACCCCTTTCCTTTCCTTCCTGGAAAGGGACACATGCACACGCGCGCTTAGATGACCTATTGGAGGGAGAGAAGGGGAGGGGTGTATGCGCCACCTGACATCTGCCTGCCAGAGTGTGTAAGAGAAAATCCCTCCGAAATGAAGTTCCCTCTCTCTCCTACTTCTCCATCTGGCGCTTCCTCCTCCCTACAACTCTACAACAAAATTCAACCACTCCAGCAGCTAAGGCAGTGGCAGAATGACTCCCCCTCAACTTCAGCCTTGTAGCCATTCCCTAGATACTGGGAACAACTTTTGAGTCACCATGGAGACTTGGCATCCTGAATTTATCGAGCCCTGGCTTAGGTAGTTCAAGTCCTGTGAGAAAAGCCTTCTGTCCTGTTTTCTTTTTATTATTGAGGTTACTATTTATTTGTTCCTGTTACTACAATGGGGACTCTCCAGGCTCTGACTTTGATCTGGGAACCAGAGGGGAGCTTGGCCCTCTTGTGTTCATCTGCACATGACCCTCCCTGTCTACCAAGAGAGAGAGAGAGAGAGAGCTTCCCAGCAATTAAGACTGACCTGCCCCAGAAACAGAGAGAACGGAAATTCACAGAAAAGCTCAAATTTGTCCTATCTCCCATTGGCTTCACCGTCTATTATTTCTTTCAAGTGTTGAAAGGATAGAATGACTATTTATGTGTTGTGGTCCTTTCAGTGCCTTAAAATATCAGGGTAGCAGATAATTGCATGTAGTTATTTCCTTACTAAAAAGGAAATACTGTATTTCTTCAATTCTAAGACGCATGTTTTTTCCCAATTAAGCATTTCAAAAAATGGGGTGCGTCTTAGAATCGAAGGTCTCCAAAAAGCACCCCAAAATGCTATCTTCTTACTTACTGGGGCTTGTGGGAGCTTCAGGGAGGCCTGCGCAACCCTCTGCAGGCCTCCCTGATCTTCAGTTCGGCAAAAAACGGTGATTGTCAGCCATTTCCGGTTTTCGCGAAAACCAGAAATTGCCAAAAATCGCTGTTTTTCGCCAAACTGAAGATCAGGGGGGCTTGCAGAGGGTTGCGCAGGCCTCCCTGAAGCTCCCCCAAGCCCAGGTAACGAAGGAAATTGCACTTTCTGGCGGGGCCAGAAATGCTATGCAAAGGCAGTGCACTCAGTCATCCTCAGCTGCAGGAGACATGCTGGGGAGAGTTGGTGCTGATCAGATAGATTTAATGAAGGGAGGCGAGTCTTACAATTGATGGATTTTTTTTTCCCTGCTGGTGGTACTGAAAGTAAAGGTGCGCCTTAGAATCGATGGTGCCTTAGACTCGAAGAAATACGGTAGTTTCATTTCAGGGCAGGAGGTGTGGTCTAGTGGTTGAACTGCCACCTTGCCTGAACAACAGCAACAGTAATATTAATATTAACAACCGGTATTTATATACCACCTTTTCTTTGGTCATGGGATTTCTCCTCTGACTTTAATTCAAAGGTGATTTACACGGGCAGGCTCTCTAAACTCCAAGAGGCTTTTACAATATAATATGTTCTAGTCTTGCATAGAACCCTTCATTCTAGGTGGTTCCTTCACAGTCCAGTCTCTCTGGCATCCGCCTCATCACGCAACAAAGTGCAACTGCAGCTTCTCTCCCTCGCAGAATGTCTGCAGCTTATCAGTGGCGTGCCGACTGCTCTCCGACAGAAACGGATACTAAGTTCAGATCCTTCCTTCAGATCTTCAGGCATATGAGACGGCCACTCTACCAACTGAGCCATAAGTGCTACTTGAATACACCCTTCAAGATCAAACTACAGCTCCCTGGAACCATGTAGCTCTTGCAAGGAACTGTGCACCAGCCAGTTTAAATTTTCAAGAGGAACCTAAAAAAACAGAATTGAAGGTTACTACAACCAGTAAGAAGACACTTCAATACAAATTGTCTTCTTTTTAAACATTAACATTTGGGAGTGAATATAAATAGTAAAGTATATCTGAGTTCTGAACTAGAGTCGCCAACTTCATCTAGATCTTCACTGAACCTATTAAATAGTTATTAGATGGATAATTTTTTTATCTCGGCTTCTATCCATCTTTGAAAAATGTAGCCAAGTTTCCTATATGAATATTTTCATAGCAGTTGTAAATAATGCAGCCTGTCCATTCAAGTGATGCTGAATGTGGTATCAATTCAAGCAAAAGAGAAGCTTCTATGTTCTCTACAGGTTAGCCTTGTTACACACATCCTTCTGAATGCTTAGAGAGAAACCAGAAGGTTTCAGAAGTGATGCTAACTTGTCCTGCCTATTGCTGTATGTCAGATTCATTCCTATGGGACTTAATCATTGGCCTTATCAACACTCCCTGCAGGTTCGCTGTGTAGCAAACCATTTCAAAAAATTTCATTGCTGTAGCAATACCAAATACCTCTCCAGCCTGCCAGAACATAATTACTTCTCAGAGTTACAATATAAACAAAGTAAGGTTCTATTGCTTAGCTGGGTGCCAGCTGTACAGAATGTGGTTCAGACTCCAGCATGAGGCTTGATTATTTTCAGTGCACTCTCTCCATTGATGAATTGTAACAACTGGAACTGATCCATGAAAAGAAAAAGGGGCAGAGCTGGGTTTCTCATATATTTTGTTCCAACTCGGCCTTCAAAACCAGTTGTCCCACCCCATGCCTAACATGGGTGATTTTGTATGCAAAGCAGGTAGCAGACCTTTGAGAGCAGCTAGCGCTTGCCTGTGGCAACGTATGAAGAGAATGGATTTACCAGTCCATTCATATATCCCAAACATTTTCGCTGTGTTTTGAGAAAGAGCTGCAGAACATTTATACCAGTTAATGCCAATGGGAGCATTTCTCCTGGGACAAATCCACCTGGAGGGGATGTATATTCCGGATTTGGACCACATGGGAGAATGGATGAAAGCCCTTCTTCTGTGTTTCTGGATCATATATGTCCCCATATATGCTATTTGCATTAGAGAACAATCAAGGACGCAGCCCCTAATCACATAATAGGCTAGTTTAGCTCTCTGTGAATGTATATGTAAGAATGCGTGTCTTTCATTTTATCACATTTATGAGTTCCTTAGACAAATATTTTTATGTAACACTTTTTTGTTCACTCTGAAAGACATTGCTCATTCTGATCAAGGAGGTGATGCAACTTCAAAAGCAAAGATACTCCGTTATGGCTGAGGTTCAGGCTTAACTTTCCTGTAGTGTCTATTATTTTAGCTGTTGTTGAAGAATATGTGACCTTGCATAACATTATTACATGCTGCAAGGACTAGGAACAGTGGAATGCATTAAGGTCTGAACGGCACACACTAGCTTCTCTTGTTCTGAGTCTGCCTGTCCATTCAAATTATTTGAACCCAGTCTTTATGATTAATTAGAATCAAAATAATGCCTTAACTTCAGGTTAATCCACTCAAAGTGGCTTTAATTAGTGGCTTTTTAATTCGCAGTAAGTGTTGCCGCTGCAAAACACAATGCTTGATTTTTATTTTTTAGCTCTTCTGAACAATTAAATACTTCATAATGATTTGTATGGACACATGTTTTCTTGTTGCACACCCACAAGGATTGGAGTTGGGAGATCTGGGTTCAGTTTCTGGTTGAATAAATACAGTCAGTTCTTGTTAACCGCAGACTCCAATCCCACAGATTCACTTATCTGCATCAATAAAAGTGTTGCCTATGTCACCACACACACACACACACACACACACACACACACACACACACACACACACACACACACACACACACACACACACACACACAATCTCTTCGTGCCCATTCACAGCCAAAAATATTCTGAGAGGGACTTTTCGCCTATCGTGCAGTTCTCTCGGCTTCTGTTGTTCTTGTGGCTTAACGTGTTCTCAGTCGAGTTCTCACCAGCTTAACAAGTCTCCATGTGCTCTCAGTTGTTCTCGCTGGCTTAATGTATCACAGAAGTGCTAAATGCTAACTGAATGCATTAATTCAGAAGAGGGTCCGCAAGAACCTAACCCCATTTTCCCCATAGGATCAATGATTCAGTAACCATAGTTTCCACTACTGTGGGGTTTTCCAGGAACCTAACCTGACCTGAATTGGTCGAAGAATGGTGAATCCAGATCCTTCTCATATGGATGCTGCTGAAAACTGCAAGTTCTCCCACACATCTCTATGAGTTGGAGGCACCATGTAATCAGGGAGGGAGGGTAGGAGTGACAAGGGAGGGGGCCATTGGCCGGCCCGGGCTGGAAGGGGCGGGAATATTGGCATTGAGATGCGCCAATATCCCATCCTCCGTTGCAGCCCGAGCTGGCCTTACATGGCCTCCCCAGTTGTGCGCCAGCTTCAGACCTGGCATGCATCCGAGGAGGCCCATTGCAGCCTGCACTGCTTACACCAGAGAAAGGAGACGAACGTCCCCTTTTCCCAATGTGTTTCCAGGCCATGCCAGGGCAGGCTGCAATGCAGAGGCGTTGCTAAGGTGGGGGTGGTACCGTAAGTTGCGCCCTGTCCTAGTCCCCGTTTACAAGCCGGTACGAGGCGGCCCTGCCCCCTCGCCGTCGGAGCCATTACGTGCGTAGAAGGCAGCGGGCAGGAGACTCCCTGCCTGCTGCCTTCTCCACACGGAATGGCTCTGATGGCGAGGGGGCAGGGCCGCCTCGTGCCGGCTTGTAAACGGGGACTAGGACGGGGCGCAACTTACGGTACCGCTTCCACCATAGCAACGCCTCTGCTGCAATGGGCCTAGGATATACTGTATTTTTCGTTCCATAAGATGCACTCCCCCCCAAAAAAAAATAGGGGAAAATGTCTGTGCGTCTTATGGACTGAATCCTGTAAAAATGGTTACATATGTTTTGCTTTTACTACTAGGGTAATTTTAACGGCGCTTGGCTGCTTACTGTGTAGTCGTAGCAGCACCTCCGAACTTCGTCCTGCCTTGCAGCTCCAAGACACGAGGCTTCCAGGCGCTGGACGCGACCTGGGAGCCTTGCACAAACATCACAGCAGCTGTGATGTTTGTGCAGAGCTCCCAATCGCGTTCAGAGCCTGCGCGAAGTTCCCTGACGCTGGACGCGACTTCAAAGCCCTCCAGCAACATCGATGTTTCCGGAGGGCTTCAAAGTTGCGTCCAGTGTCAGGGAACTTCGCGCAGGTGCTGAACGCGACTGCAGGCTCTGCGCAAACATCGCAGTTGCTGCAATGTTTGCGCAGGGCTCCCAGGTCGTGTCCAGCACCTGGGAGCCTCGCATCTTTGAGCTGCAACGTGGGATGAAGATCAGATGTGCTCCTACAACACAGTAAGTGGTCAAGCGCTGTTAAAATTAGTAGTTAAAGCAAGACATTTTTTCCCCTATTTTTCGCTCCAAAATGCACGTGCGTCTTATCGTCCGGTGCGTCTTATGGAGCAAAAAATACGGTAGCAGGCGGCCCTTTAGGCCCGCCGAATATATGTAGTTAGACAGGATTGAGCTGTAACTTTATTTTTTTTGCCCATTTCTTTAAGCCAGAACATAAAACATTTTAAAATAAGAAATTTTTATTTTCAGCATCGCTTATTCTCCGGGTGCCAAAAACATGCTTTATGACACCTTTGTGCAGGATTGCACTGTTAGTGCAGCAGTTGCTTCAATGGAGTCTTAATTTTGTTTTTGTTCTGTAAATTATCATAATATTTAAGGTTTTATATTATATCTTGTTACTTTTCTTGACTTTATTGAATGTACCTGTCATGTCTTTGGGGCAGGACAGGGAATAATATCTAAATTGTGTTTGGAGGCACTGTGACTAAAATCCTATCCACACTTACCTGGGAGTAAGCCACATTAACTATAATGGGACTTATTTCTGAGTAGACATGTCTAGGATTGGACTCAGTCTAATAAGAGAAGGGAAAAATGGTGGGAATATTGCATGTAAAGTAAAACTAATAAGGATGAATGCAAAAGTCCTTAATGAGAATCTGTTTTAATGTAATTCTTATTGACTTTTTTAAAATGGAAAAACATAAGCAAGTACATAAGAGCCACTGTTGTTACAGAAGCATCCGTTAATTGTCATGAGAATATTGTAAGACACAGAAAATTAAAAGTCATGGTTCCATACAATTGACCTTTGAACACAGGAGTAACAAATATCTGCAATATAACTAATTATGACTTCTTTCGGATTGGGGGCATAAACTGTTGGAATCCATCCCCAAACTGAAATTGGTAGCTTCAAGAAGATTTAATTAAAGGTTTGTAATTGCTTCTCAGCTGTACATTTTGTGAGTACTCAAGAGCCAGCCTGAATGGGAGAGGGAGGGAAGGGCACAAAAATGAACAACAGATGAGTGAAGAATCAAATGTGACATCATCAAAAGATGTCTGTTGCTGTACAGAGACAGTGCTGTTAGCAGATCATTTTGAAAATGGTAGGTTCTACAAGAAAATTGATTGATAATCATTGGTCTAGTAGTCCCCAGGGATATCATGTCTTAAGATGAATCATTAGCCCTACCAGATGGATAGGACTCTTCAGAATATATGCCCAGCTGGATTCAGTTACTGGGTGACATCTTTATTTATTTTATTTATTTATTTTAAAGAATTTATACCTCGCCTTTCTCCCAACGAGGGCACTCAAGGCGGCTTACAAAACATTAAAATACATATACATTAAAAATAAATTAAAAACAAGTAATTAAAAACAATTAAAACAACAACTAAAAACAAACAACCCCAGTGGGTCAACCTATATTTACTTTATTAAGAGCCATTTGTTAAGAAGCCATTTGTTAAAAAGCCAGCCCACCATGTCAGACATCGAATGCTACCCTAAATAAAAATGTCTTAAGGCCCCGCAAAAAGGTCTCTAAAGAGGGAGCCGTTCTTAATTCCAGGGGGAGGGAATTCCATAATTGGGGCGCCGCTGCCAAGAAGGCCCTCTTCCGCACCGCCATCCCCCTCACCTCCGTCAATGGCGGCACGGTTAACAGGGCCCCCCCTGATAACCTCAGAGTACGGGTCGGATTATAAGGAAGGAGGTGGTCCCTCAAATACCTTGGACCCGAGCCGTTAAGGGCTTTAAAAGTCAGAACTAGCATTTTGAATTGTGCCCGGAAACGAACCGGTAGCCAGTGTAGCTGCCGGAGCAACGGTCTGACTGAGTCGAACCGACAGGCCCCGGCAACCACCCAGGCAGCTGCATTCTGCACTAGTTGCAGTTTCTGAACAGTCTTCAAAGGCAGCCCCACGTAGAGCGCATTGCAGTAATCTAGTCTAGATGTCACTAAGGCATGAGTCACTGTGGCCAGGTCTGCATGGTCCAAGTACGGTTGCAGCTGGCTTCGGCAAAAGCCCCCCTGGCCACAGCCGCCACCTGGGAATCCAGGAGCAGCTGCGCATCCATGAGAACCCCCAATCTGCGGACCTGCTCCTTCAGAGGGAGTACAACCCCATTCAGAGCAGGACGATGGTCCAATACCTGAATCGTAGACTTCTTGACCAGAAGAACTTCTGTCTTATCAGGATTTAATTTCAGCTTGTTTGCCCCCATCCAGCTCCCAACTGCCTCCAGACAACAATTCAGGACATCAACCGCCCCCTTGGAGTTGGGTGGAAAGGAGAGAAAGAGCTGGGTGTCTCCCTACCCCAAACCCCCGGATGACCTCTCCCAGCAGCTTCATATAGATATAAAACAGCATGGGGGATAGAATTGACCACACCTCAAGGGCAAGGGTGCCGAACAAGCATCCCCCAGCACGACCTTCTGAGATCTATCAGCCAGGAAGGAGTGGAACCACCTCAGAACGGTGCCTCCAAGCCCCAACCCAGCCAACCGACCCAGAAGGACACCATGGTCAATGGTGTCAAAAGCCGCCAAGAGATCCAGCAGGACCAACAGGGACACACTCCCCCTGTCCAGTCCCCAGTGCAGGTCATCCACCAAGGCGACCAAGGCCGTCTCTGTCCTGATCCCTGGCCTGAAGCCAGACTGGAATGGATCCAGATAATCAGCTTCCTCTAAGACCCTCTGGAGCTGAGACGCCACTACCCGCTCGATCACCTTGCCCAGAAACGGGATATTTGAGATTGGCCGAAAGTTGTTCAAAATAGTGGAATCGAGGGAGGGTTTCTTTAGGAGGGGACGCACCACCGCCTGCTTCAAAGACGGTGGCACCACCCCCTCCCTTAGAGATGAATTTACCACCCTCCCCGTCCACTCGGCCAGCCCCGCCCGGGTAGCTCTAATCAGCCATGCCGGACAAGGGTCAAGCGGGCAAGCAGACTGTCTTACACTCCAAAGAATCCTGTCCACATCCTCAGGTTCTACAAGCTGAAAAGAATCCCCAAAAGAAAAACAGACAGGTGCCTCAGGGACATCATTAGATACTGCTAACGCGGCGTCCAAGTCATGTCGAATCCGATCGACTTTGTCCACAAAGTGCTTTGCAAACTCATCACAGCGAGCCACCGTGTATTCCGCCCCATCTACTGGGGGGGCAAGATGGAGCAGGCCCCGAACTACATGGAAAAGCTCAGCTGGACGGTTCTCCGCAGACGCGATGCCGGCAGAAAAGAAAGCACTCTTAGCTGCCGCCACCGCCACGGAATAGGCTCTGAAATGAGCTCTAGCCCGTGCCTGGTCGGAGTCAGCACAAGTTTTCCGCCACCGTCGCTCTAGACATCTACCTTGCCGCTTCATTGTCCGCAGCTCCTCAGTAAACCAAGGGGCCGCTCTGACTGCGGCTTGGTCGAGGACGCTCAGGAGCGATCAGATCCAGAGCCCTGGTCATTTCCCCATTCCAGAGGTCAACCAGGGCGCTGGGTGAGTTGCCGACTCTGGCAACAGGAAAGTCGCCCAGAGGCCTCAGGAATCCATCCGGATCCATCATCCTCCGGGGGCGGACCATAGAATGAGGTCCCCCACCACTGCGGAGGACAAGCCTAAATCCCACCAGGAAGTGATCTGTCCATGACAAAGGAGTGATGTTAATTTCCTCCACATCCAGATCGCCATCCACCTGTCCAGCAGTAAACACCAGGTCCAGCGTGTGTCCCGCATCGTGCGTCGGGGCAGATATTCTCTGAGACAGACCCATGGTTGCCATGTCGGTCATGAAGTCCTGAGCCGCGGCTGTCCTCGGGGCCTAAGCGTGGACATTAAAGTCCCCCAACACCAATAGGCGAGGGCACTCCAACGCCATCGCCGAGATCACCCCGGTCAGCTCAGGCAGGGAGACTGTTGGGCAGCATGGTGGGTGGTACACCAACAGAATCCCTATTCTGTCTTGCCCTTCCAACACGACATGGAGGCACTCAAACCCAGTGAACCACGGGACAGGGTACCCGGTGAGATGGATGGTATCACGATAGACTATCGCAACTCCACCTCCCCGCCCCTGTAGTCGTGGCTGCTGCAATATACGGAAACCTGGTGGGCACATCTGGGAGAGACTTACCCCTCCCGACTCATCCAGCCAGGTCTCCATAATATACACCAGGTCAGCACCTTCATCCAGGATTAAATCCTGGACTAGGCAGATTTTATTGTTAACTGACCTGGCGTTCAAGTGTAGCAGTTTCAGACTCAGGGAACTGTTGCCCAGACCGCCAAGGGTCAGAGGGATTGGCGAAGGGCCAGATAGAGGGACAGTCTGCCTGTGACTGACCCTCGTTCTCCTGAAATGGCCTGCCCAGCCCCCACCGCCATATCTTCCGTGACCCGTCACTCTGCTAATGGTGGCTGCCCGCCCCTCCCCTAGGCTCCCTCGAGGTGTCAAACACATAGCCCTTCAGCGGAGCCTACTTCCTGACCACACAACCTAAAGATCTCACACACTCCAACACCACTCTCAATCACCACGTCACTGTCCAGTCAATCCGGTATCTAAAAGCGCTCCTTCCAAATTCCAACCACTCCTGTCCAGCAACCCCCACCTCCCTCTTACCGAGGCGCAGGTCACTGCACCCCACACCCCTTGCCCCCCTCTCACTGGGGTAGAGGTCCCACTCATCACCCCTAGGCCTCCCTCTCACCGAGACCAAGGTTAACCACTCCCCTAACCCATTCACAGAACCCCCACACTTACCAAACCACCCCAATCCTACACACTCAACCCTCACCAACATACAGATATCATTCACTCTACCTTTCTCTCGATGCTGACATGGCTCCTCCAATCTCCTTAAGATGTCCTATGCACAGATAGCAGTGTGCAAGGAGAAGGGAGGGGGGCTGACAATTAATGGCAAATGGTGACCCACTGAGTAACAGCAGCTTAGGTGGGCGCAGCCACGGGATGCAGTCTTCTGGCCTGCTTGGTCTTGATCCACTGGGCGAAGAACCACGGGCAAAGAGCAAACCAGAGGCTCTTTCTAGCAGCTCACCTGGGGGAAGGAGAGAGAGAGAGTAATTACTGGTTTATTGGTAATTACTGTATATGGGATATGCTGCAATCTAAGAACTTATTGCAATCAGTAACCTATCCAACCCCCGTAAGTTAGGGGACTCCTGGTGGTGTCATTTGTGGTAGTAGGCCACCATTTGGAAATTGCTGTCATAGAAGAACTATGTCATTATTAGTGAGCTGAGCTGATACGTTGCAGAGGCTCTGTGGGGGAATGGAACTGCAGCTGCAGCACTTGAGTGGCAGTCAAGGTTGCCTGTCAGCTGAAGCGTGGTGTGGCAAACGAGAGAGAGAGAGAGAGAGAGAGAGAGAGAGAGAGAGAGAGAGAGAGCTGGACTGTGAAATCTACGAAAAATTGGGGGTGGCCAAATTTGCTTAATATAAGAGCCACATACGATGAACTTCAGATGTTTGAGAGCCACAATATTTAAGAAGCGGTAAAATTCTTAATCAAGATTGCCGTGAGAAATATCAACAACCTCAGATATGCAGACGATACCACCCTAATGGCAGAAAGTGAAGAAGAACTAAAGAGCCTCTTGATGAGGGTGAAAGAGGAGAGTGCAAAAGTCGGCTTGAAACTCAACATTAATAAAACTAAGATCATGGCATCTGGTCCCATCAATTCCTGGCAAATAGAAGGGGCAGAAATGGAAGCAGTAACAGATTTTACTTTTTTGGGTTCCAAGATCACTGCAGACGGAGACAGCAGCCATGCAATTAAAAGACGCTTACTCCTTGGAAGGAAAGCTATGGCAAATTTAGATAGCGTAATAGAAAGCAGAGGTATCACCATGCCAACAAAAGTTCGTATAGTCAGGGCGATGGTGTTCCCAGTAGCAATGTATGGTTGCGAGAGTTGGACCATAAGGAAGGCTAAGCGCCGAAGAATAGATGCTTTTGAACCGTGGTGCTGGAGAAGACTCCTGAGAGTCCCTTGGACTGCTAGGAGATCAAATCAGTCAATCCTAAATGAAATCAACGCTGACTGTTCCCTGGAAGGACAGGTACTAAGGCTGAAACTCAAATATTTTGGCCACCTAATGCGAAGAGAGGACTCTCTGGAGAAGACTCTGCTGCTGGGAAAAATTGAAGGCAAAAGGAGAAGGGGAAGGCCAAGGATGAGATGGTTAGACAGCATCACCGATGCAACGAACATGAAAATGAGCGAACTCAGGAAGATAGTGGAGGACAGGAAGGCCTGGCGGGATATGGTTCATGGGATCACGAAGGGTCGGACACGACTTAACGACTGAACAACAACAACAAAATCCTTAAATATATTTACTCACTGTGATGAACATTAAATTTATGTTTGAATCCAGTGGATTCTCAGTTTATACCTGGTAAATAATCATAAAACTTGATCATTTCTTATTTACCTTTTATATTAATTGTGATTCAAAAAGGAGCTCAACCAACATTTTCCGAGAGCCGCGTGTGGCTCAGGAGCCACAGTTTGGCCACCCCTGGATTAGAACATTATTATATTGTAAAAACCCCTTGGGGTTTAGAAAGCCTGCCCATGTACACCGCAGAAGCGTCATCGGGGTAGAGGCGGGGGGCCGTGGGCCCCAAGGGGGCGGGTGCACGTGGCGGCGGAGGGGTGTACTTGCCTCCGGGACACGTCTTCTCTGCTGTTCGTCGTGGTGTTTGGCCTGCCCGCCCTGGAGCTCATTCTGCTCCAAAATAGATAGTAAAACAGCGGGTGGTGGTGGTGGTGATTGGAGCCGCACTGGGCGCGCACGTAAAGCTGACGTCATGCCTGGGTCCCCCGAAGGATCGCCACTGGTACACCACCTTGAATTAAAGTTGGAGGAGAAATCCAATGACCAAGGCGGTATATAAATACTGTATATTATATATTATTATTATTATTATTATTATATGGGCCTTTGCACTTATTCAATAACATTTTTTAAAATACATATTTCAAGTGAACAAAGTAACAGTGTTGGAATGGGAAGGTGTTCTACATTATGCTAGTGGAAAAGGCCTTTATTCTGCTTTTATATGACATACCTATAGGTCTACTGCAGTGGTTCTCAAACTTTTACGGGGAGGGGGGTAAGGGAACGCATAAGTTGTCGCGGACTTGGTGATGGCACTTCCAGGGTGCTGCTGCGGAAAAAGGTTTTTTTTCCCACTTACCAGGGGTTGTGCCAGCCCTCTGGAAGTTGCTGGGGCCACGCAACCCCTTCTACAACCCCCCCCCAGAAGAGCTTCCAATCGCATTTGGGAGCTACTTCTGGTTTTTGCCATTCTGGGACCTCCCGTTCTCACTGCACCGCTGGTTACACCGGTGGTGTAAGTTGGATAGGATTGCGCTGTAAAAAGGTGAATGGATACATGTTTATCTTTTTTCTGTCTGCATCCATCCTTTTCTTCTTGGCATTTGAATGGTGTGACTGTAGGTTCTGAGTTCTTGGGTTTGCGTGAGAGATGGACGAAAGAATGGTGAGGATTTTATTTGTTGCTAAGCAACAGGTTTCTTATTTTTTGAAAATGCTATAGTTGTTGCTTAGAATGAACTGTCCTGCTCAGACATGGGCAGAATGTCTAACCATTTAGAACTTTTCCTTACTTTGATTTCAGTTTCAGATCCTGAGCCAGATATGATTTCATAGTGACCAAAAACATTGTCCCGGTACTGCTACTTTTGTTGCTCATGAGTCTCTAGAGTGGGTTGTTTTTTTGTTTATTTTTATTTTTTAAATTACACTTGGTTGATGGTTTGGCTCACTTTCCAGAATAGAAAGTTAAGAATCTGGGGCCTTAGTATTTAAGCTGTGATATCAAGCTTTTCTATGCTCTCCACTTTCAAATGTAAAGCTCAAGTGATAAAAAAGCAATTACTAGTTATCTTTTGTTGAAACTGGAGATAAGCTCAAAATCTGCTTACATTCTACTTTTCTTCTATACAATTGTGCTTTGTTTAATCTTGGAAATAATCTGTGCTTCCTAACCTGTTGCTGTGAAATGGAAAAACAGATACGTTCCAAGATTAAACCAATCCATAGTTGCATATTGCCTGTTAAAAGCAAAACACGTCTTGCAAAGGAAGATTGTAAATAAACTGGTATTTTCATGTGTTTAGGTCTTGAATGAAATATCCAGGCTAGGATTCCACTTGCCTAACCCCACAATTCAAAACTGCTTGAGAGCTAATGTTCTGTAACAGACTGAATTTGTGCCCCTTGGGAATGGAGGCAGCTGTATGACCTTGAATGCTTCTGAATGAATGCGTCTGAGGAAGCAGATTGCAGTCCATAAAAGCTGATGCTGAAATAACTTTGTTAGTCTTTAAGGTGCTGCAAGACTGTTAGCTGTTTCTGAAAAATCATGTAACAACAGCTGTACAGTATATCAAAGGTGTGCACTTCTTGAACCTCTGTATAAACACCACAACCATAGTCAGTATCTGCTGTGTGTTTGGCATCTTTTGGAAAGCAAATTTCTTTCGATTTTGTGGGGAGAAACGGAAACGTGTGGCTCACATCTGGCTCAGGAACTAAGGAGAGGAAAAGAAGAGCATCATAGTAGCCATGGGCTAAGTTTCATTGTACTACGCAATTCTTTGTGTCTCTCCCCAGATCCTCTACCATTTCACTCTTTGTGGAAAGTGGTCTTACGTTTTTAAAATCAAATTCACAAATGTAAGCCCAGAAATGAGCACACAACTGCAAACTGGCAATTTGAAATTTTGAGCCCAGCTTGACATATACATACATTCATATTTCTGTTCATACGAGGTGTATCTGACCAAATTTGGACCAATTCCATTGCAATCCCATCCCTCTGCAGCTCCCCATTCCCCACATTGCACTGTTCCGCAGGGTCCCGCAACTTTCAGGAACGGCTTTGGAATGGTGGTGCAAGGGACTGTAGCATGAATTATCAGAGGAGGAATTTTGCTTATGTGAGCATCTTTCTGCTTGTGCAAGTTAGGATATAGCCCATTAACTTTCGCCATTCAAGTACCTATGCTGTCAGATAGAATACTGTCACAGACCTAACATTGTGGCTGGGTGCTATCTATGGGGGTGAGGATGTGTGACCATGTCCTGTACTCCAGCTTGTCAGACTGCTATATGTGTGAAGGTTCAGCTCGTGCTATGCCATTATAAATAAGTCTGTAGAAAAGGATTGAGTACTGGAGTTCCATCTTCTGCCTAGCACTTCTGTGCATTGGTACACTAGTATCAGCATCTCTAGTGACTGAAGCTAGTGCTTCCCACTTCCAGGAACACAATGAAGTACTAAAGTGACCCTATTGCACTGATCATATTACATTGTTGTTCCATGTAATAAGATGCATGAATACATCTAGAGTCTAGACCAGTGGTGGCCAACCTTTCAACATGAATGCTGGCCCTTTAAATGGCTGCATAGGTGAGGGCATTTCATCAGGTGCATCTGCTTTAGCAGCACCATCAGCACTTGCAGCTGCCAAGATTCTGTCTTCTACACAACTCTTAAGAACACAGTAGGCCTAATGGTGGAAGGTTGGCCATCCCTGGTCTAGACATTTATGAAATTTTGTATCTGCCTGTGTGATTTACCAAATTTATTTCCTTTCAACTCTATTAACTATCTGCCTGTGTAACTATAGGCTGGCAGGCCTAGCACACCACCAGTTTAGGGTGTTGTAAATGTGCCGTAAGGCATGTTTTCGACACCGGGAGAGTAAGCGGCTCCAGCGTGGAGGCCGGTACCGCTTACTACGCCGCTGAACTCACGCGACTCCAGCTGCCGTAGGTAAGTCCCACGCCAGTTGGCGGGAGAGCGTGACAGGGTGGCAAGGAGGGGCATTAGCCGGCCTGGGCTGGGAGCGGGGATATCTGTGGCGATATCCTAAGTCCCTTACCGGCCCGTGCTGGCATTACATCGTCTCTCCGAATGTCCATCAGGTCTGGACTGGGCATGCATCCGAGGAGGCCCATAGGGGATTACACCTGGGGAAGGGGACGATCATCCTTTTCTCCCGAGGTGTGACCTAGCAGCCTCGGGCCAGCCCACAATGGGCTTAGGATACAGCGGTCTGCCCTTTAGGCCGGTCACTTATACGTACACAGGATTGTGCTGCCCATGGTGCATTCCTGTCTAAATATCCGCTGGCGGAATGGCGGCTCTGCCATTGCCAGGTGTCATAAACGTGCTGTAAGGCACATTTTCGTCACCCAGCAAGTATGCTGCGCCAGCGGAGAGGCTGGTGCCACTCACTCAGCCTGGGGGCACAGCCAGCACCGGCGGACGCAGGTAAGTCCTGCACAGGACAGGGCAGGGGCATGGGGAGGGCGGACCAAAACTGAAAGGGAGGGGGCAATTGGCCCGCCGGCCAGGGATGGGGGAGGGATTATCAGTGGCGCGGTCCACTGAATCCTATCCCCTGTTGGCCTGGCCGGCCTTATACTGGCTTCTCAGATTTGTGCCGGCCATTTTGCCTGTGCACATCTGAGGCGGACCACCGGTAGGGGCAATAGGGGCCGCCGGGGCTCGCTCCAGGGCAAAGGGATGAATGTCCCTTTCTCCCGAGGTGTTCTCCAGCTCCACTGGCGCTGGCCCAGTCCTGGCTAGGATCTGGTGCAGCATGCTTTTGCTTTCTTCGGCGGCGCTAGACAGGATTGGGCTGTAAGTTACCTACAGCCCAATCCTAACTAAATGCTGCCTGCACGGCAGAGACCATGCAGGGGCAGAAAGATAAATAAAAATTCCTTTTACGTACCCACGTCTGGTCCCACATGGTTTCCAATGGGTCTACTTGGTAGAGGGAACGAGGAATGTTGGGGTTGAAATGGAGGACAGGATATTGGCAGAGCCATTGCCGCCGATACTTGCCCTCTGCTCGTCCCCAGCACACCTTCCCAGAGGTCCCAATCTCCCTGTTCTGCCCACATTTTGTCCTGCCCACCCTATGCCCCCCCCACTGGCTTACTAGCACCAGAGTGGGCGAAGGGCAACCCCGGCACTGCTGCCTCTTGAGACAGTGCTTGGAAAATGGTTGCCAGTGGCGCACTGCATGCATCATTGGCATCGATTTTATGGCAGCGGAACTCTGTTCTACTGTGAAAAATCCCTCCACACTCCGACCTGATCCTAGTTAGGGTAGTTAGCGTTAGACTGCTACTGAGTTGCATGACCAAGTGGGGATTTGAACCAGGTCTCCCATGTCCTAGTCTGACACTCTGATTACAGCAACATGTTCTCTCTGGGTGTTTATTGTTGTTCTGATCAGGTTGTGTCCAGTAGAGACTTACAGTAAATATTGTTCAGTTTCTGTTTTGGTTTGGAAAAAACGTTAGGGTTGTTGTCCAGTTAAATAATTTTTAGTTGATTGTATGAGTTTTAATCAATGGTATTTGCATAAATTTGGATATGAAGCAAAACATTTTGTTCTGAAAAAAGGTAAACTTTGCTTTTGGAACAAGCCATTATTACCTTAAAAATAAAATAGCAGAAACACATTGATGCCACATTTAGGTGTAAATTTCCAAAAATAAAAATGAAACAAAATACCTTGCAATTAAAGGAATCTACCTGTTCATCAGCTAATGTTGCAGTCCTATGGTAGAAAAATAATAATAGCGGTAATTCACCTGCTTTTGGGTTCAGGTTCCTTTTGACTCTCTCGCCTTGAGAATTGACTGCCTGTGTTAAAAGTTTCCTGGGACTTAAACCAAAAAGATTACCTTTTGTTATCATGCAAGTTCTGAAGACAGAATCTTTGCATGAATGTCATGGTAACATATAGTGTAAACATTCCAACAGAATTTAGACTTCACTGATATGCTTCTGCCACAGAAGCAAAAAGACTGGAAACTGGAATTGTCTTGGAGACATCCCAGATTTTTAATGGTGACAATTTGGCGTCTTTTGAATGTACAATTTATTTGCCTTGTCTGGTTATTAAATCTTTAGTAAAATATGATGCATGAACTCTATGAAGGTGAGCTTTTTTCTTCTATTATTTATAAAGTACCACAGACTTCTAGGCACCTGTTAGACTGGGAAGGAAATATTGTTGCTTCGACTCTAGATTGAGGAAGCACAGTGATTGAGTGTCACTGAGGGGGGGGGGTCTGGCTCAGTCTGTAGAGCTGCTGCCCTGCAAAGCCCGAAGTTCGGCAAATGGCAAGTTCGAGACACGCCGCCAACAAAAAGCTGTGAAAAGCCTCTGTGATAAGAGCTCCCAGTTGCGTCGGTCGAGTGTGGGAGACGCCGGCCAGCAGAAAAACCAGACTGCAAAAGGATACCATCTGGAATGTAGTTGTTCACAAAAGATTGGACATTTATATATTGTAAAAAAAAAAAAGCATTAAGGGGGTTAGGAAAGCCTGCCCATGTACACCACCTTGGATTAAAGTCGGAGAAATCCAATGACTAAGAAAGGTGGTGTATTAATACTGTATATTATTATATTATTACTGTACTATTCAGATAACACCCTTAAGTGCTTTGCAGAGCTGAGGCATCCCATAGGTACGTTTTCCAAGGTTTTAGCTTTGAGAAATACTAATAGGAGAGAACAAGATAATTTGTTTGTTTTTGTAGACAATGTTTTGCCTCTTTTTTAAGGACAGGGAACCAGCTTCTTATTCCTTTGCTTTGTAATTCATGTTGAGAAAATTTGTTGTTGAAAAGCAGTGTATATTAGTATTCGTAATACTGTTGGGCAGCACAAAAATATTGGGCAATGTCATCTTTAGCATGAGTTTATCTTGACTGCTTCACATCTGACATTTGAGAAAGTATCCTCAAGTTCCTGCAGATAAATTACCATAGGTGGGATGACACTGAAATGGCTTCTTTTTTGCCCATGCAATTTTTATCTTCTGAAGGTGGACTAAGAACTCTTAATGCCACAATCGCTTTACTTCTGGCATCCGTTTTGAGAAGACTGTCTCTAACCCTCATAATGAAAAGCAGTACAAATTGGCAGCATACCTGTCCCTCGAATGGATGTCATGTCAACAACATGTATGCATGTCAACAAAGAAAGTAAAACCCATTGTGTTCTGTGGGAAGTACTCGCAGGAAACTGAGTTTAGAACTGCAGCCAAAACAAGGTGCTTTAGTTGTGAAGGCAAAGCTTATATAAATCCAGCTGTTAGTAGTGATCAGACTATTTTGAGTTGTTTCTTATGGTTTGCTATAAAAAAAATGTAGCCTCAATGCAGTGTATTTCTTGATTTTTACATAACTATTGGGGATATGCATGTTCTTACCTTGACGTTCATTTTATAAGGATTTTCTCATTTATTTATTAATTAAAAACAATACCTTGCCTTTGCAATAGCGAAGTGCTTAAAGCAATATTTATCATGGACGGCATCCAAAGAAAGTTAAGTCACAACTCAGCTCAATTTAAATCAGTAGTGGCCCAATCCTACCTAACCGCCCATGCAGTGATGCAGTGGCGCCAATACGGCACCCGCTGAATTCCTCAAGAGAGTTTGGGCCTCAGGAGGCCTCTTGCCGGCCTAGTGGGTCAGCTCGGACTTGTGCCAGTGATATCACTGGCGCAAGTCCGTGATGATCCATGAAGGCAGATCGAGCCCAGGAAAGGGGTTAGGATTCGGTGGCCGCCAAACCTGCCGCCTTCGCATACCCAATCTGCCCACCTTCCCATTCCACCAGCCCCATCCCACCTCTGCCACCATTGAAGGAGAAAGGAATGCTAGGAAGGCTGATCAAAAGAAAGGGTGGCTACAGAGTTGAAGTAGGCAGGGGACTGGAAACCTAAGGAAACACAGAAAGGAGGAGCCAAGGGGCGTGTAGGACAGGGGCAAAACTACACATTCCCCCTACAGATACTGTGCACTGTTGGCATGAAAGAAGCCAAAGGGAGCATATGATTGCTAGGTCCGGACCCTGAGAGGGGAATTCTGCCAGTTGTGACTTCTACTGTCATTGCAGCAATATGACATGACAACCCTAAGGGGCCAATGAGGACAAAAAAGTAGGGGGTGCTCTTCATGGTAGTGGGAATTTGACATATTGATTTGAAATAGCTAGCCCATGCTTTGGCTGCAGGCTTCTACTATCATAAGTTGCTTTGACAGTGGAAAGAAGGAATCTAAGTGTAAAAAAGACAAAAATAATAGGATAGCAGCTAAGATCTCCGTTTTAAAGAAAAGAATGAGAAAACTGAAAGAAGTATAGCAACTGCTTGATCCCTTGTTACAAAGCCTTATAATTGGTCACCATCTGCTTTCCTGAATAATTTGCTCATAGTGAGACTCAATTCATTGCAAGAAAGGCACCCCCCCTTCCCCACCTTGCTATTCAGAGGGTAGGTGAGGGAGCCTAAGATAGTTGCTTAGCAACAATCCAATGTTGAGCAACATCATCAGAGACAGTAGGATACGGGAGAGAGATTGGCTGCATTCAGACATCACCCTGACTCATGATTAAATTGGGAGTGGGGAGGAACGCATGAGGGGAGACTTCGCATCTTTAGTTCCATATTTAAAGCAAACCAGGATTCGTTTTGTATCCAGATTTCTCAAATCTCAGCTTCTTCTAACCACAATTTGTGAACATGCTAAGATATCAAATTGGGATTGAATCATTAGTTTTGAGAGCATGTTGCTAAAATCATACTTATGCTTTATTTATTTATTTATTTATTTATTTAAAAAAATTATATCCCGCCTTTTCCTATGCCGAAAAGCAAATGCCCAAGGTGGCTATACTTTATCTATTCTATACTGTATATCAAGAATATTCCTGAGTTTTTTTTTGTGTATGTGTGCTGCTAGGACGATATCACTATATAGAATGACAGGCAAAAACGTGATCTGAACATTATCACAGAATGAAGATACTTGCACTTTAGTCTTCAGTTTTCTCTGTAATGGAAAGCAGAGTGTTATAAAGTAACGTAAACCTTTATGAACCGTCACAAGGAGATATGCAGTGCAGTCCTATGCATGTTAACTCGGAAATTAATCCCTCGGTGTTCAATGGGGTTTACTCCCACTAAAGTGTGCATAGGATTGTAGCCTTATTCTGCATATTTAGAGCACCATCATGAGAACATAAGAAGAGCTCTGCAGGAGCAGATGGAAGGCCCGTCTGTCCAGCATTTTGTTTCCCACCGTGCCCAGTCAGATGCCCCTGGGAGGCCCACAAGTAGGAGATGAAGGCAGTACCTCTCTCCTGCTGTTGCAGCTAGTATTCATAGGCAAACTGTTTCTGAACCTGGAGGTGGCATGTAGCCATCATGACTAAATAGCCATTGAGATGTTCACTGAGAGAGTCTCACGGAGGGAGAATCCACTAGGGCAGTGTTTCCCAAACTTTTTTAACCTGCAGCTCCCTTTACTATTGGTGACCATTGGCCATGGCTCCCCATTACAGTATGTTGATGTCTGCCAATTAGCATTGCACTGTTTTCCGAGAGGATTCCGTGGCACTCCGCAGCTCCCCTGGCTGGTTTCCGCGGCTCCCCTGGGAGCCACGCCTCCCAGTTTGGGAACCCCTGCACTTGGGTGTTCTCCTGTATAAGCCTACTGCAGTGAATGGGAGCTCCACAAGAGCAAATTCATTGTATTGGGGCTTTCAGATGACTTGTCCCTTTTTCTGCACAGGCATCTATGTTGTAAAGAAAGAATTTCATTTCAGCACAAGATGGGGAATGAGTGCCAGAGCTGAGAGTCCTTGGCACAGAAAGCCTGCTCTACAGCTTCTTAACTTTTTAAGTGAGGATACTTACAGCCCAGTCATTTTCATTCTGGAGTGAAGGAGACATCTGTGGAAAACCTGACAAAAAGTTCATTATTGCTACATATGAAACTCAGTTGATATTTACTGCAACAACCATTTGTTAACTTCCTGAACTTTCTAGAAAAGAAATATTCCATTTGTTATCTTTTATTATTTATTTCAGAATCTCTTGCTGGGATCCTTGAAGGCATCATTTTCTCTCTCGTTTACACATCTCACTGTCTCAGTTTTAGAACTCATTTTTATTGCTTAGTATAATGTATAATATCTTTCCTTCACCTCACAAAACAGTGGTTGGTATTGTTAGTTAGTAACAGAGAGTGAATCAATGTATGAACAATTCTCATTTATAATGATGATGAGCCCAGTCATGGTATCATCAACCCTAGATTTTTTAAGGTCATGCACAAGGATGCTTAGGTGTGTTGCCCTTGGTGGGTTGCCTATTGCTGAAAGCAGCTGCTGCTATTTTGAGAAAGACATGCCTGCTCACCATGTGAGTGGAGGGACCAGATTCTTGGGACAGCATAAATAAGTGGAATAAGGACAGTACAGTAGAACCCCTGTATCTGCGGATCCCATGTCCGCGGATTCACTTAGCCGCGGTTGAAAAAAATGCCCCCTATTGTGCCTCCCATCGCAAAACGAGTTACCAGCTTGTGATTACAGTTTTCCTGGGGCTCGGGGGCTCATTGCTGATTATCAAATGGAGGCAGGAAGCACTCGCAGGAAGCAAGGCAGAGGGCTGAAAACAACTCTTTTAAGCCCTCTGCCTTGCTTCCTGTGAGTGCTTCCTGCCTCCAGTTGATAATCAGCAATGAGCCCCCAAGACCCAGGAAGCACTAATCTTGTATCCCAAGTGCAGATGGTATCACAAGCTGGTAACTCGTTTGCGCAATGGGGGGCACTTTTATCCACAGATTCCAGTATCCGTGGGGGGGGGGCAGAACTGTATCCCCCGTGGATACTGGGGTTCTACTGTATTTGGCTAAACATGTCAAGGGTGTTGGTTTTATTTGCTGCCTGCATTTTCATCTCCATGCCAACCTTTGTCAGTGTTCTCCTTTGTCATTCCTGTTTGTTTTTGATCTACGCCTGGGTTTGATCCTTCGTATTCGCCCCACCAATGTTTTATTCCTTCAGCCTTTTAATAAGGTTCATGTATTTTTCACTGGTTTACCTGCCTAGACCAAGTTTGTTTGAGGAGGGGGTAGGTTGCCTTGTATCTCAGACACTTACAATTGTCTGGTGTTTACTTTCTAAGGAGACTGCCCAAATTTGGGGGCTGTTTGGTGGCAGCAAGAAGACCACCAATTGGCAATGTTAGGTGCTGTGCCCCATTTTGCCCCCTGCACCTCTTTACACACCATCTAAGCCCAGGCTGAGCCCTGAAGCTGACTCAACTTTTCACTCTTGCCATATTCACCTTACACTAAAGATGAGCCAATCCCCATGGTGTTTTCAAGATGGCATCTGCCAGGAGGTGGCTGTGTATTGCAACTTTGGCGGCTTCTGACACAGGCACCAAATTGAAAGTTAGGGTTTTGTTTTTTCTTCAAGTAATTAAAAAAAAAGCAGTTGTGTTCTGAAAATGAATCGGGATCCTCTGAATCGGTTCTGAAATGAATGACAATGGAAGACCTGAAAATGAATGACGTTCCAAAACACAGTGGTTTTTGCTTGTAGATTCCTATATGGTGGTTATTTAGACACAGAGCCTGAAGCAAAGCCCATTTACTGAGGTGTGTTACAAGAACATCTTGGTCTGTTGTGAGAGTTTCCTGGGTCGAGACCTGGAAAAGGGGGGGGGGACTGCTTCCCAGTAGGATTTTAACTATAGTAACTAGTAGGAAACATTACCATGATTTCTCAAATCAATACCTCTCACATCTTCTCTGTTACTCACTGATTATTGTGTGTGTTTGCTAGAAATGAACTTCATCTCTCTTTTAAACTACACTATTCATGTGATTGCAAGTAACTATTATCTTTCACCTTTTCTTCTAGGAATAAGAGAAAATCACTGTGGCGCTAATGCTTGGGATCCATGCAAAAGTGTTCAGTATAATAGTGCAGCAGAGAATGAGTCAAGCTTCACAAAGGTAAAAAAAAAAAATCAAGCTTCCCATAGTAGTCAGCGGAATGCATTGAGGTTTTAAAAAATGATCATTTAACTGTATGCAGTGTGTTGCTATTTGTTTTGTGTTTAGTCGAATTTCACTTACTCAGCAGAAAAAGTCAAATAAAGTGGCAGCTAAGATGTCACAATTCTGTTGGCAGCATATTCATTAATTCACATACTTCCCACGTTCTTGTGAAAGAGAAGACAACATCAATACTTGAAGGAAAAACACATATTTTTCAAGAATAACTAATTCAATCTTACGAGTCAATGAGCTTGGCAGGTTTTGCAGATTGCGGGTTATCCTTCAGAAAATGTAGTCATTTGCCATATGAAGCTATAAGAGCGCTTTCGTCTTTTCAGAAGCCTATTCTGATTTAACGTTTCTAATCCAATCTCATGGCAAAGGTAAGGTGAAAAAACATATAGGATCAAGCACAAAACTCTTGCATTATTGTAGTATCATGTTGTGTCGTTACACTGGTGCAACAAAATATGCAGGATATTGTGCTAGGACAGCGTTTCTCAAAGTTCACCCCACGAGGCGGGGAAAACTTTGAGTGTTTGCAGGGACGGAGCCAGCGAAACCACCCCCGAAATGGCGAAACCCAGAAGTGCCTGAAGGTCACCTCATTGAAGCGATTCAAAGATTGGGGAGGCCTGCAGAGGGTCGCGGAGGCCTCGCTGAAGCTCCCCCACGCCCTGGTAAGTGCTGCAACGGCCGTTTTGGGCACTTTTTCGGCGGTGGCAATCCCCTGGATCACCGTCGCCATGCTGTCCCCTCCCTTTAAGGGGGCAGAGGACAGCTTTTGTTCTTCAATGGTGGGTTGCGACCCACCACTTTGAGAACCACTGCGCTAGGGTGACAGTTCAGAATAATGCAATTTTAGCTATGCTGATGCAACTCCACCATGCAAGAACGTACAAGGAATGCTTTTAAAGCAAGAGAACTGTATGCACATCTGATACACAGCATGTCTGAAACTCAGTGGTTTCAGCTGTGTAAACTGTTTTTGCCTTAAAGAGGTCATAGAAGATGAGTGACTTTGTTCACCAGCAGACAATATCTAATCCTCACAGGCAAAGGGCAAATTGTATTAAAATAACAGAAGCCAATCCTATTCCCCCCCCCCTTCCTGGCTAGTGCAGCCGTGCTGAAAAGGTGCATGTTGTATCCAGTGGGGGGTGGGCAGATTGGGAGGCTTCAGGCAGGAAAGGGGATTTAAATCCCCTTACCCCTCCACAAGCATCCCACTCTGCAGTGGGTCTCCTCAGACCTGCGACGAGGTCCAGCAACGTCCAGGGAGCGCTGCCACCTGATAAGCTGCCAACTGAGCACTCTGTCAGCAGCCATTTTGCAACAGCAGGGCTCTGTTCCGCTGTCACAAAGCGCTACGGCCAGCAGCCCAGTCTGTCATAGGATTGGTCTGCCCTTCCTTAGGGTTGCACTGGCATAAATGCTGGATGCAGCAAGTGTTCAGAAAGTAGAGAGAAGTGTTCCTCACTCACAACACTAGAAACAGGGAGCATCCAATGAAACTGCTTGGGAGATTTAGAACAGGCAAAAGGAGATTTCTTCACACAGTGCAAAATTAGTCTGGAATAATTAGTGGGAATCATTGCTAAAAAAATGTCATGATGGCCACTAGCTTAGATGGCTTTAAAAGGGGATTAGAGAAATTCATGGGGGACAGTGGCTACTAGTCATGAGGGCTACATACTTCTTCCAGCTTCAGAGGCCATATGCCTCTGAATGTCAAGTGATCTGATCCAGCAGGACTTTTATGTTATGCTGGCAATCATAGAGCCCAACTGTCCATGGAGGCTGATGAGTTACAGCACAACCTTGTCTAAGTATAGACCAGCAGAACAACTGCTCTGCCGCTCTAGGATTTCACAAACGTGCCATAAGGCATGTTTGTGTCACTCAAAGAGTAAGCAGTGCTGGTGGAGAGGCTTGCGCCGCAGGACGGATTGCCGCTGTGGCGGAGAGGTGAGCCCACCTGGCGGGGTGAGGACAGAATGGGGCGTTCCGGGCTGGTGGTGGGATTGGTCAGCCGGGCCCAGGAAGTGGGGAATCGGTGGCGGCCTCTTCCACCATATCTTATCCCCCCTCCTGGGCCTGGCTGGTGTTAACATGGATGGCTCAAATGTGCGCCAGCAAAATAACTGGCACACATTCGTGTAGTTCCATTGGGGTGGCTGCGATTTGGAGTAAGGGGGCGAATGTCCCTTCACCCTGAGAAGGCTTCTGGCTGTGCCGGGCAGGCCCCATCCTGGATAGGTTGCGGCGGGCACCTTCTTTGCGCCACCATGTCCTGCTAGACAGGATCGGTCTGTTAGTGTGCTGTGTAAGAAGAGGCCACTGAGCTTCAACACATGAGAAGCCCCCTTTCTTAGCTGAACATCCTGTGCAGCTGGAGTCAGCACTATTCAGGCACATGGCTATTGATTGACCAGTACTATTGCAGACATTGATGTTAATGGTTTATGCCAGGTGCTGCTGACCAGTGAACAGTTGTGTGCCTGCATAGTACACAGGGTTTCTTTTTGTGTGGCTCACTATCTCATTGCCCAACATCCGGGACTACTGGCATGCAATGATAGTTTTCAGAGAGATTCTTACAAGCATCCATGGATGTAAACATTTTGCCAGATTGGGTTACCCACACACGTTGTTTGTAGGCACTGTGTTTGCCTCTGGAATAAAAGGCTTTCTGGACAGCTTCTATGAACAATACAGAAACAAGCAATGGTAAATTATCCTTTGTTAACATGATGTAAATTGTCATCATGATTTCACTTCCATACTCAGAATTAAACAGAATGCCCTTGTTGAAATTTGTATGTTAGCTTTGTAGAAAAATGTTTATCATAATCCTATCACGTAGAACACTGTGTACTTGTAACTGGACATGGTGTTGCTTTTCAACTGTGCTGTCATAATGGAATTTCTGATTCATTGCTGCTGTTTTACAAATACTGGACAACAATAAAACAAATGGTTATGGACTGTGTCAACAAACCCCTTTACTCATGTCCAAGGATTTGCATGAATACACAGCAGCATTTTCTGCTTTCATTTGCCAGTCTGTCACCCTCCCATATCAACTTGGCATGGTCCAGCAGTGAGTGGGAGGGAAGGAAGGTGAGCAAATGCAACTTGACTAGCTCTCTTCTTGCTTTCTTCTCTGGAAGGAGGAGGGGGGGCATTCCGGAAGCCTTTGGGTTGCCCCTCCCACTTTCAGGAGGCAGGGTAGTCAAAGATGCAGTTTCCTCCCATGTTGGAGGACAGCCTGCCACCAGACCGGCCCTGCCTCGTCCAGAAGTGGTCAGTCTTTTGAGAGCTCTGTGTTTCTCACTTTTTCTTCGGTCTTTTCTTCTGTCATCAGACCTTTGCTCTTCTCCCTTCACTGTCCCTAGTCAGAGAACAGGCCCTACACGGGCGGAAGGAGGATTTGGCAAGGCTTGTGGCACAGCTTTGCTTCAGCCAGAGCCTGGGTTCCTGCTTACGCATGAAGGAGGCAAATGCCTCTCTGCCGGGCCAATGAGGGAAGTCAGCATGAGCTGCCTGCAGCTGGGTGTGCAGGCCCTTCAGGGTGTACCAGCACTGCTGTGCCGCTTTGGAGCCCCAATTCCAGGCATCCCATGCCCTTACTTTGTAGCAGAGTGGCCTGAGGGCAGCAGCAACTACAGCCGTTCGGTGCCATTCCAAGCAGCGCTGAGGTAAGCGCCTCAGAGCACCATTTTAAAGTTTTCCCACCTTTTTTGTGACTGCCTGGGCGAAGTTGCAACCTCTTCAATACAGCAGGTATGCAGGCGGGGGATGAGTCTGGGGAGTGAGGGGGGTCAAGCCGCCACCTCACAGGGACTGGGAGCCGTCCCAAATCTTAACTTCAGTGGGACTGCGGACAGGGCAGCAATCCTTGTCTGGATTAAAGGGCTTGTTTCTGAGGCAATTCAATCTCCACAGCTCTATAGCCCCTGTTGGTGCCAAGCAAAAGCATAAGTGCACCAGGATCTGACCTTTTGGAAATTCCTGCCCCCAAGCACATTTATTGATCTAAAGGGTCTGGCTACTTTAAAACAAATAAATGCCAGAGTTGGAAGAATTGTAAGTATCCGTTTAACTAGTTTTACTCCTTTGCTTTGAACAGACACCTGATATTCAAAAAAATTAAGCAATGATATGTTTTTCATCATTTAGCTCCATGCCAGTACAGATTTTTGCCTGTCACCCTGGCAACAGCAGGCAGAGAGAGCCTGTGTGGATCAAATGCCATGCTACCACTGGTGCTTAAAATTTATTTAAAAGGGTAAAAGGAAAGTTTTAGGGGGAGCAGAGGAGCTAAGCCCTCTCCAACCCCAAGCCTCCCAGCACAGGCACCAAGTGGAACAATGGATCTTTTAGACTAAGGTGCAAGACCAGCATTGGCGAAAACCAATTCTAAACTTTAAAAGGGGGCGATTTCAAAGTTTCAAACTCCTTGAATGAATAGAACAGAAAACCTTTACTGGCATACAAACTATTTGAAGAGTTTATTCTAAAGAGATATTAGCAAAATTATAACCGGGGAAAAGGCTTGGGGAAAACCATTGCTCTTTTGAGCAGGAGGTCTGGCTCAGTTGGTAGTTGGTAGTTGGAGGTCTGGCTCAGTTGGCCGGTGCACAGGATCCAGCGGGCAGTCCGCAGTCAGGCATTGCAGATGTCTTCTTCCTGGTTTACGGCAGCCAATATGATAATGTATTGGGACCTAAAATTCAACTTGTCGTAAAAGACTCCAAGTCTTGAGTCGAGTCTTTCAAGTCTTTTACAATCGCCAAGTCAAGTCTGAGTCAAGTCATTGACGCGACTTGAGTCCGAGTCAATAGACTCAAGTCTACATCACTGGAGATCTATGCTACTTTTCAGCTGAGTGAGAATTACAGGTTTAGGGGAATCGGAGGAATCCAAAAACACATGGCTGAAGTCATAGTGTTGAATACAAATTCTGTTCACATCCAGTTAATCAGCTTTGTTTTCCACTAGTGGACCATTTGCCTGTACAGTATGTAGGTTGTGTATAATAACAGTACCCAGAGAGCAGTCTTAGAGCAGCTGTGTTGTCAAAAGGAAATCCTGTCTATTTATGTTATGAAAAATAGTGATTGTCATAGATAAATTATTGTCCCACAATAAATGTGTGGCATTTGCCTCTTTGCTATGGGTATTTTGTGCAGCTAAAGGATGCTAAACAGTAAACAGCTAATGAAATAAATGCTGCCCAAAACAATACAGAAGTGTGTGCATGCTGTTTGTGGGAGGCAAAGTGGAAGAATTTCCCCCCTGGTCATACTTGATGCTTTTGTGCAACAGCGCTGACCTAACTCCCACATAAACACTCCACAGAAAAGCGCAGTCCACCTACGTAATTCATTTTGCAATGCATTTGGAGGCTGTAAGTGCTTAAAGGACTTTAATATTTCAGCAGATCGGCATGAAAGCGCAGTGTGGCATAGGTTATAATCCGAAATTGACAGTTGCTATATAATTGACACACACATTGTTAAACAAACACAGGGCCATATATCCCAACTGAGCAAATCAATTAATCATTCATACACATGGCTTTATGAATGTACAATTTGCACATGAAATTGGTTATGTTTCTATTCTGGCTCTGGCAGGCATTTCTGAGCTGATTTTAGCCACAGTGAAAAGTGAAAACTGCATGAAGTGGAATATAACAAGAAGCCTCATACTGTATAAAGCTGTTAGATGTAATCACAGAATCTTTAGATATCATTTTTATATGCATCACTACTGAGCACTATAATTATTTGGATCTTTTCCTTTGCAGGACTCTCTGGCATCACAAAACACAAAAATGATTTCCTCAATAGTCATTTCACAGATGATTGATGAGAATAAATCAAAAGAAAATAAAACTGCTTTTCCTATGCAGCCAGTAATCACCCAGTCTGATGGCTATCACATGAACCAATCTTTGGCTAATCATAACTCAGTCAACATTAATAGAGCATTCATATTGCTTCCCAGAAGACTGGGAATTCAGATCTCTTCAGATGACAATGTGCTTGGAACAAACTCCAGTACCAAAGAGGAGAAACAATGCCACAAGAAAGGTTTTGCTTCCATCACAATCACTGCTAGACGGGTTGTTCCACCTCCTTGTATGTTGCAGGAGGATGCTTCTGACCCTTCTTGTTTGAAATGCCAGGGAGGTAAGCTGCTAATGAACACGGTTGTTGCTTCAAATGCGACTGAGCTAGATCAGCTCTGCAGACCTTTGCATGCTCAAGGATGTTGTCAAAATCGAAATGCCACCAAAATGAAGGTTTCTGAACCTTGTCCGCAGCTGTGCAAGGGGCAGTCTGACTGGATTTCTAGCACTGGAAACAAAAACAGAACGGTCCCTGCACGGAACAGCAATAGCAGAGGAGCACCAGCTTCATTCACTTCGAGCATTCACCTTAGTATTTCCCAGCAATGTCCAAATACAATATATTACTTAGACAAGTCTCTCTCAGTGCCTGTTGACCAACCTCAGACTAACAACCAAAAAATACATAGGTCAGTAGTGTCTTTCAATATAAACTGCAGTTCTCCTCGTTTAACGCCAGATGGAGTCGATGGTTTAGCTAATGGAGAGCTAATCACAGAAGTACTTAAGACAAAGCTCCCAGAGGAAAGCAAGTCTCCACTTAGAGCAATTTGGAATGCAGATCTCAAGGAGAACTACATGGATAAAAAGCAGACATTGGAAATGGAATCTTTGGGGACTCAATATCTCTGCAAAGGTACCTCTCCATCTCAAACTCTGACAGTTGTGGATAGCCCTCAAGGACTTGATCAATTAAACCTAACAAAGACTAATGATGAACATTCAAATGACAATCACGTTACATTGTCTCCCAACATTCCTCACAGGACTTTCCGTGAAGGTGAGTAGGTTAAATAAACCCAACCTTGCTGGATCATATATCCAGGGCAAAGTAAATTCACCATCCTTTTAACTGAACCAGTAGCTAACTTTAAACAGTGCCTTTGTAAAAAAATAAAAAAATAAAGATAGACATATGGAGAATCAAAGGGCCATTTTATATGTTACACTTTGTGATTCGGAGCCAGTTCTTGACTCAACAATGCAAATGCGTAGGATTTCTATGGGACCCATGTGTATGAATCCCCATTTCCCCTGTAAAATGCATGTGGGCAGGAATCCTGTCCACACTTCCCTGGTAGTAAGCCTTATTGAATTCAGTAGGATTTACTTCTGAGTAGACATGCATAGGATTGTGGTGTAAATGTCAGGGTACATTGCAGACAATAGTACTAGTTCCCTGTTCTTGCAGCTACTAAGCAAACTCCACTGAAATAAAGAGAGGTAGGGCAACAATGATAGAGTGCCCCCAGTATTAGTGAGTGATACTACTCATGAGGTTTAAAGTTTTCAGCATAAATTCCCATTGATGTAAATGTTCACCCCAATCTGTAGATGAGATCTTACGATTGACTCTAGGAGGGTGCATTTTTAATTATAAAAATATGAAAAATAGAAGCTTAACATACTAAAAACAGAACAACAGCTTCACCTGCGACTGCTAATCTGACAGGCAGATGTACAATGGTGAAGTCATCTTAGCAGCATTGGCAATTGAACTTCATGATGATATTGCAGGGTTCACGGGCAGTCCAATCCTACCTAATGTTCTGCTCAACAGTGCAGCAAGGCCAGCGTGGGCTGCGCTGCATCCTGCACAGAAAGTAAGCAGGGTGGAGGTCTCACTGAGGTAGCCCCAGCCACGGCAATGGGTCTCGTCTGACCTGCGTGAGCGAAATTGCTGGCGCAGGTCTGAGGCACGTTGTGTCAGGGAAACAGGTCCAGAAAGTGGGATAGGATGCAGCCCGCACCAGCGTTGCCGATCCCGCCCCCTCCTGGGCCCACCCGTGTCGCCACCCTCCCTCCACCCCATTACACACCCTCTCCACCCCATTCTGCCATCGCGCGGCTCCTTGGGCCGGTGCACGAAGGCCAGTGCAGGCCTTCGCACTGACCCAGCAAACTCCCAAGCCATCGCAACACACTTTTATGGAGTGTTCGCAACTGCTTGCTCCGGCCCAAGACATGCTGCACCAGCCCAGGGGGTAATTAGGATTGTGCCAACAGTCTTGCTGGTATTCTGCAATATATTTTTCAAAACATTTGTCCATGTTGATCAGTATAGAGGGATGAACCATGTTTGGGAAAGATAGTTGGATCTGAGCTATATCTGTGGTGTATATATATGTGGTATAATACATTCAGAACTGAAGCTCTCCTTTGTGATCCCATTGTATACTAGCTCAGTTTTGCTGGTATAAAAAATTGCACTTTGCTTCAATTTTGCAGTAACAGTATTTTGTTGTATGGCAAAGGAATGGCTCTTAGTACTATAAAAATCAAATGTTTGGAACCCCATCCAAAATAGGGGCATTGATGCACTGCCTCCCTTGTCCCTCCTAGAAGACCCATCCTTACATAAAGGTGTCCCACAACATTGCTGTGATTTAGGAAAGTTAGAAAATAGACTGTGGGGACTCCATCTTAGCTTTCCTTTGCCTTTTGACTCACCCTAATTCACCATTAGCTGTGGAGGAATGCAGGGCATGTTCTTCTACAGTGCACAGCAATAGGTATAAAGCACAGTCCAGTTGGAAAAAGAATATGAAACACACAGGGAGAATTTAGCTGAGCAATTGTGACTTGAGTGACTTTCCCTGCACAATGTGCAGGGGGAGTCAATAGACAAGTCATGTTCCTTCCTTCCTTCCTTCCTTCCTGACCTGAAACCAGTTTGGGTCAGATGCTCAGTCAGCGTTGAGAGCATTATATTAATGGATCCCCCACAGTGCTCAGCATCAACTTATGCTAGCCTACAATGCCTTTTAGTGGATGAATGTGAAAGCAGACTGTGCATGATGTTCCTTTTAATAATGTTGATACACGGTTGTGAATATGAATCCTGGCTGCAATCCAACACTGAGCTCAGATCTCAGTGGTTGCACCCTTTAGCCCCCTAATGTTAAGCATTATTAAGAAAAATCTGTGTGGCTGCAGGACTATTTCTCACATGTCAGACTTACTGTTTGGTACATTTAAAAGGATTTGTAAAAAAGGAACTCTTAAACAGATTCTGTTCCTTTAGGTTGCCATTTAGAAAACAACTACTCAGCATTTGTATGCAATAATTAATGTCAGGAGTTGTAATTCTTCAATAAACATTTCTTATCTGTAAAGGAATAGTTCTGTAATGGGGCCATGTGCGTAAAGGAAGACTGGAATCACTGGAAAGGAATTTTTATAAAATAAGTCAACTAACCTTTATTCAAAGGTAATTACTGCTGCGATACAGACAACAGGATGAATTCGTTGACCTTGCTTAGTACCTTTCTATCTTGAAGTTGTATAAGTTCTGTACACTTGAAATAACGGTGGTAAACAGTTATGAAAAACTGGCTGGCTGTTGGGGTCTGCGCTCTGGCGAGCCGGGTTGGCCAAGGCAAGCCCGGCTCCAAGGGTTGGGGATGAAGGATCGCTCTCCAGCCCGGCAAAGGGGTGGGAGGACCTTACCTGACTTGCAGAGGGTCCGCTGCTTGATAGGCCTCAGAATTGCTTAGGGGAGGGGGTTAGAATCACCCCTTTCCTCCTCCCGGTTAGGTCTTACAAGAGATCCTAAACCTAAGGGCAGGTAAGAGCCTACCTCCAGCCTTCCTTCATCATTGTCCGTATCTGCCTTTATGGTGCTGGCTGGCCTCTTACCCTGCCCTTCCCCTTCCTGGTCCCGCCCTGGCTCTGCCTTACTCCCTGCGAGTACTTCAAGTAGACCTAGGTCCCTCCTACCAAGTAGACCTAGGCCTCACTCCTGGTTTCCTTGGCACTGGCATCGCTGCAGGGGAGGCGGAACTCTAAGTTCCGCCGCGGTCCGACCCTCCGTTACACGGGAGCATGAAGCGCCCTCGCCTTCGGACCCTGAAGAACTGCTGCCAGTCAAAGTAGGCAGTAGTTCTGGGCTAGCTGGACCAATGGTATGATCCAGTAGTTTCATACATTCATATGATACAGGAATGGGTATATGACTCTTGACTGTTTCCCATGCAGTAACAAGGTTTATTGTAACCTTATTACGTTCTTCCTGCTTTGAAGGTTATAAATAGAGCTAATTAGTAACTACTCAGAAGGTCATGGTCTGTCTTGTTGTGATCAAAAAATTAATGAGTACTCAATTACCTGTCAGCCGTTTAGCAGTGACAAATTGTAGGAAATGAGTAGTATTCATGAGACTTCATTAGAATTGGTGTTTGAGTTATACCTTTGAATGAAAGATGGGAAAGATCTATTAGATCATCTAATCCAATCTGCATATAAAATGCAGCGTGGTTCTACAGTTCAATAACTTAAGAGAATTGCAGATTGATATTAAGTGTGGGAGGCGAGTAAATTCCAGCTTGGTGATATAGCATCTCCGAGTATGCACCTAGAAACTACCCTGGGTGATTCATATACTATAGTTGCAGGAAAAATAGTTGCAGGAAAAATAGTTGCAGGAAAAATTGGGGAAAAAATTATGTGTGATGTGAATGTTTACGTGATGCACATAGGTAGGTACTCTAATTAGTCAAGAATAAGAAGAAAGGCTAGAGTGACCAGAGGCTGAAGTTATTTATTAATGAGAAACTTTAACATATATAACATACTTTCTTCTATTACAGTTTTATAACCCAATTTTCACTTTATGCAAATTTTGATAAATCCACAGAAGTCTGTTAACTACGTCTCTTGCGACTCCTGCCTTCTGGCCCAGGCAGTGATGCTCTTCAGTTTAGAGCTGAACAGCTGTTGTTGCCTTTAAATCAGTGTAGCCTCTTGCAGCTGGCACCATATCTCATTTGTATTTCCACAGTTGCTGCCCTTCCTTCACTTCCAGTGAGGTAAGTTGGCCAGCTGACACCTTTCTACGTACTACGGCCCGTGGAGCAGACCGTCCGACAGGACGGGACTCCGCTGGAGGCGCAAACCCCAGAGGGCACCCCAGGCCGGGGGCAGGCCCCTCGGGCAAGCCGCAGTGCGACGCCAACCCCAGTGGGCCCGACAGCAGGCCGAGCCGTGGGCGCAGCCCCTGTCACCCAGCGCAGTCCGGAGAGGGGCCGACGCCAACGGCCGATCAGATGCGGCCAGGACCGACAACAACGGCGGCCACGGAGGAACCAACAGCGGCAGGCCCGAGCAAGGGCGGGACTAGGTGTCTTCGGTGGTGGGAGTGGCTGTCAGGGAGGGAGGAGGGCACAAACAGGGTGGAGGGAGAGACGGGGACAACATATAAGGAGCAAAACAAGGCCAGTGAGGAGGCGGCTGCCGACCAGGCTGGAACCCCGGAGCGACAGCCGAGCGGAGGTTAGGCAAGCCGGGCAAGGGCTGGGAACCGGGTGAGCCTGAACCCCCCAGCGCCTCGCCCATTCTGAGACCTTTCTTCACCTGCCCATCCACCTAATATTCTCTCCTCTTCCCTTCTGTCTCACTTAAAATGCTCGTGTAATGATTTTCCAGCTGCCGGGCACAGAGAGGGAAGTATCCCCTGGGAAATGTAGTCTCTAATGAAAGGTCAGTAGGCCCTTGGAAAACTGTATTTCCCAGGAACTACCAGTGGGAGGCCTGGAATGCTGTGTAGCAGCATGCTAGGCACTCGAGAGGGGAAGAAAGGAGATCTCTCTATCTCTTCCCCGTATATTATGCATGTTGGCTGGAATACTGCTGCAGCAACAAAGCACGTGCTGGAGAGAAGGGGACTCGAAGAAGGGAGGGGAATAATTGGAGAAGAATACTTTGGCTTGGATTTTAATAACGAGCCAGGGAAGAATTCAGGCATCATAGTGTTTGTTCTTTGAGGTCAACATTACAAGTAGTGCTGGTATCAAGTTGCTTCGGTCCCTGCAGCCAAGCCCTGCACTGCCCCTCCCCCCCTCACCTCCTGATTGGGAACTACCAATACCATTGATTCTGAGGTTTGGGGATCGGTTGGTCAGGTGGCCTCTCCAATGGACATGGGCCCTTGACCAGTACCTGACCGGGCCTATCCTTGATGTCACCTTATTTAGTCCTGCAATTTAGATTTCTGAGTCTGGAAATATGAGTCTTGGTGCTATTACTAAACACTATAAATATTTCTGCTGTGTTCTACAGTTACACATGCTCCAAAAAAGAGACAGGAGATTATTGAGATTGCTATTCTCCCTGTTACTGTTTATTATCCTGGGATAACTTGTCATTCACTTCATCTTCTCATTCATTTGGATGTTGCAGGAGTTAATCAAAATATGTGGTGAGCTGAAATGGAAAGGACTGCTAGTCAAATCAGCAGCTTGAGTATTTTCAACCTCAGCATAAGTAATTGAATAAAGCATTGCTGGGGTATTATCTCTAATATGCAGAAGTCAGTAGAGTGCAGAGTTCCCTAAAAACATAGTGATGTGGTAGTCAGCAGTCCTGAGTTAGCAGCCCCTGAAACAACCTTAGATACCCTTTCTAGTTCTGAATCAGTAGTGCTGTGCAATTGAATATGCAAACCTTCATGCACAAGTGGCAAATTTTTACCATCTTATTTCATCCAGTGCTTTCCATTTAATTTTTTATTGTCACACTTCCTGGCAGTAGACTCTGCAGCTTGCAAATAAAGTTTGACTTGCAATTGAATTGTGGAGCTTAATAGCAGGTGGCAGCTGACGATCTGTCAGTTAGGAATACATCTCATTGCTTTTCAAGAAGATGTAAAGTGACTTGATTCCAAGTCCTGATTTTTTTTTTTTTACATTATGGATAGAGTTTGCTTGAGTGTATTTGGGAGCAGCATATATATAGAATTGAAAAATAGCTGAATCTCAATTAATTGTAAAGCTAGGGTTATTGATCATTCACTTTTTTCAGTGATAAAAATATTTGAAAAGTTATATGTTCTTTCTCTTGAATGCTTCTTTTAATTAATAGTGATTCTACTTTCCTGGTAGAAGATTAAAAAAAAATGGTTACATGTCTCCTAGTAGCTGCCAGAATGTATATTGCAGAAAAATGGAAAGCGCTTGAACCACCGTTAACTTTAGATTGCTTTAATAAGCTGTGGGCAATTGCCTGTATGACTTAATTAACTCATTATAAAAGGATGGTAGAAGGATTAGGCATAGACGGATTTGTTGAGGAATGGGTACTTTTTATTAACTATTGGAATAATAACTTAAGAGAAGTTACAGCGCAATGCTATACATGTCTACTCAGAAATAAGTCTCATTGTGTTCAATGGGGCTTACTTCCAGGAAAGTGTGTATAGGATTTCAGCCTTATAATCCTTTTGCACAATTTTCTCTTTTGTAAAGTGAATGTATCTTAAGAGAGGAAATTCTTTCATTTTGATTGGGCTGCCGGCCGAAAAAGACGCATCATCACCCTCTCCCGGCTCGTACTGGGCGGCATCAGGGGGTGAGGGGGGGTGACAAGGCAGCAGCGGGAGATGACGTGCCACCCAGTGATGCTGCTGCTGGTGATGGACCTGGAGCACTGTGACCTTGCACGGTTGACAACCATTTTGCAACAACGGAAGTGACTTCCGCTGTCGCAAAGCCTTATGTAGTCCAATCCTGCAATTGTATAAATAATGGACAAGAAACCTGTTTTTCCATGAATTTGTATAGTCCTTTTCAATAATTCTTAATTTTTCTAGTAGTAAAAGGTCAAATGTGGCTAAGGCTGCGGTCCTATAGCACTTTCCTAGGAGTAAGCCTGATTGAGCACAGTGGGATTTACTTCCGAGTAGACATGCCTAGGATTGTACTATGAGCGTGAGAGAGAGAGATGGCAACTATAGCTGAGATAAGAAATTAGCTGTTGTTGTTGTTTTTAAACTCAGGTCTCTGATCTTTATAACGTCTACGCTTGGACCTACCACACAAGGCTACTCTACATTCCTATCTGTTAGAAAAAGCTTTCTGAAAAGAAAGCCCAAGTTCTTTGAAGAGAAAAGCCTTATATTTATCTTATAATGTAATTATGCTGAAGTGGTGGCGGCATTCTCACTTTAGTGTGTGTGTGTGTGTGTGTGTGTGTGTGTGTGTACTATTAATAAATCTACTCATAACTGGTCCTGTGGGAATCTGTCATGTAGTTGGTGTTCATTTGCTCTCTGCTGGCCACATTTCAGTCTTGATGATATGGGCTAATCCATCAGGCATGCTACATTTGGCAGAGTATTGTTGTGGCTTATCGTAATGGGTTGGACTAAATGATTTCCATTTTCATTCTACCCTTACAATTAACTGTGTGTGATGCAGGTATCCATGTCCACATATGAAGTTGCCTTTGCAACAGTTAACTGAAAAATTATTTCACCAGGTGCCATTTGTCATGTTCTGTGAACATTGTGGGAAATTTACTTTGAGCATGTATTCATAGATTCACAGCACAATCCTGCGCAGTGCAAGGCCGGCGGAGTGAGCGCTCTGCCGGCCTACGTTATTGCAAAAGTGCCGTAAAGCACTTTTGTGGCACCTCTGGAGTAAGCAGTGCCGGCGTGGCGGTCGGCACCACTCACTCCGCTGCTATTCCCAGACCCAGCCGCTGAACACAGGTAAGTGCTGTGCTGGGCGGCAGGAGGGCTGGCTGGGGTGGTGGGGGAGGGGGCAATTGACCGGCCAAGTAAGGGAGGGGGTGGGGATATCGGTGGCACACTCCACTAATAACCTAACCCCCTTCCCAGGCTGAGCCAGCCTTACACAGTCTCCCCAGTCGTGCTCTAGCAAAATAGCTGGTGCACATCCAAGGAGGCCCATTAGGGCTGCCGAGGCTTACACCTGGGGAAGGGGATGAACATCCCTTTCTCCTGAGGTGAGCTCCGGCCCAGCTGGCACGGGCCGCATCCTACATAGGATGCAGGATGCATTTATGCCAGCCGGTGCATCTTACGCAGGATTGGGCTGTCAGTGTAATGACAAATGGCACCTTTAACCAACTTTGGGTACTTATTCCAGTTATTTGTGGCCTAAATATAAACACATACCTTTTTAAAATATCTCAAGAAGAAACTCTAACACAAGAGAAGACTTGCACTTCAGTGGGTCTTATCTCCAGGTAATTGTACTGTACTTAAGATCACAGTCTTTGACCACTAGGCTACATTTCAGGCATGTATGGATGACATCACAAAATATGCCATTCTCATGGAGACTGCATTGACCTCGGCATCCTTTTATGCCATAATCTTTGCTCCAAATGGATATTATTTATTTTTCTGAGTTTAGCATCAGTCCTACCTTAAGTAAGCACAAATTTGCTATAAAGCAGAATTAAAACCTCAATTGTGGAATGAAGCTTACCAGATGTCTCGTAAATACTGGGTAAGCTGTAATTTCTATGAATATTGTTCTTTTTCAGATGGTGATAAAGCTGGTTTTAGAAATTCTTTTGTTTAAATGTAAAGAATAAGCATAAAATCTTACACAATTTATATTTTAGTACCCTGCCACAGACAGGATCTTAAAATGAAATAAGCAGAATTAAATGAAACATTTTTCATGTTAACCTTATAAACATTTTGCAAAGATTTTTTTTACTATAATTACTGTGTGTATATAGCTGGACTTAGTTCTACTGGCTTCTTGAATCTCAGAGACTCATAATAATGTTATAAAGCTGAATTAGCTGAAAACTGAATAGTAAGAAAGTTTAATTTGGTGTTTCTGATGGTTCCTTACTTTCATCCTTTTTGAGGTTGTATGGCTGGTAACATAATCATATCAGGGAGGGGTGGACCTTGCCAACAAATTGGACTTGGTCCAGATTTCTAGCAGATATAGCTCAGTTCCAGAAAACAAACAAACAAGAATAGGATTTACCATCCTGGGCAATAAGGATTACCATTTTCTGAGTTGTACTTTCAGAAATATATAATTATTCAGAAATAATGACTAGATATAAGAGATAAGCTAAGAAACAGAATTTCATTGAGATGCAGAAAATAAACATTTTGGTTGTTTTGAGTATTAGTTTAAATATTGATGAAATTTGTTTTGTACTGATAATTGTTGCACTCGCATAAAGCTTTTGCTGTTGTGATGTCGACATATTATAAGATATTCACTTTTCTCTAAATACATTTGGGGAATATTGGAAATACAGTTGGACTTCGGTATCCACGTGGGTTCCGTTCCGGACCTCCTGCGTGGATACTGAAATCCACATAAAGTGAAATGGCTTTAGTGCGGATATGAGGACCACTGTAAAAACTTTTTAAAGAAGAAAAAAGGTTAAAAATAGTGTTCCTTTTCGCTGGCAAACATCTCCACTTGCAGGCTGTAGACAGTGAAATTGCGGTCCTACACCCTCTTCCGGGTTGCTCGACATCCCCCCTCCCTTCCCCATGCTCGCCCCAATGCATTCTGGGGCGACTTTGGGGAAAGGAGGGGGGAAGTCAAGCAACCAGGAAAAGGCTGTAGGAGCGCAACTTCACTATCTACAGCCCTGCAAACGGAGCAGTTGGCCAATGAAAAGGTAAGGAACGCTAGTTTAAACCTTTTTTCCCCTTTTCTTACGGTTTTCACAGTGGCCCCCGTATCAGAGCTGAGACAAATCCGCGGATGCCGGATCCGCAGATGGCGAGGGTTCACTGTATTGCAGTGGTTCCCTAACTGGGGCGTCGCGACGCCCCAGCCGGGAAGAAAGGGTTGCTATGCCCTTAAGGGGCATGGCAACCCGCGGTGACGACAATGGCGCGCCTTGGATCGCGCCGCCGCCGCCACCGCTGCGTCCGGGATCGCCGTTTTTACCTTCATTGGTGGACAGTGGGTGTCCCTCGGGGGTTGCGGGGAGCCTGCGGACCCCTCCGCAGGCCTCCCCAAGCGTCGGAGCAGCGCTCCAACGCGATCGCAACTGACTTCCGGTTTTACGCGAAACCGGAAGTCAGTTGCGATCGCGTTGGAGCGCTGCTCCGACGCTTGGGGAGGCCTGCGGAGGAGTCCGCAGGCTCCCCGTAACCCCCGAGGGACACCCACTGCCCACCAATGAAGGTAAAAACAGCGATCCCGGGCGCAGCGGTGGCGGGATCCCAGGCGTGTCATCGCCACTCCTGGGAAGGCCCCGCTGCTACTTAGAGCAGCGTAAGGCCTTCCCAGGAGTTAGGGAACCTCTGCTGTATTGTTTTCCAGATAGGGCTTGGACAGCTGTGATGTACAGAATGATAGAGCCTCTTTAGCTTTACCTTAATCTCCTTCCTTTCAGGAATCCATAATACAGAGCTCTTGAATTTAAAAATATTTAAGGAGCAAAGGGAGCACAAGCAGTGAAAAAGAAATGTTTCTTGTCAATTGTAAAGGATTGGAAACCAGTTTAATTGCTATTTCGATTAATGAATAACTACAGCTGATGAAAATTCAGGTTCTCATAATTACTACAAAGTGATGCAGTAGAATGTTTGAAAGAGGACTATGAGGTGTGGCATAGAAAGCGTTCTTGGATTTGCCCATTCTGGGGCTGCCTTAGGTGCAATGTCATGCCATGTATCTTTAGTGAAATCATAAGAAGATGGCAGTTGAATGGTGGGTGAAAGTTTGATTCATGATGTTGTTGTGATGCTTGGAGGACGTTTGCTGTACGCATACTAAGGCTGAGCACAAAACTTCAGGGGCTGCTTCAGTGGTGATGCAATATCTGTTCTGGTTGGTTGTTTTGAGTATTAGTTTAAATACTGATGAAATTTGTTCTGTTACTGTTCAGTACGGTTGCTGTTTTGTAGGTTGTATTATGCATGCACATGCACACGCCTGCACGTCTATAATTCTGTTCCCAAAATGGTGGCAGCACAAGGAGGCAGCAGAAGCTACAGAAATAGATACCTGATGAAACAGAATAGTAAACATTGTGTAAGGGGCATTAGGGGGGAAATGGCCATGGGGGGGACTGCTGAGATGAAATCCACTGCTAAATAATTCCCCCCCCCAAAAAACCCCACCCAAACACCTGTTCCTGCCGCAACATTGGTAAGACCCTCTCCCCCAAAATCTTTTGATTAATTTTGCCCTTTCTCATGACATTCCTCCCTTGTAGGGCCCCCAGTTGTATTCCCTCACCCCAATATTGGTTGAAATGGAAGTTTTAACTCAGGACAGCTAGTATGTACCCATTTATCATGAGGGATCAGATTCTTAAGAGGAAATCAGTATAGCTTCATTCAATTCACTGGAGCAATGATGGTGTGGATCTGTCTTGCTTGGCTCATAATTTGGCAGCATGGTGCTTGCAACCGGATCTGAGTTATTTTAAAAGTTGAGTCACAAGCCTTATTGTGTTTTTAGATGTTTTGCATTCATGGGCTTTTGGTTTAGTATCTTGCAGCTTTGAGTCAGTGTGTGTGGCTTTATTTCACCTGATTGAACAATAAAGTTATCCAGAACACACACGTGCAAGCACCAAGAATTGCAATGCTTTATCATTTTTCCTGCCAGTTGTCCCACAGTAAACTGCTGATTCACACTCCTGGCACAAATTACTATTAGGTGTGCAAAACAACAACAACAAAAAACATACTAACAGCTGTTTATGACTAATAGGATCTTAACATTTTCATTGCCTGTAAAATTCATAGTTTGTATAAAACCTCTAGAATCACCCTTAGCTCTTTGGTTCAAGCAAAGTTTGTTGCTACTCATACCATGTCTTACATTTTTTTCTAGTTCTCCTGTTCCCTTTCTTACTACTTTCTTTGGTAATAAAGCCCAGTGGTGTAGCTAGGGTCAATGTCAACCCCCCCTCCCGGGAGTGACCTCTTCCCATGCTGTACAGTATGTGTGGAAGACGTTAGAATGAACACGCATAGGTTGGAGGTCGAGCCTGCTGCTGCAATGACCCTCCCCCTGTGAGATCATAGTATGCACATATAATATCTGAAAAGGTCTATAGATATCTGTAATCTAATGTCATATTGCATTCTTTTATGAAGACCCCTAAATGAGCAGTCAGCTATAGTCTTTTCTTTAACCAGTATTTTCCTTCAAAAAATTCAGCAGGAACCCGCACAACCTAAGGACCAGCTGCCTGAAAATGTTTGCTTTGTAAAAGAGGTTGCTTTTCTACAGCATGATCAAAGTACCAACTTGAGGAAGGCAACAAAGATGGTTCGAGGTACGGTTAGTTATCTTGGGCAAAAAAAAAAAAGTTTTAAAACTAATTGGGAGAAATGCTGGAGAACCGATATTCCTGTTTCTTGCCTCTTTACTCTCCATCAGTGTTAAATAAAACCATTATTACATTATTTATAGTTGGCCTTTAAAAGCCTATCATTTCAAATCTGTAGAAGTGGACGTGATAATTGTTGGAAAATGCTAAGGCTGCCTTCAAATATTCATCCATGTTTGATAGAATTGTAATACTGTAAGACCAAGTCCTTCTGGAGAAGAACCGTTGGAGTCACTAGGAGAATGAAAGTTTGTATTTCACCATGTTACCCATTACATATCCTTACTACATGAAGGACTCTGTGTTGTAGTTCTTCTACCAGTCAGTGTGGAATTTACTACCCATTGCAAAGATTTTACAGCCAAATCCTAATAGGCTGTACTGTCGCCAGAACTAGTGTTCTGGTGGTGGTTGATGCTTTATGGCTGCACGCTTCCTGACTTCCGCTGCAGATGGCAAAGAAGCCCCACTGACGTCAGTAACTTGACAGGATGAGCAGAACGGAATGGGAGGTGGGAGGATCAGGGTGGGACGGGGTGGCACCCCTCGTGGGCAACGTACGTTGGATGCTATCCTGTCTGAAGCAAGCTGGCACACCCCTGTCTCCTACTGGCGCAGGTCCAAGGAGACCTATTGGCTGTTGAAGGGCTTATGGAGGGGTAAAGGAACATATTTTCCCTTTCCTCTCCCAAGATTCCTGATTTCCACACACACACACACACACACACACACACACACACACACACACACACACACACACACACACACACACACGCCATAGCATGCAGCTTAGCCTGTTGGCGCGACTATATGCTATGATGGGGGAAAGAATAGGATCAGGCTGTCAGTTGCTAAGAACTGGTGTTCTTCTATTCTATTCCATTTCCTTGACCTTATGAGAATGGTTTGTTTTGTTTTTATTGGGTAGTCCTGTGAGCCTGGCAAGCAGTGGGCTGCTTATGCCAGCATAATGTCCGCACAACTTATTTGGAATATCATCATCATCATCATCATCATCATAATCATGTATACTCCCAGAACAAATGCTAAGAAGAAAATAGTACTCAAAAAACATACAGGATGTAGCAATCCCACTGGACGCTTCCCGACATGGCTATCTCACAATTACCACCATTAGCAGCCAGGCATTGAAAAAGCAAATCCTTGCACCACAATGAGGAAACACCTCCATGATGTCACCCTACTCCACACATTACACACCAGGCACAGGGATGCCCCAGCAGCAACCACTGTGCCACACACACACACACACACACACACACACACACACACACACACACACGGTTCATGCCCTCTTAGTGGAATGTTATCAATCTGAAGGGAAGGACCCTTTGCCAGAGAGGAATTAGGACAAATAAGAAGAAAAGCCATAACTGTTGCCAACCCTGTTCACATAGAGCTCTGTGATGGGAAATAGGCAAGCCAGGTTTGAGTCCTGCTAGGGGGGTTGGTAGAATCGAGGCCAAGCTCACTTTTTTGCCTGCCTGGCCAGCAGCAGTCATGTCAGAAACAAAAGAGCGGAAGCAGGCAGGACTAGAGCCCCCACTGTGCACTGTGCTTCTCTTTAGCCACCCAGCCGTAGCAGCATATAAGAAAAAGGCACGTCATGGTGCACCGATCCTAACCCAGCTTCCAGTTCACAGACACTAGAACCCAGAAGGTAGCATGAAGCACCCAGACCTTATGGAACAGCACAGACCTCACATACAAGAGGTCCTTGGTTCACATCCTGGAGTATGATCTTTGCTAGAAAAAGTTGGGAAATTGTCCTCACACAGGGCATTCCTGAAAGAATACTCTGTCAGAATTAATCAGAAGGAGCACTAAATGGGCCAGTTGCCTGACTCTCACATGATACAGGCTTCCTTTTGCACCAGCCATACCAATTAGCAACACCTTCCCTCCACCTGGTCCATTTGCTTGATTGTCTGGCTCTGCTGGTCAATGCTCCAACACATCCATCTCCCACCCTCCACCAACCATCTCATTCATCATTGCCGTTGTGACCACGTCATTTGCGGCTTCTGGGGAGCCTGAAGTCTATCTTGATGTCTTAAAAAATCAGAGGCTGATTCAACCAGATTTGGCATTGTCCAGCTTTGGATAGTTAGCCAAGGACAGCCAAAACACAATATAGAAAGAGTAAGGTGTGTTGATGTACAGAAGCAAGAGAATGTTTATATACAGAAAATGAAAGAGGTAACAGAAAGTATTTAATATGGAATAGGAAGTGGGCAAACAAAAGCTTACAACAACATTCCTTCCGCTTGCTGGGGATTTCTGAACAGCAGTGGACAGGATCCAATCCGGGGTATGCCTGTGCAGTTGCTCATCCACTGGTGAAATCCAAAGGATGTTGGTATTTCTGGGGGTTATATACTTACTCTCAGAGATACTGCTGGAAACGGCCAGAGATTGTGTCTAATACAAAAAATCTTACTTTCTCACACAACGGGTCTCTCCCCTCTGGCCTTGCCTTATCTCAACTATGCAGTGAGTAAGATAACTTGCATTAGGCAGAGCTCTATGCTTGTAGGAAACAACATCTGTGGGAAAGTAGCAGCTCCAGGCCTTGCTAATGGAGGAGACAAACAGGTCAACTTGTGAACATTCACCTGAACCCCAAGCCTTACAAGGCTGTTCGTATAGAGTGCTTTTTTGTGTAGTGTCCCTTCTCCAAAACTGTCACTGGCAAGTCCCCCCTTGTGTGCTCTAAGCGTACATTACATGATGACAGAAAAGTATAGCCCCATGCTGAGTGCTCTGTTGTCTGCTTTATGGACTTCCTGTCAGGGGGTTGGCTGTAATTGGCTGCAGGGTTAGACTGAATCCTATGTTCTATCACAGCGGTGTGGGTGGAGTGGGAGGAGGCAAGGGACAATGTATTATGACTCTTCTTTGAGTTCAGTGGGAGAGTTTTGACTTGTATCACCTCTGTAGTCAGCATAATGTTACACCCGTATCAGGGATGGGTGACCTGGTCTGAGTTTACAATTGGGTGTAAGGCCACTCTGCCCCCATCCCATGCCTGATGCCGTCCAACTTTGCAGAGTTGCACTGGCAAAGTGCATATACAAGTGTAACATCATGCAAATACATGTATGACTTTACAGTGTCATAGGTGACAGTGGCATATCTCGGAATACACTGCATGGGGGACTTCCAGGGACATGCAGTGCGGGACCAGCAGGTGAGGCAGAACCAGCTCATTATCGTCCGCGGAAAAAAGCCACAGCCTAACCCTGTGATTGCATGCACAATGTATGCAACCCACGCGCAATCTCAGGGTTAAGCTCTGGCTTTTTTCCGCTGACTATGATGGGGTGGTTCTGCCTCACCTGCCAGCCGTGCACCGCACATCCCTGGGAACGTCCACTAGAGTTTAAAATTTCCCAACTGACTTAAACTCAGCATAGGTTTGTTCCCCCAGATTTGGAATCTTGACTGGGCTGCATGATGGCAAACAGTGCCTTGAGACCTTTGAAAAAATGTAAGCCCACTTTTACTTTAAAGCCTATGTTCATGCATAAAGCCTATGTTCATTGTTATATTATGAATCTTTCAGCCCAATCCTATGCATCCCCCCCCGCCAATGCAGTTGCGCCAAAACTGCTTGAGCTGCATCTTGGGGGGGGGGGCAGTCCCAGAGGTGTCCTCTGGGTAAGGGAGCATTTGTTCCCTTACCTGGGAGTAAGCCTCCAAGGACAATACAAAGTCCAATACAAAGTCTACTCAGAGGTCCGCATGGACCTGGGTCGTGGGATTGGGTCCAGGAAGGGGGGTTGGGTTTGGTGAACACCGCCACTGCTGAACCTGCCCCCTTCCCGGACCTGATCTGCTTTATTCCCCATCCCCATTGTCGGCCTTTTCCACCCTTCCCCTGCCCTGTATCGCCTCCCCACTGGCTTACCTGGGTTGGCGGGGCAGCAGCAGTCTGTCACTGCGCATGGAGCCATTGCAGCGCTCTGGCAACATGTGGCTTTGCATTCTGCTGGAGGTTGTTTTACGACTGCCGTAAGGCAGTCTCCACTGGTGGAACTAACATAAGCAAAACTCTCCATTGGTGGAAATTACATCCCCATTAGGAATGGGCTGTCAATTATACATTTGTGTTTTTTGAAATGAAATAAAAAGAATTTGCTTGCTCTTATTTGAGATACATAACACTTTGAAGAGTTTATTGGGGGGACTGATTTGTGTGTGTGTGTGTGTGTGTGTGTGTGTGACTCCTCTAATGTAGCAAGAATTAAAACTAGACATCTCTAGATGCCCTCTGTCTTTCACTGCACCAACAAAATAGTCATACATTCTCTCTCTCATATATAACATCAACATGTTATTAATGGAAGCATCCTGCTTTCTCTCTTAGCTATTTTGTTCTCATATGTTTCCCTCTGCATTAGACTTTCATGTCTTTTTTCATTAGCTTTATAGTACTTCTTCAATTGGGATAATAGTAAAACCTTATCTCCAGCCAATTGCAATTCTAGTTGTTCTCTGTGGGTTGCATATATTTCCAGTTTGTTGCTTGGAGAGCTAGAAATACCACTCTAGATAGTCTTAATGAGATATGCCTTATTCCCCAAACAATCTACTGAAAATGTTCCCAGAATATGAAAAGTGGGCTGCATGATCTCAGCTTTTTAAGCACCTCTTTCTCTCTTTTGTTTCTTGTACATTATATTGTATGTATAATTTTATACACACACACACACACACACTGTGTGTGTGTGTGTGTGTGTGTGTGTGTGTGTGTGTGTGTATATATATATATATATAAGGTAAAGGTATCCCCTGACAATTAAGTCCAGTCGTGTCCGACTCTAGGATGTGGTGCTCATCTCCATTTCAAAGCCGAAGAGCCAGCGTTGTCCGAAGACGCCTCCGTGGTCATGTGGCCGGCATGACTTTCCTTGCCGCAGCGCGTAGCATTCAGCTGGAACACGGAGCGCTGTTTACCTCCCTCAAGCGGTACCTATTTATCTACTCGCATTGACATGCTTTGGAACTGCTAGGTTGGCAGGAGCTGGCCAAGCAACGAGTGCTCACCCCGTCGCGGGGATCGAACTGCCGACCTTTCGATCGACTTATATATATATAATAGACAGCTGTTTGTGTTTTATTTCTTCTGTGTCTCTAACTTGTTATATGAAAGGCGGAACGAGATTTGGACCCAAAATTGAAATATTTAATTGGCAAAAGAAAATATTTACCGAATGCTACTCCAAAAATTACTCAATGCTTTCAACGTGTTTGCCAGATAAAAGGCACAGACTGTGTGTGGTTTGCTTTTAGACTGCGTTTGAACTAACACGTCACATTGCTATAGCTACAACTCAGTCTATCCCTGTGTTAGGGAAAAAAATTAAGGCAACTCAGTAAGCCTCTACTGGTCCTTTGCTAAGTGAGGTGCCACATTTCTAGGTGTGGCTTTGAATACATGAGTGGGAAGTCAGAGATTTCCAGGGCAAAACCACCCATCAAGCACACTGAAGCAGATGCTTCATGCAGTGCATTAGAGGGTAGTGTGACTATGGGCATGTGGGCACCATGGGACAAACTGACTGCTCATCTATGGAGTTCATGGTCGGCCTGCCTATGTAAACCGCCTTGAGTCTATAAGAAAGGCGGTAAATAAATACTGTAATAAATAAATAAATAAAATCTACCGCTGCTACCATGGGACCAGATGGCTGGACACCCTCACACTAGACGCTCCCCACCACTGTGCCATGAAACAAGCTGCTCCTTCCCTTTACAGTACGCAGAATTTGAAAAGGGGAGGGAATGGCAGAGAAAATGGAGGAGAAAACAGTTGAGGGGCGGAGTATCTCTACAGCATTTCCTACTCCACTTTGCAGGGGGAGCACCAGCTGATATAGAGCTTGTGTTACCTACAGTTGTTTCTGTTCTTAAAACAAGGTCTCCTCCATTAAATGGAGGCTGTCATGTCACAATTAAAAAGTCAGTTTTACCCAAAAATTCTAGGTGGGATTGAAGCTGTGCACCAGGTATGATGGTGCACCTACTGGCCCCACCTCCAGCCCTGCTACTATAGCTGTTCTTTGCCTAAGTTGCAGGATAGGGAAGCTGCCTTGTTTGTAGTTTATCAGTAAATGTATGTTCTTCCCCTCAAGTCTGTGGATGACTCTTCCTTAGGGATCTGTGAGATTGCTTTCCTGCATTTAACAGCTTGTCAGAGGAGTGAGATACAGGTAAAGCTTCTACTGGCTGCATACTAACAACCCAAAATGTAAACATTTCTTCACTGAAACATAAGCTCCAAAACATACTTTTAACCTAACAGATTCTTGCATTAGTATCCATAACATTTTAGAAGTCTCTAGTAATAGGGCTACAACATTTTATCAATTAATTGGTGAGATGAATTAATCCAAACTGTTTGAACAACTAAAATTAATCAGAAAGCAGACTTAAAAAAATTAAGATTGTTCATAGAATTACTTAAAACTCCTTTTTTATGGTAGGTGCCAACTTAGAAGAGGCATTTCTGCTTCTCTCACACTGTGACTTGACACAGCTCCCTGTGGCTTGGGAAAGGCTGTCCAGCACCTGCGACAAGCCTCTGTGGAAACACCTGCTGATGATGTCACCTTCACAGGCCTCCGGGACAGAGATGGGTGATGGCTTGCTGGTGGGCCATCAAGCCCCATTGGTAGCAACTGGGTCTTGGTATTGGCCCTTTAAAAAGGGCTGCTGGGGAAAAGGAAGGGAAATGTGTGGAGGAAAGGATGGAGGAGAGAGCACAGAGGGAAACAGATGTGAGCGAGGGAAGCGAGAGAGGCAAGAAGGGACAAGGGAAACAGAGGGGGGGAAGTCTCAAGTGGGAGACAGCAGGATGTGGGGGCAGTGCAGAAGAGAAAAGGAAGGGGGTCAGTGCAAAGGTAGCGGAGGGGGAAGACAGGCTGGAGCTGGAACTGTAGGAACCTGGCAGAAGGGACCAGGGGGAGATTTTTTTTTTTAATGTATACCCCACCCTTTTCCTATGCTGAAGGCAAATGCCCAAGGCGGCGTACAACAAATTAAAATACATAAAATAAGTTTAAGCAATACATAACGATACATAAACAAATTTAAAAAACAATAAAATCCACTGGGGGGGCAGTATGGAGCAGAGAAGCAGCATGGCAGAGCATCTTGAGATACAGGAGGCAGACCACGAGCCATCACCCAAACGCTAGACGAAACAAAAACGTTTTGAGCCCTCGCCGAAAAGTCATGAGGGACGGGGTGGTTCTCAGATCCCCTGGCAGGGAGTTCCACAGTTGTGGCGCCACAGCAGAGAAGCCTCGCCCACGTGTTGCCACTCCCCTAACTTGCGATAGAGGTGGTACACGCAGGAGAGCCCCCTCAGACGACCTAAGAGAGCGGGCCGGAATGTATGGGAGAAGGCGGTCCCTCAGATATCCTGGGCCCGAACTGTGAAGGGCTTTAAAGGTCATTACCAGCACCTTGAATTGGGCCCGGAAACGAACGGGCAGCCAGTGCAGCCGCTGAAGCAGCGGTTCAACAGTCAAACCGCCTAGCTCCAGTGACCACCCAGGCCGCCGCATTCTGCACTAATTGCAGCTTGCGAACTGTCTTCAAGGGCAGCCCCACGTAGAGTGCGTTACAGTAATCCAGTCTTGAAGTCACTAAGGTGTGGATCACCGTGGTCAGGTCCGATCGACTCAAGTATGGCTGCAGCTGGCGCACCAGCCAAAGCTGGGCAAATGCACCCCTGGCCACAGCCGCCACCTGGCTTTCCAGGGAGAGCTGTGAATCCAGAAGTACTCCCAAGCTGCGCACCCGTTTCTGTAGGGGGAGTGCAACCCCATTCAGAACGGGCAGATGACTCAGTACCTGCATCGAAGCTTTCCTGACCAGTAGGACCTCTGTCTTTTCTGGATTCAATCTCAACCTATTTGCCCTCATCCAGACCCCCACCGCCTCCTGACAGTGCTCCAGGACTTCCACAGCCTCCCTGGAGCAAGATGGCAAGGAGAGATAGAGCTGGGTGTCATCAGCATATTGGTGACACCCAACTCCAAATCCCCAGATGATCTCTCTCAACGGTTTCATGTAGATGTTAAAAAGCATGGGAGACAGAATAGAACCCTGTGGCACCCCACACTGTAAGGGGCAGGGCTCCGAACAGGTGTCTCCCAGCATCACCATCTGGGACCTGTCAGCCAAGTAGGACCGGAACCACTGCAATGCAGTGCCCCCTAGTCCCAACTCGGCCAGCCGACCCAGAAGGATACCATGGTCGATGGTATCGAAAGCCACCGAGAGGTCCAAAAGGACCAGCAGGGATGCACTCCCCCTGTCCAGTCCTCGGCGAAGACTGGCAAATACTGCGCTTGTGTATGTGTGTGTAGCATAGAAGTACCAGCCAGAAGGACCATGCTCACAACAATGTGGTAACACAACACAGTTTATTTGAAGCCCCTGCTGCTCAATTAACAGCTGGAACCTGGGGTGGTGTAGTACCCCAGCCCTTACCAGCAGGCACAGCGGATTGTGATCTGGGACAATTGCATCTGGATTCTGTGGACTCAGTGCAGAAGCAGCTTACATAACAGCATTTCTTTAATCTATGTAGAGACTGTAATCTTCTGCATGAAGAAATGTTCTGCGAACATCAAAAGCTCGCCACCCTACCAACAAAATTGGTACAATGAAAAGTTAGTTATTTATCAGCGCTGGGCCATAGACAGCTGACAACACAGAGTCCTCCAGGGAACCATCAAAATTGGGACCAGAGACAAGTCCTGGTACAAATTCAACAGAGGAACATAGGCAGAATCTATGAAGCAGGCACATTGCCATAACAATCAATAGGAAGGCAGGGACAGGGCTTGAGTCCTACAATACATGAGGCTCAGCAGCAATGCAGAGAAACGGCAGGAAGAGAGACAAGGAAGCAGATACAGAGACAGGAAGACTGGGATGGAAGCAGGCAGATCGAGAGGCAGGGGGACGAGGCTCAGGAGCCATTGAGGCAAGGCCAGAGGCTACCTGTTGCCCAAACCTGGAAGCATTGATAGGCAAGCCTGGTCAGAAATAACTTCTGAGCTCTCTGGATGTTGAACCATGCTGGAGAGGATAATACAGTACTATTGCTCTTTTATTTCAGTTAACTGTGGATGGGAAAGCATACAGGCACAATATCGGTGCCTCTGATTTTCCAATGTGTGGCTAAAAGCAGCACCAGTGAGTAATTTGGATCAGCCATAGCACAGGAGGAGCAAAGTTGCAGCCCAATCCAACCTAAATCCTAATGCAGCAGCACTGGGGCCGGCTAGGCTGCATCCCATCCCACTGGGGATTTTTGGCTGCTGGAGGTCTCCTTGGGTTAGGGTTAGGGTTACCCTGGGGCAAGGGGACATTTGTTCCCTTGCCCCAGGGTAAGCCCCAGCATCTGCAATGGGTCAACTCAGAATTGCACCAGCAATATCATTGGTGCAAGTCCACATTGATCTGTGCAGGCAGATCAGGCCTGGGAAGGGGCTTGGGATTCAGCGCGCACCGGCGCCACCAATCACACCCCCTCCCAGGTCTGATCTGCCCACCCCATCTCCTCCCCATTCTGCTCTCCCCCCGCCCTGCACTGGATTTACCTGCTTGGGCAGGCCACTGCGCCAGCGGGAAGGCTCTGGCCTTCCTACCAGCATACCTGGGCCCTGCACTGCCGCAAAGCACTTTATGGCGCTTTTGCAGCAGTGTGCACCAGCAGAACAGGTGTTCTGCCACCACAGGCCCTGATAGGATTGGGCTGTTAGTCTTTCCTTTCCTATCCCTGATCTAATTTAGGCTGCTCTTCAGCTGCTTTTGTCAAAAGAAAAAGAATTTGGGAGATCCATTCAAGCAACTATTGCATTACTTTTACTTTGATCCTGAGTCTTACTGAAATAAAAATTGCTTGGGATGGATGGTACTGATCGCTGTACTGGCTTTATTGTAAACCACAATTTTACTGCTTTCCTGGAGGCAAATGCAAGGTGTCAGACTGTGTCACTCAGCCACATTCTCCTGTTTGGAAACACCTGCAGCTTTCAAAGAAACACCTTTTTTTCTTCATTTTGAAGGTGCCGTGCCGTTTCTGTTGGTCAGGTCACAGCATTATCTCCTGGGGTTTTGTAATTTGCCCTTTTCAGTCTCTCACAAGGACATTTCTGCAGGCCTTGTTTTCCCAGTGAGCTTCACTCATCTATGCCTCTGCACCTAAATCCCATTACCTTGTATTGGTCTGAAAGATATGTGGATTATGCAGTCTTAATTATAGACTCTGTCTTACATAGGAGACAGAGAAGTGAATGATTACATGGAATGGGGCTCCAGCTGGGTGACTCCAGAGAACTTGATCCAGCTCTGCTTGTAGAAAGAGTTTGCGGTGAAGCCATCACAATTTAATAGAAATCACAGCTGGAGATAACTCTTATTGCCTAGCAGAATGAGCGTCTTCATAGGTTTTTTAAAAGTTTCATTTTAACTTGGCTGCGGTAATTAAGGGGCAACTTATTCTAATTCCTTTAGGAAGATGCTTGTTGAACCAGCTAGTGGCTCCTTGTGGCTCCCGTTGGGTTAATTCTCATGATAGAGACAATAAATTAGATAAGTTTTAGAAAGGCAGTAAAGGGAAAAAAGAGAAAGCTAACATAGTTTTCAGCTGTTCACATGAAGATGGTCCGTTGTGTGGTGAAGAACTGTAGTTTGGTGGTAGAGCACATACTCCATATGCTGAAGATCCCAGGTTCTATCTTCAGGTAGGGCTGGGAGCTCTGCTGTCAGAACTAGAACAGGAGGCCATAGGACTTACAGCCCAATCCCCCACCACTAGTGCTGATGCAGCCACGCCAAAAATGCACATGCTGCACCCTTGGGGGGGGGGGTTGACCCAAGGGCAAACGGGAGGTAAGTAAAAATATTTTGTACTTACCTCCATGCAGAGTCTACACTTAAACCCTGAGGCCTCCTATGGGTTTCCTCAGACTTAACACCACTTATTTTGGTGGTGCATGTCCAAGGAGAGAAAAGGGAGGAGGAATTTTACAAAAGAGGGGATAAGATCCGGTGTGCACCATTGCCACCAGAACTACCCCTTCCTGCCTCCTACTCACCCCCTGGTTCCTCTCCCTGCCCAGAAACACCACCGTTCCTCCCACCACCTGCCCCCACCGCCCACCGTCTGCGGCTTCTCTGCCAGCCTGTGTGCACGTCTGCCAGCTATTGCACTGGCAGCCTCATTGCTCTTGCTGGCAGAGGCAGAATGTCAGTTCCGCTGGCATCCTCGCACTTCCGCCAGCGAATAGGATTGGGCCATTACTCTCAACTATGTATGACAATGTAATGGGAACAACTTAACCCTTCTCTTCCAGGGATCTGAGATGAGACTAACTTGATATCCAGCCACTTATTTTTTTTCTAGCTGTGGTCAGTCCTGGATGCCCTAGATCTCACATACAGGCTCCTGGACCTTTTAGACATATATGGTGGGTGGGGTTGTTGTATTGTACAGAAATTTTGTAAAGACACAGCTGTATGTAATCATAATGTAATTACTGTAGCTATGAAATTCCATGTTCGTCATTGATATTCTTGCTGTTCTGTTTTGACTCTGTTAGACTCCTGCATCAGCCCTTAATTTAATTGCAACTGCTAGAATTGTGATTGCTAAATTTTAGAAGCTAATCTCTTTACCCACATCTATGACTTAGGAGAAGTTGGTATATGATGCTGATATATTATAATAATAATAATAATAATAATAATAATAATAATAATAATAATTAATAAAGTGATTTTGGAAGGAAATATTGCTGAGGAATTAAGCTTAATATACTGTAGTCTGGAGTTCATTATATTATATTGGAATTTCAGGATGTTGGCAGATATAATCAGGATTTTTAGCTAAGCTTGTGCGAGGTAATAGATAATTCTACATTCTTTGTATGGCTTTTGATATAATTTATTATGATCACTTGTGTACTGAAATATATGTTGTTAACACATATCAAACTAACTAAGCAGGAAGCTTCTTTCTTCCTGTTTAACGTTGGGAGCCTCTAAGGCTGCTTGCCTGCTCTATGTAAGGAGCCTGCTCAACTTTTTTTAAAGAAAGAGATGTGCTGGCTTCGCGCCAGCACTGGATCCTTAATTAAGACAGGGGCGCAGGGGGCCATGGGGATAGTGATCCCCCTATTCGCGGATTCCAGTATCCGCAGAGGGGGCAGGAACCTATCCCCACGGAGACAGGGGGGCTGTACTCTAAAAGTACGCAAGACTTTGCACAGCGTTCTCTTGTCTCTAGGACATTTGACTGAAGTTCCTTTTCAAGTGAATACTCCTGGATGGACCATTAGAGATTTCTAGTCTGGATGCCTCTGTTGCTCAAGGACCCCAATAATCCTAGTGCTTAGCAGTTCTGGTAATAGGCATTCATTTGTTTGTCTAATTATTTTCTGAGCCATACTGATATGGTGATACTGTTCACCAGCCATACTGATATGGTGATACTGTTCACCTAAACTTTCCATCATTCTTTGCCATGAAATTCTGCAGGACACCCTAACACAGGGGCACGGACGTCGCTGGAGCGTGGCGGGGGGGCGGCGGACCGCCAGGGGGTGACGCGCGTCATGCGCACGCAAAGGGGTGACGTGCGTCACCCTCTGGAGGCTCTGAGGCCGGGGAGCCGGCCTCGGAGCGTCTGGCCCCGCCAGCACTCCAGGGCCTTCTGAAGGCCCAATGGCTCAAAACGTGAAGTTTTACGTTTTTCGCGCATACGCAGTACTTTTCTGAGGGCAAAAACTTCACGTTTTGAGCCATTGGGCCTTCAGAAGGCCCTGGAGTGCCGGCGGGGCTGCAGGCCTGCAGCAAAGGAGGACAACGACGGAGCCGGCAAGTCCGCAGTGCGGCCGAAGTCCGTGCTGCGATTTTTTCTGGGGGGGTGTTTGGGGGGGCTCTCTAGAGCCACCCCAGGGCAGGGGGGGTGACGCGCGTCCCCTGCCCAGGGGTGACGCGCGTCCAGCTACGCCACTGCACAGGGGTGTCAAACTCGTTTCATACACTTGGCCAAATAGCATTCATTATGCTTACTGAGTGCTGCAAGTGACATCATTAAGCCGGAAATGACATCATTAAGCGGATGATGGCCAGAAATAAGCACTTTATGCTCATGAAGGAACTCAGCTTCAAATGACAGAAGAGAAAATATGCAAATCTTGATCATATTTTCAAGATATGGGGGAGCCCAATCATCAAGTTGAGGGAGCCCAATTATCACGTGCATCTCCCTTTCTGCAGTGCTGCGTCTGCCAAGTCCTCACTGTGCAGCTCAGCAGCTGAGAGGTGCTCTGTGAAGTGATGCCTCGACTGATAATTGGGCTCTCCCAGCATCTCAGCAGCATCTCCCTCTCTCACCCCTCTTGGTCTGCCTCTTTCCCCTTAGCGTTCCTTTCCTTCAGAGGCCTCCTTCCATCTCTCCCTCCCAGAGCTTCTGTAGAAGCTGTGCTGCTGAAAGGGCGTCGCTGGGAGAGCCCAATTATCACGTGGGCCGGATAAAGAGCTTCTGCAGGCCATATCCAGCCTGTGGGCCAGATGTTTGACACCCCTGCCCTTACATGCCAAGTTTTTTCTTGTGTTAAATAAGCTTTTGTCAGAAAGATGGTAGAGAAAGCTAAGCCACAGTCTGTCTGTATCAAGCTTACAATGAGCTATTTAAATATGATTGCAAAATAAATTTGCTTATATAACAATAGTGAGTCTTTTATGAAGCGTGTCTTAGTTTCTTAACAATTATGTTTCTCAGTGGGTTTCTTAAAGTTGCATAGTGGACAATGTTATGCTGTGGGACGTTGGTATATGTGTTGGTTAGGAAGCTATTAATTTGTAATCACAGGTAGTCTTGTTAGGAAAGAGGATAACATAATTAAAAGCAGTTTAGGGAACAGGAAAGTGAAGAGGGTAATGAGCTCATGCTGTTTTCTGATGGCAATGACACAGCAGTGATGCTTCAGAGGTGTGAGAATATATTAATGAATTAAGCCCTTTAATACCAATGATACATGTGATGTTGAAAATAACGTTAGAAGGAACTTTTGCAGAAGGAGCCTTTACTGTGAAGTGGTATTTTAAGCATTGCTACCTATGTCTTGTCTTTGATTCCCCCCCCCCCTTTAATCTCCACTAGGCACTCAAGCATTCTCAGGAAGCAACAGAAAACCATGCACAAGAGACATATTCCATGAAACAGCACCTGTTTCCTTTCTGGAGCAATCACCCAAGAAGGAATTCATGTTGGAGAGTGGGAGTTCTTTGAAAGACAAATATTCATCCAAAGGCACTTCAAAGTCCAAAGAGATTCAGGTCCAAAGTTATCCAAAACCAAAAATATTTATTACTGACTCTGGGTGCCATATAAAAGCTTTCTCGAAAACAGTGCTAAATGAAACTGATATCCATAGGAAAGATCCATTCCAAAAAGGTAAGCTGCAAATCCTTCCTTGGCTATCAGAAGTGCAGTTTTGAATGTTAAAATGTAATCAAACCCAACTCTGTTAATTGTCTTGCATTTGTCTATTTTTAAATATTGTAGAAGAACATTTTTAGAGGGCGATTGCCTAACCTAAATGCATTTGTATGAACTCGATCAGGGTTCTCAACCAGTGGTACTAGTACTTTGGCCGACTGCTGGTAGTACTCGGATCCACCCCATTCCTCCCCCTCCCCGCCCAGTTTTGTCTCCTCACCCCTCGCTCCTCCTTGCCCCCGCTGCTGCCTTACCTGCTCCGGCAGCTGTGGCCAGGTCTGGCAACAGACAGAGAGCGCTGCCTCTTGTGGCAGCGCTCCCAAATGTCCTCCGACAGAGTGCTCCACACACTGTTGGCGGCCATTTTGCGATTGCTGTCGCCAACGCTTCTGGCCGACAGCCCAATCCTGCATAGAAGTGGACTGTCAATGTCATCCCTCCTTTTCTTCACTTCTCAGCCTGGCAATTAGAGCTCAGTGGCGTGTTATTAGTCTCTTCCACTCTGGTACCATCCTTCTGATGGTCTAGTAAAAATGCTGCCCCTGGGTCTCCCAGTGATAAAACATATCTCACTTTTGATGCATTCATGCAGTAGTGCTAGTGTATAAACCATTTTCAATCTTGGTTTTCTTCATCCGCACAGCAGTTATTTGACAACAATTAATACTATTTCCATTTTACAAATTAGAATTGGAACTGAAAAGACGCAGCTTATCAAAGGCCACTGAGTGAGCCCATGAATGATACTGTGTCAGAAGCCAGATGCACAATGTTGAAGTCCAACATTCCATGCATCAGAACCCAACTCCTCAATTGTGTGTGTGTGTGGGGGGGGGGGAGAATGCACAACAAGCCTACAAAGCCTCCACTCTTCCCATTACCCTTCCCACATGAACATTTTGCATCCAGTGGGCACTTTTACCATACCATACCATAGGTAAAGGTATCCCCTGACAATTAAGTCCAGTCGTGTCCGACTCTAGGGTGTGGTGCTCATCTCCATTTCAAAGCCGAAGAGCCAGCGTTGTCTGAAGACGCCTCCGTGGTCATGTGGCCGGCATGACTCTCCTTGCCGCAGTGCGTAGCATGCGGCTGGAACACGGAGCACTGTTTACCTTGGCATAAACACACAAAAAATACAATACACAACAAAACATTTCAAAACAAGCATCGACATCAAAGTCCCCTAACAGCAGTTCACATTCCCTACCCACCCGCATAGTCAAACATACCAACTCACCCCCATAATATCAAGTTAGATCTCAGAACCCAAAAATGGAAGATTCTGTCAGATTTGAATTACTAGATTCATAAATTTGGCAACCAGACAAGTAAACAATCTTTCAGAACCCTAGATTTTTGAATATACTGGATTTTTTGCTCATCTGACCAGCCAGAGTGAGAGGACAAAAAATCATCTAGGTACCTGCCTACGTAATTCACTATATCAATCGCAATAAATTGGAGGCTATCCCGCCAAAACGGCCAGATAGGAGGTTTGAAGGCACCACATTACACTTGGCCAAAGTCAGAGCCCAGCGCCCCAATGGCTGGTCCAGAAAATTAAAGTAGTTGGCGCATTTGGGAAAATATAAAGGCAGCTGAAAAAACAGAGGTGAACAGGTTTTATTGGCCTCATCATATAAGAGCTGAAGCTCCATATCTAGCTGCCTGTTTTTAAGTGTGTCAACAGCCCGTGCTGGTTCCAGGGATCCTAACAAATCAGAGGAAAGCCTCATCCTCTTGATTTTATCCAAGAACAGGGATAGTCCAAGGGGGCAAACTGAATCATGGAGAAGCGTGTATAGTAAAGGGTTCTGACCTGAACTAAAGCAAATCCTAGTCCAGAATTTTATGAACCTAAGCCATGGGGCACTTTTACATTAACCATGTGTGGGGATGCATACTATAATAAGGAAACATGGAAACAAGAGCAGGGCATCAACAACCATGGACAGCAATAGAAGCGTGAGAGACAGGCTACAGCCCTACACTAGCATGTCAAAGAGTGGAGAAACCTTTCCGAGCCATATCACCAAACAACAACATACTATAGAGAAGATGCTCAGGTCTTGTTGGCAATTCACTTACATTTAAATAGCTACCTATTTGTCTTCAACTTTGGTTTTGTTTCCTTAGTGAAATGATAAATCCAGCGCTCAAGTGCATAAAGGGAAATTAAAGTATCTCTAGATAAATAGGGAATTTCTCTCTCTGTTGGATTATTATCAGGTAGGCACAGCTGGACAGGGTTTTAAACTGACACAGAATGATACATGACAGTAAGGGCATATGTTGAAGTTATTTTGGGATCTCTCAAATAAACACATGGGTTAGTTAGTTATTTTCGTATAGCAGGCCCTAATAGCAGTTGTCCTGATCCAGAGATTCCTTGTACAGACAGAATTTTTGGTGCATGCAAGTCCTTTACCAATCACAGCTGTGCAGTAAATGTGGATCAGGTGCGCATTGTAGTGTTCATGGGGCTTTGTGCCTGGTGAGATATCTGAAACAAACCCTCAGTTTTCAGTTTACTTTGCAAACCTCACTTCAGGGAAAACATGTTCCAGAATCTTAGCTCCACAAAAATGTGCCAAAGGAAGACAAACAATTAATATGGGAGAGGACTTACAGCTTTGACAAAACAGGTGCAAAAACAACTTTAATATTTGTCTGTTTCTTGGAAAGTATCAAGCATGACACAAGGGAAAAAATATTCTCTTTACTGCAACTGATCATTTGAAACAATTTGAAATAGGCTTCCTTCCCAGATATTTAATACCCCAAATCATACTGTTTGGCAGAAAGCACATGCTTATTGTCGCTCTTGTAAGAGTGTTGCATCTAAGGTCCAAATTATTGCGAGATATTAATCACATTGTTTGACCTTGTATGTTCCTTAATGTAAATAGTAGCTAGGGAGAACCCCAGTCCAGATCAGGATCACAGCATGGGGGAGAAGGTTTTTATCCCTTTGCCCCCACCTTGATTCCGGTTTGAATCCTGGGACAAAAAACTGCCACAGGAAGCCCCAATCCAAGTCAGGATCATGGAAAGGACAAAGGGTTAAAACTGTTCTCTGCCGTGCTGTGGCCCCACTTCCAGTTTGTGTCTCTGCTTCTGCTATTTGAATAAAACGACATCACCACACATGCACTGGGCCAAATGGCGCCACTAATGCCTTATTATCTCGTTTGACCCTAGGTGTTCTTCTGAACTTAATTTGCGATCCTAGATTAATCCTGTGTTTTTAGCAAGTGGCTTGTGAAATATTCTGCAAAATGCTATTTGCATTTTGGACACAAGCTCCTCTGTGGGGTTATAAATTATGCAAGAACTATTGATCATAAAAGAGCAATCAAGCATGATTATAAATAAAACAATTTTTAAAACCATACCAGATTGCCTACATTTATAATGAATGGAAGTCAAATCTAGCCCTTTGTTTATTAGTTTCTCATCTAATAGCAGTAGCACCAAAAACGGAGCATTGAATATGCAAATCAATACAGTAACAATTAAAAAGAAACCTGCAACTTGGGGAAAAAAAAATCTCAATTTGGCTGGCAAATAATACAGTCCGTGATCATCTTCTATTACCTTCCATCATCAGAACAGTAACTCTTAAATTGGATGAGCTGTAAAGGCTGACACAGTTTAGCGCAGGGGTCCCCAGCACGCCCATGGAGGTTCCTGTTGGCATCAATCTGCTCACCTGCTGCTGCTGCCATCACCACCTAGCCTCCTCCGTACCTGCTCCATGGACTTGTATTGTGAAAGAGGAAGTGTGGAAAGCAGAGGAGAGTGGAATGCAAAACATCTCTGTTTCCTCTTGTCACACTTCCCCTTTTGTTCCCCCCCTCAAAAAGCAAGGATGCGCTAACTCAAGCGCACCTTCAAAGAATAGCATGTCAAGTAAGACATATGGATGGATGAATGGGAGGATGGTGCATCCTTTGCATATGAGATCTCATTTTGTGCCTGGCCCCATCCTATCAACAGTGATTTTGCAGTGGCACCTGCCATCCCTTGCCTGCAGACTTCAGAAAGTTGGGGACCTTTGCTATACTAACAGCCCAGTCCTATCCATCCCCCCCCCCATCAATGCAGTGGTGCCAAAATGGTGAACGCTGCATCCTGTGGTGGTGGGGGCAGTCCAGGAGGCCTCGTCTGGGTAAGGGAACATCTCCCTTGCGAGTTGCCCAATGATTTACCACCCACACATCTAGAAATGTGCCAATATGTATTTATTCTATCACAGTCCAGGTTTACAACATGCACCACCTCTTCCTCTCAATCTTGGCTCTAGTTAATGGCCCCCACATGGAAGCTCTCCTGGGCAGGGGTGCCTACTGCTGCTGCCGCCCTGGGGTTGGTGTAACCCTCTTCTTCTTGTTCCATCTATCCCTTCCCTGTTGTGGTTCTTTCTTCACTGTCTGCCTCCTTGTCTCTGTTCCCTGTCCACTCCTCCCTCCCCTCCTCGCCACTCTCCTCCATTCCTGCTAATCTCTCTTGTTTTCTTGTGTCTCTCCTTTCCTCCTGATCTTTGGCCTTCACCCCAGCATCCCACTGTTCCTCTCACCTTCCTCTCTCCCCCTCTTGTCTCGCTTATCTCCCCCCACTGCTTCCTCTGTTGTTGGCTTCCCACCCTGGATTCCTCCTATCTTCCTCTGCTCCCCTTTCTTCCCCCTTCCTCTCCCTCTTGTCTCTCTTCCTTCCCCTAGTCTCTCCGATTCTCTCTCTCTCTCTCTCTCTCTCTCTCTCTCCCCGTCGTTCCTCCTCTCATTTCCTTGGTCCCCTTTTACTCCCTCCCTGCTTCCCCAACCTTGCTTGATGCCAGATTCCTGCCTATAGTGGCCGAGTGGCTACTGCCACAGCTATCCAAAGTGTTTGGCGATGACATCATCACCAAGCCAAGTCTCAGCTCTGGCTTAGGTCATGGCGCTTGGGGTCATCTGTGGAACTCCTTGCCACAGGATGTGGTGATGGCACCTGGCCTAGATGCCTTTAAAAGGGGTTTGGACAGATTCATGGAGGAAAAGACCATCACGGGTTACAAGCCATAAGCAACCTCCTGGTTTTAGAAGTGGGTTTTCTCTGTGCCAGGTGCAGGGGAGTGGCAGCAGGAAACAGGTTATCTTGTTGGGTGTGTGCTCCCTGAGGCATCTGGTGGGGCCACTGTGTGATACAGGAAGCTGGACTACATGGGCCTTTGGTCTGATCCAGCAGGGCTCTTCTTATTTTCTTATGTTGGGTCACACCACAACAACCTCTAAAGTGTGCAGGTGGGGGAATAACATTTTTTTGAATGCTCAGCCATGAAGCTTACTGAGTGACGTTGGTCCAGTCACTGTCTCTCAGCCTACCCTAACTAACAAGGTTGTTGTGAGGATAAAAGGAGAGGAGCCATGTGCACCACCCTGAGCTCCTTGGAGGAAGGGTGGTATATAAACATGACAGATAACTAAATAAAAGAAGAATCCAATACAAATCTAATGACATCCCCTTAGTAAATATCTTTCTCTTTCCAAGGTGATTACAAATACTGTAGCTCAGCTAACAAATTGAAGGAGCGCAAGAAAAGTGAGAAGAAAGAGATGTTCGGCAGGGTAACAAACTCCACAGCTCATGAACCAGATGTTACTCATGAGAAATATGAAGCCTTCCAGCAGCCAGAGGTCTGCTCTGAGCCTGAGAAAATTCCTCCAAACCCACTGACTCTCAGGGTAAAATATCAAAATGTTTCCTCTGCTAACTCTCAATCCTATAATGGCTATTTTCCTGGAAACCCAGAAGGGGCAGAAAGTCACATTTTCCTTTTTGTTCTGTTTCTTTTTTATCAGCAAAACAGTGAGGTCACTTGAATCTGATGTTAATTGTTCAAGAACAATTTGCTCGCCTGGTAGAGAGACACTGAGCATGGGAGTCATTTGTAACTTCAACATGTCCCAGTCTCCTGAGTCCCCCTGCTCTGCAGACCAATTGCACCGTAATTGTTGATGAGGCTAAATGGGATCATCCAGTTAGACCATTGGGATTCATATTCAAGCTTACAGCTAATTTGGATTGAGGAAAATGTTGTTTCTCAGCTTCAGATACTGTTGCTGTGCTGGTAAGAACTAAGAGCTCAGGGTTCATAAGGTTAAAAAAATGCACAAGACTGACGGCGCAATCCTGAGTAGACCTGTGCCGGAGGGACTATAGTCCCGCCAGCACCGGGTGTTGTAAACATGCCGTAAGGCACATTTTTGACACCCAGCAAGTAAGCGGTGCCTGCAGTGATTCTGGCACCGCTCAATCCGCCTGGGCCTGGGTCCACCACCAGCAGACACGGGTAAGTCCTGCGTCAGTCAGGGCAGGGGGAGGCACCAGATTGGACTGCTGGGCCTGGGAGGGGGTGGGGATATCGGTGGTGTGCTCTGCCGATATCCTAAGCCCCTACCCGGGCCAAGCCAGCCTTATGCGGTTTCCCCAGATTTGCACCGGCCCTTTGGCCACCACACATCCGAGGAGACCCATTGTGGCTGCTGCGGCGCTACCCGGGGGAAAGGGACGGATGTCCCTTTCCCCCGAGGTGGCCTCCAGCCCCACGATGCTGACCTGAGCCTGACTAGGATCCAGTGCAACGTGCAAATGCACGCTGCACCGGTCCTACGCTGGTTTGAGCTGCCCATAATGTAGCCACTGCCTGTATTCCACCAGGAATTCATAACACCTATATGTTATTTATAGAATACATGATATGTGGCTTTTGTATCCCATGTTCTTATTACATCGAGACCTGACTACTGTAACATGCTGTTTGTGGGTCTACATTTAAAGGCAGTCAGAATCTGCAATTAGCACAGAATGAGGTGATGAAGGTGCTAGCTCAGGCCAGATGAGTGGCCCACATTTTACATAAAGAGGAGGATTCGAAGAGGGAGGCAGCACTGAAGGCACAAAGTCAAAGGAGAGGGAATGCTGGCATTGAGAGTGCTGGCATTGGCTTTTCAAGCCCTCAGCAATCTGGTGCCAGGTTATTTTACGGAGGTAGCCTTAGGGAAGGGGAAGCATGTTGCCATAGAATAGTTTATGGGATTGTTCAATCATATGTAAACTTAAAAGGTTCTGCACATGAACTGTCACTTTGTTATCTAGCTATTCTAAAGTAGCTCCGGTAATATTATATACTCTTCCTTGAAAGAGAGGTTTTTCTGCCCCAGATCTCAGTCCAGTGTAGGAGGTGACAGTATGTTTCACTACTGCAGAAATGCATTAATGTTTGTATAGGAAAAACACAGGCTGGACAGCAAAAATAGTTTATTTAACAAATGATTAAAATAGTTTCTTAAATGAGCAAACAGTAAATTTCTCTGTTTATTTGCTTCCCCTTTTTATAGTCTTAAATTAATTTTGATTTGACTGAAGCCAGTCTGCCGAGGCTTAACAGATCCCCCTTTCTTGAATCCCAATACCAAGGTTGTCCAAGGAAGCCATTTTTATTTATTTATTTATTTGGATAATTTCCCGCCTTTTTCTCTGAATAAATAGGTTCTCTGTAGAGACACGTATGCAAAAATAAATAAATAGATCAATAATGTGTTGATTAAAAAAACATGTTTTCTCCTCAGATTTTTACAGAGATATCTACTCTGGCTTAGTCTACCAGTTTTTGTGAGCCAACCCATTTTTTCCATGGCCAAGTTACAAGAGAACTGGCTGATATTTATCATGCATGTTGGATGCTTCCCTAACACTTAGATTTTTCACTGGATCAATCAGAGGAGTGACTGGGTTCTTCTCCCTAAATCAAAATGATTTCTTCCATTTCTTTTAGGAGGCTCTGGAAGTTCACAAACCTCACTTTATTTCCCGCTCGCAAGAACGATTGAAGAAACTTGAACACATGGTACAGCTGAGGAAAGCTCAACAGGGTGATGCTTCCGGGAAGAAACAAGGAGCAATTCTGTCTCGAAAACTTTCCTCATCTTCCATTACAAGCAAGAAAAAACAATATACGGTTCCTCATCCTCTCAGTGGTAAATTGACCTACATCAAATCTATCATTGAATTTGGTGATCGTCTATATGTAGCACGGGCGTCACTGGGGCGTGGCGGGGGGGGCGGGCCGCCAGGGGGTGACGCGCGTCATGGGGTGACGCGCGCACCCCCTCGCGCGTCACCTCCGTGACGTGCGTCGCCCTCCGGACGCTCCGAGGCCGGCCCGGGAGCCGGCCTCGGAGCGTCCGACCCCGTCGGCGCTCCAGGGCCTTCTGAACGAAGGCCCAGGCAGCGCGTCAATCCGGGTATTTCCCGGATTTTCGCGCATGCCCAGACCCGTTTTGAGGGCAAAAAGCCCTCAAAACGGGTCTGCGCATGCGCGAAAATCCGGAAAATACCCGGATTGACGCGCTGCTTGGGCCTTCGTTCAGAAGGCCCTGGAGCGCCGACGGGGTCGGACGCTCCGAGGCCAGCTCCCGGGCCGGCCTCGGAGCGTCCGGAAGGGGGCAACGCGATGCGGGGGGGGAGCCGGGTGGCCCCCTCCCCCCGCGCCTATAACGTCGCGCCCCTGGGGGGGGGTGACGCGCGTCCCCACACCAGGGTGACGCGCGTCTAGTGACGCCACTGATATGCAGTAATCCTTTGTTAGCTTTTGAGGGATATTATCCAGTTTGGAGGTGGTGTTCCATCATTGCCAATTCCTGCACAGATGTGATCTTTGGCATGACTAGTCCATTACAAGTATGGAATGCTTATGAATCAGTCTGTAATTCTCCAGAAGCTTTGCCAGCATATCCACTCAGCAGGACTGGCCCATCTATGAGGCTGACTGAGGCGTATCCACCTCTCTATGGCCGCCCACCTCAACTGCTCCTCTTCCATTCCCTGGATTAGAAAATGAAGAGGGTAATAGAGCTGAAGAGGAAGTGTGGAGGAGATGAGAGTGGTGAGCTAAACCATCTCCAGCATTCTAGCCCATGACTCTCCTCCCCTCCACACTTCCTCTCTCACTTCATACCACTCTTCTTTTTTGAATTCAGTAAGGGAGGCCATGTGTAGTGTGCCATCTCAGACACACACTGAATGGTCTTGGACCAGCTGTGAATTAGCTCACTCCAACCTCCTCTGCACCAGCAATATTACACCAAAAGGAGCAAAGGCACTTTTAAAAATCATATTTCACTTCATAGTATATTTGTAAGGAGAAGTTAACTCTATCCCTGTTAACAACTATACCACCATTCTTTGAAATGCAACTGTTTGCTTATTTTTATATACTCGAGTGCACCTTCTAATGACCAGTAATCCACATAGATGTCCTGTAACATGTAAATCATTAAAGTGTCAGAAGGAATTTTCCATTTCCAAGGTAAACTAGCATATTGGATCTATTCTCTCACCAGAGATGGTCCAGCCCCACAAGTGGCTGCTTCAGGTTACAGATTAGGGATGGCAGCAAACTGGTGGAGGGAGGGGGGTGTTCCATGTGCATGCCACATCTACCTGCCACCTCCACCAGCCTGCCACCCAGTCGGCCACACATTCTCCAGCTAGCTTCACAGCACAACTGCCACCTCCAGACAAGAAGGTAGGAGGGGTGCCACAATGATATTCGTCCTACTAGCAACTAGAACAAGCGGGGGGGGGGGGGGGAATTGTGGAGGTATCCTCTTCTCCTTTGCTCACCTAGCTCTCACCACAGTCTTCTTCCTGATTGCTGCCCCAAAGCCTGGGGCAACTGGGAAGAAGATTGTGGCATCAGCTGGCACAGAACAGAAGAAGGTTGGATGGTGGTGGTGGTGCTGCTGCAATCCTCCTGCTCGCTCCAGTTGCTAGCAGGAAAAAGATCGTTATGGTGCCTATCCTACTTCCTCCAAACACTCTCCTTAGAAAAAGGCTGAGGCAAGCAGATAACCTGGGGAGAACAGAAAAGGAAATACGTGCAGACTTCCTCTTCCACTCTCTTCAGTCTTTTTGCCCACCTCAGTCTTTTCCTAAGGAGAGTGATTGGGAAGCAGATCTTTGTGGTGGTGTGGATGGCTGGAAAAGGAGGAGGAGGAGGAATGGACAGAGAAGGGAAGGGGCGACAGCACATTTATTTGTTTGTTTGTTTGTTTGTTTGTTTGTTTGTTTATTTACAATATTTTTGCCCCGCCTTTCTCCCCGAAGGGACCCAAGGTGGCTTACAACATGAAAAAGAATACAATATAAACAGTACAATACAAAAAAATAATCACTTTTTAAAACAATAAAAAACAGTTGACGAAAACTAATAAAAACAGCATCTAAAAATCGATAAAAATCACTATTACAATTAAAACAAGAGCATAAGAACAGCAGCACCCCACCTATACCAGCAGGATGTTAAAAAAGGCAAGGACTCAGAAGGCTTCTTTGAACAAAAACGTTTTCAGGCCTCACTGGAAAGTCTCCAAGGAGGGAGCAGTTCATAAGTCTAATGTGCGTGAAAGAAAGAAAAAGGGGGACAGGCAGCAAAAAGACCGCCTCAGCTGCCAGGATGGAGCCAGGGCTGTCTCTCACTCAGTCTTGGGAGGTAGCAGTTCTAACTGCAAAACAAAAATTGTGTTTACTGGAAGATTAGCTTCCTTTTCTTAACAGTTCACCAATAGGGCTCTAAGCAATTTATTCTTTAGTTTGACCTGCCATAAAGGTTATGAACACTCCTCTACCACAGGAAGCAGGGCAGGTAGCAGCACCAGGTAAGACTTCTGGTTGAAAACTCCCCCAAGCCCGTTTATTTCTGGGAAAAATAAAAGTACACCTTTCCCTTCTCTCAGAAAAGAAAAAGGAAGACAACATAATAAAGTGATAGAGCCCAAAGGTGAAAATGCTTTTCTACTCAACGCTTTTCTTTAAGCTTGACATTTAAAAAGTTTGATCTTTACAAATGAATATGGTCACCCTTGAGCAATTACAGATTAGATAAATAATTTTGGGGGGGAAATTGTATCTTGAGTCGCATCCTTATAAATTAATTATATGTACAGTACGCTAAGCGCACTGCATATGCTTGCAACTTATAATGTAAATCTTCCACACCTTACTAATAGCCTTTAATGTGTATATTATCATTTTGTTCCATATTTTTCTTCACCATTCTTGAACAGATGGGTCTTGGTTCAGGATCAGGAGGATATCCTGAAACAACCGGGAAGGCCTTGGGACAGATGGCAGGAACAGAGCGAAAGCTTCCTCATGAGGGGCTTCCTATTCTAGCCAGCATCTTGTTTCCAGAACCTGTTTCCTGGTTCTGCAGGGACAAGAGAGCTTGGCTCAAACTTCCTAGCCAATGACACAATAGCAGCTGCAGGGGAAGGCAAATGGCTTCCAGTTGCTTTTTTAGAGTCTATTGTGCCTCCCCAGACCTGTCTAACAGAATCTCACCTTGTTACCAAAAGAGCTGGTTCTCAGGGGGAATTCACCCAACTCTATGGAACATGGGATCTTAGACTGGATAACAGTCCAGTGTAATGCAGAGCATCCCCTTTAACTTAGCAAAGAGACTGAGAGAAATACTTTCCAATAAAAGTTTATGAATTTATTAAGAAAGGACAAAGGTAAAATTATTGCATGCAGAGAAATAATATATTCAGCCATAATAATATGCCCGCAGTTGGACACCAATAATAGGAAAAACGTTTCTTTTGCCCTAACAATAGTGTAGGTGTTCCTGTCTTATGGTTGCTCATGGTGCAAGTATAGAATGTAATGGCATTTTTGCCTTTGAATGATCCCCTATAATTAGATTAGATTATCCAAGAGGAAAAACTCCATTAAATTGTTATGCTGTAAGATTTCTATGCATTTCTGAAGTGTCATCTGGTCATTTTTTCCTCTGTGTAGGTGGTACCCCTATATGTCTGCTGTAGTAATACATGTACATATGATAGTTAAATATTTCCAGGCGATGAATGCTGAATAAATTAGAAGCATAAAACATGTCTATGCATGTGGACATGTAAATATTATTTATCCCGTACTGGAACATGTTGTCCAGTGAGGTATGTGAGATAAGGACATAAGAAGAGCCTTGCTGGATCAGACAGAGGGCCCATCTAATCCATCTTCCTGTGTCTCACCAGATTGACAGTGCTCCGACCTCTTAAGATCAGGTGGGAGCACCTGTTGATTAACATCTTGACTGTATCTGAGCCTAGAAGCTCTGCAGAGACCAGAACTATACCAGAGTACTTTGGTGCTCTATCTCTTTTTACCTTTGAAAATGCCAGCCACAGATGCTGGCAAAAGGTCAGGGAACGATGCTTTTAACAGACCATGGCCAAAATCCCGGCTGATTTTTATTCTATAGATTCCTTCGGCTATGAAAGTCGAAAAAATCTATACTTCTCTAAATTCTAAAATCTATACTTCTCAGAGTTGTTTTGTGATAAAGTGAACAGCTCTATCTATGCTGCCCTTATCTCCTTGAAGGAAGAATAGGGAACATAGTAAGTAAGTACTGTAAATAAAATACTGGGCAGTAAGTCCAGTCGTGTCCGACTCTAGGGTGTGGTGCTCATCCCCATTTCAAAGCCGAAGAGCCAGCGTTGTCCGAAGACTCCTCTTACTTCTCTACTAATAAATCCTGGCAGGAGAACTCCCTAAAGGTAGTCGTTTCAAGATGCCCCCTGCTATTGGTACAAATGGATGAAAATCTAAAGATGACTAATCTTTCACCTCAGATCAGTTATCATTGATGTTTTGATTAAGTAAAGGTAGATATTGGACGATTGGCCCTCACCACCATAGTGTCACTTTTGGTCCAACCTTCAAAATTCTGATGCCTTAATGATATAAATAATAAAATTTTAATTTACACAGGTTTTTTTTTTAATTTCTGTAAAAATGATATTTTCCTCTATAAGGAATATTATCTCGTGCTACACAACCTTTGGGGTTTCCCCCCATGGTTAGGTAGTTTATACAGCAGCTGGTAGAGAGTGTGATCTAATAAAAGAACAGTCAGAGGCAAATAACTCTTGAATCAGTGCACATGATTCAGCTGCCACATGGGGACCACTTTGATTCCTCCATATGGTGGCTCTCTCCATGTGGCAAGCTGCTCATGAGCATTGTCTTATTATGCAATACGTTTTTCCACACTACTTCATACTTTTTTTTGAAAAGGTCTGAGGCAGTTAGGGAGAACATAAGATGAGAGAAAGCTTTACGAGGTGTGATTGAGGGTCACTTCATTCGTTATGGCCCCACATGAAGGCAACTGAGGCTTCCATTTGGTCATGCTCCAAGCAGTGATGTAGACCTGAGTCTATTGACTTGGAGTCGAGTCGGACTCAAGTCGCATCAATGACTCAACTCGGACTTGAATCGGCAATTGTAAAAGACTCGAGACTCAACTCGAGATTTGGGAGCCTTTTACAACAATTGTATTCAAGTCTAATCCCGTTTTTCCCCATTAAATAGATAGGGACTTGCAACTCGCAACCAAAGACTCGGGACTTGGGAGCAAAGACTTGGGACTTGACTTGAGATTTGGACCCAGAGACTTGGGACTTGGCTCGAGACAGAGTCAGAGACTTGATCCACATCCCTGGCTCCAAGTGGTGGTTGTAGCATTTGAAAGTCACTTGCCACAGAATATGGAAGAGAAAAGACCTAAAAGCCAAGCATGCAAAACCTAAAATCTAGTTCTAAACAAGAAATACATAATCTCTGAGATAAATACCCTTTTCACACATAACCTTTTTACACAAGTAAAATAGATCTCAGGGGGGGGGGGTAGTTTACTTTGCATGCATAGGCTTTGCAAATAAAAAGGTGTTCTCAAGAAAATACCGGTAAACATTTTTCTTTGAACTATTACTGATGTTATCTCCTTAAATAATAAAAATGTAACATTGACTACATTTATTACCGTAATTACTCAAGCATCAACCTGTAATGGTTATTAATGAGAAATATCACTTACAAGAAGCTTTTTCCACAATTCATGTACCTCACCTTGTTCTTCAGAGAAATATAATGTTTTGTTTGTAATATTTTATCTATTCTCCGTTTGACAGAAAATATAGTATCATTTCAGTGTAAGATACATTTCTTTAGAGTTCTGCACTTCGTAGTTATCACCGCACCCCTGCTGCTTAGGAAATTATTATTTCTTCAATTTTCCACCCTGGCTCAGTGGTGGTTTTGTTACTGGGCATACTCTGAAACATGTGTAACATGTACACATTGGGGACTTGAACACGCGTGCAGGAATCTAGGTGCAGTGACTTGTGACACACCTCAATGGATTAGCATTGAATAAGGCTAAGAGAAAGACATAGGTGCAACACAATGCTATTTATTGGGGGGGGGATAAATATACCATAGTAAGGGGACTCAGAAAATAAGCAATGCAATACACACACAGCTAAGCCATAAAATGTAATTGTTGCTAGGCAGTATAAGAAAAAGGGGGGGGATCCTTGGAAGGAGGAGCGACCCTTTGTGATGATTTCTGACAGAGTCTTTGTTGTTGTTGTTCAGTCGTTAAGTCGTGTCCGACCCTTCGTGATCCCATGAACCATATCCCGCCAGGCCTTCCTGTCCTCCACTATCTTCCTGAGTTCGCTCATTTTCATGTTCGTTGCATCGGTGATGCTGTCTAACCATCTCATCCTTTGCCTTCCCCTTCTCCTTTTGCCTTCAATCTTTCCCAGCATCAGAGTCTTCTCCAGAGACTCCTCTCTTCGCATTAGGTGGCCAAAATATTTGAGCTTCAGCCTCAGTACCTGTCCTTCCAGGGAACAGTCAGGGTTGATTTCATTTAGGATTGACTGATTTGATCTCCTAGCAGTCCAAGGGACTCTCAGGCGTCTTCTCCAGCACCACAGTTCGAAAGCATCTATTCTTCGGCGCTCAGCCTTCCTTATGGTCCAACTCTCGCAACCATACATTGCTACTGGGAACACCATCGCCCTGACTATGCGAACTTTTGTTGGCATGGTGATATCTCTGCTTTTTATTACGCTGTTTAAGTTTGCCATAGCTTTCCTTTCAAGGAGTAAGCGTCTTTTAATTTCATGGCTGCTATCTCCGTCTGCAGTGATCTTGGAACCCAAAAAAGTAAAATCTGTTACTGCTTCCATTTCTGCCCCTTCTATTTGCGAGGAATTGATGGGGCCAGATGCCATGATCTTAGTTTTATTAATGTTTTCAAGCCAACTTTTGCACTCTCCTCTTTCACTCTCATCAAGAGGCTCTTTAGTTCTTCTTCACTTTCTGCCATTAGGGTGGTATCGTCTGCATATTTGAGGTTGTTGATATTTCTCCCGGCAATCTTGATTCCGGCTTGCGATTCATTCAGCCCTGCATTTCTCATAATGTACTCTGCATATAAGTTAAATAAGCAGGGTGATAATATACAGCCTTGCCGTACTCCCTTCCCAATTTTGAACCAATCGGTTGTTCCATGGCCAGTTCGAACTGTTGCTTCTTGACCCGCATACAGGTTTCTCAGGAGACAGGTAAGGTGGTCTGGTACCCCCATCTCTTTAAGAATTTGCCACAGTTTGTTGTGATCCACACAATCAAAGGCTTTTGGGTAGTCAATGAAGCAGAGTAGGTGTCTTAGGGAAGTCTATTACGGAGTTTTAGGGAACTCCATAATAGCGACTGACAGCCTCATCATGTTATGCAACTTCACACAACTCTTGAACCTATTAAACCAACCATGACTGGCTGCAAATGTCTCATCAGCAGCACTTTCACCATATTTAGCCTTTAAATCCTCAAAAAAGCACAATACCTTCTCTTGGATTAGCATTAGGCTAATAGGCATCCGATGCTGGTACTCCAGGCAACACAGGCAACAGGTTTTCCACAATTTTTCCATCTCTTCAAGCACTTTTCCCCTTTTCTTGGTAATAATTGTTGATTCCATTAACACAGAACCATTCACTTAATTTGCTCTTTGTCAGTTAAAATTGTTCCCACAGTTGAACTCATCTCAAAAGCACATGCAACATCTGTCATTTTCTCACCTCCTTCTACTCGCTTAATAATCTTCATATTTGTTTCCATCGTAATAATGCCCCTCTTCTTACCACTTGCCCTCAACACTTGTACTACTCTCACGGACGTCACTGGAGCGTGGCGGGGGGGCGGACCGTCAGGGGGTGACGCGTGTCATGCGCACGCAAAGTGGTGACGCGCGTCACCCTCTGGAGGCTCCGAGGCTGGTGGGCAGCCCTTTGCCCTCAGAAAATGTACTGCGCATGTGCGAAAAACGTAAAACTTCACGTTTTGAGCCATTGGGCTTTCAGAAGGCCCTGGAGCGCTGGCGGGGCTGCAGCAAAGGACGACAACGGAGCCGGCAAGTCCGCAGCGCGGCCAAAGTCCGCACCGTGATTTTTTCCAGGGGGAGTGTTTTGGGGGGGCCCCTAGAGCCACCCCAGGGCAGGGGGGTGACGCGTGTCCCCCGCCCAGGGGTGACGCATTTCCAGCGACGCCACTGACTACTCTCATGCTTCCCAGACGTGATGGGGTTGATACTGTAACGTTCACTTCTCTAAAGTGTGGCTTTTTAGCACCAACACAGCCATCTGAAACTCGGGCATGCGTATCTCTGATGTCTGTAACTTGGAGCCAGCGTATCAGCTTTTGCCCGCTTTTAAAGCACCAGACCAGACCTCCCCTGGGTTGTTACATTGTTAATTAGTATTAGCTCTGGCTTCTCAGCTGGGAGATGGGAGGCAGGAGTTTCATGATCTCTGCCTTCCCAACTGAAAAAAGAGTATAACCTTGAAATGCCCTCCCACCCACCCTAGTGTTTCCTGAATTGAATATCCTGCTACAGAAATACTAGACTTTAGTAGTACTGAATTGAATCATTTAAGATGTAAAAATATGACATTTTGAAGCTAAGAAAGCACGAGAGCAAGGCCTGGGCCAACCATGGTCAACAAGGACCTTTTAGGAAAAAGAGATACTATGTCCTGGGTTGAAGCAGCCTGTTCTCTATCCCTATCCAAGCCTTTTCTTGTGTGGATTTTTGCAGCATCTCAGGGAAAACTGCAAGGACAGTGCCAAGTATGATTTGTCTGCAGGTTTCTTAGTCCTTGGGGAGCTGTATGTTCTTTCAAAAGAATAGCTATAACATCAGTATTTGAAAAAAAAAAAATAGAAAACCCTAGAGGATATAGTGATGTGATGGAAACCAGCTTATTGCATATATAGTATCTTTGCGTGTTAAAAATTGAGCCCTGAAGCTCTAGTATGCAATATTTCAGTTGCTTGCTGATAGTGAGGAACACGCCGCTCACTCCGCTGTCCTCTGTACTCCGCGCTGCCGGGCAGAGATGAATTCTGCGGTAGGCAGCAGGAGGGCGTGTGGAGGGAGGGCCGGGGTGGCGGGGGAGGGGCCATTGGCCGGGCCGGCCTGGGAGGGGGTGGGGATATCGACGCTGGGTTTGCTCCGATATCCCAAGCTCCTTCCTATGCCGGACCGGCCTTACACAGCCTCTCCAGTTGTGCGCCAGCTCCAAAGCTGGTGTACATCTGAGGAGGCCCATTGGGGTCTCCGGGGCTTACACCGGGGGAAAGGGATGAATGTCCCCTTCCCTTCCCTTTAAAGCACTGATTAGTAGCTACGTGGGACAGGCTACAGCACAGCTCACGGATGATGGGCCAACTCCTTCCCACCTCTTTCCCTCCAGGGAGCAGATTTCACTCTGTAGTCCATCTCCAACAGTAACCACCCACTTCTTTGTATCTAAGTGGGTAGGAGTAATTCCTCACAGCAAAAACAGTAAGGAGTTCACTATGCACATTTATCTTACTACATAAACATAGACTTTTGACTCACTACATATCTCTATTACATTGTAGGATGCTCCAAATATTCGCTGTAGTCATTCATCTCGATCCAGGTTCTTTGCATTTGTAGGAAATCTGATGCATGCAAACAACTGTTGGAGACATCTTTGTGTGCACATCTGCATTCCACATACAACAGTTCTCTTGATGCTGCGGTGAATGACGGGGACCATTTTCTCTGGAAGTTCCATGTGTGTGTGGGGTCATTAACAAACTGGGGTCAAAATGAGCAGTCTTTCCGATTATGCTGTATAACCCACAATTTTTATTTCACCAGGGCTGTGAAACGAAAACAGAGGCCTTGGGAGACATTTCCTTCTCTATTTAACATAAATAGAATAAAGTATCTGTTGAGAATATGGGATCATTGGATCACACATAAATCATGCAATCCATTTTGCCAATGTTCTTGTAATTTAATGGTCTTTTGTATGGGGAATGGTAATTGACAGTCAGCCTATTTCCATATAAATACCAACATCTGTGCAGTTCCTGTTTACACTTTGCATCTTCTCCTCCCCCAAAAGTTGCTTACTAGATGCACTTGTAATCCATGCAGAGAATTGCACAAGATGCCAGAAGTAATTTTAGAAAATTAGCATGTTTCACCAGCAGAAGATTTTATCATCATAAGAGCACTCCAGTGGCAAACAACCTGAAACTCTCTTACTAGCCTTTGTATTGTATAATTTTTTATGTTTGATTTCAAGGAGTCTAATTAGTCCAAGACAGACTACTTTGCTGTTGACTACGTTGAACAAATTAGAGATCCCACTGTGATGAACTGAACAGAAACAATGTTCAGATAACTGGATTTAAATCTCAAAAAACCATGATGTAATTACTTCAGTGACAAGGCTACCAGCTGTTTATAGTACTTTAAATTCTCATAATGAACAGCCTTGTGATCTTAGTGTACACAAGCACTCATGGAGGCTTTTTTAAAAAAAAATTGCAAGAACATATGTCTGTGCTATTTTATGTGTTAATATAACCTCCATTTCTTTCCCTTTAGGGAGACAGTTTCCTTACTGAAAACTACAATTTAGGATATCATAAAACTGCCATCCAGCCCTGTATTTGATATCTGTTAGTTTCTCCTGACTTGTTATGGATTTATCTTACAGTGAGCTTCCGAAATCCATACTTTGAGGAGCAACAGAATTGACAGTCTCCATTGGTGTGTTCAAGTCATTACTACTGGGAGTTTTTGAAAGGCATTCTGAGACACCCGTCGTAGATCTGATCATCGTCTAGGGCTTTCACACATACTTCTTTTCAGAAGAAATACCACAAATAATTTTGTGCCCCATCTGGCTGCTCTCTTACTCATTAAGAGGTCGTCAGTGATGGCTCCAAAATATTGAGGGCCCTTGAGCAAGGTGCTCCAGAGTTACGATGTGCAGGGGTAGGTTGAGAGAATTCTCTCATACTGCTTCCAACCTTGCTGACAAAGCAAGAATGGAGAAACCAGTGTGGCCATTCCATGTCTTGGGGGTGCCAGCTAATGGTTGATCTTGCCACTTCCTAAGGTGACCCTGAGGTAGTTCGTGATAAGCAGCAAATCAAGTCAATCTTGAGCTTTGCCACTACAAGTGGGAAAATTCATGAAGTCAGCTGATTCATGATGAAATGTTTAATTCTACAACAACACCCTGTTATTTATGGTAGCTATTTTAAGTGATGTATGGTCCTGTTTTTTTTAGAACATTAACAGTGGAGCAGATTCATAGGAACAAGTACTTGGGTCATTATGTCATAGACTCCTAGATCTGCAGACCAGCGCATGATCTCTCTCTCTCTCTCTCTCTCTCTCTCTCTCTCTCTCTCTCTCTCTCTCTCTCTCTCTCGTTGGAGCTCAGAGTCTTTCCCTTGCTATTTGCCATTCAAGAAACCATTTCTGGCATCATACAGATTTTTAAGAAACTACAAGTAAAATCTTGTAGTCTCTTAAAAAATATGTATGACAGTTAGCACCTTAACATAAATACTGTACTGTTTTAGTATCAGTTAAATAGTTTTTGACTAGGGGAACAAAGTCTAGAGCCCAATCCTATCCTCTGCCATGCTATAGCATGCAGCTGTGCCAAAAAGGCGCACACTGTATGGTGTGGTGGGGGAGACCCGAAGGCGAATGGGCGGTAAGTAACAGCCCAATCCTATCCAGCACCGGTGCAGCATGGGCACCATACACATGCTGTATTCTGTGCTGGATAGGAGCAGTCCTGAGGTCTCCTCGAGGTAAGCGGATATCCGCTTACCCCAGGTAAAGCCCCAGCACTGTGGGGTTACTCGGATCTGCACCAACCAAAATGCCACATGTTGGGGGCGTGGCTTGGGAGTGGGGATAGGATATGGCGCAGCAGCTTTTGCTTTTCACAGCTTCCTTGTTCTGCTCCTTTTATTTCAAACTATAGAGTGGGAGAGTGATAAAGAACAGGTAAGGGGCAAAAAGGGGCTAGGTGAGACAGCAGCAGATGCACATTGCCCTATTGGTAGGTTGGCCCTGAAGAAGAGGTTGTCTTTGGGCTGGTTCAGATAATACCAGTCCTGAGCACATGGGGAACACTACGTGTGGCCTGTTCTGCCCTGCATATCGCATGGGGAGGAAGAACATTGGAACAACCACTAAACACACAGTTTAAATGCTACTTTAAAATAGCAGGTAGTATCCAGGGTTAGTATCCTTTCTCTGGAGTAAGCTACACTAGATGCCACTCGGTACTTAAGGGCCCAGTCCAGCCTAACTCAGGCACAGTTGAGGCCCAAGTGTGGCCCAATTGGGGCCCAAACTAGGACCGAGTTAGGCTGCAACTGTGCCTGAGTTAGGCTGGAGGCTACAGCAGTGGGCCAGGATCGAGGCAAAACTTACCGCAGAGGCAGGCAGGCCCCTGTGGGGAGCTGTCAGTCTTGTGGAAGCAAAGAGCCCCCTCCTCAGCTCATCTGTGTGCACCTACCACAGCTGCTGCAGCGTTCGCAGCAGAGGGGCAGCCACAGGTGGGCCTGCAGGCACTGGGCGTGCGACAGTCAGCGGAAGGGCAGAGGTTGTGCCAGTGCCAGCTGCCCCAGGGCACCCTGGGCATTAGCCACCTGCCGCAGGGGGGAGTGCCACTGCCCTCCCTCCTGCAGAAGGCGATGCCACCCCCAAGCCATGTTGAGGCTGCACGTGGGAGTCATGGGGGGGAGGGGGGGAACGTCACACACAAGGGGGGTCTCATGAAGTCTGGAACCGCCTCTGCCAGGACATGCCCGTGCACTGCCTGAAGCCCTGGGCCTCCAGGGCCGTGGCTATGCCCACAAAGAAGGCATCCCGGCATGCCTTCTGCTCCGTGCCCCGGCCAAGACCGAGAGATGCCTCGGGCTTGTCTGCTGCGAGCGGGAAGGGCTCACGCAGCTCATCACACCCCCAGATGGGGCAACGTCGGCGCCTCGCGGCAGGCGCTCTGGCGGGGTGGGGGATGCCAGCGTCCATCATCAGGGAGTGGGAGGGGAGGCAGGCACACAGACAGGGGGTGCTGGGGAGGGGCACGGGTGGGTCAGAAACAGACAGACAACAAGGCTGGTGGGAGAGGGATACAGGGAGAGGGGTCTGCCGAGACCAATAGGGACACAGGGGTCACTTCGCAGATGGAGGCAATGCAGGAACGGGCGCCTCTCATGCAGATGGACCGACGGCGGTAACGGACGCCGTTGATGGGCGGAAACGGACGCCGTTGACGGGCGGAAACAGACGCCGTTGACGGGCGGAAACGGACGCCGTTGACGGGCGGACCGAGGGCAGAAATGGACGCCGTTGACGGGCGGAAACGGACGCCGTTGACGGGCAGACCGAGGGCAGAAATGGACGCCGTTGACGGGCGGAAACAGACGCCGTTGACGGGTGGACCGAGAGTGGGTGAGAGCCCCGGTTGATGAAAGGGCTCTTCACGGACGTGGCGGACGTGCGCCACGTCGCCTGTCAGTGGTTGCCTGCCTGAGAGGCCCCCCAACTCCCCCCTCCCCTCTGAGCCCTGAGGGTCTGGCAGCCCCCCTGCTGTGTTCTCCCTGGGCTGGCTGTGGCAGGCCCTGGCTGGGATTCATGCAGGGCCTTGTGTGCTGGGCGCTGTCTCTGTGTGCGTGGGGCAGTGCTTGTGCAACATTGGGGTCATGTTGTTCAAGGGGCCTTTGCCCAAGGGGCATCTTTATTGTTCTGGAACATTGGCAGAGATGGCCAGGCGAGGCTGCCAGGGGGTAGGCACAGCAGCCACTCAGAACGTAGCAGCAGCAGCAGCAGGCGTGCCTGGAGACGCAGGCTCTTCCCCTGTGGAACCACAGCCTGCTCCATAGAAAGGGGAGGGACAGCAAGTAGGCAGCCAGGGAGGTGGAGCAGCAGCAGCAGCTGAGGAGGGTTGCAGGGCAGGCTCCCAGACCTCTGGCAGCATCGAGGCAGACGACCATAGGGCAACCAGACTGCGGGCCGAGGGGTGCTCCCCAGACAGTCAGTGGTAGTGGGCATTCCTGGGGGGATGACCACCTTGGGGGGTGTTCCATGGCAGCTGGTGTGTGGTAGCACTCCCCATTGAAGGAATGCCAGTGTGCCGGTTGCAAAGGCCTGCAGGGAGAGAAATCAAACACAGCTGAGTGGTGTGACACACATAGCCTGGTCTGCGCTCCTTCCCTGGGTGTAAGGTGAGCATGATCCTGTAAGGGAAAGGGGTCACAGAGAGAGACAACAACACAACTTGGGGGTCACAACCATGGCAATCCTAGCAATACTGACCTGTCAGTAGACCCTGTGGAGAAAAGAGGGGGGGGGACAGCTGGTGTCTACATAAGGGTTACAGTTCAACACTCATGGCATTGTGTGCTCACATTAATACAGGCAGCTATGAGACAAGACATTGGTAAAGAGGCATATCATGGCAGGCATTGCAGGCAGCTATGAGACAAGACATTGGTAGAGAGGCATATCATGGCAGGCATTGCAGGCAGCTATGAGACAACACATTGGTAAAGAGGCATATCATGGCAGGCATTGCAGGCAGCTATGAGACAAGACATTGGTAGAGAGGCATATCATGGCAGGCATTGCAGGCAGCTATGAGACAACACATTGGTAGAGAGGCATATCATGGCAGGCATTGCAGGCAGCTATGAGACAACACATTGGTAGAGAGGCATATCATGGCAGGCATTGCAGGCAGCTATGAGACAACACATTGGTAAAGAGGCATATCATGGCAGGCATTGCAGGCAGCTATGAGACAACACATTGGTAAAGAGGCATGTATCCTACCTATATTTCTCTATGCAAAGAGGCAGAAGTCAGACCACATGTCAGCACAACCCCTGCACTTACCTGCACTTACCTGCTGGTGTTGTTGCCTGTGGGGGGGGAGAGGGGCTGGGAGAAAGACATGGATTAGCAAACACTTGCATGGAGAGAGCTGCCCAGGCACAGGAGTAAACAGTTTGGCCACAGGCAGAACAGCCCTCTCTGCCCTAGAGGGGGGCAGAGAGGAGAAGAGAAGAGAGGTGTTAGAAAATTTTCAAAGTCCCACTTTGTGGCTGCTGGGGGACAGAACCCCACGCCACGTGCTCAGAGAGAGAGAGAGAGAGTGGAGGGCTGGGGCTGGGCTTTTGTGGGAGAGAGGCTGGGTGGGGCTGGGTGCTGATAGGGTAACTATTTGGGTCCATGTCCAGAGTTTGGCCACACCTGTTCGGTCCCAACTCAGTCCCAACTCGGGCCCAGGGTGTTAGAACTTTTCAAGAGAGGGCTGGTGTAGGTAAGGTAAAATGGATCCTATGGGTCTCCTCACATTTGGGTCCACCCTTTTTGCTGGCCCAAATTTTGGGCCTGAGTTGGGCTCGAGGGGGCGTGTCAGGGGGTTGCCAATGTCTGGAACCGGACCAAATTTCGTAACCGCCCCCGTCACACCCCCGACACGCCCCCGACACGCCCACTTTTAGGCTGCAATTGTGCCTGAATTGTGCAGTTGTGCCTGAATTGTGCCTGAACCCAATTCAGTCCCAATTGCAGCCCAACTCAGGCACAATTCAGGCACAACTCGGGCCTAAAGCACTTGGGCTGCAATTGTGCCTGAATTGTACCGCAGTTGCCTTAGGCTGGACCGGGCTGTTAATCACATATTTAGGGGTGGTTGGTTCAAATGTTCTGCCATTCATGTAACTCTGCAGAGCAGAACAGTTTGAAGAGGAAGATGTACGTGCACATGTTCCTCTTCATGTGATGGGGCCCAATATTGTCCAAACTGGCCCATTAAGGGGCTCAGTCCTTCTGAGCCTCTGCACTGGCCTAGCGCACACTAGACTGGCGCAGGCTGTCATAAATGTGCCAGAAAGCACATTGCAACAGCATAGCAGAGGCCTGCGTTGGAGCACCACGGAACGTGCTCCAGCCCAGGTAAGCCGGCGCAGGGGTCTAACGGGGCAGGGTGGGCGGATAGGGCCCAGAGAGAGGGCGGGATTGGCAGCACCTGCTTACACCAAATCCTATCTCCCTTCCCAGGTCATTTTTCCTTACACGGGGCTCCTGAATTTGCGCCGGCAAAATAGCTGGCGCAGATCCAAGGAGACTCGTTGCGGGGACTGGGGCTTTACCCGGGATAAGGGAACAAAAGTTCTCTTCCCCCAAGGTGACCTCCCAGCTTCCACTTTCTGCTCAGGATCCTGCGTTGCCTGCACCAACCCTGCTGGATCACTGGACAGAAAGTTAGTTAGGATTGGGCTGTGTGTTCAAATTTCTTGCCCTACTGAATAACCACAATCATTCCACACATATGTAACATGATGGGTAAGAGCTTCCAGGTCAAAGTATGCATCTCCCCAACTATCCTTCAGTCAGTCTTACCAGTGCCTCCTTTAGAAATGAAGCAAAGAATGTTAGCAAGTCTTCACTTCAATGGAACAGCAATTTCATTTGTAGGCATGAATCCAATATATGTCTCTTTCCCAGCCTATCTTCCCTGTGGCTTTAAGAGGCTTTACAGCTAGCAAATGTGTTTTGCTCCTCATTCATCTCCATTCTTTAGGGCCAGCATTAGCATTTGTTAAAATACATTATGAAGATTAGCTATTTACCTTGGTCTACTGCCCTAAGATCTTGGTGGAGCTTCCTTGTCTCACTAGGGGATTGTCACAAATAAATTACTGCCATGCAGAGTATTTGATAAAAAACAGAATCTCAGCAGGGTGAAAAGAGTTGAATAAAACATGGATTAACTTCCTTCTATTTACATGTTGCCTTTTTTTATGCCTCCACCTGAATGTCTCTCAAGATGTCAATTTCAAACTATCTCTCTGGTCCCCTCAGATTATTTTTCACTTTATGTTCAAGAAACATACTTTTGATCATCTTACAAATGCCAATTCTTAAGGGATGCCTCTTATACTCTTTGAACCTCGCTGCCTTCCTCACTTTTGATATCAATTTTCTCAAAATGGGAGTTTTATTGTTTGATTATGCAATTGGTCACCCACCTATTGGAATTTCCTATATGGTTTTCTCTTTGAACTACAGTAGGGACAAAATTCTGTTGGGTCTGCTTTAGCAGCTTGAATGACTACATGCAGTGATTTTTTGTCTAATTTGTACTAACTTTCCTGTGTTGGTATCCTTCCCCTTGTGCAGCCACTTATGGTGTAGCCTAATTTGTATAGACATGTTCTAATCTATTTTCTTTTCTTAACTAACCTACTGAGATATTTGTTGCCAAGATACTATCAGAATGAGAACTGCTTTTTTTTTTTTTTGCCTATTGATACTTCAGGACGGTAAGCATCTTGTCTCAATTTTGATTTTATATTTCAAGGAAGGTTTTTTTTTACTACAGTATATTGCTTCCATCGTCCCCATGCTTCATCTTCATGTTCCACCCATCAAATATAAAACATTTGTGCTGTATTGTCCCTATTATATAGTTCCTATTGATATACTCCCAAAGCTCTGGTTTTTAATACTGCAAGTTTGCAATTAATGCACTACAGGACCCCAACATCTTCAGACTGGTGGTTATAGTACCACTGTGCAGACACAATGTGGGGCATTCGCTCAGAGCAGGCCAATACAGTTTGGCCATAAGAACATAAGAAGAGCCCTGCTGGATCAGGCCAAAGGCCCATCTAGTCCAGCTTCCTGTATCACACAGTGGCCCCACCAGATGCCTCAGGGAGCACACAGCCAACAAGATAACCTGTTTCCTGCTGTCACTCCCCTGCACCAGGCACAGAGAAAACTTACTTCCAAAGCCAGGAGGTTGCTTATGGCTTGTAACCTGTGATGGTCTTTTCCTCCATGAATCTGTCCAAACCCCTTTTAAAGGCATCCAGGCCAGGTGCCATCACCACATCCTGTGGCAAGGAGTTCCACAGGCCGTGTTCTTGAAGTGTGTCATACAAGTGTGGTATTTCTGTATGACCTTGTTGCCGCTAACATGTCTTCCCCCTCTTCCCAAGTTCAGTGTCCATGGAGTAGCTATACCTCTGAATAAACATTTTCTGAGAGAAAACTTAAAAGTCCTGAATCAAAAGATAGAACTTCAGAGTGTCCTTTTGTCCCCTCTGTTTGTTTTACTGACCCTGGTCTTGGGCTTTTAACAGCAGCTTGGTCTGTAATTTAGCAGGTGCTAATGCATACCTCCATGCCATGAAAATCTCCACCTGCTGATTTCTGCATATCAAACTGATGTTAAAGAGGAAAAAAAGCAGGCCAGGTTGGCAGGGTTTTTTGGCCTGGTCAGCTGGCAGCCTTCCTGACACAGACTGTCACGCTGGCTGTCCAAAAACTTGTCCCAAGGATGATGCAGAATTAAAAAAAAAGACACTTTTGATTTGCATCCACTTTTCTCAGAATGCCAACACTTTTGAGATACAAAAAGATACTTTTGGAAACAGAGAATCTAGGCAGCAAATTTGGTCGGGTAGGTGCAGTGGTTTCGCTATAATGGGACCGGGGGGAGCAAATGCCCCTGGGTGACAACCAAGGTCTCCTCACGAGGAGGAGCTACAGCAGAATTTTTGAGCTTTGCAGCTGCTTTTTTACAGCCAGAGGGCTGCGTGAGCAGCCGCGGAGCACAAACACACTGAAACCGTGCATTTTGGGAGGCCTCTCACGCTCCCTGTCTTGGAAGGCTTCAAATGAAGCCTTCCGGGAATGCGGGGGTGGGGTGATGACTTGAAATGCGTCATCAGCCCCCCTCACGTGACCCAGCTAGCAACACAACTGGGTAGGTGGGATATTTGGACATTAAGGCTGCAATCCTATACACACTTTCCTGGGAGTAAACCCTATAGAACACAATGGATCTTACTTCTGAGTAGACATGAATAGGCTTGTGCTGTAAGCACATTAGTTTGCCATGCAAATGTGTGTCTGAACCCCAGGGGTTCAGATAAAACACATCTATTTTATAACATGGAGGAGTTAACCGAGCATGCATAAGTACAGGCTTATGAAGTTCTGCAACAGCTACATGAATTTCCATATTTAAAAAATGTTTGAAAAATATCTGATTTTCAGCATTTTCTCTCTCTTTTCCTTGTCTTAAAATTGTATCCATAAGGGATGAGAAGTATTGCATGTTGACTTGTTCAAATGGTACTGCCCTTAAGCAAAAGGCAGCCTTTCCAACTCTTAAGAAAAATACTTAGAATGTAATTGAGATACTAGGTGTGGCTCCTTTAAATGCCTGTACTTATTGGTTGCCTGGAGCAACCTCCATAAATATCCATGAAACACATGTGGTGTCTTTAAAAGTTAGGAACAGAACCTGCAGAGAGAAGATCTGTATTCAGGGCAGTGGATGCTGTGTTGACATCTGTATCAAACTAGGCAACAATGTGGTTTGTTACTATCTTTAACACACACACACACACACACACACACACACACACACACACAAAAACAATAATGTTTTTCAAACCATTTTGTGTCAGAAGAAGGCAACAAGAGCTGTGTAACATTTATACAGGCAATGCTAAACTTTGAAGCAATTTCAGTAGGATTTATTCCCATTAAGTGCAATTCTGCCTTTGCTTTTAAACCATAGATTAAAATCATAGTTTTAAACCAATGCTTAAAACCAAAGAACCATAACTTTATAAAGCAAGAAGAGATTTAGAATTAAGCTCAGGATGACGGACTAAACATAAGTATAAAAAGGTAAAGGTGACCTCTGATATACTTGGGAGTAAATTGCATTGATTTCAGTGGCTCAAGTCTGTTTAGGATTACTCCTTAGTGAGCCTTTTAGCCAGATCTTGTGCATATTTAACTCAGCAGTAAATCCCACTAAGTTCCTTCAAATCTTTCCTCCAAATCCACCTTCTCTATGAAGCCTTTGGCACTATGCCCCAGTCCCTTTGCCCTACTGCAACTACGCTTAACACCACAATCCTATCAGATCTGGCCCAGCCATGAAATGACCTGATCCAGCTTGCATCTGTGGCAGACGGAAAAGGGGTGGCGGATTTGGGGTGCCCTTCACCCCAAGTCATCTGCTGCTGCCGCTGCCTCCTTCCAGCCCACCATGGATGCAAGCCACATTGATCCACTTCCTTACTATGGTTTGTCACACAGTTTTGGCAAACCAGGAAGTGCAGGACTTCCAGGTTTCTTAAAGAGACCATGCAAACTAAGGAGCCCCTTTGTGCATGCCTGCAGTCCTTTTAAATAAAACTGGAAGACTCACACTTCCTGGTTTGCAAAAACTGCTCAACAGAGCATAGCAAGAGACTTTTTTTAGCAGGCGGCAGTGGCAGACCTAGTGTGGCTGTATCACCAGTAGTATCCCCAGTTGCACCATGCCTGAATCTCATGCTTATTTACTTGGAAGTAAGTTCCACTAGTGTTTACTCCCAAGGAAGCATGCATAGGATTGCAGCCTAAATAATTATACATGAAATAATTGCATATTCTTCTCCATTCAACCTGGCACTATATCCCTCCCTTTTCTCTGTTGTCTCCCTTTAGATTGTGAGCCCCTCAGGACAGGGACCTGGCTTCTCTTCTACTGTAAAGCACTATGTACAGTGATCATGCTCTATGCTATTAATTTTATGAATAAAATAATATTAGGTTTCATGGCTATAGTGTTATGCACATCTACCCACGGGTACATCCAGCGGGTGGCGCAGTGGGTTAAACCGCTGAACCATGAGCTGTCAATCGAAAGGTCGGCAGTTCGAATCCGCGACGGGGTGAGCTCTCGTTGCTTGGCCAGCTCCTGCCAACCTAGCAGTTCCAAAGCATGTTAATGTGAGTAAATAGGTACCGCTTGCGGGAAGGTAAACAGCGCTCTGTGTTCCAGCCACATGCTACGCGCTGCAGCAAGGAGAGTCATGCCGGCCACATGACCACGGAGGTGTCTTCGGACAACGCTGGCTCTTCAGCTTTGAAATGGGGATGAGCACCACACCCTTGAGTCGGACACGACTGGACTTAATTGTCAGGTGTCACCTTTACCTTTACCTTTACCTTTACATCCTGTTAAGCTTAGTGAGACTTACACTGAAGTGGATAGGAACAGCAATGTGATTGTAACCTTGAACATTACATACTTAGAGGAAAGTCTCATTGAGACGAATAAGCTGATTGGTCTGCAATCAGATAGGCTGCAATCCTATAAACACCTGAGAGTAAGTCCCCCTGAACTCAATAGGATTTTCCTCTGTGTAGGCATGCATACAATTGTTCTATCAGCTGTTCTGCATATATATTGTGGTGGGCTGGTCTCACATATTTCTTTCATAAATGGCAATATTACATAATTAGTTCCTACAGCTATTGCAGAAAGAGCCCCACCTTGGCTATTTGTTAATCCCTGGAGCTACGTTTTGGAGGTTTTCTGAAGCCATGACTATTCCAAAGTGAAATGATTACATGACTTCAGTGTAAGAAAATGTCTTCAAATACATCACTGTGCTCTTAGTTTTTCAGTGATGTAGGACATTGTTTTGAATCAACAGCCATATTGATACGTAGAATACTGAGGGAAATAAATCCTGTTATTTGGCTGACAGTTCTGTATGTCTTCTGGGTCCTTCCTTGATCCAATAGCATCATTTTTTGTGACAAAGCCAGTCTTTCCCTAGGGCTTCCTGTGACCTCCACCCTAATATACATAAAACCCAACCAGTGGCGTCACTGTGACGCGCGTCACCCCAGAGCGGGGGACGCGCGTCACCACCACCCCGACTCACCCCCCGACTCACCCCCCCTACATAGACTTACCTTTTCCGGCGCTCCAGGAGCCGGCTGGGAAGCGCTCCAGGGCCTTCTGAAAAGAAGAGGCCCTGGAGCGCTTGCGTTAAAACGCGAAAATTGACGATTTTCGCGCATGCGCAAACCCTTTTCTGAGGGCAAGGGCCTGCCCTCTTGCCCTCAGAAAAGGGTTTGCGCATGCGCGAAAATCGTCAATTTTCGCGTTTTAACGCAAGCGCTCCAGGGCCTCGTCTTTTCAGAAGGCCCTGGAGCGCGGGCCGGGCCGGACGCTCCCTGGCCTCGGAGCGTCCGGCCTCCGGAGGGTGACGCGCGTCACCCCTTGACGCGCGTCACCCCCCGGCGGCCCGCCCCGCCCGCCACGCTACAGTGACGCCAGTGAACCCAACTCTTTATACAGTCATTTCTTTCTCACCTTTAAATATATTCATGTTTCTGGTATAAATATGCAATATCATCACCCTCTAGTACTGTAGTCCAGGTTCTTAATATGGGTGGGATAGTGGTGACAGCCCCTTTAGGCTAGCCTATCTCTTAAGAAGAAATGATCCAGAGCAGAGATTTGAGAGACAACAGGTGGAGAAAGGGCTTTGACTTTACACTGATTTGTTGTGTTCCCTGCAACACTGTCTTTTGACAGCTTCTAGATGTGATGCTAGTTCTCCCAATGCAAACCGTGGTTAGAAGAGCATGTGTGAAGGACAGGGCCTGTGCACCAGACTTCCTTTTTCCTACAGGGCTCCAGGCAGTCTGGAAAGCCCAAAGCAGTGAGGGTGCAGCCAGCTGGACAAGTTTCATTATCAGTGTCTCTTCTCTCCTGCATGTTGTTTTAAAACATTTATACAGCGCAATCCTGCCTAAAGATTCACGGCTGGCTTAAAGGGCCGGCTGCTGTATCCTAGGCCGTTCCAGGGCAGCCCGGGAGCACCTTGAGAGAAGGGGACATAAGCCAGCCATCCAGTCCAGAATCAGGACTGGTCATTGTCTGTATTGAGTGCCTGTACAAAGAAAAATAGGCCAGTGGGTTAAACCGCTGAACCATGAGCTGTCGATCGAAAGGTTGGCAGTTCGAATCCGCGACGGGGTGAGCTCTCGTTGCTTGGCCAGCTCCTGCCAACCTAGCAGTTCCAAAGCATGTTAATGTGAGTAGATAAATAGGTACCGCTTGCGGGAAGGTAAACAGCGCTCCGTGTTCCAGCCGCATGCTACGCGCTGCAGCAAGGAGACTCATGCTGGCCACATGACCACGGAGGCGTCTTTGGACAACGCTGGCTCTTTGGCTTTGAAATGGGGATGAGCACCACACCCTAGAGTCGGACACAACTGGACTTAATTGTCAGGGGTCACCTTTACCTTTTTTTTTTTACAAAGAAAAATACAGTGAATCAAAGCTACTCACCCCAATCTCCCTCCCAAAGTTGCTGCTGTTCCAGGCTTCCAACAGGGAGCAATACTCAACTCATCTCGGCAGATCTCTGAGCTAAACTACACATTACCTTAAATGTGTCATGAATCAGTATGCTGAAGTCTGGCAACTTCTTTTTCGTAACAAAACAGCCACTTGGGGTTCCGATCCAGATTGGGACTATAGCATGCAAGGGGCTGCTCTCTTGCGTTCAGCAGGGGGAAACCAATTTGTCCCCATTTGCCTCCACATAGTGCCTTTCCCAATAAGTGTCTGCTGGTGTCTCCCTTGTGTCTTCTTTTAGATGTTGAGCCCCTTTGGGACAGGGAAGCATTTTCCCCCCATACCTTTTGCTAAATAAACTGCTTTGTGAAGTTTGTTGCTGTAAAAAGGTCTGTAAATGGTTGTCTTAACAACAACAACAACCTTTGAAGTTCTGTTTCAGGTTCCACTGAACATTTTTGGATTTTTTTTACATTCCCTTGAAAAAGATTGTTCACAACTGGAATGCACCAGGATTTAAAATTAATTCCAGTTCAGTAGTTATTCTTTGTTTGGTGTTTGTTTCTGAATTTTACACACACACACACACACACACACACACACACACACACACACACACACACACTGAGAAGGCCTTATTTCTGGCCGCCGCACCTCGCACCTCCCTGGGTGACGGTACCCGCAAAAGGGCCTTCTCTGATGATCTAAGGAGACGAGCCGGACTATATAGAAGTAGGTGGTCTCTCAAATATCCTGGCCCCAAGCTGTATAGGGCTTTAAAAGTCAAAACCAGCACTTTGAATTGGGCCCGGAAACGAATTGGCAGCCAGTGCAGCTGTCGGAGGAGCGGCCCGACAGAGTCGAACCGCCTAACTCCAGTGACTACATGGGCCGCCGCATTCTGTACTAATTGCAGTTTCCGAACCGTCTTCAAGGGCAGCCCCATGTTAGAGCGCGTTACAATAATAGTCGCGATGTCACCGTGGCATGGATCACCGTGGTCAGATCTGCATGATCCAAGTACGGTCGCAGCTGGCGCACCAGCCGAAGCTGGGCAAAGGCCCCCCTGGCCACAGCCAACACCTGGGAATCCAGGAGCAGGTCCAGGTGGACCCCCAAGCTGTTGACCTGCTCCTTCAGAGGGAGTACAACCCCATTCAGAGCAGGACGATACTCTAGCACCTGCATCGTGGATTTCCGGACCAGGAGAACCTCTGTCTTGTCCGGGTTTAGTTTCAGCTTATTAGCCCTCATCCAGGTCCGCAGCGCTCCAGAACCTCAACAGCCACCCTGGAATCAGGTGGAAAGGAGAGATAGAGCTGGGTGTCATCGGCATATTGATAGCACCCAACTCCAAATCCCCGGATGACCTCTCCCAGCGGTTTCATGTAGATGTTAAATAGCATGGGGGACAAGATGGAACCCTGTGGCACCCCACACCTCAAGGGCCAGGATGGCGAACAGGCATCCCCCAGCACCACCATCTGGGACCTATCTGCCAAGTAGGAGCGGAACCACCGCAGAACGGTGTCCCCGACCCCCAGCTCGGCCAGTCGACCCAGAAGGACACCATGGTCAATGGTGTCGAAAGCCACTGAGAGGTCCAGCAGAACCAACAGGGACGCACTCCCGCTGTCCAGTCCTTGGTGTAGATCATCCACCAAGGCAACCATGGCTGTTCCCGTCCCAAAGCCCGGCCTGAAGCCAGATTGAAAGGGATCTAGATAATCCGCTTCATCCAGGACCCTCTGGAGTTGAGACGCCACCACCCGCTCAATTACCTTGCCCAAAAACAGGAGGTTTGAAACTGGCCGGTAGTTGTTCATTACTGTGGAGTCAAGTGAAGGCTTCTTCAGAAGGGGTCGAACCACTGCCCGCCTCAAAGCGAGCGGCAGCACCCCCTCCACCAACAAGGAGTTGACCACCCTCCCCGCCCACTCGGCCAGCCCCTCCCGGGCAGATCTAATTAGCCAAGCCGGGCAAGGGTCAAGCAGGCAGGCAGTCGGCCTCACACTCCAAAGGAGCCTGTCCACATCCTCAGGCTGTACAAGCTGAAAAGAATCCCACAACACTGAACAAGCAGATGCCAAGGGGACATCCTCAGATATTGTCAAAGAGGCATCCAAGTCATGGCGAATCCGATCGATTTTATCTGCGAAATGTTTAGCAAACATGTCACAGCAGGCCACCGTGTGTTCCTTCTGATCTATTGGAGGGGCCTGGTGGAGTAGGCCTCGCACCACACGGTACAGCTCCGCTGGACGATTGCTTGCAGATGCAATGGTAGCAGAGAAGAAATTTCTCTTGGCTGCTATCACTGCCAGGGAGTAGCGGCAGCTTTTTCTACCCTTGGGTTGTTGCCCAAGCCAAGAATATTCTATTCCTCTGATTTGGTCAGTCCTGTTGGAACTAAGTCAGGTGGAACTGAATAGGTAAACTTGTACTTATTGATTCGGTTTGATTCGGTAAAGAACCCAGGGTTCCTTTTCTCTGGTGTTATTGTGCCCTGAGAATCAGAACCCCGGTGGTTCTGAAAGGATGAAACATGTCCTGGATGTCCTGGAGAATAACAGTGGGCCTTTTTCCACACTTGAGCAGAAGCCAGTCTGGAAGAAGCTTCCCTGAGTAAAACATCTAAGAATTACAGGCCTGCTTGTTGTGAGTGTAAAGACATCTTAACAGGCTGGACTTGTGAGTAAACTCGAAGGCTGAGGCCGCCTTGGTGCTCTGGTGGGCTGAAGGTGAACAGGGGGGCGCTTAGCCAGTTATCGGGGGTGCAGGGGTGAGCGTTCTGGGTCAGACACCCCCCAGTATCCCCATCCACATGGTTGAATCCCCTTTCCGTTCCGGGGACTCCCGTTCTTGCTGCACCGGTGGTGTAAACTGGATAGGATTGCACTGTCAATGAAGCACAGGTAACTGAGGAAAAGAAGGAGAATGTTTCAGTTCTTCTGGCATATTCTATTTGATGAAAAAGTAGATTCCCTCCCACCAAATCTCTCCTGTTTTTAGATGTGAATGAGGCAAAATATGGCTGTTCTATCACACATTAACTTTTCTTATGATGCACAATAAAGTTGTAGTTGTAAAGTTGAAACTGGTTTCAAACCTATGTTTGAAACACCTGCCTGTCCGTAGGAACTACATTTCCGTTTATGGGTTAGGGGAGATAGGAAGAGGGCCTCCTGGAATCTCATGCATTGGCATAAGCATGCACCTGGCATTCCTGGAAGTGAATGAGTGGAACTGTTGACTGGCAAAGTGCTGAGCCAGACACCTTCATTTAGCTTGGCAAGCACAACATACCATGTCAGCTCCAGCGGTGTGTGTGTTAGCTCTGACTATGCCATATACAAAGAGCAAAGCTGTTATTTGTCCTATGGAAACCTATTACATATCACCTGTGTAATTTTTCTTCTGTTTTCCTATTGCTAGATAACCTCTTCAAGCCAAAAGAAAGGTTCATTTCAGAGAAGGAGATGCACATGCGATCAAAAAGGTAAGAAGCATCTTGTTGTGTGCTATTGAAGCCCTTTTTCCATACTGATCTTGGTTCATCTCTCCTTTACTCCTAACACTGAGAAATCATGAATCCCAATATTGGCAGGGCTAGCCCAAGGTCTTTCTCTGCTCTAGGCAAATTATAACAAAAACAATCCCTTGTGTTTTATTGAATGCTGAGCAAGTATCACAATAAATGACTGAGTTGGCTGCAAGATCAGCCCAAGTTCTTCCTAGCGCCTGAGGCAAGCTGTCCTCGCAACCTTATCCAGCAATCATCGTACTTGCTCACCATTCTCCTCTCCTCCACATTTCCTCTTCTTTGCTCTGTTCCCTTCTTTCCTTTTTGAATCCAGGAAGCAGGAGGAGGGGCGGCAGAGGAAGGTGCCCCTACCAATCCATCAGCTGAGACCACCACCTATTTCATTGACAGTCAGCCTATTTAATGGGCCACCCTGGTTGACTGGGATGTTATTTGTAGTTTCTTCGTTTTGTTGTCAACACAGTGGTGTTCCTATGACCACCACCCCCCACGCCGGAAGTAACGTAACGGCAGCAGTCGTTATCAAGCACTCAGAGGTGCAGGATGGGCGGGAGGGCCGAACACACTGACGGCGCTCCTCACTCTCCCCGGCAAACGGGACGATCAACCCCACTGTCGGCCGCCGTTGCACCCGCCTGCCGCCTGGGGCCCAATCCCGCCACCCGGGGGCCCACCGCTCCAAGGCCCCCCACCGCTGACAACGCCACTGATCAACACCTCTCATTTCTTCATTCGTCCCCCACTTTTACCAACTGTGTCTGTGCTCTGGGCAGTGGAAGGCTCTGTGATTCCTGGAATACCAGGTATGATATCACCCCAGGTAACTGGTCACGGACAGCCCAAGACATTATGCTGCCTGAAGCAAAGGATGGAATGGCTCCTCCTCACACAAGTCATTATTTATTGATTTAGAATATCTCAGCCCTGCCTTTCCCCTTGTAAGCAAGGTGCCCTAAGCAGCTTACAACAATAAAACATTTTAAAAACATAAAATAAAATAAAAACACTGTTAGCAATAAAATACAGCAAAATAAGAACAAGACAGCAGGAGCAGCACCCAATAATAAATCAAACAACAGAGGAGATGAAATGACAAGAGGAAACTAAGAGGAATATGCACAGTACATTCAGTCCTACACACTCCTTTCTCTCCAATATCCTATTTGGTTTTTTTTAGATCTGCTTGAAAGCACCTAATTTTAGTGGTTTTGTGCCAAGTCTGTATAGTGAGGCAATGCAGAGCAGTTTCTCAAAGCAATTTCAGAAGTTATAAGAATCTCCAATGAGCAGATGTATAAGTGCTTAACATTTCTCCTTGTTGAATTTTGAATGTAATGGCTGACAGGGGAGATATACAAACAGTGGTTCTGGGCCAGGCATGAATGAACATTCACTTGGGTAGGAACTGGGGGCTCAAGAGCCAAGTCCCTGTTTGTCATGCTTGGTGTTGAGAGGCCGACCCAGAGAACCATTGGAAGAAGCAACATGATATTTCCATCTCTCGGCAATGTTGACTATTTCACACTGGCTGCTTGATGTGACCAAGAGATTGACATTCCACATTTCCATAATATAGATATATGTTTTTGCATGGTAGAATATTTATTTAATAGACGATTTGATCTAATCATGTAATAGTTATTTCATCTGCTCCACCCCCTTAAGATGGGGCATTTTAGAGACATTAGCAGTAATATGATTACAGTATATTTTGAAATACCACCATAAAATATGCCATCCAGGACATGTTTCATCCTTTCAGAAACCAATTAAGGGTGACATTCTGGACTGATGTGTTAAGCATAATGTTATTAATATCTGCCAGGATTTATAATAACCTGCCTGAAGTGAAGAAAAAACAAGAAGAGAAGCAGAAACGGGTCATCATACAGAGCAACAGGATGCGCGTTGAGATCTTCAAAAAGGTAATGAGTCTCCAATGAATGTGTGAAATACAAATTCTTATAACTCAATAGAGAGAGGTACTGTATGTTGCCTTCTGCTGCACTTGTGCACCCCATATTTATGCAACCGTCTTACAGCTTCAGTACCAGGAAGTAGGACAACAAGATGTTCTGTATTTTAAGGTTCAGCTCTAAAGTTATTTTCTGTGTTTTCAGCCTTGGGGAAACGTAATAGCATGATCTGAATTTGGTGTTGCTTTGCCTGAGAACATACATATATCCTCACGTTGTGACTTCACCTCCAAATTACGGCGCAATCATGTGTAGAAAAGCACCGTTGTAAACGCGCCGTAAAGCACATTTGTCACCCATAGAGTAAGGGCCACTGGCACAGAGGCCGGTAGCCCTCTCTCCCCCGGTGGACCTCTCTCCCCCAGTGGACCTTCCCTGCGCCCGCAAGGCAAGGTAAGCCCTTCATCAGCAGGGGCAGGGGGAGGGCGGACCCAGTGGCGTCGCCAGGCGCCCCCCCATCTGGGGCGGAAAACGCAAAGCCCCCCAATAAAACTGTCAAAAATCGAAACCTATTTTGACAGTTTTATTGCCTTTTTTCTTTTTTTATTTTCGCCGATTTTAAGTAAAAAAACCGGGTATTTTAAAAAGTATGTATGCTTTGCTGGCACTAACTTGAATAGGACGTTCCCTCGACGATGTTCTTCCTGCTCCTGGGCGGAGCTCCTCCGTGCGCCCAGCCGCGGGACTCTGTACCGCGCGTGCGCAGACCCACGGCGTCTCCAGGGACGCTCCAGGGAGTTTGCGAATGCCCAGAACGTCCCTGGAGACTCCATGGGACTGTGCATGCGCAAACTACGGAAAGTGCTGCTGGGGGCGGTACAGAGTCCCGCGCCCGGGTGCACGGAGAAGCTGCGCGCCCGGGAGCAGGAAGAACATCGTCGCGGGAATGTCCTATTCAAGTTAGTGCCGGCAAAGCATACATACTTTTTAAAATACCCGCTTTTTTTTTTACTTAAAATCGGCGAAAAATCGCCGAAAAAAGAAAAAAACGGAAAAAAAACACGGAACTTGGGGAGGCTCCCGCCCCCCCCCGGAGCCTCTCCGCCCCTACGCCCTGGGGCCCACCGCACCACCGCCCCATATCAGACGACGCCTCTGGGCGGACCGGGCGGGAGGCAATTGGCTGAACCAGATGGGGAGAGGGCGGGGATATCGGTGGCAAGCTCTGCCGATATCCCAAGCCCTTTCCCAGCCCAGTGCAGCCTTACAACTTGGGTTCAAATATACGCCAGCTCCAGAGCTGGTGTACATTTGAGTAGGCCCACAGGGCCTCAGGGCGCTTGCACCCGGGGAAGGGGACGATAGTCCCCTTCCCTCGAGTTTCTCCTGGATTGCCCCAGGACAGCCCGGGAACGGGTTAGGATGTGGCGGCCAGCCCTTTAGGCCAGCTGCCGCATCTTACGCAGGATTGGGCTATTAATCAAGTGCTTGTATGTAGGGAAATAATATTAATAAGGCTTTGAGAGGACAGGAGAGACAGTCGGATTTCTCTGATTCCACCTCTAGATGGCAGAGCTATATGCTAGCAGGCTTTCTTTTCTTTTCCTCCCAAGCATCAGGGAAGTAAGGGAATAAAGAGGATTCACCTGTACTTTCACTGCCCCCTGACTCTCCAGTGTCCCATTTCCACTCCGAATTTAGCTATCTCTGACTTTCCCCTGCAATGACCTTGTCCATTTCTTTAACATTGTAAGGCATTTGGAATTACATGGCCTCTTTTACAATCTGTACAGGATCTCTAGCATATTGCTGTCAGCAGTGATGTAGACTTGAGTCTATTGACTCGGACTCAAGTCGGACTCAAGTTGCGTCAATGACTTGACTTGGACTTGACTCAGCGATTGTAAAAGACTCGAAAGCCTTGACTGGAGACTTGGGGCTCAGTCCAACCCAACTCAGCCCAACTCAGGCACAGTTGAGGCCCAATTGTGGCACAATTGGGGCCTAAAATAGGACCAAGTTAGGCTGCAACTGTGCCTGAGTTAGCCAGGAGGCAAGAGCAGTGGGTCAGGATCGAGGCAAAACTTACCGCAGAGGCAGGCAAGCTCCTGTGGGGAGGTGTCAGTCTTGTGGAAGCGAAGAGCCCCCTCCTGAGCTTGTCTGTGTGCACCTACCACAGCTGCTGCAGCGTTCGCAGCAGAGGGGCAGCCACAGGCGGGCCTGCAGGCACTGCGCGTTTGACAGTCAGCTGAAGGGCAGAGGTTGTGCCAGTGCCAGCTGCCCCAGGGCACCCTGTGCATTAGCCACCTGCTGCAGGGGGGAGTGCCACTGCCCGCCCTCCTGCAGAAGGCGATGCCACCCCCAAGCCACGGTGAGGCTGCACGTGGGAGTCATGAGGGGGTGAGCGGGGGAGAGAAGGGAAGGAGGGGGTGGGACCGGCACACACAAGGGGGGTCTCATGTGGTCTGCAACCGCCTCTGCCATGACATGCCCATGCGCTGCCTGAAGCCCTGGGCCTCCAGGGCCGTGGCAATGCCCACAAAGAAGGTATCCCGGCGTCCCTTCTGCTCCGTGCCCCGGCCAAGACCGAGAGATGCCTTGGGCTTGTCTGCTGCGAGCGGGAAGGGCTCACGCAGCTCAACACACCCCCAGATGGGGCAACATCGGCACCTCGCGGCAGGCGCTCTGGTGGGGTGGAGGGTGGCCAGCTTCCATCATCAGGGAGTGGGAGGGGAGGCAGACACACAGACAGGCAGACAGTGGGTGCTGGGGCGGGGCACGGGTGGGTCAGAGACAGACAGACAACAAGGCTGGTGGGAGAGGGATACAGGGAGGGGGGTCTGCAGAGACCAATAGGGACACAGGGGTCACTTTGCAGATGGAGGCAATGCAGGAACGGGCGCCTCTTATGCAGACTGACCGAGGGCAGAACGGACGCCATTGACGGGCGGACCTTGGGCAGAACAGACGCCGTTGACGGGCAGACCTTGGGCAGAACGGACGCCATTGACAGGCGGACCGAGGGCGGGTGAGAGCCCCGGTTGCCGAAAGGGCTCTTCACGGACGTGGCGGACGCAAGCAGATCCAGGATGGGCGCCGTGTCGCCTGTCAGTGTTTGCCTGCCTGAGAGGCCCCCCAACTCCCCACTCCCCTCTGAGCCCTGAGGGACTGGCAGCCACCCTGCTGTGGTCTCCCTGGGAAGGCAGTGGCAGTCCCTGGATGGGAGTCATGCAGGGGCTTGTGTGCTGGGGGCTGTCTCTGGGTGTGGGGGGCAATGCTTGTGAAACACTGGGGACATGTTGTTCAAGGGGCCTTTGCCCAAGGGGCAGCTTTATTGTTCTGGAACATTGGCAGAGATGGCCAGGCGAGGCTGCCAGGGGTAGGCACAGCAGCCACTCAGAACGTAGCAGCAGCAGCAGCAGGCTAGCCTCATGGGCCTGGAGATGCAGGCTCTTCCCCTGTGGAACCACAGCCTGCACCATGGAAAGGGGAGGGACAGCACGTAGGCAGCCAGGGAGGTGGAGCGGCAGCAGCACCAGCAGCTGAGGAGGGTTGCAGGGCAGGCTCCAGGACCTCTGGCAGCAGCGAGGCAGACGACCATGGGGCAACCAGACTGCAGGCCCAGGGTGCTCCCAGGAAGGTAGGTGGTAGTGGACTTTCCTGGGGAGACGGAAACACGGGGGTGTTCCATGGCAGCTGGTGTGTGATAGCAATCGCCATTGAAGACATGCCAGTGTGCCGGTTGTAAAGGCCTGCAGGGAGAGAAATAAAACACAGCTGAGAGGTGTGAGACACATAGCATGGTCTGCGTTCCTTCCCTGGGTGTAAGGTGAGCATGATCCTGTAAAGGGAAAGGGTCAAAGAGAGAGAAGACAACACAACTTGGGGGTCACAACCATGGCAAACCTAGCAATACTGACCTGTCAGTAGACCCTGTGGAGAAAAGGGGGGGGGGGAAACAGCTCGTGTCTACATAAGGCTAACGGTTCCACACTTGTGGCATTGTGTGCTCACATGACTACAGGCAGCAATCCGACACAACAGTGGTAAAGAGGCATGTATCTGATATATCATGGCAGGCTATGCAGGCAGCTATGAGACAACACATTGGAAAAGAGGCATATCATTGCAGGCTAGGCAGGCAGCTATGAGACAAGACATTGGTAAAGCGTCATGTATCCTACCTATATTTCTATATGCCCAGTGGCAGAAGTCAGAACTCATGTCAGCACGTACCCTGCTCTTACCTGCACTTACCTGCTGGTGTTGTTGCCTGTGGGGGGGGGGAGAGGGGCTGGGAGAAAGACATGGGTTAGCAAATGGTAGCATGGAGACAGCTGCCCAGGCATAGGAGTAAACAGTTTGGCCACAGGCAGAACAGCCCTCTCTGCCCTAGAGGGGGGCAGAGAGGAGAGAGGAGAAGAGAAGTGGGGTGTTTGAAAAGTTTTCAAAGTCCCACTTTGTGGCTGCTGGGGGACAGGACCCCACACCACGTGCTCAGAGAGAGAGAGAGAGAGAGAGAGAATGGAGGCCTGAGGCTGGGCTTTTGTGGGAAAGAGGCTGGGTGGGGCTGGGTGCTGATAGGGTAACTATTTGGGTCCGTGTCCAGAGTTAGGCCACAACTGTTCCGTCCTAACTCAGGCACAACTCGGGACCAGGGTGTTAGAACTTTTCAGGAGAGGGCTGGTGTGGGTAAGGTAAAATGGCTCCTATGGGTCTCCTCACATTTGAGTCCACCCTTTTTGTTGACCCAAATTTTGTGCCTGAGTTGTGCTCGAGGGGGCGTGTCAGGGGCTCTCCAGTGTCTGGAACCGGAACAAATTTCGTTACCGCCCCCGACACGCCCCCAACACACCCACTTTTAGGCCCCAATTGTGCCGGAATAGCTCTTATGCCGAACTTAGGACTGAATTGGTCAACTTTCCTTAACCCGTCCTATGTCAGTCACAGTTGCAGCACAAATTCGGCCTCTCCAGCACAATTCAGGCACAACTCGAGCCTAAAGCGCTTAGGCTGCAATTGTGCCTGAATTGTGCCGCTGAGGCCTTGGGCTGGACTGGGCTGTTGGAGTCTTTTACAACAAGTCCAATTTTATTCATGTTTAAACCTGTTTTCCCTATTAAATAGATAGGAACTTGCAACCAAAGACTTAGGACTTGACTTGAGACTTGGACCCAGAAGACTTGGGACTTGACTTGAGGCTTGGAGTCAGAGACTTGATCCACATCCCTGGCTGTCAGTAAACAAGCACTAAATATCATTGGTGGTGGTATTCCTGACTCCTAAGCATAATCTTTGTCAAGTGCCAAACAGTGCAATCCTACGTCCGAGTGGCAGTGGCGTTCCCACTATGCTGGTGGCACATCCAGCAACATCCACCATATCCTAAGCCTGTTTGGCACAAAGTGGGAGGGGATGGTACACCAGCTTCCAGGAGCCGTCCACCGGTTGGACTGGAGCTGCATTATTGAGGCTTTATTGCTGCTGGCGAGGTTAGCGTTGTGGTGGTGTCCAAGAGCATATGCTGTATCCTATAGTGCTCAGAATGGCATTACTGAAATAGATGGGGCTGAGAGTCTAATGTTGGGTGTTTCAGTATCTACATGACTGCTGCCAAAAGAAGTATCCTCATGTCTCCTCCTTTTTCCCCAATAACGTCTAGTAATATACAATGTATAGCATGATAACCGAAAACATTAAAAGACTGCTTTTTACTTCTGTTTTCCTTATAGCAATTACTGGACCAGCTTCTTCAAAGAAATACAGAATGACAAACGATTCCTGGGAACATCTTAATGCCTTTGATAATTAAAAAGCCATAGAAACTTAGCATGATCTTCATTCCATAGAGACTTTATTCTTTTTAACTCTCTAAAGTTTAAACAAAGGAAGATACAGTAACTTGAATTTTTTAAAAAGGAAATTCCAAGTGTTTCTGGAAAATCATCATGACCCACGGAAATATAGCTTTAAAACTGGTTTTATCAGTTGTTGAGGCAACGCACTATTTATTTATTGTTTACTTTTTGAACAATAAAACCCACTTGAAAACAGATGCAGGCATATGTCAATTCCACCCAGTCAAAATATGTATGATTTCCATGGATTCTTCTTATTGTTGGGTTTCTAGTATAAGCCTAGCTCTTTTCAAGTGAAGGGAAAGTGGACACGGACACACACGGACATGGACACACACGGACACACGCACGCACACACAGAGGGAGAGAGAGTTTTAAATTAATGGTTAACATAGCAGTAGGGAGTAATATTTTTGTCCACTGAAGGACCAAATTCCTGTTTATAAAGTGAACCAAAATAATGGGGTTACCTGTTAAAAAACCAATAATTCTTCTTTTGAAACATGCTACACCATATAATTTTGTCTGGCTTCTTGTGGCATATGTATTTATAGAAATGACATATTTTTAAAAAATATGACAAACCCTCTCTGTGGTTTCTACCAAGAAAAATGCTTCTATAAAGATTACATAATTAAAAACATCTGAGATGTTTCCTCCAGAAATATTTAAAAGAGTTATTTGTATATTCAGAAACAAAGCAAACTAGGTTTTATACAAGGAAAAAATAAAATCTAAAAAAAAATTGCCCAAATTCTGCCAGTTTCATTTGGTAGTGTTTTCAAAGCCATTGTTACAAAGCTTAATGAAATTCATATCTTAAGGATAGTATAGTGATGTTGCCATAGATCCTACTGAGCAAGAATTGCCATGCATTTGTGCTTCTTATTTTTCTGTATCTGAGATCCACTTCTGTTCCACTCGGTATCCACTGAAGTAACTGCTCCACTTCAATGTGCGGGTTTAGGGTCATATTTTAGAACACTTCCCCTCTACTTGATTTGCCTCTACTCGATTTGCTGATTTACTACATACATTGCAGTGGACTCAAAAATATGATTTCCCCCACTTGCAGTCTGAAGTGGAACAGTCCAGAATTCTACCATCTCAGCTTACCAGCTCACTCTGTATAATGTGTTGATAGGATCTTATTGACCATTTCTTACTTCACAATTACTTTTATAATGTGATCAACAACACTACTAGAAAATACCAGCACTGCTTTTTTTTTTTTTTTTTTTTACGGCAGCTGCTGTGATGGTCAGTTTTCCATAATTGACCCTTTATAGTTTTTATAGTTCTAATGTTCATGAATATTCAGTGTCATCACAGTAACTGACCTGATTTGGGGGGTATGGAGTTTGCAGGAAACCGGTAACTAGTTTTTGCCTGTTATATGTCTTACCGGTTCTTGTGCTCTGCCTGGATCCTCAGAACCTGCAACACCAAGCTATTAAATTTTTTTAAAAAACAACAACACTAAAATTAAAGACTGCTCTTGAGAAACATTATTTGCTCACTCAAGGCCATTTCATTCTTGCTTGAACAGTGTGATCCTATGGTTCTGAAATATGCTGAGGCTCAGGTTCTTGTGAATTTCCATGCAAAGGAAGTTTTATAAAAGAGACCAAAAATGCACCTCTGAATATCCTTGGCCTGGACACAGCTAAAATGTGCAATGATGAACCCACAAAAACCCCTCTGCCCTCAGTGATCAGAGACATTGAACCTCACCAACGGAAAGTCTTTTTGAAGACTAGAAGTTCTATGCCAGGGGTGGCCAAACTGTGGCTCCTGAGCCACATGTGGCTCTTTGACCTATAACGTGCAGCTCTTGGAAATACGTTGGCTGAGCTCCTTTTTACATCACAATTAATATAAAAGGGTAAATAAGAAATTTTCAAGCTTTATAATTGTTTAAAAGGTATAAACTGATAGTCCACTGGATTAAAACATAAGTTTAATATTAATGGTGAGTAAATATACAGTATTTAAGAATTTAAATGCTTCTTAAATATTGCGGCTCTCAAACATTTCTCTTGTGGCTCTCAAACATCTGAAGTTTATCGTATGTGGCTCTTAAATAATGCAAGTTTGGCCACCCCTGGTCTATGCATAATCATTATCTTGCCTTCAATTTAGTTGCCTTTTGAATTTTAATTAGCTCCCTTCTATCTCAGCCCTATCTGATGCCTGATTGTTGTTGTTGTTCAGTCTAAGTCGTGTCCGACCGTTCGTGATCCCACGATGCTGTAATTAGGAATACAGTACTGGATTAGATGAGGAAGTGACATAGAAGCGAAATTAGCACTGCCTCAATTAAAAATACCTGTTGTGGAAATAAGTCCATAGTTCCTATGTTGTGCAGAGGAACATCTTCCTGAAAACCACAGCATTTCTCTTCAAATGGAGCATACGAACTAGCACACCAGGGAACAGTTGGATGTTTGCAATGATAATGCCAAGTACCCTTTGATGTAGCACCCAAAGACATCACTTCTGTTCTGCTGGCATTTGTTTCCTGGACTGTACCCATATCCTCCTTTATCCTCCATGGCAGATTTTCACAACTGCACAGGCTGACCAATAACCTTGACCCATTCCACAGGACCAAGCTGTATCCAGCCTACTGACATTTGAGAATTGCTTTGAATTATTTCATAAATGCTTTTTGACATTTAAGGTTTACTCATCTGTTTGCTTCATTTAGACCACTATATCTTTTTTTCAAGAGTAATTTCCCAAGTGTAAGGGTAAAATACGTAGCAATTTCAGATAAAAAGTCTCTCTCATAATAAGTTTGGAATATAGTTAGCGAACAGCATGCCTGAGGCAAGTCATTGGCTGAAAACAATTGATATGATATGAATATATCTTTTGGAAAAAAAAGAATCTGCAGCAGACCTAATTTATCTTTGTAATTTTTTTGAAAAGCGAGTGTCTTTCATTAGGAGCCCTGACACTTGTTCCATTTCTCCAGATAGGTTGCTGTAATAGGGAAAAGGCCTTTGGGAAACAGCTGGTTCTTCATGAAGGCTTCAAACACCTATGCAGTTTTGAAATTCTTTGGGCCTAATCATTGTTTCAGTAAAACTTTGAAACAGAGAGTAAGGGAAAAAAGTATGTATTGTTTTTGTTGAAGCTTCAGAATAAGACAGGAATCTCTTCACAAAATATTATTCCAAACTTTTAGAGTCCATAGCCTTACCATCCAGCTGCCATGTTAATAACACAATCCTGAGCTTCACAAAGTCATAACATAAGCTGTAAACATAGTCCCTTCACCCCGGCGAGGAGGCCTCCGGATGCGCTGGAGCAGGCCCAATCCTGGCAGGCCCAACCCTGCTATAAAGGGTTCAAGCAGGCTTATTTCTACTCCCAACTTTTTGGGAGGGTTTTTGCAACAGCAACTCACAAGTATACAGAAACCTTATTTGTGAATAGCCCATTTCACTTCCAAATTGATAGGCACAAGATCAATGCCGGCTTGCCGTAAAGAAAAAACGTAATTACATGTTTTTAATACTAATATCCATGTACTACATTTTTGGAGGCACTTTTGGTGGTGATGGATGAGATGGGTTTTTCTGCAGTAGCATCCAACTTGTGGAACTCCCTGCTATGCTATGATATTGGGCATGTCCCATCAAGTCCCATTGGGCAAGTGTTCTGCTACTTGCTGAAGGCTTTTTTCTTCCAATAGGCCTGTGATGATCCAGTGAGGATGCCGCAGTCCACCATATAATGATAAGCAGAGAAGGATGATACACAGCCCATGCACCTAACTTTCCCATTCATCCTCTAGTTCGTCTTAGGGCGCAATCCAAACCTACTTAGGCCGCCGTTGTAACCAGCGGCCCAGCAAAAACGGGAGGCCCCAGAATGGAAAGGGGATTCAAATTCCCTTTGAATTCCCCATTTGGAGGGGATTTGAATCCCCTTTCCGTTCTGGGGCCTCCCGTTTTCGTTGGGCCGCTGGTTACAACGGCGGCCTAAGTAGGTTTGGATTGCGCCCTTAGGCACCTAGGAACCATCCCCCAAAAGGGTAGATACTGCTACCAGGATAGGAAAGACCAAACTCTCACCCTGTCTCGGGTGAGCTCAATTACCAATTTTCTCTTAGCATGGAAGTCAGCTGCTAGAAGGTCCACCCAGGAAATTAACTAACCGGGCTGTCCCCACTTTCTCCCCCCCCCTTGCCTTTTGTAGCAGTAGCCCTGAGTAATCTGTCAGGGAATGGGGATCAGTAGCTCGTAACTCTGGTCACAAAGAAATGTTGTAATGTGTAACAGATAACAGGACAGAAAAGGACAAAAATGGGGGAGTGGGAAAACGTCAAATAGAAACAGATCTTGGAATTAAAGGCAAATGAAACCAACAGAACCTAATACAACCACCTAGATATAAACCCTATGTAGAAATTACTTAATTTGTTGCAGTACCCCTGTTCAACATGAGGCAGATGTTAGAACTACATGTGCTACAGTGAAGTGTACAGTGGTTCAAACTAGACAGCTCCTTTTATAGGGTTTTGAGGGATCAAGATTCTACCATTCGGATTGGCTACTCCAAAGGTGGGAAACTCCAATTCAGTTTGCTAGACCTCCCCTTGGCAAAGGTCAAGTGATGAACTTGAGTTGACCAATGGACAGGTGTGAGCAACAGTCAGCAGTTGCCAATGTTTTCCACCTGGAATAACATCCAGGTAAAGCTGTTCGTGTTGATGTGAAGGTTACTGGGGTCAAACTGAAGAAGCTGTTCAAGCTGACTGACCTAAGCCAGCACTATTTGCTTTGTGGTTTTTTTTTCCTGTGTCTGCTATGAAGTTTTTATGTATTTTCCAGTGCAATCCTGTGCATGTCTACTCAGAAGTAAGCCCCACTGAGTTTAATGGAACTTTCTCCCAAGTACACATGGATAGGATTGCGATCCAAATCTCTTAATTATAATTGTTTTGAATGTTATTTTATGGATACTTTTATGGTTGCTAGAATATCCCATAAATGGAGATAAAAAGGTGGGAGATATAATTTTAAGTAAATAAAGACCACCCCCACACTCACACCCTTGAGTTCTCAATGATGAGTTTTGTAAAATAATCTTATGTTTCGAACATCTGTTGAGAGGTAACAATGTTCTTGTAAGATCAGTACCATTTGGCACTTCCACGTCTTTCTGGAACGCGGATAACAAATGCAAGCATTTTTCTTCTCTATCTGGGCTTGGCATTTTACTGAAGCTGTAGGAGGCAGAATTGCTCAATATCCATTTTCAATGACCTACAGAATCAGATAACGAGGAGCATCATCTGCCTACCAGATGCAAAATGATGAGAAGGAAAAAAAATGTGCAGATGTGCTATTTGTACAAAGAACAACATCAACAGATCTGAATAAAATTGGTCTATAGTTAAGAAGTACTGTATAGTTAAGACTGAAAAAGTGGTTCCATTTCCTTAATAGGAACAAGACATGCTGATTTGCTAATGGTGCTTGTTTTGCCAATCTGAATGGATGTTGTCACGAATTTTCTTTTCAGACATTTCCTAACATGCTTATTCTGATTAATGCTTTGCTGCCAGCTCACTCTTTTTGCCGGGTCCTCAGGGCCGATTACCTCTTGATCTACCCTGCTGGCCCAGAAGAATGATGAGTTGGTTGAAACAATGCGGCTGTTGCCAGCCTGACCCTTTGATGGTGCTGCCAGAGGTATGCTCAGCCAGGCATTGGGTGGGGAGTGAGGGCCAGCGGCTTTCAGACTGTTAAGACTTTGGGCCATGAAAATGGCCGCCACTGTGCTCTACCATGGCTCAACCCTGCAAGGCCTTGCCGTGAGGTGGGGGAGGAGGCCTTGCAGCAATGCATTTCTCTCCTCTTTGTGGAAACCTACTCTCACCCTACTAGGGAAAGTGTTGGGTAGGGAGGGAAAATGAAAGGAAAACACAAGAAAGGCAGGACTGTTTATAGAAAAATAAAATGAAAATGAAAACTATACTAGCTGGGTTTGGTAGAGCTCAGCCCAGCCCTGAGATCTGAGCATGAGGCAGGGCTGGTCTGGGGACGTAGGGAGACCCTCCCCTGTGAAGGAGTCACTTGCCAGCTGGTCTTTCCTCCTGCAATGTGGGAGGGGCTATCCTGAAGGATCCAGACTTTTCCTGTCCTCTCCCAAGAACAGGAATTTACAGTAAGAAAAATACCCCTTCTTTCTACATTTTGCAGCAGCTAAATACAGTATTAACAAATGGGCAATTATAAGGAAGTCCTTATTCAATTTGATGTTCTACAGAGCATAATAAATTGCTCCAGAGTTAATTCATGGCTGCACTTCATTTTAGAAGCTCTGATATAGACCAGCAAAGTATCAAATGAATTCTAACCTTTTATATTCCCTGGGGGGAATATATGGTTCACTTGGAATAATACACATTGCATGTGGTGTTTTTTTTTTTTTTAATGATCATGGTTAATTTAAAAACCCAGCTATGAATTAAGAGGGGAGGAGCAGCGGCGGAACCACGGTGGAGCGCGTGGAGCAGGAGCTCCAGGTGCTCGATTGCGGGCAGGCGGCAAGATTGCGGGGTGGGGGAACTCACCCTCTCCCGAAGAGCAGCGTCATGTCTGGTCCTGCCCACCCTCCCTGGAGCTGGTTTGGCTCCAAAATGAGAGCAAAACGGGCGGGGGGCGCATCGATGCGACGCTGGCCCTGCCCCCACGCGCCCGGGCGCTCTCCCGGCACCTGTTGCCTCTGGGGAGGAGGGAAATTGTAGTTTTCTATTTCTAGATATATTCCCGATGATGTTTCTGTCCTTTAGGCTTGCATCTTTAGTTAATTGAAATGGCTGAAACTCGGTGGTAGAGCACATGCATAAGGTCACAAGTTGCATCCCTGATATTTCCAGGTAGGGTTCTGTAAGCCCCTGGCCTTTGGAGACTTTGGAGAGCTTGTGACCATCAGTGTGGACAATACAGAGCTAGACCTGGTGTGGTTCAGAATAAGGCAGCTTCATAAGAAATTGGGAGGCATCAAGGCCCAGCCTCAGAAGCCCCCCCCCAGGTATTGCAAAGTGCTTCTCAGGTGTAAGGAGAGCCTCCTCTGGTGTAAAAAGAGCCTCCTCGGTGCTTTTCCATGGATGACAACAGCGTGGTTCACTTCTGCCTCACCTGCCGCCCCCACACCCAGCAGCATCACTGCAGGGGGGGCGGAGCTCCAAGTTCCATCGGGCTCTGACCCTCCGTTACATGATGGGAGAAAGCGGCCTCACCCCCTCGCCTTTGGAGCCATTCCGGCCAACGAAAGCACTTGTGCTTTCTCCCGTCATGTAACAGAGGGGCAGAGCCCGACGGAACTTGGAGCTCCGCCCCCCTGCAGTGACGCTGCTGCCCACACCACATGTCCCTGAGGTATTGGTAACAGTTGTGGCCCAAGGTAGCCAAAAGACTCTCATCCTTATGGCACCAAGCACCTCCATCTATAAAAGGGGGTGTCTTACAGAAGCCCCTGCATCATTGTGAGGCCTCTAGAGATGCTCCCATTGGCTGGTGGAAAGAGCAGAAGAAGCCACTGCTGCACTGTCTCACACTGCTGGGTCAGCTGAAGGAGGGGCATGGGGGCCCAACATGCCATGCCATGGGGGACATAGTGTGCCCCAAGGCTCCCAGCTAGTAGCTGAAAATTGTTTGGTACATGTTATCCTTGGAAAGAGGATGGCAACTACATGTTACATTTAACACATGGAGGTGCAGTATATGTAGGCTTACCATATCGCCGACCGGGACGCTCCGTTTTGCCCTTAAGGGGCGGGGCGGGGGGAGGGGAACGAGAGCGCGCCCGGGCGCGCTCTCGTTCCCCTCCCCCGCCCCGCCCCTTAAGGGCAAAACGGAGCGTCCCGGTCGGCGATATGGTAAGCCTAAGTATATGGGTCTTTTACTGTCATGAGGCCCAGCAGGACTGAGATTGGATTGGGACCACAACACAGAGATAGAGAGTATTTAACACTTTACTCTTTACAGTTTACCATTTAACAAATGGCATGACTTTCAGGGTTAAATAGCTGTGTGTCTGTGTGTGGGGGGGTAATTTTTGGCAGGAAAAAGGCATTGAGGTAAAAGATTAAATACCCTCTACTTCTGTGCAGTGGCCCTGATCCGAGCCACAGCCCATACAGCTGGTAGATGACAATAAAAGAAAGACCCAGATTGAATTAGTTAGACATAATGCGCAGGTTGAGTCCAACACGAACATTAATAGTTTGTGATATGATTCATGCCTTTAATTTATCAGTGAAGTCTTGTTGCCCTCCAATGATATCAGCAAAAGGCGAATTAGCTTGGAAATGTCTACTGATAATTTCTAGAGAAATAAACCAGTACTTAATATATCTATGTTAATTCCTCATGTCTAAATGTATTACTATGAACACCAAAGGAATTTGTAATTAATACCCACTCAAATTGAAAAGTATTGCTAAATATATACAGTACTTGACCTGTATGGATAGTGATAGCACGTGTATAATCTTTTGTGTTTGTTACTGTGTAAAAAATATAATTTTATTGATGGCTCAAATATAATTATATAGCGGCATAAATTAAACTGCACACAAATTTAATTAGGAGTTAAGGATTCTATCAACTGCTATCTTCTAAAGCTATATTCAGCCAATATTCTCTTACCGGTTTACTGCATTCTATTACTGGTTGGGTACCACAGCAGATCTGTCATATTTGCTCCACAAATATAGTGAGCCTAAACTTTTGAATTGTATTTCACCCACAGCGCAATCCTACGTAAGTATTATTTCACATGTGTGCAAGCAAGCATCACCACTGCCACAGGAAACTGTGTGGCACTGCTGTGTCTGCCTCCCACCCTCCCAGAGCCTTCTACCTGCATTTTCTGGCCTCCGAAAACCGGAAAAACCCTGAAGTAACTGGCAATGATGTCATTGCCAGTCACTTCCGGTGGTAAGCAGCAAAAGAGTGGTGCCAGAGGTGGTACGAGAAGCGTCGCGCCAGCCGCCCCCTCATGACACTGACGTCACTCACCCTGCCCCCGAGTGGCGTCAGCCAGAGCCAAGCGTCCCTCGGGGGTTGGGAGGGAGGTGGCCAAACCAAACGTGGTGCGGAGATGGCAGGAGCCTTCTGCAGGCTTCTCCGAGCCGTTCCGCCGCGTTTTCTGCCCGGATCGCCAGCGCCACCGGTATGATGCCCCCACCTCTGGTTTGATGCCCCCCACCTGCTGCCTGGGGGCGGTCCGCTCCCCGCCCCATCGTATCCTACCCCTCTGGGTGGTACTCTGCCAGGAAGGGGCTGAGAACCCCTGGACTAGACAAGTTTCAGTGCCAGGCTGCTGGGGGTCCTGGGGCAAAGCTTTGCCTTTGGCCTGCACTTGAACTGGCTGACCCCTAACACCATCCCTGACTGGTCTAATTCAGGTAGGATATATAGACATGAAATTCCTGAGAAGATCAGGCCAACAAAAGACCGCTACTTAAAATGTTGCTCACCAAAGCCTCAACTATAAAGCTGTGGAATGCAGAAACTTGATCTATACACTTGATGTCCCAGATCTTTCTAATCGAAATTATGCTTGGTGGCATCCTATAAGTGCTGCTTAATGAAATTCTTTTATTCTTTTAGACTGCGGTGTCGTTTTGAGACAGGCTGTTGCCAAAAGATTATAACTGCAGCATCTCATTATATATATATATATATAAATGCATAAATAACTTCACGATGGCTCTGTCACTTTTATTTATATTTGAATATAATTTTACAGCACTTTATCATTCTAATAAGAAACAACAGTTTGGCAGAGTTCCCTTCTGAAGTCCAAAATTCTGCTGTCATTTCAAAAAACAAATCAGTCATTTTGGGATATAGCTCAGCGATTTTAATGATTGAATCAGTGAATCTATGGCTGCAATGCATGCTTGCTTGGGAGTACTGTAAGTCCCATTGGTATCTGAGGCTTACTTCTAAGTAAACATACACTGGCTTGTAAGGTTCAGAATGTATTTGCCCTTCTTTTCCTCCTGCTGCCTTGCTACTAGTCCCACCCCTGCCCCGCAACTCACCCTATCAACCCCAACCCTGTCCCCCCCACACACACACTCTTTCTGTCTTCTTTGCAGCCAGCAATTGCTTGCTATTTCTGTAATAATAACTGCAATTACAATACTGCAAAATTGCACTAATAGAAATAAAATTGAAGATGGAAGTGAGCAACTAGTAATTAAAGTCCCCATCCCACCCAGGCAGGGACCATGAACTGCTTAATTAGAAGATAATTCAGGTGTGCCTCAGCATAGAAAGGATGTTTTCAATTAAAGAGACAGTATCAATGCCTCTTACTGTCTCTTTAATTGAAAACATCCTTTCTTGTCAGGGGTCACCTTTACCTTTTATCAATGCCTCAGTAGCACTTCATCTGACCACACCGAGCAGAACGGTACTGCTATTCCTTTTTATGGCAAAATCAGGTCGGGGGGGGGGACACGACACAGGAGGGGAACACAGAAAACTGAAAGTCAACGACCTGGAAATAGCATGATGTGAATGCGCTGCCCAAATTCAGTGAACAAAGGATGGCAATTTTAGAGAAAAGAGCTAGCATGGAAGCATTCTGTGTTCTTCTCTATGAGAATTAAGGGGTTAATTCACCCTAAATTAAGCATGTTTCAAGACCCATTTATTCAAAGACAAATTGTGCCAAAACAAAAAGCATCCGCAATAGTAATAAAAGCTCTAAAAGAGAACACAGTCAAATTGAATATAATTGTTTGAATATGTGAAGTTGAGAGATTCACCTAGAAGCTGCAGGGAGCAGATGGCACAGAAGGAATGGCAGGAAGTACTACCCAGTGGTTCAGTATGGCTTGCTTGGGACAACTTGTCCTAATGTTGCCAAGATGGTGCATGTGGCTAATTGGTCTGTGGGCTTTGGGCCCGCCATGCAGGGCCGTAGCAAGGCGCCCCCTTACCGGGGGCCAGGGACCAAGATGATGCCCCTCAGGAGGCCCCGCCCCTGCCGCATGACATATCCCGGAAGCCACACTCCCTGGGGTGACGTCACGCGGCCTGTCAGAGGCCCAGAAAGCGCCCCAGGGGTGAGCGTGAGGGCTGAAAATGCCTCCTCCGACCTCATGGAGCCTCAGCAGCAGTGCTACGAGGCTCGCTGCCGAGGCCTGGAAAAAGAAAAAAAACCAGTGCGAATGGAGCCACCACCGTTGAAACTGCTGCAACTGGGGGTGAGTGATGCTCCCTGCTGCCCCCCCCCCACGGACCTGCTGCCCAGGGACGGACCGCCCCCCGTCCCCCATTCCTACACCACTGCTGCCATGCCTATTTACTGGTGGTAGGCTCTCCCCAAATACCAGTTATGTGTGCGGGTGGAGTAGCCTGGGGCTAGGGTTGCCTAATCTCCAGGATTGGCCTAGACTAGAGTCTCCAGGAACCAGCATCAATCTCCAGGTGACAACTGAAAGCAATCCTGAAGTTTTATCCAGGGTCTCTAGGAATGTTCAATACTGTATCATGTTTGGGGAAAAAATCTTCAGGAATGGCTTCAGTCAAAGTGGAAACCCTATTTGGGGCACATAAGAGACAGGAGAGGGAGGGCTGCTTCCCAGGGATGTGAATCAAGTCTCTGACTCCAAGTCTCAAGTCCTGTCCCAAGTGTTTGCCCCCAAGTTCCGAGTCTTTGGTTGCAAGTTGCGAGTCCCTATCTATTTAATGGGGGGAACGGGTTTAAACCAGAATAAAATTCGACTTGTCATAAAAGGTTCCAAGACTCGAGGCGTCTTTCGAGTCTTTTACAACTGCCGAGAAAAGTCCGAGTCAAGTCACTGATGTGACTTGAGTCCGACTCAAGTCCGAGTCAATAGACTCAAGCCTACATCACTGCTGCTTCCCAAACAGAAATGGCTTGGGCAAACTAGTGTGCACTACCCAAAAGGCCTCAGGATGAGAAGGCCATGTGAAAAAGAAAGCTCAGAAAACGGTTTCAGTTTGCAGCAGAACTTGTAAATGGTTGAGCCTGTATGATTACCTCAGGGGCCTGAACAATCTAGGTCAGGGGTTCTCAACCAGTGGTACTAGTACCACGAGTAGTACTTTGACTGACTGCTAGTGGTACTCAGACCGCTGGACCACTGGAATCCTGCTCCGACACGGCACTTTCGGTGGCAGATTTTCACTCCCAAGAGGCTCCTGCCTTTGGCCAAGCCTCTCAGGAATGCTGAGAAGGGTTCTCCTATTTGCCTTTTCTGGCCTCCAAAAACCTGAAAACCTGGAAGTAACGGGCGATGATGTCATCGGCAGTCACTTCCGGTGGTACGCAGCAGGAGAGTGGCGCCAGAAATGGTACTAGGCCGGGAAGGGGTTGAAAACCCCTGATCTAGGTCCAGATGGACTAGAAACTAGAGGCAGTCCTCAAATAAGTTGTGCTTTTTTTTTGCCACTGGGCTTTTCCAGGTGTTAGTAAAAATTGGAATTATAAGACGAGATCTGTTGTGCACTGCTGTTCTCACATATATACAATAGTTAGTATATCCCCCTCCTCTCTCAGTACTGTGAGAGTGGGGAAGCAGTAAGACACAACAGAAAATAAGCATCAACTTTGCAATCCTGCTTTTTATAAGAACCCCAGATTCCTTAATAACCAGATTTTGACATAGCTGGCATGATTTTAATGTCTCTTTTATAACATGATACTTCTTAGAGACGTGCCTTAAAGAACATATTGGGGTTATGATAAGTAGAGACCTAGAGTGAAATTCTTGTCTCCAGCATGCTGAATTGTATAAACCAGGGGTGGGGAACATTTTCCCCGCCGAGGGCCATTTTAAATATTTAAATTTTGTTTGTGGGCCGGCCATAAGGCCGGTCTCCATTTTTAATTAATTAATTAAGGCCCCGCCCCCCATCAGCCTCTGGAGGCTCCGCGCTCACCGTCCGAAGCTTCCGGAGGCCGGGAGAGGGCCCCCGCACATCCTCCTCGCTCGCCAGCTCGGCCCATTCTGACCAGGCCCTCGTTGGCGATTTCGCACATGCGTACAAGGCCGATGAGGGCAGCTTGCCCTCATCGGCCTTGTATGCATGTGCGAAATCGCCGACGAGGGCCTAGTCAAAACGGGCCGAGCCGGGAGGACGTGCAAAGGCCCTCTCCCGGCCTCCGGAAGCTCCGCGAAGCCTCCGGAGGCCGGGAGAGGGCCCCGCACGTCCTCCTCGCTCGCCAACTCGGCCCGTTCTGACCAGGCCCTCGTCGGCGATTTTGCACATGCGTACAACGCCGATGAGGGCAAGCTGCCCTCATCGGCCTTGTACGCATGTGCAAAATTGCCGACGAGGGCCTGGTCAGAACGGGCCTAGCCGGCGGCCCGGGAGGACATGCGGAGGCCCTCTCCCAGCCTCCGGAGGCTCCGCACAGACCCGGCGGAGCCTCCGGGGTCAGTTGGGCGGCCTCCCGGCAATCTCTCCAGGGGTCGGACCCGATGGCCTTGCGGGTCAGATCCGGCCCGCGGGCCGGAGATTCCCCTCCCCCTATCCGCCCAAACTAAAATGTTAATTTATCATAAACTAAGTATCTAATCCAGTGTAAGTCTCTACGCAAGTACTGTATATTCTAGGAAACACAACATTTAGTTATATTTTAAGTGGATGGATTATCAGAGTGAGGCACGGCCAAATTCACAACCCTCACTGCTTGATAAAGGGTCATTTCATATTTTTAATGAGCTCTCACAGACAAAACAAACTCATTATCACTCCTGCAGTCCATTTTCACACTGTTTGTGGAAAATGCAAGTCTCTCAATTTGTATAATGTAATAATGGTGGTTTGAAATTAACTCTCCAAGCCTCATGAGGTTTGCCAAGAGTTACAGGTCTCTAGGCATACTTACGGCACAATCCTGATGAATCCACAGGCAGCGGAACAAGTGTTCCGCCACCTGAAGCCGTCGCGAATGTGCCATAAAGCACGTTCATGACGACTCGAGAGCAGGGAAGGCCAGCGCAAGGCCGGTCTCCCTTGCTCCGCTGCAGGATCCCATGCCCAGCCGCCTCCAGACCCAGGTAAGGATCCAGGGAGCAGGGGGAGAGGCGGATCGAAGGTAAAGGGAAGGGGGCCATTGGTCCAACCGTTGTGAGAGGGGGGTGGAGGATGGCTTCGGCTATATCCTGTCCCCCATCTGGGTGGCTGGGCCATTACACGGCCTCCTCCTACTTCCGCCAGCGATTTCGCTGGTGGAAATTCAAGGAGGCCAATAGGGCCTGCCCCGGTTTATATCCGGGGAAGGGGACAAGCGTCCCCTTCCCCCGAGTATACCTCTAGCCGAGCGGGAGCCTGGCCGCAGCGGAGCACAGGATCCGGTGGGCGGCCTGGATTGCCCGCTGGGTCCTTATGTAGGATTGCTCTGCCCGGGCCGTGGTAGCTTAGTGGTGAAGACGCTGAACTGCAGACCGGAAGGTCGGTAGGACAGCAGTTCAAGACCCGAGTGCCACATGACGAAGTGAGCTCCTGTCTCCTGTCCCAGCTCCTGCCAACCTAGCAGTTCAAAAGCAAGAAATTGCAAGTAGATAAATAGGTACCACTGTGGCAGGAAGGTAACAGCGTTCTGTTAGCCATGCCAGTCACATGACCATGGAAGCGTCTTCAGACAGTGCTGGCTCTTCGGCCTTAGAAATGGAGATGAGCACTGCACCCTAGAGTCGGACACGACTGTTTTTCGAGCAGGGGATACCTTCACCTTTACCTATTCACTCACCTACTTATTTTTACATAAGCCTGCGGGAATACATTTTTTCCTGTTAGGTGCAGGTTACATTTCCCCCTAAAAGTTGTTGTGGATTACCTTTAGGCACACTTAAGCCATTAAGAGAGATTCCACATGAGAGGAAATGCAAATCTAAATAACCCTTTCAAACGTTCAGCCATGACAACGTGGAGCCTGTGGTTTTGACTTGGTTCACAATGAGATGTGGAAGAATGGTCTGTTGTGAACAAGACTAAACCTTGTCTTCAGAAATCTATTTGTCTCCTTGGATTTCTCTGTTCATTCATTTGTATTGTTTTTCTGTAAGGATCTCACCAAAATATACCGTATTGTCCCGAGTATAAGACGCACCTTATTATAAGATGCACCCTTAAAGTTTGGTGCTATTAAAAAAAATTAATTAAATCACTGGCATTAAATTGCAACAGCCTGATTATAAGATGCACCCCTAGTTTAAAAACTTAAATTAGGAGAAAAAAGTGAGTCTTATACTCAGACCAATACGGTACTTACTAGCAGGGCGGCCCATCCATGGGGCTAGGTGATGCAGACTGAGGTGAAGGGTGAGAGGGCAGCGGATTCAGGAGGCCCCGCCCTTCACCCCGAATCTGCTGCTACAGCCACCTCCCTCCAGCTCACTGTGGATGTGATCTGCATTGATCCATTTTCTGCACACTAGAAGTGAGTGGAAAGCAGATCATCGGCTTCCTTACCTTGCTCCTGGCGTGGCTTCTTCACACATGGAAGTGTAGGATGTCTGGTTTAATTTACAAGTGGAGGAGCTCCTTCATTCACACAGTCCTTTTAAATCAAATCAGCAAAAGCACTTTTGCATTTGAAGAAACCAGGAGCAAGGGTAAGGGGCTTTTTGGATTTTTTTTAGCAGAGGCGGCAGTGGCAGACGCGGGGTGGAATTGGGCAGTGTTCCAGGTCATGCCACCCCTGCGAATTAGGTTGTGATTTGCAGTGACTCTATAGACTCCAGCAATTTCTGTTTTTGTCACCAGAGCGTATACAGCAACATTGATCTAATTCAGTACTTTTCAACCAGTAGTACTAATAACACTAGTACTTGGTCCCACCATAATGGCAGCCACATGGCACTGATCCAACTTCACCAGAAAGTGGAGGTGACTAGGGCCATGGCTCACCACTGGGCAAGATGTGGTTGTGCAGCTGCCAAAAGAAACACAGTTTGGAGAAGGAGGGTACAAAGTGAAGCTCCAACTGGGGGCAAACTCTCCATTCCTGTGCACAGCTATCTCTGGTGGAAGTGTGGTGCTCAAAAAACGTAGCATCAGTACCAAAGGTGGTACTTGGAAAAGTGACACTCCCCCCCCCAAGCCCTGATCTAATATATTGTATATTAGTGATTCTCTGTATTGTGTTTGATCTTTATTCATACATTATTTCTACTGAAATTACGTATGTATTGGTATAATGTGAAAAGCCTCAGTGTTCCTAGTAGGCAATCATTCCCCTGAGAGTATATTACAAAGCTAATCACAAGGAGTGAGGAAGCCAGACATTTCAGCAGCACACATTCAGTAATTCCCAAGGACAGGTTAAACGTATGCAACTAAACTGCACCTCATGCTAATTACAAACTAGACAAAAGAGACAAATTAATGACACTTTTGCTTTTTGCTGCATAGATACCTTGAGTGGGTCTCTAATTGAGTAAGACATACACATCTCTCTCAAGTCGGTGTTCATGGCATATCGTTGAGTCTAGATAGATGATGATCATAAACACACATTTCTGTTTATGACTAAAGATCTGTTAATCATGTCCTGGCAGATAAACCTTTCTCTTGGTGCAAAAGGTTGGACTCTATCCAGGATACTAGCATTTATCATTCTCGCATGTATTGTGATATGCTCTCTCCTTCCCTGAGCGGTGACGAGAAGCGCACAGGCAGAACTACAGGGTGTGCTTTCCTTTGATGAGAGAGCACTGGAGACTTATGATCGCCTCATAATTTTTGTTTCATTTGCAAATATTCAAACAGAGAAGCTCTAGATTAACAAGCAGCAGAACTGCTGTTCTTGCATCAGCTTCCCAGCAAGCAGCAGCATGGACTCCTGCAGCTCTCCGGGCTGTTTAATTCAGTTAAATTCACAGCTCAAAACTCCTCTCTCTCTCTCTGTGCAATCAAACCATAGCAAAAACTGCTGCCTCTCCCCCACCCATCCCCCCCCTGCCCGCACTCCAGTGAACAAGTTAAAGGGTATCCCTTCCCAAAGACAAGGGAGAGAGCTCTCCAGCCACCACGGAACATTCATGTTCTTTCTTAAGATCCATGAACACTTAGTTGCCTGGTGATAGCTTCACTCACAATAATCAAGGCAGCCAGTCATAATACCATGCAGTTTTGGCGTAATACCATGCAGTGTTCGCTGATAAATTTAGATAGGAACAGAGAATTACAGAGTTGAAAAGTTCCGAAAAAGAGCACGTAGCCTCTGGCACTGTGACAGGATGTTGTATTTCTGAAGCATCCCTGACAGGCGGTTGTCCAAATTTTACTTGAAACTTCGCCCAAGGAAAGAGCTAGGGTTGCACAAGCTTTTCCATGTTCAACTTGTATAGCCCATCCCAAACTCCAATCCAAGTCATGATTGTCCTCAATTTGTTCTTCTCGTGTTTGTATCCACCCTAATTTACCTGAACGTCCTTGTGATTGTGTTGCACGTGCATGATATCACTCAGCCACTTGCCTACACGTAGTGTGGAAGCACATGGGGGGGGATATAATACCACCTTTTGCCATTTGTCAAAATGCCTCTTCTGGGGACAAAAACATGGCGTGGTTGCTGCTGATTTTTTTGTTTGTTTTCCTTCAGAATGAAAACACACCTCCTGCCGTCACTTTGCCTCACCGTTTTTTGAATTTTGCACCTCTTGCTTTCTTGTGAGAGTCTCAAGCAGGTGTGCATCTTACAAAACAAAAACGTGGGCAAAGTGACAGGCGCAAGGCTGGCTGGACAGACAGCAGGACAGAGAGGAGACAGAGTGGTCGTAGCACAGGGCAGTTGTGGTAGTCCAGGAGGCAAGTAGGGGTTCGACAAAGGAGACCCAATTTTGCAATCTTTAAAGCACCTCTGGGCATTTCCATAACCTCCTGAGATCATGTGCCCCTTTTCTGGAGCCTAAATTGGACCCTGTTCCTTCAGCCTTTTTTACAGCCTGAGGGCGCAATCCTGTCCAGGATTAAGCCCTCCAGTCTAGTATAAGCGGTGCTGGTGTGGAGGCTAGCACCGCTTACAAGGCTACCATCCCGAACCCGCACTGGCCAACCCAGGTAAGTCCTTTGTCAGTTGCTGGGAGGGTGGGCCAGAGTGGCAGGGGAGGGGGCCACTGGCTGGCTCGGCCTGGGAGGGGGGCAGGGATATCAGTGGCACACTCTGATATGGCACACCCATATCCCCTTGGGAATGGCACACCCATATCCCCTTCCCTTTCCCGGGCCGGCCTTACATCCCCGGTTGTGCGCCAGCTTAAGAGCTGGTGCACATCTGAGGAGGCCCATTGGGGCCTCCAGCGCTTACTCCAGGGGGAGGGGACGGATGTCTCCTTCCCCCAAGGTGAGCCCTGGCAACGCCGGCCACATCCTGACTAGGATGCAGCGGCCAGCCATTTCGGCCAGCCACCACATCTTAAGCAGGATCAGGCTGTGATCCTATATATGCTTACTCAGACATAAGTCCCACTGAATTGAATTAGAAGCTCTCCCAAGTACAGTAAATGTGCAGTTATGCAACCCCATCCTATGGGAGTGAGTCATGGAGTCACTCGTATGGGAGTGAGTAGATAGAGGGGAATTCTTCTTCCTCTCGCACAACACCAGAACCAGGGGACATGCACTAAAATTGAGTGGAGGAAGAGTTATAATGGACAAAAGAAAATATTTCTTTATCCAGTATGTAATTCATCTGTGGAACTCCTTGCCACAGGATGTGGTGATGGCACCTGGCCTAGATGCCTTTAAAAGGGGTTTGGACAGATTCATGGAGGAAAAGACCATCACAGGTCACAAGCTATAAGCAACCTCCTGGCTTTAGAAGTAGGTTTTCTCTGTGCCAGGTGCAAGGGAGTGACAACAGGAAACAGGTTATTTTGTTGGCTGTGTACTCCCTAAGGCATCTGGTGGGGCCACTGTGAGATACAGGAAACTGGACTAGATGGGTCTTTGGCCTGATCCAGCAAGGCTCTTCTTATGTTCTTATGGAGTGAGTCTCACTGAGTTCAGTGACACCCATTACCATCCTTGTGGCTTTCCTCTAAATCTTTTCCAGTTTCTCAATACCCCCTTGAAGTACAGTGTTAATTAGGGAGCAAGGTATTCCAGAAGACTGAGGTCTGACAACTTCATTACTTTCCAAGTTTTGGAAACAGTGCTTCTGTTAGTACAACCTAAAGAGGGCATTGGTCTTCTGTGTCACACCACAGATTGTTGACACATGTTTTAGCTTATTCTAAATCTTTTTCCTCTGTGCAGCTGCTTAGCTAGTTATCCCTCATCAGAGGGCCAAACTGCATTAATAAATTATTTCCATTTATATCCTGCCTTTCACTCCAGCTGGTCCCAAGGCAGCTACATAATTAAACATTAAAGCAACACAATAAATACATTATAAACAAGCAAACATTTTTTAAAAACCTATAGAACAGAGACCAATAACAAATCATTTCTGCTGCAGCAGGCATCAGCCATTAACCTCAGAGTCCAAAGCTTGAAAAACAAATAGGTTTTCAATACCTTTTCTCTAAGGCAGGGAGAGATGGGGCCTCCTGTATCTCCCGTGGCAGGGAGTTCCATATCTGGGGTCCCACCACAGACAAACCCCTGCTCCACATGCACACCAGCTGAACCTCATTCAGTGACTACACACTGAGCAAGTTCACTCTGGGAGACCTCAATAGGTGGGCAGTTTCACGTGGCAGAAGATGGTCCTCAAGGTATTGAGGATCCCAACGAAAAAGGGCTTTAAAGGTTCCTTGAATTGGATCCAGAAACCAATTGTCAACCAACAGAATGGGAAGTCTGTGTAACTACTGTTGAATAGAAGTAATATGCTTCTCCCCCCCCCCAATTATTATGACATTATAAGTGTAAAATTCATTGAATTACAGACCAATCCTATCCTTTCTGCCCCCCCCCCCCACTGGTGCAGCCATGCCAAAAACAGGCGCGCTCTATCCAGGGGGGGGGGGAGGCGATTGGGAGGCTGTAGAGGTGAAAAGAGATTTAAATCCCCTTACACCTCTGTAAGCTTCCTGCTCCACAGTGGGTCTCCTTGAACCTGGCTGCACTAGTTATTTTGCTAGCGCAAGTCTGAAGAGAGAAAGTGGGGCAGGGAGGCTGCAGGAAAGGGGGATAGAATCTGATGCATGCCATTGCCACCCCCCCTTCTGCAGCCTCCCCACCCCGTTATGCCCCCTCCCCACCCAGTTTCATCCCTCCCTGCATCTGTTTCCCCCTCCCCGTCTCTCCCTCTGACTTACCTGCTCCGGCAGGTGGCAGGAGAGCCGACAATGCGTACAGGAAGGTTTCGGCCTTCCCACTGGTGCCCATACAGTGTGCTACTCAGGGTGCTGCCAGAAAGTGCTTTATGGCATTTTCCATCGGTGTTCCGCTACTGGCCGGCCCTGAGAGGATTGGGCCGCTAGTCAAATATTTACATCAATCTTAACTTTTATAATCAAGTATTAACAGTATCAGCAGGACTTAAAAAAATGCTGAATTCATATTACTATAAATCAGTGGTTCCCAAACTGTGCGCCGTGGCTCCCCAGGGTGCCGCTGAAAGCAGCCAGGGCCTCCACAGAATGACACCACCGCACTGCACTGCACACACCAGCGCTTCTCTCAATCCACACGAAACTGGCCTGGCCTTCCCTTCCTATGAGAGCCCATGAGACCTTGGGGACCTTTGTCTATTTGGGGACCTTTGTCTATTGGAGACTGTTGTCTCACTGGCGGGGGTGGGACTTAGCTGGCATTCAAGAGCTGCCTGCCAGTCTGATCTGCGCATGACCACATACGGCAGTTCTGTGTCTCTCCTCTCCTGCCAGCGCCACATGGAGCTTCCCTCCTGCAGGAGATTCAATAGACATGGCCGGTTCAGTGGGAAGCATGCGGGTGGGCGCAGGTGTGGAAAGGGCTACACTACAGGTTGCTTCGCTCCAGTGAGTAACACAGGCTCCTTCACTCTGGCTGTTTCCAGCCGTGGTGGGGCTGTAGTACATTTAAAAAAACCTGGGAACTGGTGTGTGTGTGACACCATACCGCATTTTTAAAGGCTTAGTGGTGGTAGTGGTGGCGGCGGCGGTGGCAGCAGCGATCCCAGTGGTTGAGTAATATCCAGTGAGTTGGGGAGGAGGAGGTGGAGGAAGAAAGGAGAGGGGTGAGAGAGAAGGAGACACACACATGCAGCAGATGTCACTGTGAGGGAGGGAAGGCGGGCTTGTGGAGGAGAGGAGAGAGGAAGGGATGGAGAAGGCTTCAGCAGCCAGCCTGCGCACTCCCCATCCTTGCAAGTTTGTCTGCTGGGATCTGCTGCAGCTGCCACCAGTCCTGGAGTAGGGGTCCCCTCCTCCTAGTCCCCCAAAGGCGCATGTACACCCTAATGGCAAGCGGTGGCAGCATCTCCCGCTGTGCCAGCCCCTCCTCTCTATTGTTCAGACCTGTGCTCGGATTGTTTTCGCTCTTTCTTTCCCTCTTGCCCCCACCCCAGGGTTGCTGGCAATCCCTCTTCCCCATTTGCTTCACATGGGATGGTCTCCCCCTCTCGAGGACGGTGATGACAACTGTGTTCTTCCTGGATTCTGATCCCCACTGGCCATTGTTGCTGAAGGGCAGCAATGAGGTCTGGAGCGGTCCAAAGACCACCGAACAGAGGCTCACATTAAAAAAAAAAATGCGAAAGCTCGGCAACTTCTGGGTTGCTGCACTGGGCAACACCAACACTAGTAACATAATGGGGAGCCGCAGCTGCCAATGGGTCAACGGAGCTGTGGGTCGAAAAAGTTTGGGAACCACTGCTATAAACAATAAAATGATGCAACAGACATATTTGTTAGCAATATATGGGATTATAACATATATCCCATCTGTCTTCTATCGTGCAACTCCAGGTAGCATGTTTGGGTTTCCAGATGGCCGTCCATCCAGGCTCTGAGCAGAATTAGACTTCCTTAGCTTTAGTAAGCTGGCTGGATCATGTGAATGATCTCATCCCATTCCCTTTGGTTTGCAAGGAGATGACTCAGTAGCAGTATTCAATGCTTCTACAAGTACAAACAACAGACATTTGTAACTTTTGAGGTTCCTGTTGACCACTTTGTATGACAATCAATTTCTGAAATAACTGATTGGTAATTGGCTTCCTTATGCTAACTAATTAGACTGCTATGCCTAACTTTCTTCAGCGCTGCGAATCCCCACTGAAATAATAATAATACTGTAGAATACAGAAAAGCCTGGCTGGCATATTTCCCAAAGGTTGATTAAAAATCCACTGTAATATTGCAATTTGTTGAAGGAAACAGGAGGTGGTGACCACCATCTGGTAATCTAGGAAATGGAGTGTGATTATGATCAGAAGGAAGAGAGAAGATACAAGGACTGCATGTTGCCTAAGTTTAATATTGAATCTTAATACGTGAAATTTAATTTCCGCTTACTTCTGAAGGTCCGAAGGCTAGTTTTCATAAGCCAAAATGGGTCACTTTTGCACACACAAATCCTGACCAATGCAGAATCTGAACAATTATTAGTCCAGTTGAGTTGTTAGGGCTCAGCTGGATACAGTTCACACATTGTGTGTGTGTGTGTGTGTGTGAGAGAGAGAGAGAGAACATGCCACTTAGCCTTGCTCCTATACCCCCTTATCAGAATTTGACTGCTATAATAGACTGCATTGGAGTGGGGCTTGGGGGGGTCTTGCTTCCCCCATGTATGGACAGATGTGATAAGCTCCCTTTGTTCCCTTCTTCCCCCATATATTCCCCTCTTAAGTCTTAGCATAAGACGCAGTAGGAAAGAGGCATCGCTGAGTCAACCTATGGTCAAGCAAGAACAGGAGCTCCTAGCCAGCCCACCTGTTGAGACTAGTGTTCCTACTAAGCTGTGCAGCCGCACAGCTAGAAACTGAGCTCTGCGCAGCTCAGAGCTCGGTGTTCCTGGAAATCCGGAGATGACATATGACATCATTGTCAAGCATCCAGAGACACTGACGCACCAGCAGGAAAGGAGTCAGTGGAGCGGCACAGACTGCTTAGAGCAGTGGTTCCCAAACTGGGGCTTTCTGGCTAGAGAGTTCTGTGAAAAGGGCTATGAATGCCTTTGATCCATACTTCTGAAGAAGCTCCGTGCAAATTCTGGAGTGAAACGTTAAGACGTTGATGCTTTTAAGAACTGACCGACACGGACATTAAACCCCTATTTAATTTTAAATTTAGTAAATATGGACCGTGAATCTCTAAGACAGGATATAGGTATCTTGTTGTCTTGTGTGCTCCCTGAGGCATCTGGTGGGCTGCTGTGAAATACAGGCAGCTGGACTAGATGGGCCCTTGGCCTGATCCAGCAGGGCTCTTCTTATGTTCTTAAGCTCTTCTTCCTGCCCGATCACCACACCATGCAAACCCTTACAAGCGAACAGGGCTTTGAATACCATCTCTCAAGCTGAACTAGAACTGCAGTCCTATACAGTGGGCCCTCCTCATCCACAGATTTGACGCAACGTGGCTAACCCCGGAAGGAGTCCCCACTGGGAGCAGTAGGCAGTGTCACAGTACCTTATTTTTCAGCTGTGCTGGCCTGCCAACTGCTCCTTGACTCCCGCGTGCCTTCTCATCTAAACGGCTGTAAAGAGTAAAACAAAAGTTATCAAAAGTGACTTCTGGTTTTGCATCGTGACCGGACGTTGCTTTGGATTACTTTTTCATTTGTACGAGTTAGAAGGTGCGCAGGAGTCAAGGAGTGGGCAGCAGGTCAGCGCAGCTGAAAAATAAAGTCCTGAGGCGCCGCCCCCACCATGGATTTAACTTTACACGGATACCACTGTACACACTTACCTTACTTCAATGGAACTTACGTCTGAGTAGGCATGCGTAGGATTGCATTGTAAATGCCGCCCTATAAAGATAGCTGAACTTCTGCTGCTCAAATCACTGCCATACCCAACAGTCTCTTTTATTAACGAAGAATGAACTCTCTTTTATATTTATTTTCCATTGAGGTGATTCTTTTGTCTATATCTGTGGGGGGGGGTGTCTATGGACCCCTCTGCCTTCTGGAGGCATTCCAAATGTATCAATAAATTGATTTATATCATCCGTACAAAGGGTATATTATATATTCCCAAACAGCTACAGAACATGGCTCTTCAGATCCAGTTGCAGAAACTCATCAATGCAATTCTGGAACACCATTCCCCCCCCCCCCCAATCTGTCATAAAAAAGGAAGATCGCAAACATCATCCATTTACATATGTTCCAGTGATGGGTGACCAAGTGTCAGACACAAAGTAATATCTTTTCATTTTCCTGACAGCTGTGACAATGTGAAGGAAAGAGATTTTAAAAAGAACAATCCAGAGGGAGACAAACTGAAGAAACATTTTATTCCTTACATTTTAAAATGACATAAAATAGTCATTGGAATTAAGCAGAGTAATTATAATAGCAACAAAGAATCAATTTTCCAGAAGAAGCAGCCAACAGTGTCTATCACTTTTTAACTGAAATCCTTTGAGTCACACACAACAAAACTATTCAAGAAGACAAGAGAAACAGAGACGTTTGAGACAAAACAAGATCATTCATCACCGCTGGAGGGGAAGAGAGGTTTTACAGCCAATCTTAAAATTAATCCCAAATGAGGGAGTCTCCTTCCAAACGAATTGGAAATTGGCAGGTCACCTCTTTGTACAGGGACCGTTTCTGTCTGCACATTCCAGAGGACACTAGGACCCCGCGCAGGATTAGTAGGGCGAAGGCGAAAGAAGACAATAATTTGTTCCATTGTAATGAGAACTGTAAGTGTTGGCAAGGGGCAGTTTTTCACAGGCCGGCCTTCTTTCACTAACGATTTTTAGTGCCTCTTGTTAGCCAACCAGGACAAGTTGTCCAGTGATTGCAACGGTCGACAGATTTGATCTTGCCAAAAACACACACACACACACACAAAACAACAAACCGTACAATTAAAAAAAAAATGAAAGCAAAGCCCAGCTCATCATCAGCCGATGCAGGAGCAGGAGGGGTTTTGGAGTTAACTGCACGCAGGAAATCTCTCACATCCTGAGTTTCAGCGCTCTCTCGCTCGCTCGCTCTCTGTAACTGTATATTAATGGGGCTGTTCTCCAGCCCCAGCTGATGAAAGTTTGTCTCTCAGTCTGAGCTAAGATGTCAAAGCGGCTCCATGCAGCAGAACGGCAACGCTGCCCTCTCTCTCCTCCCCCCACCACCGACCTATTCTTTCTGCTGCTCAGCCTGACCTGCCTCTTAATTGCACCGTCATCCGGGACTCAAGGTAAGTTGGCAATGCTTTTCTATCCCTTGCTTGCAAGCATACAAGCCAACCAACTGCAGCAGCTGAAGGTCGCCTCTCTCCCCCCGAAGTTTGCACTCTTGCTGGGTCGCTGTCAGAGAAGTTTAGGGAGCGTCCACATTTTCTGCACTCGCTTTCGACTGGTAACAAGCGATGCTTTCCCCCCTCGCTGTTTGTGGCCTATTTTACCGTGCCCCCTCCAGTCCCCTTTCACCCACCGCCGTTGGCAATCAGCCGCCCACCCCCCTTTTGTGTGACTTGTGGAAGGGAGCAAGTTCAGGCAGGGAGGGAGCAGAAATCTTTCCCGCGGTGGGCGTCTGTGGCGCTTCCGAGCACGGGGTGAGACCCGGCGGCGGCGGCGGCGCAAGGGACTTTCGTGGCCTCACACGCGCCCTCCCCTCCTCTGCAACTTGCAAGCGGGCAGGCGCCCCTCTTGCCCGTCGCGCTGGCGTTGTGTTAGCAACTGAATGCAACTCGATTTCCACCAGTTAGGGGGCTCCCTTCCCTCCCCGACGGATTCGTGCGTCCTTAACAGCTGCCTGCGGGTGAGACATGTAGCAGGTGACGCTTGTCCTACCCTTGCAAAGCTGCCGCTTCTTCTCATCTGTTGAATTTCTGCTCGTCTTGGGCTTGTTAAGGGCGGGGGACGCCTGCTGATGGGGGAGGGGGAGCTGCTGTGTAAGTCAGAAGTAACTTTAAAAAAGTCCACTTGAAAGACAACCTCTCTACCTCTGCCCAGGATACAGCTGAAGCTCAGCTTGTTCATATAAACGATGAACTGTATCGGTTACAATACGAAGAGTTGCTGAGGCACAACTACTTCGGTCCAGCCGACTCGTGTTGGGCGCGTGCGCCACACACACACACACACACACACCCGTTTTTGAATGCGTGGTGCTCCTCCCCAGCAATAACACTGAGTTGAGTGCCCATCGGAATGACCGACTCCCGATTTGATTCCCCAGGACACCCTTAACGTGTCTTTGTAAAGCAGCCACAGGGTTGTTTCGTTTCCATCCCATCCCATGTGACTCTGAAGCCGGTTATTGGAAACAAATGTCTTGAATAGACTATTGTGCCCTTAGTTAGAAGAAGCATGAAGAATATGGGAAAGTATGGACGGCTTCTGGTACAACATGAAGGTCTATGGAGCCTTCCTCTTGGAATTTCTCAGTGTGGTGGAATAGCAGACGCACAATTCAATCTGCACTAACTGCCATAGGGAGTCAGATTCATTGTCAAGGGCCCGCTGCTTATTTTGCTGCTTTCCATTAGGTGGTATAACTGTTCTAGTTCTACTACCCATATAACAACAGTAGTGTGACTATCTACATGTGTCACAGTTGGTTCCAAAATATGACTTCAGATACCACCTACTAATGAAGCACCACTGGTAGAATTTGACTTGGCTTTGAAAGTGCTTTTGGAGTTTAACTGCTGGCTTTTTGGAAGAGCTATTGTGGAGCGATTCTGATAATGAGACCTTTGATTGTGGATCCACCCATTCATATGTTGCTGTTTCTGTCCTGGGGCTGGGGGACATGAATAATCTCATGCTTTCCCAGGATGTAGCCCACTTCTTCCCCATATACCCCCCAAGGCACTTTTATGAACTGTTAAAACTCTCAGTGCTTTAGTGAAGAACAAAACAATTATTTGAAGCAGAGTCGATGATTAAGAATTGGTAGTATGTTTAAAAAAACACACCACCACTTGTTTGTAAATATTCAAACAAGCTGAATAAAATCATTAATCTTTCAAGATTCTTGAAAGATTAATGCTTTTACTCCGCTTGTTTGAATATTGGATTTGAAGATTATTGGATTCCCCCCCCCCCCCCAATCTTTACTATTGTTTCTCTGGCGCGGTTGTCATATGTGGTCATATTGTTGGTGGTTATTTGTTTATGCCTAATAAAAGTTAATGAATGAATGAAAAAAAATTGTTTCCTAGCTGTTCCATGTACAGACTTTGTGTATTTTGCAACAATAGAGTAACATGACTATCCCTCTTGAATTTGTTCTATTTGAATATGCAAATTATAATTATTTGTGTTTGGTTACTTGTACTGAAACATCCCGTAGTGTGATGATGAGCAGTGGAGCCACTTGGTTTGCTCTGGAAAAGGTCTGGCTGCAATTCTGAATCAAGACTGGTACTAGGCCAAACACTTACAGACTCTCTTGTGCATTGTGCCAGGAACTAATGTGATCAGACAGCATCAGAGAGGTGTGTGGTGCACCTAGCTTTGTGGATGGGAGCCAGAGTGACTCCCATAGGTGCTGACATAAAGGAAGGTTAAGACCCAGGGAAGCTACAGCCGCCTGGTGATCTCTTTGATATTCTTTGGCTTAAGAGAAAATAAGACTTTCAGAACATTCATCTTGTTTGGAGATAACATACAAATTCATGGAAGGATCTTCCATTAACTTTTGCACTATGTAAGAAGTAATGACGTATAGTCTCGCATCTGAGCTTATCTACGATTTAGACTCCCCTCAGGACACGTCACCTTGGTCTTTCAGCCACATTCCTCTTTTTCTGTAGGTTGAGAGTAGTGCGAAGCTGAGGACTGCACAGGGGCAGCGAGTGCGTGTACACATGCTGTACCGTCAATTCTCGTTATCCGCTTGGGTTCCGTTCCTGGAAAACCTAGTGGATACAGAATAATTGAATCTGCTGATACTGAATCAGCAGATACTGAAACCCCCATGGGAAAAATGGGGTTAGGTTCCCGTGGACCCTCTTCGCTATATACTATAAGAACTGTATGAACCTGAATCTTACCTTGAACTCTATGAGCTGGGTGATAGCGAGGGCACCTCAACGTCTTCAGCATTTTAAACTTTGTTTCTGTTGTGTATCAAGTCCATAGTTATTTAAAACAGATGGCAGAGGGGACAACTGAGGATTTAGTCTATCCTGGGATTGGGATTTATCCCAAACACTCAGCACGTAGACCACTTCTGCAAGGTTTTTTTAAGACATATCCACCGCAGGCATATTGCTTAACCCAACTCGGAATTGGCTGCTTGCAATCACAGCCCGTTCCATCCTTCTTCCCCAGGAACTGGAATACCAGTCCTTGGCTGGCTTACAGAAATGCACAGCTTTCTTCTCTTTTTCTCTCCATTCCATTGGCTGTTAATATGTAAACTTGAGCAAAACAGCCTTATCATGCAATTTATTAAGAATCATTCTCTCCACAAATGGGGCGACACAAATGGTTCCCACAGATAAACCAATCCGCATATAACTAGTACACATATAACGAGGATTGACTGTAACTGTCCATGAACCTCTGCTTTCCTTATGTACCTTCATTTGTATTGGGGAGAATGGCACAGACAGTTACATGATAGATACAGAATGTGCAGCGGGAGACTAGATCGGGGACAGCTGGGCAGCTTTGAACAGTGTTACATGTTTAATAAGAATTTAGTTACATGTTGAAATTAATGGTTAGCGGGAAATATTACTACAAAAGCAATACTAATTTAGAAATAAATTGTATTATCATTGCCGTTCTCAATAGGCGGTGGTGGTTGAACACAACAGGGCTACATTTTAGGGGCTGGGAAGGCCAGAGTTTATGGAATATCGTATTGGTCTGAGTATAAGACTCACTTTTTTCTCCTAATTTAAGTTTTTTAACTAGGGGTGCGTCTTATAATCAGGCTGTTGCAATTTAATGCCAGTGATTTAATTAAAAAAAATTAATAGCACCAAACTTTAAGGGTGCGTCTTATAATCAGGTGCGTCTTATACTCGGGACAATACGGTAATAATGATTGGGCAGCAGCAAGTAGCTGAGTGGAATGACAGGCCACTCATCGCCCCTACTCCAGTTTTTCCTGATGGGAGCTCAATCCTATCCAGCAGCACCAGTGCAGCATGGGTGTCAGGCCTATGCTGTATCCAGTGCTAGAGATGAGCGGGCGATGGGGTCTCCTCGGAGTAAGAGAATGTTCATCTCCTTACCCCAGCTTCTGCCATGGGGCTATTTTGGTTAGCACCACCTAATTTGTGAACCTGAAAAGCCCCGTGTTGAAGCTGGAGGCCTGGGAGGGTGGATAAGGTAGGGCGTCCAAAGAGAACACCAATCTCACCCCTCCACACCCTGTTATGCCCACCGCCCACCGCCCCAGCACAGATCGGAGCGGGACTTACCCACTCCACGGCACTGGCCTCTGATGTCTTCGGCAGGCTGGCGCTGCTTACTCACTGGATGCTGCAAAGTGCTTTACGGCATGTTTGCGTCGCCCTAGGCCGGCGTCAAGGCCGCAGCACTGGCGCCAGCCGCGGTTAGGATTGTGCTGCTAGTCTCACTGTAGAGGTGTTTTTGTTGAATACGAGAGGATTACAGCTATCCCTTCCAAAGCCTCCCGTTCTGCCCTCCCCCCGCTGGCTGCTCCAGTGGGGGAGCTGGATAGGATTGCACTGTAAGTCTTACTGAACACAATGGGCTTACTTCTGAACAAAATAACACCATTTTCAAGACACCTCTATCTCACTGTTTTACTGTGCATGGTCAAGGCACTGGAGGAGAGGAAGTCCCCAAGTCCTGCTGTTTTGTACATACTGAAATACCAGGGAAGCAGCTAGAAGTACCTGAAAAAATTGGCAGCAAGGTGGGGACAGCAAGGTTGTTCCAGATTGCCTTTATTTGAGTAAAATTATCATAAAGTATGGGACGATTTGGCAGTGAGGCTGTAACTCTTTGGGAGTGCACAAGCTTTGCAAGCAGAAGGTCCCAGTTTCAATCCCTGGCATGGCCAGGTAGGGCTAGGAAAGACCATGCCTTGGAAAGTCGCAGCCAGTCAGTGTTGACAATGTTAAACTAGATGGACTAATGGTCTAACTCGGCACAAGGTAGCTTTCTATGTTCATATGATTGGGGAGAGGCTGTAGGACCCTTACGGTCAGGGTGAGGTAGATGGGATGGCACCCACTGCTTTCTTTGGTGGTAGCCGTCATTGTGCATGTGTGCAGTCTCTCCACTAAATAATGTGGGAACTAAACAATACAAAATAAAAAGTGTGTTATGTATTCCCAAATGTAAATGAGAGGCACACCATGGTGGCAGGCAGACTCGAATTGTCTAACAATTCCCTATGCCTCCCGATAGAGAATTTTTAATGTCTTTTGTTTCCCCTGTCAACAAAACTGGAGACCTAAATATAAACAACCTTCTGCTTCCAATTTTTAAAACTCTCATAGGTCAGCAATTTTTCATCTCATTTTAACATTTGGATAGCTTATACCCCTCGCCTGTTCCATATTGTTTTGCTGTTTCATACTAAATTTCATAATTATAGGACAAATAACTACAGGTTGATTACCCCATATCCAGACTATTCCGAAATCCAGACATTTTGGGGGCTATGACTTAAAACAAACAAACAAACAAAACCCTTTCCCCAGCACCTGGCTGGCATAGTGCAAGGCATGCTGGGGCACAAAATTATTAAAAAATATTATATAAAATTACCTTCAGGCTATGTGTATAAGGTGTATATGAGACATACATGAATTTTGTGTTTAGACTTGGGTCCCATCCCCAAGATTTCTCATTATATTTATGCAACTACTCCAAAACCCAGACAACGTCCCGTCTCAAGCAGTCCGGATAAGGGATAATCATCCTGTAATTTTTATTTCTGTATAAGGATCACAATTGATGTGATTTTAATAACCAATGCAACACACCTTGATTATGTGCTGCCTCTTAAAGGCTATCTGTAGAACTGACCAAGGATGAGAGAGGGCACTAGCTGAAGGTACTCTCAACATTTGGATGTACTGTACTAACTCGGGGGGGGGGGGCATAGGATGAAACAACCTCTGTTCCTAGGTGACGAATAGCTGTTGGAAATGTAAAAAGCAAGAAGGAACTTTTTACCATATGTGGTGGACATGCCCCCAAGCAAAGAAGTATTGGACTCAGATTCATAAACAGATTGAGTTGATTTTAAAGATTAAGGTTCAAATGAAACCGGAAACCTTTTTGTTGGGTATGTGGGATGATCATGTAGGCGAAAAATTTCAAACTTTGTTCTTGTATATGATAGCTGCGGCAAGAATTTTATATGCACAATATTGGAAGAATTCGGAGATACCTTCGCTGGAAGATTGGTGGCTGAAAGTTTTGGACTATGCTGAAATGGATAAACTTACAATTTTAATTAAGGAAAAGTCAGTTAACCTTTTCGAGAATAACTGGAAACCATTTATTGATTTTTTAAGAGAGAGAGAGAACAACAATGTGATGATATGCGGATTTAATGAATAGAATGTGGGTGTTATTTTGGCTTAGTTGGATATTATATGCAGAAAATAGTGAATAGTATGCTAGTAGGATGTATTGCTTCGTGCTTGCTTTAACTTTATGAAATATGTATTGTTTTTATGTTTTAATATATTAATAAAATATAAATATATATATAAATAAAAGAAACAACCCCTGTTCCTGTTCACATTAGCTGTTTCTCTTTATTTTTATTTATTTATTTTTCACATTTTTATACCGCCCTTCCTCCAAGGAGCTCAGAGTGGTGTACATATTTCCTCCCCTCCTTTTTGTCCTCACAACAACCCTGTGAGGTAGGTGGGGCTGAGAGATAGTGACTGGCCTAAGGTCACCCAGGAAGCTTCGTGGCTGAGCGGGGATTTGAACCTGGATCTTCCAGGTCTAAGTTCGACTCCCAAACCACTACACCAGATGAGGTAAGAGGAAGCTCAGGGTTCTTCACATCATGCTGAAGGCCTCTCTATATGCATATTCCTTGCTATGTTACGTCTCACTGACGCATCTCACAGTTGTGCAGAATTAAGGGCATATATATAGCGGCCTGTATGAAAACTGGTGTAGCACACCAGACTGAACTATGAATCGGAGCTTCTCCAGTTTTAGTATCACCTCTGCCATGAGCTCGTTCAGTGGCCAGCCAGGTCACTCCCTCTCAGCCCCAGCTGCAATATGGGGACAATAATGCTTCCCTTACAAGGTTGTTGTAAGGATTATATAAAGATAATACATGCCAAGTGTTTTGCATACAGTACTTGGAAAGTGCTATTCAAATGCTTATTAGTATTTTTTCCAACATCCATTTGTTTCGGAGAATGTCATAATTAAAGCAAAGTCATGGATTCTTGAGAATTTCCAATTCAGGTACAACTTCATTTCGTTGTTACTACACAAAAAATAAAATCTAATTGCAGAGTTACTCAAATAGTGTCCGCATAACAGCATGGGATAGTACTGTATCATTTTCATCAGTGTCAGACACTGCTGATAGATGTAAAATTTAAATAGCTCCTTTTAGTTCTTGCTAAGCATATGTGCTTGAGGGATTCAACTCGCAATGTGCTACTTTACCAAGTAATTTTGCTTCAAGGTTAAATAATTGGCACACAGGATCCATAATATGATCGGCATGATATTGGTGTTAGTTTAAGAAGAAAAATGATACACCAGAGACATTAAAACGTAAAATGGGTTACTGTGCATGTACAGTAAGCACTACACAAAACAATTTTATGAGAGTTCAACTGCCTAAGTCAGTATTTATATAATGAATTTAAATAGCTCTGAGAGAGTGTTTAGAAACTTTGATTAATAGAAAAAATATATACTGCTGCGGAAGATAACCATCCTATTTCTTGTATGAGATTAACTTATTAGATCTGTTCATTTTTTGGGGGGTTGCCCTGCTCCCAATGTTATGCATTTATCTATATATTTGCAAAGCTTTGGATAATGTTGGGATACTTCCCATGGTTGTAAAGTGACAAATGAGGCATCCAACATGTGGTTTTGCCAGTGTGTCCCCAGAATCAGAGGAGTACAACAAAATAAAAAGACTAACAGCCCAATCCTATGCATGTCTACTTTCTCAAAAGTACTCTATTGAGTTCAATAGAACTTACTCTGAGGTAAGTGTGTATTGGATAAGCACAGGCTGCAATATTTGAAAACTCCCAAGTTATTGGCTGTTAGAATTCTGACTTTATGGTATTGATATGAGCCTCTCTAGCCATTAGTTGACCTACGGAGATGTGTTAAAACTTTGTTTCATTTGGATTTATGTAAATAGGCCCATTACATTTACTTTCCCTACCTACCTAGACTACCTACCTAGGGTATTTAAACTAGAGTGGAATTTTATTTGTTTTATATAAAGTAAGGTTGAAACTTCCACTACTTAGCCCAGGTGTGAGGATGCAGTGGCTGATTCATTGCCCATTCACTTCTATGTACTTCAGGTCAAACATAATAAATAGGAGAGCATACAAAGGAGTGTTATGTTAGTGGTAGAGTAAAGCAGGCTGGTGCTCTTATACATTTCTGGAGCAAAATTGCCCAAATGGGAGGTGAATAAGAATGAAGCACTCTGGGACACTGCTACTAAAGACAAGATGAAAAAGATCAATAAGTATAGAGAGTTCACTGCAAGAATAAGCAGACTGTTAGAAACGGAGGAATTTGGAGTTCATTGTAGCTTAAGTGCCATGAGCTTGGTAAGTGAAAAGGTGAAAGCAGTGCTGAAAAAGCTCAGCGCTATCATTGGCTACAAATGGCTCTGGTCTTTTGTTACTGTTCTCCGAGGCATGCAGGTTCCCTTTTCCTCTATCCCTTGGAGAGTCTTCAAAGTGCCTCTTTCCTCCTGCTGCTGCTGCACCCTGTTGTGTTGTAGCTGTTCCTACTGTCACTGCTACAGTTAGTACTGGCAGAAAAAGTGTATTTACTGCATTGATGTGTGGAATAATTTCCTGCACCATGTGCAATGTAGAAAAAGGGCGGGCAGGCAGTCCGATCAGAAAGAGAGAAAAACTCGGATGTTTCCTTACTGCCCTGAAAAGGTTAAAGGTATAGGATTTGGGGGCTGACTGGAACATGGCAATTCTAGACCCTGTACAGAATTCCTTCCAGATAGAGGCAATTATAACTCAGTCCTTGCTTATAGTGAACTAAGAAATGTTTGAGCATTTAAATCCAGACAGTACTTTTTTTTTAATTCTCTTTGGAAGCATAGCACTTTAATGCAGCATTTTCATAGTGACTAAATTTTATCCTGCAGAATCTCCTAAATCATGCATTTTGTGTTTTTAAATGAGCTATATTATTCAGATCCTTAAAAGTGCAGTGCCATTAAATGGTTTCATTTTTCAGTGTCATTTCTGGTCTGGAACTTGACTAAGAGCAGTGAAGATTTAAATTTACTCTGCATACTTGAAAAGGCAACACAAAAACCATAGACTGGATAAACACATTCTTTCTTCTCCCAAATCTATGATCTAATATGGCAACAAGCAGAGCATTTCATGGCCTGTTAGTTCTGCTGGCGCTAATAACATGCAGCAAGGCATACAGATTTGGATGTGGAAGTTGGCAGCAATGGCTCTTGCACCTGTTGCCATGTTTGTTGCCAGCTGTCACATGAAAGAGATTCTAATCGTGCACATATTAAAACCTTTCTGGCAGTGTCTTAAATTTGTTGTGGTGAATGTGTCTTTACAATATTTGTGTTCTCTGCAATACAGTTATGGTCTCTCTGCTGATTGAATGTAAGAAAATACCTTGCATACGGCTGCGTCTCTGTGAAAGATGAAATTACAGTGTAAACTTCACACCATCTGAATGGTGATATGATGCAAAGCAGCAAAATATCAAATGAAAAATCCTCCAGCTCTTTGTCTTGACACTGCATTAAACAAGTGAAATGAGCATGCAGGCATAAATGTATGCAGGGACCGGAACTATTTGAGTAGTTCTATTCATCACTAGCCATGGAAAAGCCTGCGCTAATCTCTTTGCATGCTCAAATGCAGAGTCTCAAGGTGCTTTTTGACAGTAAGTGGCAAAATGTAAGCAAGGGTATTGTTTATCTGTGTAAAACTAGTCCAAGTGAGATGTTGCTTCACCTGTAATATACTTGAAGTGGGCTTTTATCCATTGCATATGGCTATGACCTTTTGTCAGCTGACCTTCCATGTCACATTTATTCTAATTATTACCGTACTTTGAAGGCTTATTTTCCATCCATGTTTGCTTTTGTGTTTGTTAGCGGGAATTAAATACTGGGTTGGCAAAATAGCTGTTTCCGTGCTGTATTGCAAACCCAGCTGCCAATCACAATTGTACAGTTTCAAAGAACATGTTTGTGGTGAGATATTGGAACTAGTATTCGGTTTGGGTGGAAGACTACTATGTCTATTGCATTGTCTCGCAGTACTGTACTTAAACACCAAAGTCTAAAGAGAGGGTTTAAGTCAGCTTGGCTTTAAAGGAACCAAGCAGAGACTCCTGAGTTATTAATTGCATTTGTATTCTACCCTTCTTCCAGGATGATGGAATTTGGGGCAGCATACATGGAGTTCTTGGGAGGTTACACATCCAGATCCAGACCTGTGTAATTTGAGCCAGGTGTCTGTGCCATGTGGCCTTGGATCATGCCCAAGGATCTAGAAATATTGTCCTCAACTCATAAGCAGAATCTTAATAAATTGAGAAGAGAGCACGTGTATAGCGGGAGCTTGGTAATTTTCTGACGCAGTCTGTCCTAGAATCAAAAACGCTTCAGAGTTCTTTTTTTAGACTGGGAATGAGCTCTCTTTCTCTCTCCCTCTCCCTCCAAGATGAGTTGAGCATTCTAAAGAATCTGCATGTTTTAAGATGGTGCTACGGAAGTAGACGCATGAATGTGTTCAATGTATGTATCCTCCGTAATCTGGGCCAATATCTACAGAGCAATAAGTGGAGGTAACCAGTCTAAGAAAAAGGTTTCCAAATGCTTTCTATGAGCTTCATCCTGGATATTGGTATACAGCTATGTGATGATTGAGCTCTTCTTGCTTCCTTCTCTCTCTCTCTCTCTCCCCCCCCCCCCCCCAATTTGTCGGAAAGCCTCAGCATAAAGTTTAATAGGGAAAAAGCCTTCCTTGAGACACTTTGAAAATCAGCACTGCTGCAGAAAGACTGCATGGTCAGGCAGGTCATTTTCTGCATTCCTTGTCTTCATTGTCTTGTGTGCCCCCCCCCCCGCCCTGAACAATAGTTCCTAAGCCACCTGCTGGGATTGGCATGTGCTGGCGCATAGGGCATCCAAGCCCACCTGAGCAGGTCAGAGCTGCAGGTAGGGATGCCCAGCAGGCATCAAACTACCCAGTCAGACAGTGAAATCCATCAACCATAAGGTTGCTCAAGGTCGAGCACAAAGGGGCATGCATGCTCACTGGCTTGGGTCCCTCAGATATCCCATCTGTGCATGGCCAAGCTGTTATCTGCCTCCTGGGGATCACAGACATGTGTTGGCTCATCAAGCTGACCTTGGAATAAGTACCAAATAAGGAACAGCGAGATTTAGATGTGTTAGGGAATTAGTCTGCTTTGCCTGTAATCACCTGCTGATATTTTGCTAAGATTCGCACCTGGGCATAACCAATGCCCAAGCCAATTCACAAGACGGCTTGTTTTACTCCTTCTTTCCTTGTATTCAACCCTTTCCACTTTGTATTTTAAATAAACTCTTTATTTTTACATTTTAATCCTCTATCCGCCTACAGTTTGTTGAACTCAATCAGAACCTTGTCCTTGTTTTCCAGAAACCTGGGTTACATGCTACAGCAGGGGTTCTCAACCAGTAGTACTAGTACCACCAGTGGTATTCAAAACGACTGGACCACCAAAACAACGCTCTGACGTGGTGTTTTTGGTGGCGCATTTTCACTCCCGTGATGTGCCTGCCTTTGGCTGAGCCTCTCGAATGCTGAGAAGGGCCCTCCCAACTGCCTAGAGCATCCTACCTGTATTTTCTGGCCTCTGAAAACCCGGACGTAACTGGCGATCATGTCGGCGCCTGTCACTTTTGGTGGTACGCAACTGAAGAGTGGCACCGGAGATGCTACTTGCTTGGCCAGGAAGAGGTTGAGAGCCCCTGTGCTACAGCATTAGGATTGTGGGAATTAGCCATTTAATTGAGATGGAGGCTTTTGAAAACCGCCTCGTTCAGTCTGGCTTTGTTCTCTTGTGATAGTAGTGGGGTCTACTGCTTTTAGCTCCAACCTGGGGCAGATCTGGGGAAGGAAGGGAGGCATGCACGTCGGGGTCCCCCACCCACCAATCGCCACACTCAATGTTTTTCTGTCACTTTGGAGTATATTTTTGGGATAATTTGAATAAATGTTTTTCATATACCGGTACACGTTTTGGGGAAATTTGGAATGTTTTTCTTACACATGGATGCTTGTAAAAAGCACATTTTTCAGCGTATACTGCAGAGCTTTCCATACTGCCAGTAGACTATTATGATATATACAGGAAGCCAAGCTGCTTCCAACAACTGAGGTGAGAGTTTGTTAAAGTTTCTAAGCCTCTTACCAGGTTTTTGGCAGAGTTCTGGTCAAATAATTAAGATAGAGATCCAAATGCCTTTTGCAACAAAGACTGACAAGACATGAAATTTGAACCCTGCATGGATTTCAGTAGATCTTGGATTAAAACAAAACAAAACTGGTCAACTTTTATTGGAAGAATTTATGCTGAAATCAGCATAGCAACAACTCTCTTATAAATCTTTGAACAAATGGCTAACCCCTGCCCTCTAATATTAGGACTGTGTCTGTGTGTTTTTCTACAAAATGTGCAACCATTTATTACATTTTATGACCTATAATGCACGGGATCCTTTGTTGTAATTTTGCTATGTGGCTTAAGTGAGGAAGAGGATATTGCAGAGTATAGGAAGTTAGCCACTATATTGCCGCCTGGGAATGTTCTCTTGATTGCAACAAAAGGACAATTTATTTCCCCTCTTAAGTGTAAGCATCAAAACTCTTCTCCTATTGACCCCGTCCCTGGTCAAGCTCTCTCATTCAGTTTCAACTATCTTTTGTAAAGCAGTTTCTCTGTTAAAGAATATGTGTGTCTGTGTTTTTAAATACTACGTATTGGGGAAAATGAAGTGTAGTTTCCATGTGCTCCAGTATACTTAAACACAGCCCATCTCTCTTGAAAATTGGTGATTTAATGTTCAGAGTTTGGTGCCCTTACATTTCAGTGAACATGCAAGATTGTTTCTTTTACTGGACAGAAGAATCATTATATATGCAATTTAAGTATTGTGTTAGCCTAGGGCTGTAGAGTAGCTTCATATCCTGGCTTTCGTATTATCTAAGTATAACATAATACTTTATCTTGAAGATGAGACAAATAGTTTAGAATCAGGACAGCAAGGTGTTGGGGGGGGGGGAGAAACTCATTTTGAGAAAAAAGCCAGCTTTAACAGTTTCCCTCTATGCCCCGTTCTCATGTCTTGGCACAGATGACAACCCCCCCCCCCAATGTTGGATATAGTCTAGCATGGTGTTTCCCAACCTGTGGTACATGTACTACTAGTAGTGGTACGCAGACCGCCGGTTGGTGACAAGATGCACTTGGGTGGCAAGATGGCGGTTACCATGGAGCCCTGAAAATAACAGTAAGCGGTGGTATGCGGCACAATGGTGGCCCCAGAGGTGGTATGCCGCGCTGAAGGGGTTGAGAACCCCTGGTCTAGCATATGTAGTTTAGCTATGCCAACATACAAGAAATGAAAAGTTCATAAAGATACTACACCTAGATACACCACTATATAAATCAACTAGGTATGTTGTTTCCCCAAACATATTTAGATTTTGAAATACTTTGGCTTAAATAAGTTCTGCTCTCTCACCCAGTGCCAAACATGTGTTTGAATGACTGATGGAGTCATATGGTTCACAAAATGAACCGCTTTATTGTGTACAGTTTTCCAGTCTTCCAAAAGTTATGCTACAGAAGCTGAGAGATTAGGAAGCTCCAACTGTTGAGCAGCCATGGTCTACAATGGATTCTTTTATATTTATGCAAGACCATTTATTCTCAATGCACCAGTATGTTCAGCTGGCCGGTCCCTAATTAGCCATTGTGACCTTATCACTGACCTTCACCTCTGAATGATGGTTAACACTGTTAAATTTCTACATTCCTGTCAAACCCTTCAGTTATAAAAAGGTACGTAATTTGATGAAAGGCAGGACTATTTCTTTTTGCAGCCTATTTTATCAGCACAAGTTATGGCTCAGAAGAAAATGGTTCACAAAAGAGCAAATGATGACAGTGAATATTTCTTTGAATTATAGAACTGAAATGTTGCACGGTATTTTTTTTATGCTACTTAGCTAAAGGGAATGGCAATACTTAAAACTCATATTTCTCATGTGAGCAGTCATGTCTTATGAATCTGAGCAATGTAAAAGATCAAATGGACATGCAACAAAACCCCATGTAGATTAGTTTGAAGTTGGCAGCCCTGTCAAGTTAGAGACTGGATACATTTTGATTAGAAGCTGAAGGAACTGAAAATTAAATTCAGAAATGCACAGAGTCCTTGAGTTGCTGTTGTGTCCTGAGGCGCATCAAAGGCCTTAGCTGATTTTTAATGTTCTCAATATTTTTTACAAGACTATTAATTTTGTAGAGAGGAAAAATACAAGATTTAAATGAATGAGATAATTTTAGAATTCAATTAAAATTCAAGTACTGTATGAGCTAATGAATAAATGCTTTGTGGGAGACGGGGTGAACTCTGTTCTCTGGATGAGGTCAATGGGATTTATACATGCAGAACTTTGTACAGGACTAAAGTCCATTTTAGTAAGTAGATTCTAAGTATTTTTCTCAAAACAGATTTTTTTTTGAGAGTCATGCTTTTACTACAGTAGCATAAACAGTGGTGTGTATCACTGTTTTGTAAAAACAGCATGGTAAACATGACAAGAAGGCTAAAATTAAAGGAAATCCCTGCAGTCTCCTTACTTTTCAATATACTGGGTGCATGGTTGCACCTCCTCGAGGGTCTAGAGCTGCTGTACCAGGTCAACTTGGGATCTGATACAAAACCCATCTTCTTGTTTCTCTCTCTCTCTGCCCCTTGTGAGATGTTTTGGTCATACTGCTTTCAGTACTGTCATTCAGCAAGCATGTCCATTTGATATTTTACATTGCTCAGATTCATAAGACGTGACTGCTCACATGAGAAAGATGAGTTTTAAGTATTGCCATTCCCTTTAGCGAAGTAGCATTAAAAAAACAACCACCATGCACCCTGCAGACTCTGCAATTGTGGATCTGGCTAATGTAACCACAGAGTATTAAAATGCACTAAGACAGGGGTTCTCAACCCCTTCCTGGCCGAGTACCACCTCCGGCGCCACTCTCCTGCTGCGTACCACCGGAAGTGACTGGCAATGACATCATCGCTAGTTACTTCCAGATTTTCAGGTTTTTGGAGGCCAGAAAACGTAAGTAGGAGGACCCTTCTCAGCATTCCCATGAGGCTTGGCCAAAGGCAAGAGCCTCTTGAGCGAAAATGCGTCACCGAAAGTGCCGTGTCGGAGTGGGATTCCAGTGGTCCAGCAGTCTGAGTACCACTAGCAGTTGGTCAAAGTACTACTGGTGGTACTAGTACCACTGGTTGAGAACCCCTGCACTAAGATACGCTCAGGAATTCAGTGGTCTAGGGAGAGACAAAGCTGTGAAAGTGTGGTTGTTCAGTCAAATTGCAGCATACTCCGAAAAGTATGCGAGGCCCTTTGTACAGCAGAAGTGCCTTTTCTGTTCTGGAACTCGGACTGCAGAACTCTTCACCTTAAGATGTTCATTTGACCCCTGCTTTGCCAGAGTTCTGTCATCAGTTAAAGACGTTTCAGCAAGCATTTGGTTTATCTACTCCCTCATATCTTTGTACTTCTGGTTCCTCATTGGCTGTTCTATTTGCTGTTCTGTAGGTGTTCTTTAAAAAAAAAAATCATTATTTTAATTCTGAACTAAACTCTGAAGTAAATTCTAACTCCTTGACAGTTTCCACCTGGGTGTGGAAAGGTGGGATCAGTTTTAAATAATTTGCTAATTGTCAGCACAATGTTCCAGGTACTACTGCAGGTACTATTGTACAATATTGTAATACTGTATTATTTAAAAACATACCTGGCTGTTGCATCCCTCCCCTCAGAATATTAACTGATCATATCTGAAAACGTAAGGTTGAAACAAACAGGTCTATTGTTTTTGATGAGGGAATTATATAAATGTGACCTGGGAAGGCTGCTTGCATCTTCAAATGTGGCCACCTAGCTAAGCATTATATAAAGAAAAGTCCTTGTGCTTTCTTTAGGTAACTTTTGGTTTATTTCTTACAGTTCACTAGACAGATATTTATTATTTTCAAGCACAAAAGTTCTTGTTAGTGCATGACTGACAGTTCTACAGTGTAGATCATGGTATCCCCGTTTGGAGCAATCTTCCTTACTCGATTTCTAACAGGCCCTAGGTGTTTCTTCCAATGTTATTTGTTACTGCTACTCTGTGAAAGGTATGTATATGAAATGGCTTGCATATGTATCTTGTTTTCAAGTATGAATAGACTGGACATGACTATAAAGTAGTTAGTGATACCTTTCATGTGAAGGTTAATAATGTAAAGACTAAAAAAACAGAGTACAGGGGCACCCCTGTATCCGCAGATCCACCATCTGTGGATTCACTTATCCGCAGTTGTCGGGGGGCCCTGTGCTCCCCATGCCCATGATCTTTGTTATGCTTGTATTGCTGACGTCAAGCAAGTGCGTCTCTTCCTTAAACAAAACGCTATAAGTTTTCCTGCTTCCTGTTTAACATTCGGGAGCCTCTCTAGTACGCAGGCTGCTTGCCTGCTCTGTACTGGCCCTGCATAACCCTTCCCTTCTTCTGCTTTTCCCCCCTTTCTCCCCTCTTCTTTGTTCTTCTCTTTGCAAGGATTTCTCTCTCTTCTCTTCTACCCAGAGAACATGGATATTTAAGGACTAGTTGTGAGTGTGATCGTTTTGTGCATTGCATTTTTCTTTGATTCCCCTTCCCAGTTTTTGTAGTCTTATCTCCACAATAAAAGCTACCTATGTTTGCACCTTGAACCTTGCCTCTCTCCTCATTTCATGCCATTCCACTGAATTGTGCCATGAGCCACTGCACTTGGTTCTTGCACATACAATAGATTTCCCCGGTGTGCATGTGTTACACGTACCTTAGAGAACATCCAATAATAAAGTGCTGTAGTATATTGAAGATTAATATAATTATTGTTTGGGTTCAAACCGTTCTGAAAACCTGTGAGCGGAGAAGGCAAATAAAATGTTTTCATTTCTATATCTGATTGGTTACCAACGATAGGAAGTACCTTCTTCCTTGTGGGCCTTTATTATTTGTTCAAATACTGGATGAACTACACGAGGCTAAAAATTGATGAAAGAAGAAACTGCTTTCAGTGCACACCTGAATGGAAAAAATTTAAGGTTGAACATGACTATGCCTTCTCTACTTTTTAGTGAGGTAGACAGAATTGGGGAAGATTTTATTGAAAAGGAAAATAAATAGGTTGATAAAAAGGATGAGAATTGAAAGTTGTGGAGAAGGGAAATGAAAAGGCCCTTATTTTTCTGCCATGTCAAATTTAATGTAGTGTAAAGTTCATCTGTGTAAAATATTGCTTTATTTCTACTAATTCCCACAGGTACTGTATTTGACAATGTAAAAATTGCCCTTAAAGGGGGTGCATCTAAGTAATTCTTGTAATTGTGTGGCATAGCAGGGCTAGCTTTACTGTTTCATTGGAGGCTGTTTAAAGGGCTAGCTGCAGATGTCCTCCTATATCAGATTTAGGAAGTGGGTATAGCCCTAATTTCTCCCTGGGGAAGCAGCTGAGGAAGGGAGGAGCTATGAAAGGGTTTAGATTAGAAGAAGACAGCGATGGTCAGGTGAGAAACTGAGGCAAGTAGGGGCTTGTTCGCTTGGATGCTAATGCTGTGCTTGAAACTTGTTTGTCTTAAGAACATAAGAAGAGCCCTGCTGGATCAGGCCAAAAGCCCATCTAGTCCAGCTTCCTGTATCACACAGCGGCCCCACCAGATGCCTCAGGGAGCACACAGCCAACAAGATAACCGGTTTCCCGTTGTCACTCCCCTGCACCTGGCACAGAGAAAACCTACTTCTAAAACCAGGAGGTTGCTTATGGCTTGTAACCTGTGATGTTACACAGTGATGTCTTTTTGTGTATATAATCCTTATTGAAGAAGTTTAAGAAAATTGTTTTGTTTCTTCCTTTCTGGGTGGGTGGGTGCATGTGTATGTATTGAATCCAGCATAATTGTAGGCCATCTACCACAGAGTGTTTCCGTCACGGACGTGCAGAGCTCAGACAAACCAACAAATCTGTCAGGGCTGAGTTGTGGGTCTCATTATGTAACAGTATGGTCTTGTCATGACCAAGAACTGAAGAAAGCATATCTGTGGTGGAAGCAGCTATTCACTATAAGTAGACAGAAATATTGGAGACTGTCCATCTGAGAGAATGTTTAGAAGCTCACTGTCCCTTGTTTCCCTGTATGTTTACAGCCCATTTCCTGTTTTTTGTTTCTTACACAATGTGGGTTCTTCTGTGTTTACAACAGGGCTTTCTGCTTTCCATATCACAAATGTATGGGAAAAAATGAAATTATGCATACAAATATGGTTTGAATTGGATAGGATAGTGGTTCTCAAAGTGGTGGGTCGCGACCCACCATAGGAACCAAAAGCTGCCCCCTGCCCTCTTAAGGGGCGGGGACAGCATGGCAGTGGCGGCAATCCCGGGGATTGCTGCCGCTGTGAAAAATTTAAATGCAATTTGTGGACTTACCGGGAGTCCTGGAGCCCTCTGGAGGGTTCAGGGAGGTCTGTGCTACCCTTCGCAGCCCCCCGAGCCCTCCAGCGGGCTCCAGGATCCCCAGTAAGTCCACAAATTGTGTTTACTTTTTTTTTGTGCTGGCGATCTCTGGGATCTCTGCTGCTGCTGGCCCCATCCCCACAAGCACTCAAAGTTCTCGTCTCACGGGGACAACTTTGAGAAACGCTGGGAAAGGAGGTTCTTTACCCCCTGCCTTGACATCTATCTACAGTCCCCTATTTTTTGAGTTGTTATGAATTCTGTTTTACTAGCTGTCTTTATGGCTCTGTCCAGCTGAAACACCCTCCTCTGTCTTCTGTCTGCATCTTTTTATTATGCAGTTCAACTTCTCAGCCTTTATTTCATATTGGCATGCTTGTTGGTATATGGATGCAATGCCGCCTGCAGGACTCTGGAGGGCAGTGTATTGTCCATTCACCTTAGACCTCTTCACCTATCCCTCTATGGTTCTTGCAGGAGGTGTGGTCCATAACACTCTTTCCTTCCTTCCTCCCCTTCTCACATTCTCTCTTCTCCAGACCATGGCAGGAGAAGGATGTGCTCTGCCAGACCATCCTCCCCTCAGACTTCCACACAAAGGGAACACTAGGGTTCTCTATTCCAAAGTAGTTGGGAGTTCTGATCACAATCGGAAGATACATGTATACAACTATGAACTGTGAGTAAAGTATTTCTTATGAAACCTTTACCAGCCTCTGCTCCTGTGTACATTTTATTGATGGCAACTAGCCTGGGTGGTGGAATATCTTACCATAGGAAGGGGGTGCTTTTGCTGGCTGCTCCGCTTTCCTCCCTCCCAACAGTGCTTCCCCGTCTCATATAATCAACACCTTTTCTCTCAAATGTTCCGCCAACTTTTGCTTCTTGGTTTTACTTTTGGGGTTATTCTGGAGTGTCATTGTTGGAATGTCCTATTTTAACTGGTGGCATTGGGTTTTCTGTGGTGTGTTTTTACCACAAGAAATTGTTTTTTCATTGTTAAACCTAGTTAACATTCTATTTCTGAAAAGGTTTACTATGCAGGTTATATATCATCTTGCCCTGGGAAGTCTGATCCTACTGATCTGCAGATAGGAACTTTTTTGCAGCTAAATCTGGATCCATTTCCTGACTAGGATGACAAAGTTGGCTGGCTATCCTACTCTGTAGGCAAGCCACTACCCTATCCTTGTATGCATAGCTGCCATAGGATTATGCCAGTCTTCCAAGCTGAGTAGCCCATAGCGTGATGTGTTGCACCAAGGGGTCTGACCTTTTGATCTCGCTAAACAGCTGATGTGGTGGCAGCTGTAGTGGAACTGTTACTATGTAGGGCAGTAGTGGGGGAGTTAGTGACTTCACAAATTACTGGTGTATGTTGTTTGCTGTACTCTACATGCTACAAGAGCCAGCGGGTGGTGCAGTGGGTTAAACCACTGAACCATGAGCTGTCGATCAAAAGGTCAGCAGTTCGAATCCATGCGACGGCTCCTGCCAACCTAGCAGTTCGAAAGCAAGAAATTGCAAGTAGATTAATAGGTACCGCATCGGCGGGACGGTAACAGCGTTCCATGTGCCTTGGTGTTGAGTCATGCCGGCCACATGACCATGGAAACGTCTTCGGACAGCGCTGGCTCTTCGGCTTTGAAACGGAGATGAGCACCGCTCCCTAGAGTCGGACACGACTGGACTTAATTGTCAAGGGATACCTTTTACCTTTACATGCTACAAAGACCTGCAAAATTGAAGTCGAACCAATAAGCTGTCTTACTTTGGCACACATTTATTGGAGCATTCTAACACTTGATGTTGAACACACAGGGATAGTCATGTTTGCCTGAAAACCACCCTGCCCATGCGAGGCTGCCATGACCACGGCGTGCTTCTTCAGAGGCTCCATATGTCATGAACACTACCAGTGGCTCTTGGTATGCATGGTAACCATGTAGTAAGGAACTGTAATGCCACTTTCTTGGGCCTCTGTGGATGCACAAATCTCAGTGCTTAGATACAGTGTGTGTGTATGTGTGGGGGGGGGGGGGCTGGCTGGCTGTGGGTCCACTAGCAGCTCCCCACGCTCCAGATCAACTTCTGTGTGGGCTGCTGACAAGTAGGAACTGGGTTTTCTATATCCAAAAGCTTTTGTTTGCATTTTACACATAGCCCACTCTATTTTCTATTAAACAGTTGTAGGGCTTGAGCACAAATATGAGAAACTTGTAGCTCTATATGTAGATCTAGTGTGCGTGAATGAGAGATTGAGATTGGAGGTGTTATGCTGGAGACTGGGATTGGTCATTCTTTGTTTCTGTATTGATTTGATAACTTTCCTCCCCATCACCACCAAGCTGCTGTTGGCCACTGAAGGAAAAATTTTGCAGGAACATTTTTTGTACCATAAGTTTCCCCTAGGAGACTAATTACAGCTTCTGGGATGGCTCTAATGGAGAGAGCAAATGGAGGTGGGTGTGGGTGTGGGTGTGGGTGTGGGTGTGGGTGTGGGTGTGGGTGTGGGTGTGGGTGTGGGTGTGGGTGTGGGTGTGGGTGTGTGTACCTTTTTTAATGTACTTTGTGTCTTCATTTCTGTTGTACCTTGGATTTAGTGTGGGTTATTTTGTGACTTATTTGTACATTGTTTGCAAAGCTTTCACAGAGTTGGATCTGATTGTGTTGGATCCTGCTTACCAAAATGGGAGACGTAGAAGCATTCAGGCACCTTTGTTTTGAGAGCTCTCTGACTCATTGTTTTACATTGCCCTTTGTTTAATAAAAAATCTTCAGGAGTGGTTTCTTGCACCTCATAATTAAGAATCTCTATCAATCAAAAATACATTTACTGGCATAACACAAAAGACATACACCCATATATACAAATACATTAAAACAAGTGATACATTAAGAATCTCTACTGTTGGAGTCTAATGTGATTTCCTACTTGTTAGTAGATATGGATATGTTTGTGACTTGACATGTCACCCTTTTTGCTACTGCTGCTTAAAAAATGGGGAAAAGGTATATTACAGTAGCAGAGATAGCTGTCAATCATTTAGGGCAGAAGTCTTCAACCTTTTTTGTGCTGCATCCCCCATCCTCTCCCCACCCCTATCACTGCCCGCCCCTTGCCCCACTCGGCCCCTGCGTGGCCTGGTGGGGGACTCAGCTGCTCTGGTGGGCCTCCTCCACTGGGCCAGCATGTGCATGAAATCATTGGTTTTTGTGCTAGCGTGTGTAGGCTCGATGCCGTCACAAAGCGCTTTATGGCGCTCTTGCAGCATGTGGAGGCCTGGCGCGCCGGCATGCAAGTTAGGTAGGTAGGCTCGCGACCCCCCCCCCATATGAGGCATCGTGGTTGCGACCCACAGGTTGAAGAACACTGATTTAGGGGATGACTGTAGCTGATTGAACTGACCAGTGTTTGATTATTTGTATTATGCTTCTAATGATTGTGTCTTTGAATTTGTTCTTTGGAAACGCCTGTGGTTAAGAACAATGAAGGATTGATTAATGGGATTAAGATAAATTGCATCAGGTACATAAATCCATTTGTCAAGGAAGTTAGATTTCAAATGTGATATGTTCTTGATCTATACATGGTTACTTTTTGAATTCACCGCTTTCTTCCCAGTACTCCAAAGCTGATTGTTTTGACTGATATTGGTAGAGTAGATCTATGGCTCCCCAAGTTTTTCATCTTTCTTTTTTATTTATTAAAAGGTAGTGCTTTTAGTAGGCCAGCGGGTGGCGCAGTGGGTTAAACCGCTGAACCATGAGCTGTCGATCAAAAGGTTGGCAGTTCGAATCCGCAACGGGGTGAGCTCTCGTTGCTTGGCCAGCTCCTGCCAACCTAGCAGTTCCAAAGCATGTTAATGCGAGTAGATAAATAGGTACCGCTTGTGAGAAGGTAAACAGCGCTCTGTGTTCCAGCCGCATGCTACGCACTGCGGCAAGGAGAGTCATGCCGGCCACATGACCACGGAGGCGTCTTCGGACAACGCTGGCTTTTCGGCTTCGAAATGGGGATGAGCACCACACCCTAGAGTCGGACACAACTGGAGTTAATTGTCAGGGGTCACCTTTACCTTTTTAGTGCTTTTAGTAAACATTGCATGTTAGGGAATGCATCACTGAAATATTTTGAGGGGAAGAATGTTGTGCTGTTTTTGTTCTCAGGATAAACTTCATGAAGTTTTTCATGGAAGCTACTGTTATGAATCTTGTAGCTGGAGTGAAAATGAAGCCGTTTCATTTCAAGTGGTTGTCGCTGCTCTAGTGAGCCGAAAAGAAATCTGCAACAGAGCCCAAAATTTCTCATTTCACAGCGACAAACTCTACTTTCTTTCACAGGAAGTTATTTGTTAGGTTTCACTTTTGATGTTACCCGAACGATGGCATTTTCGTTCAGGAAACCCTCCAAGGATTTGCAGGTGAAAATTTCTCAATATTTGCGATTGTTTAGTGGGTTAGTAGGGTTATTTTTCCTGACCATTCAGGATAAATAAGTTATTTTCTTGATTCCTCATGGCAGATGCACCACAATATGGCGTCACATGTTATACGTGAAAAATATGTGTATGCTAGAGACTTGTTAAGTTGTTTTTCCTCCATATTTGTGGAAACCAGTTGCATTTTTGAAGTAGACAAGCTACTTCTTCCAGTCTTGTCTAGCGGTTTAAGGAGTGTTGGTAATGAGATCTCAGTGGCTTGGAAAGATTGGATAGGGATAAGGAATTAATATATTTCTACTCGTATCTGGATATGTTTATATATTTGGTTAAATATTAGCAGTCTAGTGAAGCATACATTCTCAGTGGTGTCACTAGGGCGCGCGCGGCCCCAGGGCGGGGCGCACACGTCACCCTAATGACCCCCCCCACACAGCCCCAAATGAAAGTTTGGCGCGGTCGCTAGGCCGTGTCGCAATTTTTTGGGGGGAAGACTTGACGGGACGCTGCCCCGGGTGCCCCCCGACTCTACCCCCCCTCAGACCGCGCCTTTCTGTTGCAGCCGGCTCTGGGGACATCTTCCCCGGCCAGCTGTCCATAACGTTTTTGCGCATGCGCAGAACGTTTCTGAGGGCCAAGGGCTGCCCTTTTCCCTCAAACGGTCTGCGCATGTGCGAAAAATGTTATAAATTGCATTTTGACGCAGTGGGCCTTCATCAGAAGGCCGTGGAGCGCCGGCCCGGGAGGACACTCCGAGGCCTTCTCCCGGCCTTTGAGCCTCTAGAGGGCTACGCGCGCAGCGGAGGTGACGTGCGTTGGTGCGCGCGTCTCCCTTCTGCGCACGTCACCCCCCGGCGGGCCGGCCCTCCGCCACGCTCTAGCAACGTGGGTGATTGGGTTGTACTCTTTGAAGAAGCAGGTCCTCTGTTTGAGAGTGCTCCTGGACCCGGCTCTGCTTCTGGATCTCTAGGTGGTGGCAGTGGGTTGGGGGGTGCTTTGCCTAGTTTAGGCTGATGTGCCAGCTGCATCCATACCTTAGTTCAGTGGTTCCCAAACTGGGAGGGGTGGCTCCCAGGAGAGCCGCGGTAACCAGCCAGGGGAGCCGTGGAGTGCCACGGAATCCTCTCAGAAAACATTGCAATGTCTATTGACAGGCATCAGCATAATGTAATGGGAAGCTGCAGCCAATGGTCACCAATGGTCAAGGGAGCTGCAGGTTGAAAATGTTTGGGAAACACTACCTTAGTTAGTTGACTATGGTGATCCATGCACTGGTTACCTACAGATTGGGTTATTGTAATGTACACATTGAATACCACCTGGAAACTGTAGTAGGTGCAAAATGTGACCGCACATGAGGTGATGGGGGGGGGGGGGCTAGGTGGTTTGATTTGGTCAAGGACTAGAAAGTTTAATATCTTCCACGTTCCAAAGCATTTGTATTGTATGGTAACGGGCAGCCCAGTCCTATCCTCCCCCAGCATAGGGTGGCCCACGCGGCCCACGCTGAATCCTATCCGGGGAAGGGCCTGGCTGGAGGTTTACTTTGGGTAAGTGGGCATTTGCCGCAATGGGGCTACTCGATTCTCCACCCTAGCTCTTTAGCTGCCATAGAACCGAGCAGCCCCATGTTAGGGCTTGAGGCCTGGGAAGGAGGATAGGATGTGGCGTCTGAAAAGGATGTTGGTCCCACCCCCTCCCAGGCCCAATCCGCCCTCCCCCACCCTGTTAAGTCCCCTCCCCAAGGCCCTGGGCCACTCGGAGCTCGACTTACCCACTCCATGGTGCTGGGTCCAGCGTTATCTGGCAGGCAGTGCAGGCCTTGGCACCAGAGCCGCCTACTCGCTGGGTGTCGCAACACACTTTACGGCGCATTTGTGACACCCGGCGGCAGTGCTGAGGCCTTGGCACTGGTGCCTGTGGGGGATAGGATTGCGCCCTGAGACTGTCAACTCTATGCACAGCTATTTGGGAGTATGTCCCATTGAACTTGGTGGGTTTTACTTCTGAGTAACTATGGATAGGCTGAAGATGGATAGTCTCAAGCTTACGTAGACAACTCTAAAATACTGTACAGGCATGAAACTTGATCGCAATCCTGCCAAATTTCAACACCTTTTAAGTACGGTACCATTCCGTGAGAAAGAGTTAAACACAAGTTTAACTGTCCTATTAAAATCAGTGTGACCTAAAAGTTTTTAGTTCAGTTTGGCTGAACTGTGCCCAGAATGAGTAATTTGAGATGCAGAGAAATTCTATTTCCTGACTCATTACATTTCAGAGCCGGTTCCTCTGGCAGATATAATATAATTAGCATGATTAAAAATTGGGGAGTAGAGCTCAGAAAAACTACTCACTAAGAAATGTTGCATGATGAGACTTTTCTTTTGACACATCAGTATTAATCTAAGTAAACTGAATCTGTAGTGCACACCATGTTAGCTCAGTCAGAGTTGATGCTGTTTCGTTAGGAGATGTTTCTTTCAATAATATGCATCCTGGATACCTAGGGATCTTAAATACTTTGTGCCTTGTGTGTTCTAGATAAAAGATTTTGAAACCACTGGGATAATTGAGAATTAAGTCTGCTGTTGAATGAAATTCTGCTATCTTGTTAAAGGAGGCACAACTGTGAATTTCTGCATGGAGTTGGATAAAATGCTTAAGGATGCACAAAAAAAGTATTTGAGGGAGGTTATAAAATGGTTTGGAATTAAAATTGCTTAAATTTTTGTGCAAAATCTGAAGACTCTTGTAACCTTATTTTTATTGTGTACAATAAAAGGGTGCTGTCAGGGGCATGGAAAAAATAAGAGAGAAAATTCCCGTTCACGTATTTTTAACAGTTCAGTCATAATAGAATGACTAAGGTGATAAACCTGTGTCCAGACTGTGCCACCCTGGACTGCAGAGCACACATGATTTAATACTGTGTGTGTGTGTGTGTGTGTGTGTGTGTGTGTGTGAACCCTACAAAACCCAAAATTCATGCACAGAGAAAATATTTTTTTCTTTATCTAATTTTCAATGTGCATGGAATTTTTCTTTTGTATGGAGAATCATTCACAGCTGCATCCTGCAGGGTGGGGCCTGCGCTGGCGGAGCTAGAGATCTCTTTGGGGTAAAGGGACATTTGTCCCTTTATCCTGAGTAGAGCCCCAGCTGGCTAAGTGGGTCTACTCAAATGTATGCCAGCTATTTTGCTGGTGCACATTTGAGCTGGCCATGTAACGCTGGCCGGGCCTGGAAGAGGGATAGGATATGTCGGAGGAGGCAGCTACTGATTCCTCCCCCTTCCCGGGCCCAGCCGACTAATCTCGTCCTCCAAAACACCCCGTCCCGCCCTCCTGACACCCCTCCGCCACACCTCGGGAACTTACCTCTCTGTTGCGATGTTGATCCATCCAGTGGCACAAGCCACTGGCGCTGCTCACTCGTCAGGTGTCGCAAGCGTGATTTACGGCACGTTTGTGACACCTTAGACCGGTGGAGTGATCGCTCCACCAGTCTAATTGTAGACAGGATTGTGCTGTCTGTCATGCAAGCCCCATCTGCACACCTGAAGTGGTAAATGTATGATTGGGCTGTGTCACCTCCTCTAGGAACTAGACCTGAATTGTCTGGAAGAGAGTGTGGATCAGTGACGCAGACATGAGGTGCGCTATTTCCCCTATTTCTAATGACCATTGTACAGCTCAGTGATGATGATCCAGGTCTAAGTCTAACATGAAATGGAATTTTTGCTTGTATTGTGTGTGTGGGAGAGAAAATATATCTGCTCTCTAGTGTGTAGCCTTTTTTGTCAGCTCCTATTGTGAAGGAAAAGAGTAATACTAGTATGTGGTCAGCCATGAATTTCAATCTGCCATTTTGTTTGGTATGTCTTGAATGCATTCTTGGCAGTCAAACCCACTCTCTTGACCCGCCTGTCAAAGGAAGCCTGCTTTACCCCTCTGCACTTAGCTTTTGTCCCTAGGAAGAAACCTTCCTATCTGGGAAATCTTTGGAAAGCTACAGCAGATACCCAGCAGATGTCTGTTGCCTGCCTGATAGGAGCTCAGGCTATGTCTGTTCATTTACTCTCTGGATTTATGACTATTGTGACACATTTAGGATTTTAAACTTTGCAGTGGTATTAGTTTTATGCCTTTAATTGATATACATTGCTTTGCGCTCCCTCTGACAGAAATAGCAGCTCGCAAATACAATGAGTAAAGTTCACCATTACCTCAGATGGTGAGCTAACGAGAAAAGCAGATGGTTGTGTCGGCACTGAATTGTCAAGTAATTCGACAGCATCCTTTTCAATCTATTTTGTCTAGTCTCAACAAAACGGTGGTATGACAAAACAGTGTGCAGTAAAGTGTTTGTTACAAGTTTTGCGTACCATCAGCACTTAATGCAAGTGCTAAAGCAGTAGTGCTTAAATATTGTTTTACTGAGGAGCGCTACCCTAAGTTCCTCGTTCCTTTTGCACCATCAGTGTTTTATTACCTTCTTGCCAACAGCATGTAAGAGGATGTTTTAAATGTTTCCAGGTTAAAACTCTACTCCTTCTGCCTTCCAGTGTGCAGCTGAATGGTGCATTGCTAGATTTGTACATGTTAAATGTCTCTGCAGCCTGTGTCAAATAAGTGTGTTTCAGATCAAGAACAATCCAAGCTCATTTGCCAGTTGAAACTGTGACTGATGTGCTGCCCAAAGTTCTGCTGTCCCAAGTTCTGCCACCCCCTGATGGTCCAGCCCCTCCATACCAGTGCTAGCCCCCCCCTTTATTGGTGCACATATAAATGCATGCCCACCATTACCACCTCTAAGGTGACTGAATCCCCCCTGCTTGACCAGATGGAAATGATATGTTGGCAGGAACTGTCAGCAGCAGTCTCCTCCCTGTGGTGTCACAATTCTTTGGCAGCAACACTGAAGGCAGCCCCCCAGCCCATCCACCCATCACTTTTTTTTTTTAAACCTTCTTCCCTCTTCAGAGTCTTTGCTCTGCTGCCATATTTTCAAATAAGGCAGCAGGGGCAGCTGGAAGAAGGAGGTTGGGTGAAGCACTGCCTCTCTTCCTGAAAATGAAAATACTTCTTTGGAAGTGGGAAGGTGCTTTCCCCAACTTCCTTCTGCTAACTGGCTGTGCTGCTCTATTTGAGCTACAGAATAAAGACTTGGCACAGGTGAGCAGCGGCAAGATGAGGTGGCTGCAATTGTGGTTGACGGGTGCACCTCTGCCCATCAGCTGCTCAAAGCAGCTTGCCTCCTGGGTGGGCTGACCCTGATTCAGGCAACATATTGGGGCAATGAATATGCATAAAAGGGAGGTTGGGCTCATGCCCACTGATCAACCCTATGTGTGTTCAGCCTTGTGAACTGTACACATATAAGTTTCTCTGTACAAACCCTGCTATTTTTACACGCATAGGAGTTGTTCATTTAATGCCTATAGGGTGGAGGAGTTTCAGAGTGAAGACGCAGACATTTCAGGGGTGTTGTAAGTAGCATGAACACACATTCTCTGCCCTCTATTCCAGGGATTCTCAAAGTTCTCCCTGCAAGGCCGGGGAGAACTCTGAGTGTTTGCGGGGGTGGGAACAGTGGCGGAGGCGATCCTGGGACAAAAATGTAATTTTAGCACTTATCGGGAGTCCTAGAGCCCTCTGGAGGGATCGGGGAGGCCCGCGCTCCCCTCTGCAGGCCTCCCTGAGCTTTAGGTCGCTGCGGAACAGCGATTACGACCACTTTTGGTTTTCAGCTGAAAACTGAAAGTGGTTATAATCGCCGTTCCGCGGTGATCTAAAGCTCAGGGAGGCCTGCAGAGGGGAGCACGGGCCTCCTCGAACCCTCCAGAGGGCTCCAGGACCCCCGGTAAGTGCTAATTTTTTCAAACTTTTTCTCCTGGTGGCGATCCTGAGGATCGCCGCCCCGCCATGCTGTCCCTGCCCCTTAAGGTGGCAGGGGACAGCATTTGGTTCTCCTGGTGGGTTGCAACCCACCACTTTGAAAAACGCTGCTCTATTCTGTTAAAAAAATAGGCTATATGAATGTTGGGTATCATGCCTTTAATAGGTTTCAATTGACTGAACGTGGAGGAAAACATACATTGGTCTGTTACATTTTCACCCCATTTCATTTATCAATATTCTGTGTTGTATTTGCACACCTCGGATTTTAAAGATTTTTCCCGTGCGTGGCTGCCAGTGTTTGGAGACCCGCGGACGGTGCAGGAAATTATCAATTTGATCCAGGACTTTTCCTATTGACATGGCATCTTCACCCGTAATACCAGAAACAAGTAAGATTCTGTGTTGTATATTCTGCCCTTTACTAACATGAAGTTTATTTACTTTTTGTAGGAGAAGATGCAGACAATAAACTGGAATTTTCTAGTCAAAAGATTCCAAAGAACCAGTCAGAGCACTATGAAATAATAATTCCCCGTCTCCTGAATGGTGAGCAGTGGAAGCCGATGAAGAGGTTTAATTCACAGGTTAGTTTTTCATTTGACTGTTTTTTCATTTGACTTCAATAGCATAACCTTTAGAATAGTCCACTTGCATCCATTGTCTCACACTCGCATTTCACCCTTTGTAGCGACCTGAGGCAGAGGAAGGTGTCCAGTTGGACACGTCCTTGCCTCCGTTTGGCTTCAAATTGGCCTCGGGGGGGGGGGTGATGCGGCGGCACAGGGGTGATGTGCGTCTCCCTCTCCGGTCCGGCACCCCCCCCGGCGGCCCACCCCTGCCACGGCCCAACGACGCCACTGTGACTGGCTTTTGAGCAGGGGATACATTCACCTTTACCTATTCACTCACCTACTTTTACTTAAGATATTTTTACATAAGCCTGGGGGAATACGTTTTTTTCCTGTTTGTTGCAGGTTACATTTCCCCCTGAAAGTTGTTGTGGATTTCAATATAAAGCCAGTTTTATTTAAATGATAGTAATTTTTAACATGGATATAAATACTTTTTTCCTAGCATAATAGATTTCAAATATTATGGGGCTAGTCCAATTTACCAGCAGCCTCGGGGCTTGTCCAAGTGCTGCCTTTTTCGTAGGCCAGACTCCTTCATCACACAGAACTAAAAAAAAAACAAAAAAACTAGGTAAGAATGTCTTATGAAAAGTCACTAGCTGCCAACAAAGTCTGTAATTTCACCTGGGAAAAGAGTTGCCAAGCCGCAGGGATCTTTCGGCATAAGTACCAGATCAAGGACCTTGCTAGCTGCATTGCTGAAACAAGTGAAGCTTGTAAATCCTCAAAGCCGGTAAGATTTGGGAGAAGAATGCTAGTGACCCTTAATTCATGGGAACTAAAAGGCTGTAAAGGGAGCGCATTAGTGATTTCTACCGTTTAGCAGCACAGACTTGCATGTGACTTGAGCTGTAAGCCATGGCTGAAGTTCAAAAAAGAGAGATTGTGATATATATATGCAGAATGCAAAAGGGCACAACATGGCCAAAATACTACCCCCTCTAAATAAACTCAGTATTCCTGTGCTACCTGCTCAAAGTCATGACATTTTGAAAGAAAAAAATCTGCTTTTTTTTTTTTTTTTACAGTATTTATATACCACCTTTCTTGGTCATTGGATTTCTCCTCCGACTTTAATCCAAGGCGGTGTACATGGGCAGGCTGTCCTAACCCCCCTTGGTTTTTTTTTTTTTTTACAATATATATATAAATGTCCAATCTTTCGGGAACGGCTACTTTCTAGGTGGTATCCTTTTAACAATCTGACAATTCTGCTTGCTGGCGCCTCCCACACTCGACCGATGCAGCTGGAGGCTCTTATCTCTCCTGCTGGAGGCTTTCACAGCTTTTTGCCGGCCGTGTCTCGAACTTATCAAGTTCACCAGCCTTCAGGCTTTGAAGGCAGCAGCTCTCCCAACTGAGCCAGACTCTTCTGCCCAAATATATTCTGCTTTCCCCAAATATATCAAATATATCCCCAAATATATCATTGCTTAAGGTGGCTAAGAGCAAATTAGCAATAAAACAGGAAATTCGGAACATATTTAGGGTATGGTTACTATTTTAATTTATCTATTGTAAGATACTTTAGATATTATATGTAGAAAATAATGAATAGTATGCTAGTACGATATATTGCTATAACTTTTCAAAATATGATGTATTGTTTTTATGCTTTAATATTTTACTAATAAAACAAATTACATATGAATATAAAGATGCTTTATTTATTTATTTATTTAAAAAATTTATATCCCGCCTTATCCCATGCCGAGACAAATGCCCAAGGCATTTAGAAAGCTTCCGGATATTGAGTTGGATCACGATAGGCTCATAAGAAGAGGTCTTTACTGTCACTGAATCTGACCATTGGACCATCTTGGTCAGCATTGTCAAAGCAGGCTAGTGTCAGCTTTTCAGGCTTCAGCCAGGAATTTTTCTCTGTCCTTCCTGGAGATGCAGGGGATTGAATTTGGCACCTTCTGCCTGCAAAGCAAATGCTCTTCCAATGAGCCACGACCCGTGGCAAATGTCCTTCATTGGTTTGTGCGTATTAGTATTTTCTACCACTGACTAGCAGCAGCTCTCCAGGGTTTCAGACATAGGTTTTTCCCAGCCCAGAGATTGAACCTGGAACCTTCCTCATGCAAAGGATGTTTTTGTCTACTGAGCTTTCGGAAGGAACTTGCCAGAAAGGATGCTATACTCTTGGTCCCAACTAGTCAAAACTGGTACATCAACCGAATATAAGTAAGGGCCCAATCCTATCCAACTTTCCAGTCCTGATGCAGACGCAATGCAGCCCCGAGGTAAGGGAACAAACTTTCCCTTACCTGGAGGAGGCCTCCCTGATCCCCCCCCCAGCACAGAATGCAGCCCATGCGTCAGCGGTGGGGACCTTGGGACGGTGGGCCCCCGGGTGGCGGGATCAGACCCCAGGCAGCAGACGAGCGGGGGGTGCAATGGCAGATTGTCCTGTTCACCGGGGCAAGCGAGGAGCACCGTCGGCGTGTTCGGCCCTCCTGCCCGCCCTGCATCTCTGAGTGCTCGATAATGGCTGCTGCCGTTACATCACTTCCAGTGCGGGGGGTGGTGGTCATAGGAATGCCACTGCCCATGGCATGGCTGCATCGGCACTGGAAAGGTGGATAAGATTGGGCCCTTAGTCCTCTTACAAAGATCTTCAAGAATGGTGATGCTGATAAAGCACTGCAGATTGGTTTTTATGCTCATGCAGTTGTAGCATTTGCATGTATGTTGTGTCAGAAGCTCTGGATACTGGGTGCTTATACCACATGCATATATATTATGCTGGATGCTTATATCGTATTGTTGCTCCCTGAGCAGGTTGATTCTGTTGTCAATCACAGCTGTAGGTGCTGATGATGTATTAAGTCCTGGTGTGTGAGAGTGAGAGAGTGAGAACATGCCGAAGTGTGTGACATGGGTTTTCTTTCTCAAAAAAGGGTGGTGATGCTGTTTTGGAATGTGTATTCTGCGATGGTATAAAATCTGTCAGTATCTTTGGCATTTTTATTCTTGCCTGGGTCTATAGTCCAGTTTGTGTGAACATCTAAGCTCAACTGTCGGAGGGAATGAGGGCGAGTGCACCTAGTACTTTGACCAGTTTTTTAAATTCTGGTGAGTGAGGCTGCAATCCTAGGCTGACTTTCCTGGGAGTAAGCGCCATTGACCATAATGGGACTTACTTCTGAGTAGACATGCCTAGGATTGTGCTGCTGTGAGTGACTTCCATGAGTGAAGATACTAATTTCAGTCACAGCAATGCCCGTAATCTAGAAAGCATACTTTATGACTATGGAGATTGCGAAAGTTTCTTTAGCTGAAATTCTGGCTTTCATGTAGTCAAAAATAATTTGGCTCTGATTTTAAAATACTGGCTCTGATTATTTTAAAGTGCCTATGCAGTGGGAATGTCTCTTCCCCATTTCTATGACACAGTGAGAAATTTGGCTGGAAGCTTGTTCTGCTTGGCCAGTGAAGGCTGTCGGTCTCATAGTAGTCGTGGCCAAAGCCGTCTCGCCACTGATCCTGCCACCCCAGTCGAAAGTGCCAAAGTGTTGCATATAAGGCTGCTGCTCAGAGTCCCTTTGACCCACCAGCTATGAGGCAACATCTCAGACTTGGACCTCGGAATCCCAATCCATTCATATGTTCCCCTGTAGCACAGTGTAGCATAATGTGATGTTCTCTTAATGCGAGCATTAAAAACTTTCCATCGTAAAGGAGATTTTGATTCTACTGAGGAATAGAGTGAATGCCTGGCACACAACATAGCTTTAACAATGCTTTTTAAAAGCTACGACTAATTTGCTACAGCTATGGTGTGTTACACTCTGTAAAGCACTGTGCTGCTTCCATACTGAATTCATTTTAACTCTTTCTTGGCTGTTCTGTATATCTTGCTGCAAGCCATCTCTCCTGCATTTTGGTGCTCAAGAAATAAAATAAATCTGAAAATAGTTCTCCTCCTCCTCCTGCCTGTTTCCAACATATGCCTCTGCACCTCAAAGATCTTTCTCATGCTCACTTCTTATATGTATGTGTCTGTGTACTGCTGCTCCTCGGGATGAGGGAAAAAATGTCCTCTTCCTGGACACTCAGTTTGATTGTTCGGACCACAGAGAGCTGCTCACATAGTAACCTAGGAAAAAGGCACTAAGGGCAGTAAAACACTACTTCCCTGAATTAGTAATTCAAGCCTAAAGCCAGAAGAGTAGTGATGGAGGTTGAGACTGGTTCTCACTAGGAAGGCTTTGAGCAAAGTAGTATGTTCAGATGCTCAAAACTCTCATGCCTGTAATCACAAATGTTAGAGCAGGGGTGTGAAACAGAAAGCCTGAAGGCTGGATGTGTCCCCAGTCCACCTCTGCTGCAACATGCTAAAAAAAGTCCTTACTGTGCCCCGTTAGCAGTTTTCACAAACCAGGAAGTGCAGGATTTCCTCCTTTATTTAAAGGGACTACATGAACAAAGGTGTTCGTTCATGTAGAGTAAAAAACTGGGAGTCCCACACTTCTGGTCTGGGAAAACCACATGACGGAGCACAGTAAGCAAGTGGGAGATCTGCTTTCCGCTTCGTTTTTGCAAGCAGAAAATGAATCCACGTGGCTCATGTTTGTGGCTGGCTGGAGGGAGGTGGGGGAGACTCGGAGTGAAGGGCACCCTGATCCGCTACCCTGTTGCCCCCGCCATCCGTTGCTGATGCAAGCCACATCAGCACACTTCATGGTTGGGTTGGCCCTTCTAGGAGGTCTTGAGCCAACTCTGCACAAAAGTAACATTTTTCATTTTGTAAAGTTTCCTGCCCAGACTCTCTGTTGAACATAGCAACTGGATCTTGCTTCTACAGAAGACAGAGCTGAGGTCCCTTGCCTGAAGAGGTTCCTTTATGTTATAAAGAACTTTATAACAGGATGTTCCGGGTCTTAGAGATTATGAATGTAAGTGTTTAATAGTTTTCTCCTTTTTATTTGTAGTTCAATGCTGTTTAACTCTCAAATTCATAATCTCTAAGACCTGGAACATCCTGTTATATAGCAGACTTAGTGATTGAAATGAGCTGGCTAATTTTACACGCTAACACTTGAAAATACGACTTGCTCACAGCAAAGGAAGTATGAAGGAATCTGGTAAATGAAACAAAGGTTCTTTTGATTCATCTGGCCAAATGTCCTTAGCTAAGTCTTCCCTCCTAAGAGGGCCGATTTTCATTGGCCGATACTGAATTCTGCCTTTTCCAAACTGGAAAAATAATTTCTGGGAACAAATCCGTCCCAGGAAAGCCAGTATTGACTCTGAGAACAAGTTGTTTGTGTCCTCTCCCAAACTCTACATACAGTGACTGTCTTACACTCGGCTTCAGCTCTCTTCTGATGACATGATCATTTTGAAGACAAGAATGGAATTCTTAACTGATTTTTTTTATTAGTTAAAACAGACAGAAGCATTGTTTAAGATTAAGGGCTTTTGGCATTTCTGAACATTACTAGGAAGACTTGGCTGGGAAAGTTGGCAGTTGGAGAAGTGTTAGAGGTTCTTCCCTTGTATAAAATACGTATCCAGAAGCAGGGTGAACTTTATTTTCAGTTGAACAAATAGCCTGGGAGGCAACAAATTTACAGTTTCCAGTGAAAACTAATGGTAATATCTGCCCAGTCTCAGACTTAAAGTGACTTGTTGTCAGGGCTTTGTGTTTTGCGATTCTGTGCAAGCACAGAAGAAACACAGCATGTTGTGCTGAGTTCAGATTCAGCCTTCTGAGATTTTGGCTTACAAAATAAAAAGCAAGATTTTATGGCTGGGAAGATGATTGAATTCATGTAATGGCAAACCATGCTAAACCATAGTTGGCAAACTTTGCAAAATTAGGATCCTAAACCACAATGTAATCCTGGGACTTATTTTGTGGAGTGGTGTGGGAACTGATTCTGGACATCTGCCCCTCTGCCTTGCTCTGTCCGTTGCCTATGTGATTGTTCACTGCCTTTTCCAGTCGGTGCCCATAGCTGAATGTTAGGGTCCTTCACACAGTACAGGTTGAGTGTCCTTTATTGGAAACGCTTGGGACCAGAAGTGTTTCAGATTTCAGACTTTGTTGGATTTTGGAATATTTGCATATACATAATGTCTGCTCTGCTTTCCCCTTCCCATTGCAATGAGCCAAGCCGGAAGGCAGGCTCGCTCACAAAACATGGCTGCGGTGCAATGACAGTGCTGCCTGCCTCTCATGCTCCTGTACCCAACCACTGCCTGCCTGCCTGGCTAGCTGGGTGCTGGACCGCCGTTTTTCAGAACACAAGCGCTGCGCTGACCCCAGAGGCAGCAGTAAGTGGCGGTAGGGAAGGAAGCCTCCAGGTCCCTGCAACTGCCTTTCTGCAGATCTGAAGGAAGACCTGTTGGCATCTCAAAAGCCACGCAGAGAAGAGGCCGGTTGGGGCGCTTTTGAGTGTCATGTTGGCACTCAAAAGGTTTTTGGATTTTGGAGCATTTTGGGTTAGGGGTGCTCAACCTGTACTTTGCTTCTGGGATTGTATATAAGGAAAAACATCCCGTTCTGGGATGGAAGTTTGGCTGGAAAGGAACTAGGACTGGTGTGCCATGATTTATTTATTTTTTTAAAAAAGAAGGTATGAATACTCTAAAGCTGGGGTGAGGTCTGCAAGCTACTGTTACTCTTTTTTTCCAGAGCTTAGAGAACTACCAGTGTGAACTGGTGATTTGGGGAGATAGGAGTCTGATGTAAATTACTGTACAAGCTGTCATTTTCCATTTTGGGATAGTTTTTACACACGTCTCAGTCATGCGTTCTTTCCAGAAGAAAACCATCAAAGGGGTGGGTGGGCTGAAGGATCAGGTGTGACTTTACATCACTGTCGGGGCTACTGGTAGCTCTGGAGTGACTTTCTACCCAACCTTGCTCTAAAGGCACATCAACAACATTTTCCTAAATCTGTGAAAATGACTTAGAACATTTTAGATCCTAGGAGAAAAATAAACCTTCTCCCATGTGGGGCATTTTCACATGGCATTTTCCTGATGCTCTTTTAAGTGAGATAATACAAAAGCAACGAAACCAGTTATTCATAGAAAACCACTGAAAGGAATTTGAAATCTGTTTTGTAAAGGCATCTTGATTTAGATGTAGATCCACAAGACACAAACAGTTTGCTTTTAACAGTAGAGAGAACCCTGGAATTTGTAGCACCTGCTTGATGACAAAATAAATCCAAGCCCCAAATACCCTTTAGGAGGTAAAAAGAGTTGTAATATGTTGCCTCATAAATATACAAAATCCTCCAATGATGATTTAACTGTTTACAATGAGCAAGAGGTAATTCAGAACATGTTTTGGGACATCTGGGCTATAAAATCCTTCTGGTAGATCACACAGGCTATGTTGTTTAGCTGTTTTATTTTCAATTAGCAGTGAGCTGAGACATGGAGGGCTTCTTATTTGGATTTAATTTGAAATGCTCACATGGAGATATCAACATGTGCTTTCTTCTTTAGGTAGCTGAGCATGATGCCCAAGAACAGACGTTCAGGCTGACACACCTGCCCAAAGGCTATTTGCAGCAAGGGACTCCTGTTTGAGCCCAGGTTTCCTATAACAAAATGTTAGAGAGGGTTGCTTGCTCCAGTAATTATGTTGAGATTAGTTTCATACAGGCTGAGATGCTAGAGCCAAGCCTTTGTACGAAATATTCCTTCCATCTTCCCTGTCTTTCATGCATGCAACTAAATCACCTGGTAAGGCACAAAACAGCTGCAAATCATTGAAAAAAATGTATCGAGTGGAAACGTGTGTGTGTGTGTGTGGGGGGGGGGGTGCTGTGAAAACTCTGCCTGTAATATTTGATCTTTGATTGTTATTTACAGAGCTGGAAATTGGACGGTTAATTTTTAGTGCCAAAAAGGGGCTTGCTTTGCAAGGGCCCCCCTGAAATGTTTCCTGAAAGATTCCCAAAGCACACTGATTCATTGAATGGGGCAGGGAGGGCGGATTGGGGCTGGGAAGGAGGCAGTAGCAGCAGCAGCAGCGGCGGCGCATGCCTTTACACCACCCCCTCCAACTCAGGTCCACGTCGACATGAACCAGCTATAGAGCTGGCTCAGGTCCTAATAGACCCAGCAGCCTGGTGCGGGCTTACTCCGAGGCATCCGGATGCTGAAACTCCCCTGTGGGATTCAGCGGCCGCTGCATTGGCACAAATACATTGCTGTGTGGGGAGTTAAGTAGGATTGGGCTGTTAGAAAATGAACTGGAAATTTTTCTGGAGAATTGAGTCCTGGTAATTAAAACATGTTATAAGGCAGTCAGTTTAACAAACAAGCAAGTTTAGCTTTTCTTTTTATACCTTGGGGTAAAAAGCAAGGAAAGGTGACTGTGAGCTTTTCTCCATCTCCTTTTTATAATGCTGTAAATGCCCTTTGAGATGTTTCTTCCAGTGTGTGTTCTCTCAGCCCTGCTGGGATGAATTGATTTTTATTTTTTCTCTAAAGGCTGAACAGTTTCAGCATTGACCCTGAAGCCAGCAGTAGTAATTGACTGTCTGTTTTTACTTCCTCCTTGGTTATATTTCTTTGTCGTCATGAAACAGAATGAGAAAGTGATATTTCAAGCTAAATATACAACTTTCCTACAGTTTATTAATTTGTATAATATCATATGAAACTCTCCTTTCTGCTACATTAATGTTTCAAGTACCCTTCAAGTACGTGGTGTTAATAATTATATTATTTTGTTTCTTAACTTTCTGGCTGTATTTAAAAACTCTCGATATACCATTTCGTAATATTTCAACTGATACATTTGAATATGCTGACATTGCATGGTGTGTTTATACATTTATGAAACTTGTATCCCTAATTAAAAAAAAATCAAGGGATTTTGAATGGTAAATTCTATTTGGCTTGGGAACTCCTCTTCATAATAAGTCTTGTAGCACCATAAAGACTGCTGTAAAGAATAAGAACATAAGAAGAGCCCTGCTGGATCAGGCCAAAAGCCCATCTAGTCCAGCTTCCTGTTTCACACAGTGGCCCCACCAGATGCCTCAGGGAGCCCAAGACAACAAGATAACCTGTTTCCTGCTGTCACTCCCTTGCACTTGGCACAGAGAAAACCCACTTCTAAAACCAGGAGGTTGCTTATGGCTTGTAACCTGTGATGGTCTTTTCCTCCATGAATCTGTCCAAACCCCTTTTAAAGGCATCTAGGCCAGGTGCCATCACCACATCCTGTGGCAAGGAGTTCCACAGATGAATTACACGCTGGGTAAAGAAATATTTTCTTTTGTCTGTTCTAACTCTCCCTCCACTCAATTTTAGTGCATGTCCCCTGGTTCTGGTGTTGTGCAAGAGGGAGAAGAATTTCCCTCTATCCACTCTCTCCATCCCATGCATAATTTTATAAGTCTCAATCATGTCCCCCCTCAGGCGCCTTTTTTCTAGGCTGAAAAGCCCCAGACGCTGTAGCCTTTCCTCATAAAGGAGGTGCTCCAGCCCACGAATCATTCTGGTCGCTCTTTTCTGCACCTTTTCCAATTCAACTATATCCTTTTTGAGGCGTGGTGAACCGGACACAATACTCCAGATGTGGTCTTACCATCAATTTGTACAAAGGCATAATGATATTGGCCGTTTTATTCTCAATCCCTTTTTTTTAATGATCCCGAGCATGGAATTGGCCTTCTTCACAGCCGCCGCACACTGGGTCGACACTTTCATCGACCTGTCCACCAGCACCCCAAGATCTCTCTCTTGATCTGTCACAGACAACTCAGAACCCATTAGTGTATATGTGAAATTTTGGTTTCTTGCCCCAATGTGCATCACTTTGCACTTACTTACATTGAAGCGCATCTGCCATTTTGCTGCCCATTCTCCCAGTTTGGAGAGATCCTTCTGGAGCTCTTCACAATCCCTGCTGGTCTTCACCACTCGGAAGAGTTTAGTGTCATCTGCAAACTTGGCCACCTCACTGCTTATCTCCGACTCCAGGTCATTTATGAATAAGTTGAAAAGCACCGGTCCCAAGACCGATCCTTGGGGCACACCGCTTTTCACCTCTCGCCATTGTGAAAATTGCCCATTGACTCCCACTCGCTGTTTCCTGGTCTTCAACCAGTTCCTAATCCACAAGAGGACCTGCCCTCTTATTCCCTGACTGTGGAGTTTTCTCAGGAGCCTTTCATGAGGGACCATGTCAAACGCCTTCTGAAAATCCAGATATATAATATCCACGGGTTCGCTCGCATCCACATGCTTGTTGACCTTTTCAAAACATTCTAACAGGTTTGTGAGGCAAGACTTCCCCTTGCAGAAGCCATGCTGACTCTCCCTCAGCAGAGCTTGTCCTTCTATGTATTTTAAGATTTTATCCTTAATGAGACTTTCCACCATCTTCCCTGGAACAGATGTTAGGCTGACCGGCTTGTAGTTTCCCGGGTCCCCCCTCCTTCCTTTTTTAAAGATTGGTGTGACATTAGCTATTCTCCAATCCTCTGGCACAGTGGCCGTTTTAAGGGACAAGTTGCATATTTTGGTCAATAGGTCAGCAACTTCATTCTTGAGTTCCTTCAGAACTCTTGGGTGGATGCCATCCGGGCCTGGTGATTTATTGATCTTTATTTTGTCAATTAAGTCTGAGACGTCTTCTCTTTTAACCTCTATTTGACTTAATTCTTTAGTCAGGGGAGACCGTTCCGGCAGTGGTATTTGCCCGAGGTCTTCTGCCGTGAAGACAGATGCAAAGAACTCATTTAAGTTCTCTGCAGTCTCCAAGTCCCCTTATATCACCCCTTTCTCTTCCTCACCATCCAGCGGACCAACCGTTTCCCTGGCAGGTTTCCTGCTTCTAACATATTTGAAGAAGCTTTTATTATTCCCTTTTATGTTGCCTGCCATACGTTCCTCAAAGTCTTGCTTGGCCTCCCGTATCATATTTTTACATTTCTTTTGCCACAGTTTGTGCTCCTGTTTATTTTCCTCATTAGGGCAAGACTTCCATTTATGGAAGGAAGCTTCCTTGCCTTTTATAGCCTCCTTAACTGTGCTTGTTAGCCATGCCGGCACCCTCCTGGACTTAGTCGAGCCCTTCCTCCTTTGTGGGATACACTCCTGCTGGGCCTCTATGACTGTTGTTTTAAACAGCCTCCATGCACTCTGGAGCGATTGGACTCTTTTTTCCTTCCCTTTCAGCTTTTTTTTAACTAGTCTCCTCATTTTGTGGAAGTCTGCCCTTCGGAAGTCAAGGGTTTTCGTGTCAGATTTGCTCGGCACTCTCCCTCCGACATGCATGGCGAAACAGATCGCAGCATGGTCACTGTTCCCCAACGGTTCGGTAACATTTACCTCCCTGACCAGATCTTGAGTGCCACACAATATCAAGTCCAGAGTCACCTGTCCTCTGGTCGGTTCCGTGACAAGCTGCTCTAAGGCACAGTCATTTAACATATCCAGAAATCCAGTCTCTCTTTCATGACCTGAGCATGAATTGACCCAGACAATGTGAGGATAATTGAAGTCCCCCATGACTACAACCCTGTCTCTCGTTGACACCTCCCTGATTTGCTTCCTCATTTCAAGATCCCCTTCAGGTTTTTGATCTGGAGGATGGTAGCATGCCCCTACTATTACATCACTCTTTGAGCCTGGTAATCTAACCCACAGTGATTCTATGGAGGAGTCGGAGCCCCCCTCCAGCTCTACTGTGGTGGATTCTACCCCCTCTTTGACATAGATGGCCACCCCACCTCCAACACGCCCCTCTCTGTCCCTCCTATAGAGGGAGCAGTCGTAAAGGGTGCTCTGGCAGTGCGCAGAGTGTAGCAGCGCTGGTGGGAAGACTGGAGCCTTCCCGTGCCCACCGGAGGAATGCGCTGGACCCTCCAAGGCAGGTTGGACATTGGAGGGGGTGGGGGCAGGGACACCAAACTCACGGCACATCAATGTGCATGGCATACTGGTTGAAAATCATTGGTTCAGAAGGTAATAGTAGGTAAATAAAGCCAAATAATGGACTGGTGATGCATTAAGCTGTCTGACCTTAAGAGTTCATTTAGAGAGGTGATGGATCTGGTGTTACTCCTTCAGAGACTATTGAAATGAATTCAGTTTGAATTCGAATCTAAATGGTTGAACATAATTGAATTCTCCTTGATTGACCAAGTTCTCTTCAAATTCCTATTATTTCGAGGTCACAGTACAAATTGATTCCAACCAGCCCATTGCAGCAGCTACTTGGATTCAGAGATCTTAAGAAATCAAATGATTTACTAAAAATGGGATGAGAAAAAACTTTTTTAAATGCAGATTTTGCAATAATAAAAAGCAAAAACCCATAGACAAGCCATGAATAGTTTCAGTAGACGGAGAGCATGACCAGGTACATTCATGAATACCGTATGTCTGTTTTTATATATTAAGCACATCTTGTCAGTGTTTTTCATGTGCATAATGTTGGTTCACTATGAAACAGAAGCCAGTCTTGTTTTTTTTAAGTTCTTGTTCCTTCCCACATTCTTTTATAGCATCATGTCAGTGTGAACATTAAGATCCTATGCTGCATTCTACTCCAGCCATCAGTCATATGAAGAATATTGCTTCCAATTTTGTGCTGTCAAAAAGCAGACACTAGTCAACATATTGCCTATCAGACAGTTCCTCTTTCCAACATTAGCCACATCTTTAGACATCAGCTTACCTGAGTCTAGTTTCTTGCAAATTGGCAGCTGCAAAATTGTCTTAATGAAGGGTGTCATTTTGTTTGTTTTTCATATCTCATTAGACTTGTGCTTTTCCGCATCTGGTTCCTTTTGATGTAGACTAAAACATCTTGGAAGAATAAGTGAGACCTGCTACACCCAAGCTGTAGCCCTATACACACTTTGGAGTAAGCTCCATTGAACTCACTGAGATTTCTTCTGAGTAAATATGCATAGGACTAAGCTGTACATACAGTAATAAAATAACTTGCCCTTTTGGGATGGCCATTTGACATAACTTCAGGCTCCTTAGATAAGTGCACTGTCTTCTTTTGTTCAAGATAGACTAGGGGTTCTCAACCCCCTCGGTGCAGTGTACTACTTTTGGGGCCGCTGCCGCACCGAGTACCACCAGAAGTATGTGGCAATGACATCATCGCCACTTCTGAGTTTTAGCTGTGTCAGAGCCCAGAAATCAAGTAGTAAGGGGGTGTGGGCGGGCGGGCGGGAGGGCCCTTCCAAGCATGGGAAGCCTGCACGCTTGAGCTCTGCAGACTGGCCAGAACACAAGCCGTCATTTTCAGGGCTCCTGTGTCACGCGACTGCCATCTTGCCGGCTGAGGGGTTCAAGTATCGCCAATCAGTGGTCTGTATACCACTAGCGGTACGAATACCACTGGTTGAGAACCTGAGATCAAGCGTGTCGTAGTGTGTTGCACAGGGCGGGCCGCCAGGGGGTGACACGTGCAAAGGGTGACGCGCGCACACCCGCATGTGTCGCCCCCGTTCTGCGCAGAGGCTCCCAGAAGAAGGCCTCGGAGCGTCCGCCCGGTCCGGGGCCTTCTGAGAAGGCCCAATGCGTCGACGCGTCATTTATTAGCTTTTTCGCGCATGCGCAGACCATTTCTGAGGGCAGACCGTTTCTGAGCCCTTGCCCTCAAACGGTCTGCGCATGCGCGAAAAAGCTAATAAATGACGCGTCGACGCATTGGGTCTTCTCAGAAGGCGCCGGACAGGGCGGACACTCTTAGCAGCCGGCAGCAGCAGCGGGGGTAAGTGTCACCCTAGGGCAGGGGTGACGCGCCCCCTAGTGACGATGATGCCTGAGATAGACGCATCTTGCCTTTTCTTAAGTTTACTCTTCTAAAGATCTTGTTCAAATGACTTTATCTGACCTTCCTATGTTAAGAGTGTAGCAAACTGGACTAGTCTCATCATTCACTTCTGCTTCTGAAAATATCTATAGATTTTTGTCCCCTTGCCCTTTTGAAGTTTGTTGTATGCAAGGCTATTGATCAAAAAGCCTCCATTATTTGTTTCTGGATAATGCCCTTATATGAGGTCCATGTGCAACTTATATGAGGTCCATGCCCTTATATGAGGTCCATGCCCTTATATGAGGTCCATGTCCCCTTTTATTCCACAAGGCACTGCTAAGGAATATCCTACGGACATGGTCATCACTACGTGTAAAAAACGTACCGGTAGTTCTATTTCTGTTTTTGTCATCTGACCAAAGTTCTGCAGTTTCTTCATTTTCTGTGTGTCTTACTGTAGTTGGGGCCTGAATGCGGGCAAGCTGAATCCAGATAAGACTGAAGTAGTGATGGCCAGCCAATTTTCCTTTAGGAAAGACTAAAATAATAAGGATTTCCATTCACTGATTGGATTCATTCTCTGAAGTGCTCTTGGATAAGATGCTGTGCCTGGAAGCTGACATTGCAATGGTTAGACTGCCATCCATGCTTCTGTGATCTCAGGGCTCTTAATATTTAATTTAGAATTTAATAGTGAATATTTGTTAATGTTCATTTCAACTAGTTTGGGGGTTTAATTACATTTTTTCACATTGGTTCTTTTTCAAACCTACATGATGGGGGTAGGCTAGATACTAAAATAATAATAATAATAAATACAGGGAGAGGCTTTTTCCTGTGGGAAAGGGCGATTTTTCATTGATCTGTTATTCACTTTAAGATGTGGAGGAGTATGCTACACGATTTGGCTGTGGGAGACTACAACAAATAAGGGGTGTGTGAAGAACTGCTGCATAGTCCTTAACTTACCTTGTCAGTGTTCGACCTTGATTTACTGAGTGTGCTTTTACAGTCTGGTTATTCTCCTTTGAGGAGAAGTATTTAAATGCAAGGAGTAAATATTTTCAGTTTATAAGAGCACTGCTGGATGAAGCCAAGAATCTGTCTAGTGCAGAATTCAGTGTCCAGCAATGATCAGCCAGGTGCCTCTGGAAAGTGAAAAGCAGCGCATGAAGGCAAAGCTCTCCACTGAGTGTGTCCCCAGCATCTACTGTTAAGAGACAAATTGCGAGATAGCGGCATGACTAAATGAGCTGTCATGTTCTACTGCAGGGGTTCTCAACCCCTAACCGGCCGAGTACCACCTCTGGCGCCACTCTCTTCCTGCGTACCACCAGAAGTGACTGGTGAGGACATCATCACCAGTTGCTTCCGGGTTTTCAAGTTTTTGGAGGCCAGAAAATGCAGGTAGGAGACTCTGGGTGGGTGGGGCCTTCTCAGCATTCCCAAGAGGCTTGGCCAAATGCAGGAGCCTCTCAGGAGCGAAAACGCATCACCGAAAGTGCCGCGTTGGAGCAGGGTTCCGGTGGTCCAGCAGTCTGAGTACCACCAGCAGTTGGCTGAGAACCCCTGTTCTACTGTTATTGCAAGTCAGTTTTTGACATTACTGTATAGTATCTGTTGCTTATTCTTGTTTAGCATGTGACCAGGGCCTGCTGAAGCTATTGGGCTACCTGGGGCACTGCCACCCCATGCCCCTGCACCCCTTACCTGGCTCCTTTCTCCTTAAATTAAAGCAGGTTTTATAGAGCACACTGGGATCTCTCCCAGTGTGCTTGGCATTTCCTGCTTTGTTTAAAGAGCCCGTGTGGAAGAAAGAAGAATCCTTCCTCTACTGGGTTCTTGAATCAAAGCAGGAGTGAAGAGAGCACTGGGAGCGATTCTAGCACTCTCGGCATTTCCTGTTTAGCTTCAAGAGCCCACACAGTCTGGATGGATGTTCGGGGCACAACAGAGACGAAGTTTCTAGATACTCAAAATCACTGTTTCTCAGAGTGTGCTCCTAGAGCTCTGGGGCTCCCAGAGAACGCCATAAGTGGTCACTATTTGCTAGGCGCTGTGCCACTCTGCACATGCACCGGGACTCTGGTGCTCCCTGAGACTCCAGTGTAAGAGGCTCCAGAGACCACAACGTTTGAGAACTGCTGATCTAAATGACTATTGGAACAGTTGGAATGCCTTGGAACAGTTGGTTACCAGGAGGGAGGTGACTCTGAGTGGCACCCAGCAGAGGCGGAAGAAGGACGGAGCACGCGGAGCACCTGCTCCAGGCGGCGGGCGCGGGGGGGCGCAGTCAGCGTTGGGGGGCTTACTTACCCGCGCGATGTTTCGGCCCTCCCACCCTCCCTGGAGCTTGTTCGGTTCCAAAACGGTGCTGAAACCAGCAGGGGGGGGCGTGTTCGGAGTTGCGCTGGGCGCGACGATGTCACATCACTTAGTCCCCACCCCCTTGGCCCGGGCGTCGGGAGGGCTAGTGGCATTACTGGCACCCAGGATCTGGTGCAAAATTAAGATTTGTTGAGCTGAATGAGAAACGTGACTACAGTGGTATTGAATTCCACATATATATAGGTGGAAAAGTTACCAAGAAAGTCCCAACACAATTGCATTTGACTTCAAAAGAGGAAACCTCTTAAAAACGAGTCAGTGTAATTTGTTTGAAATTGAAGCTAGTTCTACTGCTCTCTCTCTCATAAAATAAAAACACTAAGGGGTGTTTTTGTTTTGCTGTCCCTCTTTGTTTTCTGTTCCTCCATTCCTATCAGATATGTTGGACTTATGCTTTCACACCCCCAAATGGCCTCATAGACGGTTGAACTACAAATATTGTGTGCAGCCCCAACTAGCCTCAGTTGGTCGTAGCCAATTTTTTGTCAAAATAAATGACATTAATCTTTCACATCTGCATGTGTTCAAAGTACTCTGAGAGGAAATCGCATCTCGCAGTCAACATTCAGTAAAAATATATGTTCAACTTGGGCTTTTTTGCTTTGTAAAAGCAGTTTCCAAATCTTATTTATCTGGACTTGTATAGAAAAAGCACAACTTTTCATTCCACTGAATGACAACCCATTTCAACTGGCTGATGCAAACATCAGAAAGATCATTTTTTAAAATTGATGATGAAGATTTCTGACTTTTGGGATATGGGAAGATGTGGTGTTGACGGTCAGTCAGGATGGGCATCGGTCAAGGGCCTTCGTCCTTCAGATGCCCTACCTAACCAGGCTGATCCAATACCAGTGGCCTTGGTGGTGCAAAGTGGCAGAGAGACTGCATAGCATAGCAGTTCCTTCTCCCTGTGGCCAATAGCTTTTTCCAGAAGCCAATGTGGAATTTTCCCCACAAATAAAAATCAGTGAGAGTATTAAGATTGCTTAAAAACGGGATTAAAAGCCATATGAAAATAGTTTGTTTTAAAAACACGAATAAAAAATTAAAAACATGAATTCGTATTTTTTAAAAACCAATCAATCTTTGTACATAATGGCTGACCATGACAGTTTCAGATCTTATCTAGTATTGTTAGGAAAAGCTGCTCCTGTCACTGCTCCTGTCACTACTGCTCATTACTGCCAGTTCTGGGAGGGGGGGTAGAATCATTACTGGTCTCTACCTCAGGGCCTGCCAGCACTGGAGGTGGGTAGGGGTTTGGTTTTTTAGTGGTAGCTGATTTCAGGGATAGGCTTCTACTGGTAATAAGGATATACTCTTTGTTACATGCTGACATTTGTAGAGAGGCATTTTTACTTGGAATGTATAGCTAAATAAATAAAGGGAAATGCCTCAAAATGGAAGGCATTTATACATATGAATTTCACGTAAGACATTTTAGCAGTCCTCTTTTATTAATTGGAAGATTACTCTGTATAAGTAAGGCAATTTCTTGAGTTCTAATATGCTTCTAGTTTTTTTAAGGTAAATGTATTCTTAAATAGTTGTTTATATATAAAATAAAGCCCCCCCCTTTTTTTTTTTTACAAATGCTATCTGAGATTGAAAGAGCTGTAGAAATTTTGAGCATTACTTTAATAAGGAGGGTTTGGCAGCTCTCTAGTTTTGGGCCAATCCAGATGTGTTAGAGAGAGATCTGTAATTAGAATCCCCTGTGTTTTTGTCTTAGTTTTTCTAATGTTCAACCCTATGGGCAGATGTCTTCCTCTCACTCCATGGAGTTATTTCGGGGGAAGGGAGAATCGACGGGGGGGAGTTAAATAACTCTCTGAGCACTGCTTGTTGGGTCTTCCTAGTAATTGCTGGAGGGATTCTTGTTAGCAAAGCAAAAACCATGGATCTCCCACATCATGTCTGGTTTGATCCACAGCTGTGAGGTAGATGAGGGAGGGAATTTGGGCTCAGAAAACTTTTAAAGGGATAAATGCTGAGACTGTGAGTGAGAGCAGAGGCGTCACTAGGACGCACGTCACTCCAAGGTGGGGGGGGCGCGTCACCCTAGTGACGCCCCCGATTATGCCCCCTATATAAACTTTGATTTTTGGGGGGGCGACCCGGCTGCACCCTGCCCCAGGTGCCCCCGCCCCTTCGCGTCGCCCTCCGGACGCTCCGAGGCCGGCCCGGGAGCCGGCCTTGGAGCGTCCGGCCCGGCCGGCGCTCCAGGGCCTTCTGAAAGAAGGCCCAATGCATCAATACGGGTACTTTTACTTGTTTCGCGCATGCGCAGAACGGTTTCGGGCCGGCCTCGGAGCATCCGGAGGGCGACGGAGGTGACGTGCGTCATGGAGGTGACGCGCGCGTCACCCCGTGGCGGCCCGCTCCCGTCGCCTCATGGGAGCGACGCCACTGAGTGAGAGAGAGAGAGAGAGAGAGAGAGTGCAATTTCAACCACTCAGTGGGAAGAGGCAACAAGCTGAGAGGAAAGATGACATTTTCTCTTACTTGTGTGTTACCTTTCAGTGTTATCTTCCATACTATATTAATCTGCACAGATCCAAAGACCTGCTTCCATCACTTACAGCGCAATCCTGTGTAACTCTTGCACCGGTGTAACAGTAGATCCACCACCGGTGCAGTCATGTCACTGTAGCGTGGCACCCGCGCGTGTTGCCACCATTCCGTGTGGAAGCTCCGAGGCCGGAAGAAAGCCTCAGAGCGTCCGCCCCGTCCGGCGGTCTGGGGCCTTCTGAGAAGGCCCAATGCGTTGATGCGGCATTTATTAGCTTTTTCGCGCATGCGCAGACCGTTTCTAAGGGCAAAAGGGCAGCCCTTGCCCTCAAACGGTCTGCGCATGCGTGAAAAAGCTAATAAATGCAGCCTCGACGCATTGGGCCCTCTCAGAAGGCACCGGACAGGACGGTTGCTGTTAGAGCCGGGGGTAAGTGTCACCCTAGGGCAGGGGTGATGCGCGCGCCCCCGCTCCAGGGTGACGCCCCCCCAGCGACGATACTGCACCAGTGTAGTGCACTTATGCCAATGTAACTTGCCATACATCGATGAACGCAGGACGGACACCAGCGTAACCTCTCTCGCAGGACAGACGCCACTGGTGCAAGAGTTACAAAGAATTGTGCTGTTTGTTTCGTCTGTCTCTTTCCCTGTATCCCAAGTATATAGAACTATTTTTTTTGCTGCTTTATAGGGATTGAATCCCAAACCACTGCAGAGCCAAAGCTGCTACTTTATCTGAAAATATGAAACCAAGTGGGCCATTTTTAAAATAAAAATATCAACCTATTATTTCTTATTTAGCCAGGACCTTCCTTGCAGCCTGCACTCAAACCTTCCTAACTGCCCTTAACTATCACTTCCAGATGATCATTCTCCCTTGCTTCTAAGATCACATGGTATCTCCAGTCCAATGCCACCAATCCCTAAGGAGTTCTGTTTCCCACCAACCAATTAAAAGGGTGTTCTTTATATCCCCTCTTCAGCTCCAAGCTCTCGGTTCTCATAGCTATGTCTAGGCAGAACAGCAGGGGGTATTTGTAGAATCAAAGTTTGAATCAACATATTATAAGTACTAAACTAAGTGGTAAATGTGTGAATTTGATGCTTTTATTCCTGATGGGCAATCAAGCTTGGGGAACAGTACAGTATATGACCCAGCGTGAACCATAACTCCTATGCATTTTCGTGCCTCCAAAAAAGAGAATAGGGAAAGTGATTTGTTTCTCAAATTTTATTGCACAGTCTAAACGAGAGCAAGATCCTTCTCCAGATTTTATAGTAAAGAGGAAGAGGTCAGAAGAGAATTTAACTTTAGTTTTACCTTGAGTTTAGTTTCAGATGAAAATAGATTTAGTGTGAATGCTAAATGCTACACTCGTACAAAAGTGTTTCGCAAAGTAGATCTTTATTTTCTCTTTGACACATAAACAGCATAGGCAATTTCATAGCAAACAAATGTCTTGCTCTTCTCACAGAGTCCATAGTTGTACCACTGGAGGAGAAACGTCTAAACCAGAGGTACCCCTAGGGGTACGCAGACCTCTTGCTGGGGGTACTCCAAGCCCTGTCCCTTATCTGCCCCATCAACAGCTAATTAAGTGTTAATTAACATGAATTTTAAATTGTAATTATTTTCGGAGCCGTTCTGTCTCTCTGATTTTGGTTTTGGGCTTATTTTTGTACTTTGGAAAATGTACTTTGGTGGGGTGGGGGAGGGAGGAGCTGATTTTGGGAAGTGTGACTTGGAGAGAAAAAGAGATCCGTGTGTGTGTGTGTGTGTGTGTGTGTGTGTGTGTGTGTGTGTCACACACACAGAGTTAAATAAGACATTTTTCACATTTAAAATTGTTTTAGTACTTTTTATTTAATGATTGATTACCTAATTAATTAATTAGCAGTTAATTAGCAGGGGGTACTTCAGAAAATTGGACTGTGGTCGGGGGTACCCGGGCCTTCAAAGGTTGAGAACCCCTGGTCTAAACAAATGCTAATCAGTGGATTCATCAGGTTTTGTCGGTTAGAATGCAATAAGTAGTAAGAATTGTACTATTGGATTCACCAGTTTTGAAATATTTCATTTCTGTTCAGGTGCCTTTGTTGGAGGAAAGGCATTTTTAATTTTTACTGAGAAAAATGAGGATTATTTGGTATTGGATACTGTATGGCTAACTATGGTGCAATTTATGTCTATGTGAAAAAAATACTCTTTGACTTTCTCAAGAGCTGTAAAATTTTGCATGTTCTGAATCTGTAGCCGTGTATGTTTTGGACATTCTGTAAAGAAAATATAAAGCATTTAGCATTTGTTCAAGAAAGATGTCTTTTGCTTGGTTCAATACATTTTTGGTAAGAGACATCAAAATGGAAATACTCCACTTTTTCAAGAAGCAAACATGCAGAAAGATTCAAGGTAGTGTTGATGTAATTGTTTGTGACATGGGCATAATGCCCTTTTTAAGTTAGCACAATCTTATGTTTTGTGGATGTTGTGCTGGCTTGCCTGTTTGATACAACTCATTTTAGAGAACCTCTAAATGTGTATACAGTATATTGAAGTCTTCAGAATGACCTCCACTGTTGCTGAACTACTAGAAAAGAATGTCATACCTGAAATAATACTTCGAAACCATGTGCTCTCATCAAAGACAGTTTGCCTTCACTTATGCAAGCATGTTGTTATAAATAGTATCTAATAATAATTGCCTGGCCATGAAAAACCTGAAGGACTATGAATAACCACATTCTTCATCCTGCATCTTAAGAAGAGGGTCTCAGACTTTGGGGAATTTATGCTGCTGCCACTGCAGTGCAATCTTACTCTTATTTTGTCCTTTCGAAGTTCTTCAGTACTGATATCTTTGAGCTCTTGGAGCCATTTACCTGACATTAAAGTGGTAATCAAGAGTACCTCTAAATATTCATGGCAATAAATGACTCCCAAGAGTCTGATGAATGCCAAGGCTGCAGCCTGAAGTGTTTGTTTAGTGTGGTCAAAGAATCCAGTTATTGCAAAGTTCACTTGGAAGCTGTATTTTAATCTTGTTGCCGGCTTGCATGCAAAAAAGGCATCTGAATCTCCCCTACTGACACATGAAATAGATGGCTCTAGAGGACGCTCCCTCCCCCCCACTTGGAAATTCTTCATTGTAGGCCTCAGACAGCTGTAGTTCTGCCAGGTTGCAACAATCTGTACTCACTCGGAGTGCATGTGAACTTTTGCATGTGACCTGCTTCCCCCAAACTTACTCCCACTGAAGATTAGGCCCAAGCCAAGCCCTGACTGAAGGGAACCTGCATGCCTGTCCTCTCCCACGTAGCCCTAGGGGAGGCACTTCACCAAACTATGGAAAAAGGAGATCCTTCTCTTCTGAATACTGATGCTGCTAGTGTTTTAAATGTGGGGGTGGGAGCTGTCATAAAGCACAATAGCCTGTGCCTGTTCCATCAGGCAGTTGTCCCAGTGGGAGAGAGTAGAAGTCATGGGAAATGCTAGGTAGCCAAGCTCTTGGTTCCGAACCTTGGTATGTGATGGCCTCTTGGGTAGGGGACGCGGGATTTAGTGTATGAGAAACAGCAAAAAGCCCTTAGTCCTTCAAGTTGCTTCTCTAAGGAAACTTGCTCAGGTAACGTGTGCCCTGAGCTTCATAGAAGACTCATTTACCACAACGTACAGGGTAGACAGGACAGGCCTGATTTACTGAGCAGCCCCCCGCCGCCCCCCCCCCCCGGTCCTTGCAAGCATTTTCTCCAGTGTCTTGACTATACAGTTTGTGTTCATCCTGGCCTAGCTTCTCAGTACAAGCTGAATGAGGTAAAACTGTCTTTCACCTTGAGATATGAATTCTGCATCATTTTCTAACCCTAACCCAGAGGCCCAATGTAGCTGGAGTTGTACGTGAACTGTGAAGCTTTTTTACTTCTATTCTTTGATAACAACTTGTTTAAAAAAATAAACAAAAATTCTTATCCTTATATCTGCGGTCCCTTTCCGTATTGTTGTCCCTAGAGGGCCCTAATATAGAAAAGGGGAGGGCTGGAGGAGGAGGCTGCAAAGAAAGGAAAGGCAGCATGAAGGGAAGAGAAAAGAGATAACAGCTGTAGCAGTGTCTTTTAAATAAACAAACAGCTTGTTGATATTTAAGTCTTGCTGGCCACATCCTTCATACCAGGAGCAACATGCAAAAATTTTATATTGAGTTTAAAAAACAAACAAACAAGAATGTAGAACTTTCCCACCCCTGTTGTTCAGTCTTTGAAAGCTAAAATTTCCAGGTCTATTAGTACACATAGCAAGTTCATTTAACAAGTTCATTTATCCGAAACACTACAAAGTTAATTTAAGACACAATTATGAACAGTTTTGTACAGTTCTCGTTATCCGCTAGGGTTAGGTTCCTGGAAAACTTAGTGGCTACTGAATTAGCAGATACCGAATCACTGAGCCTATGGGAAAAATGGGGTTCGGTTCCAGGGGACCTTCTTTGCCATACACTATATGACCTTTGTGAACCTGAATTTTACCTTGAAGTCTCTGGTCTGGTTGATAGAGGGGGCAGCATCCAGTATACCACTTTGGATCTTTGTTATGGAACAATTCCTAACTCTAGCAAATTATTATTCCTTCCTAACAACGTTATGCAAATATAAAAGGTATTGTACAGTATCTTGGAAGCCCAGAGAGAGCACAAACAGTTTCCATTGTGTTGCAAATGGAAACACAGAAAGCACACACACAGAGCAAATTCAGAAGAGAGAGATTACCTTTTACAGTACTTGCAGCAAGGCAGGAAAATTTGCTCCCAGAGCAACTGTGGTGACCTGCGAAAAACTAAGTACACACCCATGAGAACAATGGCCCCGACTAGATCACAGATAGTGAGAGCAGACTGCAGATACTGAGAGAGAGGTGGCAATTCTGCCCCTTGCAGATACGCAAATTTGAATTTGCAGATAGTGAATAGTGAATTCCCGAAAAGAAATGGCCTTATCTGTTTAGATCATCCTAGTTAAGTGTTTTAGGCTCCAGTTAAGTACTCACTGGCCATCAAACTTCTTTGAAGTGGTCTACTTTCTGCTTCCCTTGCTGGGTTCATATTTACTGTATTAACTTGCCCATTTTCAGCACATCCAAGTTCTTTGCATCTACTGGTAGTTCCTTTCTGTCGTTGGGCCAGTACATTTCCACTTGTGTGCTGTAGCCAGGCGTGCTGCTATCAAAAGATTATGGATTAATTTCTTAGAGAAACAGCTTGCTTATTGTCACTGATATAGCCCAGGAGCATTGTAAATGGATTAAAGTGTAGCTCATGTTTTGTAATTTGTTTTGTGGTGGCTCTGATCATTTTCCAGAATTGTTGCCTTAAAAATCTTCTAATCATGTAAAATCCTCTCACATACCTCTCTGGACCAGGATCAGTATCTGAAATTTTGAAATTTTTATAGATTTGAGCATGCATGCATACATTCTCTCCAGTAAAGATTGTAATTATAGCAAACTGGTTTTCTAAATTCTTATGTTTTAAGGGAACGCTGTCGGTTGGGCATTCTGAATTCTGGAGCAATATAAAGTTTTTAGCAGGGGGGTCGGCTGATGTGGGGCCGGGGGGCGGTGGGCCCCAGGGCGCAAGGGCGGGAGGTGGTGCGGGGGGGCGGGAGACATCCTAGGTTTCGGTTTTGTTTTTGATGTTTTCCGGGTTTTTTTTCGCTTTTTAAAAAGGTTTTTTAGGTGTAACGGGGATTCTAGGTCTATGTGTTTGCTTTGCTGCACTTATCTTTTGTATCTAGGGCCTCCCGACGATCTCTCCAGCGACGATCTCGCTCCTCTGCTGCCGCTCTGCTAGCGCGAACTCTGTAAGCCTAAGCGTTACAGAGTTCACGCATGCGCAAAGCAAACAGCCATCACGCATGCGTGAACTCTGTGATGGCTGTTTGCTTTGCGCAGAGCGGCAGCAGAGGAGCGAGATCGTCGCTGGAGAGATCGTCGGGAGGCCCTAGATACAAAAGATAAGTGCAGCAAAGCAAACACATAGACCTAGAAGCCCCGTTACCCCTAAAAAACCCGCTGGAGGCCCCGTTACCCTAAAAAACCTTTTTAAAAAGCCGAAAAAAAACGGGGAAAAAAACGGAAAAAAAACAAACAAAAAAAGAAAGTAATTAGCATAATTATGTTAATTAGTAATTATGCTAATTACTTTGGGGGCGTCGAGGGGTGGGCCCCACCCTGTTCTGGGGCTAGGATCGCCACTGGTTTTTAGTCTTATCAACAGTTCAGGCACACATCTTAATTGTTTTCTGTGGAGTGCTAAATCAATAAAATCAACATGTTTAAGGAGTTCTGTGATTGGCCAGCATAAATTAAAATCTTAGTCAAAGAGTAGAAGTGGTGTTGACATTTTTAAAAATGCAAAAGGAATAGTGTCTTGCTATTTACTTAGAATGGGTTCTATCCTTCTGCTGATCTTGTTGCAGCTTTCCTCCTTAAAATAAGAGTTGAATTGTGCAATCTTTGTACCTTTTTGCAAAGCAAGGTGCCTAAACTTCTTTTTGGAGTAATGAAATTACTCTTCCATTTCATTTTTCAGAGCCACCCAGCAATGCTGAAATTTCTAATACAAGCTGAAAGTGCACAACTTGTCATCAGTCTGGAAAGGAATGAGTAAGTAGTTCTAATTTATATTCCTTGCACTCTAGGATTGCAAAGTTAATATTGATGGGTTATGGAATGCATGGGAATCATGGCCCAGTCTATCTAGCTTTAGAAAAACAGACTTGTGTAACCATATTTCTAAAGGTTTTCTCCCCTTTAAAATAAGATGGTATTTCTGTGAAACTGCACGTATAATTCACATATTTCTCTTGATGTTGCTGTAAACCTACTTCTCTTTTTCCGCCTTTTGTAACCCTCATTCACACTATTAGAGACAACCCAATCTTCCTGAAGCAATTCTTTTCCTTTATTGCTCCTTTTGATGGTGCTGCTTATTTTGGCAAAGGTTTGTCTGTGGTCCAAATCTGGCCCACTAGCAGTTGCCAGTTGGTTTGCCACTCACTTCTAGTAGATAAAAGAGCCTTTTATCCCTAGCTGGCCTTCTAATAGCTGGGGGTGTCCCCGTAAAACAGTTTTGGATTGCTGTGAGTTAGCCCAAAGGCCCCGAAAGGAATTACAAAACATAGTCTTAAGAGAGAGAGAGATCTCTCAATAGAATCTTTATTCCATTTTGAAAATTTGACATGGCCATGGGTCCCAGCAATACAAATCGAATCAGAGCTGGAACCCCGGGCAAAGGACTGAGCATGGTCTTATACCTACACATTTTACATATTCATGAAGGGTGGTACAATCCAAAATTACAGCACAAGTTGCCTACGTGCTTTCAGAAACAAAGAGAGAAAGAGGGGAAGCCAAACCCCTCCTTCCCTTTGGTGGAAAAGGGGCCTCTTGTAGCTCTGTGTGATGTTCCTGAAGCAGCTTTTCCCATAGGAGAGACAAGCTGATTTCTTACCTCAATAGCCCACTCCTTCCTGGGCTCTTTGTGTCCTAAATAACAGGAAAAGGGGAGGGGGAGTTAAGGCTGAGAGTGGAAAACGTACAAACTCTTATGGCCCATGGTTCAAGATGGCGAGAGGCCTAGCTAGCCTGCAGCAACAGGGGGAGGGTAAATAGCCAAAAGTATAATAGGCCCAAACGTTTCTTACAGTCTCCCTCTCTTTCCCAATGCTGACAATAAACTGATCTTGATTGTTCAGCCTCATCCATGCCCTGTGGGTTGCAGTCAGTAAAGAGAATGGCAAAGGGACTTGTTCTTGTCTTTCCCCTGTATGTCCATGGATCAGGGCTTCTCAAACTGTGGGTTGCGACCCGATGCACAGGTGGGTTGTGAGTTGGGTGCTCCCGCCCGCACTTGCCACCAAATTGGAGCCAAACGGAAGCAACTGGAGGCCACACCCAGGTCGCAACTCACCTACTGCAGCTGCTCCCGGCCCTGGACAGCCTCCGCAGGCCTCGGAAGGCCTTCAGAAGTGACTTCCGGGTCACTTCCGTTTTCACCGATGTGACTTCTGCTCGTGTCAGGAGGGCCTCCGGAGGTCGTCGAGGACCGGGAGCAGCTGCAGGAGGCGGGGTGCGATGCCACTGCTGGAAGACAAGGTGGGTTGCGGCCGTGCCAGGATTGAGAATCCCTGCCCTGGACAGCACACACGCTGGGTATAGTTGTCAACCAGTGGATTAAGTAGCCAGGTACACCACTACTTCAGTGAGTGTGTATCAGTCACATAGCTTTCCTGCTTGTTAAGTATTTTATTTATTTATTTAAAGAATTTATACCCCACCTTTCTCCTGAGGGCACTCAAGGCAGTTTACAACACAATATTAAAATACATTTATATATATATATATATTAAAATAATTAATTAAAACAATTTAAAATAAACAACCCCAGTGGGTCACCTGAATTTACATATGTTAAAAGCCATTTGTTAAAAGGTCAGCCCACCATGTCAGACATCAAAAGCTGTCCTAAATAAAAACGTCTTAAGGCTCTGCCGAAAGGTCTCTAAAGAGGGAGTCGTTCTTAATTCCAGGGGTAGGGAATTCCATAATTGGGGCGCCACAGCCAAGAAGGCCCTATTCCGTGCCGCCATCCCCCTCACTTCCGTCAATGGCGGCACGGTTAACAGGGCCCCCCCTGATGACCTCAGAGTACGGGTCGGATTATAAGGAAGAAGCTCCTATATCTTGTTGTGGAATACAGTAGGTAGCTGCTCATTTGGTTGCCATCTCCTCAGTGACCTGATACTCCTAAAGCTCATAATAGCTCAAAGACAATGGGACACATAAAATATGCTAAGAAGCCTTGTGGGCTTCTGTGTGGCTGATAACTTATATTAGTTAGGTTTTTGCATTCCTTTTGATTTGTAAGTCTGAAGGCCAGAAGTACACTGCCGGGTGCCAGGAGCCCGTCTTTCTAACTTAAATGTGTACAAGAGAGGAGAAGTCTCCATTCTGGTACACCCCCACACACTCCTCCCTGCCATGCTGATTGACCAGGAGAACTATTAAACCATGTAACCAAGATATTACTGCTGTCTGTCTGAGAGGTGCTAGCCTTGCCCTCCTCCTTGCTGCCAGCGGAGGCTGCTTTACGGCTGAGTGCAGTGGGCCCGCTGGCAGGGAGACCGCAGTGGCCTCCCGCGTGTGGCGGACCCACAGACACCAGCTGGAGCAAGTAAGTCCGAGCAGGGGGTTGGAGGTGGGGAGGGGGTTGAACGAGGCGGGGGAAAGGCAGAAGGGAGCGGTGATGGATGTGAGGAGGAGGGCATATCAGGCCTGGGAGGAGGGCAGAATCAGTGGCTTATGCCAAATCCTGAGCCCCCTCCCGGGCTTGATCTGCCTGCAAGGAGCAACGTGGACTTGTGCCAGCCATTGAATTGCGCCAGCCCATAGTGACTGCTGGGTGACCCTTGGGTAAGAGGACAAATGTCCCCTTACCCTGAGGAGACCTCCAGCAGCTGAAAATCCCCCGTGGGATGCAGCGGAAGCTGCACAGGCGCTGCTGCATTGCCATGCAGAGATTTAGTTAGGATTGGGCTGTTAATTTCCTTGGATTATATAGACAGATATTCTGAAGTATAGATGCTGAAGAGATTGGATCTGGTATTGAACGCAATTGCTTTGTTCAGAGGTATATCTTTTTCATATCTGAATACTATAAATGATCAATACATTAGGAGAGACCTTTTTAATCATCTAGGTACTTAGCCTGGTATGGATGAAGCAGCTGAGCTAAAGAATGGGTGCTTTGCTGAGGTTGTGCATTCAGAGCAGAAATACGACAGAAATGTAAAAACAAACAAACAACACGTACCTGCCCAATCCTGATAATATCTTGGTGCCTTCTTGGTAATATCTCCTTCGGTGGTATGCAGAGAAGGAAGTGCAGCTCTGAGAGGGTTAAACTTCCTCCTCATTAAGGTTTGTTCAGTCCAGCTTGTAAGGCTACTAAAACAATCTCATATTTCAGTGGCAAACTTGTGTCTCCCCAAAAGGAAGTCATCACCTTTGAGCTGCTGTGGCCCTAAAGGCTGGAAGTGCAGGCAGGCGTTACAGTATGGCTATGTTTTGCAGTCATGGGTGGTGTCAGAGTTTGGCCAGATGGGACCACTGGCTGCTGGGGAGGAGGAGCTGCTTATCATGACCCCCTCTGCCAAGGACCCCCATGGGGGAGCAGGTGACCCTTGGGCAAGAGGTCCACAGGATTCATGTGCTGATGGCCTTTTGAGATCTGTATGTAGCAGACACAATATATAAGGGTAACCCTCTGTGAGAGGAGCTATTTATCTTTTAACCAAATAGGTTATCAAACCCAGAATTGATCAGGGTACCTGGACTTCGTAAATATATAGCAGCAATCCTGACAGCTACCTGATCTTTTTTTATGTACATCTTAGGTGTATGCCTAGCAAATATAATCTGTAAAATGTGAATGTAACAACTCATATTTTCATGCACACGTATTTATACAGGTACGTTCACAGGGATGGCGCAACCTGGAATGCTGCCCCAAGTCCGCTGCTACCTCCTCTGCTAAAAAAAAAAAAAGATGGAAGCAGCAAGATCCCTCCTTGCTGCTTCCATGGTTTCTTCAGACGTGGAAGTGTGGGACTTCTGGTCTGGTTTAAATGGACCATATAAATGAAGGAGGAGCTCCTTCATTTGCATGTCCCTTGTAAGTCAAACCAGAAGTCCCGCACTTCCATGTTTGAAGAAACTGCACCAGGAACACGATAATAAGGATGCATATGATCTTTCCGCTTGCATTTAGCGAGCAGAAGTGGATCAATGAGGATTGCATCTGTGGTGGGTGGAAGGGAAGTGGCAACAGTGGCAGACTCGTGCTGAAGGGGCACCCCACATCTGCTGCCCTTTGGGCACCCCCGCAATCTGCCACTGATGCAACCCACATCACCTAGCTTCATGGGTGGGCCACCCATGTATGTTCATCAGAGAACCAGGAGTTGGTTGCAGCCTCCTGTTGAGTGGCAGCAACCAGGGTTTGCCTCTCAATAATTTTGTGGAAATGCTGCAGGAAAAAACCAACAAAGGGTTAATGTGGATGCAGAGCTTATGTGAACTCATAGAGTGTGTGTGTGTGTGTGTGTGTGTGTGTGTGTGTGTTCTCGTCTTCTCTAATGGAGCATGAGTTAATGGCTTTTTGAAGAATACATTTTCATATAAGAATTGTAAATGGACTCTCAGAAAAATGTTGAAATAACTATTAAATAAGTGTGCTTGATATGAGAATAGAATATGAAGTACAAACACCTTTGCAATTTCTCAGCAAATAAATTGAAACCTGACATACAAGGTCTCTGTGTTATTGCCTGTTGTTTCATAGAAGCATTCTCTCATGAGAACTGGGCGAAGGAAAAACCTTGTTTAACCATATAATTTCTTTCTTGTATTGGATCATTAATTTAAACTTTGATATGGTTATTTATATTTAACTGAAATATCTGAAATATCCAGCTGTGTTTTTTTTACATTAAAACCCTTTTAGTAGAAAACTTTAGACTAGGATTTCAAATGGACAGTAGTATTTCAGATCACAGTTCAGATATATTCGCTCATCCAAATGAGGACTGATTAGCAAAATTGATACTAGTCTAGACCCCAAGGGAAGGAGCCACAACTCAGTGGTGGAGCACATGCTTTTCATGCAGGATTGTCTGAGATTCAGTCTCTCTCCTCTTCAGGTAAGACTGGGGAAAAACCCTTTCTGAAAACGGGGAGGGAGAGCTGCTGCCAGAGTAGACAATACTGAGCTAGGTGGGCCAATGGTCTGACTCTGCATAAGATCCTACATTCCTGTGTCTCTAGAGGTTCACTTAGGACCCAGTCCCATCCAACTTTCCAGCGCTGATGCAGCCATGCCAAGGGGGCATGCGCTGCATCCTGTGGTGGTGGGGGGAGGAAGTCATGGAGGCCTCCTCAAGGTAAGGGAACGTTTGTTCCCTTACCTCAGGGTTGTACTGCAGCTGCATCGGTGCTGGAAAGTTGGATAGGATTGGGCTCTTAATAGCTGATGTCTTCCCAGTTTCTTATAGCACTTAGAGCTTATAGTGGCAAAGTTTATCAAGATGCAAACCTTAAATCATTTTCCGCATGTTCATGTTTTAGTAGCCCATCTGCATGCACAAGTAATATGTGCACTGGCAAAAGCAGAATTAGTGCAGAATACATCCTATTTGACAAGTGTAGAACATTTAGGGAGTTTAGGTTTCAGTCGCACTTCTTGATTTAGAACCAGATTATAATGGAACTGAATGAGCATCCTAGAGTCTTGCAGTACTTTCAAATATGTTGGAAACATTTGCTGGACAAACAGCTTTTCAGAATCAGCACTTCATCCGTCAGTTACAAAATTCAGGCTTTTGGTCAGACTAACCTTCTCTCTACTTAACTGCATTGCATCTAATAATATTTTCGGGTTAGTATTGAGCAAGCTGCATGAATTTGTTCTCATAAATTTCATAATGGGAGTTATGCCTGAGAGTCAAAGGGATGGTGGCTGCTGCATTGTCTAATGTTGTAGTAGGTTTTTTTTAATAAATAAATAAATAAATAAATAAATCTTGGTTTATTTAAATCAACGTTGCCATCCAACTAGTGGTGTATGCACAGTCCGATTGTTTTCTTGCAAATATATATTGATCCAGGATATATCCTGTGCACAAATAGGAACTATAGAGACCAAATGAAAATCATGGCCTGAAACCGGAGGAACAATATCATTCATTTTCATGCTATATATATTCATAATGAACAACAAAAGCAACACTAATTACTCCATAACTACTTTAAAAAAAGGTAAAGGTGACCCCTGACCATTAAGTCCAGTCGTATCTGACTCTAGGGTGACTCTCGATCGACAGCTCATGGTTCAGCAGTTTAACCCACTGCGCCACCTGCAGTTTACTTTAGAACTGCATAAAATACATCCTACGGGAAGTATGTTGTATGTAGCGTATTTATCTGGCTCAGCGTAAGTTGAATACTCTGGAAAGGGAATCTGACTCTCAGAGGCGTAGGAATGTGGCAGGTGGGGGCGGACCACCCCCAGGCCTTCTGCCCAGGGGGGCATCAAAATCCTCGTCAGTGGCCGTGCTAGCGGTCGCTGCCTCGTTTCCTGGGTTTTAAAAAAAATTCATGTTTTTTTGCCGCGCTTCTCAGCCGTTTCCAGCCTTCCGGGCCTTTATAAAGGGCTCCGGAGAGTGGGGAAGGCGTATCGTTTGACACCGTCAAACAAATGTTTGATGTGGGCACTTGCGTAACTACTTTGGGACAAGGGGGGGAAGCAAATGCCCCAGGTGACAGCCACGGTCTCTTCACGAGGAGACTGGCTGTTTGCCTCCCCTTGCCCCATTGTAGCTACACGAGTGCCCACATCAAACATTTGTAATGTGCATGTGAAACTCGGATAGTTTTTCTGTCTTTTCAGGTCATGACAGTTGTGGTATGTCAGTTCATTTAAGAATAAATCAGCTTTACTTTTGCACCATCCTTTTGAATAACGCTGTATTATAGTCTCATCATCACCACCAAAATGTCTCATCATCAGAGTTAAAATGCTAGATCAGAAGGTCCATTCATTTGCAAGGCTAAATAAGATGAGTAAGACTACTCTTTAAGTTCACTCAAAACCATAGCTAGGTGCCTTATTTTATTCAGCAGTGTGTTTTATCTCAATACAGTGTTCATTAGTTGCTGTTCAAAAAATAGCAAAAGATCTTTTTTTGGGGGGGGGAACAAGTGGCTCAAGGTTGTAAATGAGCTCCTTCCATGGAATGGTTTCATGATTCACAATATTTCTTTATTTCAGCCACTCTCTCCTAAATAGATTTTTAATTGCTCTCATCTGATGTCATTTCACATCATGTAATTTACTGTTTATAATTTAATAGTAAATCTCATTTACTATTACTTTTTTCAAACGTCATATAAATAACACATTTCCAGTGCCAGATAAAGTCACTGACAGTCTCTGTTATTTGACATGCTTGTGTATTATCAGTGGGTTGAAACATGAATAAAAGAAGAATCAAAATAAACAACAAAAATCCTGTGGGAAAAATAGGACCTCCCTGAAGTATATTGCTGCTCTAATTTATTGTTATAATGTAGTCACAAAAGATTATAAACTACCCCCTGTACCGCTGACCAAGCTGTTTTATCTGTAAGTATGAGAATCAGCAGCTGTATTGTAGTGTTTCAGTGAAAGCTGACAGCTGGAGTTGTCCTTTAATTAAAGTAAGCAGTTGCTTTTTTTTCAAAACTTGCATTTCACTGCTATATCAACACCGATATATTATACATAGAGACAACCACTTTCAAACACTGTGGTAGTTTTTTCCCATTATTCTTGTTAATGACTTTGCTTTAATGAAATAAGGTCAGTGCTAAGAGTTGTTTTGCATATAGTTTGGTTTTTAAAAAAATCTTCTGTAAAGGAAATCAAATGTTGTTGTATGATTAAGTACAGTGGGCCTGCAGTATCTGCGGATCCCCCATCTGTGGATTCAACCAACTGCGGATTGAAAATATATATAAAAAAACATTTCTGCATTTTACCAGCGCTGTGCGGTATCTCTCCAGTCTCTCTCCAGCATGCTCCAGCTTTCCTGCTTTCTCCCCATTGACTGGAGGTGGCTATACACTTGGCTCTCCCTGGTGTGCAGGAGCCACCTGAAGAAGCGGCTTGGGCTGGGCAGAGTGGCCAATGGGAGGGGAGGGGAAGTGTAAGTGGAGACAGGAAAAGTTGTGGGGAAACCTAACTTGGTTTCACAAATTTCACATCCTAACTTGGGTGGGGAAAAGTTGCCCAAGTTAGGTTGTGCGGGTGCCTGAGGATGAGCTTGTGTTGGGTTTTATAACCAAATTAAGGGACTTGAGCATCTGTGGATTTTGATATCCGCACAGTCGGATATAACCCCTTTGGATATGGAGGGCCCACCACTGTAATAAAATTATGTCGATAGAGAGGGAGAAAAGTGTCATTGATGTTTGAAGCAGAATTGTCCAGATGCTTGGCAGCACAATATCTAACGATAGTGTAAGGAAATACATTTTCCAGTGCGAGTTTCCAGTGCGATATGAGAGAAATACCGTATTGTCCGAGTATAAGACGCACCTGATTATAAGACGCACCCTTAAAGTTTGGTGCTATTAAATTTTTTTAATTAAATCACTGGCATTATTGCAACAGCCTGATTATAAGACGCACCCCTAGTTTAAAAACTTAAATTAGGAGAAAAAAGTGAGTCTTATACTCAGACCAATACAGTATATATAGGAAGCTGTCTTATTCCATATAAGACCATTGGTTTGAACACGGCACTTTCTGCCTTGAAGCAGGTACTCGCCTCTACCGCTGACCTAAGGTAATTTTCTCCATTTTTGCTGAGAGAATTAAGGAATGCACTGAGAAGCATACTTGTCGCAAAACTACAGATCACATGTGCTTATTCATGAGCTGTCGATCGAAAGGTCGGCAGTTCAAATCCGCGACGGGGTGAGCTCTCGTTGCTTGGCCAGCTCCTGCCAACCTAGCAGTTCCAAAGCATGTTAATGCGAGTAGATAAATAGGTACCGCTTGCGGGAAGGTAAACAGTGCTCCGTGTTCCAGCCGCATGCCACGTGCTGCGGCAAGAAGTGTCATGCCGGCCACATGACCACGGAGGTGTCTTCGGACGTCGCTGGCTCTTCAGCTTTGAAATGGGGATGAGCACCACACCCTAGAGTCAGACATGACTGGACTTAATTGACTGGCTTCAGGCGGGACTTTGGGACGGAGACAGCCTTGGTCGCCCTGCTGGATGATCTTCGCCGAGGACTGGACAGGGGGAGTGCATCCCTGCTGGTCCTTTTGGACCTCTCGGCGGCTTTCGATACCATTGACCATGGTATCCTTCTGGGCCGGCTGGCTGAGTTGGGATTAGGGGGCACTGCGTTGCAGTGGTTCCGTTCCTACTTGGCTGACAGGTCCCAGATGGTGATGTTGGGAGATGCCTGTTTGGCGCCCTGCCCTTTACAGTGTGGGGTGCCACAGGGTTCTATTCTGTCACCCATGCTTTTCAACATCTACATGAAACCGTTGGGAGAGATCATCCGGGGATTTGGTGTTGGGTGTCACCAATATGCTGATGACACCCAACTATATCTCTCCTTGCCATCTCGCTCCAGGGAGGCTGTGGAAGTCCTGGAGCGCTGCCTGGAGGCGGTTGGGGTCTGGATGAGGGCAAATAGGTTGAGATTGAATCCAGAAAAGACAGAGGTCCTACTGGTCAGGAAAGCTTTGATGCAGGTACTGAGTCACCTGCCCATTTTGAATGGGGTTGCACTCCCCCTGCAGGAATGGGTGCGCAGCTTGGGAGTACTTCTGGATTCACAGCTCTCCCTGGAAAGTCAGGTGGCGGCTGTGGCCAGGGGTGCGTTTGCCCAGCTTCGGCTGGTGCGCCAGCTGCGGCCGTACTTGAGTCGATCGGACCTGACCACGGTGGTCCACGCCTTAGTGACTTCAAGACTGGATTACTGTAACGTGCTCTACGTGGGGCTGCCCTTGAAGACGGTTTGGAAGCTGCAATTAGTGCAGAATGCGGCGGCCCGGGTGGTCGCTGGAGCTAGGCGGTTTGACTCTGTTGAGCCGCTGCTTCAGCGGCTGCACTGGCTGCCCATTCGTTTCCGAGCCCAATTCAAGGTGCTGGTAATGACCTTTAAAGCCCTTCACGGTTTGGGTCCAGGATATCTGAGGGACCGCCTTCTCCCATACATTCCGGCCCGCTCTCTTAGGTCGTCTGAGGGGGCTCTCCTGCGTGTACCACCTCTATCGCAAGTTAGGGGAGTGGCAACACGTGGGCGAGCCTTCTCAGCTGTGGCGCCACAACTGTGGAACTCCCTGCCAGGGGATCTGAGAACCACCCCGTCCCTCATGACTTTTCGGCGAGGGCTCAAAACGTTTTTGTTTCGTCTAGCGTTTGGGTGATGGGTTGTGGTCTGCCTCCTGTGTCTCAAGATGCTCTGCCATGCTGCTTTTGTGCTCCATATTGTCCCCCCCCGTGGATTTTATTGTTTTTAAATTAAGAATGTATTGTGTTAAACTTATTATCTGAATTTAAAACTATGTTTTTTAATTTTTGTTGTAAGCCGCCTTGGGCATTTGCCTCGGCATAGGATAAGGCGGGATATAAATTTTTTAAATAAAATAAATAAATAAATAAATTGTTAGGGGTCACCTTTACCTTAAAGGTTGGGGGGTTAAGACTCAGTTTTCTTTGGCAGCATAATTAGATGCAGCCCCTTTTTGTGACTACATGAGGCTTTGTCTTCCCAAAAGTATCTAAAACGGGCATTGGGCCACAGCATGAAGTTGTAACAGTTAATTAAAAATAGAAAATGTAATGGAGAAGAAGAGAGACTTGCTTATGCAATTAACATATTAAAGAAATTCTCGCTTTAAATTACCACTCCCTATCTATAATTGCAACAGCAGCATGCCAAGTATTTCAGATAACTTTATTCTCCTGTCACTCTGAGGGTGATTTGCTAAGTGGAGCTTGCTTCCTTTTTACCTTCAGCTTATCTGGATACAGTGTGGATGCAATATTAGCAAGGATGTAGAGCAAATGTAATGTAATCATTTATGGATATAAAACAAATGGGGAAAGAAAAAAACTCCCTTATAGGTCACAAACTCATTAACTGGAGTGTTTTTTTTAGCACGCAGGGGACATTTTTGATCTTGGACTGACACTCTTTAAACAATACTAAGGCTACGCTCATATGCACGCTTTCCTGAAAGTAAGTGCCATTGAACAGGGTAAACATGTATACAATTGTGCTCTCAATGAGGGTGGTTTGTTTTTTTTTGGTCTGACATATGATGTTAGTTTGTTCTACTGGCTCTGTACGTCCTTTGGAAACTCTGCCTGACTTCTCTTCCTGACTCCAAATTGGGCCATCAGCAATGCTATGGATTGTAACCATGGGCTTGCAAACACTGATCAGAACATAGATATTTTTTTTTTTACTCTGTCTTTTGTGGGTTGCCAATAGGTAAAGGTGACCCCTGACAATTAAGTCCAGTCGTGTCCGACTCTAGGGTGTGGTGCTCATCCCCATTTCAAAGCCGAAGAGCCAGCGTTGTCCGAAGACGCCTCCGTGGTCATGTGGCTGGCATGACTCTCCTTGCCGCAGCGCGTAGCATGCGGCTGGAACACGGAGCGCTGGGTTGCCAATAGTCAGTCATATATCATATGTCTTGCATGAGGCATTGTCTTTCAGTTTCAGGGAGAACAATTGTTTCTGCAGAGAGCTTGTTTTGAAGGCTGCTTTTAACATGCATGCTATGTAATCTTTCCCACATCCACTGAGCTGTAGCCTCTCGCTTTATATTTATCAACTGGGAGTCGTCTATAGACTTCGTAATTAAGCATATGGCTTGCAAACGTTTTGTATCCCATTCTTCTGCATTCTGTTGGATGCTCACCTTCCAATGGCTCACAGCAATTCCTTATCTTCTCTCATCAGCATTTTCATCTGGAAACTCCATGGCTTGTAGTTCGTGGTGTTTAGTCTTCGAAATCCTGTTCTTTCATCTCCTTCAGCAGCCATCATTAATCCTTTCTTGTCTAAAAACATCTGAGTGGTTTCCTTTTTCTTAAATACCAGTAGATTTGATTTCTCCCTTTCTGAGCACTGGGCCTATAACCTCTTGGCACATCTGGCTTACACAGCATGTTTTGGGAGACCTCTGTTAAGAAGATAACTGCCAGGCTTGTGGCTGTAAAGAAAGGAAAAGCTTTATTGAAGGAACGACATAATTGCATAGGAGAGTGACAGCACAATCCTATACAACTTATACCACTGGTGTAACCAGTGGTGCAACGAGAATGGGAGGCCCCAGAACGGAAAGGGGATTCAAATCCCCTCTAAAGAGGGATTCAGAGGAGATTTAAGTCGCCCTCCCCTCCAAAGCCTACTGCTCTGCCCTCCCCTGCTGGTTACACCAGTGGTGTAAGAAGTTGGATAGGATTGCGCTGTGAGAGAGACAGAGAACCTGCCTGTCTAGCAGGGAGGGAGGGGTGGAAGGACGTTAGCCTGAGAATCCAGATCCCTGCAGCGCCAGTTGCGCGTGGATTGCCTTTGCTCGGCCTCCTCATTGCATGAGATTTTGGGGGCTTGGCCTCCATTAGAGGTTGCTCTCAGGGGAGGTGTGGCTTAGCTGACATTTGCATGTGGAGCCTTGCGCAGTAGCCAGTCTGCCTGCGCTGAGAATAGCAATCTGCATATTAAAGGAGCCTTACTAGAAAAGAAAAAAACAAGGAAAGCAACCCCTCCTATAACAATATAGCTAAGTAGCTATATTGCCCCCTTTGGACGCAGGCTGCTTGTGCAGACTTGTTGCACCTTTCTCCTCTTCCAAGGCTTAGTACCAAGTCTACAATTTAGAAGGTTAGCCTTTTCTCTATGGTGACTGGAAACATACAGCTGTATTAATATAATATATCTGAAGATAGGAGCAAGAACTTTGGACACAAACAACTCCTGGAACTAGATACAATTGTAGACTCTCACGACGTGACCATATTTTTGAGTTAAAACCCCACATATTTCCAGGTAAGACTACGTCGTTTCCAAACTCTTTATTACAAAAGCAAGATGTTACAAGTAACTTTGTTTCACCCCTGACATTCGGGGCATCATCACCTGACATTCGGGGCATCATCTGATGATGCCCTGAATGTCAGGGGTGAAACGTAAAGTTACTTGTAACATCTTGCTTTTGTAATAAGGAGTTTGGAAACGATGTAGTCTTACCCGGAAATATGTGGTTTTTTAACTAAAAAAAAAAAAAACACTCCTGGAACTCCTTCCCAGCTCACTTCCGTGATGCCTAACCTCTTTCTTCCTTCAAACCATCCTCAAAATACTGTACACCTTTTTCACAAAGGCTTTGGCACTGCTTCCTAGTCCCTTTACCCTACGGCAGCTCAGAAATTACATATTCTTCCCCCATTTATCCAGTCACTATTCCCCTCCTTTCCTTTGTCTTCCTTGTATCTTTTTCTAGATTGTGAGCCCCTTGGGGCAGGGATCCGATTTCTCTTCTGATGATGGATAATAACAGAGTGCCACCTGTAGTCAGGGCAGTAGTAGCCAAATCAGTTTTTGGACAGCAATGAATGTGGGTAAGGTGTCCTTACAAGGTGTGTTTTCATCCATAGTTTTATTTCAAAGTTCTGTGGTACAGAAAGCAGTGGTGGTAATGGTGATGTAGTCTTTTAAAATTCATGCAATCTCATACCTATGACTTCAGAATGTGAACCAAGAATAACATCTGCAGTAGCCTTGGGTATCTATTTAATATCATGTATTGAGACGCAGCCCAAAAACGTAAGTGGAGGATTTTCTCACTTTACTTCTCCAAATAGTTGACAGATCCTCCATAGTGGCCCTAAAACAGACAAAAGACTTGTAAACATGTTTTTTGAAGCCAGGACTGAACTTGCCTTTAATTAATTATCTGCTGGGTACTGTATTTCCAGTTTGACACACAGTCCCTGGGGTCTAATTGTGTTGAGTAAGAGTAGGATAGATGACAGTATGTATAATGGCCTCTAAAATTTCTCCTCTTCCTCATACTGGTGGTGACAGTCCCTTGGCTCCTATTCAGGTATTGTTTTTATAAAGCCTTTAGCCCTTCCTGAAAACCCTGCTGAAGAGTGTGAATCATGTTGCCTGGACAACAAATTTGATAGGGATAGACACTAACTACTTAATTATCTTTTTCAGTATTCAATGTTGTCCTTGAAATTTAAAGGGCTGTATTAAACAAGTGCTACCTACATTAGAGTAAGGCCTTCTAATATAATGCTGTTATTTCTCTATGAATATATAGTGAAAGGTTAACATGTCCTCCAAACATTATTAGGGAAAAAGGTATTGCATAAACTGAGAAAGTTGCTCATTATTCTGAACTGGTGAGCAAGAGAGGTGATCAGCCTTTTCTTTTCTCCTAAGAATGCAGTTGTTAGCATTTCCCCCAAAACTAGTAGTGTTTTTTATCCCTACCACTTGGAACAGGGGAAAACAATATCAGATCCACTATGTCAACTCTAACCCATCAGGGCTTTCCCCCCTGCAAAAGAGTTGCTGATTTTGAATTTTTGTTTGTTCCTCCAGAACAACTAGTTTCGGGCAGCCCAATCCTATGCGCGCCTCCCAATGGCGGCACACCTCCCGCGCTGGCGCTGACTGCCATAAAGCAGTCAGTGCCAGTCACAAAGGCCTCCCCGACAGCACGCTGCTCAGCACACTGCTGGGGACACTGGTGGGAGGGCCTGCGCCATCCTGCTTGCATCAGAGGCTCGCTGGAGCAGGTAGGATGGAGGAGACGGTGGGAGGGAGCACGGGAGGGCAGAACAGGGGCGGGGAGGGACTGCAGAAGAGGGAGGATCCATCACGGAAGGCCCACGTCGGATCCTATCTCCCTTCCCTGCAGCCTCACCACCTCTTTTCTTTCCTCGGATTTACGCTAGAGAAATTGCTAGTGTAGGTTCGAAGAGACCCATTGCGGGCCAAGAGGTTTATGCAGGGGTAAGGGGATTAAACATCACCTTGCCCTACAGAAGCCTCCCAGTCCTTCTTTCCCGCACAGGATGCAGCGGCTGCCATTTTGGCGACGGCGCCGCTGCATTGGCAGGGGAGGTAAAGGATAGGATTGGACTCTCTCTGAGTGTCTGAGTCCAGGGCTGCTTCCCCATAGCCTAGAAAACAAATGCTTCCCTATGTAGATATGACCCCTTCAAACCCACCTAGAATGACTTTTGAAATGAAATTTGGTTGCAACTTAATTTGCCTCTCTTTGCCAATCATGTATTAATTTTTTCTTTCTTTTCTCAGTCTCAAACATGTTAATTGTGTGGATTAGTAACATTAGCTGTAGTAAACAACAAGTTTTAGTCCTTCAGGAAGTGAATAAGATTCACCATCTATAACACAACTTTGGGTAAAAGAATGCATATATCTCCAGAAAAAGGAAAATATAACTCAGAGTGGTTGTGTTTTAATGCTATGGCAAATAGACACCTTATCACCTATCATCAGTCTGGGTAATTCGAAGCAGATGTCGTCTTTCCTTTAATCACAACATCAATTATTTCTTGGACAGTACTGATTAGCTGATGTGTATAGAAAGAATGAAGATGGCTAATGGCCGTTCTTATGTGGGCTGAACATGCTAAAAAGTCCAGCAAGAGTCTGATGAGCCAGTAGAATTGAGCTAACTGGAATGAATCTTCATCATGACTCATTAGAAAAGATGACACTTTGGCTACGAGATGAAAAATCTTGATGAAGGCCAGTTGTAAAAGCACAACCTAGGGTTTAATAAATGGATCATGGTGACTCATAAATTGAGTGCATACATTTGTTTCTTTGCAGTAAATGTCAAGCTTTGTGAAACAACATTTCCTGTGCTGGATGTGCCCCCTCCCCTCAGCCAAAGGTTGACTTTGAAGATAGATACTTTTGGAAATTATTGGCACGGCAGCAAATATTAGTGTAACACTACAGCTGAAAGACGTTCAAAAGCTGGAATAAAAATGTGAACCACATACTCTATTCTATTGTACTACTTCATGGTCATGGTTTTTACAACCAAGTAATCAAGTCAGGAGCTTTAGTGTTTCAATAACACTTACTTATGTAGCAAGTTGAGAAACATATTCTGTTTTCTGTCTGTGCTAATTGTACCATAAATACTGTACAGTAGTTAAATTCTGGAGGCTTCAGGCTTCAGAAATCTTTGCTGTTAACCTCCTTTCCAAAACCCAAATCTTTAAACACCTCCCCTGCTTTGAGATCTCTCTCTCTCTCTCTCTCTCCAATTTCACAAGTTACCTTGGTTTCAGATGCAAAAATCCAAATCATTGTTTATATTTAATGAGTTTAAGAAGCTTCAAATGGATCCTGTTCAGGTGAATTGCAGTATTAGTGTAACATATTTTGTAACGTGCTGGCTCATCCATCTCATCCTTGATTATGTAATACAGTACAAGAGGAATGTTTGAAAAATAAACATAAAGGAATAGTAATTGTATAATTAACAGAGGGGGGGATTCAATATAGTTTGGAAGGGATTATAGTGGACAACACCCCTGAACTACTTATTGTGTTTCTCCTTGTTTAATTGGAAAAGAATGATCTGATTCAGTTGTCCTTTGAAAGTGCATGGTGGAATTCAAACATCTGCCATTTATCAGCAGTCCTTTAGCCAAACTGCAATGCAATCATGCAGTCACTATGACATGACTACAGAAAATACTTGGAATTCATGTGCTGATTTGACAGTGTTGTTCTTTAGAAGGTCCCATTTTCACTAGTTGGCACATGATAGAAATATCACTCTTGTGATTTTAGACAACTCCATCATCATAGGTTACCTAGCAGCCATCTGCAACTAGTAATTTTGCCACTTCTTTGATGGATTTTATTGACTTTCTTGGCGCTTCTTGTCACCTCATTTATTTTTGTTTCCACAATCTACATTCACAGTGTGAAGGGGTTATACATATGGAGAAATAGGCATGTGTCTCTTAAATGAGACATGAGCACGCAATCACTTCAGTTGTCAACTGCAGAGTCCCAAGTACAAAACAGGTACATGCGACAGCCTCTCTCTTGTTTTTTTTTTCCTTTTTCAAGCAACTAAACTTGAGTTTATTGAATATTACGAAGCAGAGAATTTGATGAGAAAAAAATTCACATGGACTAACAGCCCAAACCTATGCATGTCCATTCAGAAGTAAGCCCTATTAAGTTCAGTGGAACCTATTCTCAGGTTAGTGTGTATAGAATTGCAGCCTTGGAAACATTGGATCAGACATTCTTATGCTACATAATATGGCATTATATACTACCTGATGTTATATGAATTAGATAATAAACACAATGGTATTTAGCTTCTTGGTTGTTCAGAACAAGACTAACAGCCCAATCCTGTCTACATTTTAGACCGGCGAAGCACTGCTCCGCCGATCTAGCGTGTCGTAGTGCCATAAAGCACGTTTGCAGCTCCTGGTAAGTGGCACCGGCGGAGAGATTTGCGCTGCTCCTCTAGAGCCGTAGAGCAGTGCCGTGGTGGGAAAGTAAGTCCCCGCCAGGTGGCAGAGGGGCATTGGGAGGGTGGAACAGGGCATTCTGGGGGGGGGGTGATCAGCGGTGGCTTCCTCCGCCATATGCTATTCCCCTTTCCAGGCCTGCCCGCTGTTACATGTGGCTCTCAGACTTGTGCCAGCAAAATAGCTGGCACAAAAAAATGCCCATCGGGGGGGGGGCTGCTGCATTACTTGGTAAAGGGACAAATGTCCCTCTACCCCGAGGAGGCTGCCAACTGTGCCAGGGCAGGCCCAATCCTGGATAAGATGTGGCGGGTGCCTTATGTGCGCCGCTGTGGCCTGGTAGACAGGATTGCACTGTAAAATTCATGTGAGTAATGTAAGAAGATGTGCACTAGACTATTCTGCTGAATAAATCAGTAACTTTTAGTAAGTGCAGGAATAAGCATTTTTTATTAAGCAGTTGAAAAGCATTTTACAGTGAGCAGAGTACTTATTTTATATTTTAAATATTTATGGTCCACCTTTCCCCATCCAGTTGGAGGTGTTCATTACTCTGGCATTTCTCTGTGCCAGGTGTAAGGGAGTGACATCAGGAAACAGGTTATCTTGTTGGCTGTGTGCTCCCTGAGGCATCTGGTGGGGTCACTGTGAGATACAGGAAACTGGACTAGATGGGCCTTTGGCCTGATCCAGCAAGGCTCTTCTTATGTTCTTATCATCTTCACTCTGTTATGATCATTCAGTAAAATTTCCTCCAAGTTAATATGGAAAGTGGACCATAAATATTTAGAAGAAATAGTGCTGTGAAATATAAATATGAAAATAGAAATGTAGGCTAAACAGAACTCTAATCTTCAAAAATTTCCATGGATGCACTTTCATGTCAATAATACCCTGTTGGGCTAGTGTTTTTGACCGCAAGCTTGTGAGTAGTTTTGTAATGGGAGGGTGCACTCTTTTGATCAAGGAAGGGGAATAAGCCAGGCTACACTGCTCAACCAACAGGCTTTCTAATACTTACCGATAATTGGAGCTGATATTGCACATCACTATTCGCTTCACACCTAAAGGTAGTCCTGGAACGTGAGCACATACAGTCCTGGAGAGTGTACTAGCCTAGAGCTAGCCTTGAGTCATTCTGTTCTAGGCTGAAATCTTTGGAGGAATATCTTGCCAATGCATCAATTATTATTGATGTTGCAAGCCACTAGGTTTTCTTTTTTTCCCAAGGGTTTGGGTTATTTTGCTTCTATTTGTGCTTTCCTTTTGGACCTTAAAGCATGCTTGCACCCAAGTGGTTTGGCCTCTGTTTCAGCTTGCCTTGCCTATTCGCCAAGGAGAGAGAATTGTGAAATATAATGGCTGTTCCTACGTTGGCAAGGATCAAACAAGTGAAACAAGCTCTTCACAGTGAAAATTCCGTAGGGCAAAGCTGGGATACCCCTTACCATGGAGAATCCATTTCATAGTGGTCTTGTGGGATCACATCATGCAGATCATAATTGGCTACCTTTTTACAGGATCATACTTCTCTGTAGACCAATTGCCACACTAAAACTGAGATTGTGTGCAATTTAAGGAAAACCTGTGCAGGTGTTCATACCTGTCACTAGGTGCTAAAGATGATAAAGGAAACATGACAAACTCTTTGTAGTGGTGTTGCTCTAGGTGCGGTGGAATGGTAAGTTCCGCCCCGCTCTGAACCCTTTGTTGCTCTCCTGCACGAGGTGCCATGCCCCCCATCGTCCAAGCCGTTCAATGGAGCGAAGGCAACGCGCAAGAGTCTCCTGTGCGTTGCCTTTGCTCCATTGAATGGCTCGGACGATGAGGGGGCATGGCGCCTCATGCGGGAGAGTTAACGAAGGGTTCGGAGCGGGGCGGAACTTAGCATTCCACCCCACCTAGAGCGACGCCACTGACTCTTCGAATTATTTTTAGGTTGTAAAGTGGTGGTAAAAAGGTGCAAAAGTTGTTCATCTGTCAGATTTATATTGTGGCATATACCAGCTCCATGTTCCTTAAATTTGGGAATTACCTTCGAATGAATCTGAGCCATGAAGAAATTTGGCTTCCTGTCCTTTTCCTGTTCGCAGCGCACATTTTGTGAAAGATAAACCCTCAAAGAATATCCTGTGAGTTTAGACAGCCAATGAAAAGGAATGGAAAAGCATCAGCAATATCATCCAAAATAAAGATATAGTTTTAGGAAAAGATGGGGAGGGAATGCTGCTGCTGTTTCACAATTTAATGTTGACTATATTTTGCTTATTTTTTTACAAGCTTTAAGGCCCTTCTGTCCTTTCAAACCTTAGTCCATGCGTTTTGTTTTAAGGGCTTGAATACACAACATAACTTCAAGAGCACAGAACTCCTGTCATCTGAAAGAGGAGGTTTGGACTTCATTAAAAAGCCTCACTTAGAAAGTCATATGAGATCTCTGGGGAGAACACCAGGGAGGGGAGGAACCTACCCTGTTTAAAAAAAAGACCTGCTGTGTCAGCACATTTCTTGGAAAACCTCACCCAAATGACCTCATTGTTCCCTGAGCTGCCTTAGTTCTATCGACAGCTGATATTGTGGTCTTATTGTTTGAGATGAATCCCATCCTATTCCACTTACAGTTCTGCTCAGGCTCATGTGCTGTTATACAGCATTTGGCATAAAGAAAGACTTTGAAATGTACGTGAGTGGGGAAAAAAAAACTTGTCAATGTGGATACAAACAGTCGCGTCACCCCAGAGCGGGGCGCGTGCGTCACCTTTAAGGACACGGCTCCGCCCCCGCGTCTGATGTCACACGCAGGTGTGGAGCACCCCCCGCTCCGTTTTCGGCTCATTTTGGAGCCAAACGGATGTGAGGGCGGGCGGGCAGGCCCACCACCAGCAACAAACTGTAAGTGCCGGGGGGACGCGCGTCACCCTTGTGCGCGCGTCACCCCCGGGCGGCCCGCCCCGCGTGCTTCTCCCTGTCGACGCCCCTGGATACAAATGAGCATGGAGCATGAATAATTTTTCTGATTTTTGGATTAAAAAGTGGTTGAAAGAAACTGACTTTCCTAATGAGTGTGTTGGTGAACCGACATCTAAACCTCACTTTGCAACTGCAAAGTGGTGGGACACTAGGCCTGTGTGACATTCACTCTCTGTGAATGATGTAATGTGTGACATTGATGTACACACGCCCTTTATGAGGGGGAAAGAATACTAGAAATTTGGTGCATGTATGCACAGCTGTGGCCACTGTGGCCTAGTGGTTAAGACACTGAACTGCAGACCGAAGGTCGGTAGGACAGCAGTTCGAGACCCGAGTGCCATGTGCCGGAATGAACTCCCGTCTCCTGCCAACCTAGCAATTCGAAAGCAAGAAATTGCAAGTAGATAAATGGTTACCGCTGCGGCAAGAAGGCAACAGCATTCCATTAGTCACGCTGGCCACATGACCACGGAAGTGTCTTCGGACAGCTCTGGCTCTTCAGTCTTAGAAACTGAGATGAGCACTTTCGAGCAGCGGATACCTTTATCTTATGCACAGCTGTTTGAGTGTACATGCTAATGCCACATGTTATATTGTATGTACAGTGGAGATCTCTTGCAAATGAACTACCCACCACAGATGTGAGATTTCCAGTTAATGATCATATTAGCTGGTCTTTAGCTTCACTCCTGATTCAGAGAGCAGAATGACAGGCTCTGTGCCCAGCAATTTGTGTAATGCTCCACAAGTTACCTTATGAATTTCAGCCGCACTGTGTTGCATTTGTGTGTTCTGAAAGGCACATATGCTGCTCAATTAGAGCAACAGAAATGGCAAATTGCCAGGAATCATTACCCTAGCCAGTAAGTCTTCAAGTACAACTGCACATTTCAGTCACTACTGAACTGACTGTTGCATGCAGAAATTTCCAGGTCCAATCTCTGGTGTCTTTAGGTGGGGCTGGAAGAGCGTCCCGACTCCCGAAATCCCATCAGCATAAGCATTACTGAACTAGATGGATGAGTGGTCTGACTCAATCTAGGGCAACTTCATATGATAGATGACACATCATATCTGGATATCCAAAGAAGTAACAAAGTGGTTGAGGGTGACTGTGAGGGACTCTCACCCTAAACCTGCTATTTCCTTCCTTCGGGCAGAAAAGACAATGTCCACAGTTCCATGTATATCATGTATAATGAGTCAGTGCACACATGCATTTATTGGCTGTTACCCTATGGCTAGTCTGAGGGTGGCATTATGGACCTCCAACCCAAACCAGAAATGCTTCATGCTACTCTAAGATATCGAAAGCTGTTTTAAATTATTCAGTTGTCTACATAAACTTTGGCAGGGATTCCAGTTCTTTATGTGTATTAAATATAGCAAAAATAAAGATGTTAGCAGCATTGCACTTCAGAAGCCATTTGCCCAAGAGCTAGATATGCTGCTATAGAAGGAGAGGAAGGGCGTCACTGCATTGTTTCAGCTTGTCGTTATGGATTTCCTTTGCCTGCTACCACAAAAACCCCTGACTGCCACTGCCGTACATATTTAATCATCATAACGCCAGCTGCTCTTCTCCAGGCAAATGGGTCCTTCGTTTCCTTTGCTTACACTTCTCTTGGAAGTTTAGAAATTGAACCCAACATCAAAGCAGACGTGTAAGATCCTACATGTGCTGTTTAAATAAGCCACATGTGCTGATGATGGGCCTTGTGTTGGACTCTTTGCAAACACTATCCTCTTATTCTGTCTTTGCACTCTTAGCTGTGCTGTAGCTGCCAACTAATTCTGGAGGTTTGTCACAAATATGGAAATATTAATTTTACCTTGTATGCATGTAGCAACAGTAAAACATAGGATCTCGGACTAGGTTGCCAGTGGTGGCAAGAAAGCACTTCAACCCTGCTGCTGTTTTGGAGCTTGAATATAGTACCATGCACAGCCTTTTCCATGCTGGGGCAGCAGTAACTATTTGTCCAATCCTTTCAAAAACTCAGATACACTGAAACTGTGCTGAGCATGCATGTGCACTTGTGTGTTTGTTTGTGTGAGTGAGTGATTAAACAGAGAAATCCAGTCTTCAGCATCTCCTTGCACCTAGGGTGGTCAACTGTGACAGAAGCTACTCTTGGAGATTTCCCCCCACTCTGTTAAAATCTCCAAGATTGCTTTCAGCTGCCACTTAAAGATTGATTCTACTTCCTGGAGTCTCCATGCCAATTTTGGGAGGTTGGCAACCCTACATACACCTCATCCAAAAGAGAGCTGGAAGAAGTCATCCCACCCCAAGGCAAAGTATTATAACAAGTGGAGGTTGAGGTTATCTAAAAGCAAATGCATATACTTTTCATTTGAGAGATGAAGCTGCATCTAAACAACCTTTTCAACTAGTATTGCCAAAAAAAAGTATGTGGTAGACCTTTCTCTTCAAATATAGATCTACCTCAGTCGGTATAAAGCGGTATTGGGGATTATAAAAGCAAAAGGGCTGATTGAGCCTCCTCTCTGCAGTCTCTCTGCCCCTACCACGTTTCTCCCAGGTGGGCTCACTTCCAGATAAGGATGGACCAGGGACAGGGTAAGTGGTGGAGCGTGGTGGATTTCAGCAGGAGCAGAGCTGAACAGCAAAAGATTACAAGGTTAAGCACGCACACAAAGTGAAAATGATGTTGCTGACATTTACTCTAAAAATCTCAACTTAATGCCAAAACAAAACCCTCCGGCAACAAAGCCAAAAAAATTGACTTTTACTCCAAAATAAGCTGCCCCAAAAGCCAACTTGGCGGTGTTTTTTCTTGGACAGTTTGCAACCCTAAATGGGATCAACTGTTAAGGGTCAATAGCAAACTCACATGCAAAGATACGTCCGGGTGAGCAATGTTTGGAGGATCTGGAAGTTTCAAATGAAAATGAGGAAGAATAAGCCAAGGAGAGGCTAAGTAAGAGATTCACATAAAAAGCAATAAGCCAGAAGGTTGTTCCAGCCAGATTTCTTTTGGACCACATCTAATCTGCAGAGCAGCTGCTTTGCAGACGTTGTAATGGTGTGTGGGTGTGTGTGTGGTATATGCAGATATTGAATGTTAACCAAACATCATCCCTGCTCATAGTTAGTAGTGAACCCTGATAGTACCCTCTGTGTTTCTACATTCACTTCTATACATTGAATGGATGAACACAAGTGAAGTAACTTTCTTTAAATAATTTCCAGAGGGATGACAAATAGACTCCAAATGTCGTAAGCATTCAATGACCCTTCTCTCTCCACCACATAACACTTCATCTGGTAGGTCATTAGAGAAAATAGAGTGTTCCTGCAGCTTAGTGGAGTTTATAGCATGCTCAACATCTGTTTCAAGCACTGAAGAATATTTGAACAAAAAACAAATTATACACACTACCTTTCGGTGTACCATCAATGTTAATCTCACTTCCAGAAGATATGAAGTGATGGCAGAAAAAAAGAAAACTGGTAAAGAAGACTGTTTAGTATTTTTTGCATGCCTTCAGTTATGACATTTAATCTTCACTCTGTCGGTATTTGACTGATTTCTATACGTTCAGCTTAGTGAGAACATGTTGTTGCTAGGACACCGCCACTCCATGTGATGCATCTATCACTGGAGTAGAAGATGAATTCTAGGAGGGTTTGTCATATTTATACTTTGAAAGATATTTAGAGTGGCAAGGTCCTAAATACATATGAACATTATTAACAATCTAGTGCTGAAGCAAAGGTGGTAAAAGAAAAGTATTGACTCTGATAAATTGGTAGAGTGCATGTAGTAACATTACCCTTGTTTTCGATCATTTCTTTGCCAGCAATTTGTGCACTGTGATCTATCTTTTTATTATTCTGAGTAATTAATCTGATTATGTCTAGTTCCATTCCACAATATTGGGAGAGATCTCCCAGTGCTATTAATGTTTTCAACAGTACTTTCTCCTTTTTTGAAAATAAATGGTTTATGTCCAAGAAATTACTCATCTTTTTATAACAAGATACTAGTGAACTCATGCGGCCCACTCCTTATGATGAGTTCATGACCCAATGTCCTTCACTAGATGGAAGCGTGTGTGAACATTTGCTTAGCATGCAAAAGTGTACACCCCTAAGATGTAGGTATGTTTTTCTGCATGGATTTTAAATTCCATTGTTGTTGCAAACCCTAGGGAGATATCCAAGCAAAGAAAAAGAAGAGATGTTGAAATGTTCCAAGTAGGAGATAAGTGTTGCATTTAATAAAAAAATTTTAAAAAATGTTTAAGCACAGCTTTCAACCTGCCAACAATACTAACAGCACAATCCTATCCAATTTATGCCACCGGCTGAGCTGTGCTCAATCCTATCCAACTTATGCCACTAGTGTAACCAGCGGTGCAGTGAGAACAGGAGGCCTGGGAATTCAAATCCCCTCCAAAAGGGGAACTCAAAGGGAATTTGAATCCCCTTTCTGTTCTGGGGCCTCCCGTTCTTGCTGCACTGCTGGTTACACCGGTGGCATAAGTTGGATAGGATTGAGCAGAGCTCAGCCGGTGGCATAAGTTGGATAGGATCGCGCTGTATCAGAGGCAATTCAGGAAAAGTGGGTGGAAGTTCCACATGGGGGCAGGCTTCAGATGCATGTTTCCTACTTGTGCCAAATGAAATTTATCCACTATTGGTTTTGGCAAAACAAATTACTGATGTGAGGATCCCACAAAGAGATTGCTTTTTTATGGAATCCAATTTCCCCACCGGAGTTTCCTTGTATATGAAGGTAAGATTAGGAAATACTGTGAAAAATATTTTTTAAAAAAGTTATTGGAATTTGTTCTTTGAAGACTCAGAATTCAACTTAAGGAGAAAATAATGTGCAAATGCAGGAAGTATTCGTCATGAGCTCTTAAGAAAAATTTTTATGCAAGCATATGGAAAAGAGGGTTAAGAAAAAGAAACAAAAAACCAGCACATTTGTTATTCTTACTTGTAATTTTTGGTAGCTGGCATTCTGTCAACTTAGCGTTGCTATCTTGAATGGCCAGTAATGGTCCTGGAAATCAGCACTGTGATTGCGCAGTAGCTCATGATGTGCTATGTAACAACTTTGCAATATAATTGTAATATATGTGGTGATGGTCAGTAGCTGGACTATGCTCAGAACTGGTGAAATTTGGAGGGCTTATACTGGTGTTGCTTTGGAACTCGCACTGCCTACCATTTCTGCTATAAAGCTCAAATACTCTCTAGAGAGAAATGACTCACACTTCTTACTTCATGGAAAGGGAAGTGAGACAAGTCTTCAAAAGGCTCCCAGCTTGGATGTCAGACCATCATATGGCTATCTCCATCTGAACTGTTCTTTGTAGCAAATAATTTAGGAAATGTATGGTATACTAACAGCACCATTCTATACATGTATATTCATCAGTAAGAGCCCAATCCTATACTTACCAGCCGACATCGGTCCTCCTCTTCCGCTGGTGTTGACTGCCGTAAAGCAGTCAGCGCCAGTCATAAAAGGCGCTCCAACAGCATGTTGCCGCTCAGCGTGCTGCCGGGAGCGCCAACGGGAAGGCCTGTGCTTTCCTGCTCACATTTTCACTTACCCGGGTACGCCCTAAAAAACACATGAGACATGATATGGATAAAAAGGGTCACTTTATTGAGAATACAGGAAAGCAAGATCACAGGTAAAAGAGGAGATCTACAGGCTGGGGTCAGGGTGTTACACGCGCACGTGAGAAGGCGCTGACACGGGCATACATCCTAAGGACTGCCCCGGGCGGAGTTACAACCCGGACTCCGAGCCGTCGCCCCTCGCCTGAGGAAGCCGACTCATCCACGCCGACCCCTGCGGGTCAGGGCAGCAGGAACCGCTGCACCTCCCCAAGCCGGCGAGCCCAAGGGAAGCTCACGTGATCCCAGCCAAGGGCCCCCCCCACCGGTCCCCATGCCGGAGAGCAAAGGGGAGATGGATGGTGGGGGGTGCGTCCCTCGACCTTGCTGCCCTCGGGTTCACTCCCTCAACCCTGCATTCAGCCTTCTTACCCATGACCCCCAGCCACCAGGGAGGGTCAGCCTAGCGCTTGGCCCTCACATTTTCACATCTCTCACTGCTCACTGGAGCAGATACGTTGGCTGGAGGGGGTAGGGGAGGCAGGAACAGGGTGGAGAGGGGATGGGCAAATCGGGACCGGGAAGGGACGGGTCTGGTGGCAGTGGCAGCTGCCAAATCCTATCCCCCTTTCTGAACCCAATCCTGCAGCATGGCTCCACGAGGACCTGTGCCAGCTATTTAGCTATCGCAAGTTTGAGTAGTTCTCCCCCCCATGCTGTGGAGCTTACCAATGGGTAAATAATTTATTGTTCCCTTACCCTGAGGAGATTTCTGCAACTGTCCCCCCACCATAAGATGCAGCAGTAGCCATTTTGGTGCTGCTGCATTGGTGGGGGTGGGAAAAGGAAAGGATTGGGCCATAGGTCCCACTGTGTTCAATGGGGCTTACTGCGAGGTGAGTGTTTAGAGAGGATGGCAGCCTAACAGTGGAAGCGGGGCTGGCTGAGTGGACGGGAAGGGTGGTAAATTCATCTCTGAGGGAGGGGGTGGTGCCGCTGTCTTTGAAGCAGGCGATGGTGCGCCCCCTCCTGAAGAAACCCTCCTTGGATCCCACTATTTTGAACAACTTTCGGCCAGTCTCAAATATCCCGTTTTTGGGCAAGGTGATTGAGCGGGTAGTGGCGTCTCAGCTCCAGAGGGTCTTGGAGGAAGCTGATTATCTGGATCCATTCCAGTCTGGCTTCAGTGTGAAGTAATGATTTTAGCAAGAAAAAAATTAAACAGTTCATATGCTGCTAATAAAAATATTTGCATCATCTCTGGATAACAGCTCTGATGTAGCTTGGTTTTTTACTCTCAATTATTTTAAAAGATGATTTTTTTAAAATTCCCCAAAGAACACTTTATTATTCTGAATGCAGTTATTTGTATGATTGCCAGCATAATCTTTAAAAAATATAATCTTTGTGCTCATGGTATGTTCATGGAGACAAAAGTATATTCAAGAGTATAGTTTCACATAGAAACAAATTTTATAGATGCATGTAATGTATTGCTTCCAAATGTGCTGCATGACTTTCATAGGTGCCGAAGACATTTATCAATAGACTTTTTAAAAACTCAAAATAGGAAATAATGTCTAGCATTATGAAAATGACACTGGATGAAGTACTCTGCTTGTGTAAGTGGTGCTTATTCCCCAACATAGTTTGGATACTGTTTCTGCGCGTTGATTGGTCCATATCTGAAATTCTTTCTTTGTCATTCATGTGTACACAGAATAGTAATGACTTCTGGGGAATGTACACAATCCATTCAACTTTCATTAACCCTAACACAGCGGTTTGCAATCTTTTTACTTCTGCGACCCATTCTGAATGCAGAATGTGAGCAGGTTTATGTGGAAAGAAACGGTTCTTCAAGTATCCTGGACCCAAGCCATATAGGGCTTTATAGGTATTAACCAGCACCTTGAATTGAGCTTGAAAGCATACTGTAGCCAGTGCAGATCGCGAAGCACAGGTGCAAAAGTACTACAAGGGTACAACTTGTAAATAAAGTTCTTTAAAGAACTCTACAAAGTCTCCCTTTCAACATTAACATCACAGGATTTTTAATATACTGTGTTTATTAGTGGATGAGAAACAGTTAACTTTTCTTGGATACAGGAGGGGAATTGAACCATGCTTTGAGCTTCTCAGGTATTTCTTTGTATTGTGCTGACAACAGCAGAAATGCCCAAAGAAGCTAGTGATTAACTGATTGACTTGCACTGCCCCATCTTCTCCCAGCCAAAGACAAGAGCGTAGCTCAGCGGTGACAGTGATCCAGCCGCTGAGATCCAGCCACTGAGAAAAATAAGGGGGGTCCCCACTCACCTGGGGGTTGTGCCGGGCCTCCAGAGGGCGCAGGGAGTCCACAACCCCCTCTGTGGGCCTCTCCACAACTCTCCACAACTCCTTGGAATGACCATGAGTTACTTCTGGTTTTCGTGATTGCTCCAGGGAGCCATTTTGAGGCACGGGAAGGCCCACAGAGTTGGGTTGCAGGTTCCCTGCACCCTCTGGAGGCCCGGTGCAACACCCAGGTGAGTGGGGACCCTCTTAATTTTTCTCGGTGGCGGCGTGATCCTGAAAGCGCCGCCGTCGCCCCTCCCACACACACTACGGGGCGAAAACTTGGGAATCCCTGGTGTAGCTGATGCGTTGCCAGCAGCAGGGAAAAAACAAGGTGCTTGGGATAATGACCAGATACTTTGCAGTAGGAGAGGTGGTGGGGGCAGGGCCCAAATAAGACAGGATGTGATGGAGCTAAGCCAGGATTTGGCAATCATCTGTGGTGCCAATTGTGGTTTATTAAATAAAGTACTGTTAAAATAAGCCATACAGTAGATCTGCATTACATCTTAACTGACCATTGTGGCAGTAAACTATTGAAGTGGAGCCAAACATTTCAGATGGCAGAAATACTTAAATTGCATGCTTTCACCTAGCAACTATACTACCTTAGTACTTGAGGATGTGCTTATTTTTCTTAATGGAGCTTTAGAGAGCTAGGCTCCTTACTCCTATTCTTTTTTAATGCATTTTGGACACCTAACACTTGAAGTACCCAGGCTGAATTGGACCTTATCTTTAAAGCCTTTTCTGCTAAGCATAAAGTGTGTCAATAGCTAACCGTCAGATCTGAATTAAAGGATGGATACTGCCATGCAACGTCAACTACAAAGTGACGATGCTCAACTTTCACAGCAATCTGCATAAAAGTATGGCCTGGCTTTGGCACTCACAACATTTAAGTGGTACTTTAACCATAAGTGCACAAGAATAAATCGAGAATAAATCAAAATAACAAATTTACATGTTTGCATCTTCGCAGAGTTCCGTCTGCTGAAGCCACTGAGGTTTCTACGGGGAAATAAATCTGCCAGGAAATGTGAAATAAGGGTTAGATTACTACAGTGTGATTCAATATGACCCTGTAAAAACCATTATCTTATTCCTCTGATAGTGGTTAAAATTTCCACTTCATAATTATTCAGTTGTAGTCAATTTCACTGGAACATGATCTTGGAACTATGCACATCATTGCAATTTTTAGCCTGTATGTTCTGATCTCTCCCAGGATTAGAGGATATGGATTTCCTACTGGAAGAAGAAACTGAATATTGGTTAACTTTGCTTTTGTCAATTCTCATTGATTTTGGAGCTGCAATAATTATAGGGGCTGATGCTTTGTTAACATTACAACAGATTCTATCTCTGTTCAGATTTTAGCGTGTGTACAACTATCATTTTGAGCCAGTGAGCCTTTTTATGGTATGCTTTCTCTTGTTGGAAATAACAAATAGGACCACAAGCAGGAGACTCACACTTCTTCTTTTGCTAGAGAAAGGACATGTTTCCTAGGACATTGCTCCCACTTTTTGCTAGATATAGCTAGTGCTTTTCACACACACAAAAATAAAAAAATGGGTTATAATATTACATTTTGAAAACTACAGATTGTGTTCGTTTATGCAATATCCTTCTCTTTCCATGAGATGCTTCTCATAGCTACCCTGTTTCCCTGATAATAAGACATCCCCTGAAAATAAGACATGCTGCATTTTTTTGGTGGAAAAAAATTAATATAAGACATGCCTTATTTTTGGGGAAACAGGGTATTTGGTAGTAGTGGCCTAAATGTATGGTGTTGCATCATAGCTCCAGCTCTCCCACTGTCTTCTTGAGGAACCCATGAATTTCATTTCCAGGGATTAGGACTCCTGAAATATTAGTCAAGTCAACACCTTGTGAGTCTTGTGGTAACAGGTGCCTCTGGCATGTTGCAGCCTGCTCATTCTTCTCTGCCTATGATGTTATTGCCAGATTGATATGGGGATATTTGGGTATAGGGGATTCCAGTCTTAGAACAGGATTTGAAATAGATGCCTCTCAGCAGTAAGGCTCTATTTTTCCAATGTGCAGTATTTCAATCATCTACCTTTGCTATAGTCAGTTGAATATAAAAATGGGAGATGGGTGCTAAAAAAGCAGAAGAGAGGAATGAGGCGGATCTCTCCTTGCTTAAGTGTTCAAACTTCCTATTACCAAGACCACCTCGAAGGCTTTGAGTTGAAAAAAGCAGATGTAATGTCATTTTTATAACACCATATGGCAATAGAATGCTGATCCCTCCATGTTTCTGAAGGCTTTATGATAGTTAACTTGTCTCTGCTTGGATTTCTGTGTTCTGTTCTGAATGTTCCAGGCTTAATTATCTTAATATGAGTTGTGGGTCATTGGGGTCCTTAATCAGGACAGGGATTTCTCATTTCTGAAACTCTCAAGATTTCATTCCAATTACTGCTTGAGTGGCTGCTTCAGTATTCTGAAACTATATGATTGTTGGAGTCTTTTTTCCCTTGAAAAACGTGTATAAGGAAACAAGCAGAAGATGTAGGGTTTTTGTTTTCCTTTTTATCTTCCAGTCAGTTGCAGGTGTGCATTGAATGAATGCAAGGTTTTAAAATGCAAGACAGATCTGCTAGGCTTCTAGCCAGAGAGAGAGAGAGAGAGAGAGAGAGAGAGAGAGAGAGAGAGAGAGAGAGAGAGAGAGAGAGAGAGAGAGAACAATAGACATAGCAGACAAGTTTTGAAACCTAACATTTTCAGCCACCCAAACAAACAAACAAAAAATCCTAATGGCAGCATACTTTTGTGCCAATACAATACTGAACATTTAAATTAATTCTGTATTGCTCTCAATATTAAATGGCAGTCCTATAATTTCTCCTTTTGATATTAAAAAAAATTGTGGTCATGATGCCACATTTCCTAAAAATTATGTTTATTGGTCCCAAGCACAAGGAAGCTCAGGTGAGGCATGGTGGATAAGTAGGCATAATTGGATGACTGCTACATCAGCCCCATTTGGGATCTCCCTGCTTAGTTAACCATAAATTGCATCTTCCCTGCTGGATTAATAATTAGCTTAGAATGAGCAATAGAGATCAGATAGCACTGTTAGCAGCAATTTAAGCAAACGTTTAAACAGCATTAGCAATCATTTATTTTGCCATTATTCATGGAACACTAATCATAATAAATTGATTTTCTGCTAGTATTATGATACATTGAAATATTTAACAGGATTCATATATATCTTTCAGTGCCTTTCAAATTGTTTAGCTTCATGCACTGTTGAGATATTAGATGTCACAGGCTGGAGAAAACAATAGTCACAGCTTGTAGAGATGCAACACTTGGGTCTCTTTCCTCAAAGCTAGTTCAGATGTTCATCTTCATAAGGAATGCAAATCTGTAGTCAGTGGCGTCGTTGGGCCGTGGCGGGGGGCCACCAGGGGGTGCCGCACGTGAGAGGGTGACATGCGCTATCCCCGCTGCTGCTGCGTCACCCCCCGCTGCCACCGCGTCCACCCCCCGCGTCACCCTCCAAGGCCTCTGGAGGCTCCGCGTGTCACCCCCAAGGCCGCCGGCGGCTCCACGTCACCCCCTGAGGCCACCCAGTACGAGCCGGGAGAGGGTCTTGAGACGCTCAGGGTGAGCAATAAGTGCACCACTCTGCTGAGCTACCATTCTCCACAAGCTACCATTCTCCACTTTTGTGTTTAAAAGTGTATCAGTCTTCCCAGGGGATCTATCACTGGAGGAGTTCCGATTGCAGAATTACCAGTCTGGGGTCCCAAACCTGAATAACAGCGAAATCCCTACTGGTCTCAAAGCTCAAGGACACAGCACTCCTCCGCCCTAGGTCAGTTTCTAGGCTGCCCTAAGTGCATCAAAATTACCTAGGGGGAAGTGTGCCCATGTAAATACTCCCAGAACACTGGGAGCAGCTGTCCCCAATGCATAGCGCATCTCCTGACTCAGCTGATGTTGCCAAATTCTCCAAGCCCGAGCTGGGTGCTCTTATCACTGGTGCCCGCTCCTTTATGAGCCCAAAAGATGGAGTGCCCACATGTCATGACTCACATGGGGCATCTGGAAGACGTTCTAATAAAATAACAAATTATCACACAAGCAACTATCTCAGTAACTATAACCGGTGCTACTTAGACTCAAAGACCTGCTGGCCAATATAACATTAGACATAGTCAAGACAGACTTGCCCTCGGTACTAGCATACGCAAGAGCCTCTGTCACTCAAACAGTTGATGCCACCTCCTTCCATGAGCCCCATCTGTGATGCCACAGCAGCTGTAAACCAGAAGGATGCTTCGTGCAAGAGCCCCCCCCCCCCAGCTCACAACACGTGCAGAGTACTGGATAAAAACACATCCGTAAAAGGTAATTTGACCCACATCAGACAAGTCATACAGCCTCACACACTTGCCCTCCGTGCTGGAACACATAAATACCTCCACCACCCAAACAGTTGATGATGCCTTCTTCCATGGGTCCCACCCTTTTCTGCAAGTCCTATAAGGCCCAGACACATTATTTTATTTCAGATGAGAGGTGGTACTCTGAGAAATGCCTTGCTGACCTTTTGCTGTTTGAGGATCGCATCACAAAACAATTGTGGAACTGGAAGCACAGGCAAGAAGGCAAGAAGAAAACAAAACTGGAAAGCGTGCAGGAATTTGTTTTTGATGAGTGCTTAAGTGAAATGAGCTAAAGGTTAACTATCCTGTCTGCATTAATGTATAATTACACCGCATATACCAATGTAAGAATGAGGAGGAGAAATTTCTTTACCAATAAAATAATGGGTCATGTGGTCCACAGCTGATATTTAACTAGATCCTGACTCAGTAAAAATAACAGTGGCTCCCACAGCAGCTGGCTGGAATGACAAACTTGGAAAATGCCAACCTAGATTACTTCTTTAAAATTCTGTTATATTTTAAGCGAGAAAGTACAAAGGAAGTCTAGCTTACACAAGCTTCTAAAATGGCATCTTAAATGAAAAATATACAGTCCTTGGAAATTGTGCTACTATGTCAGTAAATTCTTGGCTGGCCCTTTTTTCTTCTCAAAATCAAAGTGCAGCTGCAGTGTTACATGCATGTGGCTTTCTAAAATACGGTATGTTCTGTTCCTTGCAGAGTTGTTGTTGGTTTTTGGAGAAGGAGCTATGCAGCTGCATAACACAATTGTTTGGAGAGAAGAATTAATGCATGCGTCTGAGTTGGGTGATGTTGGAGAGAGAGAGGGTCATCCCTCCCATTGGTAGAAAAGGATAACCCACCATTTATCTCGGCTGTGGCCTCCACCCAGGGGTGGTGCCAGCAGTGGGGACTTGCAGTGCACAGGCCAGGGGCCATGCCCCACAGGGATGAGCTACCCCTATTAGGAACTTGCTGCATAGAGTTGCACGCTGACTCTAGATATTCATAACTCTGTATGTGAGTTGCGAACATGTAGCTTCATGGTGCATCTGTAGATGTTCAAACTAGACTCTACATTGCTGGAATTAAATTCCTAAATTGCTCTCTAAGGAGTTGCTTTCAGGAGCCATCTGCAGAGGGCCCTTGGTAGCAGTCCCGATTAGCCCCCTTGGGAGGAGCTGGCCACACGGGCACTCCTCCTCCCTTCCTTCCCCCCCCCAAAAGCCAATGCTGTGTGTTTCTAAACCAAGTTGGGAGGAGGAAGAGGGGATACCCCTTCTGCAACCAGCATGTCTTGCACCTGGTAAGCTAGGAGGGACAGGACAGGGGCAGCCGGTGAGGGGTGGGTTCCATGTGTGCAACAGGAGCCGAGAACCTGGCCCTGCGTAAAGGATGGCACCCTGGCACCAGCCCTGCTATCTATCGCCACTAGCTGTCCTGTACCTGTTAGTGGGTATAAAAAGGTAAAGGTGACCCCTGACAATTAAGTCCAGTCGTGTCTGACTCTAGGGTGTGGTGCTCATCCCCATTTCAAAGCCGAAGAGCCAGCGTTGTCCGAAGACGCCTCCGTGGTCATGTGGCGGGCATGACTCTCCTTATAGTGTTGGTCATATTGCGACAGGAGGCTGCTGCTTGAGCAACAATGTCTTGGCTCCATATTGCCACAATGGGCTCAAGGCAGTTTGGTGCCTGAGGCAAAAAAAGAATCCAGACGGTATCCCCTGTGGTTGTGAATATCTTATAATAAGCGAAATAACTGACAATATACTGTCGTGTGTAATAGTGCTCCAAAATCTTCCACCTGTGCCAGACCTCTTCAACCTGTGTGATGGTAGGGCAAACTCAACTAGAGTGAAGAGTAAACTATCATATTGCTGCCAGGCCTAGGACTTGTAAGAGGAGTGAATGAAGTCATACTAAAGAGGAGAGGGAATGGGAATGTACTGAAACTAGTATTGCAAGGTATAGACGGGTTATTATCTGGGGAACTGGGAAATAAACAGTTGGACAATGGACAGGGAACACTATCAGTTGCAAATATGACTGAACAGTACCACATCTTCAGACCGCTATTGAGTTTGAAAGAAACCGATAGCGTATGGAAGTACCGATACATTTACAGTAATGTCTAAGATCACAACTCTCTAGCTTATAAATGTCACCAGGTTCTAAAACTTTGTGTTCTTGAAAAACACATAATGTCAGAATGAATGGGCACCTGACACAAGTCCACTTTATTTATTCTTCTGGTTACTTGCTTCAGTGTACAGTATATCATCTACTCTGAAATCATCTCAACTAAACAAAAGTTGAAAAATAAAATTGCTGAAACTGAAATTCATAATGATCTTGTGTTTATTAGTACCGGTACCTCTTGATTTGCTCTGTGGGTACACACCTCAATTAAACAGCAACATTGCCGAGAGAAAGAAATACACAATTAGACCATTACAGTGCTGCCTGTAGGGCACTTACTGTCCTATAAGCAATACAATTGCACTATCCAATTAAAAAACAAAAACAAAAACCCATTGATTTGGAGCAGGTGTGGTTACTAGTATTAGGTTACTAGTATTAGGGGCAGTATTTAGCACAATTGTATGCATTTATTTGGTTACCTGTGTTTTTCAAAGCACTTGCCATACGTTATCTCAGCAGACGTGTTTCCAACCTTGCATCTACTGTGATATCAATGGTGCTGCGGTGAGGGAGGGCGGGCAGTTACAGACCATCATTGAAGGGCAGGAAGGGTGCTGAGCCCCCTTCTGTGCCCACTAATTCTCTACTGCAGAGAAGGATGCATCAGAATTAAGATGGATCAGGTACCACCAAGGGTCCATGCTATCCAAAGACCCATCTGGCCAGGCCCGCTCCTTGACCCACCTCCAGTCAATCCCACTCAATCATTGCAAATTCCTTCGCCCCATTCGCCAATGGGAATGGAGAGGAACTGTTGCCTGTTGTCATAACCATCACCAGTAAACTTGGAGAGGGCCGGAGTAGGGCTTTGTCCCAGGGCCTCTGGTGACCTGGCATCAGCACTACTCACGCATTCCCCCTGGCTGGTTTTCCTTATCTAGGCTTACTTCTGGTTTCAGCTGTGGAACAAAATGAACAGCGCAATCCTAACCAACTTTGCAGCCGCAATGCAGCCCCGAGGTAAGGGAACAAATGTTCCCTCACCTTGAAGGGGCCTTCATGAGTGCCCCTGCACTGCAAAATGCAGTGTGCACTGCAAAATGCAGTGTGCATGCCTTTTTGGCAAGGCTACACCAGCGCTGGAACATTGGTTAGGATTCACAGTAATTGGGGAGCCATGTGTGATGGGGAGAGCCATGTGCAGGGGAGAAGAGATGGGCCTCAGAAGGGTTAAGCACCCCCCTACTGTCCTCTAATTCTCTCGTGGACATGCCCCCATCTGCCCCTGGCATTACACAGGAAATGTAGATTGAGAACCTTTCTCGCATACCTTCCAATACCTTCTTTAGGTAACACAATTGAAACCTTATCTTGATGGTCAATCCCTTTTCCTGTGCATGGTTTGTTGGGAGGGATAAGTGACCGTGTGTGTGTGTGTGTGTGTGTGTGTGTGTGTGTGTGTGTGTGTGTGTGTGTGTGTGTTAATTTTCTGTGTTTAATTTTGAATTCATATATTTTGTAGTTTCAAAGTGTTCCAAAGCCATGAAACATAATTTTCCTTGGCAGAAGAGTAGACATTCCATAAAGGAATTCCACTGCTGTGGCTTTTAGGAAGTAAAGTAAAAAATGTCTGTTGCCTTATAAAAGAATATCACTGTTGCTGAGCTGTGGTTTCGTCTGTTTATTTTACATCTAAAATTATGTTATTGCTTCAGTGGATTCCCCTCAGAAGAACAAGGAATGGTAATTAAGGCTCATGCCAGGTACAACAAGGCTAGCAATTTCTAACTGGAAACCCCTACTGCTTTGTTGTACTGCAGTACAAAATTCAAACTAATTGCAAACAGAAATCTGGGATGAGTTGGTTTGGACACCATCAGAACTGGAGCAAATATTTATTATTAGCTCTTCTGCTTTATTTTCTGTTATAACTTCGTTTTAAAGTTTTCTTTTCATTATTTTATGATAGCGATAATACTGGAGGTTTCATAATAAAGAGTACCTGTTCTGCTAGGTGGTCTCCGTGTATTTATATAAAACATGTCCTTTGTCTTCCACACAGCTATGGTGCTCTGTTCACTCTTGTTTTTCTGCTTCTAGGGCTCTATAGTATGCGTGATAGGAATCTGTTATCTCCCATTTGCTGACCCAGCATCACCACGTGGCATCCACAAGCTGCTGAGGAGAGCACCTGAGGAGAGCACAGGGCCCTTTTAAAAAATAATCACCCAAGTGCTTCTCTTGGCACTGAGCAGCTGCTGGCCACCAATTTAGCTTCTAACAATGCCCTAGCTCAGAAGTTCCCAACCTTTTCTGCCCATGTACCACCTACTTCCACCTACTGGAAGTAAGTGCCGATGATGTCATCGGCACTTACTTCTGGGTCCGTGGCTGCGCCGGAGCATGGAAAGTCAAGGTAAGGCACAGGGGAGGGCTTCTGCCAAGGCGCTGGGAGGGAGAGATGGAAGGAGGCCTCAGAAAGCAAGGAACGGTACAGGGGAAGAGGCAGACCAAGGAGAGGTGAGAAAGAGAGAAGCTTCGGATACGCTAGGAGAGCCCAATTATCATGCAGGGTTCCCTTTCAGTGGAGTTGATAATGTTGCCCCAGTTTTAGGAAAAGCAACACTGGTATAGAATGGAGCCATGTCATAGAGCCCTCACAAGTTCCCCAGAACCAGCTGCATTGTTCAGATGTTCATCTGAATATGTTATGGGCAGCAGGATTGCAGTCTCTGGTCTCACCCTGCCCAACATGAGTCTGAGTCCTTCCCCGTGCTGACCATGAATGCAGCATTTGTCTGCAGTGACGTGTCTGAACACAACTGAAGAGTAGTAGGACAATTCTTCGCATCTTGTTACTCAAAGATTTTAAGCTATGCCTTCTGACATAGATGTACAGCAGTAACCCATTCTTGACTGCCCTCTCATCACTGGGACAGAATAGGAATTAATGCTAAATCCAGTTTTGTAACTTTACACGCAAGTCCTATGAAATGCAGCTCCCTGTGACTTTTATGGAGCAATCCTATTGAAGGTCTAAGCCGGCACAGGGTGTCATAAACATGCAGTAAAGTGCATTGTGACGCCAACACCCGGAGAGTAGCCAGTGCTGGTGGGAAGGCCTGCACTTTCCAACCGGTGCCGAATCCAAGAGCCCCCTGCCGGAGCAGGTAAGGCAACGCTGCAGCACGCCATATCCTATCCCCTCTCCTAAGCCTTTTCCCCGACACGGGACTGCTCGGTTCTGCGCCAGCTAAAGAGCGGAGAACCTAGTAGCCCCATTGCAGCTGGAAGTTTACCTGGGGTAAGGAGACGAACAGGAGACCTCCAGCCTGCTGCTCCCTGGTATAGGATTCAGTGTGGGCCGCACGGTCCATGCTGCATGGCCTGGGGGGGGGGGATAGGATTCGGCTGCCCATCATGGAATAGTTGTAATCTAGAATTATACCTCTTCATTCATTTGAAGAACTATGAAGAACTTCATATGAAGAACTTCATTCATATTATGAAGAACTTCATTCATACTATGGAAATGATGCCCAGTAGAAAACATGATCAAAGTAGATGTGACAGGTAATTGCCTAGTTTAGAGGTTGCTTTTTATCTTATACTACCGGTATATCATCCTGAGGAGAGGAGATCAGATTTGTATTATAGAAGATGTTTAACCGTTTAATGCTGCACCATTTCCCTGATGAAAATTCTCCCTAGCTGCTATGTTCCCCCCATCCAAAACTGCCATCTGCTGCAATTGTACTTTTGGCAGTCCATAAAACCTTTGGGGGGAGCAAGATTGCTACAGTAAAATAAAAAAAAACGACCCCCCCCAATAATAGATAATGATGTTTTTAACAACATGGCTAGTTTGGTCTTGAGATTTTATGGTAGTGATAATTGATCTACAGCCAAGCCCAAATTACACACACCAAAACTACTAGCAATTTTGACACAATGGACTATAACTTACTTACAGACCCACGACTGATCTACACTGGAAAGTTTTAGCCCACAAAACCTTTTAGTGAAATCAAATAAGACCCAGGAGGTAAAACATATGGATTCTCTGGATTGAGGAAGAGGGCATTCCTGACATGTGGGTAGTCCCTCCCACTTGGAAGGCAGGGTAGGCTTAGCTGAAGTCGTCTCCTCCCCGTGGGAGGGGCTTCCCAGACCCCAGTCCTGCCCTGCCTCCTTAGAGACAGGTCGCAGCTTAGCTTGCTCCACAGCTTCTATAGGATTTCTTCTACTAGATCCTTTCGTCTTCTCCTCTTCTTCTACTCCTCTAACCTTACCTTTCACGCTTTCCTCTCCTCACCTGAGGTTTGGGAGCGCATCTCAGAACCACCCAGCGATTCGCGGTTGGGCCTCGCCGGACCGGGAGGTCCCAACCCGCGCTTCTCGCAGACGCCATCGTGGTTCACCTCAGGAGGGCGAAACCTCGTGTTGCTAGGTGCTGAGGCGGCGGCCGGACTGGCGTCGCTCAGCTGCCTCTCGCCCCTCGGCTGACGCTACGGAGCGGACCTCCAAGAGGCCGACTCCGCAGGCGCATACAGCTGTGAGCCTTCCCTCAGCTCTCCGAGCGGCTTCGGCCCGGAGTTCCACCACTCGGTCGGCTCTTGCCCTGAGGCAGCGCGCGCTGAGGGGAGTGCATTGATCTTCCTGCTCAAAACGCCGGGTAAGGTCATTTGCCCTTGTTTGGGGGTTTTGGGCCTACGAGAACGGAGGTCTCTGTCCCAGCTGGGGAGGGCCTTTCTTCTAAACATTCGGAGCCACTCGACCCCGTCATTCAGGCACAAATTGCTAAGGCAGTTCAGGAAGCCCTCCGGGGGGCCTTGAAACCTCCCGCATCGCTCCTTAAGCACACTGAGAGAACTTGGCATCACCGCAAGCGCAGGAAATCCCTCAGCCCTCTCTCCCTTCTCTCCTCTGCCTCTTCTGAGGAGGAGGTGGTCTTGCCAAAACGCGCACGCAGGACAGTTAAAAGCAAGGTTCTCAAGCACTACAGGGGTGGAAAATCTCTGAGGAAACGCAGAAGACATGTTTATGTGGAACTGTCTTCCTCACAGTCTTCTTATGATTCCCCCTCTGGCTCCAGCAGGGAAGAGGGGGAACTTCCTGGGGAGGACTCCTTCCCACAGGAATCTAAGATAGATCGTTTGTTCCCTCATGATCTATTTTCTAGAATGCTCTCCAAAGTAGTTCAAGCCCTGAATTTGCCTCCTGCTACAGGTGCTGACACGATTCCTGACCAGACCAAGACTGCCTCCCAAAGGGCTCTTTTCCCTCAGGGCCCAGTTAAACCATAAGAACATAAGAAGAGCCCTGCTGGATCAGGCCAAAAGCCCATCTAGTCCAGCTTCCTGTATCACACAGTGGCCCCACCAGTTGCCTCAGGGAACACAAGACAACAAGATAGCTTGTTTCCCTTTGTTACTCCCTTGCACCTGGCACAGAGAAAAACCTGCTTCTAAAACCTCTGAAGCCAGGAAGTTGCTCATGGCTTGTAACCTGCGATGGTCTTTTCCTCTATGAATCTGTCCAAACCCCTTTTAAACCAGACACAGCTCCCCTCCCCAGACGCCTTCCAGAGGGTCCTGGATGCGGAGTGGGGCACCCCCACAGGGGCCAGACACCCCTCCCGGTTGGTTAATAGGCTCTATTATTTCCCCGACCCTGTCATGGCCTCTTTGAAGTGCCCCACGGTGGATGCTCCCGTCCACTGTTATTCCGTCGGAGGGCGGGCCTCGCGATCCTTGTGACAAACGTGTGGAAGCGGTGTTAAAGAAGAACTTCGACGCCTCTTCCGTGGCTGTGCGTGCCTCTGCCATTAATTCCTTTTTTGCCCGAGCCGGCTATCTGTGGGTGGAGGAACTCGCCGCCACTGAACAGGGCCTGTCCAAAGTAGCCAAGAGCACCTTGAAGAAGATTGCCCTGGCCTCTGCGTTTTCGGCTGACGCTTCTTTTGATGCGTTGCAGATGGATGCTAGAGCCAGGGCGTCAAATGTGGTGGCTCGCCGCAACATCTGTTTTGCGACACTGGTCGGTGGACCCCGGGTCCCAAGTCAGGTTGGTTGGGGTCCCTTTTCAGGGTACTAAGCTTTTTGGTTCTGCCCTGGAAAACATTTTAGTAGAGAACAAAGATAAGAGGAAAGTCACCCTCGGTCTCTAAGGAACCACCAAAGTCTAACTCTCAGTTTTTTCGTCCTCTCAGGACAGAGCAACGCTCCAGAGATTCCCACAAGCCCCGTAGCAGGTGGAATAAGACAGGAGTGTTCCCTAGGACCAAGCCCCAAGGGGTCTCCTCCTCGGGCCATTCCAAGACCCATAAGGAACAACGGACCTCATGACTCTTCTCCTGTTACCTCCTCTATCGCTGTCAGCGGCCGTCTCTTGCTTTTCGTGCATAGTGACGCATGGATCCAGGAGACGGTCTCCAAGGGCTATGCCCTAGAATTCTCTCACAGACCCAGGTGCAGATTCTTGAGAGTGGCAACTTCAACGGATCCATCCAAACACCAGAACTTGTTACAGGCCATCCAGCATCTACTACAGATAGGCGCAATAGAGCCAGTTCCCTCCTCACAACGGGGAACGGGTGTTTATTCGATTCTCTTCCTCGTCCCAAAGAAGAATGGGGACATGCGCCCTATCCTGGATCTGAAACCGCTAAACAGGTGTCTCCGCAAACGCAAATTCAGGATGGAGACATGGGGGACCATAGTGGCAGCCCTAGAAAGGGACGACTATTTAACATCCATAGACCTCACGGAAGCTTACCTCCATGTCCCCATCCTGCCACGCCACAGAGCTTACCCTCGAGTTTTTACAAAGCTACTGATAGCTCCGGTCTCTTGTCTGCGCCAGAGGGGGATTTAAGTCTTCCCCTATCTGGACGACATTTTGATCAGGTCTGCCTCACACTCCCAAGCTCTGGCGGATCTTCAAGCTACGACAGACCTTTTGCAATACCTGGGCTTTGTAATAGGCTGGAGGAAGAGCTCTCTGGACCCTTCGCAGTGCATAGAGCATCTGGGGCTCATCATGGATACAGTGGCTTTCAGGATTTCATTGTCCAGGGACAGGCAGGTCTCTCTCCAAACGATGGTGTACCGACTTTTGCGTTCGGAGACGATGGACCTCGTGTGCCTTGCCTCTCTCCTGGGAGTCTTAGTGTCGTGCCAGGATGTGATAGTTTGGGCACGGCTCCACATGCGCCCCCTCCAACGTTTCCTCATGCCTTACCAACAGCAGATAGAGGCCCAATGCCACATTCAGATACCAATCCCCGCAGCGCTCAAGAATTCCCTATCCTGGTGGGTGACGGAGGGACGCCCGGGACAAGGGACATCCCTGCTCCAACTTCAACGCACAGTCCTCACAACCGATGCGAGTCTGTGGGGATGGGGAGCTCACCATTCGGGGAGGTTTGCTCAGGGAACCTGGTCTCGGGTGGAATCCCGCTACAGCATGAACCGTCTCGAGTTAAGGGCGGTCCGTCTGGCCCTAGTGTTCTTTCATCCGCAGGTGCTGAATTCGCATGTCTTGATCCGCACCGACAACATCTCGGCGAAAGCCTATCTGAACCGCCAGGGCGGGACTTGTTCCTCGGGCCTGCACAAGGGACAAGCTCTCTGAGAGGAGGAATGGCAACTGCACCCCCAGGTTTTTCACCTAGTGACCCTGCGCTTTGGTCTTCCAGAACTGGACCTCTTCGCAACAAAGGTAAACAAGCAGCTGCAAAGATTTTATGCAAGGCAGCTAGGAGCAGAAGGGGTAGACGCACTGCAGCGTCAATGGCCCCGGGGCCTTCTATATGCGTTCCCTCCTCTTCCACTACTTCCCCTGGTCCTACGCAGAATTCAGTCCTCTCCGAGTACGGTGATTTTGATCGCGCCCTCCTGCCCCAGGAGACCATGGTTTCCAGACTTGGTCAATCTGTCGGTAGAAGACCCTTGGCCCCTTCCCCCCCGGGAAGATCTCCTCCGACAGGGTCCCCTTCTTCATCCCAGGCCCTCTCTTTACAAACTCATGGCTTGGAAGTTGAGCGGACAGCCTTGAAGAGGCATGGCTACTCGTCCAGGGTTGTGGATACCTTGATGGCTTCTAGGAAGTCATCCACTAAGCGGACTTACACTATGACTTGAAGGAAGTTCGTGAGTTGGTGTAGGACGGGAGGCATATTGCCGACTAAGCCCAAGATTTAACACATCCTGGAGTTTCTCCAGGAGGGACTCGAGTTGGGGCTCAGCACCAACACCCTACGGAGACAGGTGGCAGCCTTGAATGGTATTCTGGGGGCGCCATCACTCATTAATATTTCTCACCCCCATATTAAACGCTTCCTTAGGGGGGGTTTCCTTGATTAATCCACCCCCCGTGCATAGGTGTCCCACTTGGGACTTGAATATCGTTCTATAGGCTTTCCCCAAAGCTCCCTTTGAGTCCATGTCTTCCGCGCCCTTACAGGAACTCACATATAAGACTCTATTCTTGGTGGCGGTTACCAGCGCTAGGAGGGTCTCTGAATTGGGGGTCCTGTCCACCGACCCTAACTTGTGTGTTTTCCACAAGGACAAGGTTGTCCTCCGTACGGATCCTCAGTTTGTTCCTAAGATCAACTCCATCTTCCACCGAGCCCAGGAGTTGTGTCTCCCCTCGTTTTGTCCTAACCCCAAACACCCCAGGGAAAGAACCTGGCATACCCTTGATGTTCGTAGGGCCTTACGCTTCTACATTGATCGGACCAAGGACCTTAGGAAAACGGCGGCCCTTTTCGTTTACTTCAAGGGGCCACGGGCGGGGTTTCGGGCCTCCTCGGTATCACTCTCTGCCTGGCTAAAGACGGCAATAGCTTCTGCCTATAGGGTCAGGAATCTCCAGCCCCCTCTGGGCATCACTGCACACTCCATTCGGGGGGCAGCTACCTCGGCAGCATATGAGGGTTATGTTTCACTTGAGGACATCTGCAGAGCAGCTACGTGGTCCTCGACCCATACCCTTTTTTGCCACTACCGGGTGGACCGTCTGGCGTCTGCTGAAGTCCCTTTTGGTAGGAGGGTGCTTCAGAAGGTTGCCACAATAGTTTGGGTCCCGCGCTGCCCTCCCGGGAAGTACGGCTCTGGTACATCCCACATGTCAGGAATGCCCTCTTCCTCAATCCAGAGAAACGGAATTCTTACCTTGTGAATCTCCTGTTCTGGGATGAGGAAGAGGGCATTCCGCCCCACCTCTTCACAGCTTGGGGATTGTGGCCTGTATTCGAGTATTCTGGTGCTTGCACGCCCTACGAGTTTTTCTCTTCTCCCGAGGTGGAATCAGATCCTTCAGGCGTGTTGGTGGTGTTTTTTAGAACCTTACTGTTGTCGTTTATGCATTGCCTTTACTGACATTTTTTCTATATACTGTTTGCACCAGTTTTTCTACTGGACAGTTTTCTGCCCACCTTTGCCGGTGGGGTTTTTCCTTCTTGGGAGGTGTGTCTTTTCAGCTCGTCAGTCCGGACTGGGGTCTGGGAAGCCCCTCCCACGGGGAGGAGACGACTTCAGCTAAGCCTACCCTGCCTTCCAAGTGGGAGGGACTACCCACATGTCAGGAATGCCCTCTTCCTCATCCCAGAACAGGAGATTCACAAGGTAAGAATTCCGTTTCCTTTTTTCTCTTAGCAGTTTGAACCACATCCTGACCTGTGGTCACATCCTGACCTGTCAGGATGTCAGATAATTGTAGAGAATCATTTCAAAACTGCCTTTTGTGGAGTGTGTGATGAGGTCTTATGAAGTTTTGAAACCGCATAAATACTGTAGTATATTTCTTTAAAAGACACACACACACACACACACACACACACACACACACACACACACACACACACACACACACACACACACACACACGGAACTGAAAATGCTCTTGTGTTAGAACATCCAAAATTAAATATGGTTATTATAACAGCCTTGTCTTTTCCCTTGTGGCTTCTATCATGATGGTTTAAGTGCAGTGCTGCCTTTGTGTATCATGGAAATGACTTTTAAAGTTGGTCTTGAAAATCAGCTAGTCTCAACTACAATCATAGCACTTGCCCAAAGTTCTTTTATGTTATGCTAGCCCAGATATCAAGATGGCATTTTGAAAATGGTATTGCATTTTCTTTCTAAATTAGTCTTGTGGGTGTTATAATTGCCTTGTTATAAACCATTGTATTTCAATATCACACACACACACACACAGGCAAAAGAGTGGAATGTGTCTTAAAAGTGTTAAATGTTTTTAAAATTAAGACATTACTTAAATAAATCTTCCAAGACATAAACACTGTCAATTAACAGCATGACAGACATCCCCAAAGACATTTTAAAAACCCACAAATATCTGCTGCAGATGTTATCACTAGGAGGGAGCCTAAATTCATGACCAGCATGTTTCTGAGCCAAAAATCTACATACTGTATTTTTCCTGGTTTGAAGTTTCACAATAGGTATATTAAAATAAACATATGTTGACTTGCATATTATATGACTAAAGAAACCTCTGGCTGTGTGGTTGAGAAATATATGCTGTCCTTTGCAAGAGGGACTTACAAATGTTGTAGTATTACTTTTCTTGAAAACTTATGGCCTTCATATGCAGATAAATTTGAAAGTGGAAGCAGATAAATACAAAACAGGGATATACTGCAGAAATGGCACCATTGCTCAGAAGTGCTTCAAAATTTGTAAAATGTATGTGTTTTGAAATAAATAGTGAATACATATTGAACAGGTTACTACTTTCCTAACTTGTATGTCATGTGCATGGATTTCCTATCTTACAGCCCAATCCTATCCTTCTCCCCCACTGGTGTAGCTAGTGGGGGAGGGTAGAACGAGAGGCTTTGGAAGGCCTCCCCCCTTCCTTTGGAAGACCTCCCTTAAATCCTCTTTTCCTTCCGAAGGCACCCGTTCTGCCCTCCCCCACTGGCTGCACCAGTAGGGGAGAAGGATAGGATGGGGGCGTTAATGGGAGAATGCCTGGAATCAAGACAGTCACTGTCTGTATTTGGTACTGGAGGCACTTTTCCAGTACGGCGTATTTTATGTGGTGGTAGTGCTGGCACCAGGTTTATATGGGGCACTTGGCCCAATCTCTTTGTGGGGCCTCCTTAGCAGAGGCAAGAGGTGGGGCAGTGGCACTGGTGGCTGCCATCTTGTTTTTCAAATCATGAAATGTTTCTGCCAGTGTTACTGAATGCAGTGGCAGGGATAGGGACACTGCACTATAGGTAAACAAAGATGGAGCCACCAGAACAGCCTTTGAAGTGCACTGAAGCTGCCGTCACTAAGGTGAGCTCCTGGAAAGGTTTGAAGGAGGCTTAGCTTGGCAGTCTTGGCAGCAGCTTGTAACACTTTTAGCAGCATTTTCATGGAACCCCTACGCAAGAATGGCATCTTTGCTATAATCTGGATATTCCCTAACTCATTAGAAGCATTGGGCAAAGCACATCCTAAATCTATCTGGGTTGGAGTTAGCATTTGATCCATTCCAATCTGTGATTGTCTCGGATACTTCTAATGACTTGAGAGCAGTGTGCTCAATATTTTAATTATTGCATGTAAAAGGAAGCGGCTTAATCTTCCTGATAATGATTGCTTCTCTCTCTTTGGTATTGGAGCATCATTGAAGGGAAAACATGTTAGCATTTCATTGTAGCTATAAATACCTCTCCAGATAGTAAACGTTTGCAAAAAAAAATGTGGTTAGACAAATTCCTAAAAAGAGTAGAGAGGCAGTAAATTTTCTTCTTCTTTGGTACAGAATCCCTTTTTGCAGTGTATAAAGGACAAGTGCATTCTACAAGTATGCAAGGACAATTTTAATAAGGTCTAATGATTACAGTAATTGATGGTGAAGTTTAGATGTTGTTCCTCTTTTCCCCTCTGGGAGAGACTGAGATTTGCTTCACAATCCCCCTCCACCTTGTCTTCTGGTGGTAGAGAGACATTGTCAGGGAAAGGGACTCCTGGGAAAAGTCCAGTTGACCAAGAGGAGTAGTGCTTAGTGGTTAGCACTCATGCACCCTGTCAAGAAAGTGAGGCTAAGTTCAAACGCTTTGGGGCTTTGCTTTGAAATGCAGTTTTGGGTGTGGTTTTTTTTTTTTTTAACTGGACGCTGACTTTCCTTTCAACGTTGGACACCCCAGTGTGTGGAAAGGATCCTGGGTACTGTTAGTAAAGATGAGCAGACCTTTGCTGCTGCAGAGCCTGTGCAGCTATGCCTTATTAGATGTGGGAGTGAGAGGTGTGAAGATCCCATACTCTGCTTTAGAGATCATGAGACTGGACACCTGGACCAGCGTATGTGCAAGGAGCATGTCATAAAATCACTATATTTTATGTGTGTTTCTATTTCTTTCTATATATTTCTGGTTCTGTGTAATTCTATGTGATCCTCCTGGTTTGGGGCATTGTCACCCCTCCCTCTGCAGGTTTTCTGTTGAACCTTACAGACAGCTGCCAGACAAATATAAATTTGATTCGGAGCAGCTAGGACTGGTCAAACTGGTTCAGCCAATTTCAGGGGGATGGGCCGGAGTGGCCAGGTCACAAGCACTCTTCCAATCAGAGAGACAATGATGTCATTCCAGCTAAGAAAGAATACTAGTTTCCAAGTTGGTAGCTCTCTCTTTCTTGTTCTCCAGCTCCAGAGGAGAGCCCATCAGCCTAAAGGCTGATTCACACTAGCCCTTTCCGTGCGCGTTTTGGCTTAACGTTTGGTCTTTTCGTGCGTTTTTCATGCTTGCGTCAGACGCAGCATGAGCTTACGACGCAGCCAGGAGAGATGGTTTCGGTTTATCTTTTTGATGCGCTCGCGTTTAAGCTAGCGTTTATGCTCGCGGTGCTAGGCAGCCCACCAATCAGAGAAGCGCATTTCTCTTCACCAAATCACAGCTGCGCTTTCTTCAAGAAGGTGGGCAAACGTTCAGAGAACTGCTAGACGCACGTACAGACGCTAGAGCAGGGCATGCGCGCCGGAAAAGGCTAGTGTGAATCAGCCTTTACTGTGACTGCGAGTGTAATGAGTGGTGGTTCCATCACCCCAGGAAGATCATATAAGGAACTGTGTAGGTAGAAACAGGGCATTTGTCACCAGTGATGTAGACTTGAATCTATTGACTCAAACTTGAGTCGGACTCAAGTCGCGTCAGCGACTTGACTCGGACTTGACTTGGCAATTGTAAAAGACTTGAAAGACTTGACTTGAGACTTGGAGCCTTTTACCACTAGTTGAATTTTATTCAGGTTTAAACCCGTTTTCCCCATTAAATACAGTAGATAGGAACTCGCAACTTGCAACCAAAGTCTCGGGACTTGGAGGCAAAGACTTGGGACTTGACTTGGAGTGAGAGACTTGATCCACATCTTTGTCACCAACATGAATGATAAATTCTATCCCATATTTCCTGACCCTTGCGAAATTATACCCTGAATATAGTTTATTCTTGCACCGGCAAGGGGAGGTTCTTCATTCAAAGAAATGCAGGATTCCTAGATTATTGTTTCTCATCATGGTGAAAAAGGAGATGGTGAGGAATCATTCCATGAATTGAGTTTGGGAAGTAAAATAACATCTGAACACTTTTCAAATTCACTTTTTGTTAAAAAATGACCATTTTGAAGCACTGCCCTAATAGAGAAATGTGTTCTGTTACCCCAGTCTCCCTATGAAATGCAATTTTCCTATTTTTATATGTATATTTTAAAGTCAAGTGCTGTTGCCCCAGTTTGTTTGTTTTGCTTTTACCAGTTCATAAGTGAACTTAGTCTCCTAAACAAGTGTAGGTTAAATGTGAGAATCTTCAACCCTCAATTGCGTTTTCTTATTATGTTTGCTTTTCCAAAAGTAAAGAAAAGAAAAATGTGGTTTGAGAGAAACATAGTAATAAATAAATTCAACATATTTTTTATATTTGGGGAAAATTGTGTTCCACAAAGAATGCTCATATTTTCCTAGACACATCTGTGACTTTTGCATATGTATAGAGCACTGTGAGGATAGCTAAACCAAGAATTTGGCAGTAATCGTTATTCATAAATATACATGAATTGTGTCAAAACATACCTTTCAGAATTTTAAGGGCACATTGTAATGGGCAAACATACATATCTTGAGACTTGAACTGTGATTCATTATCTGCACATGAAACTGTTGCTTGAAATAGATGTGGTTCAGATTTTTTTTTTTTAAAGTTGTCAATAATTGGGCCACTGTTTTAACTTTACACATAACCTGCTCTTTTTTGCTCATTTATAATCTACAATGCTGTAGTCAAACACCTGCAATCTAAACCCTCATTAAAAGAAGAAATACCATAATAATTATAACAACAGAAGCAATAACCATTTTAAGATTCAAGACACGGTTATAGAGGATGGTTTTTTGCTTGAGGGGGGTGCACGTCTGCCCATTTTGCCTTAACAAACCAGATGGTAAGTGTTTTGCTGAAAAAGCCACAGTGAGACCAGCAGGAACATCTGGTCACCTCCAGTGTCCTCTTTCTGAGACTGGAAAAACAGCACTTATGTTCAGGCCTTCAGTTGAGGTCCTCTGGCTACACTCCTGGCTTTCTCGGATTTTGCATTCTGACACTTCACTGGGCTGGTCTCCAGACAGTTTTTACTTATTCTAATCTGTAGCAGGGCAGAGATTAATGCATTTGAAAGACATTTGTTGACACGCTGTTTTCATGTGGCATCTGCCAGCAATGACTAAACACTGCTCAAGCCAGTATTTGTGAATTATGCTGAAACAAGTGTGCCACGAGTTTCATATGTAAAGTGTAGGATTCTGTTCCTCATCACGGACATTCACCATGATCTAAAGCCAATGCTATGGTGTAATAAAGAGGTGCTTACCCTGTATCTCCAAGCCTATTTGGAAACAAGGATGTTTACTTGATTAATGGATATTTGAAGAAGATAACATTAAAAGCAAAACAAAACACAAACCCTCCACAGTTTTGCTTGCATGTTTGGTTTGGTTTGGTTTGGGAGTCGGACTTAGACCTGTAAGATCCAGGTTCAAATCCCCGCTCAGCCACGAAGCTTCCTGGGTGACCTTGGGCCAGTCACTATCTCTCAGCCCCACCTACCTCACAGGGTTGTTGTGAGGACAAAAAAAAAAAAAAAGGAGGGGAGGAAATATGTACACCACTCTGAGCTCCTTGGAGGAAGGGCGGTATAAAAATGTGAAATAATAATATCAAGCTAGTTATCTCATTTTAAATTGCTGTCTCAGCCACACACAGAGGAAAAAAAGGAAAATTCATTTGTACCCTAGATAATTGGTTCTAAACCAGCACTTAACGGAAACTGTTTGATTTCAGGTTCTTTTTTGCAAGGGTCAGAAACCACTTGTTGCAAACGTGTTTGCATTGTTTTGATACTGATTTCTTGTATTTTTATTTATTTATTTATTTATTTATTTATTTTATTTACAATATTTTTATCCCGCCTTTCTCCCCGAAGGGACCCAAGGCGGCTCACAACAACAGATACAACAAATAATCACTCATTTAAAACAATAAAAACAATCCACAAAAGCTAGTAAAAACATCATCTAAAACATCATCTAAAATTAATAAAACCACATCAAATTACAATTAAAACAAAAGCATAAAAAAGCATTAAAAAGCAGCAGCACTCCACCTGTGCAGGATGTTAAAAAGGCAAGGACTCAGAAGGCCTCCTTAAACAGGAATGTTTTCAGGCCTCGCCGGAAGGTCTCCAGGGAGGGAGCAATACGTAAATCAAGAGGGAGGGAATTCCATAGGGTTGGTGCCACTACTGAGAAGGCCCTATTTCTGGCCGCCGCCCCTCGCACCTCCCTGGGCGACGGCACCCTCAAAAGGGCCTTCTCTGATGACCTAAGGAGACGAGCCGGAATGTATGGAAGTAGGCGGTCTCTCAGATATCCCGGCCCCAGGCCGTATAGGGCTTTAAAGGTCAAAACCAGCACCTTGAATTGGGCCCGGAAACGAATCGGCAGCCAGTGCAGCCGCTGAAGAAGCGGCCCGACAGAGTCGAACCGCCTACCCCCAGTAACCACACGGGCCGCCGCATTTTGCACTAATTGCAGTTTCCGAACCGTCTTCAAGGGCAGCCCCACGTAGAGCGCGTTACAATAATCTAATCGCGATGTCACCGTGGCATGGATCACCGTGGTCAGGTCTGCACGATCCAAGTACGGTCGCAGCTGGCGCACCAGCCGAAGCTGGGCAAAGGCCCCCCTGGCCACAGCCGCCACCCAGGCGGACCCCCAAGCTGCGGACCTGCTCCTTCAGAGGGAGTGCAACCCCATTCAGAGCAAGACAATACTCTAGCACCTGCATCGTGGATTTCTGGACCAGGAGAACCTCTGTCTTGTCCGGGTTTAGTTTCAGCTTATTAGCCCTCATCCAGGTCCCCGCTGCCTCCAGGCAGCGCTCCAGAACCTCAACAGCCACCCTGGAATCAGGTGGAAAGGAGAGATAGAGCTGGGTGTCATCAGCATATTGATAGCACCCCACTCCAAATCCCCGGATGACCTCCCCCAGCGGTTTCATGTAGATGTTAAATAGCATGGGGGACAAGATGGAACCCTGTGGCACCCCACACCTCAAGGGCCAGGGTGCCGAACAGGCATCCCCCAGCACCACCATCTGGGACCTATCTGCCAAGTAGGAGCAGAACCACCGCAGAACGGTGCCCCCGACCCCCAGCTCGGCCAATCGGCCCAGAAGGACATCATGGTCGATGGTGTCGAAAGCCGCTGAGAGGTCCAGCAGAACCAACAGGGACGCACTCCCCCTGTCCAGTCCTCGGCGTAGATCATCCACCAAGGCGACCAAGGCTGTTTCCGTCCCAAAGCCCGGCCTGAAACCAGATTGAAAGGGGTCCAGATAATTTTTCTTTCTTCTTCTTTGTCCTTGCAGTCTTTGACCTTATTTGCCCATGCTGCTGTTTTGTCCTATGAGCTGTAGTGACCCACTTGATTTTGTCAGTGACATTACAACACCATACCTGATAACTAGGGGCAGGAGAAAATGATGATAACAGAATAAAAACTGTTATCTGTTAAAAAAAACCTGTTTTCTGCTAAAAAAAAATCTGCGAAAATAAAATAAAACTATAGTATGTACGGTAATTTTGCATCATTTTTCATCTACTGACACTGTACAACCTATACCATCTACTTGGTACACTTTTAAAGCAATTACAATGGATAAAAGTGGGGAAAATTTGGAATAAAAGCACATTACACCGCTTTCTGCTATTTCATTTTGGTTAAACGCCAAAATCTGCGAGAAAAAATAAAACCATTTTCTCCCACCTCTTCTGATATCATAATGGATGCTTGTGAACAGATTCACCTGCTTGCTACAGTTAACAGGATTCAACAGCAGTAAGGGCGGATGAGACCACCAAACAATGCGAATGTTTGGCAAGGTGATGTTTTGTGATTCTTTTTGGTAATCTTGATCAAACTAGATGGGCAGCGCAATCCCGTGTAACTTTAAAATGGTGGAGCGAGCGCTCTGCCGTTCTAAAGTGTCGCAAATGTGCCGTAAAGCACGTTTGTGACGACTTTAGAGTAAGGACCCCCTCCAAGTTTTTCCCCTCCAAGGCTAATAGCAGCTTCAGGGGGCAATTTATGTAAGGATGGGTGTGGAAAAACCAGTTCCAAATCTCTGCTTAGCTGCAGAGCTCACTGGGTAGCCTTGGATAAGTCTCAACCCAACCTGTCTCACCAGGTGATTGTAAGCGAAAATGCTGCTCTCAGTTCTTGGAGGAAGGGTACAAAATGAGCTAATAACAAATCATTGTAGAAATATCAACATCTCAACAACAAACGTTGATCATGACACCAGAATGCTGAAAGCCATGAATGTTCTTCCCTCCCCACTTTCACAGCTCTTCAAACCATTTGTTAAAGTTTGCTTCATTTAAGTTTTTCTCCATCCATAAATTCTCCCTAGGAACCCACATTTTGGAATGCCTAGCTCCCCAGTAGCATTATTGAGTCATTCTGAGGCTCCAACATATGTCTGTTATATTTAGGCTTACCAGATCGCCGACCGGGACGCTCCGTTTTGCCCTTAAGGGGCAGGGGGAGGGGAGGGAGTCCAAGCGTGCGCGCGCGCTCGGACTCCCTCCCCTCCCCCCGCCCCTTAAGGGCAAAACGGAGCGTCCCGGTCGGCGATCTGGTAAGCCTAGTTATTTTAAGCTCTTACACACACACATGCCAGATGTGCCCTCATTCAGCCTGCAAACAAGGTCTCCAACACCATCACTCATATTAATTTTTTGAGAAAACAAGCTATAAACTGTTAGTGTGCTGTTGCTTTATATTTTTTTCATCTGCTGGAGAATAATTTCTCCAAGCCTCCCTCATGCAGTAGCACAGGGAGGAAGAAAGGCATGTTAGGCCTGAAAACCTGTAGGCCAGAGGCTTTCCCCAGGAAAGAAACATGCCAGGCCTGAGTCAGCATGTAGGCCAGAGGTCTTCCTCATGCAGTAGCATGGGGAAAAGGTTCTTACAGGTCACTGCCATGGCTGTAGAAAGCCTGCTGAGAAAAACCAACAACAAACAAACTCTCCTTTGCCTGTGTGAGGGCCAGGCCCTGACTAGGGTGGCAGAGGGAGAACAAAACTGATCTTGTTGTCTTACTGTGTCTTTGAGCTGGAGGCTACTGCTTGCAGAGCAGTACCCAGACCCTGTTCGCCTGTGGAAGGCAAGGACAGACTGGGGAAGCCAGGAGCCCCTCCCCTCCTATAAAGACTGGATCACATGACCCTGCCTAACCAGGAGGGACGAGCTACCCAGCACTAACACTGGGCCAGACCTGGAACCACTGGAGAATGTTAGTGTGCTGTTGCTTTATATTTTTTTCATCTGCTGGAGAATAATTTCCGAGGCGGGTAGAGGAAGAATGCATGTATACTCATTAGAACCCTTACAGCAGGGGTGCACAACATACGGCCCGGGGGCCGCATGCGGCCCGCCTGACGATTTCCCGTGGCCCGCGAAGAAATCGGGGATCCCAGAGAGCGGGTGCTCTTTTGGATCCCCAAGTTCTTCACGGGCCACGGGAAATCCTCTGTGCCCGCTCCTTCTTGTTTCTCCGTGGCCGCTCTTTCTTATTCTGCTCGTGCGCGCGGCTCCAGGCGGCGCCAGGAGACTCCAGGCGGTGCTTTGATCACCGCCAATCAGCTGAGTCTCCTGGCGTTGAGCCAGGAGCCGAATGAGCCGCGCGCGCGTTGGCCCTGGAGGAGGAGCAAGGGAGTGAGAAGGCGCGAAGGAAGGGCTCTTCGGCTTGCGGTGGCTGTTCGCTGGATTTTTCGGCTTGCAAGGGAGTGAGAAGGCGCGAAGGCAGGAAGGCGCGTTCAGCCAAGAGCCGAATCAGCCGCGTTTGCATTCAGCCAGGAGCCGAAAGAACGGGCGAGGAGGCTGGGGGTGGAGCTGGCTTGGTTCTGCTGCTGCTGCTTTGAGCCGGCTTGCAGCTGCGGGCTTGCAAGCAGCTCGGAGAGGTGCCTCCTCCCACCCCTTTCCCCCTCCGAGCTCCTGGGAAGTGGCAATGCGGGGTGGACTGTTGTCGCTTCCTCCCGCGCGCGGGTGCTACATACCAGCCTTCTCTCATTAGAACTGCACAGAAAACTCAGGAATTTCAGCCCTTTCAAAAGCATTTCATACAACCAGGAAAATGTTGCCTTCTTACTGCCGAGATGCAAACAAAATAAAGGGTGGAATGGAATGGTGCAATATCTCTTAGAACGGGCAAGGAGGCTGGGGGAGGAGCTGGTTTTGTTCTGCGGCTGCTGCTTTGAGCCGGCTTGCAGGCGCTGCTGCTGCTGCGGGCTTGCAAGCAGCTCGGAGAGGCGCCTCCTCCTCGCCCGTCTAGGAGCCGAAGGAACAGGCGCGGAGATTGGGGCTGGCTTTTCCCGCGCGGTGAACTGCTGCCGAGTTGCTGCCCGCGCTCGGAAGATCCACGGTTAGCTCTAAGTCTGCATTTTGTTTTGTTTTGTCTGCATCTCTGCCCTCAGGGCTGGGTTCAAGTCTGATTTTGGCACCTCACTTTTTCGCCCACTCCCACCCCTTTCCCCTTCCGAGCTCCTGCGAAAGTAGAGCAAAAAGTGGCAATGCAGTGGACTGTTGTCGCTTCCCCCGCGCATGGGTGCTTTCTCTTCCTTGATCTCCAGAGATAAAAAAAAGCTTGATCTCCGAAAGTCCTCACAAACTTTCCTGGGGGGTGGGTTGACTCTCTGACTCTCTCGCGGCACATTTACATTTCTACCAGGAAATGACAACCGTGGGGAAATGGAGGAGAGAAACAAAACACACCGATAAAAGAAAGGGGGAAAGACGGTAAAATACGTGGGTGGTTTCATTAGCGCTGTGTTTCAGAGAAGAGACCATGGCAGCTTCAACGGGAGAGACAACCAGAGACACAATGTTTATTCAGGGCTGGGGAAAGAGAGACCCAAAGCAGCAGCAGCAGCCTCCCTTTTGCTCTGGCGCTCTCCTCTCTCTCTCTCTCTTCGTCTCCACTTGGAGAGCAGTCGGCCAAACTGCTCTGTTATGAGCCCCCCCCCCCCCAGAAGAGCAACCGGTAGGAGCGCCACAGGGCTGGGGGGTGGAGAGCAGGCTTCTTAAAAGGACGAGAATGCTGTTGGCGTTGTTGGAGAAAGGCAGAAGAAGGCTGCTGGTGGGGGGGAGGTTGTTGATCTGGGGGGTGAAGGGCACTGCAAGTCTGCGCCCCGGATCCGGACAGTAGCCGATTCACCAGTCTTGAGGATTTTTTTTTAATCGCTCTCGGACTTGGATACACTGTTGGAAACTGTGAAGGATTTAATCTCCGATTTTTTAAAAAAGAAGACTTTATATTTTTTAAGTATATATATTTTTAATTTTCATCTCTCTCCCCGTAATATCCTGCTCATTTCCACCCCTCCTGTTCCTGGATAAAGATATCTCTCTCTCTCTCTCTCTCTCACACACACACACACACACACACACACACACACACACACACACACACACACACACAAGTGGCTTGCTGTGTATATTTTATTTTTATTTATTGTATATTTATTTATATATATATATTTATAAATATTTTTTGGGATATTTCTCTGGCCCATGGACACGCCCCCTATGATGTCACTTCCTGAGGAAGTGACATCACGGTTCCTGGACACGCCCCCCGTGCGGCCCCGAAAAAGTTTGGCCTATTTATTTTGGCCCCCGCCTACTTCCAAGTTGTGCACCCCTGCCTTACAGTAAAGAAGACCCTCTGCCTCAGGGATTGTCATCCCGGCAATGACAAAAAGGTAGGAGTACTCTGTCTACCTCCCATTTTCTTAACACTCATTCATGGTATCCAGTTACTTCCCACCCCAGGGCTTCTGCAGGATGCAAACGTTTCAGCTTGTGCTTCCCACCACAATAAAACAAAAGCAGAGACATTCCCTTATTGCACCAGTTTAAAGAGATGCCATTCTACCACTTTTTAATACACTGCAAAAATGTTAAGAGTGCGGGATGCTGGGGAAAAGTGAGGGATACAGGACACTCCTCTTCCGAGAGTCCGTTTCTGGAAGTAGCCATGTATAAGGCTGTGACAGTTGATTGAATTGATCTGCCACTTGGTATCTCTGATGTTCCACTAGAAAGTAAATGGAAATAAGAAAGCAGCAGGCAGTTTGCATCTTTTAAAAACTGCCTTCCTTTGAATCTTTGGACGATGTAGCATCTTGTTAGCCAAAACGTGTTCTATGAAATATTTCATTGCAGCCTGTTGTTATTCGGTTTGTTTTTAATAAGCCATGTATTCTGCAGTACAGCATACTGTGTGTTTACATAATATTTCTCTGAACAAATATTTCTCCTACCATAGTTTTGACTAGGATAGGAATATGACAATGAGAGCCTTGTAGCTACAATACTTAAAATACTTTTATTTTTCATGAGAGCCATAGGAGGCACACATTTTCTTTGTCAAATTCCTAGCTTCTGTGTCTGTTTTCTAGAAATGTAAACCTAAACTAAAGCTCTTCTAGGATAAGTGGGTTCAACTTCATTGACTTCTCTGGCCATATTGATTTATGCCTACTTTGAAGCCAGCCCACTGAATCCACAGGAACAGCAAAGTACATCCCATGCACCAGTAGCAGCAGAGTACAATTTCCCTTCTGATTTCTTCCTGCTGGTACTTCTTCTGCAGGCAGTGTTAATGATGAAAAGTGAACATTATTTGGGTGGAAGGAAAAGGAGAGCTATGTCGCATTTCCCTAGGGAATCTTTCCATGTTATTAGCAATTGTCTACTCTGATAAAAGGCTCTGCAAGCTTTGTAATATCATATTACTGGGAAATTATATATCTGTAAAAAATAATCAGTAAGGTGATAACATAATTATGTACACTCTGATTCCTTGTTAGACAAATGTAAGTGTGCTGAAATATGAAACTTGGATGTAATAGAACAAAAATATAACACTAACAGTGCAATCCTATGCGTGTCTACTCTGAATTGTTCCATTGTGTTCAGTGGGGCTTACTCCTAGGAAGGTATTATACCTGAGTCTAGATCAGTATTGTACAGACTGGCAGTGGCTTTCCAGGGTTTCACATGGATATTTTCCAGTCGTATTTGGAGATGCCGAGGATTGAACCTGGAATTTTCTGCACTCAAAACATGTTTTCTGCAACTGAACTAAAGCCTCTCCCAATAACATTGATCACAGTATATATGCAGAAGCGTCGTAAGGGGGGGTGTATTGGTGCCCAGGGCCCCAAGTGGTGCCCAGGGCCCCCAGGCGCGGACCCCTGAAGGGGCGGAATCGCAGGCTCAGGAGGGTGAAAATGTACCTTCTTTGCAGCCGGGATGGCTGCGTTTCGGCCCTCCTGCCCACCCTTGCGCTCAAACGGCTCAAAATGCAAGTGAAAATAGCGGAGGGGGGTGTTCGGAGGCGGGGCGTGACATCACGCGCCCGCCCACGTGGGGGCGGCGATGCATCACGTGGGGACAGCGTCGCGTCAGTGGCCCCCCCACGTGGGGGTGGAGCAACACCACTGTATATATGCTAACATTTGATTACAAGAAAACCTATGTAATGGGCTAATGTGAGACAAACATTTTCAGGTAGATCTGTTTGATCTTCTGATAAAGATTTTTCCCTAGTCCTGAGCTCTTGTGTGCTCTTGTGTCAGTGGACTTCCACATTCATTTCACTGCAGCGCAGGGGTAGATCTATGGGCACAAGGGAATCTGTTTCTGAAGCTTCTTTATCCGCTGAAGTGAATGGAGAAGCCCTTGATCATGCCAAAACCTCATGTGCCCGTTGGAGCTGCCAGCAATGGTAGCAGCCTGCTGAATCGGGGTAATTTGCTACAGTTCTTAAACTGTATTTCAGGAAAGTCCTGTTAACTTATTTAGTACTAATCAGTTGTAAGTGATTTCAGGATCACAGCCAAAAATGGCTTAACTCTTCATTAAACAGCAGCCCAATTATGAGAATCCTAATTACCGTTCAAAATATAACCTTGGATTAAAAACTGTGAACAAAATCTTTCTTGCTTACACATACGTACCAGCACAGGCAGTAGATCTTTTTTTCAGTTGTTAAAATGCAGTCTCCCTTACTTCATAGCTGTGGTATAACAATTCTTTCTTTAAAGTGTTTGTTCAAAGCTGTTCTCCTGAATTATGTATGCAATGTTTGTTTTAGCCTGGAAGCAGAGAGCTAGCCTTAGATGAAACCTACTGGAAACAATGGTGATACCTTGTTTCTTTTGTTGAGTCGTGTAAGTGTAGAATAATTACTGGAGTCTTGAGCCTTAGTAGTTACTCAATGGAACAGACATGGGCTTGTGGAAGAAAAGAGCTATGTACACTGCAAATAAAAAAAGCTTAATGATCATTATGTTATCAGGAATGAACTTCAAATTTAAAAAGTAATTGTAGCTGTAGACAATACAAACATTTTGCAACGACGTTATTACTATAAAGGTTCTAGTTTTTCTTTTTTCTGATACTTGATTGATATCTATTCAGGCTGAATATAGGTAGCTGGAAGATAATAAACTAGTGCCATTTTCTATTAAAGAATTATCTCAAATTATTTCTTAATTATAATAATTTACAATCCATCTTTCCATTTAAAATAAAAACACAATGTAGCAGACAAAATATTAATTTATTTAATGGATTTTTATCCTGCAACTCCTCAAATGTCACCCCAAGCAGTTATATATAATAAAACAAATACACAGCCCAATCCTGCCTAAGACGTGGCAGCGGCTGGCCTAAAGGGCCGTCTGCTGCATCATAGGCACATTGTGGCCTGCACCAGAGTGGCCAGGCCTCACCTCAGGGGAAGGGAACGTTCGTCTCCTTTCCATGGTGTAAGCGGCATGGGCCTCCTTGGATGCACACCAGCTCTGAAGCTGGCGTACGTCCAGGGAGGCCATGTAAGGCTGGCCTGGACTGTGATGGGGCATAGGGTATCGGCGCATCTCAGCGCCGATATCCCAGCGGCTGAGTGAGTGGTGTCGCTCTGTGCTGGTGCTGCTTACTCACGAGGAACCGCAAACGTGCTTTAAGGCACATTTGCAACTCCTTAGGCTGCTTGCTCCGCCGGCCTAAACATAGGCAGGATTGGGTGGAGAATAAAAGTACAAAGATCCAATAAGACAAATATGAAAACTACAATTAAACTAAACATGAGTTAAAACAAGCATGATAAAAACAAACAATTTAAAAGTTTGCACCACAAAAATGTCTTTAAACAGTGCTCAGAAACTGCAAAGAAATCTTGCATAGAACTCATTTGTAACAGGAGTTTGGTTTGACAGAATGTTTCCTAAAACCCTCCCAGATAATGGTTTTGGACAAGGCACTGACACATAGCAAATAAAAGATGGCTGCATTGCACATGAGTGCTATAGTTTAGAGACTGATGGTAACGCCCTTTCCTGTATATTGGGTGAACGTTTGCATGTGTTCAGGGGGTAAAAACCCTCTTTCTTACAGCCCAATCCTGTGTAACTCTTGCACTAGTTTAATGGTAGATCCACCAGTGTATAACTTGCCGTACGCAGGACAGACACTGGCATAACCCCCCTCAGATGCTGCACATGTGCAGTTTGGATGCAGGACGGCCGCCAGCACAACTCTGCCAGTGCAGGGGGCATTCCTGGGGTATCTGAACACCCCTGGAATGCCCCCTGCACTGGCGGAGTTGCAGCGGCGTCCGTCTCGCATCCGAACTGCACATGTTCAAGGGGTTTACGCCGGTATCTGTCCTGCGTCCGTCAGCGTACAGCAAGTTATACTGGCATAAGTGCACTTACACCGGTGGATCTAGTGTTACACCGGTGCAAGAGTTACACAGGATTGCGCTGTCTATAAGGTACTGTTGAGATGATCAACAAGGGCTCAAACATTTCTCAAAGACAACAATTTCGGTCTACCCAGTTTTCTAGATCCTTGATAAGATACTGTCGGGGACTCAGGATGAATTGTGAAGAAACTGGAAAAACTTGTGAGTAAAGAAAAGTCAAAGTTATGCAGGGTACACAATCTATATGTGTGGCAAAAGCTAAAACAGCCATTAATTAGATTGTATGAGGAGCTTAGAAAGAACTCTACTTGGCAACAGATTTGTCTGCATGCAACATTTTGAAAAACCACACTAAAGAGCGCAGAATGCATTTGTCTAAATCAAGCTAGGTCTTGGTGTTGAATTTGTTTTTATTAAATAAACTATGTCTCCATTTTTCTGCCTGCAAATGTTTTCCTGTCAGAAAACAATTGTGGGATTTAATTGTTGTGGCATTTTTTGCATTTCATGTGTGTTTCGCTTGTTTATGTACTTTTTCTGATAGTGTTCACTGAACTGCTTCTTCACAGATTGTCTTATGGTTTACAAGAAAAAGCTTTCTTTGTAGATAGGATTCCACTGAAGACTTAACAGATGTTGTAAATTTTATGCCCTTATTCCCAAACTGAATGACTAAAGCTGTGATCCTAAACACATTTACTTGGAAGTTAACCCCACTGCATGACTTCAAACTAAGCATTAATAGAACTGGGATTCAAGTCACAGACTTCTTCACATAATTATATGTCAATTTTCTGTTCTACATAATGGGAAATGTCCATCATTGAGGGAGGTGCATGGGACCTAGTAAAGTCCTCTCACCATCATTGCTCTTTATAAAAAATATACGGTACTCACTTTTACAATAAGGGAGCATAGCTCTCCCTTCACTGTAATCTCCCCGCCAAGCATCACATCCTATTCACCACATTAAAGCCCCATATGTAAACTAATTTAAAAAACACCCTCTCATCCCTACCAGAGAGTAATAACAGAAGGTACCCTTGAGCATTGTCTTATAGAAACATATAATGGTGACAACTTCCCATGGGCTTTAACCGAGTCTTTTCTAGGCTAGTTTGGGCAGCCATGCCACTGCCTCTGCTGGGGCATCATCCTTCTCTTACCATAGCTTAATTTAGGGGGGAGTGTAGCATTGTCTCCAATTCATGAGGGAATGCAGGAGAAGATGGACTCTTCACCAGCAGCAGCAGCAGCAGCAGCAGCAGCAGCAGCAGCAGCAGCAGCAGCAGCAGCAGCAGCAGCAGCAGCAGCAGCAGCAGCAGCAGCATACTGCAAAGCCCTAAAGCAGGGGTTCTCAACCGGTGGTACCAATGGTACTTCGTCTGACTGCTGGTGGTACTTGGACCGCTGAACCACCGGAACCCCGCTCCAATGTGGCGCTTTCGGCAGCGCGTTTTTGCTCCCAAGAGGTTCCTGCCTTTGGCCAAGCCTCTCGGGAACACTGAGAAGGGTCCTCCCACCTGCCCAGAGTCTCTTATCTTCATTTTCTGGCCTCCGAACACCTGAAAACCTGGAAGTAACTGGCGCTTACCATATGTCATGTCACTTCCAGTGGTACGGGAAGGGGTTGAGAATCCCTGCCCTAAAGTGTACAGAGTTCTTGATAGACTAATTGGGGGAACCTGTACTGATGACTGCCTTGTTTAGGAGCTTGATTCCTATCTTCCCAAGATAGACAAGATAGCAATCCTAGTAGTAGGACCATTGGGAACGACCCATGAGGAATTGGAGGGCTTGTATAGTTTAAGGACTTGCCTATGTCTGGCATGGGCCTGACATGCTTCTCAATAGCAGAGGAAGGCTGAGTGTGTTTGTCATGGGAAGATGTTGTGGAATATATAAGCATAATAAAATCACAACATTAAGCACGATCCACTATATCTAAAACACCAGAGGGGGGGGAATAGAAGAAGGGCCCTTCTTTTCTCCTGCCGACTACTATATATTCTGAATATTAAAGTTTCAAAATTCTTCATTTCCTTTGCAATTTCTCATCAAAAAATGAAGTGATGCTTGCTATATTTCACCTAGCTGAAACTTCCTCCAATAAAAACTGGGAAGGGGATGGGATGAAGGAAGCCAGGGATTCCAACAAAAAAGAAGACTAGAAAGCGGTTGTGAGAAAGTGAGGATAAAATTATAACTTCCTCTGACAGATGTTTGGAGCTCACCAGGCACTGAAAAGAAAATGCAGTGTGAATGCTGCCAGCTCTTTGTGTCTGGGTGCCGGGTGTTCCAACTATTGTTTTCTTATTGGCAAAAGCGAGTATGATCCTTAATAAACTTAAGCTTCAGGCTCTGTATTCTGGCTCAGCTCCACTGATGTCTTTTGGGGTTAGTGAGCAGTCTGAGGACTGCAACTGAGCTGCCTTTTAGGACTGCTGAGTTGTGCGCATGGTTCTCTCAAAGGTAACAGATGCTAATTATTGTAATAGAATATCATAAGCCTGAAGGAATTGTGTAAACCTACTGTTGCATGAACATCTGACATTTTAATATTGTACACTGTGATGCTGTTTGAAGACAAAGGTCAAAGAAGATGATGGAGCAAAGTTTAGTGATGTAAACGTAAAAACCAGTCATTGCAGGAAGAACATAAACGGGGGAAAATAACCCTGCATTTGCAGTTTTTTCAGTGCACTGATTCACAATTCCAAACACACACGTGTGTAATTATTTAGCCAGCAATTTCTTCTTTCTCACTTACTCATTACCTTAGTTGGCCATCTGGCGCTAATGCCTCATAATGGGAATTTCTTTATTCTGAATTTGTGAAAGTTGAAAGGTCTCTCTATTAAGTTTTATAATGTCGTTGGATGCTAATGATGTCTTTTGTGTTGCTAGCTAGTAATCATTATGTTTGGTAGTTAAATCACTCCTTGTATCTTCTCCTTTATGGATTAACCCTGTTTGGTGCAAATGTCAAAGTAGACCAACATCTTAACACTGGGTGTGGGACCCCCATAGCAGGGCCATTCAGAGGAATTTTATCAGGGGGTACAAAGTTTATTTTGGGCCCCTTCCCTACATATGAATTTGGCTCCTGGGCCCCCCTGTTTTGCTCCATGGCCTCCTTTTTGACCAATTTTTCACCCGGGTACAAATTACCCCCTTAACCCCCCTCTCAGAGGCTTTGCCCCATAGCTTAGTTCACACATTAACTGGAATGTCATCATCTCCTATCTGTATGCTTACTATTCCTCCTTCTCTAGTAGTTTTATTTACCTTCGGTTGTTTTGGTAAGCTGGAAAACATTTGGTCTCATGATAAACATTTTTTCCTCTTCCCTAAGTCCTTAGCATTCTCTGGCCTGGTCCAGAAGTTAAGCCCGACTCACATCGCACAATTTCTGGCACGTCCCAGATGCGCACGGAGCTGTGCGGAGCTGTGTAGTCACCATTCCGGAAGAGAGCAGCTGAACGCGGGAGAGCGGCGCTCTCCCGAGTTCCGGCGCGTGCAGAAAGTTGTTTGCCCATGTTTTGAGGGGGCGGGTTTGCGGAGCTACTGCAGCCACCAATTGGATGAGAGGACGGGATGTAAGGGGTTGTCAATCAATCGGAACTCACTTGAGTCTCTAATTTCTCTTGGATCCATTTTTCCTTCTCACAAAAGTTAGCATGATGAATTCTATTCCCTGCACAAATTGTTTTGTTAGTTTTCTCTCCTTCCTGCCCCTCTCTCTCTTCTCTTGTGTATCGAACCACACTTGTGCTTAGCAAATCACCGCTGCGCTTTCTAAGAAGGCGGGACAACAGGAGGGACTATTCGCTGGAAGACACTCATGGAGACGAGGTCAGCGCGCGGAGTCGAGCGGCTAGGCACCTATGCTCGCTCGCCTCCGCACCAGATCTCGTGCGGTGTGGGTCGGCCTTTAGGAGACAAACAACTCAATCCTATCCATCCCCCCCCCCCCGCTGGAGCAGCAGTGACACAATGGCAACCGCTGCATCCTATGGTGGGGGGAGCCAGGAGGCTTCAGCAGGGGAAGGGGATTTTAAATACCCTTACCCCCATGTAAGCCTCCCCCCCACACAATGGGTCTCCTCGAACCTGTGCTAGCAAGTCTGAGGAGAGAAAGGGGGCAGGAAGGCTGCTGCCAAAGGGGTTAGGAAGGCGTGCACCTTCTGTGACAGATCCACCCCCTCTCATATCCTCCCTGCCCCTGTAATGCCCCCTACCCACTTAGTTGTAAAGTTAAGAGCAAATCTCAGTCTCTGTAAGAACTCCATTTTAAACAGGAAGAGCAGAAACTGCCTGTCTCATGGTGATTGGAAAACAGCCAGATTCTCAGAGGCCTGTCCTTGTGCTTCCAATACTGGCCATGCTGGCGGTGCATGATGGGAACTCTTATCTGGTGAGAAAGAGATAGCTCTCGAGCTCAGCTCATTAGCAGAAACACCTGTGGTTTGACTCACTAGTTGGGAGGGGCAAAGTTACAGTGATGTAATCTTCTGGAAGGAACTGTGCGGATCCCGATCCGTCTTCCATTGGTTTACTGACCTGTCAGTTATTGGACATCTCTAAAATATATTTAAGTGTCTCACTTCTGGGTGGGCTCTCTCGTGCATTTTATCTTCATCTCTGTCCGTGTCTTGCTCTACGTTACTCCAAATGGAAGCTTGCCTACCCTGATCATCGGTGGGTGAGACCCATACCCCTTAGGGGAGATGGGGAAAGGATGGTACCTATGAGAATCTGGTACTGGGTGAGTTAGGAAACAGTTCTGAGGAGTTTTAGCTTTGTTGTTTTAATCCTGTAAGTCTGTGTTATGTATTGTCAAGTCTTTTGCAGTTCATCTGCCTACTTCTATGCACGTATAGTCTTAAATAAACACCTTTATGTTATTATACCAGTGTGCTTTTCTGGGAACTGAATGGGCTAAATCCTGGCCAGAACACCTGAACCATTCTACCAAATAATTCAGTGAATGCTGTGCTACCTAAGTTAAAGTATTTTGAACCTTGTGGCCTGACTCCCTTGTTCAGGGAGGGCAGCCCCACAACGCTAACTTCCAATAGACACTCGGAACCTGGGGGCCGAGTGGGCTGGTGTGTACCCCAGGTGGTGGCAGATACCTTCTCCTTGTTCAGGAGTGTAGAACAGCTAGGCCCAGAGTCAGGGGTGCACTAGTCTTGGTTGAACTGGGATCTGACGTCTGGCAATCTAGCCTGTTCGTTACACTAGTTCTGCCCCCCACCCCTATTCAGGACTTACCAGCTCTGGCAGGCATAGCTCCGTCCACTCATGCCACCAGGAAGGCTCTGGCCTTCCTGCCGGTGGTTCCTGGAGGGGTGTGTGTGTGTGTGTGTGTGTGTGTGTGTGTGTGTGTGTGTGTGTGTGTGTGTGTGTTTTAATATCCTGATTGTAGGTCGCACCCCTAGTTGAAAGACTTGCCTTAGGGCAGCGGTGGGGAACCTCAGGCCCCAGGGCCGGATCAGGCCCCCGAGGCCATCCGGTCCGGCCCCCGGAGAGATTGCCGGGAGGCCGCCCAACCGGCCCCTGGAGGCTCCGCCGGGTCCGCGCGTCACCTCCGGAGACCGGGAGAGGACCTTTGCATGTCCTCCCCGGCCGCCGCCTCGACCCCTTCTCACCAGGCCGTTGGCCATTTCGCACATGCGTACCACGCCAATGAGGGCAAGCTCTTGCCCTCTTGCCCTCATCGGCATGGTACGCCGGAGGTGATGCGCGGATCCGGTGGCGGCTTCAGACGGTGAGCGCGGAGCCTCCGGAGGCCGATGGGGGGTGGGGGCAAAAATTAATTAAATAAATAAAAATGGCACCCGGCCTTACTGCCGGCCCTCAAGCAAATTTCTAATATTTAAAACGGCCCTCGCCAGGGAAAAGGTTCCCCGCCCCTGCCTTAGGGGGAAAAAGTGTGGCCTATACTCAGGACAATACGGTACATGCATAAAATCTGTGTAACAGTATTCTCCTGGAAAGAGTACCCACATTTGCATCCTAGAAATTAAAGTGGGAGATTGGCAATCATTTAAACATTTCATTTATGACGGTGGGCTGCTAAAAGATTGGGCTGTTCAGGTTAATTTCTAAAAGTGTCACTGAATTATCTGGCTCTGCTGTTGAGGATTTCATTTTTAATACATATTCATTTAAATATTTTTCTTTCACTGTGGTTAGCTGATAAATATGGAAATGTGTATATTGCAGCTGTGGTATGTAGACAGAAACAGAGTATTGCTTGTGCATGGAGCTTAGTTACTACTGGAGCTGCTCTGGGACTTGAGTACTTAACCAGCTGAAGTTATTCAACTGGATACTGAGCCAAGGAGACCATCCACTGTGCAGGAACTCATTGCTCTTTGCCCTTTTTCAACTTGAAAGGCCAAAAGGGCACTCCACTTAGTGGCCACTTTCTGCTTGTCTTGATGACTTTGCAGAAACACTAAATATATTCTCTCCACTAAACTCTGTTCACAGGTGAAAACTCCTCAGAACAGTGACTCCTGATAACTTTCTTTTTATTCAGATCAGAACAGCTCCTGCTGAAAAACTGTTGGTTCTGATCACCTCCTAGGTAGGAGAAAGTCGAGATTAGCAAAGGATCCAAGATGATTCATCAGCACTCTTCATCTTAGTGAGGCCCACCTTCCAAATTTCACAATAAAATCTTGGGTGTGGCGGGTTTTGTGTTGCTCCTTATGTGACAAGACGACGCAGTGATCCTGTGTGAAATTTACCATCCCAAAACCAAATGTGTGAGTTGTATCATCCACTGGGGTGGATTTACCATAAACTGTGTAGGATATTTGCTGCAAGATGTTTGGCCACCACTAGGTCCCAGTTGTTTATATCAGCTTCAGCAGTTCTCTCAACAGTTGTCGTAAGGTGTGATCTGTGCTGAGAATATATGCCAAATCAATTGCTGTGCAATAAATTAGGCTTACGCAGCATATTAAATGTCAATTGGAAAAACAGATTTGATACCATAGTGAATCCAGACGGGGAACATGTTGGGAAGCAATTTGAACTGATATTGTTGGGATAGTAAAGCTCTTTGACAGCTCTTGTGGCAGCTGAAGATGTGCTGAAGTGGAAAGAAGAAAAGCTGGTTTTTAAGCCAAAAACAAGATGAATTGGTATGGCTTATGACACTTCTTGGCAAGTGGAGCTTTGGTCTCTTCCTGCCATGTACTGATACTCTAGGATTTTGCAGGCTTCAAGATCATATTAATTATGGCTTAGACAGCTTGTTAGAGGTAATGCTCAAAGGCAATTGCATATTAACCAGTTTAATTCCATCATTTTCCCCCCTTCAAAACGGGCAATGCTTTGGTTCAACCTAGGCTGCAATCCTGTATACATTTTATTGGGAATAATCAGTGATGTGTACTTGTTGGGCCTGGGAAGGTGGTGGGACCGGTGTCGGAGTCGGACGCCGTATCCTATCCTCCTTTCGAGGCCACAAACCCCAACATGGGGCTACTTGATTCTCCTGCAGCTAAAGAGCTGGTGGAGAACCGAGTAGCCCCATTGCAGCAGCTGGGGTTTACCCAGGGTAAGTGGGCAATGCCTGCTTACCCCGAGTAGACCTCCAATCAGGGCCAGATAGGATTCAGCGTGGCCCACGCTGAAGACCCTACACCGGGGGAGGATAGGATTGGGCTGTTAATCTATTAAAACTTAAGGGTCTCTCTCTTTTTGGAGCAAACTTCAAAATATAATGTATGAGTTGTTTTTGCATCCAGATTTTTCAAAGCAATACAAGCATATGGGGAAATGAAGTAAGAAGAAAAGGATATCTCACTTATATTAAAATTGGCTCAGAATTGACTGTAGACCTCATCCCGGAGACCATCTTTGTGACATGTAACATCATAGCTAATATGGGTCAAGGTGAGAGTTGGTTACTGAATATGGTCAGTATTCATTTTCTGGGTCCAGAGCGAGCTCTGTGACACTAGAAAAATTGTATTGGAGATCTGATTTGGTGAATCCTAAAGCCACATTCTGGTAATACTTGTACTAAGACCCACCAAATAATACAAAATCTTGAGCAACAAACTTTCAAGGTCATTGGAATCCTTTGTCAGACTAGAAATGAAGGGGAAAGGGAAGGGACCTGAGGAAATGATCCCCAGAGGTCTATATTTTATAAAAGATTGAGTCAGAAAAATTTATGCAGATTCATGTTGATCAGCCTCCTTAGGCGCCTAGACATGATCTCAAACTGCACCCAGGGCTTCTAAGAAGAGTCGATAATGACTATGCCCTCAATTTTAGAAAATATAACATCTAGCAGCTTACTCCTTTCCATCTCCAGTTCTAATTGAAGCATACAGCCTCCTTATAAAACAGATAATTTACATACATAAAACTGGAGATTAATTAGGTGTTTTGCTAGATAGAGAATCAATTGAAGCCATACTGGTTTGAGGGCATTCACCCTCAAAAATGTTTCATGAAGTAAGACTTGTTCATCCAGGTAATCCTAACTTGTCTCTTAATTTATGATCACAGAATGAATTTGATTTTGAGTGGAGATATAACTTCGTTTTATATTCTGGGAAAATTCATAGATTTAAAAATATCATGAATCTTGCTCCTCCGTACAGTGCAATTATCTGGTATCAACCCTATGTTACTTTTTGGAAGTGTGGACAACACCAAGCATTTTCTTTTAGTTATGCACATGACCAGAGAACAATTTGTGTTGTATCACAACATCCAGTGCGGTGACATTTCTTGCTACAAGATGGTCCTTGAAATAAACACACTGCAATAACAAATCCTTTGACTCCCAGCCAATTTTGTTGCACACTAATTATCAAGATGTTGTAACTTAAATTCTATCACCATGCTACATTTCCACCACCCTAAATAAATCATTCCCAAACTTACTAGAGTCACGGCACCCCCATAGCCTCTTCTTCCCAGCTCAGCCGGTTGCTGCAATCTTGGATCATGTGAAATCTCATGCAATCCAAGATGGTGGCGCCTGGAAGAATCAGTAGGAGGGGCCTACCGCAAAGCATGGACATCCTGCAAAGCCCTGGTGAGCTCGCTACAATGCCAACTTTGGGAACCACTGCCCTAAATTACAGCGCAATCCGACTTAACTTTTGTGCCGTTTTAACCAGCAGCGCAGCGAGAACGGGAGGCCCCAGAACGGAAAAGGGATTCAAATCCCCTCCAAAAGAGGAATTCAAAGGGGATTTGAATTCCTTCTCCATTCTGGGGCCTCCCGTTCCCGCTGCACCGCTGGTTAAACCAGCACAAAAGTTAAGTCGAATTACGCTGTTAATCTAGGTTTACCAGCATATATTTCACAGACATCAATTTGGAAGCCCTGGATAATTTTGGGCACACATGGTGAATGGCCTGTGATCATCCTTTCCACCCCCTGTCTGTTAAAGCAACAGGCCTATCCAAAAAGGGCCCAATCTATGCCATTCTGTCCACAGCATGTGTAGAGCTCACTTCATGCTAACATGCATTGATGATGATGCCCTTGATGTTTGCCAAGTCCTAAAGCCCCATAGCACAATGGAGACCCATCCCATATCTAGAAAGAACCTACCATAGAATTCAGCGAGTACCCACACCCTCAAATTCCATGGTGGGTTTTACCCAGCCAAAATTGCTATCTAGTTCTGGGTTTTCCAGAACTTAGCAACAACTCTATATAATACAAGTGTACTCTTCAATGTAAGGACTCTGATTCTTTGATTTTTCTCTCCTGTCCTATACATGTACACTCTCTACATAATATCTGTCTGCCTGAAAAGTACAGGGTACCATCCTTCACGTAAATTTGGAAACTTCACGTAAATTTCAGGAACTTTATTAATCTGAAAATGAGTACAACATTCCTGTCTTGCTTTGCCCTTTTAGATTGTTGTTTTCTGGTTTTAATTTGGGGAATAGTTCTGTTTCTAGGCTCATTTGTTTATTTTGGGTACAATCCATCAAATCCTGCACAATTTTCATTAATTTTGGGCTTCTCAGGATGAAGTGTGCTGGAAATCCATTTTAATAGGGGCTTGCATAGAAAAAGTGACTTATGATTGTGACCTTATTTTGGCTAGATCTTCTCCTGATGTGAAACAGCACAGCTGTAAAGCTAGTACTTATACCAATTCGCAACACGTTAAAGAGAGCCCCTTCCCCTAATTACACAGTAACCACCACCCCTGAATTACACATAAGGAATTTTAAAAACTCCAGCTCAGGATAATTAGAGCAACTAACATGGATACTGTAGATTGTGTTGGGTTGAGGCTGGACACTCTTAAAAGCATCATATTTGCTCACTAATTTTGGAGAGTCTGGAGATAAAACTGGTTCTGCTGTATAACTAACTGCAAATTTGTCACCCCCAGCCAAACTCATAAATCTTAAGATGTCTTTTCTCCCATAGCTAGGTTGGACCAGTATGTGCATTAGATTGTGACTCAGGGCTCAGTCCAGCCCAACTCAGCACAAGTCAGGCACAACTGAGGTCCAAGTGTGGCGTAACTGTGGCCTAAGATAGGGCTGAGTTAGGCTGCAGCTATGCCTGAGGTAGGCAGGAGGCAAGAGCAGTGGGCCAGCACCAGCCCAGGATCGAGGCAAAACTTACCACAGAGGCAGGCAGGCTCCTGTGGTGAGGTGTCAGTCTTGTGGAAGCGAAGAGCCCCCTCCTGAGCTTGTCTGTGTGCACCTACCACAGCTGCTGCAGCGGTCGCAGCAGATGGGCAGCCACAGGTGGGCCTGCAGGCACTGGGCGTGCGACAGTCAGCTGAAGGGCTGAGGTTGTGCCAGTGCCAGCTGCCCCAGGGCACCCTGTGCATCAGCCACCTGCTGCAGGGGGGAGTGCCACAGCCCTCCTACCTGCAACAGGTGTTGCCACCCCCATGACACGTTGAGGCTGCACGTGGGATTCATGGGGGGGGGAGCGGGGGAGAGAAGGGAAGGAGGGGGGTGGGAACGTCACACACAAGGGGGTCTCATGATGTCTGGAACCGCCTCTGACATGACTTGCCCGTGCGCTGCCTGAAGCCCTGGGCCTCCAGGGCCGTGGCTATGCCCACAAAGAAGGCATCCCGGCGTGCCTTCTGCTCTGTGCCCCGGCCAAGACCGAGAGATGCCTTGGGCCTGTCTGCTGCGTGCGGGAAGGGCTCATGCAGCTCATCACACCCCCAGATGGGGCGACGTTGGCGCCTCGCGGCAGGCGCTCCGGCGGGGGTGGTGGTGGCCAGCTTCCATCATCAGGGAGTGGGAGGGGAGGCAGACACACAGGCAGGCGGACAGGGGGTGCTGGGGAGGGACACGGGTGGGTCAGAAACAGACAGACAACAAGGCTGGTGGGAGAGGGATACAGGGAGAGGGGTCTGCAGAGACCAATAGGGACACAGGGGTCACTTCGCAGATGAAGGCAATGCAGGAATGGGCACTTCTTATGCAGACGGACCTTGGGCGGAACAGACACCGTTGACGGGCGGACCGTGGGCGGAACGGACGCCGTTGACGGGCGGACCGTGGGCGGGTGAGAGCCCCGGTTGCCGAAAGGGCTCTTCACAGACGTGGCGGACGCGAGCGGATCCAGTATGGGCGCCATGTCGCCTGTCAGTGTTTGCCTGCCTGAGAGGCCCCCCAACTCCCCACTCCCCTCTGAGCCCTGAGGGTCTGGCAGCCCCCCTGCTGTGGTCTCCCTGGGAAGGAAGTGGCAGTCCCTGGATGGGATTCATGCAGGGGCTTGTATGCTGGGCGCTGTCTCTGTGTGTGTGGGGCAATGCTTGTGTAACACTGGGCACAAGGGGGCTCTGCCCGAGGGGCATCTTTATTGTTCTGGAACGGTAGCAGAAATGGCCAGGCGAGGTTGCCAGGGGTAGTCACAGCAGCCAATCTGAAAGCAGCAGCAGCAGCAGCAGCACACGTGCCCCATGGACCTGGAGACACAGGCTCTTCCCCTGTGGAACCACAGCCTGCTCCATAGAAAGGGGAGGGACAGCAAGTAGGACAGCCAGGGAGGTGGAGCAGCAGCAGCAGCAGCTGAGGAGGGTTGCAGGGCTGGCACCCTGACCTCTGGCAGCATCGAGGCAGACGACAGTGGGGCACCCTGCCTGGAGCCCCAGGGGTGCTCCCAGGAAGGTAGGTGGTAGTGGACATTCCTGAGGAGACAAAAAACAAGGGGGAGTTACATGTCAGCTGGTGTGTGGAAGCAGTCGCCATTGAAGACAAACCAGTGTGTCGGTTGCAAAAGCCTGCAGGGAGAGATCAGATTACACAGCTGCTAGGTATAACAAGCTTGTCACAGTGTGAGGAGCTTACCTGGCCGTCAGAAGGGCATGATCCTGCAAAGGACAACAGTGAAGGAGAGAAAACACAGCACAACTACATACATGGCTAGCACATCATAACTGACCTGTTGTAGACCCTGTGGGGGCAAGGCTGCGGGTTAGTAAACACACCTTTGTTAACAGGCAAGTCACATTTACACAAACACATATTTGTCTGCTCACATGGCAACGGGCAGCTATCAGAGGACACATTGGTAAAGAGGCAGCTATCATATATATGTGTGCTGACAGGCAGAAGTACTACATAAAGGCGAACACAGGCAGAAGTCATACATATTGGCATGAAAAGGCAGAAGTCCAACATTATGGCAAACACAGGCAGAAGTCCTACGGTATGGCTTACACAGGCAGAAGTCCTACATATAGGCATGAACAGGCTAAAGTCAAACATATATTGGCATGAACAGGCAGAAGTCATAACACATTGCATCCCAGACCCTGCTCTTACCTGCTGGTGTTGTTGCCTGTGGGGGGGGGGGGAGAGGCTTTGAGAAAGACATGGGTTAGCAAATGCTTGCAAGGAGGCAGCTGCCCAGGCACAGCTGTAAACAGTTTGGCCACAGCCTGAACAGCCCTCTCTGCCCTAGAGGGGGGCAGAGAGGAGAGAGGAGAGGAGAAGAGAGAAGTGGGGTGTTTGTGAATTTTGCCCTCCACCAACAATGTCCCACTTTGTGGCTGCTGGGGGACAGGACCCCACGCCATGTGCTCAGAGAAAGAGAGAGAATGGAGGCCTGGGGCTGGGCTTTTGTGGGAAAGAGGCTGGGTGCGGCTGGCATCGGATATATCTGTGTCCATGTCCAGAGTTATGCCACAGCTATTCCGTCCTAACTCAGGCATAACTCAGGAGTAGGGTGTTAGAACTTTTCAGGAGAGGGCTGGAGTGTGTAAGGTAAAATGGCTCCTATGGGTCTCCTCAAATTTGAGTCCACCTTTTTTTGTCGACCTAAATTTTGTTCCGTAGCTGTGCTTGAGGGGGCGTGTCGGAGCTCTCCAGTGTCTGGACCTGGACCCAAATTCGTAACCGCCCCCGTCACTCCCCCGACACGCCCACTTTTAGGCCAAACTTAGGACGGAATAGCTCTTAGGCCGAACTTAGGACGGAATTGGTCAACTTTCCTTAACCCGTCCTATGTCTGTCACAATTGCAGCACAAATTCGGCCTCAACGGCACAATTCAGTCCTAACTTCAGCCTAAGGCACTTAGGCTGCTTTTGTGACTGAATTGTGCCGCTGAGGCCTTAGGCTGGACTGGGCTGCCCGGGGCATTTAGATTTGAGTCAGGGTGTTTTGAGCTCAGAAGCACCTCACATTGGAGGTGCAATTCTGCACTGTTTGACACTTCCTCCAAAATGTCTTCAAGGGCTCTTCCAAGCAGAGTGATTTTCAATCCTTCCAATCTGGAGGCGACACAGCCATGGATCTCTGGTCTCTTTACAGCCCTTCGTTCATTAGAAGCCATATTAGCAATGTTCGTCAAATCCATTAGCAAAGCTTAAGTGATGGTTCCCAGGTGGAAAATCAGGCCACAGCATGACTAAAATGGAGATGAATGGATTAGTTTCTCTGCAAGGGGGAGAGATGGTGAAAACATTCACTAACAATATTCAGCATAAATCCAAATAGAGAAAAGAAATCGTTTTCAAGCCAGGCTCATTGTCCATTCTGCTTCAGAACCCCTAAAAAACCCTATACTAAGGGATAAAAGGCAAGAATGACTTCGTTTCACCAGTGTTTCACCCAACAATGTTAATGTTTGAGATTTGCTGCTTATTGAGGTTGTTGAATAAACAACCACTAAAATTATTTATTTATTTTTCACATTTTTATACCGCCCTTCCTCCAAGGAGCTCAGAGTGGTGTACATATTTCCTCCCCTCCTTTTTGTCCTCACAACAACCCTGTGAGGTAGGTAAAACTGTTTTCTGTGCTACTCAGACAGAGCCATATGCCCACTTCTTTGCATATACCACTTCATTAAAGGTGTTGACTACTAGATCAAAATCTGGAGCTGTGAACCAACAAGGAGTATTCATTATGCTATGTGTAGAGCTTAGATGTTCTCGGATGAAGGCCCATTCTTTTGGATTATGTATTTCTACTAAGAATATAAGATGCCCCTTCTGCAACTGTGAAGCATTTCAGACCAGTCTATACTCTATATGCATATCAGTTTTATATCTAACTGTCAGGGCTTCAACCAAATAGGGTAACATTAGGAAAAGTAGTTTGGTAAGGTTGCTAAGAATTTCTTTAGTGGTGCCTTGAGGATTGGGCCATGTCTCGGAAGAAGACAACATGCCTAGCATACATGTCCCCTGCTAACTGGGCAAGAGGCACTTTTTCAATTGGTGCTCTTCTTATATTTAGCAGGGGGAGAGTAACTGCCCCCCTTTCACCCCAGCACAGTGTCTTTTCTGGTAGCTGTTTGCTGGTGTTCTTCTGCATCTTTTTTAGATTGTGAGCCCTTTTGAGACAGGGAGCCATTTAATCATCTGCTTTGCTTTTGTCTGTAAACCACTTTGTGAACTTTTTGTTGACAAGTGGTATATTAATATTAATAATATTAATAATATTAATACAGAAGGTCCTCAGTATCACCATAGCAGTGTGAAAATCCATAAGAAAAGATCCATAAGAAAAGCTTTCCTGGGTCAGGCCAAAGACCCATCTTATCCAGCATTCTGTTTCCCAAAGAGACTCACCAGCTGCCTCTGGGAAGCCCACAAGCAGGAGAGAAAGGCATACTTCTCTCACACAAGTGTTCCCCTGCAACTGGTTTTCAGAGGCATGCTGCCACTGTACATATAACCATTGTGACTAGTAGCCATGAAATGTGTCCAATCTTCCTTTAAAGCCATCTAACTAGTGGCCATGAATACTACAAACTAATGATGTCCTGTGTGAAGACATACCTCAATCTCCTACCAGTAATTTTCAATGAATTTTATATTTCATTCTGGTACTGTGAGAGCAAGAGAAAAGCTTCTCTCTATCCACTCTCTCTATTCGATGCATAATTTTATGTCTCAGTCATGTCCCCAGTTAAATGCCTTTTTTCCAAGCTAACAACCCAGACATTGTAGTCTTCTCTCATAAAGAAACTATTCCAACCCTTAGTCATTTTTGTTACCCTCTTTTACACTTTCTCCAGTTCTTGCAAGCAGGCCCTGCCTAGTTTTATACTCTTATCTAGCTCCTCTCCCTACTCTTCTGACAGATTGAAAAGGCTGACCTCCAAGGGTATGGCCTCTAATGGTTCAGCTGGATAATAGATGGCGGCTATAGCCCCAGGAGCTGCAAGGCTGCAGCTCTCTGTTAGCTGGCTGGGAATTTACCCTCCTTCTAGGTTAGAGGTGGCCCACCTTTCAACATGAATGCTCCTGGCCCTTTAATGGTTGTAGAGGTGAGGGCATCTCAGCAGGTGCAGCTGTTTTAGCAGCACCATCAGCACTTGCAGCTGCCAAGATTCTGTCTTCTACACAACTCTTAAGAACTCAGAGGCCCTCATGGTGGAAGGTTGGCCACCCCTGTTCTAGGTCCTTGTCCTCTTATTTAAAACCAACTTTAAAGCCATCCGCTGCCCTAATTGCGCCATACAGTACGTCTGTAGCATAGTAGAGATGTCTTTAGTCAGTGCCAACTTTGTGCTGAACACAGTTGCTTTAAGGACCTGCTTACGTACTGTTGTTCAGGAAGTGATGGTAGCCTGCCCAGAGAATTTGGAGGTAACAATACCATCAGAATTTCAACAGGTGAGTTTGGCAGAAGGGAAATATGGAATGCAAATTTGCGCTTGATTTCCAGTGATGTAATATTTTCTGACTTGTTCTGAAATGTCACTATAATATTAACCATGAGCATATTTTGACATGCAAGTCAGCATATGCTTAAGAAGAGATTGGAATACAAGGGGAAAAGAGGAGTGGTTGGCATTTTTCAGTCATTATGTGTTTTTTTCCTAATTGGAGTCCAGCGTCTCATGGCTTATTTCTTTGTTTTTTATGAACTACACAAAAGTCAGGAGAAACAGTTCCCCATTTGCTGCATAATCCCTGTACCACTAAGGGCCCAATTGCATGTAATAGTCCTGTGTACTTTGTTCCTACCTGTTCATGTTTAAAAAAAACAACACTGCTTTTTCCTCACAAAAGGAAGAAGATGTTGATGCCCATATATTTCTCTTTGCAGAATAAATAGCAAAAATAAACATTTTTTAAAATATTATTAGCAGAAAAAATTATTCGACAGCAAACAGATTGAGAAGCTCCTGTTCCCCTCCATGCACACCACCAGTCTTCCACTTGGTTTGTAAAACAGAACCAAAAACATGCTGGAGACAAATTACGTGCAACCTAGTGTCACGTGTAGTTTTGATCCCTCTGAATGGCCAGCAGTTTCTCTGCAGTTTTTAGCTACCTTATGCTCTTTCTGCATTTCTGCCTATCTGAACTATACTGTAGAGATGTCTTTCACTGCATGAGGATCTCCTTGGCAACCTAGCATCTGTTTCTATAGAGTGTTTTCTCTTAATCCTTTTTAAAATATTGAAATGCTTGACATACACCACTGCAAATGGATCTGTTGGCTATTGTTAGTAAGCCTCACATAACATTCAGTATATGTTTTATGGGGGGGGTGGGGGAAAGGACTGCTAATGTGTGATTGAAATTTGGTCTACTATATTTTCCCAGGAAAAAAAATTATCACACCAACGGTCTACTCTCAAGAACCAAAATGATTAGTGGGCTGGGGCACCTCCCTTATGAGGAAAGGCTACAGCGTTTGGGGCTATTCAGTCTAGAGAAAAGGCGCCTGAGCGGGGGATGACGACACATGATTGATATGTATAAAATTATGCATGGGATGGATAGAACTGGATAGAGAGAAGTTCTTTTCCCTCTTGCACAACACCAGAACTAGGGAACATCCACTAAAATTGAGTGGTGGATGAGAACAGTAAAAAAAAAAAATTCTTTACCCAGCGTGTAATTAAACTGTGGAACTCCTTGCCACAGGAGGTGGCACCTGGCCTGGATACCTTTATATGGTGATTAGACAGATTTATGGAGGAAAAGTTGATCACAGGTTACAAATCATGATGGATATATGCAACCTCCTGGTTTTAGTAGTAGGTCTCAATGCCAGATGCAAGGGAGTGGCGACAGGATACAGGTATCTTGTTGTCTTGTGTGCTCCCTGAGGCATCTGGTGGCCCACTGTGAGATATAGGAAACTGGACTAGATGGCCTTTGGCCTGATCCAGCAGGGCTCTTCTTATGTTAAGAAATGATGAACTTTGGTCTTCACATCCATAATCACCTAGTAAAAGGTGCTTGGCTGGATTCTACCTAAAACAATCCTTGTTGCACAAACATTGCTCAAGGCCAGCCAGAACCATTGGTGGAAGCCCATATTAAGGTGCCCACGTTACTGGAACCCCCCAAAAAGCGGAGTAGAAAGAAATACATTAAAGAAAGATGAAAATATTTTATCCTTGTTTCTAAAATTTGCTAATGAAGACACATCTACCAATGCCCATGAGTAAATATCAAAAATCAACCATACCCTACATACATTTCTGACATTTACCAGCATATTTCAAGGCCAAGTGATCTTAAACTACAAATCCAGTACGTATTTTCATCATTTTCATATAAAATACACGAGCGTCCAGGTATAAATGTCAAAAACAAGCTTTATGATGTGATTTCTGAAGTTTAGTGGTACAACTCAAGAACTGCCAAGAATTTACTAACAAGCAATCTGTTTAACAAAGATAGTCATTCAGCAACTGTTACCATTACATACTATAGAATGAATGCAAGGAAATTACTTTGCATGCAAATAAAGATGCACGATGGCAAGCTATGGAGAACTAGAGCTGTAAATATATTTATTCCCTTGTCATTCTTACCCACTAAGTTACCCAGCCAGATGATTTATACTAATAGCTTTTTTGAGCTGTAGATTTCAAAGACCAAAGAGCTAATTAGATTTCTTTGCATGAGGAGCTAAATTTGCATTATGAAACAGGCTTTCTCAGATATAAATGTAAGTCTATGAAATCGACACCTTGAACTTACAGAACCGTACCGATCATCATAACTAGAAAATGGATAGAATTTCGTGAGAGTTATTTGTACCCTAAGAGAAGTACAGAAATGTGTTGCCACGTTTTAGCCTTTCATGAAACTGTTAAAGACACAGGAGTCTCCTGCCTGTAAAAAGTTAGTTTGACCTGTCCAGAAGTTTCCACAGATGCAGAGCAAATTGGAAATCAGAATATCTTGGGCTGAACATGAAAATGTTCCTTTTATTTCCATATATGTCTGTTTGAATGTGACTTCTGTGATTCTACAAAGTGTGACATTGCTTTGATGACAAACAGGACATTAATCATGGTTTCATATTTAGAAACCGCACACACAAGCAGTGGCGTCGCGATGCGGGCCCCTGTGACCTCACCACCGGAAGTGATGTCACTGATGCTGCTGCTGCAAATCCCTTCAGAGGTGCAGGGCGGGAGGGTGGGCCAAACTGATCGCCGTCTCTGCCGCCCGCTGTTCCTGCCACCGAAACAGCGCGGTTTTTGCCCCCCTGAGCCACTTTGTCACCCCCCACTTGTCGCCCGGGGGCCCACTGCCCCCCCCCCGGCGACGCTTCTGCACACAAGTAGGGAAGGGGCCATAGCTCTGTGGCAGAGCACCTGTTTTGCATGGAGACCATAGCAGGTTCAATCCCTGGCTTCTCACACATCTTCCACCCAACTATGCACACAAGCGTCCTGGACTCGCTCACTTGTCCAGGCACATGCACACACCTTCCATCCTCCATGGCCTCTGCTGCTTCCACTCTCCATCTGACCTACTTCACATGATGCTATTCTTTGATGCTCTGCTTGGCTCAGCACACACTTGTTTTTCAAGGGGAGGGAGGAGAAGAGAAATGTGGAGAGTGAAGGGCAGAGTGTCTTCTCTGTCTTCCACACTGCTTAGTGCTTTTACAATTCAAGCCCATGGAGCAGGTGGATTGGCGATGGTGGCAGGAACAGGTGGGTAGGCAAACACTGCCAGACACCTCTGTGGTACAGGCACCCAAGGGCACTGCATTGGAACCCATGTTCTGTGTTATGACTGGTTTTCCTTAAGACCTTGATGGTTCTGCATTGTGCTCAAGCCCTTCACAAGAAATGGAAATTATAGGTATTCTTATCTCTGTTTTTATAAATGTTGTTTGACTAAATATCTATATATTTATCAGTGCCTAGTCTTGACAGTTTTTCAGCCCACTCTTGCATTATTTAGTGGAAGTACTTCATCCAAGTAGGGCTGCACAATTATTAAGGAGGGAGAAAAATTTACAAGGAAGATCAAAACAAATGTATTAAAGTATTTTTTCTAATTGCAATATCATTTCATCTGCTCAAGCATGCTGAAGGATTTGAACATTTCCAGATTATCATTTTTTGACTTGAAATCATAAAATATTGAGGGCCAGTTCAGAGAATAAATTTGCTGGCCCCTCTGAGTCAAATGTGGGAGGAACCTGTGTGTGCATATCTCTCCCCCTGCCTGGCCTGCAGTCATTCCTCCAAGGGCAGCTCGATCCTGCCTAAGAAGCAGCGGCTGGCCTAAAGGGCCAGCTGCTGTATCCTAGTTGAAATGCGGTCCACGCCAGCGTGGCCCAGGCTCACCTTTCATCCCCTTCCCCGGTGTAAGTGCTGGAGGCCCCAATGCTAGGATGCGTGCCAGCTCTTTAGCTGGTCTGCATCCGGAGAGGCCGTGTAAGGCCGGCCTAGCCTGGAAAGGGGCGTTGGATATCAGCACAGCACAGCGCCAATATCCCCACTCCCTCCCAGGCTGGCCCAGCCAATGGCCCCTTCCCCCACCACCCCAGCCCGCCCTCCCCACACCCTCCCACCGACTGGCCTAGGACTTACCTGGGTTGACCGGCGCAGGTCCTGGGAGATGGTGGAGTGAGCGGGAGCTTTGCCGGCCTAAGGTTATGCAGGATTGCGGCCTTAATTTTCCCCATAATTATATCCACATAATTGCTTTGTAAACCACTTTGTGACTTTTTTTGCTGAAAAGCAGTACAGTTGGACCTCCGTATCTGTGGGGTTCCGTTCTGCCCCCCCCCCCCGCAGATACTGAAATTCGCGTAAAGTGAAATCGCTTTAGCACGGATATGGGGATCACTGTAAAAACCTGGAAAAAAGGTTAAAAATAATGTTCCTTACCTTTTGGCTGGCAAACCGCTCTGTTTGCAGGACTGTAGAGTGCCATCACACTCCTACAGCCTCTTCTGAGTCACTCAACGTCCCCCCTCCCTCCCCCTAGGTCGCCTTCCCGCAAGCGGTACCTATTTATCTACTCACATTAACATGCTTTGGAACTGCTAGGTTGGCAGGTAGGTTGACGAGCTCCCCCCGTCGCGGATTCGAACTGCCGACCTTTTGATCGACAGCTCATGGTTCAGCGGTTTAACCCACTGCGCTACCCACTGGCCATATGTACTGTATATTGTACTGAAGCATAAAAGACTTGATTGCTTTCTGCCTATCTTTATAAAGTTTTATTTTTTTCCTCTTCCCCCCCCCCTGAGGTCATAGTGCTATTTAAGTATGAATACTTCAATCTCTCAAGGCCTTTTTGAAAAAGAAAATTGATTACAGCATTGTATTTCTTCCATGGAAACCCGCTAGTGTGTCACAGATAGGCTATTATAAAGTGAAGACAGTGTGTGGGAAAACATTCAAAAGCATTTTGGATCTCATTTGATAATTAAATAGGAGGAAAGAGGAAGATGTGTGGTGATGGGACGAAGCGAGTGATGTTCAGTGCAGGTATATTGGAAACTCATTAACATGCGCCCCTCATTCTTTATATTGTAATGAGAAACAAGGGCTGGAAAATGCCATTGCTGAATATTCACAGATCTTCTTACTTCTGCAAACAGCAGCACTTTGAACAGACCTGTTTATTCCTCTGGATACATAAAATAATCAGAATGGTGAGCCACTGAATAAGAACAGCCACCACTTCCAATATAAAGGTCAAGATGACCTAAGTGAAAATGCTACCGCATTACTGGATTATGGGGGTATCAGCAGGCAGCAATTTCAATAAACCCCTTAAATAATATCTTCCTTGTTTGCCTCAACAAGCTATAATGAGCACATCAAGAGTTTTTGCTGCATAAATAATAGAGCGAGCAAATACTGTCAGAGAACTGACAAGAAGGCAATTCCTCCCCGCCAGCAAGACAGGCTTCAAGTAGCTAGGTATTAGTAGGGGTTCTCAATCCTGGCGCAACCATGACCCACATTGTCGTCTGGCGGTGGCATTGCGACCTACCTCCTGCAGCTGCTCCCGGCCCTGGATGGCCTCCAGAGGCATCAGAGAGGCCTCACGATGCGACTGGAAGAGCGTTGTCGAAACTGGAAGTGACCTGGAAGTCGCTTCTGAAGGCCTTCTGTGGCCTCTGGAGGCCATCCAGGGCCTGGAGCAGCTGCAGGAGAATACCTGGATGTGGCCTCCAGAGTTGCAACCTGGGTGTGGCCTCCAGTTGCTTCCGTTTGGCCCCGCAGCTTGCTTGTGGGATTGGGGCCGGCCTTTGCAAGCCTGGCACTGGTTTGGGCTGTCCCAGATGGACCAGCTGCTTCCTTGGGGAGTGCTGCCTGCCAGCCCTCAAAACTACCCAGAATGCAGTGCTTTCATTGGATACAATAGCTGTCAATCACACCCAGAATGAAGAGTGTTGTAGCTAAACAGCACTACAGGAAGAAGTGTTATGGGAGGTAATAGGTATTACTGTATATGTTTGATTTTTCGGATATTTTCTAATCCAATTTTTCAGTTTTTATATATTTTGTTTTAAAACTATTGCAGCCAACTCCAAGAGTTTGGTATGAAATGAGATAGATCTTTAAATGAAATATAAGAAGTTTCAAAGTTGAAATACTGTAAGTGTTAGGAGAAGAAAATACTCTACTGAAGAAATTTTTGTATAGTCTTAATGGAGTGCTAGCCTTTATATATTCTCTCAGAAATGTCCCACTGAGTTCAACCCAACTTACTTCCAGTTAAATTTGGCTAGGATTGTAGCTTTAATGTAACATGAGCTACAATCTGTCACTCAGGTAGCTCTTTGGAAAGACAGTAGCCTAGGCATAAACATGTGCCCGCCTTAGGCAAATTTTCAGTTTGCTTCCTGCTGAGCCTGATGCTGCTTCTCATCTAAGGTCCTTTTGAATAAGTTTCAAAGGCTGCAGTCCTATCCACATGTACCTTGGAGTAATCACTACTGAAAAGAATGGAACTTACTTCTGAGTAAACATAATAATAATAATAATAATAATAATAATATCAGTATTTATATGCCGCCTTTCTGTGGTCATTGGATTTCTCCTCTGACTTTAATTCAAGGCGGTTTACATAGGCAGGCTATCTAAACCGAAGCGGTTTTTTACATATTACAAATGTTGTAATCTTGCATAGAATGCTCATTCCAGGTGGTTTCCTTCATGGTCTGGCCTCTCTCTGGCATTCGCCTCGCATGCATCTACTTGACGGCAACACTGCCTCCCACTCTGTGTGCCAGCTGCAGAATGCTCTCTCCCACCGAGGCTTCTGCAGCTTGTCAGCTTGTCAGCATGCCGACAGCTCTCAACGGGTCTTGAACTGCCGTCCTCAGATCTTCAGGCATATGAGACGGCAGAGGCGTCGCTGGAGGGGGGACGGTACTGTAAGTTCCGCACCGTTCTAATCCCCATTTACTCCCTGGTATGAGGTGGCCCCACCCCCTTGCCATCGGAGCCATTCCATGCAGCGAAGGTAACTTCACTGCATGGAATGGCTCCAACGGCAAGGGTGTGGGGCCACCTTTTACTAGGGAGTAAACGGGGATTAGAACGGTGCAGAATTTACAGTACCGCCCCCCCACCAGCGACGCCTCTGTGAGGCGGCCACTCTACCAACTGGGCCAGAACCCCTGCCATGTGTAGGATTGGGCTAAAAGGCAGCTCCTGAGCACTTCTGCTGCTGATGTTACCACTCCTGCTGTAGTTGAAGTCCCAGGGCTCTGCCTTTCCCTGCCCCCCCCCCCCCTGGAACTGCACCTTTTGCTCTGAGCACACACAAGTAGGGCTTCCCCAGTGCCCACTATAGAGGAAAGAACTCCATGTAGATATAGAGCAATAAACTACTCTAGAGAGCATCCCTGAAAGTCTAGCAAACAAAAGAGCCCCATGTGCCCTCCTGCGTTCATGCAGACCTGGGCACCAACAGGTTTCATCGTGGAATCTATTCCATAAAGCTGGGACGGGTGCTGAGAAGACTACCGTGCCCAGTGGCATCATTAGGGGGCGGCGGGCCCTCGGGGGCGGCGGGTGAGGTGCATGAGCCGTCGCTTCGGCAGCAATTCGAATTGCTGCCGATGCAGTGGCTCATAAGTGCCATTTCTGCCACTGTGCTGCCGAATCGTGCACCCTCCGACTCGTGGACGCTCCAGAACGCATGGCGACACACGGGGGAGGGTGCACGATGAAGGTCAGGCAGTGCGGCGGCAGAAACAGCACTTACCAGGTCTTCGTCGTGCACCCCCCGAGCACGGAGTGCAGCCTTCTTGTTGCCCAGATGGCCCTAGAGAGGCTGTGCCTGCGCAATTAATGCAGAGCCTCTTTAGCCTTGGTGGCTGGAGGACTCTGCAATAATTGCGCAGGCGCAGCCTCTCTAGGACCATCTGGGCAAGAAGGCTGCACTCCGGGATTGGGGGGTGCACGACAAAGGCCGGGTAAGTGCCGTTTCTGCCGCCGTGCCGCTAGCTCGTGCACCCCCAGCACGTGCAGCACCCCCCCAGCGGGTTTTTAGACCAAAAACCAGTCTAAAAACCCTGCGGGGGTGCTTTTGTGCTGCTGCATTTGCCGCTGAATTTCAGTGGCGGTGGCGCAAAAGTGACATCATGCCACCAGGGGCGGGGCTCGTGATGTCATGTGGGGATGTTGCATCGACCACCCCCTGCTGGGGGTGTAGTGACGCCCCTGACCGCGCCCATATTTATCACTTTGCTTCTGTAAGGGACCTAGAGGCAGCTGATAAGAGAGGAAGGGCATCATGCAGAAAGACATGCTCTCTTCTCCAGATCCTGAAGTGTGATTTGTTAATGTTGTTTTGATTGATTGATCCACAGCGCAATCCTATGCATGTCTACTCAGAAGTAAGTCCCATTGTGTTGAGTGTATAGGATTACAGCCTCAATTATATTAAGAAAATTGCCACTCAGAGGCGTCTTTAAGGGGGGGCGGGAGTCCCAGGGCCCCCGGGCATAGGGCGCTGGGGTGGGGTGGGGCTTGGCAGTGGCGTTGCAAGCCCTCCCAGCGCCTGGGGTGGGGGCCCGGGGCTTGGCCGAGCGCCCCGGAAGTAAAGTGCGTGATGTCGTTATGCACATGATGCGCACGCTCCACCCCAGGGGACTGCGGGCTGCGCGGGTTGCCCTGGCAACCAAGCAAGCCTGTTCTCCCTCTCCCCTCCGACCACCCAGTCGGCATGTGTCGGAGGGGTTCCATCTCCAAGTGAATCACCTACACTTGCTGCTGCAACTTGAGTTTGATTGCTTGGTTTATTCTAATCACGATGATCTTTCTGGCTTTGCGGGCAGCTTGCCTGCGTGTGTGCGCGCTTTGCAAGCCGGCAAGGTAGTCGTGGTGTGTGTGGGGGGGAGTTTAGAAGAGAGAGCGAGAGAGAGTTTCCTGCTTCCTAGCTCAGCTCAGCACAGCTGAAGCGGCTGGGAAGCGCGCATGTGTGTGAGCGAGCGAGGGTGGGAGAGCAAGCGAGCTTCCGAAGGTCTGTTTCCCCTCTCCGGAGAGGAGGATTCGCTCCTTAAAGCAGAAAGACAACAATGAGGCAGTTGTGTAGCCAGACAGAAAAGCTACTGTGAGCGGTGGATGGAGGCAGCCAGGGACGGATGGCTCTGTGCTGGAGCGGGGGGAGGAGGAGGAGAGGGGGCGAAGAAGGTGGAGAGGGGCTGCCGCGGCTCGCTGTTGCTGAATGGCAATTGTGGAACTAACCAGGCGGAGGAGGAGAAGGACCTGCCTACTTTCAGGCACAAGCATCGTCCTCTCTGTTTTGATCCCCGGGGCCGGACTGGAAGGAGCGAGTGCCGCAGATCAGCTGGCTGGCGCTGAAGTCGGCTTGGCTTCAGCCTGAAGCCGAGCCGACTTCAGCGCCAGCCAGCTGATCTGCCGGCTGCCAGGGAGGGAGGGAGGGAGACTTTTACAACAGGGAGGAGCGCGCCCGCAGCAGCGGCCACGCGGGCAGCCGGGCCAGCGGCAGATGCTGGCTGGCGCTGCTTATGTCGGACTTGGAGGGGAGGGCCGTGGCCAGCCAGCTGATCTGCGGGCTGCCGGAAGGAGGGAGACGAGGAGGAGGAGCGCGCAGCAGCCGCAGTCGGCTCGGGAGCCTCTCGGCTGCACTTTTTTCTGAGAAGAGGCACGAGCGGGCGCCCCCGAAACTTAGCGTGCCCGCTTGCGCCTGGGGCGCAGCACACCAGAACCCCCTATATTTAGACGCCACTGGGGCTCGGGCCCCTTAATTTTCGTTATTTTTTTTACCTTTTTCCGGCTTTTTCTCATTTTTTTCTTTTTCGCGGGCAGCTGCCGCCCCCTGCTGCTTCCCAGGGTGGCAGCTGCCTCGTGCGCGCCCCCCAGGGTGTGTGTGTGCTTTGTGGGCACTTATCTTGTCTCCACGGGGCGCAGGCAGCATGTTTCCGGGGCGCAGCAGCATGTTCCCGTCCCTGGCCGGAACTTCCGGCGCCGCCATCTTGAATGGGTGGTTCTCCAGGCCTCTCTAGGGCTCTAGAGACCAATGAGACGGAGAGTCCTAGAGAGTGCTGCTGCTGCGCCCCATAAAAAGGCTGCCTGCGCCCCGCAGAGACAAGGTAAGTGCCCACAAAGCACACACATGCCCCCGGCTACCTTAAAAGCCCCTTAAAAGTTAAAAAAAAAAAAAACACCCAGGAAACGTTAAAAAAAGTTATTAAAACCGAAACCTAATTTTGACAGGTTTATGACAGGGGTTATGACAGCTTTATGGGAGGGCGTAAAAGGTGGGGGCCCTGGGGCGTAAAATGTCTGGATCCTCCACTGTTGCCACTTAAATTGGTTTACTTTCCTGTATTTATCACCTTTACTTTTTTTTGGGGGGGGAATGTAAATCACCTCATTACATAAATTAAATTTTTCCAAAGGGAGACCGATTGTCTAATGAATACATGCGTCAAATGTGGTGTTTAAAAGTTAAGCACCACTACCATGATGCAACCTCTGCACACAATTTTCCTCCTTGCCGATCTGGAGTGCTTGTTACATGCATTGTCGATAACCTTTCAAAGAGGTGCCCACACATGACTTGTAATCTCCTGATATCAGCACTAAGTGTTTATTCCACTGGGCAGCTTTTAAAGTATTAGGCATTTTTAAAAGAGGAGATAACAGCCGCTTCTGCCAAAAAATATTGGCTACCCTAGAGTCATATGTTGTACAGGACCCAACCTTTTCATTTAGCTGTCACAGCAATTGAGCAATACCAACAAGCCATAGAACAGGACCAAAGGGTGAAGTACGTGACAGTTCGGGCGGAGGGAAAAGAGGAGGACTGGAATGTTAAGACCAGCTCCGGTTTTTAAAAAGCCACTAATTTTCTATGTACACCTAGAAGTATTTTTCTCATTATATCTTTATCGTATCTTCATATCTTTCTCTCTTTAAAGTCCATCTGCTCTCTTACATTTAGATTAAAATGGAACGCCGTAGTCTGCATTTCATGCTGAGTGCTCAGTGTTGTTGCTTGCCATAAAATATGATGTGATTACAAAAGGTTGATTGACTTCTACAGATATAAATAATAATAATAATTAGTAATAAACCAGTATTTATATACCGCCTTTTCTTTGGTCATCGGATTTCTCCTCCGACTTTAATTCAAAGGCGGTTTACATGGACAGGCTTTCTAAACCCCAGCATTAAGATTGGGAACTGTGACCCCAGGAAATCCCTGCTGCCAGATTTCTTAAATACCTAGGCGTTCGATGCTGTCACCTAGGAAAGTTGAAATATTTTTCCAACACTGACAATCTGTGTCCTACCCGTATCTCTCTGGGAGTGTGGTAGTCTGGTTGCCAATGAAAATGGTTTTTGCATGGTCAGGTCTCCATGTGGCTGTGGCAACCTTTCAGTGAGCTTCCTGCATGAAGGAGCTGGGTTGTGTGCGATAAGTACTCAAGCCAGTGCTGTAGCTCCTTGGGGGACCAGCAACATTGCCATGGCATTTATCACACATCTGATTGACCCAGATGAGAAGCTGATTCAAAAGTTCTCATAGCTCCAGAAAGCCTTGACCATATAGAGGCGAATTTTTGGTGGCAATCGCATCGGCATAGGAACATATGAATCCACCAAAATACTCTCAAACCAGTATCCAGGATAGTTCTACCTACCGAAAGCTTGTGATATGGCAGTTTATGATATGGCTTAAAAAAAATGTCAAAAATCCCATTGGGCCTGCCTTTCCTTTTCATTTGAAAGGGCTGTCTCCATGTGTGTGCATATAAATCTGCCAACTGAGAGTGACATCATGCATTTGATGAAATGGACTACAAAGTATTCTACAAAGGTTTAGGATGAAATAAATTGATTAGTCTTTAATGTGCTACAAGACGCTTTGTTGTTTTAATCTGACAGATTATCTTTCTAGTCTTGTAAAATATTTCAGGATAACACAACAAAACTGTCCTTTTAATGTGATTCATAGATGGATTATTTAATGACTCTGAAGGGATAGGAATAAAAAATATATAGTTACATAAAAAGAATAACACAGAGAGTACATAGGCTGGATGGGATAAATAGACTTTTCAAACAAGGGAAACAAAGAAAATGTAGCAGATGCATAAAATGTAATAGAAACATAAAATAGATACATAAAAAAACATCCAAAATGTTTGGTTATCTCACTTGATGTGCTGTATATGTTGCTGATGTTTACTACTGATGCTTTCTTCGTGGAGTTTTCACATTTAACTCAGATGTGTATGTCAAAAACTCAGGCAGGTTTGGTATTTTTGCCTCTGCATGAAGAGCCAAAATAAATAAACATTCTTCTTTCTGACCATGTTAGAAATGTTTTTTAGATGAGAATTCGAGAAATAAATCAATACCTTGACTTTAAGGAAGCCAGTTCTTGAGAATAGTGCCCATTCAAAAAGCAATATTTCCTGTATTTGGTAGGATTTCTACAGGCAAAATCCTCTAAATATGCATTTGCAGAAGTTCAGAATATCTTTCCATTGGGAAGTTAATAAACCAAGAGCTTCTTTTCAAAGTAGTTAAAAGACTAAGTGGCACATTTTTTGGCAATGTTTGGATGAAGGATTTATTCTATTTTATAAAAAAAAGTGAAAGTGTCCTTGCTTGCTTTTCACTATTTAAGAATGCACGTGTGCTTAAGCTACAATTTAGGAGTAAGTCCCATTGAACTCAATGGGGTTTACTTCTGAGTAGACATACATAGGATTGTACTGTTAGACTTTACATTTTCCTGGGAAAGTGAGAAACAGAAAAGCTCCTTTTTTATGGAGACCAATTCCCACTTGAACTTCTTTGATGGCTACCTGTAGGGCAGTGGTTCCCTAACTGGGGCGTCGTGATGCCCCAGCCGGGAACAAAAGGTTGCTATGCCCTTAAGGGGCATGGCAACCCGCGGTGACATCGACGGCGCGCCCGGGATCTCGCCTCCACCGCCGCGGCCGAAACCGTCCTTTTTACCTTCATTGGTGGGCAGTAGATGCCCGGTGGGGGTTGTGGGGAGCCTGTGGACCCCTCCGCAGGCCTCCCCAAGCGTCAGAGCAGCACTCCGACATGATCGTAACCCACTTCCGGTTTCGCGTAAAACCGGAAGTGGGTTGCGATCGCGTCGGAGCGCTGCTCCGATGCTTGGGGAGGCCTACAGAGGGGTCCGCAGGCTCCCCACAACCCCCGCTGGACATCCACTGCCCACCAATGAAGGTAAAAAGGACGATTTCGGCCGCGGCGGTGGCGGCGACGGTGCGATCCCTGGGAAGGCCCCGCTGCCACTTAGAGCAGCGTAGGGCCTTCCCAGGAGTTAGGGAACCTCTGCTGTAGGGATACCCTGTGCCAGTTAATGCTTTGGCGTGGGCAGCAGCAAATTTTGCCATCCTTCCCCATGCACCCACTGCCACCTCACACACCAAACCTGTCCTTGCACATCTTTACCTGCAGCTCCAGCACATCTTCCTTCCTCTACACTGGTCGTGTTTAAAATTAAATAAGATGAAGAGGATGGAGCAGAGCATGCTAGTCCGCTCTGTCCTGTTTATTTGAAACAGGTGTAGAGGAAGGGAGGCCATACCGGAGCCACAAGGAGGGTGGAGTATGAGCTCTGGATTGCCGTGCTCCGCCTCTCCTTGCTCACTTGGCTGCTTTATCAGCCAGGCCAATTTTTTTTAAAATGGCATAGTGACAGTGGCAACAGCAGCTTGTATTCCCCACTTCTTCCAATGCAGGAAGAGGAGGGCTGCCACTTCCCCAATTCCTTCCCTGCTCACTTAAAGTGAGTGGGAAGAGGTTCAAAAATCAGTGGGAGGTGGACTGAAGAGAGGCTGTGGGCAACATGGGATGCTGTTTGCCACTCCCCCCCCCCCCACTTGCTGCTTGACATGAGTCTTTCAGTCTGCATCATGGGTGGGCTGGCCTTGAGGAAATCTGCTGATATTTTGATTTTCTTGTAAACAAGTTTGTTTTGTGAAGTCTCTCTCTCTCTCTGTCTCTCCTTGAAGCTTCATCCTGGTACGGTAGTCCCCAACCTCTAGAATACAGTATAGGAACCATTTCCCAAAAGGCTTTCTTTTTCTACCTATAAAACAAGTCTAGTTTTTTCCCCCAGAGTATTGAATTTCCATTCATTCCTCTGTTTTCATAAGTAAATTCTTATTCCAGCTGTTTCTGAGTCATCATAAGAAAACAGGAATCTTTCTCACATATGTTATGTTCACAAAGTTGCTTTAGGACTGGGTCCATCCATTCAGATTCCTCCCCCCCCCTTTATTTTCTCTCATACCCAAATTTCATGAGTTAGTATATGGGTAACTGCATTTGAAAGATAGACCACATTTTCACTTGTACCAGTATTTGTGTGCCAATTAACCATGCAATATTCACTGTCCAATCTCTGTGGGGGGAAAAGTTTGAAGATTACAGGTTCTTGTTCTGACTCCAAAAAGAAAAAAAGTTGCCTTCAACTGATTTTAGAAACCTGCAGCAGGGGAAACAGGAGAGATAGTCATCTTTACACTTCAGGAATGTGGAGAGGAGAGCAGAAGGGAGGCAGAATTCTGCCTGTTCTGCTGTAGAATTCTTGCAAGAAAAAGAATTTTATTGAAGAAAAGTTAAGAAGGCACTGTGCCATTTAAATGAGTTGACAAAGAACAGATAAAAACTCTGCAACTTCTTTTCAGATAAACAACAAAATGCTGGTTAATACTTATACTTGTATAGCATTTTATAAGAGTGCAAATTGCTTCACTTACCTATATACTCAAGTATAAGTTGATCTCATGGAAAAGTTGAGGGCAATTTTTAAGCCAAAAATCATGGGATTTGCTATATGATCCATGGATAAGTCAAGGGTGAAACTTAGGGGTGTATGAATTTCTTTGAATTCTTGAAAATGACCAGTGATTGTTCTGAGGCAGCAACAGAAATTCTCCAAACAGGAAAAAAGAAAGCTATTTTACCTTGTTCTGAAGCAGCACAGAAGCGGAGCTATTCTCCAAACAGGATGAAAGAAAGGTGAAGGCGCTTGTGGGAGTTGTAGGCGTTGTGAGGCGATACTGTACTTCCATAGCAGCAGCAGCCCTCACAAAAATTATAACTCCCATAAGTTCCTTCACCTTTCTTTCTTCCTGTTTGGAGAATAGCCAGTGATATAGACTTGAGTCTATTGACTCGAACTTGAGTTGGACTCAAGTTGCATCAGTGACTTGACTCGGACTTGACTCGGTGATTGTAAAAGACTCGAAAGATTCGACTCGAGACTAGAAGCATGACTCAAGACTTGAAGCCTTTTACGACATGTCCAATTTTATTCAGGTTTAAACCTATTTTCCCCATTAAATAGATAGGGACTCACAACTAAAGATTTGGGACTTGGGGGCAAAGACTTGGGACTTGACTTGAGACTTCAACCCAGAGACTTGGGACTTGACTCAAAAATTGGAGTCGGAGACTTGATCCATATCCCTGAGAATTGCTCCATTTCTGTGCTGCTTCAAAACACCCCCATGCGACCCGCTTATCAGCCCAGCCCCCCACCAAGCAGCACAAATATGCTTCTGTCTTCACTCTAAGCCTCCACAGTATCTGACATACATTCCCTCCCCCTACCCCCCCAATTATGTTTTCTTAACGCTTCAAGAAGAAAAGGCACGTTGGTGAAGCGGTTTCTTGATGAATGATTTCTTGATGAAGCCATCTTCTAAATATAGATTAAGACAAATTTCTACCTTTTAGGAATATTTGCTTCTAGCACAAAACTATAGTGAACATGTGGTAGGGTAGGTATTAGTTTTAATTTGAATGTATAATAAAACAATGTCCTCGGGTTATTTCACATAGTTAGAACTGCAGGGAGTCTGCAAAGAGGTTTCTCAAATTTTGACAGTTCTAGTTTGCTCCTCTTATTTTATTTACATTATAAATGTGAAAATAAATAGGTTTTTAAAACTGTTGCGTGTTGATTTTTTTAATGCAAAAATTCCAGCAATGATGTTCTAGTGACTCCTATTATGTTTAACTCCCAAGTACTAGAATTTTTTATTCCATGTTGACTTCAGACATGGACACCTTGATCCTCAATTAGTAGTAATTGTAGACCATTGTAGTGATCCCTCCATTTGCACCACTCAACCCGCTGTTTTGAATGAAACCACTAAGGAGAAGAGGAATAACACTCACATTGTATTGGTTGCACCCTGTGACTGACACAGACGCTACAAAGAGATTAGGAGTGAACTTTTCTCTAGTTTATGTCCACTCTATCCACCCACAATAAGGAGACAGTTCTTATTGTGCTTATCATTATGGCAGATGCATACATGCCTCTAATGGCACAATCCTATCATGGACCTACGGTAGCAGATATCGCAATCTGCTGCCGTAGGTCCCATTGCAGTGAAGATGGGACCATGCCACCATTGCATGCTTCGAAGGTACCCGGTACAAACAGCCGGAGACTCCGCTTGTGCACCAGAACCACCAGATGCTCCGCTAGTGTAGGTACGATGGAGGAGGAAGCAGTTTGTGAGAGGACCGGAGCAGGAATCGGGCTTGACGGGGGGGGGGGAGGGTGTCAAGGGCAGGACAAGGAAGAGCTCGGCGACGGCAGCAGCAACACCGCTATCCTATGCCCCTGGCCCAGGCTTGACACTCCCCCTTGGACATATTCAGATTTACGCCAGCAAAAGAGCTGGCGTAGATCTAAGTACGTCCACTGGGTCCTTGGCTGGCCCATTGCATACAGTGGATGCTGCTCTGGGCCAGCCCAGGATAGGATTGGGCTGCAAGATTCACGCACCATCACCGTTCAGAATATTTGTAAATTTGGGTTGCAGGGGTCGGGATTGTCTTTTGCAAATGCTTGAGGCAGTTTCAGATCATTTTGGTTTTACGCCTTTATTTGTATAAATTACAGTTGCCAATAATGAGTAATTTATTTCTTTTTTAACCCTTCAGAGAGAAGGGTTAATTTACTAAAATCTTGTAGCATCTCCTTCTTAAAATGTTCACAGACATTGCCATGTATCCTAGCTGTTGTATTCCCTTATTTTCCTTTAATTTATTTTAACAAGAACTATATTAAATCATAAAGAGTTGGTCTTGAAATTATAGATATGCTCTTAATTTTTTTTCCTCCAGTGGCCTTTTTGCTGGCAACTTCACAGAAACACACTATTTGGAAGATGGTACTGATGCTGTCCTCATGCCTAATTACACGGTAAGATTTGTAACTATTTGTGGGAGGAGGAAAAGGATACATGATACTTCATCATTAAAAGGCCAGGAAGGAAACCATGAAATTTAAAATGGTTCAGCCTATATTTGATTTGAGTTCACTGTATAAGGTAGTTTGCTGGCTCCTTTTGTTCCAATTTCCAAAAGCACATTTGTGGGAGGATATGTTCTAAGTGGTGCATGATGGGAGAGCTTTAATGGTTATATGATTTGTGCACTTAAAAGCTCTTTGAAAATGTGTCCATTAGAGATTTTTAACAAGCTGCAAACAGCTATTGTTGCAAAGATGAGGCATGAGAGCCAGTTTCACTGATGCAGAAGCTCTCAAAAGGAGATTCCAAGGCCTTTGTGGCTTTCTGCAATGCGGAAGCCAGATGTCCTTCCTTTCTTTCTTCCTTTTCTTTCTTTAATTGAATCAGATCTTTAAAAAGACATTATTTGGGACTGGGGAGGAGAGCTGAGAAAACCTTAATATTTGTTAATATCACCACAGATATCCTCAGTAGAAGTTTTAGACTTTCCTTTTATAAATATAGTACAGCTTTCAAGTCACTAACATGTTTGTCTTTTGGCTGCAAGTAAAGCTTCTTAATTAAAACAGTGAAGTGGCTGGTCTTAATTATTACACTTAACTTTTATCTGCTGATTAGATCCAGCTTAACTGGCACTGCTATTTTTAAGTATTTGTTTGGTGTACCAGTTGCAGCATAATACTCCCTGTTGTCTTCCAGTGAGCCCTGTGGATAGCAGTTAATGGAGTTATATGGTGGCCTTCCTCTTGCACTGCTATGAATTGTTTTGAAACTGACATTAATCTGAACTTTATAATAAGCAGTAGTCTGTGCCCTTGATCAGAGCCAGCCTTAGGAGCTCCAGGGCTCAATTGGAAACATGTTTGCGGGGCTGCAGGTTCACACCCAAGCTCTGTAGAACCTTAAGAGTATAAATAAATTATTATTATAGACTTTATAGATCGCCTGCTGCAATTGCCACTGTTAGAGCCTTGGGGAGGCATGCAGAGGTGGCAGCAGGCCCCCTGGACCCTTTGGGGAGCTGGCAGGACAACCAGGTATGTTTTAAAAAAAGCGTTTTTCAGTCGGGGCAGGGGCGATCCTGGAGTGCTGCGGCCGACATTCTTGCTGGCCACTCCCCCTAAGGGGATATCGGCCACTTCCAGAAAAAAGTGGTGGATCATGACCCACCACTTTGAGAACCCCTGAAATAGATAATTTGGGCTGATTTTTCTCGATGATTGGAGTCTGGAGGGTTGGAGGAGGGTGTGAAGAGGGGAGACTGGAAAGGGACTGGAGCCTGGGAGTGGAGGCTCAGAGGGAGCAGCTTTGCCACTCAGTCTCATCACAGCCACTGTATTTTAAAGATCCATGCTGCCTCTCGGGAGGGAGGGCTGCCATTTGCAAAAATCACTCTGGGAGATACATTTTAAAAGATCCTCCCTCTCCCCCTCCCTCTCTTCCTTTCTCTCTCTCGCGCGCGCACGCACGCACGCATGAACGTCTGCCTTAAAAAGAAAAAAATATCTCCATGCCACTCACAAACCAGCAATAGCAACCAGAAAGACCCCTCCCTCACACACACACACACAACTCCCCTCCAGCAACACGTACACATTAATGCTTTGAAGAAGCCCTACCGTGACTCTCCCCCCCCCCCCATTTGTTGTGTTTCAACTGAAGCCTGTGACTTGCTTTTACAAAACGTCTGCTTCTGTGTTTTAACTATGGTAGCTCAGAAGCAGTCAAGCTGACTGGATGGTAGAGAGGCTCAGCCCAATTAGCAGGAAGCAGGAACTGGAACTGCTTCTTGAGCCGAGCCGAGCCTCTCTACAATTCAATCGGCTTGTCTGCTTCTGAGCTACCGTAGTTAAAACATAGAAGCAGACTTTTTGTAAAAGCAAGACACTGGCTGGCTTGAATTAAAACACAACAAAGATAATGGGGCAGGGGCGCTGCGGGGGGATACAGCGAAAGGAGAATGTACATTGACCCTTTGTTAAGATGAGGCAGCTTTTTGCCTAAATTTCTCACCTTATATGCGCTTATATGCAGTAGTTACAAAATCAACGTAGTGTGGGGGGCCCTTAGGCGCGGGGCCCAATTGGGAGCAATTGGTCCAATTGGCTCCCTGCCCTTGATATAGTAAATAGTTAAAACCTTTTGTTTCTTTGGAACCTTCTTTTGCATGTCTAATGCTAACAAAAGAGCCTGTAATTAAAAAAAAGGCTTTTTCTTTGTAGTAAAGCAAAATCTATCACCATGTTTTGTGAAAAGCCTGTTGAAAATTGTGTGTGTGTGGGGGGAGCTGCAGCTGGTTTCAGGTATTTCTACCTTTGTCAAGCTGTACAACTGCAAAGCTATGTTGTAGAGTTGCTTGGTAAGGGTTAATCCAGAGCTTTCCCTACTGGTTGGTCTACACTGTAGCCATGGAACTTTGAAGTCTCTGGTTCAGTGAATCAGGGCACCCAGGATACAAAAAAAATGTATCTGAGTGGAAGTGCCCTGCAAGGAAAGATGCATATAATCTGTGGCCCTCCTCTAGAGCTCCACAGGTATAAGAGATATACATAAATTGAGGCGCCTCTGGGCAAGGCACTTCTGTTGAACTATTAACAAGTGCCTAGTGTTGGGATTTGGTTGCAACACTGCCTGCAGGACTCCGGAGGGCAGTGTAATGTCCAGTCACCTGAGTCCTTTTTACCTGCCCCTCTATGGTTCTTGCAGGAGGTGTGGTCCTTAGTTTCTATTTCTTTCCTTCCTTTTTCCACACAACCCTCTCTCCTTTCCAGACGATCGCAGGAGAAGGATGTGCTCTGCCCGCTAGGCCATCCTCACCAGACTTCCACACAAAGGGAACAGCTCTAGGTTTCTCTGTTCCAAATTAGTAGGGCCTCTGATCGCAATCAGAAGATGCATGTATACAACTATGAGCTGTGAGTAAAGTATTTCTTATGAAACCTTAACCAAGCCCCCGCTTCTGTGTATGTTTTATTGATAGAACTAGCCTGGGTGGTGGGATATCTTACCACGGGAAACAGGTGCTTTCACCGATTGCTTCCCCCCGTCCCTTCCCACTCCTGGTGGGTCCGTTCCCTGCTTCTTCATATGTGACATTATCCTCACATCGTCATTGGCACAGCTGTCCATCAAGATGTGTGCTTGTTTGCTTGCTTCGGCAAGAGGAATTTGCCAGCCTTGATTTTTTTGATTTGGCATTTAGAAAACCGCATAGATAAAGTGCACGTATATGACTTTTAAGTTTTCTAGCTGTTGTTGATATGCTCCAGGTTGTTGGAAACCAATGACAGCACAAGTGTAAGATCTTACTGTGGAATATCCTGATTCCAGTGCGTCTTGTCTCCTTCCTTAATTCTAGAGACCTCTTCACCTCCTGTCTTTTTTCTGTGAGGAGTGATAAACAAGGAAGAAGGGCTGAGCTGTTTGTACTTAACATGGTTTTGTTTAGAACCTTCCGCATCTAGTTATATATGGAACAAACACACATAGCACAACTCCTTTTTCACAGCTTTCTCCCTTAGATTTTCAAAGTTTGTTCATCCTTGTATTCTTCTTGTGCTGGTGCAGATTAAGAAAGATGATCCAGGAACAATCTGAGAAAAACACCTTTATTTCTCTTCTAACATTTAGTGTTTATCCAGCCATGTGAGTTGCAAGTTAGATTATAATGGTTTCATTTTGAACACAGTTATATCTCCCCCTAAAATAAAAGGAAAGACAAGATACTCTTGTGCTAAACTAATATTTTATTTCTGGTGTAATCAAATTTGCCAAGAATTCATACTCCGGAACTATGAAAACTCAACCCTGGTCTTTTCATCGTTATTGCTTTCTCTAACAAAATCAAGGTGGTCTTTAGAAGCCTGCTGTCTGAGACTATGTAATTGAAAACCATGCCCCGGTACTGGAAAGGTTAATTAATGCAGCTTAGATGTGAATGAGCCAAGTAATAAGAGGCAGAGTGAGATGGCTGTCAGGTTGAAATATGAGTGATAACTTTTCTTTGCACTAATAAAATAGCAACCTCTTATAACGGGGCTTTTGGCTTCCACATGGCATTCAGAGGAGAGAGGGAGGGAGAGATGCTGGATATGATAGAATCATTATTTTTCAGCCAAGTCCATAATTGGGAATATGGTATTGCTTTTCATCAACAATAGCATTAACCTTGATACCAGACAAATGCACATCTTTATCAAATATGTATCTTCTGTTGTGGTAGCCTTTTGTAAGCAACTGAATTTATTAAAGAAATGCAATAACCCAGCCACAAAATGAAGCAGGACAGTTGCTTCTGAAAATAGAACTCCCTCCTATTCCTGTTCTTAATAACATGCTGTTTCCGAGTCTGTGTAATTTAATAAAATGCTCTCTCTCTCTCTTGCTCTCACATGTTCTGTACAGTTCTCAAGCCATAAAACCAGGAAATGGTTTTATTACATTGCATAGTATACTTAATTATGTCTTATAGACCTGCCTCATATCACTAAAGACAATTTACATTTGCATCAAAAGCCTAAAGGTGAATGATGGTGTAATTTGCTCTGCCGTTTAATTTTACAAAATGCCCCACATCGCAGTTTTCCAATAGCATAATCGAGAAGAGCAGGCTTGTCATGTTTAAATACTTGCTTGATCTTTGTCTTTCATTGAATGAGGGACACCATAGACGAACTCATTTTAATCCAGCATTGAATACTGAGAAGGTACACAAAGAGGCTTTCCATGAGATTCAACGGCCTGAATTCAGGAAAGCCTTTAATCATTAAGAGGAATGGAACGTTCCCTGTATTGCTAAGGCTATATGTCAAATATAGGGATACTGAATCTTTCCCCCATTCTCTGTTTAATTAGGGCCATTGCTACTACCATGGACATGTGCAAGGTTATGCTGAGTCGGCAGTCAGTTTGAGTACGTGCTCTGGACTCAGGTAAGTGGGACTATTTGAAATCATGAAAATACCTAACTTCACTTTCTGTAATCAACTTCCAGGCCTTATGGCGATCCTGCCTAATTTTCTGCCTGCGGAGCGCGCCGTAAACACTCCGTAAAGCATGTTTTCAGCACCCTTGGAATAAGGGTCGCTGGCACGCAGGCCGGCAGCCCTTACTCCGCCTCCCCCAGGACCCTGCAGCTGCCAGTGCAGGTAAGAGTTGCACTGGCTGGTGCAGGGGTGGGGGGAGGCGAGGGAGGGTGGCGAGAGAGGGCGGCCATTGGGTGAGCCGGTCCAGGAGGGGGTGGGGATGTTAGTGATGATATCCCTGTTCCCTTCCCGGGCTCAGCAACCCTTTCCCTGCTGCCTCGGATGTACGTCGGCTTGAGAGCCGACGTACATCCGAGTGGGCCCATTGGGGGGCCGGGCAGTCCTACACCAGGAGAAGGAGACCCCAGGCCGCGAATGTCCCTTTCTCCTGAGGTGTGCCCCATCTCTGCCGGCGTGGGCCCGATCCAGCGCAGGATCCGGCGCAGCCGTGGATATTATGTAGCAGCCCACAAGGTTAGCTGTCCACGTTAGCTGGCTCAGTGGCTTTGGTTAGCTCGGGAAAATAGAGAAGGCTGAAAAGGAAACAGAGTTGCAGGGTGTTACTGATCCTGATTGCTGACTGGCATGGTCGTTCTTAGATGACAGATGGAATGGACTTAATGCAGCACTTGCAGGTTAACGATCCACAAATGAACATCCAGGCAGGATGAACAGTGGAACAAACAACATGAGGCTCTAAAGCTCAGAGTTTTTATACCCTCCCCCCATAAAATCCTATGAGATGCTAGGTAAGTGTTTGGGGGTGTTTTTTTCCACCCAGTTGAGGGTGAAGTATCTAGCTGGAGAACTGTTGGTTCATTAACATGCCTCCTAGATTGAACTTAATCATTGGGTTGGTGAGGACCATAGGAGGTATGAAACCTTTCTTTTGATTTACAGAAGTTGTTTTTCCCAAACTCAGGAATCCTCAAAAGGTGTCTATGATCACAAGACACCAAATAAGGGACTCCAGCAGGATCTGAAACTAGAAGGCTTCATCTGAATTTTAGAGGCCTAAAGACGTCATTTGAATTTAAGGAGTAAACAAGTCTCCATAGATCTCCATTGAGCAATTAAGGAAAGGAGGGGTGATTACATGGTTTCATCAAAAGTGTGGCCTTCCTTGCCTGTGGATCTGTGGCCTCTTGCTATCAGTCCTGAAAATGGTCTGGTCCTTGGTGTCAGGCACCTAACACCAAGTGCACATGAACAAATGTGTCCCTCCTGTGTGCTTTGAATTAAAAGGAATAAACAGAAATAAAATTTTGACCATGTAACACCTGTGGGATCTGAGGCCTCTTGCCATCAGTGCAATTCTAAAGACACGTTACTGGCCTGGGTCGCGCTCTCCTAATAGGCACCCAGTGCCACATACACATGTATGCATGTATGTCAAGCATCATACGTTCAAAATAAAATAAATTAAAATGTTGCTAGGCAACATGTGTTTGAAGCAATTCCAAGACAAGGGCTAGGAGAGAAAATTGAGTATGATCCTGGAAACTCATGCCCAACTCTCCAACCTGCTCACAAATTTGCTGCCTATGGTAGCTGTAGTCTAGGTAACTTTTTGTTCTGGTCTGTAAACTCATTTGCAGGATCTGATTGGCTTCTAGGGTGTAGTGTTTTCACAGCCACTGGAGCTGGAGCAAAGGCATACGTACAGGCAGGATGCAACCCTGAAAGCTTGAAGGCAGCCAGTCCAGTAGATATTAGTGTTCTTATGTCACTGGGGACGCACAAATATTTCCATGGTGAAAGATGTGACAGTTCACGTTAGCAGCTGAGCTGTTTGTTAACAAAAGGAAATTTGCTTGTTCAAGAAACAAAACTAAATTCAGCACATTCAGTAATTTTCCAGTCTGCTGCAAAAAGCAAAAGCAAAATGGATTTCTGTACTATGGACTCTGGTTAGGAATCTATTACCGTATTTTTCGCTCCATAAGACGCAGCGGACCATAGGACGCATGTGTTTTATGGAGCTAAAAATAGGGTAAAAATATTTTTAACTTTTAATTTTTTTTTAATTTAATATTTTTTAATTTTTTTAATATTTTATAAAAACAGCTTGTCCTTCCCTCTCTTCTATTTTACCTTCTACTGTTATTCAGCTGAAATACGTTGCATATAATGTGCAAAGGGTGGGGGGGCAGGAAGGTGCAGAATAAATATTACTTTAGACTTTAGACGTTCCACTTACCCAAATACTTTCTCTTCACGTTGTCAGTCCTTGACTACAAGTAGCTTTCACAACTGAGCTGTCTGTTATTCGGTTGCCTACTCAGACATACCCGTTTTGCATAAGACAGTGGTAAACAGACCTTCCGATCTTCAGGTTGGAGATAAAGGCTATTTTCGGCCATTTTCCGAAAACCGGAAATGGCCGAAAATAGCCTTTATCTCCGATCTGAAGATCGGAGAGGCCTGCAGAGGGTCGCGCAGGCCTCCCCGAAGACCCTGCAAGCCCAGGTAAGTAAAAAAAAATTCCCCCCCATAACATTCGCTCCATAAGACGCATGCTTATTTCCCCCCTATTTTTGGGAGGAAAAAAGTGCGTCTTATGGAGTGAAAAATACGGTACTTTAAATACCTGAGAACCTTAGGGACTGCAGTTTGCTCAATGGACCACTCCAAATCCTTGTCTTGTCACTTGCTATATAAATTGGCGTTGCAAATGTTTTTAGGCAAGTAAGGTTTTGGCCAAGTATCTATTTTTTGTTCAGGTGTTGTTTTTTGGATGAGTGTTTGCAATACCATTGTGATATTGTCAAGCAGCATGATCATGAACCAGGACCCTGATATATTCAACATGTTCAATGACAGATAGTGTGAGCTTTTTGATATTTCCCTACCAGTGTGATTTGCTTTGGCCTAAAGAGCATTGGTGTGATGGCATGTTGGGAATGGAGATTCAGCAGCACCTTCCTCAGGGTTCATTAAATCCCTGCTTTGGAAGCCAAGATTGGCCCTGGTGGGTATCCATATGTAATGGATTCTTTCAGATAGCAGCATCTGTTGTTTTAGCCCCCTAAACTCATTTCACAGCTTGGTAGCAACATACAGGAATAACTTGAAGTTATCAAGGCATAACCTAAACCCAAACTTAAAGCATATCGTTGGAATATCTTCTACGGCAATTCGGCAAAACTGGTGTCATGAACCATGATGAAGTTCATCATGTTATGAATGAACATGTACATAACATAAATTCCTCAAGTTATGAATAAACTGCAAACTGCCCAGCACTTGTAAGAGAGACTGCAGGCATTATCAGGATCATACCGCCATTTCCCATTAGTGGGAATTCTAAACAACAGAATTTGAACTTTTGTTATTACTCATGGAATATTTCAAAATCCATTCATTTCTATTATATTCCTAAAAAAAACAATTTTGGTAAGATATTATAGTAATACTGTACCTCTCTTTCCCATTTCTTTGGGAAGTTTCCAGGATGTGGTCTAACTTAAGATGAAGCATGGTTGTTGTTTTGTATGGCAATAGTGATCACACCTCAAGGCCTCTACTGACAACATATTGGATGAGAGATGCCTTAAAATGCCCTATTTTTTGTGAATGTGCCTTGCCAGCAATCTCCTTTCCCTACCTTTTTTTTTTTTTTGAAAACCTGATCTTTCCCATCAAAAACTCCTGTGTGAAACTTGGCAGCAACACTGTGTAATTATATTAGCTTTCATAAGATATGACTCCCATTCACACATGATCTGGGACAATCTCATTGTTGAATCTTTATATATGGATGTGTCCATTGTTAATGGGATTTCAAAAGATTCTGGAAATAGTTCATCAGGCTTGCCCAACAGAAGGCATACATTCCAGTTGTGGCACCTCCCTGACTATTTGTAACCCCATTAAGAAATTCCAAATGTCTATTGTTTGAGGCCCTTCCTCACTTCTTTATAGGAACATCTTAAAGTATGCTGGGGGGGGGGAACCACTGCACTGCAGTTCCTTCCAACACCACTCTGCTAAGAAGAGAAGTGGCTCTTAACTATGCCGGCTTTGCTCCAGTGTCCAGGAAAGGACTTTCAAACCTTTTCGCCATGTATTTCTCAAAACTGCTTTAAGCTGCTAAAAGCCAGATTTGGAAATTAAGCAAATTAAATAAAAGCACATTATATAATTTTGCAATTTGCTGAATTTCCAAAACTGGCATTGTGAAACCAAAACAATGTACAATTACAGTATATAATTGTGCATTGTTTTGGTTTCAGAATTTGAATTTTACTATTACCATTTCTTTGGTTTGAATCAGCATTGTTGGGCAGCTGCCAGAGGGTGATCTCTGAGACTCCTTCTATGCCTTTAGCCTTCCTGTGGTGGTGCTGGTGGTGGAATGATCCTCTCAGGCAAAAAAAGAGGTAGAGATTTTATGGGTTTAAAAGATCATGTAAAAATTTTTATAATATCAAACAAGTAAGAGGAATTCCAGTTTAAAATATATAAAAATATATAAAAACACAGAGAATCCACATAAATTGTCAACATCAGTCCCAAAATCAGACTGATATTGACAATTTATGTGGATTCTCTGTGTTTTTATATATTTTAAACTGGAATTCCTCTTACTTGTTTGATATTTTTTTTTACATGATCTTTTAAACCCATAAAATCTCTACCTCTGTTTTTTGCAGTATGTCTGATCATGAGAATATCCATGCTACATTGATCCTCTCAGGGTTCACCCTAGTACGAGAGGACCCACGGAGGACATTTTGCTGAGGACCTCCAGAGGCACTCCTCCTGGAACCTGTAGACACTCACAGCGCAATCCTATCCAACTTACACCACCAATGTAACCAGCGGTGCAACGGGAACGGGAGGCCCCAGAACGAGAAAGGGGATTCAAATCCCCTCCAAAGGGGGATTCAAAGGGGATTTAAATCTCCCCTCCCCTCCAAAGCCTCCCGCCCTGCCCTCCCCCGTTGGTTACGCTGATGGTGTAAGTTGGATAGGATTGCGCTGTCAGACACATTTCAAATCAATGTGACCCGTACTTTATGTCTGTGTTTAGGATTGCAACCTTGGTGACAAAATTTAGTACAAAATTGTCTCCTCCATCTTATTTGACCCTTTGGAGCACTGTAGCCAAAAGAAAAGCTGCAATCCTATAATCACTTACTTCAGAGTAAATCCAATTACATACAGTGAAACTTACTTACAGGTAAACATGTTGAGGATTACACTATCAGTCATCTTTAGCCCCTCAGATTGGTATAGACTTTTTTGTACACACTTCTAAATTATCAGACTGAGTCTGCGCTAACATGAGAGCATTTCTACAAACATTTCCTCTGCAGACTTATTAGAAAAAAATCCACTTAAATGTGATTGTTGCTAAGCCCTTCTTTTTGCTTTCCTCTTTTTTCCCTTCATCATCTGTACAGGAAAGCTGCACATAAAGCTTTTGCTGATAACACAATTACGGTACCTTGACTCCCGAGTGCTGGACATTTAATCGTATTAGTATTTTCAGTCATATTGTAACTCCAGCCTTAGCTTCTGGACAGAGGATACCCAGCAATAAGCAGTCATGCTGGATAAATACGTGAAAGGATTAACCTGCCTAACTAAGTGTCTCTGGATGTGGGTGATATGTATGTTCACTGCTCTGGAACAGATCTGCAGCCTGCCAGTGGTAATACTATGTGTTTAGTAGAATGAAACAAATTCATCTTAACGGGAGACACATTTGGACTCCACTGTGTTGTTACTTCCAGACTAAAGATATTAGCTGTTGCTTTGAATGTTCTACCCTTTGCTGGTATTAGAATTTTTAAACCACCTTTGATGGAGTTACAGCCCAATCCTAACTAACTTTCCAGCACCGATGCAGCCATACCAACAGGGTGTGCACTGCATCCTATGGTGGGGGGTCACGGAGGCCTCCTCAACGTTTGCTCTCTTACCATGGGGCTGCATTGAGGCTGCATCGGTGCTGGAAAGTTGGTTGAGATTGGACTGTTAGGATATTTAGGAAGCAAACATGCTGAAAAGAAATACTGTAATGCTATGGGCAGCCCAATCCTATTCAGGTGCCATGCAGCAAGACCACATGGCCCACACTGGATCTCATGGTCTCCCGCAGCAGGCTGGAGGTCTCGTTGGGGTAAGAGAACATCTGTACACACCCTGTTGGCATGGCTGCATCGGTGCTGGAAAGTTAGTTAGGATTGGGCTGTAACTGAGTCCATCAAAGGTGGTTTAAAAATTCTAATACCAGCAAGGGGTAGAACATTGTCGAGCTCCATGTCGAGACCTAGCCTGCTCAATTGAGGCTACTTGGACCTGTGCCAGCTAAATCACTAAATTCCAGGCCTGGGAGGGAGGGTAGGATACGGCAGAGGCATTCTCCACTGGTCCTAAACCCTACCGGTTCCCCACTACACCCCTCCTAACCCTCCCCACACACGCCCAGGCCCTGCACCGCTCGAAAGCAGCACTTACCCACTCCATGGCACGGGATTCAGCAGTGGCTGGTGAAGAGGTGGAGTGTGCCTTGGCCCCGGTGTCGGCTCTTCTCAAGTAGTTGCAAACGTGCTTTATGACACATTTGTGACACTCAACACTGGCACTGAGGCCCAGCGCCGGAGCTCCTAACGTATAGGATTGCACCATAAGGGTGCCTAAGATCCCACCCAGAATTTTACATTCACATCAAGGATGATATATAATCAATAGTAATAAAAAAAATTTATATATATAATATAAATTTTACCCAAGCAAAGATTCCTATAGATCCAATGCAGTGACATTGCCATTGAATCTTGCCTCCAGAAGCTGACATGTCTGTCTACGTTCACACGGAAGCCATGCCCCGCTTCTAGAAGAAGAATCATGTCAGAAACATTTGGCACTGGGATGTGGATGTGTCGTGATATGGCTGGCACACTTGATAAAGGTCTAAACATGTGCTGATGCTCCCATGTGGAATGTCACCACCAATTTTTTGTTGTCTTTACATGTGGACTGGAACTTATGAAGTGACTCTAGGATTGCTTGGCTACAGTCATTGTTATCCCTAAGCAGTGAGAAGAATGGAGAAGCTTGGTGAGATGGGCAGGCCCAACCGCTGGACATTTATTACAGTTTCTCCTTTGCCAACTATTGTGTGCTACTCTGAAGCAGTGTCTGCCCTAAAAAGAAAGAGAGAGAAAACATTTTTCTCCTATCTCTATAAAATACTATCCACATTCTTAAAGGTATTATTTTTAACGTCAAAAAGTGTTGCCTGTATTTGAAATGCCTAATTTGAAGCTTTATTAAAACTTGCTGTTCAATTGTCTTTCTAGAAATCAGGTACATTCATTACCTTGCTCTTTCCTTGAAGTATGCAAAACAACATGTATTACTACTGTACATAATGTTCCAAAATACACTTACTTGGAAATAACTTTCATTACAAGCAATATAAACTTACATAAAGGCTCGTCTCCTGTGAAAGAGGAATTCTCTTTGTATGCTTGCGTGACACTTGCATTATATCGAAGTGAGAGAAATCCCTGTTTGAGAGAAAAGGAAGAAAAACATTTTCGTGTAATAGAGCCTGCTTGAAGAAAGTGTGCAATGAAAATGCAGTAATTGCTTTATTTTATTTGCATCAAATTCTCAACGTTGAAAAAAAATTTGCCTGATACTTTCATAACTATACCTCCAAAAGAAGGAAATAATTGTTTTCAGCTACCTGCATTTTAAGGACGCTGTGTTTGTCAGATACCATGGCAAAAGCAAGTGGTGCATAGCAAAAGTACTTTTGTAGGAAAAGAAACATCGTGAGAAAATATAGAGCCTGTCAAATTAATATGTATTTGATATACATTATCTTATTGTAAACAGCCATAAGCCAGTTGCTAGTATCTTGTAGACCTTGCTTTCAAGAATACTTAAAAAATGACATACTGTATTATCTTGTAAACTTGGTTGTAATTCAGCTGGTAGGAGAGCAGACAAGAAAGGATTAGCTTCTGTGCTTGCCAGCAAGACTGATGAAATTGTAACATTCCATCAGTAGAAAGATTCCCCCCCTCCCCAGTTGATCTCTACCTTAAGACAGGAAAGTAGGGTCTCTGGGTGCCTCTGAGAGACTCTCTGGGTGCCTCTGAGAGACTAAGCCTAGACAGTTCGATAAGGATAGAATTCTATTTCTTGAACTTGTTGGCTCTCGTACTGCCCAGTCCTATCCCCTGCCGCATTGTAGCATGCAGCCACACCAACGGAGGCTGCACTGCATGATGTTGTGGGAGGGGTGATTGGAAAGCTTGCAGGAGGCAAGTCAAAATATTTTTTACTCCCCCCTGATAGGCTGCCAGCACACCCCGTGACTCCTCCTCCCCACCTAACGTTGGGGTGGATTGCGCTGCCTATCTGATCGTCAGGTATGATTCCTATCAGCTTGCTCTCTGTTTGAGCAACGGCATTTGTTTTCCACTATTCTGCCCTAACTACAGCCTTATGTTCATACGGCCTGGCCATCTTCTCAGCACCTTGCTCTCCTGACTTGGCAATAGCAGGGTGTGACACCTAGGAACCCAGTCATTTTCAACTGGAAAAGTAGCTACTATTGTGCGCTCAGTATCTGTAGCACATAACAGTTTGAGGAACAGAAATTAAAGAAGGTCATATCCAGTTTTAAGCTTTAGGCAATACAACTATAATTACATATACTGGAATGTGGCCACTTTACAAAAGCAGTAGGAATTAATACTGCTTATTTCTAAAGATGCTTTCTGCAGAGGATTCAGTTAAGCTTTGTAATACCCCATTGAGAGAGCTAAGTGTTATCCCTGTCTTGCAGAAGGAGAACAGGTGTGCTGTAGAGCTGATTTGCACTGTGCTTCCTAAAACACTGAAGTGGTGGGTTTTTAGAAGAAATGCAGAACCAGTTTAGACGCACGTCCTTTTGAACTGCGGTTTGTTTCCCTTTGAAGGTCAACATTCTGTAACCGTCCGTTGCTGCTTGAAACCCGATGATGATCTTCAAAAGATGATCGAAACATCGTCTCTGTATTGAATCCTATTACATTTTGTAACATCCTTTAATGTAATAAACAAATTAAGTCATGGCTTCAAAACCCTGTATTATCTTATCGTCTGTAACCCTGTATCTTATCGTCTTTAATCTGTCACTTGCTTGGAAACCAAGCATTAAAAAATACCTCTGTACTGTAAAAGAATACAATGTATTCAATACATCATTTATGGTTTTTTTTTTTACAGGGGACTTATTTTATTTGAAGATAAAGCCTATATTTTGGAGCCCCTAAAAGATGCTGGAATTGAGCACATCATCTACCAAGTAGTGAACCTAAAACTAACCTCAGGTTCTTGTGGCCATCATCACAACATCTCAGGAATCACACTGGAGGATACCGTACAGCCTACTCAGATGTTTACCAGTAGGGTAGGTGGAATTAATAGATTTTTGTCCTTGAAGATCATTAAAAAAAATGAGGTCAAGTACAGTCAACCTGCATTATCTGCGGGGGTTCCATTCTGGCCCCCTGGATACCACGAAAATGCGAATGCTGGAGTCCACGGGGTCCAACGAAGACTTACTCGGGGGTTGTGCCAGCCCTCTGGAGGTTGCGCGGGACCTGCAGCCCACTCTATGGGCCTACCCGCACCTCTGAACAGCTTCCAGATGCAATTGAAAACCACGTCTGTTTTTTGTCCAAAAACTGGAAGTGGCTTTCGATCGCATCTCGGACCTATTCTGAGACATCTGAGACGGTTACACCGGATGCAAGTTTACCATCAGGAGATGGCCAGATCCACAGGTGACAAACCCGCATATAATGAGGGGCCACAGGAGTTACCTTAGTAGTGCCACAACACCTTTTTATACAGCAGTGTCAGTTCAGAATGGAGTCTTTCCTTGGGCAGCATAAGGTAAGATGACAAGGTATCACTGAATGGCTGAATTGGGAAAGATTTGCTATACTTTACAAAGCCACAGCATCTGAGAGAAATTTTATCAGGGGGGTACAAAGTTTCTTTTGGGCCCCTTCCCTTCTCCATTAGTCATAAGTAGTACGCTGCCGGAGTGCCTGAGTGTTACAACTGGCACTGACTGCTTTATGGCAGTTAGCGCCAGTGGAGACCTCATCACGACATTGCACGGTCAGTATAGGATTGGGCGCTCATTAAGGGCTCAATCCTATCCAGCCGCTAGGCCGGCATAGGACCTCTGCACCGGCCCAGGTCTATCGAAAAAGTGCCAGCTCCAGACTGGTGCAGAAGCCTGCGCCGGTCCCTGAGGGTCAGATCCTGATGACGTGCAGCCCAGGTAAGCTGCGACTGGGCCGTGCAGTGTAGGGGTGGGGGGAGGGCATTTGGGGGGTGTTTGGGGGCAGGGGATGGGCGGGGCGAGGGCTGATTGGGCCTGGGAGGGGGGCAGGATTGGCGGCAGCAGCATATACCATATCCCCCTCTCAGGCCCATTTCACTCGACATGGGCAACCTTGATTTGCGCCGCCAAAATGGCAGGCGCAGATCTGAGGCCCATTGCGGGGACGTTGCAGGGTAAAAGTTCCTTTACCCTGAGGAGACTTCCAATCTCGCCTACTCTGCTCAGGATACAGCATTGTCAATGTCGGCATAGCTGGATCGCTGAGCAGAGTGTCAGATAGGATTGGACTGTAAAATAACGAAAAAGTACCAAAAAAAGTACCAAATACAATACACTATTCCCGGTAAGCTGGTAGCTCTGTATATGCTATGTCTGCACATATATGTATAGAATTACAAATGAAATTTTTGAACAAAAAATTTAGAATTATATTTTTTCAGTAGAGTTTGAACCCCAGATTTGGTACTACGTATTACTATGCAATTATGATTATTTCCGTATTTTAGTAGTCAAAATTTCTACAAATGATATATAAAATGGTGTAGGCTTGCACAAAATGTGAATGCTAGTCTTCACACAATATACACATTTCTTCCTAATATGGCAATTGCTTCCCTATATATAAGTTGTGTCCAAGAGCAGGGCCGAGAAGGGCTGGCCTTACTTAAGATGCTTTGTTGTTATGTACCCCAATGAGAGGCTCACTGGATTTTATGTACCGTAATTGGCTGAATATTACATCACAACGCTGACAACCTCAGCAGCAATTGTCTGAAAGTTTTGAGAAGGAATTCTCAAACCTTTCCGCCAATTGCTACTGAAAAGGACTAAAACGGAGACCTGGCTGGATGAGTCAGGAGGGGTAAGTCTCTCCCAGATGTGCCCGCCGGGTTTCCGGGTATTGCAGCAGCCACGACTACAGGGGCGGGGAGGTGGAGTTGCGATAGTCTATCGTGATACCATCCGTCTCACTGGGTGCCCTGTCCCGCAGTCCACTGGGTTTGAGTGCCTCCATGTCATGTTGGAAGGGTGAGACAGAATAGGGATTCTGTTGGTGTACCGCCCACCGTGCTGCCCAACAGTCTCCCTGCCTGAGCTGACCGGGGTGATCTCGGCAGTGGCGTTGGAGTGCCCTCGCCTATTGGTGTTGGGGGACTTTAATGTCCACGCTGAGGCCCCGAGGACTGATGTGGCTCAGGACTTCATGGCCGCCATGGCAACCATGGGTCTGTCTCAGAGAATATCTGCCCCGACGCACGATGCGGGACACACGCTGGACCTGGTGTTTACTGCTGGACAGGTGGATGGTGATCTGGATGCGGAGGAAATTAACATCACTCCTTTGTCATGGACAGATCACTTCCTGGTGGGATTTAGGCTTATCGCGGCTTGTCACCTCCGCAGTGGTGGGGGACCTCATTCTATGGTCCGCCCCCGGAGGATGATGGATCCGGAAGGATTCCTGAGGGCTCTGGGGGACTTTCCTGTTGACAGAGTCGGCGACTCACCCAGCGCCCTGGTTGACCTCTGGAATGGGGAAATGACTAGGGCTCTGGATCTGATCGCTCCTGAGCGTCCTCAACCAAGCCGCAGAATCAGAGCGGCCCCTTGGCTTACCGAGGAGCTGCGGACAATGAAGCGGCAGGGCAGAGGCCTAGAGCAACGGTGGTGGAAAACTTGTGCTGACTCCGACCGGGCACGGGCTAGAGCTCACTTCAGAGCTTATTCCGTGGCGGTGGCGGCAGCTAAGAGGGCTTTCTTTTCTGCCGGCATTGCGTCCGCGGAGAACCGTCCAGCTGAGCTTTTCCGTGTGGTCCGGGGCCTGCTCCATCTGGCCCCCCCAGTAGATGGGGCAGAACACACGGTGGCTCACTGTGATGAGTTTGCAAAGCACTTCGTGGACAAAGTCGATCGGATTCAGCATGACTTGGACGCCGCATTAGCAGTATCTAATGATGTCCCTGAGGCACCTATCTGTTCTTCTTCCTGGGATTCTTTTCAGCTTGTAGAACCTGAGGATGTGGACAGGATTCTTTGGAGCGTGAGACCGTCTGCTTGCCCGCTTGACCCTTGTCCGGCATGGCTGATTAGAGCTGCCCAGGCGGGGCTGGCCGAGTGGACGAGGAGGGTGGTAAACTCATCTCTGAGGGAGGGGGTGGTGCCGCCGTCTTTGAAGCAGGCGGTGGTGCGCCCCCTCCTGAAGAAACCCTCCCTGGATCCCACTATTTTGAACAACTTCTGGCCAGTCTTTCTGGGCAAGGTGATCGAGCGGGTAGTGGCGTCTCAGCTCCAGAGGGTCTTGGAGGAAGCTGATTATCTGGATCCATTCCAGTCTGGCTTCAGGCCGGGGTTCGGGACAGAGACGGCCTTGGTCGCCTTGGTGGATGACCTGCACCGGGGACTGGACAGGGGGAGTGCATCCCTGTTGGTCCTGCTGGACCTCTCGGCGGCTTTTGACACCATTGACCATGGTGTCCTTCTGGGTCGGTTGGCTGGGTTGGGGCTTGGAGGCACCGTTCTGAGGTGGTTCCACTCCTTCCTGGCGGATAGATCCCAGAAGGTGGTGCTTGGGGATGCTTGTTCGGCACCCTTGCCCTTGAGGTAAGGTGCCTCATGTGGGGTGTGGGGTGCCACAAGGGTCAATTCTATCCCCCATGCTGTTTAATATCTATATGAAGCCGCTGGGAGAGGTCATCCGGGGGTTTGGGGTAGGGAGTCATCAGTATGCTGATGACACCCAGCTCTTTCTCTCCTTTCCACCCGACTCCAAGGGGGCGGTCGATGTCCTGAATCGTTGTCTGGAGGCAGTTGGGAGCTGGATGGGGGCAAACAAGCTGAAATTAAATCCTGATAAGATAGAGGTTCTTCTGGTCCAGAAGTCTACGACTCAGGTACTGGATCATCGTCCTGCTCTGAATGGGGTTGTACTCCCTCTGAAGGAGCAGGTCCGCAGCTTTGGGGTTCTCATGGATGCGCAGCTGCTCCTGGATTCCCAGGTGGCGGCTGTGGCCAGGGGGGGCTTTTGTCCAGCTTCGGCTGGTGCGCCAGCTGCGGCCGTACTTGGATCGTGCAGACCTGGCCACAGTGACCCATGCCCTAGTGTCATCTAGACTAGATTACTGCAATGCGCTCTACGTGGGGCTGCCTTTGAAGACTGTTCGGAAACTGCAACTAGTGCAGAATGCGGCGGCTCGGGTGGTTGCCGGTGCCTGTCGGTTCGACTCAGTCAGACCGTTGCTTCGGCGGCTACACTGGCTGCCGGTTCGTTTCCGGGCACAATTCAAAGTGCTAGTTTTGACTTTTAAAGCCCTTAACGGCTCGGGTCCAGGGTATTTGAGGGACCGCCTCCTTCCTTATAATCCGACCCGTACTCTGAGGTCATCAGGGGGGCCATGTTAACTGTGCCGCCACTGACGGAGGTGAGGGGGATGGCGGTGCAGAACAGGGCCTTCTCGGCAGTGGCGCCCTAATTGTGGAATTCCCTCCCCCTGGAATTGAGATCGGCTCCCTCCTTAGAGCCCTTTCGGCGGGGCCTTAAGACGTTTTTATTTAGATCAGCTTTTGATATCTGACATGGCGGGCTGGCTTTTTAACAGATGGCTTTTAACATGTAAATGTGGATGACCCACTGGGGTTGTTTGTTTTAATTGTTTTAACTATTTTAATTTCCTGTTTTTAAATGTGTATATGTATTTTAATGTTTTTATTGTAAGCCGCCTTGGTTGCCCTTGTGGGAGAAAGGCGGGGCACAAATTCTATAAATAAATAAATAAATAAATAAAACAATTAGAACAAGTAAATGGGCCCTCCCTGCCCTGAGAAGATTGTTGTAAAGGAGTCTTCTGATGTGTGAGCCTCTAGCCTGCAGGCTCTTCCCTCTTGCCCTGACAGCCGTACAGAGGCGTGAATGAAAGGCCATCTTGAAACTAGAACTCAGACATGAGAGAGAAGCAATGGGACAAGCAGAACAAAAGCAGGATTACCGTATTTATCGCGAATAACGCACACTTTTTTGTCTAAAATTTTGGCCCAAAATAGTAGGGTGCGCGTTATACGCCGATGCTGTAAAATCCCCCCCATGGCTTTAAGCATTTTTTGCGGCACTTGGCCACTTACCGCGTTGTTATTGCTGTCCACCTCTTCGTCCCGCGGACTGGCTGCATCGCGGCCCTGCTTGGACTGCCCCCTCTGAGCAGCTCCTGCGTTCCTGGCACAGACGCAAGCCTCCCAGACACTGTACGCAGCTACAAGCTCTCCGGAGACATCTGAGTAACTCGCTGTACGCGCTGGAGTGGCACGGGAAGGGCTGAAAAGCCTGCAGCCAGCCCTATGGGTCGACTGCAGATCCTTACACAGGATTGGGCTATCTATGCATTTTTTCTTTTCTTTTTCTTGAGGGGCTAAGCCCCGTTTGCCCTTATGGACAAACTTCCACTGTGGTGGAAGAAATGTATTTGCATTGGATTAGCACTACATACTACATACTTCACTACATACTGTGTTAACGCTTCTAAAATCCATTTTACCATTTTATGTGCTGAGGCTATATTGCTAGATTGTGAACTGTTCTTATACCTTGAAATTACATTAATATCTGTATAAAAAGATTGTATTTACAATTTATCTGATAAAAAGTACTTTTTAACATTTTAAAATATTTTTGCAGATGGTTTGAGTTTCTGGATGAATTGGAAATATTTGTTTTTCCTTGAAGCACTGACATTTCAGTATAGGATTCAATCATTTTATTGATAGTAACAGCCAAGGTTGTTGAAGAAGAACTGCAGTTCTATGCCCAGGTTCTGGGGAATGAACCCTATTGAACAGATCTTAGAGATTCATAGGATTGTGCCCAACGTCAGATTTCCCTAATCTGGCAAAATAGAGAGCTATGAACCATGCACAGTATAAAATGAATATGGTAATTCAGCCTGCAGTAAATCCCATATCAACACAATTCATGTATTTAAAGTCCCATTCATATTCTGAATTGAATGAATTCCAGAGAAGAAAAGCTGTTAGTGATTTTTTTCTCATAGAAATAGTATTGTTCAAAAAGAAGTAGTTTTAGATTGCTTTGATAAAAGAAAAATGGTTATTGCCATGTTGACGTGTTTTCATTGTTCTTTGGAGGAGAGGAATTTTTTTATATCTTTTGTCAAAAATTTTGGGAGAGATGGTTCAAAAGTGATTTGGAAGTTGCCATATAGGGAGCTGCTATTTAGCGGGAAAAAGTGAGTCTTGCTGAACTCACACAAGTTCTTAGGTGCACCCGAAGGGTCTCTCTTGATCATAGCCATATATCTGCCTTGAGAGAGATTAGAATAGAAGCTGCATTAAACACTTGGTCAGTAGAAATTCATCGTCACGATACAGTGATGTAGACTTGAGTCTGTTGACTCGGACTTGAGTTGGACTCGTCTCATCAATTACTTTACTTGGACTTGACTCGGCGATTGTAAAATACTCGGCTCGATACTTGGAGCCTTTTGCGACAAGTCAAATTTTATTCAGGTTTAAACCTGTTTTCCCCATTAAATAGATAGGGACTAGCGACTCGCAACCAAATACTCGCGACTTGGGGGCAAAGACTTGGGACTTGACTTGAGACTTGGACCCAGTGTCTTGGGACTTGACTTGAGACTTGGAGTCAGAGACATGATCCACATCCCTGAAGATAAAGGACCTACAGACAGATTCTTTTCTAAATAAAGTCTTGTTCGTACAATGCATGAGTTATAAGGCAGTAATTAACACAGTAAAGGTTTTCAGTTTCAGTTATTTTTGGACTACAAATGCATTTTCTGGTTAAGAGATCTCTGTATGCTCAAATGCATGCATGGAGTTCCTTCTACCCACAAGATTTTCAAATTAGTGAAGGGACCTGATCTGTATGTGCACTCTATTTGTTTGCACTGATTCAGCTCTTCTGTATTAATTCATTCCCCATATGAATGAGCAACTCTTCCTCCAAGCAGGGAAACTCTACTCCAGAGTAACTCGTTCCAAAATAAATCCTGGCCAACGAGACAAAACAACTCAAGGACAACTTTAAAACAAGACCACAAATTAACTCAACAGTTTGTTAAAGAGTTTTAAAATGTGGATATTATTTGTAAAATGATGATCTATTTGGTTCTGCTCCATAGGTGGAAACAGAAAATCAGGAAACACACACAGCAGCCACTTACAGCCTTGTATATGTGGCTACATGAAGAGGTGGTGGCCTATTGGTTCAAATGACATGGTAAACCCAACACTATGATCCTCCCCTTGTAGCTTATCTTAGAGAAGTAGGCAAGTAGCAGTGTGCCATGGCTTTACCATGTGGTTGGAACAACAGACAGTTGGCTCTCTGTGTGGTTTCAGCCACCATCTGTTAAGGTTCTCAGAAGCGACTTTCCAGTTTCTTCCCATCTGTTTTGACTCTAGGTTCAGTCGAAACAGTCCTGAACAGACAATGAAACAACGTGTTGGCGACAGAGTTAGCCTAAGACCTCTTGGAACCTGAGGCAGTATGCCAAACGAGGGCAAATATGGAGGAGAGTTGTGGGCTTGGGCTCCATTCCTTCTTCCTTTTCCAGTCCAAGAAGTGGGAACTGGAAGGAGGAGCAGCGGAAGTGGGTGGGTGGACCATGTGAGGCAACTGCCTCAATAAGCCTCATGGATGAGCCGGCCCTGGATGATGAAAACAAAAGACTGAGAAAAATTTAAAGGCGCTGTTTTCTCTTTGCGTTCATGTAATTTGTAAATATGTTATGTTACTTAATTATTTCGTTTTTAACAGATTACAGTCTTGGTTGAATAAGGAAGTTGATTGCAATATGACAGAGATTAGCTGTGCTATGCAAGCACTGAGAAGAGATAATTAGGTGTATTTTGAAACAAATAGCCTATTCAGGAAACACACACCCTCCAGGCAACTCATGGAAAAGATTAATAATGTTCAGCAGGCACCACAAGTACATGAGCTTAATCTGTTGTAGTCAGCTCTGTATCTCCAAGAGCAGTATTGTTCCATCAACATTTGTCTCCAGGTGGCTTAAACTCTTCAGAGCAGGAAAATGCCTCTTGCCTGCTTGTTCGAACAATTCTGAGTGTCCCCAAACTATTCAAAAGCTTCTCCCAAACAAGTGGTTATTGCTGAATGTGCTTTGGTCCAGACTGTGCTTTTGATCCATGTTGGCATCCCAGCTTCTTTTATAAGTGCAGTTCACATGGTTCTCAGTAGCACAGAACACATACAGAGTGGTTCAGCTGGGGTAGGTTTAGAGATTTCAAATCCACAGGGGGGGGGAATACAGTACAGTAGAAAAAATACATTTATTCATAGGAGATCAGAATCACATGACATTTGCACATGAAAGAAAATGAAGAAATGGGCAGCCCAATCCTACTAAGTTGCCATGCAGCAGGACCAGCAGATCTGCACTGCATCCTGCGCGGGAATTTTGCAGGCTGGAGATCTCCTCGGGGTAAAGAGACAAATTGCCCTGGGGAAAGCCCCAGCCTGTGCAACGGGTCTACTCGGACCGGCGCGAATCATATGGCTGGCACAAGTTCAAGTGGATCTGTGTCAGCAGATCAGGTCTGGGAAGGGGGATAAGATGCAGCGTGCGCCAGCACTGCCGATCCTGCACCCTCCCAGGCCCGATCCACCCACCCCTGCCCCTGTCGCCGCCCCTCCCGTTCTGCCTCCGCACTGCTTATCACAGATCTCACCTTCTCTGGCACACACCGCTCCTTCTGCCAGTGTGTGCGGGCCAGCATGGGCCTTCACACCAGCAATCACTGTGCATCACAAAGTGCTTTACGGAACTTTTCGATGGCAGCACTGGTATAGCATGTGCTGTGCCAGTGCTTGTATAGGGTAGGATTGTGCCATCAGACACTAGCTAAAAAAGCAAAAACAACGACAGTAAAAGGCATGAATAGGTATTAATTTCCGTGTTTGCTAGGACCTTTGTTCAAGCCATTTTCACAATAGAGGCAAACACCTGTTGCTGGGCTTGGGATCCTCCAGCCCAAAGCAGTGTGTTGAAATTGTCATCGGGAACAGAGAACACTGAACTTTTGATGGGACACTCATGCTTCACTCAGTTACACTATATGTAAAACATAGGCAGCTTGATCCTAGCAGTACCCTGAGCTGTAATGGTTCTTGTGAAGAGCCATGCTGAGCATTAGTTGGGTTTCTGACAACTGTCTCCAAAACTGGATGTGTGGATCTGTGCCAGCATAAATTGGTTTCATAGTATGTATCTATCTCAGCAAGTAGTTTTCGGCTCTGCCTCCTTTTCCTCTTTTTACATTCCATATAACGGCTTCCCACAACTCAAAAGTTCTAAATGTGATGATGGTTGCTGTTCCCTGCAGAATTGTAGCAACACATGCAGTAGTGCCAACCCTGCGACCCACAGTACAGGTATCCCCTGTTTTCCATTGTTCCGTTTTTCGGCGGCCCACTTTTACGATGCATTTCAATTGTACCCAGAAGTCATTCATTCGACACATGCTCTGGTCTTTCGACCTATTTCATTTTCTCTCTCAATTGTCTCAGCCTCGCTCAGTTGGTTTCTGTAACTTGGGAGCCAGGCAGGGTTGCGCTTCCTGTGCTGCCGGTGGCGCCCGAGCCCGCCAGGTCTCAGCGCAGGCGCCTGTGTCACCCAGCGAGCCAATAAGATGGCATCCCAGTAGGCCTTGCATGCCAGCACTCATCGGCTGGCTCTTCCAGGTTCGTCCGGCAGCAGTGGTGGCCTCCGCACCAAGCCGGCCTCTATGCTGAGCCAGGTTGTGCAGTCCCGCACCAGGACCGTGCAAGGTCAACCAAGGACGGGGCATGGGACCTTGCCCTGTTGTGGTGAGTCCATGCCCTGACATAATGGTAGCTGTTTTGCATTGGTTCTGCTTTTCGACGATTTTCGGTTTTTGACAAAGCTCTGATCCCTAACCTGTCGAATAAGCAGGGGACGCCTGTACTGTGTCTACATGCTGTCCCTGCTTCTACCTATGACACCAGTTATGTTATGAAGCAGTTATGTTATGAAGCTTAGTGGATCCCATCCTCTTGACCACTGTGTATAAATGTGCCTCCTACATTTAAAAATTATAGAGCCCACTAGACATTTGGTGTCATTAGGTAGGTATTTTTTCAAGATGTGAACACTGATGAATGAGCTGGGAAATAAAGAGTGTTTCAGCAAAGCACAAATAAGATTGCTTATTAAATCTTGCCTGGAAACTCCAGGTTTACTGTTTCAGACTGACTCAGCTTGTTAGGCAGTCTCTCAGAAATAAAGAATTGGAAATCCAATTTGTACTAAATTGCCTTAGTCATTTATTTTTAAGCCCGGAGTCATTTGTTTAGATTCACAGACAACAATTATTGTGATCAGAGGGGCAGTAGCACAGTAATTGAGCACCTGCTTTGCATGCAGAAGGTACCAGGTTCAAACCCTGGCATCTCTAGGTAAGGCTGTCTGAAACCGTGCATTACGGCACGTTTGCGACTATGGCAGGCGGCGGAACGCTAGGTCCACCATCCGCAAGGTAAGTAGGATTGCGCTCTAAGTAAGTTTGAGTCTCAACAGTGCCTGGCTTGAAGACTATTTAGGAACCTCCTGTTTACTCCCTTAAGCTCCCTGGAGGAAAAGTGGGATGTAAATTCAAGAAGATATAAATACCATTGATGATATTCAAATGGCTTTGTGAAATAGCAGTGCTGTGGGCAAGGAATATTGAAAATTGGTATACATATATACATACAGGGTAAATAATATATATGTTAATATTCCTAATAATAATGTTCAGAGATATAGATTGCCTTGAAATGCTAACAGCATTAATCTAATCTTTCTTTTGATAGCACAAGAGGGAAGCCTTAAAATCTACCAAGTATGTGGAGCTTGTTATTGTGGCTGATAATCGAGAGGTAAGCAAAATCTAAAGTGAAAGATGTAACTTTACTTAAATATATTGGCATATTACGTCCTATCATAAGTTAGTGGAGTAATATCTTGATTTTTTTTTAACTTCCTGCAGCACACTGCTGTCCTGCAGTTTCATAATTTGCAAGAAGTGCAAAAGGGTTTGAAAAAATAATTTGCAAAGAAGTGGAAAAGGGTCACAAAAATGTGTTTCACAGATCCCTCAACCAAGAAGAAGAGGACTACAAAAGAGAAAATGAATTCCCTATATACCTAAACCTGTTAATTCATGTTAAACTGCTTGTCTTTTCACTCACTTACATGCTCTCCAGGTCTTCACTAAATTGCATTTGTCTATATCCTATTGACCCCTGGAAATTGTCATTTTATAAAGAAGGTTGGGAATCTCATACAGAGAGTTCTGAGCACTCATGGAAAACTACGATTCCCAAGGTTCTATGGAGGAAGCCATAAAAGGGCAGAGGTTTCTAATTATAACATAGGGATCAGTGAGAGCATTGTACAAAATGTCTCCATTGGACTATTGCAGTTAAGAAATTCAGTACCAACTGGAGGTTTTAAGAAACCCAAAACAGAGTCATAGAATATGTTAGGTGGGCTGGGTAAGTTAGAAGTGGTGGAAGACATGACAACTGCCAGCATATCTTTTAACATATGAGCTATTTAGAGCATGTGCGTTAGTTCATAGATGTATATTTCCTTCATATACATTGCTTTCCTCAAACTAACAAAATAATATTAGGTTTGGGGTAACTGGCCCTTGCATAACTCATTCCGCCGGCGCAAGCCTTCAATAGGATCATGTCAATAATGTCAGCAACAGGAGAATTTAGGGAATGGATGTGAGGTATCCCAAGTGTAGGCGTTACTCAGCAAAACAGGGGTCTTCCACAGTTGTTCAGAGAACATTAACAGCGCAATCCTGCACAACTATAGACTGGCAGAGCAAGTGCTCCGCCTGCCTAGGGTGCCATAAATGTGCCATATAGCACATTTTCGGCACCTGGAGAGTAAGCGACACTGATGCGGAGGCCGCCACTGCTCACTCCCCCAGCAGCCCAGACCTGTGCTGGATGTCCCAGGTAAAACCTAGGCTGCGCGATTCAAGGGAGGGGTGGGCGGACTGGGGTGGCAAAGGAGGGGAGCCATTTGCCAACCTGGGGGGCATGGATATCGGTGCTAAGATGCACCAATATCCTATGCCCCTTCCCTGCTCAGGTCCGCCTTACACGGCCTCCCTTAGATGCATGCCAGCTTCAAAGCTGACGTGCATCTGTGGAGGCCCATTGTGGCCTGTGTGGCTTCCACTGGGGGAAGGGGTTGGACGGCCTCTTCCCCTGAGTAGAGCCCAGGCCACGCCAGTGCAGGCCGCAGTGGGCCTAGGATACAGTGGCCAGCCCTTTAGGCCAGCCGCGTATAGTTAGGCATGATTGGGCTGTAATTGGTGTCCTATATTGCATTGTTTTAACTTAAATCCAAGAGGACTGTGACCGGCTTGCATGAATAACAACATTTTGTAGTGTTGGTTCTTCAGATGTCATTTACCAGTTACTGAATTAAGCAAGACTGCATAAATTGCTGATCATTTGCAAAAGAGTTTCAAAAACAAATAGATGAGACAGATTGTCGAAAGCAATTCAACTTGCTGAAGTGCAACCAAAAATGAAAAACCTTGTTTTGAAATATTTTTCAATTTGCATTTTTCCCCATTTCAAAATGACAGATTTTGCCTCTTGAACACCTCTGGTTAAATAGCAGGCTCTCTTTCTTCCAATGGCAGAGAGACAGCAAAAAGGAGAGCCTTTCTCTTTGCACAATAACATGGGTCCCGATGAGACAGCTGCGTGGGAGTAGGGGATTTCTGAGATTTTTTTTTTTTTTAGTGTTTGAAAAACGATATCTTTTTGCACAATCTCTGCTTATTTGAAGGTAAATATGGTTCTTTTGTAAGCAATGGGAGCTTGCCTCTGGCCCCTCTTGTATGTAAAACCCAGATGTCAGTGTTAATGCCTTTTTGGAGAAGGCAGGATGATGCTGGTAGAATAATAAGTACAATAGAAATTTTGATGGCTCAGTGTTATGTCAAAGTTTCTTCTAGTTTCAGAGACAGGGCAAGGATGTGGAGAAAGTGAAACTGAGGCTGCTAGAAATGGCAAACTACGTCGATAAGGTAAAGGCAGTAGCTTCTATCACTGTGTAATAGTCTACTTTCCAAAGGGCGCAATTCTGCTCTTACTGAAATCGGTCCTCATTGAGAACATTTGTGTGGAAAGTGACATATAAACTATCAGAAATAAATTAAATACGTTTTAATGGAGCACAAACCTGCAGCGGAAAAGTTCCTATGTGTAAAAGTTAGTGCATCCTTGTGACAAGGCAAAAAGAATATTGTGTTATGTTGCTATGAAAGTGTGTGGCATGGTCAGAATCTCCAGATTTTTAGTATACATCAGATTCATGGCCCAGATTCACTGACTACTGTAGGTTAAGACATAATGCAAAATCATGGTTTGTGCAAACCATAGTTAAGTAGACATACCATAATTTGAGCTGCCAGACACACAACAGGGAAACCATGGTTTAGAGCTACTTATCAACTTTTATCGTCCATCTGCTCAGAACTCAGCTTTACAAGATCACTCCTGTCTCTTGACTCTGAGCGATGGCCCTAACTATAGTTTGTCAATTCAGACATTGTGGGAAAGTACAATTAGCACAAATTGTGGTTTGCAAACCACCTCCAAGCCATAGTTTCAGATCCAGTTTGTTGGCTCCAAACAAACCACAGTTTTGGGGCCTGTTTGAGTTCAAACATAATGGAAAACTATGATTTAGTTAAGCCAACCATGGTTTTGTGCGGTCTCTGAACCCAGCCATGCAGTCTTATTTCAGTGCAAGATAGGCTGTTCAAAAGTTCACTATGCAGATTCATCTTCACGGAATAAAGTGTGCTAGTAAGGAAGGGTCATTGATGTGAACCTTAACAAGTTTGAAATTTAAAAATTAATTCATATGTTCTATGACAGGAAAAGGGTACTGAACCCAAAACTGAGCAGCAAATCTGGGAAAAGAAAAAGTTTGAAAAATGTGTCGATCTTGGCCAAACTCTAGGGGGCTGACATGTATGTTAAAAAAATATTTTTAGTCTTTTTCAGTGGCTAGTTGGCCAAGAACAGAAGAACTAGTGCATGGTGAGGAACTAAGAGCTTGACACCTGCTGGACACATCTATCATGCCTTCAATACCACTGGACATCCTCTCATGTGCATAATCTTTGAATAGGGCAACCATGGGTAACATACAACACTCCTGAACAGAGTGCTTGATATCCCACTTACAATATGGTATCAAATGCACAATTTGGGCTTTGATTTTGTCTGTGTATACCTTCTTCAAACATTATGGCCATGCATAGATGCCTAGGGTGTTGGAGATGGGATAGTGAACACCAAGGGAATTGGAAGGCATGATCTCATTCCCCCACTCTAGTAGAGACAAGATTGGGTAGAATGCTATGTGATCTGGGTCTGTATCATGTTAGATGTTACACTTTTTGGATTTTGCTCCCATTTATTAATTTAAGAAATACCATCAACAGAATTCAGAATATTGATTTGGTTTTCTCATCAGTTCTTTAGGCCACTAAATATTCGAATAGCCTTGGTTGGAGTGGAGATCTGGAACAATGTGGACAAGTGCACAATAACCCAAGACCCTTTCACCAGCCTCCATGAATTTCTGGACTGGCGAAAGTTGAAACTACTACCTCGTAAACCCCATGACAATGCGCAACTAGTGAGGTATGCCCACTGGTGCAAAACCAAAAGAATTTCATCGTTCAAAACGTATGATATCAAATCATATACTTTTAAATTGGTCTTGTTATTAAATACTAGTTATACTAGAAATGCTAGTTATAATTGCAGGCAGGGTGTGTGTGTGTGTGTGTGTGTGTGTGTGTGTGTGTGTGTGTGTGTGTGTGTGTGTGTGTGTGTGGAGAGAAGACCTGTATGTTGCCAATTCTTCTGGAGAATGTAATGCGAGAAACATTGTACTCCCAGATGGGGTTCCTGTTGGTGAAGGCCTGTCTTTTGTCCCCACTGTAATATTGTCCTGCTATTTATTTATTTATTTATTTATTTATTTATTTATTTAAAGAATTTGTATCCCGCCTTTCTCCCAGCAAGGGCACTCAAGGCGGCTTACAACATCAAAATAAACATGCAGTGGTTTATTTTGTCTCGCTATGCAATACTCCCATATGAACCTGCCTGCCCACGGGGATCCATCATCAGAGGCTCTGCTTCATGTCCCATCACTTGCAGAGTTGTGCTTGGGAGGGTGTGGGACAGGGCCACCAATTGGTAGTGGCAACTAGATTGTGGAACTCTCTCCTGTAAAAGGTATAGCTGCTGCAGTCGCTATCTGCGTTTTAAGGCAGCAAAACATTTGTTTCATTTAGCTTTTTATTTATTTTCTTGTTGCCTGGTTTCTTGTTGTTTTTAACCCTACGTTTTTAGTTTTGATAGTGTTTTTCATTAGTGTCTCCTGATAATTTTATTGTTTAATTGCTAATTTTTTGTATTGTTTTTATGATGTTGTCTTAATATGTGTTGTTATATGCCCTGATAGTCCCTTTAGTGGAATGGAAGCATGGGATATATGTCAATTCTCGGTATCCACGTGTGTTAGGTTTCTGTAAACCCCAGCAGATACCGAATCTGTGGATACGGAGTCACTGATCCTATGGGATCAATGGAGTTAGGGGAGGGGTAGCTAACCTGCCAGCAGCAGAGACCTTCAGAATAGCAGTGGAGACCTTCAGAATGACTCAGAGAGCTTTAGAATGGCCATGCAAGGCATTCTGGGGCGCAACCTGTAATTGACTAATGTATTGCAGAGAGCTTCAGAATGACTGCGGATGGCTTTAAAATGGCCACGGATGCAGCTAACAGCCTCAGAATGGCTGAGGATGGCTTTAAAATGGCCACTGATAGCCTTAAATGCCTTTAAAATGGCTGCCATGATAGCGAATGGCTGCTGCAGTTAGCTTCAGAATGGCCAGGAATAGCTGCAGGATGGCCACGGATGTTGGGGATAGTCAAGAACAGACCACGAATTGTAAGGTAAGTGGCAATCCTGTTCCTCGCAGATAAGCAAATCTGTGGATAGCTGTGATGCTAGATTGCTCGGGAACCTGGGGTAAAGCCCTGCCACATTTATTTTGGTGACACTTTAAGTGCTATCACTGCCACTGGTACTGAAGGTTCAGAAGTCAGCCAAGCCAGGTGGCCCCTCTGATGGGTCTGGGCCCTCAAGCAGTCACCCCTGACCTCACTCGTGTATGTGAGATCAAGTAAAGGGGTGCACTCAGGGTCACCACTCGGAATGGGTTAAGCCTGCCTTCAAAAGATGAATGTTTCTTTTACGCTTCCTTTCTCTTTTCCACCAGTGGGGTATATTTCCAAGGTACTACCATTGGTATGGCACCTATAATGAGCATGTGTACTGACGAGCAATCTGGAGGTATTGTTATGGTAAGTACTGGCAGTAATAATAACAACACTTTAGCATTTATATAGCGCTGCATGTGCAAATCACTTCCCATGTACTATCTGGATGAAATCCTTACAATGACCCTGAAAGGGAGGTATTATTACCCACATCTTGCAGCTGGAGAACTGAAGTTGAAAGGGAGCAGCTTGTCTAAGACCAGTTAGTCAGTTCATTGCAGAGGCGAGATTCAAACCAGAGAAATCCTGATTCTGAGCTCAGTTTCTTACAGCCCAATCCTATCCCTCACCAGCCCAGACCAGGCAGCGCCACTGACAGAGAACATGCTGCATGCTATGGGGGTGGGGTGACCAGACAGCCCAGGAGATACAAGTAAAGATATTTTTTACTTACCACCCTGTAGGCCACCAGGGCTGCAGTGAGTCTCCTCGGACCTGTGCCAGCTCTTTTGCCCAGCCTTATGCTAGCGGATTGCGAGATCCGTCAGTGTAAGGCCCTGATAGGACTAAGCTGTTAGTCACTGTGCTGCACCAGCTCTCAAAACTGATCCTTAATGGATCTGGGAAAAAACCCAAACCAGACTCTAAAAACTGACTTTTTCCCCACCCCAGATATCTGCAGCAATTCCTACTGAAGGAAGTGGGTGAACTTACAATGTATTTAACGAAAACTACCACTTAGCCATTGGTATGGCAATGGTCATCTATCATTAAAGGTCATCTTTTTAATATTTTATTTTTCATTCCCGATTAATGCATGAGAACCAAAATAGCCTCACAGGATAAAGAGCACTATTTTGCCATTTACCGGTACCTTTGTTTTTTAGTGCTTGGTACGAAAGCCCTCAGAAAAATATTTATGAGCCATTTTGCATTTGCTATGAGCCAATATAGATATAATTATGAGCCCTCTCACCTAATTGCATATTTTTCAAATTGTACCCGTAATGGCCTTTTTATTATTACACCAGGTGACAAAGCCCTATATGCAGCTGTAATTGTGGCAAAGTTTTTCTATTAGTGGCATATTTTTGTTAGAAGATATTAATGTTCCTTTACAATAGGATTAATACATATAACGCCATTTTAGCTTCCATTAGAACTTGCTACTGCTAATAAGCTTCCATGGTGTTAGTTATATACCTCACAGCTTTGTGTCATCTGAAAATTTGATAAGTATCCCCTCTACCTCCTCATTTAGGTCATTTATAAAAAATGTTGGACAGCATAGGGCCCAAGACAGAGCCACTCAATAACTCCCTCCAGGTTGGCGCAGAACCATTTATTAGCAGTTGTTGGAATGGGTTTTTCAATGAGCATTGAACCCATGTAACAGTCATACAGTCTAGCCCGCATTCTACCATTTTATCCACCTTGCTGCTATGTTTTGAACCAGCTGAATTTTCTGGGAGGTTGTCAAAGGCAGTCCAACATACAGTGCCTGGAGATTACTATGGCTAGAATAACCATGATCGGGAATATTTTTCCCAAATCTTTAATATTGCCTTCAGAACTGTGCTCTAATCTGTGATGGTCTTTCCTTTAGTGACAGACACAATACTGAGTGTAGTGAAGTCTTACAGTAAGGCTGTTCTCAAATTCCTAAAGGGCTGACATTCTAATCTCATAACCAGTTCACACAGTTTGCATGATTATATATAATCATCCCTCTTGCCTATTTCAGCAAATCATCATATACTCCACTCTGGGCTTTTACTTTCCCCAAAAAATATGTTTGTCATCATCATTCGTTGCCTTTTACTTTTTTTTCCCCTCAAAGATAGCTATTGGAATGTTCTGTAGGAGAAAAATGATTTTAGGCCAAACATTCATTTTTGAGGGATATAACTCATCTAAAAAGCTAGAGCTTGAGGGGGTCCACGTCCATTCAATGAAGATCAGACTTCTTTTTCATTAATCACGTGATTATTTCTGTAAAGATATCCTTGTTGTTTTCAATAAATAAAATATCTACTGTAAATATTATACAGGTGATTATAGAATTTGAAGCTTTGTTGTTTTGTTCAGTCAGCCATTGTTCCTCCTGTGTTCTATGCATTTTTGCAGAGGCTTAGCTAAATTTAGGGTATTACTAGAGTTAGGAAAGAAGGATGATGGGGCGTCTTGGTAGAACCAATTAAACCAGAGTACTCAGATTCAAACCAGTTGCGTTCTGTACATTTGTATGACATGAATTGGCCAGTTGTAAGACATGCTGGGCAATCTAGCCAGTAGTGTTTACAACAAAGCGCACTAACAGCTGTGTCAGCACAGTGTTGCAAAACATGCTGTGCTGCCAGTTCTGCAGCAGTGTTATACAACTGATGCAATTAAATGCATTGGTATTGTAACAAGAATGCTATTGTGTGAGAGAGAAGTGGGAGAGAACTTCTCTCAAGTGGGAGAGAACCCTTTTTCTAGCCTTTTGTTTAGCTAACAGCTCACAGTGTTCCTTCAGTGAGCCTGGAAGATGTTTCTGCAACAGTCCATTAAGGTTGGAGGCTGCTATTGGCCAGGGTGTGGCGGAATCCAGGGTTCTGTAGCGTGTATGTCTCTGTGTGTTTGTGGCAAGAGAGTAGGGCCAGCAGCAGCTTGCAGGAGGGAGACCTTCAGCATAAGGCTTTTGTGTGATGCACGCTAGCCCCGAGCTACCCCAGATCTTCCCTCATATAAGCCACAGAACACGTACCAGGCAAGGGGATGGGAGGAAGTACTGGCTAAGGGAGACCCGATCAGTGGTGACTGGGCATGGGTGTGGACCCTGGCAGTGGCATGACCAACCACACGTGATGTACAGCTTCTGCCTTGCAGTCCAATACTCCAATTGCTCCTGGGTGTACGCCCCATTGAATACAATAGGTCTTCTGTTTAGACATGCATTAGATTATGCTGTAGATTCCATCCTGAACCCCTCACCATGCAAGGAGTGCATAACAGTATGAACATTTTTTTTTTAAGTCAAGTCCTAAACTGACTTAGATGCAAGTATTATTTACAGTATTTACCGTATTTATCGGCATATAAAACGCACCGGCATATAAGACGCACCTTCCTTTTGGCCCTGGGTTTCAAGAAAAAGAGATTTAAAGAATTTTTGGGCCACTTGGCCACTTACTGCTTGGCTGCTTAATTAGCTAATTTACATAAATTGCACAAAAATACCAGGATCTCTTTTAAAACACACAGCAATAAGACACATGAACAAAATGCACCAGAACATAAATCCCAAATACAAAAAAAAAACCCAGACTCAACTCTTTTTCCCTCAACCCACCCATGCACAGTTTCCAAAGTAAACAACATAAAAGTACAAAAAAAAGCCCAGACTCAACTCTTACCCCACCCCACCTATGCAGTTTCCAAAGCCTCCCCAACTAGGCCCAGTTCAGAAGCTTACCCTTCCAAGGAGAGCTGGGAAGACCACGCCCTCTGCAGCTCAGCTGAACTTAACTGAGGAGCACAGCGCCCTCTGCTGGCTGCTGAGAAGCTCAACTCATGCACGTGCATAAATTAAACCTGACAAACAGCTGTAGATCGGATAGATTAGTTAGGGAAGAAAGCACAAGGGAGCTCTCTGGCTCCGGAAAAACACGGTAAGCCCGAAAATGCTTTAAAACGGGCAAGGGGGGAAAAGAGATTTTTTAGTATTGGCGTATAAAACGCACCCTACTATTTTGGATCACAAATGTAGACAAAAAAGTGCGTCTTATATGCCAATAAATACGGTATATACCGCTTTTCAACGAAAAGCTCACAAAGCGGTTTACAGACAAAATCAAATGATGAAATGGCTCCCTGTCCCAAAAGGGCTCACAATCTAAAAAAGATGCAGAACACCACCAGCAACCAGAAAAGAGACTGTGCTGGGGTGAAAGGGGAGCAGTTGCTCTCCCCCTGCTAAATAAAAGAGGAGCACCAATTGAAAAAGTGCCTCTTGCCCACGTAGCAGGGGTCCTGCTTAAGTATTCCTGTTTATTGGCTTCCTGACCCATGTACTGCTTGCAAAATAATGTATTTTATTATTTGTTTATTACTTTTATGTACCACTTTTCCATACAAGTGTTCTCAAAAGTGTTCCATACAAGTGTTCTCAAAATGGCTTGTGTTAAAAAGTTAAAATAATTGAAACATTATTAAAACATAAAAGTGACAAACATACAAAAACAAGCAACTGTCAGCAATTTAAAAGCCTAGCTCCCAAAAGCGTGTTGACATTATTTTTAAAAAGTGCTTACCTGTCTTCAAAAAGCAGATGTGGATTTTCTGGGGGGAGGGGGAGCGCATTCCATAACTCAGAAGCTAACACAGAGAAACCCTGCTCCTAACTGATGATACTGTAGCATTCTCAAAATATTGTAGGTGGAGCAATCTCAGATAATCATGAATCCCACACATGGGGTTTGCTTCTGAGTGGACATACCTAGGATTGTGCTCTAAGGCAGGGGTTCTCGACCTGTGGTATGCGTACCCCTGGGGGTACGCGAACCGACAGGCGGGGGTACGCGGCTTGCTGTGTCTTATCAACTGCAATCAGACATTTTTAAATTTAAAAAATCAGACATTTTTAAATTTAAACTCCCAACACCGACTCACAGCTAATAAGGCACAGACTCGCAGGGCTCCCATATAAAAAACCACTTCTTCTGCCAAATCTCTGTATAAACCCCTTTCTAGCATTTACATCCAAGTTAGGGTGACATTAACTGAATACGTTCTCTCTGACTAAATAGTCCGTAATTTCTTACTGAAAAGAGAAACAGAATTGACAGTGAACAGAAAAGATTCTTGTGCAACAAACCAACCCCTTCCTCCAGACTGTGTTTCCAAAAGGCTTTGAGTGGAATGCGAACTAAGTGCTTTCCTACTGGCTGGTTCAATTTATATGCTGAGTTTTAGAATACATTGTTTCTTACATTTAAAGAAAGCAGCTCTTATGGCAGATTGAGCTGTTTCTCTGTCTTCTTAAGGAAGCTAAAAAGGAATTGCCTTGGTTTGTTTTTGGATGGGAGACCTATGGTGATATTTTCTTTAAAAATAAAAAGGGTGGCAAAATTGGAAAAAAGGGGTTGCTAACAGTGTAAGCTGAGTAATTTTAATGATTAAATTTTACATTTTAATAATTAATTAAATTAATTATTTAATGCTAATTAATTAATTGGCACAGGGAGTACTTGGAAAAATTTGACCGTGCCAGGGGGTACACTTGGTGAAAAAGGTTGAGAACCCCTGCTCTAAGGGTTTAAGAAGCTACACCTGCCCACATTCCTTGTCCTAAAGGCCTAGCACTCTGTCCCGTCATGGATCTGATAAGCCTAAGCAGATATGATATTGGATGTTCTGGAGTGGGCAAGTGGGTGATGATCTGGGAGTGGGGAAGATGTCCACAGTGCCCTTGTCGTAGCTGGATCACCACTTGGTGGCTTAGAGCCTTTGCAATGGGGGGGAGACTAGTTTGCTTAGTCCTTGGAGATGGTTTCCTGAATGCTCTTGTGGAGTTTCCAGTGTACATGGTTGGTGGTTCTGCTGATGTTATGGTCTCCTTCTAAAATAGGGATGGCTTGGGCAGTAGACTTGATTGATCCTAGATATCCTGAAGGCATTGTGTAGGCTTACTGGTGACAGGAAAATCAAAATTGTTTGCTACCACAAAATAGGCCTCCAGGTGCATTCTATATTTGGTTGACTTAAATCTGAGTGTTCCACTGCTGACAGTCTAAGTGCATTCCAACTGCTTCACTTCCTTGAATACCAGAGAGCTATCTTAATTCTAGTAATTGGAAGAGATCATCTAGAATGGTGTAGAATGGTGATGGAGATCATCAGGATGGTGTAGTAGTTTGGGAGTCGGACTTAGACCTGGAAGATCCAGGTTCAAATCCCCGCTCAGCCACGAAGCTTCCTGGGTGACCTTGGGCCAGCCACTATCTCTCAGCCCCACCTACCTCACAGGGTGGTTGTGAGGACAAAAAGGAGGGGAGGAAATATGTACACCACTCTGAGCTCCTTGGAGGAAGGGCGGTATAAAAATGTGAAAAAATAAATAAATAATAAATAGAACGAAGTGATCATGTCAGCCACCTGGGTCAGCTTCCTATAGCAAAAACTGGCTAGAGCTTCAACAAAAAACTTGCTAAGTCAATGGAAAAGTTCCAAAACGCAGACTAGAAGCCTAAATGGATCTACTGGGTGAACCTTCCTCAGAAGGACTCTTGTCCCAATATGAAGTTACATTATTTCATCTGTCACCTGGAGGGCAGTACAAAACAGCAAATCAAGTGTATAACTTGCTGAACACGCCACACTTCACAAGTTTGCTCTGGGTGTAAATAGATTACATAAGCAGAATCTGCACACTGTTAAACTGTTGTGTTTTATAGTTAAAACCTGTAGTGAACTTCAACTTCAGACAACAATGTTTCATTGAAACTGTTCTAATGTTTTGTTCAACTGTCCCTCATATTTGGAATAGTGGGAGATTTCCTGTTTTGAGATTATGAAAACTCTTGCTAAAACATTTGACTAATGGAAAGAGTTTAAAAACTTGATGAAAATAAATCAGAAACTTAGAAATGTGTTCATTCTTCTAGCATCACATAATTTTCTCATCATCAGTGTGAAAGTTTTCACATAGTCCATTTAGTATGTTTTGAGACAATCTCTTTCTCTGTGACATTGCATTTCCTGTCTTGACAAATTCATTATAGATAAGTAATGAAACAGTATTCAGAATTATCCAAAAACGTTAACTCTGGACATAATGCTGTCTTGTTAAACTCCAATCATTCGTTGCCCTAATCCAGCTGTAGGACTATTCAGGGTTTTATTTATTGTATGGCTATACTGAATTAAAGAATCTTTACAATGAATGAAAAAGTAACTGGAAGCATGAAATCTGGTTTGGGGCTCAGTTTGCCTCCTTTAAAATATTCAGGATTTAAAGAAATGTTAACATTTCCTTACATTAAAAAAGCAAATGGGCCCTGTTACAGATCAGACATTTCACATTTTCTTGCCTGCCACCCTGCTTTTTCTTATTCTATTTTCACTGCTACCAAAATGGATGTACATTACGGTACATCATCATTTTCTATTACAGCATCTTTGGAGTCAGCATTAGTTATAGTTACAGTTAGTTATTAAATATTTTGGTGATTCAAGGCTGGTAACAATAGAGATCAACCACGTGTGGAATTAAAACATTGTGACTTCCTTGGAGGATCTCTTGAAGAAAAACGCACAGAATTCACTTCAGATAAATATCCTGTGCAATGCAATGGTGTGTGTGTGTGTGTGTGTGTGTGTGTGTGTGTGTGTGTGTGTGCGTGCACGCGTGCGTGTGTGCTGCTGAATACAACCTCATCTGGAGCAATAAGGCGCAGATGGTAATACTGCCACAATGTAAAACAGGGGTCAACAACCTTTCCAGCAAAGGGGCCAGACGGTCAGTGATGACGTAATCATGGAGCTCCCAGAAGCGGCTGCGCTGAACTCAGCTTGGGAGGCGAAGCCTCCTGCCCAATTTGCTGCGCACCAGACAGGGAATGGCAGAGCCACCTGCCCAGGCTTGTGGAGTTCCTGTGCCGCTGCGCGGGACTTCGCAAGCCTGGGCAGGCGGCTCTGCCATTCCCTGTTCTGTACATGGCAAATTGGGCAGGAGGCTTTGTCTCCCAAGATGAGCTGGATGACCTTGGATGGCAGGCCGGATGCGACCCATGGGCCATAGGCTGCTGACCCCTGATTCTTTGTAAATTCTCTGTATGCAAGGACTTACCGTATTTTTTCTGAGGTTTTTAATCTCAAATATTCAAGGTTCCAAGTTTCTAAATCTAAACAAGCCAAGTGGTGATCTTTGTGCAGTATATGGTCCTCATAAGCAAAGGAAAACACTATATGCTCTAGTAGTCTAGACAACCTCCAGCTCTTGAATCACTTGTTGCACAGTATTGGAATAGAAAAATGACTAAGGGCCTGTCCAACTTTCCAGTGCCAATGCAGCTGCAATGCAGCCCCAAGGTAAGGGAACAAATGTTCACTTACCTTGAGGAGGCCACCGTGACTGCCCCCTAACTGCAAGATGCAGCACACATCCCATTGGGAAAGCTGCATCAGTGCTGGGAAGTTGGATAGGATTCGGCCCTGCAGGTATGTGTGTTGTGTATTATATAAACCATGAATATAAAAACAGCATAATCCTAAGCGTGTCTACACAGAAGAAAATCCCATTGAGTTCAATAACACTTACTCCCAGGTGAATGTGTATATGATTACAGCCTTATTGTCCAATCCTACCTTCCATCTATGCTGCTGGAACTTGTGTTCAGGTAGTGCAGTGTGGTTTGCAGTTTTGCAAAATGTGACGTGCTGTTGCATGCTGCCAGGCTGCTGCTGAAAACGACAAGCAATACCGGCTGCGTGGCAGTGACTTGTCTGCCCCCCCCCTAGCGCCAATACGTTGGCATAGGGAGTGGATGGTGGATGAGAGGGGGTAGCATAGCAGAGAGAGAAGGATCAGGATGGGGATTGGGGCTACCAGGAGGCATGTTGGAGGCGAGGAGGGAGTGGTTATCAGCAGCAAAAGTGCCACCAATATCCTGTGCCCCCCTTCCTGGCCTTGCCACACCCCCTTGAGTCAGAACTCAGAGTTCCGCCAGCCAAAGAGCTGGCACAGATCCGAGTAGACCCCTAGGGCAACTGGGGGCTTACCTGAAGGTAAGGGAACAAAAGTTTCCTTACTTTTAGGAGGTCTCCTCATCACTCCCTTCTACCATGGGATACAGTGCGCGCACCTCCATGGCATGGCTGCATTGGTGCACGTGGCGGGAAACAGGATTGGGGCATTAGGCTAAAATTCTATACACACTTACTTCAGAGTAAATCCCATTGAGCTCAGTGGGACTTTTGAGTAGACATGAATGGAATTGTGCCATTAAAACACACAGACACAATTTCTTTTATTTCCTCTGCAGTTGTCTGTTGTTGCAAAGAGACTCTGCTTTCAATTTTGTTGAAAGCAAGGAGTTTTATTTTTTTAAAGAATCACACACACACACGTTGGCAAGACACATTTGTATTCATTATTGCAAGTTCCAAAAAATCTCAAAAGCAGTGTGTACTGTATTTTGCTTAATAGATAAAATTGGGACTGAGCTGAAAGAAATACAGAGTCCCTTCTCACAAAATCTTTTCCCCCTTGGAAAAGGGGGGTCATTCAGGGGGGCATGCAGATTGGCAAAACTATCTGCCCATCGTGTGGGAGAGAGAAAATGGATCCTCTTGTTGCCCAGACAACTCGGTAACCTTTCCACAATGCACTGCAAGCACTGCATAGCATAGTGTAAAAAGACAATGAGCATCAACAGTTGCCTCAGCAACATAAGTACCATTCCTTCCTACCATTAGAATGATGATGCTTCATTTGCAAAAAAGGACAACATTACAAACCCAAGCCTGATTTGCTATATATTATTGTATTATGTTACTCACTGCATGATTTCTGTGATGAATGGGGATATAGAACTGAAGAAGAGAAAGTGGGAACAAAATGGCCGTGAACAGCTATGAAGGGAACCCCCCCCAAAAAAAGATACATCTCTTTTCTTCTGAAACTTCCCTTTTATCCCAATATTCAGGGATGAATAGTTGGTGCATCCCTACATAAAATGTATTCAAATTACTAAATTTTGTGCAGCCCTCGGTATAAAGTATTCAAATCACTAAATTAGCACAGAATTAACAATGTCTCTTATAAATTGATTCAATTTTCCTTTCTGTTTGACCTTCCCTTGACAATTTAATTATCTGTAAATTAGCAGAAGCTCCTGTACCAAAAAATTATGAAATCCAAACCAATAATTTAGTAAGGGTTTTCATTTTGTTTCACTTAACATTTTATACAATTCAAAGCTTTTACACTCTGTATCGAGTGCTTGAGAGGTTATGAAGAGTTATTCTAGATGAATAAATTCATATATGCTTTTAGAGCAGGCAGATATACACGGTATTTCAATTTGCTGACTGATAAATAGAAGATCACGCAATTATATTACATGCTTTATGCATTCTCCATTTTTGGAAAACTTTATCAGGAGGTCAGTTCTGCACATGAAATGAATGAATGTCATAGAGAACATTATAGAAATGTTGCTTTCTGAATGTCTATCAATGAAATGAGTTTCTTCAAGAATACTGTCCAGCAATTTTTTTTTTAAAATTTAAGCCACCATTTGTCTTATTGACATCACACATCTCCCAGGGCTTGCCCAGTGAATTGCCACATGAGTTATACCACTGTTCTGATGTACTGAAATAATGGGCAAGTAATATAAACTGTGGCTGCTCATAATACTCATTTTTATTACCAGTAATGCACCTTGACCCTGAAATTCTTATTCCGTTCATAACACAGGTCTGCACACATTTTGCTTTCTTAAAAGTAAGACATATTTCTGGGTATATTTAGGGCGCTGATTACAAAAATGACATTGATTTTGCCCTATCGTGTCTAGTTTTGGGGGTATGGCATCAGCACCTCATAATGTAAGTCAAGCAGCTTCCCTATGAGGAATCTGATGCCATGGCTTCCTCAAGAGGAAGCTGCTTGACTCGCATTATGAGGTGGTAATGCCACACCCCCAAAACTAGACATGATAGGGCAAAACCAATGCCATCTTTGGAATCAGTGCCCCAAATTCATATATCCCAGCAGCAATGGTGTGCACCAGGATCCTATCCCTATTTCCTCTTCTCTTCCCTCTCCCTTAGTCTCCTTGGTTCTGCACCAGCAAAATGGCTGGCGCAGATCCAAGGAGACCCATTCTGGCAGCGGAGGTTTGTCCCAGGATAAGGGAGCAAGAGTCCTCCACAACTGCCCCCATAGGATGCAGCACGTGCTCCATTGGCACGGCTGCATTGACAGGTAGGGTTTTAGTTAAGATTGGGCTGTGAGAAGTCCATCATTTATTAATCCCTTAGGCCTAATTCACAAGTATTTACATTACTTGATTTCTCTCACTTGATGACTGGTGCCTGAATGTGTGAATTGATGCCATTGAAAATCACTGTGATTGAAGTGATGGCCCATTCACACATCCAGTTGTTGTTTGATGTTGCTGTCATCAGTGTATGAACCTTCCTCTGGATAAACAACTATACAGTCTACCTTAATTTTTTTTGAAGTAAATCTACTTTGGGTGGGGTTTTTTAGGGGATGGGGGGAAGGTAGGTGGCTGGAACAGATATATCACCATGTGGTACCTTCAACATCTTTATTCTGTGACCTAATTTATTAGAGCGGGTGAACCACTTGAACACCAACTATGTAGAGGAGGAAAGTCCATTTGGTAAACTGTTCGTTTTGGCATCTCATGTTATGAACTATACTTTTGATGGCATGTATGAATCAAACAGACAGCTCTGTGTGTGTGTGTGTGTGTGTGTGTGTGTGTGTGTGTGTGTGTGTGTGTGTTACAGTGATAACTGAACTGACAATGATTCTCTAATAAGTGATAACTGAACTGACAATGATTCTCTAATAAACTTGTGGATACATCTCAGACGATATTCTTCTGTTATTAACAATGAGTTTTACTCTTTCATTTTTCTTTGTGTTTTCCTTTGAGGATCACTCAGACAGCCCTTTAGGGGCAGCAGTAACTCTGGCTCATGAGCTGGGTCACAATTTTGGAATGAACCATGATACACTGGAAAGGGGTTGCAACTGCAAGGCATCTACTGACAAAGGAGGCTGCATCATGAACCCCGCAACAGGGTAAGTACAAGCATTTAATAAATTTTGTTTGCTTGAAGAAGAGACTTTGCTGTTGCTAAATGCTTTGCTTTCACTTCAGGAAGTATTTAAGCAGAACTTTATATCCTGTTTATGCCAATTAGGCTTTATCGCAGAAACTCTTCCATAATCTGCAACAATAAACCCACTCCAAATTAAGTTAGTTGGAGGAAAATAAATCTTACTCACTTCAGGGCAGTTGTAATTTCCTTCCCTTGTTACTGTCGGAAAATGTGCAAAGCTTCAAAACTGTATTGCTATCTTTACGACTTGCTAGAATGGAGAAAAGAAAAGAAATGAGACCATTTCAAGATCATTGTGGATCTATGGTAGACAGACACCCTAGCAAGTAGTGTGTCTCTCTCTCTCTCTTTTTCTGGCTGCCCTATCACAGAGTTACTTTATAGAAAGTGTTCTATATACAACATTTTTTGTTTCTAAGATGTCGGATCAGCTTCCTTTCATCACAACGGGCTGAGGTCTCACTAAATTGCTTCAGTCCAATACGCCAGTTGGTACTTTGTGCATACCTGAGCCCCATCCATCTTAAACCATTGATAGTTGTAACAAGTGAGATCAATTTAGTATATGATTTGATAGGCAGAGGTGCACTTTGTCTGAGAAGTAAACACTGTGAAGGATTGCTGTAAGTGTTTTGGTCATGAAGGCAGCTCTTCTCAATTTTGTTTGATTTCAGCTTTTAAAGATTGAGGAAATCTGTCTTCATGCTCCTGACTTTTAGTGATGTCACTGGGCTGTAAGAGGAAGGTTGTGTGTTCCTGTGGGCTACAATTGCAGAGGAAGATATCCTGAGTATCAAGCCACGGCCCATTCTTCATTTTGTTAAGCTCAAATAGGGAATGGAAGATGAGAATGCCACTTGCAAAAATGCTGCTGTCCTGTTAAAGATGAAAGATCTCAGCTTTTCAATTGACAGTGCATCTCACACAAGTCAGGTTTTACCTAGTAGTGCACTGTCCCTTAATACCACACTGATGGAGCATTTTGGTGTTGAATTTGAGTGTGACGTTCCTGCTGTATTCTGGAATTTGGTGAACTCTTGGCTATTCCTATCTAGCTTATTGCACAAGCACCTGCCTATTACCTATCTAGCTTATTGCATGTCACACCAGACATGACAGCTGTTGGTATAAGATAGGCTACTTTCTTTATAACAGAATACAACAAAATTCTGCAGCAGATCCTCAACTAGGGAACTCCTCCCCCCTATAGTGCGGACACCTACCCTGAAGGAGACAAAATGTAACTGTTCACTTCCCCCATTGGGCGTTAGCACCCTGGCTTCAACCAGAGATTGGCTCATGCCTGGAAAAGGGATCCTGGAAAAGGGGTCAAGACAGTCAAATTACTCTGCTCATCCCAAGTCAGAAAACATTTAGGATGGACTTTGCAATTCAAGCCTTAAGGGTAGGCTTACAAGATCTCCAACCGGGAAAGAGTGCTAAACCTTTAGGAGAAGGAATGTGGGCAGGTGTAGCTTGTTAAACCCTTAGAGCAAAATCCTAGGCAGGTCTACTCAGAAGCAAACCTTACCTGATCCATACCCTGGGGCTTGCTTCTGAGTAGACATGCCTAGGATTGTGCTCTAAGTTTTAACAAGCTACACCTGCCCACATTCCTACTCCTAAAGGTCTAGCACTCTGTCCGGGTGGGAGATCTGGTAAGCCTACTTAAGGGTCACCAGCCAGCATCTCTGAGCCAAACAGCATCTAGAGATTGATAGGCTTCCTTCTGGCCCTTACATACCTTAGGATGCACATCAGATCTCTACTCCTAGACCCAGTTCCTCACTATTCCTGCCAGAAGTGACCATCTGGATAAACCACCAATGAGAGGATAGTTGGGGGTAGGCAAAAACCCCTTCACCAATGTCCAATCAGGTGAAAGGCAAAACGTTGCTACCTGGCCCCAAAGGCAACCAGTTAATCTCAGACTAGTCTGAAGGTTGGTGGGATGGGTGCAGCGTCGCAAAGCCCAGAATGGCAAAGGCAAGACAAACTGAAGCATAAAGTGCTAAGCAGGTCCATCCGCCTCCTAGCTAATGCACCAATTAGGTGCTGCTATATTCCTTCTTGCCTCGTGCAGAGGGCGGGGCTATGCAAATAGACCACTGCTTGTGATACAGTGGGCTGTATTCTTGCTCAGATCAGAGAAATATATATGTTTTAAAATCATTGCTTTTCTGTTCATAGCCCTTTTAAGATATTGAGTAAGGGAGTGTCTCTCTTCCTTCAGTTTTTCTCTGTTAACCTTTGAAGAGTTCAACATTAAAAATATGCATTATAAGTGATGGTAGAAGCAGTCTCTTGAGATCAGTGCAGAATTAAACTCTGTTGGATCTGTCCATTAATAGGTTTCCCTCTTAAAAGAAACCAGCAGGGCAGGTGTCACTTTGGCCACAACATGTTTTAAAGGCTCATGTACATTTAGCAAGACACGAATGGTGTGATATTTTCTATAGCATTTATAGTTTAAAGGAGGAGGAAAATACAGTAGATAGTTCGATCCTATTGCTCCAGACACCCAGATACATATCTGGGCACAAAGCGCACTGCAACGCAAGAGAGAGACTTTTTGAGAAATGGATTGCAGTAACAGAACATACTGTGCTTAATAAGGAGAACTTAGTTTTTGTAAGTGGATATTTCAGTAATAGCTTTGGCTGTCTTTGAAATGAAATGTTAACTTTGTGATGATGGCAAAGGGCCCAGTGTTGCATGTGGAATCTTAAAGAATCCTGTGACCCAAGGAGAATGGCATGGAAGTGGGCTGCTGGCAAGGGCTCAGGGGGGAGAAAGGGGCATATAGAGGACAAGGAAAGCCTACAGAAATGTTTTCTGCCCAGCTTATCTACAACTGCAGAATAACCTTTGAGAAAGTGCAGAAACACAGTCTGCTTGAAATACATCTTGTTTTAGATAGTTCGCTTCAAGGAATGTAGAGGGAAGTTCTGACTTCCCTCTGGGGGGAGTTGTGGGGAGGGAGAAGAGCATTGAAGGGCAGTCTGCAGAAGTTGTGTTGCAGCCCAGAGAATCTTTAAAGAGGTTACCAGAAACCTGCCTGCTCTTCTCGGTGCCAAAAAGGAAAGTCTGGAAAAGTAAATTGAAGCCAGATTTGAAACCCTAGAAAATGCAATGGAATATATGAGTAATAATGGGAAATGTAGATATGGTGCCTGAAAAACTCAATTGGAGGGTCTTTGACCTAAAGGGTGACTTGAAGCCGTACTATTCCCTACACAGTCTCTTGAGATGATACTGGATACTACTCCTTTAGACATGTTGAAAGAACAGAGCTCTAACATAAAACCAGGAAAGCAAAATTGTGGAATTGTATGGATAAGTGTCCTGAAATTGAAGTCCAGGATAGATCAAAAGGCTAAATATGTTGAGGCCAGTCCCAGATTCATTGTGTTTCTGCAGTGGCGTTCTGCGCCCTCCCGGCGCCTGGGGTGGGGGGCGGGGACCGAGCGCCCCCACGAGCGCTCGCGCGCGCCTGCCCACCTCTTCTTTCCCCTTCCCGGCTTCGTTGGTCAGCGGCCCAGCTGGGGCGCGAGCAGCTCGCGCCTCTAGCTGGGCCGCTGACTGACGAAGCCGGGAAGGGGAAAGGAGAGGCGGGCAGGCGCGCGCGAGCACTCGCGCACCTCCCCACCTCCGCCTGCTCTGTTGTCACTCCCCTGCTCTGTTTGGTCCAGCGGGCCGCGGCAGCAGCAGCAGCAGCAGCAGGAGGAGGAGGCGGAGGTGGGGAGTGTTGTGCGCGAGCGCTCGCACAACACTCCCCGCCTCCACCTCCACCTCCTGCTGCTGCTGCTGCTGCTGCTGCTGCTGCCGCGGCCTGCCAGACCAAAGGCAGGTCCTGGGGGAGGCGCGCCCCCTGGAAGCAGCGCGCTGGGGGCGCTGCGCACCTGAACCCCCCATATTAGGACGCCTCTGTGTTTCTGATTGTTTGTCTAATACAGTATGAAACAGTGCCAACACTACCAGTTGGAAGAAGCAAAGGTTTTAATTAGAGATGCCATGTATATGTGAACATAGTTGTATATCCTGAAGATGTTGTATCTATTTTCCAGTTAAAACAGAACTCACAGGAAATAAGAATCCCTTCCATGTTGCTCTCTACTAACAGTCAATAACATTTGTAGAGCTTGCAGATTTCATATTTTGTGAATATAACAAAAGTACATGACCAGAAACAGAGCTCAAAATGAACTTTCTTTATAAACTTTTTATAATATTCATATTTCCTCATGCTTAGAGCCTTCCAAACCCTAAAAGAGTATATCTTGAGATCATGCTGAATATTATGTTGCATACTTTGTAACTCTCTTCTCTACCTCTGTGATTCCAGTGATGAATCCATTCTATTATGCTAGTAACTTTGTCAACATCAATGTAAAAGTACTACGGTACATTGTTTTCATTGGAAAATACCGCTGGTCCAAATTGTTTTCTGCTCGACCCTAACACCGTGCTAGCTTCCTTAATGGAATTTGCAGTGTTGTGGGGTTTTCCCCTTTTTTTCGAGGGGAGAGGGAGGTACTGAAGTTTGGTGGGATGTGCAGAGCTAGACGAGACTTCCCTGAGAATGAAACCAAATCTTAACTAGTTCAACTTGCCTCAATCATGGCAATTTCTGTCCAGCTTGTACTCTGTTTAGGTAAGCAGTATTCATTCTGCTTGTTGAGAAAACAGCTCCACACCTCCTTTCCAGGAGCAAAAAAATTACACTGTAACTGTCCTTTAGCTGAATTAGAAGACATGGTTGGCAAATGCCATTTTCTTTCTGAATATTTGAGGAATTTCTTTTCTGCTTTGCTGTCTTTTTTTTTTTAAACCCAGGTGTTAATGGTAACACCAAGTGCCTGCTAATGATAGCCTGGCTTACCAATCACTTCCAGATGTCAGGTCCATGATAATTTCCATCCTTTCTCCAGTGGGGTTCCTGTGTCCTGCTGGTTTGCAATAAAGAAACCTTTTTTCACTTTTATCTCATAGAAATGTGCTGCTCTCCCCAGGATGCTAAAAATCCTTCATGCTGAATCAGACAGAGCCAAGTCACTTGTACTTCCATACCAAAGTCCCCAAATGAGAGCTGTTGGTTTCATCTTTCTTTTGACCTTGGTTCAGTAAGCCCACTTTTCTCCTAAGTGATATGGATCATTTTAAACAAGTCTTGCAAAGAAGTTCAGAAAAGCTACTAGCCCGCAACATTCTGTGAAAGTTCCCCTACCCACACAAAAGTCGTTAGGGCCAATATGGATGTTGCGGTTACCTCATGATTTCTTCTCTTCTTGTGTGATGTTTTCAATCATTTGGACAGGTTCGCACATGTAGGAGGTGTACCTCATGGATTCTGTGATGATTTGGAGTGTTGAGGTATCAATGCGGCATTGTGATCATTTACATTACAGTCTGATCGTGTCAGAGACCAAAAGTGCAGATCCAGGCCATCTTGCAAGAGGAAAGGACCAAGGAAGGTGCTCAGGCTTCCCCAATCCTTACCCCCCTGTATCAGTATCTTTTTCATCTCTCATGATAAGACAGCTTCAGTCAGTGAAATTCAATCAAAGAAAGCTTTATTGATTACAGCATGTTAGAATAGTAGCACTATATTGTTTTATTATTTATTATTTTTATTTTTCACATTTTTATACCACCCTTCCTCCAAGGAGCTCAGAGTGGTGTACATATTTCCCCCCCTCCTTTTTGTCCTCACAACAACCCTGTGAGGTAGGTGGGGCTGAGAGATAGTGACTGGCCCAAGGTCACCCAGGAAGCTTCATGGCTGAGCGGGGATTTGAACCTGGATCTTCCAGGTCTAAGTCCGACTCCCAAACCACTACACCATCCTGGCTTGCAAGCTCTCACCCTCAGGGTCCTTAAAGTCTGCTGCTCAGTCTGGATGCAGGAATAAGCACACAGGAGCAGAAGATGTAGTAGAAGAAGCCCCCCCTCAGTCCTCTGGGTTCCATCTTTTATCCCCTTGGCCAGGGAAGAGGGCCATTCAGTCTTCTCCTGGGCCAACATATGTCCTTTGCCCCTCCTCTACTCTCACGTTCCATCACCTGATCTGGGGTCATCTTGAGCTGGAATTTTCCATTTCTCCTTCCTGACATCTGGTTTTTGAATGGTGAGATAATTCTCTCCTTCGGATGGCGTGCCACAGCACCTTCTTATCAAACGGCCAGCTGACTAGGGGAGTTCCAAGTTTCTCCTTAGGCACGTCCTTGGTTTGCAGATAGCAGTTTTTTGAGAACTCTCTGTTCCTCTCTGAAGTCTGTTGCATCTGAGGGTCCTGTCTTCTGCTCCCCAAGCAACTCCCCAAGCAACCTTGAGTTAATAAAGTTGGCTTTCTTCCTTTCCTTGTGTTTCAGCTTCCTCCCACTATCTTTTTCAGCCCTGATCAATCATTTTCCCATGCATTCTTGCCTAATTGCTACCTCTTCAAAATTTAGCCAAAGTCCTTTTCAGTAATGAGCTTGAGTGCAGCCATATTAAAAGAATAAGATCCCAGGGCTGCATTCTGGGAATGGTGGCTGCCTCTGATATTCACTTGCATTCCTGTTCTGTTTAACTGCTAGAATGGCTAAACTTGCAGAGACTGCATAGGGTTTTAGTTCTCAATGGGTAACATTCAGAATAACGCTTCCATGAACAGAGACATAGGAAGGGATGGGGCGGGGGGGGTGGATCGCCCCCGGGTAGCAGGCGGGAGGCATCATACCAGTGATGGGGGTGACAAAATGGCGGCGGCAGAGAATGTGGTGGTGGCAGTGATCCAGGCGGCGATCCAGGAGGGAAAGGCAGCGGAACGGCTCAGAGGAGCCTGAAGAAGCCTCCTGCTGCCTCCAAGTGGTGTGGTGGGATGTTTGGCTCCGACTGACGTCACTCAGGGGCGGGGTGAGTGATGTCAGCGTCACAAGGGGTTTACAGGGAAATTCTCTAAGTTCTTCCTTGGTCTCTGCCCTTTTAAGTGCGTGCTGCCACAATCATAGAAATCATAATGGTGCTCTGGTTCATACGTTACATTTTTCCATGTGTTTTCTTTGCCCAGGAAATGGTTGGGAGGAATTCTGCAAAGAGAAAAAGTGACCACCTATGAATGCGCTCAATTTTATTCATCGAAAGGGAGACAAGATTATTGGACTAGATTGCTGAACAATAAACAACTAACACTTAGTTATCTTTAAAATGAGTTTTTCAAGATTCTTTAAATTTTGGATGAGCTTTGGGGAAAATCCATCTTTAATAGAAATTCAGAGGTACAAAGAAAAGATTTGTGTAATGCTATTGAAAGGCAGCGATAGCATTACACTTTTTACAACTTTTGTGTCCTGCTAAAAATTATTACTTTTTCTGTTCGTTTCTCTTTTCCTTCTTTTTCCTTTCAGTTCATGTAGGTCATTTGGGAACTATAATGTAGTGGAAGTTTAAAGCAGTGCATTTGTTCTGGCAAGTAATCTACTTCAACACTGTCAGTTGATTTGCACTGAAAGGTTTGCTGTTGGTGGAGTGCCGTTGGGCACATCCAGATGATGTCCGTCCCCCCGCCACATGCACACCTCTACACATGGTAAGATCAGAAACAATCTTGAGTTTTTACTCCTTCTTCACAACCCTTCCCTGCACCTTTCCTCATGAGGAGAAATGAATGACCAAGTAGGAGATCCTGTCTTTATTTTAATGTGGGAGTTCCGTCCCTGACAGTGCAGTACAGAACTCATGTTCTAAGTTCTACATCACAATTTCAGTAAGGTCCTATATTCAGATAAACACAGGAACTCCAGGTTTGGTCATTTGCATCTCCTGTGGAAAGGGGAGAGGGAAGAAGCCGGTGAATCTAAGATCCACTTCATCCTACCACCAAAAGAGACTGGAGAATGATCAAGCCCTTTTTCTCAAGGACTTCAAGGATGAGGCAACCCATTCATATCAGTTGTTTCTTGAAGTTTGTACGTTCTGCTGATTTGGTAGGCATTCTGTTTCCATATTCATCCATAGGAGCCAGGATGGTGTAGTGGTTTGGGAGTCAGACTTAGACCTGGAAGATCCAGGTTCAAATCCCCGCTCAGCCACGAAGTTTCCTGGGTGACCTTGGGCCAGTCACTATCTCTCAGCCCCACCTACCTCACAGGGTTGTTGTGAGGACAAAAAGGAGGGGAGGAAATATGTACACCACTCTGAGCTCCTTGGAGGAAGGGCGGTATAAAAATGTGAAAAATAAAATAAATAATAAATAAATATTCAGCTAGGATTATATGTGCCATAGTTACAAGTGTTTAGAGGACTGCACACCCCTTTTCAATCCCCTCTACAGGTTTCTGGAATCAGTAGGCTACCACCAGCAAAACTCTTCTTCTGTCAACACAGTGGAGCTAGAGTTCATGCTGCCTAACGGCCAAACTAGATTGATGGCACAATCTTAATTTTTCCTTACGCTGGTGCTGTGGCCTCAGCACCAGCGCTGGGTGTTGCGAACGTTTCGTTGCAGCGAACGTTTCGTTGCAAAGAGCGTTTCGACACTCAGCGAGAAGGTGGCGCTGGCACCGAGGCCGCACAACGCAGGACCCAGTGCCGTGGAGCGGGTACATCCCGCTCTGAGCAACACTGGGGCTGAGGGAGGGAGCGAGGGGAGCAGGCAGTGGAGGGCAGAGGGTGGGCAGATCGGCCTTGGGGTGGGTGAGATCGGCGTCCTCGTCGGATGCCATATCCTATCCTCCCTCCAAGGCCTCAAGCCCCAACATGGGGCTTCTTGGTTTTTCGCCGGCCAAAGAGCTGGCAGGGATTCGAGTAGCCCCATTGCAACTGGAGGTTTACCCGGAGTAATTGGGCAAATGCCTGCTTACCCTGAGTAGACCCCCAGCTGCCTCCTTCCCCGGATAGGATACAGCGTGGAACGTGTGACCCACGCTACACCACCTATGCTGGGGAGGATAGGATTGGGCTGCCCAACATTTTTCCAGCTTTGACTCACCCAGTTCCAATCCTGGAAATAAGCTAGCAGGAACAAAAATGTCCTGACCTAAAGCAATGGAATGCAGCATGGCAAGGTGGGAGACAGGTGGGTTTCACTCTCCTCCCCTCGGGGCTGGATTAAGCCATGCTCAGGCCCTAAACTTTGTGACGCCGGCGGCCTAAGGGGCCTCACCCCATAATATGACCCCAAAAAAGTTTATTATACTAACAGACATGGCAAAGAAAATAGGAATATTAAAGCTTTATATTTGAATATATTCATATAACAAACAACTCAAATATAAATATCTTGCATTAAGTCTGTTTACATTCAGAAGTACTTTTCTACAGATTATGTAAAACTTGGAACTTTTGTATTTAGAGACCCCTTCTAATGTAAGGCCCGACCTAAGCTGTAGCTTACTTAGCTTGTGCATATATCCAGCCCTGCCAATGCTGCTTACTCCTCTTCATGTAAGATAGTACAGCCCACTCCATCCTTTATATGTGAATGGGACAGATATATGCATAAAAGACATGTGATTATCCTGTCACATCTGGCTGTGTCCTCAGACATAGAACTTTGCATCCAAAGTCCACCTACTTGGCATCCAAAGCCCTTCTACAGAGGACCCAAGAGTATTCAGACCAGGTCAAGAACTGGCTTCTCCTAATTTCCTGGGCTTTCCTAGGTTTCTACCGACATAATTCACTTTGCATTTCTCCAACCTGCTGTTTACAGACATTAATTTGCAGAATCAGCAGAACCATCTGGATTTATCTATTTAATGATTTGAAGAAAATGAAATTATCTTGGAGAGGCAAACAGTTCCTAATTAAACTGTGAAGCATTTATGTCTCCAGCTCAATCTGACTTGAACTCTATACAGAGATGCCTCTTTTTTTTTTTAATAAAGTTGAAATACTGATTAATAAATTGCTTGTGACAGACTTGCTGTTTTGCCAGCCATTACAACTGCTCTAAAAAAGGGGGGGGGGGATATCATGATGATTTACTTCATTGCTTTCCCATTTTCTTTAGGTAAGAAGAACCATGAAATGACAGAATAGTCTTATGTCAGCATTTCATTTAAATTCCTGAAGTCTCCTATGTGCCGCTAAGGGACAGTCATTGCTCATTTGATGTTCTTTATTAATAATTCAGGGCCATTATAGATGTCTTTAATTGTTTTTAGGAGAAAAAAGGTCATGGGCGTTAAGTAATGTCAGCTATTATAATATCCAGGTTTTCCAGGCCTTCTCAGCAGCTCCTTATTAAAACTACAAGCACAACGCTCTGAATTTTTTAAAATGCCTTTTCAAAAATTCATCAGACTCAGACTAGGTTTTCACAAAGAATGGAAGAGGAGGCAAGCCTATTGCGGGGGGGGGGGGTCACTCACATGATTAAATGCTTGCCAATACAAAACCAAATTCCTTGCAGATTAGGAAAACTGGATGTCTGGGAGAAAAGCTCAAATTTAGATTTCTCTCTGACAGACTAGTTTTCCACATGCAGGGATGTTTTTATAGAGGAACATGTGATTCCCCTCCCCCACCTGCAATCTGAAGCGGTGGAGCCCGCAAACATGTTCACCTCCCTCATCTGTTGGTTGCAAGAACCAGGCTTGAACTTGCTTCATTCTATATTGTTTGTGTTGCTTTTATTTCTTTTCTTTTTTTAATCCTTCCATAATAGAAAAAGTTCAGCATTTATAGTAGCTACTTCCTCTGATTTGTCTTCAACAAATAGATTGTACCCTGCAGCTGACTTGCACCCTAAACTGGGTTGCACCAGTGGGTTTTTTCTATATTTATTGGTTTTGGTTTGCCTTAAGTCTTAAGTAGGGGAGAAAAAGGCAAGAGAAGGAGAAGCATCCACAGAAGGAAAAAGGTGAATAAACTATCACTTGTCATCATGCATGCATACTATATTCTAAAGGGGTTGCTGTATTACGGCGCGATCCTGTCAAAAAAAAAAATCTGCGAAATGCGTGCTTCACAGGCGGTGGGTGTCGTAAAGGCGTCATAAAGCATGTTTACGGCACCCAGACAGTAAGAGCCACCGACACAGAGGCCGGCAGCCCTTACTCCGCCTCCCACCCGACCCTGGAGCCACCAGAGCACGTATGTCCTGCACCGGTGGGTGCAGGGGCGGTGGGAGGGCGGGCCAGGCGCCAAGGGAGGGTGCCCGTTGGTCAAACCAGGCCGGGTGGGGACGGGGATATCGGAGGCGAGCTCCGCCAATATCCCACGCCCGTTCCCAGCCTGGGCAGCCCTTACCCCGCCGCCCTGGAGGTACCTCAGCTCGAGAGCCGATGTACAATCGAGGAGGCCCACTTGGGACGTGAAGCCCGACACCGGGGGAAGAAGATTTATAAAAAAGGAGAAATGAAGGACTATGAAGACACCTAAAGTATTTTTAAGAGAAGACATGGCAGATTATTAGGACACAATGCTCAGTGATGGCCAAAATTAAGCAACTGGGGCCAAGTTGGTGGACAACTTGGGCCCTGTTCAGATTATATTTTCTGTCCAGGATTGTGAGATTGGGAGCAGATCTGAGGCTCATATGCTCTATTGTGCACTCTTCCCCTGTTCCTTTCCCTACAGGAAGAAATGGATGACCAAACTGCATCCAAATAAAATGTAGGATCACCTGGATCAGTCATTAGTTTCTCCCCACAGTGAGAGGCATGGAGTTACTCTCCTTCCTATTTTACCAGCTGTTTTTCCCATATGTTTTGGCAGTGCAGTACAGTTGTTTTGATCCCTCTTTCCTTAGTCTTTCCCAGGCCTACCTGAAGATGCCAGGGAAATCTAGGATCCTCTGTGTGAAAAGCATGTGCTCTTACATTGATCTGCAACTCTCATTCACATTCTAGACACTATAGCCAAAAAGATGCTCCCCATCATCATATCTACCCACGGCACCTCTGTTGGCAAGGGAGGAGTGGGGAAGACCTCTCCCCTTGGCCATCACTGTTTCTTGAACAAATGATGATCCTTCCATTAATCTCTGTATTTCTTCATTCCAGAAAGCATTCACTTGTCAATGTTAGGTTTTTTCAATACACATTTCTTACACACATTTCAATACATATTTAATAGATTCAGTTTTAATGTGCGACACACTGAGGCATCTTCACAGACAATTGATCCTGTGTCTGGGTCTGGTGGACAGAAACCTCATGGAGATGTCCGGCCATCCTGCCTTGTGTTAGAAACGGCCATGTCAGCTTCTCCACTGTGTCACCTGGTGTTCGCTCTTCATCACTTTCATCGATGACATTTCACCTCTGGTATCTTCTCCTATTATACCAGGGGTGGCCAACCTTCCACCATGAGGGCTGCGTTCTTGTCTCTGCGTTCTTGTGTAGAAGACAGAATCTTGGCAGCTGCAAGTACTGATGGTGTTGCTAAAGCAGCTGCACCTGCTGAAATTCCCTCACCTATATAAGCATTAAACGTCCAGGAGCATTCATGTTGAAAAGTTGGCCACCCTTGTATTATACAGAACTGGACAGTATTGCCATGACTGTGGGAAAAAAAGAAAATGGCTTTGTAAACACATATTTAAATACTGAGTCCTAAAATAATTTTAAGAGCTGATGAAAATCTATCACCAGGCTTTGTAGACTTAGAGTTTCTCTGAGACTCTAAATTCCTGCCAGACAATGGCCCTTTAACCAAGAGAGTGTTGGGGGGGGGGAGCCTCCAGAGGAAACACACAGGCAGTGTGTGTATTTTTAACAGCAACGTCAGCCATTAATCTTTATTCACTTATCGCTAGTAGCGGATGTTATGTTTTGTGCAACCAATTTAAACAGAAGCTAATCTAGTAGGGTTTCTTATCTACAATTTCCTCAAACACTGGCAATAACTACAAAGTATGCTTCAACTTCTGCCCAGTTTTTCCTAAATCCAGCACCACTATGACCTGTGTTTGTCATCATTCATTCTCTCTCTCTCTCTCTCTCTCTCTCTCTAGTATACATTTTCTTTAAGTCAGCACTAAATTAACATCGTCCGAAACAGTAAATTGTGAAAGCCAGACTCTGGACTGGCCAGCTAATTGTTATTAATGAGGTAGCAATTTAAAAGGAAACAGAACAGAAGATGAGCCAGAGACAAATGCAAACTTATTATAGCTACTCTCTTTGGCTGCCCGATTTCCAACAGGAAAAGTAGTTGAGTACAATTCCCATAGAGCTTTTGCATGGCAGATAACTCCTGAATACAGTTAGGATACTGTCAAGGGTGATAAATTAGTTTAGTGTTGGCTTCACCTCTGGAATACAGGCACAAAACTCACAATAGACCTCTCGAAAAGAAAGAACTTTTCCAACTGTACATTTGTCAAAGTAAAAGTAACTCTTAATAATGTTTTACTTGGCAGTTTTGTGACTGTGAAAATATAGAGCCATGAAAGTGTGTCCTGCACAAAGCCATTAAGAGTTGTTACTTCCTCCTGGAAGTATTTTTCAGAATTGTTCAACCATTCATTCAGTCATTGCTTTCTGATTAGACTCTTGCATCTAGCACTGTAAATCTGCCCATTTGAATATTTCTTGTGGTTAAGTTCATAGCTTGAGTTATAACAAGAAAGCACAAGCCTCCATGCGGTAGGCCAGAGAAGTCCTTTCTGGGGACATGAGATGGATCTTATTGGGAAGACCATTTACCCTACCCTTGTGCTGTTCAGGGATGTAGCCGAGGCAGAAGAGAGCTCAGAGATGCCCCCTGCAGCAGGAGCAGTGATGTGTCCATGTAGGAGCACTCAGGTGGTGCCTTTGAACCTTTTTTAAAGGACCTTAGCCAGAAAGATGCGTCAAGCTCCATAAGAGGCAACCAAGAAATGTGCTTAATGGCATAGTGGTGTAGTCTTTCCCAGAAACTGTCTGAGAGATGGTATGTAGCTCGTATGTACAGTATTTACATGAAGAGTACAATTCTATGCAAATTTACCTGAAAGTAAGTTCTGATGAATGGAGTGGGACTGACGGCCCTATCCTGTTCTTTTTGGGCCACTGGCGGAACACACATTCTGCTGGCAGAAGTGTCAGGACCCAGGCAGAAATGCCTGGATCTGGTGCAGGTAATGCGACGTTGTCGCACCCGTTGATGCCACCGGCAAGCGCAACAAAGCCACCAGCACAGTTGCTGGTGGTGAAGACACCATCCGTTGGCGTCGGGTAGGGCAGTGGTGGGGGCGGGTGGTGGGAGGGATTGAGGAAGGAGTGGAAGGAATGGGGGCATTTCTGAGTGGAGGGAGCAACTGGGGGTGGAGAAGAGGCGGGAGGGGGTAGATCCGGCAGCAATGGCACACACCAGATCTTATCTCGTCTTTTGTAAACCTCCCTGCCCCTTTTCCCTCCTCAGACATACTGTACACCACCAAAATAGGTGGTGTATGTCCAAGAAGACAATCAGGGCTAGCATAAATATACAGAGGCTAGCACCGTGCAATCCTATGCATGTCTACTCAGAAGTAAACCCCATTGAGTTTAATAGAACTTACTCCCAGGTAAGTGTGTATAGGATTACAGCCTAAGGCTACAACCCTATACATGCTTACCTTGGTGTAAGCTCCACTGAGTATAGTGAGACTTACATTTGAGAAAATATGCATAGGATAGCACTGTAATATATCTTTTTTTTTAAAATTCAGTTTTTAAATTCATAAGCGTTTGTTTTAAACGATTGCAACCCACCCAAAAAGTTTGGGATGAAACTGAATTAGCTCTTTAAATGAAGAACAGCAAGTTTCAAAGTGGGAATAAGTAGCAGGAGAAGAAAACACTCCCATGAAGAACTTTAAAGTTGATTTATGAAACAGATTTTGTTGTTGTAGAGTTGGTAGGAGTGGCTATGAGAAGGGTGTCACAGTGAGCTCCTGCGCCTTAAAATTTAACTACTGCGGCACTGGTGGCGTTTCCAAGTCTAGGTGGGTTCTTATCCACCTAAAGCAGCACATGCAGAAAATGCTTTAATATGCTTGTGTGGAAAGGTCTCTCTCTTATAATCCTGGAAATTTCATTGTAACATGACAAGCTATTTAATGTCACGCATCAATTCAATTAACTGTGAAGCTGACATATCCACAGTTACTTGGGCTTGTAGCAGGGAACTACACTGTAAAGAACATGCCAATGGCTATAGAAGGAATCCTGACTTTTTTTCAAGCCATTGACCATGAACTGTACAAGGGAAAGCTTTGATGTCACATAGAACTGCACTGGCCCAGTTCTGCGTTCTACTTTATTGATGCTCAAGGGATTGAAACAGTAAGCAAGAAAGTAAAAAAATAGACAAGGAGAATAAGTGCAGAGCTGTCATTCATGGCTTGTATTTTGAGGCAGACATCATATGCTAACAACCCTTGTATAAACAGATGCTTGGCTGAATGTAATTATTCAGATTTTACAAATGAAGCATAGAAGGGTGCTCTGTCTGTCTAGCCAAATCCCTGCTGTAGTTCACATGAACATTCATGTCACTGATTGAAGTAATAATTTCTGTAATCGGGAAGGAATGACTTATTTATGTATTTGAAATCCGTGGGAGGGGAGCCATTTATGTGCATGATTTGGAACAGGGATACCATGGGTGGGGAAGGGGTTAAGCACTTTCGCCCCTCCCTTGCAGTTTATTTATTCTCAGTTGTCACTCCCTAAAGTGACCTCATTGGATGCCGCATCCTATCCTCCCTTCCAGGCCTCGAACCCCGACATGGGGCTGCTCGGTTCTATGCCAGCTAAAGAGCTGGCGGAGATCCGAGTAGCCCCGTTGCGGCTGGGGGTTTACCTGGGGTAAGTGGGCAAATACCCGCTTACCCTGAGTAGACCCCCAGATGCCCCCTTCCCCGGATAGGATACGGCATGGGCCGCACGGCCTACGCTGAACAGCCTACACCAGGGGGAGGATAGGATTGGGCTGCCAAAAATGTTTTTTGTGGCAGCTAAGGAACTCTTCATATCTGCATAGTAACAGCTGCAGGTAAACACATTCTAGGTTTGTTTATTTCTAAAGTTCCCAGTACAAAAAGAGAAACAGATTCCTTCCATCACAGGTGCAGTTGCTTTGTTTTGAAGAGGGTCTTGTCAAATCCTGAAATATTTTCAAGCAATAACCTCTTTAATCTCACTGTTTGCCTACATTTCAATTACTGACAGCATAGGATCTTAATATGGTTATATGTTTTGTGCCAAAGTGAATGTGGAAGTGAATGCCAGAACAATAGTTTAATTTCCCCAGATTGAGTAAGTTCACCCCGCTAACTGGGTAAAGAGGCACTTTAACAGGGGGAGAGCAACTGTCCCTCTTCCCCTCATCATATCATCCTTTCCAGTGGCTGTTCGCTGGCGTTTCTTCTGCAGCTTTTAAGATTGTGAGCGCTTTTGGGGCAGGGAAACATTTATATACAGTCGGACCTCTATATTCGTGGATCTAGGATCCACGGATTTGTCTCAACGCGGATACGGGGTCACTTTAAAAATGCTTTAAAAAAGAAAAAAAGTTAAAAATAGCATCCCTTACCTTTTCGCTAGCAAACACTCCATTTACAGGGCTGTAGACAGTGAAATTGCACTCCTGCAGCCTCTTCCTGGTTGCTCGACATTCCCACTCCCTTCCCCAGACTCGCCCCAATGCATTCTGGGGCAACCTTGGGGAAGAGAGGGGGAAATCGCGCAACCCAGAAGAGGCTGCAGGAGCATGATTTCACTGTCTGCAGCCCTGCAAATGGAACAGTTTGCCAGCGAAAAGGTAAGGGATGCTATTTTTACCTTTTTTCTTTTTTTGAGCATTTTTAAAGTGACCCCCATATCCGTGAAAAGGGGGTTTCACTTAATGCAGATTTCGGTATCCACGGGGGTGTGTGTGTGTCCAGGAACAGAACCCTTGCGGATACCAAGGTCCAACTGTACGTACTTTGCTCTGTAAACTGCTTTGTGAACATATTATTTGAAAAGTGGCATATAAATATTCCTTAATAATAATATAAACACAGCCTGAGTGTCCAGACACAAAGATGCACAAAACTCTATGATGTCCATGGCAGACACCCCAACACCCGTGAAATGTCCTAGTTGCCCAGTGACCTGAGTACTTGCTTACATGAATAACAAATGGTATTATAGCTCTCAAGAAAAGAGCTTGAATATGAGGTGTGAATGTGAACGTGAAGTGTGAACTGCAGAACAAAGAATTATTATTACAGTAAAGAAATATTTTGAAAATTCTGGAAATAAATGGAGAAAATGACATCAGGCTATAACACTCATCAAAACTTACCAATGTTTCCATGCTGGAGACCTGAAAAGTTCTGTAAGAACAAATGGATCATAGGAATAACAAATGTGTTGAAGACATTTCAGTTGTCAAGACTTCTTTCCATAAACGTATAGTGCATGAAGGGGAGTGGGAGGCTTGAACAGTGGAGGTGAAGGTAATTACCGTATGTTTCAGTTAGAAGAAAGGAGAATTGGAGAAGCCCCAAGACTAGTTGAGCATGGAAATCAAGGAGTGTTTCTGATACCATCTGCATGCTCTTGTCTTGGGCTCATGCTTGACAACATCCACTTTCTTTACTGAAAGTGTAAATGCAGTGGAGCTCTAGGGGCCAGTTCATACAGGGAGGTAGGATAAAATGAGTTTTTGAGCCATTCACACTTCTGCTGCCCTGCTATGAATCTCCCCACATGAGTGAGAAATGCAGTTCCTTCAATGCGTCCAAAGAATTAGGGAAAACTGGAACATGTCCCTTGTGGTTCTATTTCCCCTGCTTCTCCAATGGCATATGAGGCTGCAGTTCATGATATACACTGCTCAAAAAAATAAAGGGAACACTGAAACAACACAATGGAAGTCCAAGTCAATCACACTTCTGTGAAATCAAACTGTCCACTTAGGTAGCAACACTGATTGACAATCAATTTCACAAGCTGTTGTGCACATGGAATAGACAACAGATGGAAAGCATAGGCAGTTAGCAAGACATCCCCCCAAAAGGAGTGGATCTGCAGGTGGTGACCACAGACCACTTCTCAGTTCCTATGCTTTCTGGCTGATGGTTTGGTCACTTTTGAATGCTGGTGGTGCTTCCACTCTAGTGGTAGCATGAGACGGAGTCTACAACCCACACACGTGGCTCAGGTAGTGCAGCTCATCCAGGATGGCACATCAATGTGAGCTGTGGCAAGAATGTTTGCTGTGTCTGTCAGCGTAGTGTCCAGAGCATGGAGGCGCTACCAGGAGACAGGTCAGTACATCAGGAGACGTGGAGGAGGCCGTAGGAGGGCAACAATCCAGCATCAGGACCGCTACCTCCTCCTTTGTGCAAGGAGGGACAGGAGGAGCACTGCCAGAGCCCTGGAAAATGACCTCCAGCGGGCCACAAATGTGCATGTGTCTGCTCAAACGGTCAGAAACAGACTCCATGAGGGTGGTATGAGGGCCCGACGTCCACAGGTGGGGGTTGTGCTTACAGCCCAACACCGTGCAGGACGTTTGGCATTTGCCAGAGAACACCAAAATTGGCAACTTCGCCACTGGCGCCCTGTGCTCTTCACAGATGAAAGCAGGTTCACACTGAGCACATGTGACAGACGTGACGGGGTCTGGAGATGCCGTGGAGAACGTTCTGCTGCCTGCAACATCCTCCAGCATGACCGGTTTGGCAGTGGGTCAGTAATGGTGTGGAGTGGCATTCCTTTAGGGGGGCGCACAGCCCTCCATGTGCTCGCCACAGGTAGCCTGACTGCCATTAGGTACCGAGATGAGATCCTTAGACCCCTTGTGAGACCATATGCTGGTGCAGTTGGCCCTGGGTTCCTCCTAATGCAAGACAATGCTAGACCTCATGTGGCTGGAGTGTGTCAGCAGTTACTGCAAGACGAAGGCACTGATGCTATGGACTGGCCCGCCCGTTCCCCAGACCTGAATCCAATTGAGCACATCTGGGACATCATGTCTCGCTCCATCCACCAACGCCACGTTGCACCACAGACTGTCCAGGAGTTGGGGGATGCTTTAGTCCAGGTGTGGGAGGAGATCCCTCAGGAGACCATCCGCCACCTCATCAGGAGCATGCCCAGGCGTTGTAGGGAGGTCATACAGGCACGTGGAAACCACACACACTACTGAGCCTCATTTTGACTTGTTTTAAGGACATTACATCAACGTTGGATCAACCTGTAGTGGTTTTTCCACTTTAATTTTGAGTGTAACTCCAAATCCAGACCTCCAGGGGTTGCTACATTTCATTTCCATTGCTAATTTTTGTGTGATTCTGTTGTCAGCACATTCAACTATGTAATGAACAAAGTAATTAATACGAATATTTAATTCATTCAGATCTAGGATGTCTTATTTCAGTGTTCCCTTTATTTTTTTTGAGCAGTGTATTTACTTCAGTGCCTCAGGGCAGACCCATGTAGTTGGTATAACCTATGCTGATTTTGTATTAATTGATGTCAGTTCTGTGGATGGCTAGAAGTCCAGAAAGGTGGTCCTCAGCAAGAACATACATCCAAACCCCTAAGTTATATCTGTATTTATTACAGTTCTGTCCCATCTTTCTTTTCACGGTGGCATACACTTTCTTCTTTCCTCCCATTTTCCCTCACAACAAGCCTGTGAGGTGGTGGGTTAAGGGATGTTATCCAAGTGGCTGATCCTGGGTTACCCAATGAGCTTCACGCCTGAGTTAAGATTTGAACCCCATCCTAGTTCAGCACTCTGACCATGGTAGTACACTAGCAGGGTGTCCTGAAACAAGAAATGGGAATTGTATGTGTAGTGTGAGAGAAGTAAAGGGGTCTCAAAATAGCATGGTTGAACATGCCACCCAAGGTCACCACATAGAAGGAAGTATCCCACCCTTCCTCCAGAGAATCAGAGCTGAACATTTCCCTCACAAGAACTCTGTGAAGATATTTAGGCTGTGAGAGAATGACTTGCCCCAAACCACTTAGGAGTTCCATGGCTGTGTGAAGATTTGAACTTAGATCTCCCCTGTCCAAGTCAAACTGAGGGTGTGTATTCTACAAAGTGGTGTACTAATGAAATGTTGCTGATTACTATACGGACATTGTGTTTTCTCCACCATGTTTACCAACACCATGAAGTAAATTTATATCTGAAAGCACTGCTAAATTATCGAATACGTTTTAATGAGTCTTACTGACAAATGTGTGAGGTGGCTTGATTTCATTGGTGACTGAAGTAATGTTCAAGCTGAGAGCGTTGCATTTGGAACAGGCCATGTTTTAACATTAATCTCTGTGTGTTTATTTTAGTGCAAAATGAACCAGCAAGGGGCTCAGTGATGGCCAAAAACAGGCTGCCAAAATGAGTGGCTGAGCTTCTGTGCACTTGTGCTGGGCTGGCTGCTGTTTTTGCAGAAGGCTGCCAAGATTCAGGTGGAGCAGCAACATCTCTTTTTTCATGGGGAGCCTGGCTCTGGTTGGCTTTGTTAAGGCTGCCTGCCAGCTTCAAGCAGTCCAGTAGTAATACTAATCCCAATTTTCATATTTCATTGTGTAATTATCCTGTATTTCCTCCACTCTCTTTTCCTCTCCCTGGGTGGAAACCTTTTAACAGATGAACCCTGGAGATTGGATTTTGCATTTCTAAAATGTTGATGGCCTTCCATTCTTGGGCTCTCCCAATATGGGAAATTGCAAACCTGTCAAAATAGCTTTAGAGAGGCAACATATGGGTCTTGTGCTTGGCATTGTCCCTCCATAGGTCTGGTGAGGAAAAGCAAACTCAGTTTATTTTCTTTGCCCCACTGTTTTTGCATCATGTCTGTTTAGATCAGGGATGGCCAACCTTCCACCATTAGGGCCTCTGTGTTCTTAAGAGTTGGGTAGAAGACAGAATCTTGGCAGCTGCAAGTGCTGATGGTGCTGCTAAAGCAGCTGCACCTGCTGAAATGCCCTCACCTATGCAACCATTTAAAGGGCCAGCATTCATGTTGAAAGGTTGGCCACCTCTGGTTTAGATTGTAAGGTCTCTGGGGTAAAGACGTATATAGAACCTGCCATACCTCCCCCCACCCCACCCCGTGTCTTCTTCCTGTAACTTCACAGGTAATACAATTATTTCATGTGAAAAAAGCAGTGCTTGAATACTGGAAGGAATAAACTCATCAGCATCTCATTAAAGAGCATTTAGCTCTTCTCACAATGATTCTCCTTGGTTTGTCAGAAGAGCAGGAGGAAGCGGCTTGGAAAAAGATCTAAACTTAAAAGCAGATGTGTTTGCAAAGATTATACAGTATGGAAGGTGTGAATTCTTACATTTGGAGGCCGAAGTGAGAGTGCATATGTTTGGTATTTCCTGGCCTTGCATTATCCTCTTTGCACAGTGGTCGTATCTCCCTTATTTATCCAGTCACAAGCTCTAGCTTCTCAATATTACGTGTATTCTTTCTTTTTAAGGCTCAGGGGAGTACAAAGTGCATCTCTTTCATTGGTTTGAAGTTTTAATGGATGCATTTAATGTCCTTTCATGGTATGTCAAGAGGGCATTTTCTTATGCCTCCAGTCCAGTTCCATGCTGTAGTAGGATCAAGAAATGGACCAGGAAAAGGCCAAAGATTCAGCCCAGCGTTGCCTTGTTTGAAGCCGTGCCTTTTCTCCCCTGTCAGTCCACATACCCTTGACCTCCCTCCCTCAGGTGGACTCTGGCTTCCCTCAGCATCTGAGCATACTTCTTTGTCTAAACACTGCCTTCTTCTTGTAGTTTGTATCATAAATGTCTTTATTACACACCATCCCAGCCTTGCTTGGATGCAGAACAGACGACTTAAGGGTCCAGAGAGAAGTGGATTCACCATGCTCAGAAATGTGATGTCTCCTCTCTTACAAGCCTGATATAAACCTTTCCCTTTCTCTACAATGCAGGCACGTGTAGCTACTGTATTGCATTCTTTCCCTTCTGTTATACTGCTGCTGAAAAAAGTAAAATATGAGACTCGTGGTCCAATCCTGTGTAACTCTTGCACCGGTGTAACACTAGATCCCCCGGTGTAAGTGCACTTATGCCAGTGTAACTTGCCATATGCCGACGGACGCAGGACGGACACTGGCGTAACCCCCCTTGGATGCTGCACATGCGCAGTTTGGACACGGGACGGACGCCACTGCAACTCTGCCGTCGCAGGGGGCATTCCCCATGAAATGCCCCCTGCACTGGCGGAGTTGCGCTGGCATCCATCCTGTGTTTGAACTGCACATGCGCAGCATCCGTGGGGGGTTAAACTGGTGTCTGTCCTGCGTCTGTCAGTGTACAGCAAGTTACACTGGCATAAGTGCACTTACACCGGGGGATCTACTGTTACACCGGTGCAAGAATTACATAGAATCGGGCTGTCAGTATACCTTAAGAATCAAAGTCTATATCTAGTGTCACCAGAACGTTCCCATGCTGAAATGTTTGTGCATTTCAGATGTACTAGTTAAATCAGTACCCCTTCCTCCTCCATAGGTGAATTCAGATAATTTCTGTTTCAGAGTTCTTATGCCCATCTCCTGTTTACCTTGAGGTTGTTTGTTTCAAGACAAAGTCTTTTCAGCGACTCTTTGTGCTTTCTTTGGTAAATGTGGTGCTGATGTCAACTGAGGAAACTGGTGTCAAGAACAGGAAGAGCCAGGAATTGAATGGCTCTCTTTCTTCAAAATAGGAAACAGCTTGATATTCCTTTTGACGTGGGGAGAAACTGCACCACCAGTCAATAGTGATGCTCTGTGGCCACCAGCTAAGGCAGAGGTTCCCTAACTCCTGGGAAGGCCTTACGCTGCTCTAAGTAGCAGCGGGGCCTTCCCAGGAGTGGCGATGACACGCCTGGGATCGCGCCGCCGCCGCCACCGCTGCGCCCGGGATCGCCGTTTTTACCTTCATTGGTGGGCAGTGGGTGTCCCTCGGGGGTTGCGGGGAGCCTGCGGACCCCTCCGCAGGCCTCCCCAAGCGTCGGAGCAGCGCTCCAACGCGATCGCAACTGACTTCCGGTTTTACGCGAAACCGGAAGTCAGTTGCGATCGCGTTGGAGCGCTGCTCCGACGCTTAGGGAGGCCTGCGGAGGGGTCCGCAGGCTCCCCGCAACCCCCGAGGGACACCCACTGCCCACCAATGAAGGAAAAAACGGCGATCCCGGGCGCAGCGGTGGCAGTGGCGGCGCGATCCCAGGCGCGCCGTTGTCGTCACCGCGGGTTGCCATGCCCCTTAAGGGCATAGCAACCCTTTCTTCCCGGCTGGGGCGTCGCGACGCCCCAGTTAGGGAACCACTGAGCTAAGGGCTCTGTTGTCCCATTCGTGAGCACATACATGCAACTCTTAGATGCATGAGTAGATCTTCCTGTATATGGAGAGCAGTGTGGGGCTATAAATGCTTAGTGTGCATTGTTGAAGTGTTTTCTGATTAGTTACTATGTTTCTGACATACTGATTACTGATACAATATTTGGGTGGCTTGTTTGGTTTGTATTTCACATCCCATTCAAACTAGTGAACCTCTAGCATTTGCCCACTGTAGAATATGTTGACAATGTGGCCAAAAGTGACCTTTATCATCTCAGATTTGGGCAGCACCATAGCCACTTTTGTGCCAGTGCAGAAGCTTAAACTGTAGCAAAACATTTGATATGCCTCCCTCCTGGTCATGTTACCCGTGGCTTTAATACCACCTCTCTACTTATCCTTAAATGGAGGGACTTGATCTGCATCTGCTGCCTCCATTACACCTGCACATGGGGAGAGTGAACTAAGCAGAGAGAAACAGACTAAAGTTATGGTAAGAAGGTTTAAATGACTTTAATGATGTTCAGGGGCTAAAGATACAAGAAAAATGTTGAGGTTTTTGTTTTTTTAAAAATAACATCTCCAGGTAGCAGTAGGAAAGACCCTGGTCTAACAGGGTGGAGATCCACTGCCATTCAGCTTAGATAATAATCACCTAGATGGACCAATGATTTGATTATGAGGCAGTTTCATACGTTCAACATGGTAAAATTAACTCATATGGCTGCATTGACAATTGGTTCCTTATATGTTCAAAGGATTTCCCTGCCTCAAGTCAAGACTATTCTTGGCAGCAGGAGTTGCCACTTGGGGTATCTGGAATCAAGCACGAGTCTTATCCTGCAAGGAAAGCCTCTTACTATTTTGTTTCTCATATTATTCTTGGTTTCCCCTTGATGTTCATATTGCATGCACCTCAGAAAGTAGATTATTTCTCTTAGATGCTGTCATTATGTTTAAAACATGAACGTTCTCAGAGATTTGCATCTTAAGCAGGCATGCTGTCTGACTCCTTTTGGCAATGTACCAGAATGGTGCTGACTTCCGTAAGTGGCCTATGATGAACAGTGTACTTCTGAAGCCCAATTTTTTTTAAAAAATAGTATTACACTATTGACTAAAAATCAAATTCCAAGCTTGTAGTATGCAGGGATAATTATGCAGGGATAATTTCTGAAAGGTAATTAGAAGCTAATTAAACCCTACTGTAAGGTAGCATTTATAAGACCTAGTGTTACTTCAAACATGTCTTAACTTCACTTGCTACTTAGAACTTCAGATAATTCTTTTTCTTTAACTAAAAGGATTCCCTTACTTGGCAACTCCGGACTCAGACTCCTCCTCTGCCTGCAATATAAGAAATAAGTATTGATTCATTAAACTTTCTAATTTAGTAGTGTGGGACTTCTATTTACTATCTTATTTGCCTGTTTAAGATTGCATCCTGTTCTTAATAATATATGATTGATGAAAGATATTTAGGGAACAAAGCCCAGTCATTATCGAGCTGGCTCCCTACATAGCCATAGAGTGGAATTGCTGCCTGAATACAGAGAGGAAGTGAATAGGTTCCAGAGTCAAGGGAAATAAGACAGTTTGTTTTATTTGCCAGATGGTTGTGATCCAGATCTAATGTAATCACAAAGACTGTCCCAACAGAGCTGGAGTGTGCACTTTGGCATCCTCTCTAGTGTCTGTGGCTTGATGTCCTTGCTAACATCAAGATACAGCTGGCATTGAACTGAATGGAGCTCAGAGTTTTGATCACGCTCAGAATTAACCAAGTGGCAAGCTTCCAGTGGGAGTACAGAGAATACTTCCAGAAAAAAAAATTATATATAAAGGGTTATAAGGCAGATTGACATCACAGAAGTAGTGTGTGCTGAAATACTTGGGGTACTTTTCAAATATATACCTAGGTAGGTAGATGAGCAGTAGCAGACCCAGCCTGGTCATTTGGTTTGACTTTTCCTGTTAGGATACTGATGCCACCAGTATCAATAATCTCACTTTTATGCTCCCTCCCTACCATTGCAGCTCACGTTCTACTTCCCCTGTATTACCTCATTACCTCCCACCTAGGACCTGGCTTTTTCCCCCACTGCAAAATTCACCTTGCGGTAGTCAGGGCTTAGTGATCAAAGGTTGGACAGGTATGAGAATATTTGGACCGGACATATTTAACAAAGCTCTTGAATTTAATTTTGTTTTGTCTGTCTATTTTCATACATCTATGCTTATTATAATTGCTATTATCAATATAGTAAGTGTTGTTTGGGAAACTTTAAAATGAGCAGCTATTGAAGCTGCGGCAGCACAATTCAGAATTCCGCCCGATGCCACCTCGGGTCCACCACCTCTGCACAATTGCAAACGCTCCTTGTATGATTTCTTCAGTTGCAGAAGTGCAGAACTTCTGGTTTTATTTTAAAGGACCATGTGAATGAGGGAGGGCCTTCATTTGTGTGGTCCCTGTAAATTAAACTGGAAGTCCTGCACTTCCGTGTTCGAAGAACTGGACCAAGGTAAGGAGGCAGGTGATCCACATTCTGCCCACTTTCAGTGGGTGGAAAGCAGATCAGTATGGGATGGATCCACGGCAAGCTAGAAAGAGACAGTGCTGGGGTGAAGGACACTCCGAATCCCTTGTCGTCTCGCTCCCCACAATCTGCCACCCACATCACCTCGCCTAATGGATGGGCCACCACTGTGTTGAAGTGCCTACTAGTACAGTGAAACCTTGGATTGTGAGTAACTTGGTTTGCGAGTGCTTTGCAAGACGAGCAAAATTGTTTTCTAAATTTTGACTTGATAAACGAGCAATGTCTTGCAATACGAGTACATTGTGTTCTCCAAGATATCTCTCTGTATGTTTGCAGAGTAACAATAGCGTCTCCTGGGCAACAAACTGCTCTCATTAACTACTCATTAACACTCTGTTCTCCCTCTGCTAGAGGCTCCGTTTGTGCAGAATAGCAGCTCAGACTTTGCTTTGCAACTTCTGTCTTGCAGACCTCATTAACAAGCTGTTTTTCCCCTCCCCCATCTGCCTCTAGCAAAGAACAAGGCTCAGGTTTACTCTGCAGAACAAGGCTCAGGTTTTGCATATCAGACGTTGCAAAGTGAGCTACAGTTTGCAAGAGCAAAGGAGGACTCGGCAGGGCAGCTTCTTAATTAGCTGAGCCCAGGAGATAATGCAGACACACACAAAGATCTCTTGCAGAATAACGAATCATCTGAGTTTCCATTATTTCTTATGGGAAAATTTGCTTTGATATACGAGTGCTTTGGATTACAAGCACATTTCTAGAACCAATTATGCTCGCAATCCAAGGTTCCACTGTATAGTGAAACTTGGTCCCTTCACGTCTTTTCATGTAATGCATGTTGATGATGTAGTTGAATTTGTCTTGAGATGTTTGGGTATGGAATGTCTTAATTGAATTCAAACCTATGATTCTATGATAATAGCGATCTCTTTTTCCTATTTTGCACCCTAACCCATTCTCCACCAGCTACCCGTTTCCCATGATGTTCAGCAGCTGCAGCAAAAAGGATCTGGAAAACAGCTTGGAAAAAGGAGTGGGGATGTGTCTGTTCAATCTGCCAGAAGTTAAGGAATCATTTGGTGGCCCAAAGTGTGGGAACGGCTATGTAGAAGAAGGAGAGGAGTGTGACTGTGGAGAACCTGAGGTAGGATTGTTGTCATTGTTTTTAAAAAAGAGAGAGATTGGAATAGGTACGGAGGTTGTCACGACGTGACCAAATTTCAGAGTTGAAAATCAACATAATACTGGGTAACTCCGTCGTTTTTAAGGAACTTTATTCAAAGTTTCAAGATGTTAAAACAGCTTTACGTTTTGCCTCAAACATATGCGGCATCATCATCTTCTTCTGAAGATGCCGCATATGCTTGGGGCGAAACGTAAAGCTGTTTTAACATCTTGAAACTTTGAATAAAGTTCCTTAAAAATGACGGATTTACCCGGTATTATGTTGATTTCCAACTCTGAGAGATTGGAATGTTCTGGAAATAGAATATCAAGCTACATTGTTACCCAGCTTCCACTAATCTCTGATCTCAATATTCTCACAACTACCAATCCTTCAAAACTTGCCTAAATTAACAGCCAGGTCCATACTACAGATCCGTCGCCAGAACAAGCGTTCCGTCGCCGGAAGCTGTCGCAAACGTTTGCGATGACTCGGGAGTAAGGGAAGCAGGCACAAGGCTGGCCACCCTCACTCCGTCGCTGGGACGTCTATGCGGCTGGCGGAGGAAAGTAAGGTTCCAGCGCTGGCCGCATGGGCGGTCCGGGTGGCGAGGGGAGCTATTGGCCGAGCCAGCCCGGGAGGGGGTGGGGATGGCGTCTGCCATATCCCCGTCCCCGCTGGACTGGCTTGGCTGTTACACGGCCTCCTCCTACTTCCGCCAGATATTCAGCTGCCGGAAATGCAAGGAGGCCGATTCGGCCTGCCCCAGTTTACACCCGGGGATGAACATCTCCTTTCCCGAGTAGAACTCTGGGCCGCCGGCCGAATCTCTATGGTGGATTTCGCCATAAAACATTAGTCCTACTAAGAGTCTATAGCTGTATTATCCTACTAATTTAACTTCACAAGTACTGGGGATTCCCTCAGAATTTTAGAATGCACGGGTCCATGGTTAAAAATATATTCCCTGAGATATTCTGCGTCCAGGCTGTGTATTGACAGCAGACTTGGGAAGGTAAGACCATGGTGCCAATACCTCCTTTGCACTATCTATGGCAGTAAGGACTAGCCAGTTCCGCAAAATTCAGTGATCCCAGCAGCGTACTTGGTGTTGGGCCAGCTGCTCCCCCGAGTGACGCTGACGTCACTCACCCCACCCCCAAGTGATGTCAGCCGGAGCCAAACGTCCCTCGGGAGCTGGGCGGGAGGGCGGGGACCAACACAAACACGGCTCAGAGGCGTCTGCAGGCTCCTCCAAGCCATTCCACCGCATGGATCGCCGCCATCGCCGCATTCTCTGCTGCTACCGCATGGATCGCCACCTCCGGTTTGCTGCCCCCACCACCTGCTGCTCGGGGGCGGTCCTCTCCCCGCCCCATCCCATCCTCTCCTCTGAGTGATCCTCTGAGATCATTCTGTTTAATGAGGATGTGCTAACACTATAGAAGACATCTAATGAGATACCCTTATTTAGGCCTTGGCATCCTTTGTTCACATTGGACTTTTCCAGCTCATCAGAACTAAATATATCAATGGAAGATGGATGTGTTTCTTCAGATATACATAATACTGCATACAAAATAGACTGAAGGGTATTGAAATAGCAAGAAATTGCTCTCACTTTTCTATAGAGTTTATTGACTTGATCCAAGCCATAAGGATTTCCTGACAGTTCACTCATTCTATTGGGCAGCAAGGTTGGAGAAGTAGGCTTATCTGCTTGTTTTAAGTCAATAGAGTGTCTGTAGCTTGCAAATTCTTTCTAACCCAGTTATCTTTCTCATTTTCACTCCTGAATGTTACTGATACCTTTTAAAGTAAAAACCACTTAATATTGCCATGAAGCAGTTTGATCTGTGGTTTCATCTTTGTTTTGTTAAAGCCTTGGAAAATTGTGGCTCAGGTGCAATTGATTTCAGTCCCAATCTTCTACTGTAATTTGTGTGGAACCAGCAAATCCATTACATTAGTTAATGTTATATTAGCCAAGTAATTTAGACCAATATTGGTGCATCAATACCACTCTAACCCTTAAAGGCATCGAGTTCTGTGTTGTTCCATGTGAAGCTTGCGTGCAAAAGCAATTTTTTTATTAGCTGTCTAAGAGCCCAATCTTATCCCCCCCGCTCGCCCATGTAGCCGCACCGAAAATGAGTGTGCTGTATGGGGGGGGGGGGGAGATCGGAAGGCTTTAGAAGGAAAGGTGAATTACTTCCTTTTACTCCTCCGTAAGCCTCCCACTCTGCAATGGGTCTCCTCAGACCTATGCAGGCTCTGTAACTGATGCATATCTGAGGAAACAAAGAGGATGAGGAGGCTTGCAAAACAGGAGATAGGATCTGACGCATGCCATCACCACTGGATCCACCCCCTCCTGCATCCTCCCCACCCCCATTCCTCCCCCTCCCCACCCAGTTTCACCCCCTCCCCACCTTCTCCGGCAAGCGCAGCAGGGTCTGGTGGCAGAGGTGGAGCTGCCATCTCTTGCAGCAACGCTCTCATCATGGCCACAGAAGGAGCCTTCTGCTGTCGCAACGCACTCCACAGTACATCCCAATCCTGGATAGAATGGGGCTGTAAACGAAGGTGGTATTATTCAAACATTCTAGCAGACATTTTGAGTCAACTTCACTTTTAAAGTTTTTTTTGTGGATCTTTATAAGTCCAAGCTTATTCCCCCAACTCTAGGAAGGAACTAACCCTTAAAAAGGTAAGGGTTACTGACCCGTAATTATCACTGAGGAAAATGCTTCACTCCCTGAAGATGAGATGAAGAAGCCTGATGTTGCTACTGATTTTGAGATGTTTAAACCACTTTAAAAGAAAAGAAAAAGAAAAGATGAGCTGTTGTCTTTATGACCTGCTTATAAGCTCATGTCCAGTACATTTTTGTCTGAGGTATACTTGTTGAAAGAGGCCTCTTTCCTTGGATAAGGTCAGCAAAATGTCTCTGTGCTAGTATCAGAGGGAGGAAGTTTTCTGTCATATCCTCCTACTCCTGGCCAGAATTGAGATTTGCCAATTAAGTCAATATTTCCTGTTTATGTGTCATGTAGACATAGAGTTCCTTTTGGATGTTATTTGGGCATTCTGCACATACATATTTGGAGGACAGAAATATGTTATATGCTTATACATTTCAGAGCTATTTTGTCCAGAATAAATGAGAGTGCTTTAGATTTTGTTTTGTTTTTTGCAAGATCGCTATTTAGTTAGGGATGCAATCCTAAGATCTCTGGGTGTAAAACAGAGGTGCAAATACATAGCATTTGCACTTTAAAAAAAACAAACCAACCCTGGAATTAGCACAGCTGCTTTAATTATTTTATTTGCACAGATGCGCTGATTTGAACTTGGAAAAGCCCCTGAAATCCTGACACTCTTTCCCTTGTGTCTGTGCGTTTGTTCATAAGTCTCTCACCCATTAAGAGTTTTACATGTGTACAAAAAGGACCCTTCACAGAATAGTTCGGCACTGATATTTTCTTCCTTCTGCTATTTTGGGTGACAGCAGCAGTATAATCGTGTGTGTGTGTGTGTGTGTGTGTGTGTGTGTGTGTGTGTGTGTGTGTGTGTGTGTGTGTGTGTGTGTGTGTGTGTGTGTGTATATATAATCTTTGTTTTAAAGGCCCATTAGAAGGAAATGAAGGAGTAATAACTTGTGAAGATCACTCTGACCTAGTTATTTTTTCCTTATTTCCCATCTTAGCATTAGTGATTCCTTATTTGATGACAGTTACCACTGCTGAGAAGCATTTGTATCTGTTGCTATTTTTGGGTATCCCTTTAGGGAACTGTAGTTCAGGTTCCATTGATTTACCCCTCCTGACTATAACCTCTGAAGTAAATCCAATATTTTCTAAAAGCTCTTATTGGCTCAATCTACATACAATCAAGTTTTTATGACGTCCAATGTCTGGGGAAGCACCATGATTAAATTGAGCAACATGAGTCATGACTGTATTAGTTAGCAATAATGCTGTTCAGATTTGTGCTGAGGCTTTCTGTTATCACTCAGTACCATGATATTAAGGCCACAGACCTGTAATGGAGAGTGCCTTTCATGACAGAATGAGCAGTTTATGCCAGGTGGACAAAATTACTGCCATTTCATAGCAGTAATTTCATGCAAATGATAGAGTCAGCCTGCAATCAATCTTTATATAGTCACAATAACGTTTTAGTCAAATATAACTTGAGTGGAATTTAATGTGTGTATTTTCCCCCTTTTGTTTCCCCTTCACTACCTTTGATTTTGCAAGAAACCTATAGTCTAATTGAAAATTCTCTCAGGGGTTGTACATCAGAGTGGACAACACGTGAAGAGACTAGAATCTTGCTTCAGGTTAAGAATAAATCAGTCAATCCTAAATGAAATCAACCCTGACTGTTCCCTGGAAGGACAGGTACTGAGGCTGAAGCTCAAATATTTTGGCCACCTAATGCGAAGAGAGGAGTCTCTGGAGAAGACTCTGATGCTGGGAAAGATTGAAGGCAAAAGGAGAAGGGGAAGGCAAAGGATGAGATGGTTAGACAGCATCACCGATGCAACGAACATGAAATGAGTGAACTCAGGTAGATAGTGGAGGACAGGAAGGCCTGGCGGGATATGGTTCATGGGATCACGAAGGGCCGGACACGACTTAACGACTGAACAACAACAAAAAAGAATAGGATGAGAATCTAATAGGCAGTGGACAGGACCTCTGTATGAATGACAGAGAGATCCAGAATAATAACCATGCTATGAAAAATATGGAAAGGATACAATGGAAGGTCATCTTCAAAGCCTTCAAATGTTCATTTCAGGATTAGCTGGAGCTCTTCTCCTGGACACTTCATCTGCCATGTGCAGTGGTTTGCATACACTGCCTTCCAGACACTGGATACTGTTGAAAACTAGGCTATACCTATGGTCTAAAATCTTAGCACTGCAGAACAGGAAAGACTATGAAGATCGTCTGTTTAATGTTTACTGTTCCCTAGCCATTCCTATCACATTATTTCAAATTAGGCAAAATAAACATTGTTTAAATAAATACATGCTCCCAGGGGCGTCACTAGAGTTGGTGTCACCCAGTACGGGGAGCTCGGCAATCTGAACGTTTGGCAGTTAACATGATGATGTCATCACATCATCATATCACTGTCAAACTTCCAGGTTGCCGAGCTTTTGAACTTTTTTACGTGAAAAAAGCCCGCTGCCCAAGAAGGAAAAAGTGGGGGGAGAGTGAAGGGAAAGGGAGATGCCAGGAGGGCTCTTCGCTGCCTTGTCCTTCAGTGTGGGATGAGCACGTCTCTGCAGCTCGCCCAGTTTCACACTTGCCTGGAAATGCATCCACCAACACCACCCCCTGCCTGGCTCACAAATTGCTCTCACAAACCTGGGGCGTACCTTCTGCTCAGGCAACTTTGCACTCGCGTGCACACTCACACAGTCGTGCAACTGCTCCCCGCCTAGAAGTACCCAAAGGGCTGAGGTGACTTACCTAGCCTGGGCACGAAGGTGTGAGGAATAAGCAGATGATGGCCACAGGGTGGCATGTAGGGGGTCATGGTGTACAGCAGCCCCTTCTTCTTGTGCACTTGTACCACGACCCCACCAGAGGAGGAGGCTGCTCCCCATCCGGCATCTCCAGCAACTGCCCCAGTAGCATCCCCTTCTTTGGGACCGTGGTCCATGACATCTGTTGGAGCGGGGGGAACAAGAACTAAAGTGGCCACACCCCGCAAGGGTCACTTCGCCAAATGAGCTTCCAGAGCAAGACTCTGCGACTGTTGAAGTGGAACTTCTTGTGCCTCCGGACTCTGGAGTAGCAGAAGCGCAAGATGAGGAGCTGAATTGAACACGTGCCCGGGCTCCCGAGTCCTCCATTTAAAGAGACAGTGCAGCACATGCTCACCCCCACCCCCACATTCACATGCTCCCTCCCTCGCACATTCCGAGTTGCCTGACCTGCGTGAGCACGCACGCACCCTCACATCTGCCCACTTCTCCTTCCCTGCACACAATACCTCCAGGCTTAGAAGTTCATTAGCTCTTGTCGCTGCTGACTCCCACTCAGGCAGCAAGCCTTACAAAGTCATTTTGGTGTCACTCCTCCCTGAGGGTGTCACCCAGTGTGGTCCATACCCTCTGCACCCCCCTTGTGATGCCACTGCATGCTCCTAAGGAAAAGAAAGTTTACAAGGAGAAATAGAAAGGGTTATGCACTGGACAGAAGAAATTTAGGGGAAAGAAAGGAAAACCTATATACTGAGTATAAATTATAAGTTGAGTTCCTCAGAGGTAGGGGACCTATCTTTTTACATATCAAACTTTATGTAGAACATCTTGTAAATGGATGATACAGTATAATAATAAAAAATGTAAATGAACTAAATGCACAAATATGACTATAGGAAGTACCTTCTGAAGAACATTTGAAGGTTGTAGTGTATAGCAAACTCAACAATGTGATAGTGTGGCAGGAAAAGCTAATATCCTTTCACATTATATTACTGGCTTAAGTACCATGCCAGTTCTGATCAGTACAAGATAAATTGGAAACAATTCAGAGGAGAACTATAGCAGAAAATCTCACAAAGGCCTATAGTTCTCCCTGAGGACATAAACCTGTTTCTGGACAGCACTACTTCAGATGGTAGATAGGGGCTTACATTATTGTATGCATACTGAGCAATTCCCTGCACGTGGAAACAAGATTTAATTGCAGCTTCTAGCTTAGCCTTCTCTATGACATCTAGTTTACAACACCGAAAACGGTTTTTGATGGACAAGCAGTCAATCATTCAGCCTTACCACCACTGCAGAGTTGGTGTATCCCAGATTGACTACCTCAGTGAGAATTAGGCCAAAGAAAAGGAACACGGTATGTTTCATCCAGAGAGGGGGGGAGAGTAAGGGAGACGTGGTAACAGTTTTGAAATATTTAAAAAGCTTTCGGGGGGGGGATAAAAAGAGGGAGAGCAATTGTGTAGTGTCCAGTGAACGAATACACACACACACACACACACACACACACACACACACACACACACACACACAGAGAGAGAGAGAGGTTTTAAAAACATGTCAAAGTAGATTTAGTGGGGTTGCTGGTTCATATCCACCAAAATGGCTATGCCCATTTTATCAAGTACATGGAAATTTGCAATACTGGATGTCTGTTGTTCAGTGTGAGAAGGCACAATGCTGTCAACATTGTAGACAATTTCAAGAACTGGGAAAGAATAGGAGTCAAGAACAGCTGTGAAACATATGGAGCTACACAATATAGTTTAGCACAAAGCTCCTATGTTCTTTAATCCATTCCCAGTGGGCCAGGCCATCTTGTGGATTCAGTCCACTATTTCTATACAGACATTCCTGTTTGGTGTTGCTTTCACATTCTGCCATCATCTCCTCTTTTAGGAATGTACAAACCACTGCTGTAATGCTACTACCTGCACTTTAAGACCAGGAGCAGTGTGCGCCCATGGACTTTGCTGTGAAGAAGATTGCAAGGTGATTTTTCATGCGTGGGTTGGGCAGGACTCCATGATCATATATGCATTTTGTAGTTATTCACAGCTACCCATGTTGCCCCTCTGAGCTACAGTATATTTTCAGACTCCATACTGCTGATAAAGTTACTGATATCTGGTCTATAATGGTACCAATGCACGCTTCTTCAATATACTTTTTTTTAAAAAAAAGTGTGCATGTCTTTTACCATAAGACAATGTGCATTTTTAGTAAGTAAGTATACCTTTATTGGCATAACACAGAAAGACATACACACACATATACAGATAAATTAAAATAAATAGTACATAATACAGAAATCAAGCAAAGAGAAAGGGAAGGAGGTTATGTGGGAATAAGCAGTCAGCATTCATTCTAATTAGATTTTACTAAATTGGTCACCATGGAAGGTCTTCGTTGGATAATTAGATAAAGAAAGTTAGCTAACCGATTAATGGTGAAATGCATATATTGCAAAAGTACTAAAGAATAAGTCTTAAAAGATTATACCCAGTTAAATAATTCCACCACTGCAGAGTTATCTGCCATTTTAGTCGTACGGTCCTGTATGTGCAGAGTGACCAAGTTATGCACCTGCATCTTAGTGACGATTGGAGAGGCCCTTACTTTGGAAGTATGTCATAAACCACCAGGCAGTATATCAATGAGATGCATATGAAGTGCTGCGTTGCCTTTATACCGTGCTTAATGGCCACTTGGTGCAAAGTCTTATGGAGAGAGGAAAAAAAGCATTAGTCTGGAGCATAAATTTCACTGTGTGATAACTTTTATTGATTGGAATTACAGCTGCTTCTTTCTTCCTGCAGCTGAAGCCAGCAGGGATCTCATGCAGGCACTCCAGTAATTCCTGTGACCTTCCAGAGTTCTGCACTGGAGCCAGCCATCACTGCCCAGCTAACGTGTACTTACATGATGGGCACCCCTGCTACAGGGTGGATGGTTATTGTTATAATGGCATGTGTCAGACCCACGAACAACAATGCATCACACTCTGGGGACAAGGTGAGTCTGGATTCCTGATTGCCGTTTCCTTCTCGACATTTCAACCCACAGAAGCAAACAAATGACTGTGATTTCTGGAGTCATCAGAGACTTCAGGACAGGGTGTGATTCTAGGTCCATTATTCCTGCATTTCCCGCCTCTTATAGTTCAGTACTGCAGGATATTTCTTTCTTTTTGCATTTCTTCCCCCACCCAACACCTTCACATCAGGTGATCTGTTTCCATCATGCATGCACTGTTATCGTTTTAGGGACTGTCAGGAAAGATACGCTGCTATTGATGGAAACACATTCATTGATGGTGGGCTAGAAGATTGGAGATAGCGCCTGCGGAGGATTCCTCTGCCTATGAGTCTCTTTATGTGGCCTGCTAGACTCAATCCCTCAGAAATACCCGTTGAAGTCCAGTACCCATCATCCCCACCAAAATGGGGATTGTGCTACTGGATCAATTTTCAGGTCATATATTTACTCCTTAGTTCAAACTACTGCATGTATTTAAATGCATTGTAGAGATGGAGCATTGCAGGCTCCTTTCAGCAAAGGATTGCCACTCGAGCCATGTCTGCTGGGGGCATTTGAGCCCTTTCAGGAATTAGAGGTTGACTTGACTTACCTCAGTTTACTTAACTGTAAAATGCAAATACTTGCCTATCTCTCAAAAGTAATTAATGTTTATCTAAGCACTTAGAGAGTCTGGGATGAAAGCCATGATGTAAGTGCATAGCATTAACTATGCAAACATCACTTGTAGCTGTTGCTGAAACAAGAAGAAATTGTGCCACCAATTGTATTTCTGTCAGGATGGGAACTGACTTGAGCGGTCATCTGATTTCAGCTAACGCTGTATCCTAATCAAGGATGGAGGACATTGCCTTAGAATCATGCACATCCTCTTACTCCAAACTGAATTTGCTGTTGTACATAACTGTATCTTTTCCTTCCTCTCACTTCCGATATCTCGCTGGTATACTGTGTAACTTCTCCCAGGATCAGTGCATGTTCCCAGTGCTTGTGTGACTGGTTTCCTTCCCTCCCTATCATGGCCATGCTTGAATTCTTTTCAAGGACAGTTCCATGGGGAACACATTATCCTGGTCACTACATAGGGCAGGTTTCCAAAAGGACTATGGCAGACAAATTAAAGGCAGTTGATCAAAAAGCACTTCTGGCCATAGTTTTCACTTGGATTTCAGGTACCCTCTAAAGAGAGACTTACTTCAGACCAGCTTGGTAGGTCTTGGAAATTAAAAAAAGTAGTTTCTTCTTAGGGAAGTCTTCAGTAGACCTTCTTGTATCACTTAGCTTCTAATCTGGTAAAGATTAACTATTTAAAAGGTACTGTAGTTTTTATTGATAATTATTTATTCTTTGTGTAATGATGTTTTAGTATTATTATTGATTTTTCATGTATTGAGTTTTAGCTGTTAGCTGCTTTGGGCCATATGGAGGAAAAGTAAGGTATAATTGTAATGAATTTACAGATACTACGAACTACCAGACACACAGCGGAATCCTGTGTAACCTTGCACCGGTGTAACAGTAGATGTAAGTGCACTTATGCTAGTGTAAGTGCACTTACACCGGTGCATCTGCTGTTACACCGGTGCATCTACTGTTACACCGGTGCAAGGTTACACAGGATTGCACTGACATACTAGTTATAATAAGTGAAGAATGCTGTTCTTGGATCTGTTGGAAAACAGGTATAGCTGCTGACACCTCACTCCAACCTGCTGGATGGATCTCTCGCATCAGCTTCATATAGCTGTGAAGTAAAAATGGAGAGAAAAGCAAAGAGAACCCCATAGCACCCTGCAGAAAAGTCTCTATAAAGCAGATAGAAAGTGACTAGTTGTTTCTTTTTTGTGACCATTCAGCAGAGGCCCCTTGATGGGCAGCCGAATCCTATCCTCCCCCGGCGTAGGCTGTTCAGCGTGGGCCGATACGGCCCACTTTGAATCCTATCTGGGGAAGGGAGAGGCTGGAGGTCTACTTGGTGTAAGCAGGCATTTGCCCACTTACCCCGGGTAAACCCCCAGCCACCGCAATAGGCCCACTCAGTTCTCCGCCAGCTCCTTAGCTGAAGAGCCTACGCTGGGGGAGGATAGGATTAGGTCTAGCACTCTGTCCCAGTTGGAGATCTAGTAAGCCTAATCAAGGGGCTCCTGCTGAAGAGCTTCTGCTTTTTTGTTTTCTTGGCCAACACCTTAATCCTACCCAGCTCCCAAGAATACGTCTCTTGTGAGGCTCTGGAAACCCATCTCTGCCCCAGTTAAAGCTCTTTTGTTTTGTCAGGAGACATAGTCATCAGTGCCCTCTTGAGCTGAACTCTGGTTATTCAGCCCAGGAAATCTTGTATTTTCTTCTGTTTCCTCACATATAGCTGGAACAGTAGGATTTTGCATGAAGGCAAGGCCACCCTTGAGATTGCTGTATCTCTGTGAACCTCTTTTATGCTTAGTGCCCCCCACTTGGTCTGTGTTCTGGATGCCCCGTCTCTTGGAATTAACCTCTTGATTTAGGACAGCCAGTACGAAATGAAAAATAAAAATACTGTACCAAGGAGAATATAATGTGTTTCCAGTAGCATGCAGAGCAGGGAATACTGACCCAGCTGTTAAAAGTATATACTACTGAAATATTATATAATATTTCTCTTCTCTTTGAGACAAGGCTGGTTCTGTTTTATATAACAGAGTTTTACCTTTAATTTTTACAAATGCACGCCATATTTTCATTTCAATTTATTTGTTGTAATAATTTAAAGTCACATTGCCATAGGTGTGATCTATTGACAGTGATATGATTGAAAGTTATGGAGAGAGTAAAGCATTTGGATATTATCTGCTGCCTTTATTGGCATTTCCAGGAAGCACTTAGATATGCAGATATATCTATTGGTGAGAGAAAAAGTCTTGATTTTCCTGGAAGAAGGGAAGCATTAACCTTTAAAAAGCTGGAACATTCTGGTCTGCTGAACAAATCAAGACTGTAGGTAAATATTCCTATGTCAGGCTAGCAAGTTCTAGCACATGTACTGTATGTGAATGAGTATGCATGCACATTTTTTAATGAAGTCAATTATGATGACAAAGATATACTATTGAGTTTCATTCAAAATGTAAACGATGGTGTCTACTGGCAGATAATTCTTCTTTATGAAATCTAGTACATTTTTACCTAAAAATGCCTACCTGGAGAGCAAGCCAGGATCAGATTATTTATTTTATTTATTTTATTTTCACATTTTTATACCGCCCTTCCTCCAAGGAGCTCAGAGTGGTGTACATATTTCCTCCCCTCCTTTTTGTCCTCACAACAACCCTGTGAGGTAGGTGGGGCTGAGAGATAGTGACTGGCCCAAGGTCACCCAGGAAGCTTTGTGGCTGAGCGGGGATTTGAACCTGGATCTTCCAGGTCTAAGTCCGACTCCCAAACCACTACACCATCCTGGCTCATGTAGGCTCATTATGTAGGCTGCCTTTCATATAAAACAGTACTATTGAGATCTTAGAAGTGTGGATAGATTCAATAGACTGCCCAGCTCCCACGCATCTTTATTAACAGTCAAGACTTTGTGTTGTTAAGCCAGTAATATTTTTGCAGGGATACAATCAACTATGCCTTTCCAACATGGATCAGTTCAATTAGGCATGTCTACTCAGAAGTAAGTCCCATTGTGTTCAATGGGGCTTACTCTCGGGAAAGTGTATAGGATCGCAGCCTTGAATGACCTTTCTTGTGCAGATCGTAGAACAGCACTTTCATGTACTGTGCCCAGGTTCATAACCACAAGACAATTCTTTTTGTCTTCCTTTCACCAGTTAAGTTTAGATGGTGATGCTTCCTGGTTGACCATCCATAGGATGTGCCTCTGCCCCTGGATTATTAAAATGCCCACAGGAATATTATAAAGGTTTTATAAAGAATTAATCCCCTGCCAACTGGTCAGGTGCCTTTAAAGTGATGATTCTCATATTTTTAGCTAGCGGTGAGTAGCTATCCATCCCAACTTTGTGTCTCAGTGGCTGTTGCTGTTGCTGCTTTTTAGATTTTGAGCACTTAGGGACAAGTAGTGTTAGTGACAAGTTGCTCTGGGCCTTGGGTCAAAGCCCTGCGCTGGGTTTCCATGTGTTTTGATGGTGCATTGTGTGCTTCTTCCACCACTGGGACTGAAGGTTCAGGGGTCAGCTGAACCCAGTGGGCCCCCTGATGAATGTGAATCCATGGCCAGGGTCTCACCTGGCTGACATATGATGGGGAAAGGGAACCATCTTTTTATTCCTTTGCTGTGTAAACCACTTTAAGAACTTTTTTTGTTGGAAAGTGGTACAAATATTCTTAATTATTATCCATTCCAGATCTAAAGACGCATGTCCATATATGCCCAAGGGCTTCTGTGCATGCACAGAGGGATTCTGCCATATCCTGTTCCAGTCACCATTCCTTACCCTGTTTTGTTGCCTACTTCTGAGCAAATTTGAAGAGCAGCTTGTTGGGCTCTGTACGTGAGGGGCAAGGAGTGTGAAGCTCCACTGCCTGTGGGAACAGCCTATGTGGGTCTTTGGATTTTGGTCTGGGACTGCAGATGCCTGTATTTTCGAACCACACTGAATCAAACCATGGTCAATACAGACTGGCAGCAGGTCCAGGGTTTCGGACAGGGACTTTTCCTGGCTCTACTTTTCAGGGCTTGGACCTGGGACCTTCTGCATGCAAAGCAGCTGCTCTACCACTGAGCCACAGTCCTTCCCCTGGCTCCTGACGACTGCTTCTCATGCTGCACTGAACCAGTATGGGAAGTGTGACTAAGAAGCTGATGATACTGTCTTTCTCTCCCCCCCCCCCCCCATTAGTGTGAGCAACAGGAAAACTGAGTCAGGACCAATTACATGAGAGAAAAATTGAACCACTGAATCAACCCCAAGGGAAATTGCCAGGAAATGTTGTACAATTCAGAACACTTACTCATAGATTCCAGACTGCCCACTAAAGACCTCTGTCCATTCCTCCAATTCTTTCATTCTCCTTTCCTGCCCTGTGGAAGAGAGACTGTAAAGCTCTAGGTCAGGACCTAGAAGTACGCGAGGCCACGGGAGAGTTGTCTGTTTTCCTGCTATATAACAAAGGAAATTTGCACGTCTGGTAAAAAAGAAGCGTATTCTGGTTAACACCACCTCTGTTATGTTTTAACCTGGCATGATTTGAAACAGGCAATATAATTCTTTTTGGGGTGGGTGGGTAGGGGAACACTTTTGGTTGGAAAGGTTGACAGGGCCTTAATTACTGAGGCACCACACTCTGATTGTCAATAGCAAAGTAAAATAAACTCTGCTCATCCAGTTCAATGAGTTTAATATCCATTGGAAATCCTTCACAAATCATTTTGTCTTTGCCTCTTCGAGTAACAAAATTGAGAGAGACAAGGCTTTCTGCTTCAGTTTATCTCCTGGAATTATGATAAATGGGCTCCCTGAAGAAACACAACATCATGGTTTTCTTCCTTAAGTGTCTTTTGAAGTTGTTGTTTTTTTCTTTTAACTTCCTAGTTCCGTCTGTTCTCTTTACGTTTACAAGACATGTATCTAGAACAATAATAGCATCAACACACTGTGATAAGACTATTTAGATGGGCTGCCACCCAAGGCTGGAAACAAATTATAATTTTTCAGAATTGAAGGTGGTTTGAAAGAGGGAGTCAGTGCTTGTGGCCTCTGGCAAACAGATGTTGTAGGTTTTTATATTGCTTCAAAAACCTGCAGAACTTGTTTGACCGGAGACAATGGTGGGAGAAAAAAAATTGTGAGTATTCCATAGGAAGTGGTATATCAAATCATGTTCAGCTCTCTTCAGCTTTTGTCTGTCTCCAGCCTGAGTCACTGTCTGGAGCAATGCTGTGATTCCAATTAGGCAAAAGAAATTTATGGTGCAAACCTATCTTTGTGCCCTGTGATGCAGTGAGGCCGATGCAGCCTGCTCTGCATGCAGGGCACAAAAAGGCTGCCTGGGAGGTTGCCTCAGGGGAAGGGAACATTTGTTCCCTTCCCCCGGTTAAAGTCTTAGCTGCCCCGATGGGGCTACTCGAATGTGTGCCAGCTATTTCGCTGGCACAAGTCCAAGAGCCCCATGTAATGGCAGCCAGGCCCGCGAAGGGGGATAGGATTCGGCGGAGGAGGCCACCGCCAATCCCGGGCCAGGACAACCAATCCCACCCTCCACACCGGAACACCCCGTTCCACCTTCCGCCACCTGGCAAGGAACTTACCTTCCTCAGCGGGTGTTCCACTGCATCTGGTGCGGGAAGAATGGTGCCGGCCTCTGCGCCGGTGCTGCTTCTTCACCATATGACGTAAACGTGCCTTGCGGCACATTTGCAACACCCACAACGTCTAAATTGAAGAGAGGATTGGCTGTCTGGCACTCTGAAAGGTCTCATTTCTTCTCAGGATAAAATATTCCCGCTATGTGAAACAGGCCATTTTAGAGATGTCCCTTCACAACAGATTATGCTGTGGAGCAGGTGAGGATTATGATTGAAAGGAGAGTCTGGATCACTCAGAAACCCCTCAGTCCAATCTGAAATTGGAGGGGGGTTGTGGAGATGGAAGAGCACCTTGACAAGTCCAGGTGCCGTTGGTCAGGGTTGCAATATGCTCCAGCTCTTAAAGCCCATCAGTCATTCACTGGGATTGGGAATGCCTGCAGCTACTGGATGTGCTCTGCATTATCTGGAAGTAATATAGGTGCTACTTGACATCACAGCCATTTAAACTGGGACAAGACAACCCTCCTATCATTTGAAAGAGAGGGAAGAGGAAAAGATTCTTTTGAAATGCATGGCTGTACAATCTCTCTCATGAGCATAAATAGCTTTGCTGGCTCTTGTCCAGCATATTTGTGACTGGAATGAAAGCAAGGTCCTCGCACTCTCCTGGTAAAAAGCCAGATGGTAGACACTGAATTAGTCTCATTCGTCATGCAGCTCCTGACCCAAGAAACACTTTTAGTACAAAGCTGTTGTAGTAGATATTGAGGAAGGACGATTACTGAAAGCAATACCCTTGGCTTATTTTAAAACCAGGTTCTAGAACTGCGTACATCCTTAGGATTTGTGTTCAGCTCAATGGAATCCACTACATTTAGATTTGGTGATGAAAGCCGCTAGCTCTGATGACTTAAAAAAATGGATTAGATCATTTCATGCAGGATAGGTAAGAACAGTAGCTGTTAGTAGGCTTACCAGATCCATACCGGATCTAGTGCTAGACCTTTAGGAGAAGGAATGTGGGCAGGTGTAGCTTGTTAAACCCTGAGAGCACAATCCTAGACATGTCTACTCAGAAGCAAGCCCCAGGGTATGGATCAGGTAAGCCTAGCTATTAGCCATAGTAGCTGAATGGAACTTCCATGATCAGAGGCAATAGTCCTCAGAGTACCAGATGCTTGGCGGTAAACAGCAAAGGATAACCTTCATACCAGTGACAAAGGTGGGGGCGGGGTGGATGGGCCCTGGGCGGCAGGCATGTGGGGGAGTCAAAGCGGCCGGTGGTGTGAGAATTGGCCCGTTTCGTCGGCATGAGCAGGTGGCTGCGGGTTTGGCCCTCCCGCCTGCCCTGCGCCTCTGTTCCATGGAAAACCACTGGCGGCGGGGATGTCACTTCCGGCGCCGGGGGGGGCAGTCATAACGCCGCCTCTGCTTCATATCATGCTTGTAATTGTCATGGCGCATCTGGCTCAAGTGTTGGAATTGATTGACTTTTGGTCTGATCGAGTGAGTCATTGCATAAATACCGTATTGGTCTGAGTATAAGACTCACTTTTTTCTCCTAATTTAAGTTTTTAAACTAGGGGTGCGTCTTATAATCAGGCTGTTGCAATAATGCCAGTGATTTAATTAAAAAATTTTAATAGCACCAAACTTTAAGGGTGCGTCTTATAATCAGGTGCGTCTTATACTCGGGACAATACGGTATATATTTGTGTGTGTGTGTGTGTGTGTGTGTGTGTGAGTGCAATCCGACTTAACTTTTGTGCCGGTTTAACCAGCGGCGCAGCGAGAACGAGAGACCCCAGAACGGAAAAGGGATTCAAATCCCCTCCAAAAGAGGAATTCAAAGGGGATTTGAATCCCTTTTCCGTTCTGGGGCCTCCCATTCTCGCTGCACAGCTGGTTAAACCTGCACAAAAGTTAAGTCGGATTGCGCTGTGTGTGTGTTTAAAGAGAGAGAGACATTGGATCCAACTATATAATTCTGTCCCCTGTCAAATTCCTTCAGCCATGTAGGTGAGATAATGCTCCAGTTAGTGTGATCTTACAGCCTCAAGGTGAAAAATCAGTCAGAATGGTGTTCCCAGCCTTTCAGTTTCTTCCTTCCTGCTCTGCCCGAGTTCATCAAAAAGAGTGCCTGTAGGATGAGCTGTGTATCTGCAGATTCTGCTCAAATGCATTTCCTTCTCTCTGAGCAATCAAGAAAGACACTTCAAATAGGAAAAAAAGATTAAAATTCACTTTAAAGCTTTTTTCCCCTGCACATTTTATTCAGCACACGAAGAATTATAACTATTGCTTGTGGTTTAATCTTTTAACAGAAGTATTCTTTGTTGGCCTTTTTTAATTGTTCCAGATGTAAGAAACCTCCTGATCTTAAGGATATCCAATCTCTGAGAGATCCAGTGATATCCAAGTCTCTTTGATATCCAAGATATCAAGCTTTCGTCCTTCTCAAGACAACTAGTTTATAGTGTACCAAATATGTAGCAGTTCATAATGATGCATGGAAGCCAGACATCTACCTTCAAAAATGTTAGATGGGAAGTACTGCCTATGGTTGGAGTGTATTTATATGAGTGCAGCTTGTTTGTTTTATTTTTGTCTGCATTAATTTTATCAGGAAACACTTCAATAACATTTGAAATACAACAAGATAAACTCCCCTTCATTTGTTCCTTCCTTCCCATTGTGCAGATAGACTCTCTCCAAGATTCCCCAGATAACTCTTACTTGTGACATGAGTTTGCAGCACAAAGACCAGCAAAATTGTGCATGAATAACATTAAGGCTGCAATCCTAAACACCCTTTCCTGGGAGTAAGCTCCATTGAACACAACGGGACTTACTCTCAAGTAAACATGCATAGGTAGGCTTACCAGATCGCTGACCGGGACGGAGCGTTCGCCCCTTAAGGGGCGAATGCTCCGTCCCAGTTAGCGATCTGGTAAGCCTATGCATAGGTTGCACTGCAAGTACAGGTGGGCCCCCATATCTGTTGGGGATATGTTCCAGGCCCCTCCGTGGATACTTGAAACCGTGGATAAGAGCGAACACCCCCTCCATGGTTTCCTGAGGGCCCCCTGCCTCCCCTGCAGGCAGGCATGCTTGCCCCCCCAGCTCTTATTTTTCTTTCAGCAAGCTTTGTTTCTTCCTTAAAACAAACAGAGAAGCAGCCTCCATTGCAGGCAAGTAGAACGAAACTAAGTCCTAGAGAGGCTCTGCAAGGTTTCCGTTAACCTTGCAGAGCCTCTCTAGTACTTAGTCTCATTCTACTTGCCTGTAATAAGTAGCCAGAGGCTGCTTCTCCTGTTTCTTTAAGGAAGAAATGAAGCTTACTGGGGAAAAAAAAAGCCTGGGAGGGTCCCCACAATCCGTGGATAACTGAAACCGTGGATAGCGAATCAGTGGATATGGGGGCCCACCTGTATAATAAACTTATAATAAAAATGTAATGTCAATTTCACAGGCATCTGTGTTGGCTTTAGTTAACCTTGACTCCTTGCCTGTAAGTCATGAGATAAAATGACGCTTTCACAAGGAAAGACTATGGGATTGAAAAGAGCTGGCCTAGCATGATGACCCATCTGAGCAGCAGCTTTCCATAATCCCAGTTTGGATCAGGATTGACAAGTGTCCAGGGGAAAAGGCAGGTACCATCAACCCACCCAAAAACTCCAATGGGAAGCCAAATGTGAACTTGTGAGGTCTGCCAGAGGGCCCCCAAAGTTTGGTACCTCTTAAAATTTATCCAGAAGGCTGCAGTGAAAGAGATGCCATATCTGGTGGCATGTTCCTTCTTCTGTGCAGTTCATTAAGGAACGAAAGTCATCACAGCTCTGAACCCAGCAGAGGGGTAGCCAGGCGCCCGTGGTACTGGGGCCGAAAAGCCCGCCGCCCCATTATGCAAATTAAATAATTAATTTGCATAATGAGTTTCGGGTTTTTTAAAAGTTTTTTAAAAGGTTTTTAACGCTAACCGGGCTTCTAAAAGGGCTTCTAAAAGGGTATGTGTGCTTTGCCAAACTTATCTGTAGTTCTAGGAACCTCCAGCGATGATCAGGGGCGCAGATCGTCCCTCTGCAGCTCTGCTCCCGGTCGCGAACTCTGCAAAGCATCCAGGAGCGCGCTGCAGAGTTAACGCATGCGCAGAGCGACGATGTTTCCAATCGTCGCTCTGCGCATGCGTTAACTCTGCAGCTCTGCTCCTGGGCGATTGAGCTGCAGAGTTAACGCATGCGCAGAGCGACGATTGGAAACATCGTCGCTCTGCGCATGCGTTAACTCTGCAGCGCGCTCCTGGACGCTTTGCAGAGTTCACGACCGGGAGCAGAGCTGCAGAGGGACGATCTGCGCCCCTGATCATCGCTGGAGGTTCCTAGAACTACAGATAAGTTTGGCAAAGCACACATACCCTTTTAGAAGCCCTTTTAGAAGCCTCGTTAGCGTTAAAAACCTTTAAAAAAACATTTTTTTAAAAAACGAAAAAACGAAAGTTAAGGAGGCCCCCGCCCCCCACGGAGCCTTTCCGCCCCAACGCCCTGGGGCCCACCGCACCACCGCCCCATATCAGACGACGCCACTGGAACCCAGCAAGCCAAAGTGGACTTTATATCCATCACTGATCTCTTTAAGCTACAAAGTCCCATGGGAGCTAGAAGGGACTGCAACCTCCAGCAATGAAGTGCTGAAACTGTCGGCCCAATCCTATACTTATCGGCCGACATCCTAGCGCCTCTTCTGCTGGCGCTGACTGCCGTAAAGCAGTCCGCGCGATCATAAAAGGTGCTCTGGCAGCTTGCTCAGTAACTTGCTGCTGGGGATGCTGGCAAGAAGGCCGACGCCTTCCCGCCCATGTCGTCGGCTTGCCTGTTGAAGCAGGTAAGTCAGCAGGAGAGGTGAGAGGGTGGGGGAGGGTGTAACGGGGCAAGGAAGGGGCAAAACTGGGCAGGGAGGGGCATAATGCTGGGGGAGGGGTGGATCCAGTGGCAATGGCTTGCACCGGATCCTATTCCCGTTTCCTGCAGCTTCCCCGCCCCCTTTCTCTCCTCGGACTTGCGCTACTGTAATCACTAGTGCAGATCCGAGAAGACCCATTGAGGGTCAGGAGGCTTACAGAGGTGTAAGGGAATTTAAATCCCTTTTGCCTCTGAAGCTTCCCGATTTCCCCCCCTCCCCGCTGGATACAGTGCACCCATTTTTACCACCGCTGCACCAGCGTGTGTGTGTGGGGGGGGGGGAGGATTGGGTTCGGTGTTTTTTATCCCTGAAGTTAGAATCAGCTGGATGACCCTTAAGCACTTGATTTCATAGTGGAGCAGGCCAACTATTTGAAGGAAACTGGAATCATCAATGGAAGTAGCCACTCACCACTTTCCTTATAATTGTGTAGCTAAGAGCAGGTTTACCCAGACTCACCACCTTTCCCCGAGTCTCTCCCCAGCCAAGATGATGTCTCTCAGGCTCTGTGTCCTTTATTAGAATGTTTTTGTTTCTCTTTTAGGTGCTAAGCCTGCTCCTGGGATATGCTTTGAGAGAGTCAATTCTGCTGGTGACCCTTATGGAAATTGTGGGAAGGATTCCAAAAGTTCTTTTGCAAAATGTGAACCCAGGTATATGTTCTTTTTGCACCCACTTGAAAAAGCAGTTGAAGCAATTCAAATGGTAGTTGCTAACATTATTGAAATTATTTAAATTGTTTCTCCTCCTTCAGAGATGCTAAGTGTGGAAAAATTCAGTGTCAAGGGGGAGCAAATCGACCTGTAATTGGTACCAATGCTGTTTCCATAGAAACAAACATCCCATTACAAGAAGGAGGCAAAATTCTGTGCCGTGGAACCCATGTCTACTTGGGGGATGATATGCCCGACCCAGGTCTTGTGCTGGCTGGAACAAAGTGCGCAGATGAAAAAGTAAGATTTTAAGACTATTTCCCCATAAAGCCTGTCAAGGTGTCTAAAAGAAAATACTCCCTGGTCTTTCACATGACCATGTACCTTCCAGTTTTTCAGTCTCGCTTTCTGTATTTTGAATTAAATGTGGCAGACCGAATGAAGATGGTTATGCAAATAATTATCCTATTTGTAGGTTCCCACAAGAGTTTGTTGGAAATAGATGAAATCAATTTATTGTTTAGCCCAGTGATCTTCAACCTTTACCCGAAGGTAAAGGTTGCTGTAAGTTAAGAACATAAGAACATAAGAAGAGCCCTGCTGGATCAGGCCAAAAGCCCATCTAGTCCAGCTTCCTGTGTCACACAGTGGCCCCACCAGATGCCTCAGGGAGCACACGAGACAACAAGATACCTGTGTCCAGTCGCCACTCCCTTGCACCTGGCACAGAGAAAACCCACTTCTAAAACCAGGAGGTTGCTTATGGCTTGTAACCTGTGATGGTCTTTTCCTCCATGAATTTGTCCAAACCCCTTTTAAAGGCATCTAGGCCAGGTGCCATCACCACATCCTGTGGCAAGGAGTTCCACAGATGAATCACACGCTGGGTAAAGAAATATTTTCTTTTGTCTGTTCTAACTCTCCCTCCACTCAATTTTAGTGCGTGTCCCCTGGTTCTGGTGTTGTGCGAGAGGGAGAAGAATTTCCCTCTATCCACTCTCTCCATCCCATGCATAATTTTATAAGTCTCAATCATGTCCCCCCTCAGGCGCCTTTTTTCTAGGCTGAAAAGCCCCAGACGCTGTAGCCTTTCCTCGTAAGGGAGGTGCTCCAGCCCACTAATCATTCTGGTCGCTCTTTTCTGCACCTTTTCCAATTCAGCTATATCCTTTTTGAGGTATGGTGACCAGAACTGGACACAATACTCCAGATGTGGCCTTACCATCGATTTGTACAAAGGCATAATGATATTGGCCGTTTTATTCTCAATCCCCTTTTTAATGATCCCGAGCATGGAATTGGCCTTCTTCACAGCCGCCGCACACTGGGTCGACACTTTCATCGACCTGTCCACCAGGACCCCAAGATCTCTCTCTTGATCCGTCACAGACAACTCAGAACCCATTAGCGTATATGTGAAATTTTGGTTTCTTGCCCCAATGTGCATCACTTTGCACTTACTTACATTGAAGCGCATCTGCCATTTTGCTGCCCATTCTCCCAGTTTGGAGAGATCCTTCTGGAGCTCTTCACAATCCCTGCTGGTCTTTACCACCCGGAAAAGTTTAGTGTCATCTGCAAACTTGGCCACCTCACTGCCTATCCCCAAGTCCAGGTCATTTATGAATAAGTTGAAAAGCACCGGTCCCAAGACCGATCCTTGGGGCACACCGCTTTTCACCTCTCGCCATTGTGAAAATTGCCCATTGACTCCCACTCGCTGTTTCCTGGTCTTCAACCAGTTCCTAATCCACAAGAGGACCTGCCCTCTTATTCCCTGACTGTGGAGTTTTCTCAGGAGCCTTTCATGAGGGACCGTGTCAAACGCCTTCTGAAAATCCAGATATATAATATCCACGGGTTCGCTCGCATCCACATGCCTGTTGACCTTTTCAAAAAATTCTAACAGGTTTGTGAGGCAAGACTTCCCCTTGCAGAAGCCATGCTGACTCTCCCTCAGCAGAGCTTGTTCTTCTATGTATTTTAAGATTTTATCCTTAATGAGACTTTCCACCATCTTCCCTGGAACAGATGTTAGGCTGACCGGCCTGTAGTTCCCCGGGTCCCCCCTCCTTCCTTTTTTAAAGATTGGCGTGACATTAGCTATCCTCCAATCCTCTGGCACAGTGGCCGTTTTAAGGGACAAGTTGCATATTTTGGTCAAGAGGTCAGCAACTTCATTCTTGAGTTCCTTCAGAACTCTTGGGTGGATGCCATCCGGGCCTGGTGATTTATTGATCTTTATTTTGTCAATTAAGTCTGAGACGTCTTCTCTTTTAACCTCTATTTGACTTAATTCTTTAGTCAGGGGAGACCGTTCCGGCAGCGGTATTTGCCCGAGGTCTTCTGCCGTGAAGACAGATGCAAAGAACTCATTTAATTTCTCTGCAGTCTCCAAGTCCCCTTTTATCACCCCTTTCTCTCCCTCACCATCCAGCGGACCCACCGTTTCCCTGGCAGGTTTCCTGCTTCTAACATATTTGAAGAAGCTTTTATTATTCCCTTTTATGTTGCCTGCCATACGTTCCTCAAAGTCTTTCTTGGCCTCCCGTATCATCTTTTTACATTTCTTTTGCCACAGTTTGTGCTCCTGTTTATTTTCCTCATTAGGGCAAGACTTCCATTTACGGAAGGAAGCTTCCTTGCCTTTTATAGCCTCCTTAACTGTGCTTGTTAGCCATGCCGGCATCCTCCTGGACTTGGTCGAGCCCTTCCTCCTTTGTGGGATACACTCCCGCTGGGCCTCTACGACTGTTGTTTTAAACAGCCTCCATGCACTCTGGAGCGATTGGACTCCTTTTACCTTCCCTTTCAGCTTTTTCTTAACTAGTCTTCTCATTTTGGGGAAGTCTGCCCTTCGGAAGTCAAGGGTTTTCGTGTCAGATTTGCTCGGCACTCTCCCTCCGACATGCATGGCGAAACAGATCGCAGCATGGTCACTGTTCCCCAACGGTTCGGTAACATTTACCTCCCTGACCAGATCTTGAGTGCCACACAATATCAAGTCCAGAGTCACCTGTCCTCTGGTCGGTTCCGTGACAAGCTGCTCTAAGGCACAGTCATTTAACATATCCAGAAATCCAGTCTCTCTTTCATGACCTGAGCATGAATTGACCCAGTCGATGTGAGGATAATTGAAGTCCCCCATGACTACAACCCTGTCTCTCGTTGACACCTCCCTGATTTGCTTCCTTATTTCAAGGTCCCCTTCAGGTTTTTGATCTGGAGGACGGTAGCATGCCCCTACTATTACATCACTCTTGGAGCCTGGTAATCTAACCCACAGTGATTCTACGGAGGAGTCAGAGCCCCCCTCCAGCTCTACTCTGGTGGATTCTACCCCCTCTTTGACATAGATGGCCACCCCACCTCCAACACGCCCCTCTCTGTCCCTCCTATAGAGTTTATATCCTGGAATTGCAGTATCCCACTGGTTCTCCGCATTCCACCAGGTTTCTGTTATACCTACTATGTCAATGTTTTCCCTAGCCACCAAACATTCCAGTTCTCCCATCTTTGCCCGTAGACTTCGGGCATTTGCATAAAAGCACTTATATACCTGGTCCCCCAAGAAGGGCTGCATGTTTGCCCCTTTATTCCTGCAGCCTTCTGTTTTGCTAGACTGGCTGTCATGTCCCATCACGCTACCACTCCCAATTCTTATTCTGTTATTACTTGATTGTTCCCCATCCTCTGCACCCTCATTCCCGAGGAATGAGGAGTCCCGAACCGGATGCCCCTCGGCTCCTGTCGGCTTTCCCCCAGGAGTCAGTTTAAAAGCTGCTCTGCCACCTTCTTAATGTTACGCGCCAGCAGTCTGGTTCCGTTTTGGTTCAAGTGAAGCCCGTCCCTCTTGTACAGGCCCGGCTTGTCCCAAAACGTTCCCCAGTGCCTAACAAACTTAAACCCCTCCTCCTCACACCAGTGTCTCATCCACGCATTGAGACCCCTGAGCTCCGCCTGCCTAGCTGGCCCTGCGCGTGGAACAGGTAGCACTTCTGAGAACGCCACCTTTGGGGTCCTGGATTTGAGCTTCCTACCTAGCAACCTAAATTTGGCCTCCAGGACCGCCCGGCTACATTTCCCCACGTCGTTGGTGCCAACATGCACCACAACCGCTACCTCCTCCCCAGCACTCTCTACCAGCCTATCTAGACGAGAGGTGATGTCCGCAACCTTCGCACCAGGTAGGCAAGTCACCGTGCGGTCCTCACATCCGTCACAGACCCCCCTTTCTATGTTCCTGACTATAGAGTCACCCACAACAAGAAGCCCCCTTCCCCCTCTCCCCAGAGGAGTATCCATAGTGCGACTGGATACGGGCCCATCACCTGAAGAAGGGGTCCCCACTGTGGGATTGTTTCCCTCTTTTCCAGAGCAATGTCCTCCAGCCCTGAGACTCCCTTCCCTGGCAGCTGAAGTGCTGGCCAACTGAGGGTAGGACGATGCCTCCACGTCCCTAGAAGTCTCACCCTGGTTCCTCTCTACCTGTCTCTGCTTCTCCAGGTCAGCAACCGTGGCTTCAAGGGAGCGAACCCGTTCCCTGAGAGCCTGGAGCTCTTTGCACCGAGCACACACCCATGACTTCTGCCCAAGAGGCAGATAGTCATACATGTGACACTCAGTGCAAAACACTGGATAGCCCCCACCCTTCTGCTGGCTGTCTGACTGCATAGCTTTTTTTGTAAGTTATGGGTTTAAAACAGTTTGGGTACCTTAATGTTATTGGAGCTCTCCTCTCTTCAAGGGACGTGCCGGGCAGTGTGTGGGGCCTGGCTTCCTCGCCCCGCTGCTGAACTCGCTGTGTCTTTTTTTATCTTGCCACTTTGTCCCCGTGAGCCACTTCGTTCCCGTGAGGCCACTCGCTGCTCGTGAAAGGGCTCACTCGCAAGCCAGCCCCAGATTTAAACTGTTGTGTAGCTCCTCCCCCTGCCTACCTGAAAGTTTGAAAAGACTGGCCTCTAAGGGGGGCAGGGCCTGATGTGGTTTACTGGCAGGAAATTCCTGTTGCTATTGTTCCTGCTGCTGCCTCAATTTACATCTGACCTACTCAGCTGGCAGGAATGTGTGTTGCTATGGTTTCTGAGTCACCCTAATTTACCATGTGGCCTTCTATACCATGCGGTCTGTATGTTTTAAACTGTAGGTTTTAAATTCTGCTTAAGTTTAACTCTGCTTAAGGTGCAGTTTAGCTTGCTTTCTCCCCTTCTTTTAGCCTCCTCTTGTTTTGTTTTAGGCTCCTACTCTAAAGTAGACTCAGGTCTCTGCCCTGGGCTTTTTACTCTCGAGTAAACACTGGTTTTACTCAGAGTAGACCTGTTTAGATTTGGACTGCAATTCTCTTTAGAATCAGCTGTAGAATCTACTCAGAGTAGACCTGTTTAGATTTGGACTGCAATTTTCTTTAGAACCAGCTCCCAGGCTTGTCCAGTTTCTGCCCCTGTCTTTTAGATAGGTGCTTGTTTGTGTTTTGAATCTATTTAATTTCCCACCTAGCTTCTGTGCCTGTGTCCTAGCTACTGGACCTTACAATCCCCCTCCTCAGGTTATATTTAGTTCTACTTAAGCTAGGCTTAGTTCCTAGCTAGGCTTAGTTCTATCTTAAGTTTAAGGTAGCTTAAGGTAGCTTTAACCAAGTCCTTTACAGTTAATGGTAAATTAAAGTTAGACAAAGCTGCACAATTGAGAGAGTTCACTTACCTTCTCCTTGCTTACCCTCTCCTCGCCCAGCTGCTTAACTCGCTGTGTCTTTTTTTATCTTGCCACTTTGTCCCCGTGAGGCCACTTCGTTCCCGTGAGGCCACTCGCTGCTCGCGATTCGGCAGCAATGGTGTCGCGATTCGGCAGCAATGGTGGCGATGGCACTTCTGGGTTCACGCCACTGCCACAACCTTTCTTTCACAATGAAGAATCACCCATGTACATCTGGGATTAGGAAGATTCAGTGCTTGCAACTCAGATAGCATATCTTCTACATGGTTTAAGCCCCACTACCTCTTATTTCAGAATGTAACCTCATTTAATAGTGTAGGGGGAGACAAACAGCCAAATTACTTCCAGTATCTTCTTATTTCCTGGAATGGATGGCATTTCCTGATAGGATTGTAGAGAACACCTTGGCTTGACAATAACATAGGAACCGTGGTATATTTAGTGACTTTTGACTAATACATCCATCAACTTGTTCATTTGCTATATGTTCCAGCATGCATCAATGCTGGGGAAAAGTTGCTGAGATGAAAAAAGCAGCTTCTGCAATGCAAAAGAGAAGCAGTTTTGCGTTTAGGAAGATGTGAAGTATATTGCTTAATGTATCCATGCACAGATTTTGCCAGACATTCTTTGCACCGTGATAACCTAAAAAGAGAGAATGATGAAAAGATGTAATAAAAATATCTCTAAGAGGCTGAAAGTCGACGTTAAGACGTCTTTTAGAGTTTTAAGAGTCTTTTAAAGGAAAGAGACTTCTATGAGATTGGCAGATGGTAGATCAAGAGAAGACATTTGGGTGAATTTTGTCAAAGCCTCTGAACTTATGATTGCTTTTGAGGTTTCTTGAGTTCCCACATCAGTTAGACATCCTGGCAGCAAACTTTAAAAACATTCTGATTGTGGGTTCAGCTGCATGTTTCAGTGCAATTTCCCTTTAAAATGAATTGCACAGAAGCAGGCCGCTACCCTTTTTGACAACAGCAGCCTAACACTGGAAAGCATTTCTCAAAAGATATGAAATGACTTATTGTTAAACATCTGCATTTAAAGCCGTTGTTTAAAATAGACTACTAGAGGAGAGTCTAATGTTAGAAAAACAGACAATGTCTATGAATTGTCATCATCAGTGCATGGTCCAGTGGACTGAAAACAGAATTCATACAATTCATACAACTGAATTCATACAATTCAAGCACATTCCTGTCTGTAAAATGGGAATGATAGCAAACTACCCAAAAGAGTTATTGTGAGGAAATATTGTTATCAGATATTTAGGGTTTTGAGAAGGCTATCTTTCTAATCTCCCAAACATTTGTATTTGTTTTATGGTTTGTATCTCACTCTTCCCTTCAAGCTTCTCTGAACAGCCCTTTAACTTCAGAACAATCCCAGCTGAGTGACAGAAACTGACTTCAGCTAACCTGTGAGCATGATATAGTGTGTACCCAGTTTGGACCTGGATTAACCATACATAGCCCAACCCAAAGCCTAAGGGTCCACGAATATCCTTTTGGCTTACTAGCTGAAGCTCTTAGCTTACCAGCAAAGCATCAGTGTGTTCCCCACACACCCCTAAAACATACACATGATCCAACACCCCCTCCAAATACACTCCAAACGAATACACACCCTTATGCCAAGCTGAGACAGAACATGTGGAACAAGGAAGCAACCGGGTGGGAGATGGGTGGATTGGCACTGGGAAGGGGGTGGGGGAGGCGGCAGCGTCGTGGTCCAAATCCTAGCCTGTTTCCTGGACCCAATCCCACAGCCCGGGTCCATATGGACCTGTGCTAGCAATTTTGGTCCAGGTCAAACCCTCCATACTGCAGAGGCTTACTCCCAGGCAAGGGAACAAATTTCCCTTACCCAGATGAGACCTCCTCGACTGCCCCCCCCGGATGCAGCGGAAGCCATTTTGGTTTCACTGCAACGGTAGGGATGAACCATAGGATTGACCTGTCAGTAAGCATGGCCTTTAGAGTAGCCATTTTAATATGAACAGGCTTCTGTGTGTGCTGCAGATTTCTGGATGTCTAATAAGAGCACGTTCCCTCCATACAGGTGTGCTGATGCTGATTCGTGCTCATTTCCTTCCCATTTTCCTCTTCCCTTTAGGGCAGTGAATATCTGCCTTGATTAAGCATCTTTGTTGCTTTCCAATTCACGTTTTCCCCTGCTTGCCATTTACGACTGTGAGTGACTTTTAGATCTGCTGAAATAAGCTCCCAAGAAGAGCAGATGTTATATGCTAGGCTTCTGATTGTTGACCTGGCTTGTAATACTCATTTCAGCATCATCTCATCTTTTCTCAACTTGGATGCCTTATCAGCCACCCTGTAAATGGGTCGTTTCAGTTTTCACTGTGCTCTGCTTTTATTACGGTGTCAATCTTGCTTTGTCCCAGCCCTTCAGCTACAGTGGAGTGGTGAAGGTAACTAATGGTTGCCTACACAAATGAATACATTTGATTACATGCCACTCCTTGTTTTGTTCATTTTCACATAGATATAAGGGGGAGAAATATTTTCTTCAGCCTGATGATAATTTACCCCTTCTGATGGTAATCTGAGCTAAAATGCAGCTCAGCGTGCACGCAATAACAAAGAATTTAGTTCTGAAAGAATAACTGCCAAACCTGTCCAAATGTAGTCAGTGGACTGAAATTAATTTCTGGCAACATTAGGAAGTTCTAGCTACTCCAGACTATGGCCAGGAGTGAAAGAGCTATTTTTGAGGAATCGAAAGGTTTGCACTCAGTTACCCTTTGGGATTTTTGACTGTTTTTCTCCTTTCTTCAGCATCCTGCTTCCTAAACCAGGCCAATGATAAACTACTTTTGAAACTACCCACAGTTTCAAAGCTGATGTGCCATTTGGTGTGAAGAAGTGGTGTTTAAAACAAAGGACTTCAAACATACCGTGGATGTGCAGAATTAATAGCACAACTCTTTGAATCCTGGCCTGTGTGTGTCATTGGCCTAAATCAACATTGCTCCATTTCCTTCAGTGGAGTTGGACAGACCTGTACCCGTCAGAAGTGCTTCGCTGGTGAAGGTTGAAATTCAGCCATTTTGATGCAGACAAACCCAGTGGCGCTCCAAACTGGTCTTTAAAGGATAATGTGAAACCCACTTGTAAAAACATTATATAGTTTGGCTGCACATTGCCTTCGCTACCGGAATGACTCTGGGGGCGAGTGGAAGGGGCCGTGTCACACCGGCTTGCAAGTGCCTTGCACCACTTACAGTGCTGCACCCCCTCTAGGAACACCACTGCTCTCAATTTCGTTCTGTAGCTTTCATGGCCCGCCATAATCCAACAATGTTTCAAGTATACGGGTTTAGACGCCATGCGGTTAAAAGCTTGTATTTTAAATATATCCACCACCGTAAGCGGGTTTCCTTGTAGGCAGCCGCTTGCGGAACAAAAACACAATTAAAATCCAAGTTACTGTCCCAACGTTTCGTTCCGTTCTCGGAACATCTTCCTGGGGAAGGAATCCAAAAGATTCAGGTGGTCTTGTCCTCAGTTGACCCCTTGTTCCATATATCCTAGAAAGCGCGGGAAAAACAAAAGCGGAAGCGGCTACCGGACTAGCCGCTTCCGCTTTTGTTTTTCCCGCGCTTTCTAGGATATATGGAACAAGGGGTCAACTGAGGATAAGACCACCTGAATCTTTTGGATTCCTTCCCCAGGAAGATGTTCCGAGAACGGAACGAAACGTTGGGACAGTAACTTGGATTTTAATTGTGTTTTTGTACCGCAAGCGGCTGCCTACAAGGAAACCCGCTTACGGTGGTGGATATATTTAAAATACAAGCTTTTAACAGCATGGCGTCTAAACCCGTATACTTGAAACATTGTTGGACCACTGCTCTCAAATAATATTGGAGATTTTTCTCAACAATTGTGAAGGGGCCAACCCTATCCAACTTTCCAGTGCCGATGCAGCCATGCCAACAGGGCGTGCACTGCATCCTGCTGTGGGGGGGGCAGTCATGGAGGCCTCCTCAAGATAAGGGAATGTTTGTTCCCTTAACTCGGGGCTGCATTGTGGCTACATCAGCACTGGAAAGTTGGATAAGATTAGACATGGAATCTCAGTTCACATTATCTCTACTATCTCTACTAATGGTGAATCATGCAGACCAGAGAGAAATTGTTGTCCTGGAGAGCTGAATTAGAAATGTAGCATAAAAATATAGTGTTCACATGTTTTTCTGATAATGCAATATAGTTTTCACATGTTTTCTGATAGTATTACATTTAGTAATAGTACATCGTAACCGGTTATAACAGTCTTCGATCCTTCTTAATATTACATTTGCTTTGCTTTTCTGCTATTATAGATCTGCCTGAATCGCCGATGTCAAAATACTAGTGTATTTGGTGTCCATGAGTGTGCAACAAAATGTCACGGACGTGGAGTAAGTATTACGGATCCAATTTTTTTACCGTCAGTCAATACCCATCTAAGCAATAAATCATTCATTGGTTTCATGCTTTGAAATCTATGTATGATTTTTGATAATTTATCTGTCAAAACCTTCTTGGCATGTCCTTCCAGAAATATTTGGTCATGTTGTCCTTATCTTGCTGACAAAAATAGTGGTTTTTGGTTGTTAAAAAATAGAATTCTCTTTTACATTATTTTGAGTCTAAAAATGTATTCATTAAGAGCTTCCTATATGTTTTTCAAATATAATGTGGATTCTTTCTGGCCATGGTTTTGAATAACAAGTCAATGAAGAGCTGGAAAATGTTTTTAGAAATGTTATTCTTATAATCAAACAAGCAACACCTTGTTGACCACACAGTGTATGAAGGTTATATGTGATGCATGTCACTCCAGCCATGTCCCCAAAACACCTAAAAGACAAGTTTGGCTACCTGCTCTATGCACAAGCTCTGTGCATCTCTCAAGGTTTTCAGGTTAGCTAGGCCTGGCCCAAGCATCTGAGCAGTGTGTCAAATGCCACCCCCCCCTTCTGCAGTGCTTTGCTGTGCCAAATACCATCTCCCTCCCCAGTGGTGCACTAGCAACTGCCTCTGCTGGATTCAAAAATGAAGAGGAGAACAGAGTGGCGACTCCTCTCCTCCTCAGTTCCACTGTTCTTGTACAGACCTCCAGAACCTAATATGTATGGATGGATGTACAGGACTTAACCTGTAGCCAATAAATAATGCAGGTAGTGCTATAGGGGGCAAGTGTTCTCCCTGGAAAATTAACCCCTCACCATCAGATGCATGATGGGTAGCTATGAGAGTCTTTTTTGTTGTGGCTCCTCAGATAGTCTTCTGAAAGTGGTCAAGCTAGACCCATTTGCTGCTCAGCTTTGGGCAGGCAGCAAAAGCTGTCTTGTTTCAGTGGGCTTTCTAATTTGCTGCTGTTCTACTGTTTCCTAACTTCAGTTAGGGCTTATTGTACGCTTCTTTAAGCTTAATTTTTAATTGGTGTATTTTGGGGTTTTGCTTTATTTGTTTTTTATTAGACTGCAGCCTTTATTACTGGAATTGAAGGGCGGTTTATAATACAAATGCTGGAAATCAAATAAAAAATGCCCTGTTTTGTTTACTTTCAATTATTCTTGCCTAGTAATTGATTGATTAACAGGGCTCATTTTCATGCAGTGTTTTCCATGTTCATATGCATAGGTGTTTTCATTTTTTAAGGTCTGCAACAATAAAAAAAATTGCCACTGTGAGGCCCACTGGGCGCCTCCTTTTTGTGACAAGGCCGGATTTGGCGGCAGCATTGACAGTGGGCCAGTAAGACAGTCTGGTAAGTAAATGACTTACTCCAGAGCCAGCTTTACTATGAAGAAAAAGCTAAAAGGTGTAGTATGCTTTGGACGCCAAGTTACAGAGGGATCCAATTTTCATGTGTTCAAAGTCCATTTCTGTGTGCATTTAAAAAAGATGAGTTCTTGTCAAGAATAAAGGGGCGTCATTTTTATTTTTCACCTCAGGTGCAAAAATGTCAAAGGCTGACTCTGCCTGACACTTTTTTTTCACTCCTTTGGTAGACAGTGAAGTAACAACAGGTTGTCCATTCTCCCACAGAACCTTTCCTGAAACATCGCTTTCTTCACATTTCAGTGTTGCCTGCTGCAAATATACCCTTCCTTACCCATCTTCATTGCACCTTTATCAAGCTGTTGTCTCTCTTCACCTTTGTCCTCTCTGCTGGTTCATATATTACTTCAGTCAGCTGTCTTGTAGATTACAATTGTCATTTGAGTGGTCTCCTTATGTGAGCAATGTAACACAGGGGGAGAAAACCCAAGCAAGATGAGGAATAAATTCTCTTCTCGGGGAACATGCCATTTCTGTAATCTGCTCAGTTTCTACTACACTGTAGTATCAATTGTTGTCATTATTACTAATAGAAAACAATTTATCTTCCACTGGTGGGGAAGTAAAGTGTTCGTCAAGCTAATTGCAAACGTGGTTAAAAGCCGTGCTTTCTGCAACCACATAAAAGGCATTGTCTTGGAAGATTAGTGTTTTAATTGCTGTTTCTTGCAGTCAGAACACCTTTGTCTTTGTGTACTATCATGCATTATAAAACAGCCCCTTAATAGAATTTTTACAGAGAAAACGTAGGGTCACTTCTCATAAAATGGCTGCCACGACACAGGGATCAGTTGAAACGGCCTCCACAGACTGGCTATCAATGAAATTAATCATCTTTCGTAGGGTGCCTCTCCACACAGATCAAGTCGTGCCCCAGATAGATAGAGGGGGTTTAAAGCAACCTCCAAATGGTTACTGCTTCATAAGAAGCATCCCTAAGGTTAATTAATGTGAATGGATTAATTGTCAATGTTTCAGTTCTGGGAAGCTCTGAACTGTGTCAGTCCTCAGGACCCTCAACTTTCAGTTTTTCTGAACTCTGTGATTATAACCAGTAGGCAAATGTTAGTACATATTATTTCACTACCGTTGCATTAGCCTCTGAAAACTTTTTCTACCTTTGTTCTGTCTGCTCCTCTATTACATAAGATTTGATTTTCCTCTTATAGCCATATTCCTTGCACTGTAAAAGCATCTGGCTTAAAGCCCCTGTAAAAGCCTCTGTACTTCTATGTTAACTGATATGAAAGTGAATCAGGCCTACATTTGCATGTATAGGTAGTGATGGGCTTGGAAATGGTATCACTTTTTGTATGAATAGTGCTATTCAAAAGTAAATTAGATTGCATTTACTGCATACAAGTTCCTCTAATGAATTGTAATGCTGAGCTTGTGACATCATAATAATTTCCATAACAATGAAATGGCATTACAGTTTCACAGCAAGATATAGCTGACTAAAAGGGGGATTGTAAAAGAGAAAGGCCTTATTCAAACACACATCTCTGCAAAATAGGGTTTTTTTTTTAAAGTGTCCAGGAGTTGAGTGAGTGAATGTAGGCCACAGTTCTAAGCTCACTTATTCTAGAACAGTCCTGATTACTCTTTTAGGACCAAAACCCACATTATAGCTTGATTTGGTAAAGTTCTTGGACCATGCTTGTAAGGCCCCGTGGAGGTTAAAAAAATAGGAAATTCTTCTTTTCTCTGTCATGGTCACTTTTTCCAGATGCAGCCTCTTTCATATAGATGCTTCATTGTAAAAAATAATCTGCTAACGTTAATTGACATGATCCAGTTAACAGTTGACTAACAGTTTTAAATCTCATTTATTTCAGTGGATGAATTCAGCCTGTATTAAATTTGCAGCTCAATCCTATCCTTTTCCCTAGGCTGGCGTTTCCTCAAAGTTCTCCCTGCGAGTGAGGCCCCCCAAAATGGCCCCCGCACTTACCGGGGCTTGGGGGAGAATTGGGGAGGCCTGCACGACCCTCTGCAGGCCCCCCCCCGATCTTCGGATTGCTGTTTTGCAGCAATCTTTGGGTGCTTCCAGTTTTCGCATACCTTTGCCCTGTCTTCTAGCTATATTGAACGGGGCTGACAGAGAGAGAAGAATCAGGTGTCAACAGCACTGCGATAGCGCTTAACCTGAGGGCAACGCTGAAGAATGAATATCTCCAATGTCAAAGCTAAAGCTCTTGGCAGGATTATCACATTCATTTAAAATGTTTCACTTGTACACATAAAAATGAAATGAATGTGATAAGCATATGTTGATGCATCTAATGCGTTTGTTATGCAATAGTATACTAGAAGAATCTAAACTGTAACAGGCATCCTTGATCATAGGGACATGCACCTGGAAGCAGAAACCAGTAGAACAAGCTTAGGTCAGATGTGCAGTTCACATAGGCATGGCTAGCATTTCATTACTGTAACATCACGTGATAGATTGCCTTTGCCAACAGACCATCACAGCTATAATACTGCAAAGAGATCTTTGATATAACCTCAAATGCAGTTGAATAGTCACCGCAGTCAGCTGCCAGTTATCAACTGTGCAGAATCAAGGGTAGGAAAATCAAATTATGTATGTGCATGGGTGAAGTAGCACTTATTTGCAAGTAAATACATTTAGGAGAAACATGCCTCTCATGGAAAAAGAAAATGTACTGCAATCTGAGTGCAGTAGCTAGAGAAGAGAAACCAAATTCATGTAATTCGTAAATTGGAGTGCATGCCTTCATTTTCTGTTTTGTTTTTTTAAAAGAACTACATTTCAAAATAAGACATCACGGTGCCTTTAGCAGTCTCTTTGCTATGACAAGGCTGTGCTTTGTAAACCACAAGAGACATTTCTGGAGGAGTTAATTGTTTTGCCTTAACACTTGGCTTTAAACATAAACCCTTAATAGAGTTGTTTGAATGATGATTTTAGTAGTTTTCACATGAAACCGTTAAAAGATTTGCTTAATAAAATAAAGGCCATTTATTGTAGAAAAATACAGCATGCAGCTTGAGTATTCTTTAGTAACTTGATGAATTTCACACAAACCACATGTGCCACATTTTCTCAACAGCTCTTCAAGCATGAACCTCAAATAATATGCAATAGAGTTGCTATGTGAAGATAAGTTATTTCTAACTACTTATTTTAAGTTCCAGCCAAGAGCTTTAGCTTTTACATTGGAGATATTCATTCTTCAGCGTTGCCCTCAGGTTAAGCGCTATCGCAGTGCTGTTGACACCTGATTCTTCTCTCTCTGTCAGCCCCGTTCAATACAGCTAGAAGACAGGGCAAAGGCATGCCTGGAGGGTATCAAGATTGCTGAAACTCAGGGGCCAATGTTGTAGTTGTCATTCCCCCATGGCTCTATCCACCTCCATTCCAGTAATGTGGGGATATAAGGATCAAATGAGAAGTATGGGTCCGTGCTGGAAAAGTCAGTCCATTAGCAGAAGTTGGACAATTGGTGGTGATGGTATCAGTTTTGGCATGTCTCTTTCATTAATCTCACTCTCCCATATAGTATCGCCTCCCCACTACTGAAGTGCCATAGGGTGGAGTCATGGGGGAACAGCAGTCATGTTACTGCCAATCAGCCCTTAGTCAGATTAAAACCCAAAGATGTCATTTTTATTCAGAGTTTCCCATACCACTGCCAAAAGCTAGACAATGCTACTTTTCACTAAACAGGTCTGTCACTACTTTTGGTTTCTTTTTTCAGATAACAGAAGTTTAATAATAGGGCTACTCATAACCACCCTGTGCCTTATAGTTGCTGGGTTACTTATGTACATCAAAAGGAAGGTCTTGATTAGATTGTTCCTTATAAATAAGACGACAACGATTGAGAAACTAAGGTATGATATTTTCTTAATTTTCCTCTTTTTTTAAATAAAAGCAAGTATGGCAACTAGACAAACCATATCATCCTCACATTTCGAAATGTGCTTTTTATCATGTTTCTTTTAATATTCATTAAAAACAAACATTTCAGTTTGTTCAGTAATTAAGGGGACTGCAACGGAATGTCTACCTCCACAGCATGTATTGCTCCAACCAGTGAAGATCAACAGGTAGCATGTAGGTTAGTGGGAAAAACTGCACAATTGCCATTGTGGTTTCCAAAACAGAAACATAAGGAAGAATTTGTCACTGGCACAGGAACAGCTGACACCATGAGCATATTTGGTTGCTTTCAACCAAGGCTTGGATAACAGTGCTATTCTATCAGGGATATTGTAGTTGTGGATTACCTGCATTGGCACGGGGTTGGACTCAATGATCTTATAGGTCCCTTCCAACTCCGATTCGGACCATGAGCAAGGCTGTGAATTGTCTCCTTCAACTGAGTCCTGAAATACTACTGGACCAGAAAGCTTTTCATTGGCTCCACTCTCCTTTTCCAGACTCTTCTTCTGGGCTTATAAAGGAACAAGATCCAACAGCCCAGGAATTCTTTTGGTATCTTAGGGCCCCCTCACACTAACTTCACACTGTGGAAGCTTTTGCTTCATTTTGCACTGCTTGGGTAATCTCAGGGGCCCCAAGTCACAAAGGAGGATCCAGCATTTCCCCAGTTTCTGTAAGGAGTGACACTAGTGTGGAAAATAGCCACAGTGTAGCTCAGCCCACATGATGGAGCATTGACGAAAGGACCCATCATACAACTAAAAGGTAACATGAGAAGGGGCCCTTACTGGAGAAGTATAGGCTTACCAGATCTGCAACCGGGACAAAGTGCTAGACCTTTAGGAGAAGGAATGTGGGCAGGTGTAGCTTGTTAACGCTTAGAGCACAATCCTAGGCATGTCTACTCAGAAGCAGGCCCCATTGTGTTCAATGGGGCTTGCTTCTGAGTAGACATGCCTAGGATTGTGCTCTAAGCGTTAACAAGCTACACCTGCCCACATTCCTTCTCCTAAAGGTCTAGCACTCTGTCCCGGTTGGAGATCTAGTAAGCCTAGAGAAGTAGAACCTGTAGTGTCAGAAGGGGGAAGGTTGTTAATGACGCAGCAGCTCACAAGGGGTTTCAGTGTGGCTCCATTGCCCTGTGAACTTCCAGGGAAATGAAAGAGTTACACTGTGCTGCTTACCTGAACCAATCCATAGATGGGGGGCCATTGCCAGACCACCAAAGATTGTGATGTCCACCAAGCATGAGATTGCCGGAGGAAAAAAAACAGCGCTACTTCTTCCTAGGATGCTTCTCACATTGAGCCAAAGACCACAGGAAACTGCTGTGTGGACACAACTTAAATGTTGTTTTAGTTTCCTCTTACTTTTTTCTGTTAAGCAATTAAAAAGTAATGAAAATTTGCCTTCATTTGAGCCTGCTTGAAATGCTGAAATATTGGATAGCCTTTTGTCTTCACTCCACCAAACAAACCACAATATCCATAGTGGAGGTCATTACTGCTTAAACACCAGCTTCATTAGAAGAGTCTCCTGGGTGTTGTAAAGCTGCATTTTCAGAGATTGCAAGAGCTAATTTAACAGACTAGTAGCTCCCAACAACAGCAACAAAAAATCAATATTTATTTTTATCCTTGCAAGTATGTTAGGTGGATTTTACTTTCACTGTTGACTGAAGAAAGTAAAGATAAGCAAGTCCTGTTGAAGTGTAACTCTGAACTGACATTTTAAAGGCAATAGCTACCTTCGTTTATACTTCTGTTTCAGGTCTGTGAGTCCAGCAAGGCCTTCGAGTTCATTTGAGCCCAATCATATCAATACTGCAGCCCTCAATAAACATCTAGTTAAAAAGCCACATCATTTAAACACACACAAGGTGAGTTCTTACACAAAGTGCCATTGATTAAAACTCATCTTTGTTTCCCCCATGTTTTAAGTATTTTTATCTGAAGTGAAATTATAGAGTATTAATACTAACAAGTGAAACAGAAGCAAAACACCCTAGGCCCAAAAATGCACTTTGGCTTCCAAGTTTTCGACAGATGGACACTTCAAATGATGGAAAGGAATAAATGTATTTGGTCTCTGGATTGCAGCCAGCCATCTCAGACAGGAGCAATGTTTTCCAAGCATCCAAGGATTAGTGTTTGAGTAAGCTTCTGGAAGCTGTTAATTGGTTGTTCTTTGGCTTCAGAAAAGGTAAAGTGGACAAATTAAAAACGAAGTAAGAGCCAATTGAAAACAACCTTGAAATCAGCAATGTTTATATCTATTAGTTATAAGATATGCCTGAGAAGAAATAGAAAGACACAATCCAACCAAAGTTAAGTATTTTAGGTCCAAATTATTTCAGTGGGAGAGTTAATCACCTGCTTACCTCTCTTTCAGTCTCAATTAAATCAGTTAAACCTGAGACTTCTTAACTTGGTTGGTTATGTAAAGCTGCTGTTGACTTGAAATATGATTGTTTTATGGGTCTGCAGAGAAATGATGCACTAAGATTACTCCGATATCAGACAGCTGATATTAGTAACCCTGTGAAGAAACAGGATATACGATGGTCAAGCCAGCCTGAACATTGTTTGCCAGTCCTTTGTGAGCCGCCCTGTCAACAGACTGTTCCCACAAAATTGCTGCCAGTCAACCTTTCCTCTAGGCATGACCAGGTAGGTGTTGTTGATTTTCAGTTCTGTTACCTGCAAAGGTTAAAGACAAACCCAAAGTAGAATGGGACTGAGAGGTTTCCAAATGTAACATGAACAGATTTTTTACTAAGTGTGTTTATCTCCATCTTGGCTTCTTCTTTTTAAAGAAAGATGGAAATTAAATGACAGTGGTAAAAACAGCCCATAGAGAATGAGACTAGTTTTCTCTTCCGCTTAGTGAACTCTCAACCCTGATTTCAGTTTGCCACACTTGCTTTTGGTTTAAAGGAAAGAAAAGGATATATAGGTACAGCAATGATGTATTTTTAAAAATGTAACTAGATACATTAAGATTCCTTTGTACATCTGTTGACACACACACACACACACACACAGAGAGAGGAAGGGAGGGAGGGAGGGGGGGGAGGGAGGGAGAGGGAGGATATAAATAGTCCTTGTATTTTAGGACTTGTATATACCATACGCATATAAGTAACAAGATCTTGTGCTGATATTAAATACCCTTTTCTCTGCCTACATGTAAAAACCTGACACATTTAAACAGTCCTCAAAGTTACTGATCTAAAGCTGAAGGAATAAATCCATCTCATCTATAAATACTTTTCACGCTCTGGGGAAACTGGGTCAGAGAACAGGCCTTGCTGGCACAGAGAGAGCTTAGCAATAATATACATTTGTGGCTCTACAGGCCGTGCTGGCAACACATCAGCAAAGAGCTGGAGCTTATTTTCATGTCTGCATCTATACATTGACCTGATTGTTAAACATAATGGTATTACACATGTCATGGAGTCACCTTTGGTAGAAGCTGCCTTGTGCATGTCAGGGGTGGAAGCAGGTTCTGTTCCTAATGGAACCTTGTCTCCCAAGTGCAGTACTTTATTGGGTCTAATAGAGAGTGAATAGAAGCCATTCACTTTTAGGAGAGAAATCTAAGAGGTATTGTGATTCAGGGACATGCTTAGAGTGGGGGTAAGAACTGCCCAGTGACTGTATTTTGGGGGTTCCGGGTTTTGCTACACCTGAAAGAGGCTTGGTAACTGATAACCACTTCCTCTACCCCATAGGGTGTCATGGGAGATCTTGAGAATTGAACCTGCTTAAGTCTCTTCTAAGCTCTGTTTCTTGGTCATGTCAGAATATGAATACTGTATAATGTAACCCCCACACACACACACACATACACACGTACGCAAATAGGAAAGGCCTTTGAAAATTAATGAATAGTGAGGTTGGGGTGAAAGGATCATTCCAGCCTCGCTCCTCTTCTCTCTCGCTTCTTGACCTCCCCACTCCCAAATTCTTCCCCACATTACATATTCTTTACTTACCTCACGCCCATTGCTACTCTCATTCTTCTTTGCTCCCTTTCCAACAGTTCTCATTCATACTTAGTAGTGTAGAAAAGGTATTCCCCCTCCCCTTGTTTCCCATCCCAAATGGGACCTTGCTTTGGGCCCCATTAGGGCTATGGTGTGGGGAAGAGGCAATGTGTCAAAGGATGTTCCCTGACCCCCCCCCCCCCCCCAATGAGTTCCCAACATTCTGTTTTCTTTGTGGCTTTCAGCAAAACACAAATAGAATGTTGGGAACAACTTGAGAGAGAGACTAACTAAAGGCTTATCAAGCTTGCCAGGTTAGACAAGGAAGAGGGATGAAGACGTTCAGACCTGTTCTCCAATCCCAGTCTCCTATTTCTCCATTCCTACTATCTCATCTGTACAGTACAGTAATTGAAGGAATTGCCTCAAAGGAATCAAGGAATTGCCCCTGTCCCTTCTTTCCTTCAAACCAACTACAGTTTCCTTGCTATAAGGGACTGAAGAATAGGAATGGGAGAAGTAGCAATATTTTGCTGGGACATGTGTAGGCAGGACCCAACACTCCCCTGTCTGTTAACCACCTCATGGACAGTCCAATCCTATGCAGAATTGGGCTGTTGTGCACAGCCACTTACAATAGCGGAAGAGTTCTGCTGTTGTAAAATGGCTGCTGACGGAACGCACAGCGGTCTGTTGGCAGCCATTTTGGGAAGCGCTGCCACAAGAGGCGGCAGCGCTCCAGGGACGTCTGCGGATCTCCCTGGACCCGTTAGAACAGGTAATCCTGACTAATTATCCAGCACCGGAGTATGCGCCTCAGCATCGGAAGCAGTCGCAAATGTGCCGGAAAGCTCGTTTGTGACTACTTGGGAGCAAGGGAGGCCGGCACAGAGGCCAGCCTCCCTTGCTCCGTCACCGGAACGCCCAGTCGGCCGCCAGAGAAGGAAGGTAAGGATCCGGCAGGCGCGGGGGCGGTTTGGCGGGTGAGGGAGGGGGCCATTGGTGTAGCCGGCCCGGCCATATCCCCATCCCTGGGCCAGCTAGGCCATTACACGGCCTCCTCTACTTCCACCAGCTATTTAGCTGGTGGAAATCCGAAGAGGCTGATAGCGCCTGCCCCGGTTTATACTCGGGGAAGGGGACGAGCGTCCCCTTTCACGAGTAGACCTCCGACCCGCTTTTCGACGGGCAGCCCGGGCTCAGGATCTGGCTGGCGGCCTTGGGCCACTGGCCAGATCCTTAGTCAGGATTGTGCTGCCCATCATGTCCCCCCTCAGGCACCTTCTTTCTAGACTGAAGAGCCCCAAACGTTGTAGGCTTTCCTCATGAGGGAGGTGCCCCAGCCCACTAATCATTTTGGTCACTCTCTTCTATACCTTTTCCAGTTCCACTACTGTATATCCTTTTTGAGATGTGGGGACCAGAACTGGACACAGTTCTCCAGATGTGGCCTTACCATCAATTTGTACAATTGCATAATAATATTGGCCGTTTTATTCTCAATCCCTTTTTTAATTATCCTAAGCATGGAATTAGCCTTCTTCACAACTGCCACACCTTAGGCCAACACTTTCATGAAGCTGTCCATCAGAACCCCAAGATTTCTCTCCTGATCCATCACAGACAGCTCAGAACCCATCAGCATATATGTGAAATTTTGATTTCTTGCCCCAATGTGCATCACTTTACTTTTACTTACATTGAAGCGCATCGGCCATTTTGCTGCTCATTCCCCCGTTCCGCAAACTTGGCTACCTCACTGCTTATTCCCAACTCCAGGTCATTTATGAACAAGTTGAACAGCACTGGTCTCAAAACCGATCCTTGAAGCACACCACTTTTCACCTCTCTCCATTGTGAAAATTGCCCATTTACACCCACTCTGTTTCCTGTTCTTCAACCAGTTCCTAATCCATAAGAAGACTCCCTGACTTTTGAGTTTTCTCAGGAGCCATTGGTGAGGGACTGTGTCAAACACCTTTTGAAAGTCACGATATATACTATCAGCAGGTTCACCCACATCCACATGCCTGTTGACCTTTTCAAAGAATTCTAAAAGATTCGTGAGGCGTTCCTGAAGTCTTCTGTCAGGACACTTGAGCTCCTGTTACATCACTACCCAAAGACACTACTAAGTAGTCAACTCCTGACTCTTTGTTCAGGAGTGGCTTCTGGGCAGGTTTCCTTAAACTGTCTTCCTCAACGTCTTCAGTGATCATAAGCCACAAGCTTCTCTCTTGGACTTCATATCATCTGCCTCTTCTTCCAGGCAATGCTGCCTCTTAAACCCCAGCAACAGCCACCTCTCTCATTGCCCCTTTTATTTTATCCTTCAGCCTCTGTGACCAATCATAAGACACACTCTCTCAAAGCTACCGACCACTGGACTATAGTTAAAAGTGAATGAGAACTTTTGAAGATAATTTTGAATAACCAATTAAAAGTGGTCACCTGTTCACCAATCAGAACTGAAGGTTTATGATGCCTTCTGGACCATATTGATCGTCCTGGCACACTTAGACCTCCACTGTTCTGTCATCTTTGAGTAACTGGTGTTCATTACCGTAACTGACACAATTCTGCCTCCTCCCTCCCACAGCACACGCTGTCAGCAATAAAGGTACACAGATTCCACCAGCTCAGTATTAACCATTAACCCAAAAGGTTCTTTCACTGGCGTTGCTAGAGGTGGGGCGGAATGGTAGGCTTTACACAGTGGTAACTCCTCCGTTCCATGGTGGCCCTGCCGACTCACCGTCGGAACCAGTCGAGCGGCGAAGGCAACACACAGGAGACTCCCTGCACTTTGCCTTCGCCGCTCAGACTGTTTCCGACAGCGAGTGGGCAGGGCCACCATGGAACGGAGCGGTTACCGCTGTGCAAGACTTACCATTCCGCCCCACCTCTAGCAACGCCAGTGGGTTCTGTTTATAAACAAAGTTATCTTTTTGCAACCTGTTTACTTTGTCCCACAGAATACAGTGGGGTAGTGCTTCCCAAACCATGGGTCCGTGGCCTGATGTGTGGTGGGTCACTGAGTTGGGCCCACCCCCACCCTTGTGTCTGTTGCAGCAGGCCTCGGATGCACTCTCTGGGCCTCCGTGGACCTCAGAATGCCTCTAGAAGTGACTGGAAGTCACTTCCAGTTTTGCAAAAGTGAATTCTGGTTGCTGCTGGAGGCGTTCTGAGGCCCGCGGTGACCCAGGGTGTGTGTCTTGGGCCCAGCGCAAGAGAACCAGGTGAATCGCAGCAGGGGAGAGATTCACTACAGTGGGGCCATTAATCCAGTAGCCTTTGTCTGTATAGCCCGACCTGGCTTTTATGCGTTGATGTGATAGTATGGTATGACAGAACTTTGACTTTTGAAGTGCGTCAGAGAGAAAGAATGTTGGACATTGGCTATGTATAATATGGTTTCTGTTCACTTAAAATTATAGCCAATGATAAAAGGTTGTCTGTGTGGCTTGAATCTTGGATCCACAAGTAAATTAAAAGTATTCACTTTACTTATATAAACTGTCCAAATAATGGGAGTAATGTTATTGTCATGAAGAAGGCCACAGTTCCTGTTTCCTTAGGCTTGCACGCAGCCACAGCCAAACCTCTCTGAAGCTAGAAGTGTAATTTTCATCTAATTGCTAAGTGTCTCAATAATACTGGGTTTCAGGTTATCTTTTTGCCATTTTCATCTTCAGAAAAGCTGTACTAACTGAAAACCCCCAAGTTACAATGATGTAATAAAACTGAGCACAATTCCCCTTGTGACAAAATATAAGGATTTTTTGTTTTGTTTTTTTAAAGCATCTGTTACTGCTGGAAGCTACAAAAATGGAGGACTCATAATTTATAACCAAGTATAGTGTTTCAGTAATATTTCTCTCCATGTGTTTCAGCTTCAGTCTTGCTTAAACTGTCTGCTTAAAGAAATAATGAGAAGCTGATTTTTTTTCTTCTTGTTGTGAAATTTAGAAAATTTAAAGCTCCCTTACTGCATATTTTAAGAACAGTCTGTACCTCTTAGGGGATGTAGCTACAGACAACCTCAGACCTTTGCAGGTTGATTGCAGCTGTTCATTTACAATTAACCTACTCTTACCTGATAATGTGTTTACACAAAATACATGTTAATTTTGCCACTTGCTAAAGTAGACTATTTCTACTATTTGCAATATGATCACCTTTTTTATTTCTTCATTTCTGACATCTATTTGTTGCATATAAAACTGCCTTGATAAATGGTTACTTGCTCCTATTCTATCACGGAAAAAGTTGCTAAGAGCTCAGAATTAATTTGATCATCTGTAGTGTTACACAGCAGATATGCAGCGCAATCCTGTGTAACCTTGCACCGGTGTAACAGCAGGGTGCAAGTGCACTTACACCGGTGCATCTGCTGTTACACCGGTGCATCTGCTGTTACACTGGTGCAAAGTTACATAGGATTGCGCTGTAAGAGATTTATAGCGCAATCCTGTGAAATGTTTAGACCAGCAGAGCAGTGCTTAGCTGGTCTAGGGTGTCGCAAATGTGCTGCAAAGCACATTTGCAACACCTGGTGAGTAGGCAGTGCCAGTGCTGAGACTGGTGCCAAAGCCAGTGCTGCTCTACTCACCCCAGATGAAGTGAAGCCCCTGCTGGGGAAGGTAAGTTCCCTGACAGGTGGCAGTGATACAGGGGGAGAGCGGAACGGGGCGTTCCGGGAGGATTGGTCGGCCGGGTTCGAAAAGGGGGAATGATTTCTCTACCAAAATCCTATCCTCCTTCCTGGGCCTGCGTACCCCACAACGGGCCTCCCCGCGCCCTAGATGACCTTCCAAATGCAATTTGAAGCTACTTCTGGTTTTCAGCGAAAACCAGAATTAGCTTCAAATCACTGGTGTGACCCCTGGTGAGTGAAAAAACCCTTTTTTCGCCGGCGTGATCCCAGAAGTGCCATCACCGCTGTTGTCTCCCCTCAACTACTTACAGTGTTCCCTAACTTCCTGTAAAGTTTGGGAACTGCTGGTATAAGCCCTAAAAGTTCTAGACCTATTATTGGCTTTAATCATTTGTATAAAACTTCTCACTGGACAAAGTCACTCTACAATTCTTATCTCAATAATTGCAATCCTTTATACTTGAGAAAACTATCAAATTAATTGCTGTATAATTAATTATTAAAATTCTATAATCTTGTATCCTGTTGTAGGAATCATGCAAGCCAAGTCCTCCTCAAAAGCCTTTGCCCGCTGATCCTCAGAAGAACAGAACTGCTCAGTATAATGGTGTCTCTAGAGCAGCTCTCAGGCTTCCAAAACCTGTGCCTTACATTGCTCCTGTCAGGTTAGTTTGGTTGTCCCATTGCATGTTTGTCCCTACTTTTCAAGATAAAACCATTCCTTGCAGCAGGTTGTTAATGATGCAGTTTCTGTTGCTGCACAATGAATATGCTTGCTAATTAATACTGTGAATAATGTTTTTTCTGCCTTGACCCTGTCTTTCATTTAAAACAGGCCTGCACCTAAACATCCACTCCCCGTGCCTAGATCCTGCAATGCTGCCTATATGAAATGACAAGATGAAACATTTTTATCCTGAAAAGTGAAGACAGAAGTTTGCACTATTTTCAACTCTAGTTGGAGATCAATATTTTTATATCAATAGGTAGAATTTTTAATGTTCAACCCCCCCATTATTTTTAACGAACTCTGAGCTACTGCCTTTGGTGCTATGCTGTGTGAAGGTGGGCAGCATCCTTGCTCAGGTACTTGTAAATTATTAATTTATATTGCATATTTATTACAGTGCAGAGCATTGTAGTAGATATTGTTTCACCATAGCTGGGATTTCCTAGGAAGGAAGCCATTTTTCTTACATTTAGGCAGTCTTGAACAAGCCTTCATTTCAGATTTCTCAGTAGGCTGTATGCACTCTTCAAATGTATTCTTAAGTTGGATCTGTCCTTTACAGCATTCTGGCTAGGGCCGAGATGAAACTTGACTGAAATCGAGGGTCTGATGAAATTTCAAAAGTTAGTGGCTGATATTTTGATAGTGGAATCTGAAGACAAAATACCATTGTATAATGAACGTTGGTGGAGTCTGAAGTAAATAAGGGCCAGTTCTGTGGCCCATTCATGTCAGTTTAGGACAACTGGGAGTGTGAGAATCAAATAAAAGTAATTGACTGAATGGATAGGTGTATCTAAGCTGAGATGTTGGCCCAGAGTATTATGTAATGGTTTCTGCATGAAAACTCAAGATACCAAATGCTGGAGTCACTCCTCTTACAACATACATGCTTACCCTGAGCAATCAAACTTTTATATTGCTTGCTGTAAATGGAAATGCAATATGGCAAAGTAGTGCCCAGACGTGGATATAAGGGTTCTTCTGTTGATACTTCAAGAGGTGGTTGTGGACACTTTGTTGGACACATCACACTTTGTTGCAGTCCATGTGGTGGTTTAGGAAAAAAAACTCTTCCCCCAGTATAGTGCAGTCGTGCTGTACATGTCCCTTGTGCTGTGCTACTAGAGACAGGGAAGAGGTGAACCTGTTTACAGCTCTCTGGATGCAGTACTGTATTGCCACAGAGGCCACAATGACAGCCCAATCCTGACAATCCCAATGGGCCTCCTTGGATTTCCCAGCTATTTAGCTGGTGGAAGTAAGAGAAGGCCGTGTAACAGCTGTGCTGGCTGGAATGGGGACACCATCCCTGCCCCCTCCAGGCCGGCTCGGTCAATGGCCCCCCTCCCTTGCCACCCAGACTGCCCCCGCGCCCATTGGAGGATCTCTTACCTGACTCCAGTGGCCGCAGGGGCGATCCGGCGGCAGAGTAAGGGCTGCCGGCCTTGTGCCGGTGGACCTTACTTGCGAGTCGTTGCAAATGTGCTTTCCGGCACATTTGCAACGGCTTCCGGTGGCATAGCGCTCACTCCGCCACCAGAATTTTCCACAGGATTGCGCCATGAGGCAAAGAAAGATGAGAAACTTACTGGTAGCAAAGGTGGGGCCTAATGACACTGTTTCCTTTACAGTTGACAGTACTGCTTGTACTGCCACATCCACTACAAGTCCATTTTTACTCATTGCTGTACCAAGAACTGGTGCACTTGCCCCTAAGCAATGTGCAAGTCTACATTTAAGCAATGGCTACCCCTAGTGAAATGTGTAGACAGATAGCAACTGCTTTGGGGAAAAGATTGCAAATATGTAATCCAAAAGTCTTTAAACTGTTGCTTATACCAGAGGTTCCCAACCTAGTGGTATGCCCTAGGGCCTAGAGGTATGCAGACCACAGGCTGGTGGTACTTGGGCTGCCGGCTGCCATTTCGGCTGTGTGGTGCTATGTTGGAGCCCAAAAAGCGGTTGCTCGAGCTCAGGGGCTTCTACCTCTGGGAATGGCCCTCCTGCCCGCCCCTGCGACTTATGTCTGTGCTCCAGCTCAGCTGCGAACCCAGAAGTAAATGCCGATGACGTCATCAACACTCACTTCCGGTGGTACGTGGCAGGCCAGAGGCCTGCGAAGGCGATACTCACAAGGAAAAGGTTGGGAATTTCTGGCTTATACCATCTACAGCTACCATTCTGGTTCAGAATGATCAGTATGAAAGAAAAGCTTTGTACCAATTTTGAGTTTTATATACTGATCCCACAATCACCATTCTCATTTTGATGGGAAATCCAGCCCCGAGTATCTGGTTTCCGAAGTTAATTTCATAGAGGGATTCATTCAGTTCTAGTATTTGTTCTCCTGGATCAATATTCTGATTCAAAATCTAGTGATCTCACTAAATAGTGATCTTCACCCTTTACCCAAAGGTAAAGGTCGCTGTAAGTCTTCACGATTAGATGGTGACGGCGGCAATGGCAGGTCCAGGTTTGCACCGCTGCCAACTAAGTAAAAAAAGGGTTTTCGACCCCATCTGTGGCGGCATCGAGAACCTGGGTTTTGCGGAGTCCCCAGCCACCACCACCGGATAAGTCCAAGCCCCCTTTTTTTTAACTTGGGTGGCAGTGTGAACCCGGCACTGCCTCACCGCTGTCCTGACGTCACCACCAAATCGCCACTCCCCTTAAGGGAAAGACATCTCAGTGCGGACCTTGGGGTCACGACCCCAGTTGAAGACCACTGCACACTAGATGTAAACAAACCTCTGATCAAATTACAGAAGTACAAACCATTTTGCTCTTATAATACAGTGAAGCACCCTGATATCTGCCCATAGCTGTTTATCCTGTCTCATTGTACTGTAATGAAGACCTGCTATAGCTGTTTGAAATTACAGTAGCTGAAAGCCTGTACTTCAAGAGAGTGTAGAAGTTTTCAACATTTCTTAAGTACTGTACTGAAAAAGTACTGTATGTTGTACAACACTATTTCTGTATTAATTCAGGTATCTGGCTTTGCAGTATACTTTTTTTTGGGGGGTGCTGTAGTAAATTAGTTTCAGTCAGTCTAGCACAAGGTACTGGCCTTTTCCTGTACTGTGGTGCAATAGATCATGTGGCTGCACTGATTATGGGTATTTGCACACCTCATCAATATGTATCCAGCTCAACGAAGTATCAGTTCCATAAGGGCCAACTTTTTTAAGTTAAGGAAGCAAAAGGCAGAATATTCATCCAGGTGGGGAAGATGACAGTTCTTTTGAAGAAATGATAATTATCCTGGCTGTTCTTTTGCTATTCAGTCACCATATTTACACATTACTGATTTTAGAAATCATTAGATCAGCCCCTGTTGGGCCACTTTTATGCAAACAAACAAAAAACACACCCCTCCAAAGTACTCAACAACACATTCAAAACAGGTTTTACACTTACATTTGACAAAATATGTCAGCCTTCAAAATAGGCAAAATATTTTTTACTTCTCTGTATATTAAAAAGCTGCATTTTACACTTTATTGCTATAATGTATTCCATAGAACAGGTGAACTCTTCTTCTAAGGTTTTGTTATCCTCCAGTGGGTTTCCCCCTACTTAGCTCTACAAGCTTTTGTGCATTTAGAGGTGGTAAAACCCTAACGCATTTATAGACATATAAAGTCACAATGTATCTTACAATGTACTGTAGGCAAGATTGTCGTATTACATAATACAGTATTGACACCACCACCACCCCCGCAAACTATTTTGGTCTTTGTGCTCAATAAAACTAGGGGTAGGAAACAACAGCCGCATGTTCTGTTCCCTTCTACATTCCTGATGCAATCTGAGGCTATATTATCCATCATTGAAAATGCTTGAGTGTAACACTTACCTGGGAGAAGTCCCTTTGAACTCAATGGGGCTTACTTATGAGTAGACATGCATAGGATTGTGCTGTGAATATGTGCCTTTACAGTATATTAAAACATGGACTCACACATACAGGAACACGCCTAAAGTCTCCAATATGTGGATTAATTTATAAAGTATTATGATCTTCCCAAGGTGGAGAAGCTGTATATTGGACTAAAATAAAATAAAATACAAAGTTGATTCTACAGCTGTTCAGATGAGTTTTGGAGGGCCCATAGCCCATTATAGTAGCACTTTGCATGCAGCATTTCCAGCTATTAAAAAAAAAATCTTGGGTAACAGAACTAAGGAAGACTTTTGCCCCAAGATCTCTGCCACTAGATGAACCAAGGGTCTGATTCAGTACAAGACAGCTTCATATACAAAAATGCCATAGTCACATCGTAGTCAAATTGCCAAGTCAGGCCTTTGGTCCATCTGTCCCAGTATTGTCTACTCTGACAGTCTAGTTAACTGAGATCCTTTTAACTGGATATCCCTGTAAGTGAACTTGGGACTTTTAATATGCCAAGCAGGGGTGGCTCATCCATGAAGGTGATATGGGTGGCAGATTAGGGGGTGGGTGGGATGAGCCAGCAAGCAGAAAGCAAATCATCTGCCTCTTTACCATGCTCCTTGCACCATTTCTTCAAATGCGGAAGTGCAGGACTTCCAGTTTGATTTACATTCACACAGTCACTTTAAATAAAACTGGAAGTCCCACATATCTGCAGCTGAAGAAGCCACACAAGGAGCATTATAATGGGTTTTTCTTTTCTGTTTTGGAGTGCAGAGGCAGCAGTGGCAGACCTGAGACAACATCAGGTGGCATTCTAGGTTGCGCCACCCCTAGAGCCAAGCATCTGCTCCAACTCTGAAGGGCTTTATATATTTCAATATGATGAAATTATCCCTGCCAGCTTTAAGTCCTTATAAAGCATTGACAATTTAATCATCGCACCAAATGTGTAAGAAAAGTGTGCCTGTGCAGTGTTTCACATGGTTGGCATTTCATTTAAACCAGGTTGCTTTGTTTACACATGTAGCGTTAAAACAAGGGACCAGCGCCCAGGTGGGAACTGCACGCATTTGCTGACATGTAATGTTTACTAGCTAAAAACCATGTTCAAATATGAAGCCACTTCTTTGGAATACCTCATGACAAAGTTTTCTTACACACCACTCATCGCATTTAGAATTTGCTTCTCAAAGCCAGTCCTCCAGGGCTGGATTTCATCAATAGCAGAGATGAGCAACTGACCCATAAATGTAAGGGGAAGAATCTAGAGTGGCCCAGGTGGAGCCCAAACACAACTCCCTTCCACCTCTCGTTCAGCATCTTATGAAACAACCTGATGCTTCTGATCATTGCAAATGAGAAGTAGCCCTGTTTCTTTTTCCTTCCTCCCATTTATCAATACTGAGACAATTCAGTGCTGGCATTGTTGGTACCCTCATTTCAAGCCTGCTAAAAAAAAGAGTCCACACATTCTCTTTCTTTGCATCGTCATAACGTTGACAAATAATTTGTTCCATATTATATATTGTTTCCAATTCCCAGACCTTTAGTCATCACTTGTCAGCACAATGTGCTAATATCCAAAAAGTGCTCTGTGCTTCTTCAGGCAGAGGCAGAACTTGAAGACCTTTGATCTTTTTCCAGTAAGTAATTTAACTTTCCCAATTACTGTGCCCTGTATCTAGGCAACCACAGTAGTCATATGCTTATGAATAAACCAAATAAATATATCCACATCACAAACAAAACTGATAAAGCAAGAGAATCCTCTTTAGAAAACATTTCAGCTCCTAAAGCTTGCATACATATGTGTGGGTAATTACTGATGCCTTAATTTCTAAGGCATTCTGGAAAATGTTAATGCAATATTTATGCTAAGTTAGGACAGTTACAGGATTCAACTTTTTTAGATTGTGTCTTGCTTGGGAATCACCCCACTCCTGGGACCAAATGTCTTGCCCAAACTCAACTTCTCCTCCTAGGAGCAAGTTTGTTCCCTTTAAATAATGTCAATCCGAAATGCTCCCTTAAATGCCCGCTTCGACTGACCAACACCTCAATTAGTTAATGCTGTGTGTAAAAAAGCGCCAAACTCAGATGGACCATTAACCCAAATTTATTGCTTTACAGCATCCCTTATCTCCAACACCATAAATTATCCCAAAGCAGAAACCCTTCTGCAAAACAGTCCACCCAACAGTCTATCTCCCCCAAACCGGGCTCTTTCAGCTGGTGTCCAGGCAGGCAGCAGACTGGTTTCTTCCTTTCTCCGTCAGCTTCCTCCAGTCTCTGGTCCAAGGTCACCAGCTCAGCAGTCCTTTGGCTTCACAGAGCGTCCCGTAGCTCCTCCCAGCATGGTAGCAGCATCCCGTCCTCTGTCGAAGTCCTTCAGCAAGCTAGGATGAGAGAGCCCTCAGCAAGATGGTAGAGCAGCAAGCCAGTCCTCAGCAAGATGCTAGCTTCCTTTTATACTAAAAAGCCTTCATTAGTTCATTATGGATCACAGCTGGAGGCTGCAGTCCAAAGTCCAAAAGTCCTAATTATTAGTATCACCTGGGGGGCACACCCTGCATGGGCGGTAGGTGTGCCTCCACCCACTCAGTCCTGGGTGTTAACCCCTTGCTGCCCAGTCCTGTCAAAGTCCTGTCAAAAGTCCAAGTCTTCATCTGTTAACTCCTTGCTGCCCGGATCTGTCAACAAGGGTCCACTGCTGACACCACATTTGGCTCCTGCCAGTCTGCTGGATCTTCTTCCACTACAGATTGGATTCAGCATTTCAGGTTAAATATAAGACAGGTGCTTTTGGGATCCTTTAAACGGCCTTTCATGCATCTTGAGTAGTTTGTTGTTTTTCTAAGGGCATCTTACCACCACACCCCACAAGGTTTTCAATGTTTGACTGTCATTCAACAGGAAATCCCTACTTCTTATTAAAGTAGCTATCACATTTTATTTTATTTAGCAGGAATCCTTGTTAGTGATTGCAGAAAGAAAAGGTTATTTTTTTGTCAATTTCCTTTTGTTAATGTTCCTTTTATTTTGGTAACACACATTTCTTCTTCACATAACTTTCTCTTTAGCTGAAGCAGTACTGTGTAACAACATAAATCTTCTGAGCATTCTCTGTTATCATGCTACAGCAGACACCTTAGCATACGGTAAAAAGTGTATATGAGGAGCATGACCTTCCTAGGCATATGTCAGTTTGCACTGGATCCCAATGCAAGTGCACTGTGCACAAAAGAGCTCAGATTGTTTGGGATCAGATATATATCGCAACATGAGCTGCACATGCTCCAACCAATCTGATCCTGATTAGCACTACACAGTGCAAATAAAAATGTACATTTCTGTCCAACTGTATCTGCTGCCTGTATGGAGTTATTGCCTATGGGTTATTCAACTATTTCTGGATTGAAGTCATTTATTCTAATGGAGCTACACAAATGACAGCAGCCACTGCTATTAATTTATTCAGCACTTTTAACACTCTTTCCCTCCAAACAAGTATATGAAGTAAAATGCCATGGGAAATAAAACACAGGAAAAAATGAATACAATCAATTCAGAAAAATTACTAGATCATCATCATCAGTAAATGTAATAAAATAGCTCATTTTATTCCTGGTTATGACAAAATTTATCATTCATGCCCAAACTGTAGCTAAGGAAGTAAGTTTGAGATACATTGTCAATGCGTTGCTGGGCAGAAAATCAAACGGATATGGGTTCAGGAACCAAATTCTCAAATAGTGACAAATGCTCCAATTCAGCTGAGGATATTCACATATTTAAGCAGGCTTCTTTGCCTGTATCATTTGTTGCATGAGAAGCTGCGGTCATAAATTGGATGCGCATCCAAACGCACACTGGATTGTGCTATAGATGCTATCTATCTGCACTGCAGTGCTTTCAGCAGGATAGAGATTCTAATATGCACCCCCATCCAAGTTCTGGCACTAGTCTGTTTAAAGCATGAACATATTTGGATGAAGGTGAAAATGAAGAATTAGTGTATACCAGCAGGACGACTAAACTAAAGATGCAATATGCTAGTCGGCATGTCATAAGAATACACATTTCTCATTTTATTAAACCTTATCTTTGAGAGGAAAGAAGGGAAACCCATGGTTCCACAAAGGATTACAACATGCCTTTTAAATAAGATGACTTTAAAGTTGAGTGCACTATACGCTTGCAAATGCATCTGTTTAGTAGCCCTTGGCAAACATTAGGTTTTCCGTAGATTTCAAAGAAGCTTGCTTTCTCTTGGCTATTTTTGTATATACTGTATCAGCTTCCATGCAGAGTTTAGTACACTGTAGGAAATGATGTTAAACTGCTTATTGTGGTATCAGCTAGAGGAATCTCTTGTTGTCAAGTCAGAAAGGGGATGGAACATGCAGCATATTAAACATTTTTTTTCTAAATATCATCCAACAACTGCAAGTGTGCATGTCTGAAATGTACATAATGTTAAAGCATGTATGAAATCAGTGAAAGTTACATATAGTTTACTGTCAGTAGAAATGATCTACAGAGAGTTTTGCATACTTATGCCCCACTGAAGCCAAAGACACACAGAGGAGCCTTTTAAAGCCCACTGCACTCAGTTGGACTTATGGCCCAATCCTATGCTTCTGAAATGCCAGTGTAACACCAGGTACACCAGTGCAAAGATGGCGGAAGCGCCACCGCCAGCAGCTGCTGCACAGAAGCCAGTACAGCAGCCGGAAAGATGTGTGCTACTGGCAGCAGGGCACAGACTGGCCATTGGCACAACCTTGCTAGCAGAGCAGCAGGAAAGGGGCAGGACGCGGGACGGGACAAGGTGGAGCCGATGGACGCTGGATCCCAAACCCCCATCCTGGACCAGACACGCCCCCAGAAGCTCCTCAGAGCTATGCCAGCAACAGAGCTGCCATAGCTCTGAGAAGTCCTATAGGGGACTATGAGGCAACTGGGATAATCAGGTATTTCCCTTCCCACCCCTCTCGACTGGCCTCTCCAATGGGACGGCATGTTAGATGCAGCAGATATTGTGCCAGCGGCCCTGCATCCCACGCGGCATTCCCACATAGCTTTGGGCTGTTAATCATCTATCTCAAACATACTTGCTTGGGATTAAAGACTAATTCACATGTGCATGTTTTTCACTTTATATTCCATTATTTCACTGCTTACTACTTCATGGTTCTCAGCCAAATATGTGAGCTGTCTCTTCTCTGTTGAAAAGTACTATGTCTAAGTTGATCCTGTACGATCAGATTTTCCTACCTGTGAAGACTTCATCTCATGTATAAATCACTTGACGTTACAGTCAATGAGTGATGAACATGCATATGGAACCAACAGAACCTAGATTCTATCGGAAGCAGCAGTATTTATTTCCAAGTAACTGGGTTCAAGATTAGAATATTAAATATATTTAATTCCTCTGGACTACAAACCACACAGATCCAGAGATGCTCTTCAATACATGCATCAGAGTCGCCATTCTTTTCAACAGAGGGGGCAGATCTCTGTGTATAATCCTTTGCACACAGTTTGAAATGGCTAAGAAAGGTATTTAATGTCAGAGAGCTTTTGTGCCAGTGTCACTGCTTCGTCAGCATGACATCCGTCATATCCTAAGTTCAACCAACACAAAGGGGAGTGGAAAACGAGAGCCCAGGTGACTCCATACTGGTGCAGCCCTCCTAGTAATTCTGACAGCATCCATGGAAATTCAGACACAGCCTACACATCATGGAGTGGTAGGCTGATATTAGTGCAATGTTGGCCCAATGCCAATGTGATGATGTCCTGATGTCAGCTTGACATATAAAAACCAATCACCACACCTACCCAGCCTCAACACCAGTGGCCACAGAAGCGCTGCCAGGGTGAACCAAGGAAGAGGCGGGGACAGGTGCAAGTCCAATGAGAGGTCCTAGCAGGTATGACCCACCCATCCCCTAGAATGAGTACCATGCAGTCACGACCACCAACCACATTGGGAGATGCTCCAATGGCATACCACACCCACATGACACAAGGATGCCATAGTACCGGTATCCCCATAACCTCCAGGAGACTGTGGTGCTGGCAGCAAGGAGGCAAAAGCAGAGAACCTCTAGGAATCCCAGCACCCAGGGCTTATGCCACTCATACACACACACTCCCAAGAAATACCTTTTTGACTACAACGGAACAAGGGATGGAAGATAGATAGCTCCTTGAAAGAGGACAGCCATGTGATATAAATACAAAAGCCTCCCTATGGCAAGGGTTCAAGTCCCCATGAGAGAGTTCACGAGCTAGGAGGAAATCTTTTGCCAGGGGAGGAACTGGAACAAGTTACAAGGGAAGCCTCAACAGCATTCAGGTAAGAGAAGGTGCCAGTAGCACACTTCACAGAGATACAGGCTAGAAGCCAGGCAAGACAGGCTCGAGCCCAGCCAAGGGGCTTGCTTGCTTTAAACATCAATGCACTCAACATTTGCACAACTGGCCAGAAATACCCATGGCAGGAACAAAGAAAGAAATGGAGGCAGATCTAGAACCCACACCAGCTAGTTGCTCTTTAATTACACAGCAGGAGCAGCAGGAGACTGGCACAGGCTCATGGAACATTTAGCAACTTGCATCACCCCAAACAGGCACACCTGGCAGGGCGGCGATAACATATGGACTAATCAGACAACTCAGAGAGGGAGCACTGCATGGCCCAATCATTGGGCTTGCATGTGACACAGAGCTCCTATTGCAGCAGCCCACCCATTTAGCCACATCCACACATATCCCATGCTGCATGGTGGCCCCAGCATGGCTGTTGGTATGCTCCCCCCCCCCAACAACTGGGCACACAGGTCACTGCAGGCAGACAGGCTGTGAGTTTCCCCTGAGGGTCTCCATGGTGTCTTTGCCTGTGAGACTATGCCGGGGGGGGGGGCAAGGAGAAACACAGAGTGTAACAAGGAATAGAATGCAGTATCAGCAGCGGCGAAACTAGGGCGGAGCGCGCGGAGCAGTTGCTTCAGGCGCGGGCGCATGGCCCGCGCCCGCCGCCTCATCTTTACCTCTGTGATCCGCTTCTTCAGCCGTCTTCTTTTCGGCCCTCCCACCCTCCCTGGAGCCCGATCGGCTCCAAAATGGCAAGGAAACCGGCGGGGGGGGGGCGTGTTTGGAGCCGCGCTGCGCGTGCAGCTGCCTCCCTCCACCCTCCTATTGGCTACACAGGGCGCAATGTCGTCACGTCACTTAGGCCCCGCCCTTGCTCCGGGCACCCCATCGGGATCCTGGCCCCTCTGATCAGTAGTAACACATGTTCTCTGGACTGAGATGCATACTTGGTATTTGTTGGGGTGACTGGTACCACCAGAGTGCACGTGCAGTTGTGCCCTGGGAGGGTAGGGCATCATGGTGCAGAGCATTACCTTTCCCTTCCCTGGTGGGGGGCTGCAGTGAAACCCTGTGAGGAATTACTGTTGTGCCCAGTAGCGTCACTAGGACGCGCGTCACCCTGGGGCAAGGGGCGCACGTCACCCTAGTGACGCTACGATATCGCGGCGCGGGGGGACGACCCGGCTCCCCCCCCGCATCGCCCTCCGGACGCTCCGAGGCCGGCCTGGGAGCCAGCCTCGGAGCGTCCGACCCCGTCGGCGCTCCAGGGCCTTCTGAAAGAAGGCCCAGGCAGCGCGTCCATCCGGGTATTTCCCGGATTTTCGCGCATGCGCAGACCCGTTTATCATATGTGGCTCTTACTTAAGCAAGTTTGGCCACCCCGGTTTATAGCAAAGACACATTTGACAATACTGAAGGGTCAGTATCAGGATAGTAGAGCCATGAGACAGATATGCAGCATCAGTGTGTTGCAGCATGGGATGCTCTCCCTTCCTTGGCTTACCTGTGTGGGGGCTCCCCCTGTTGGGGTGATAAAGTACAGATTCCACTTTGTGTGTGTGTGTGGGGGGGGGGTCCTCCTGGGGCAGAGTTCCTGCAATAAATGTTCTGAGAAGACAAGCATTAACAAGGTATCTTGCTATACATGCTGTAAGGGGTAACAGGTTGTTTGTGCCACATGCTCCCCTTGTGTGCCAAGTGTCTAATATCCACAGTTTCCATCACCAAGTTGGGAAGTTCCCCTTTGTGTGGCCCTATGCCACATGCCCCAACATCTGAGTTTTGATCTCCCTAGCAGGTGCTTAAGTACTGGGGTTGGTGTGTTGTAATTGGCTACCATGTGTAGGCTGTATCCTATGCTCTGTCTTGGGAAAATGGGGAGGAGGGGAGATGGCAGTAGGTGAGATTTTTCCAGTGTTTATTTCTTTCCCTATTGTTTCAATAGCTTTTTTAATGCCTGCACCAGTTCTGTCATTGGCATAGAGTTTGGGACATTTCCTTCAACTGGAAGGGGTTGAATATGGTGAACACAGGCAGCCCAATCCGAACTAAATCCCCCCCCCCACCAATGCAGCTGTGCCACTGGAGGTCTCCTCTGGGTAAGGGAACATGTGTTCCCTTGTTGGGGGTTAGCCTCCGTTGCCAAAATGGGTCTCCTTGGGCCTGCACTAGGTCTTTTGCTGGCACAAGCCTGAGTGGACCCGGGAAGGTGGACTGAGGCTGGGAAGGGGGATAGCAGCACTGCTGTCACTGTTACCACCTCCCCCCCAGTCTCTGGTCTCTTGCTGCTTGTGGCAGTGGCACAGCCACACTCTATGGCATGTTGCCTTTTGTGGCAGCCATAAAGCACACTGTGCCGCCAGAAGATGAGTTCCAGTGGCATAGCGGCTCTCAATAGGATTAGGCTCTGACTCATCTTCCCTCCCATGCCTCCACTTTGTTTGGGGGTCTGCACCAGCAGTTGTTGCATTGAAGGTATGTCAGCTCAGTATTGCACCAGCATTCATGGCACACCTGTTGGCGGAACTGGAGCTACTGTCATTGCATTGATGTAGCTGTCATTGCACTGGTGTCCGAGGGCATACACTATATCCTATGTCACTTAGACTGGCATTTCAGAAGTATAGGATTGTGCTCTAGATAGGTTAATAACATGATGCTGAATAGCCAATTTGCCAATACTTTAGCCTATTTGATTTAAACGTACTGTAACCCATCTCAAATCCTTAGGTCAGGCAACATAATAATCCAAATAAATACATAAAAATAATTATTTCCAGAAGTAATGTTGAATATTTCTTTGAAGCCACAGTCACATGTGCATGCTCTGATGACCCTAACTTGCTGGCTAAGAAGTTGAGTGATCTCCTTTTGAAGTCAAATTGGTATTCGTGGCTCACACGTTGGGGTGGGCTAGGAAAGACTCATGGCCACACAGAGAAGATTCCACAATTTTTTGCATACACAAACTTTGGTAACCACAAACGTCTGCTTGTAAACATGGATTAAATGGTGGTGCTAAACTCCAGAATGGTTTCATGTTGAAACAATTGCTGAGCTTGTAAGCAGGATTGCTTGGTTTATAGTGTAACATTTTCCATGTTACACAGAAACCACATCAAATTACATTTAAGATACTAATGGCTCTTTGCTTACAATGAAAGATTTATGATTTTATTGTGAATTCTCAAAATAAAACAAAGATATTGTTCTTAGAGAATCAGAATCATAGCATATCAGAGTGGGAAGAAACCAGAGGTCTTCTAGTTTAACCTTCTATCCTGAAGCACACCCACCAACCCTGCTCTTTTTATAAGAGCTAATGAAATCCATACCAATACATGCTAGAAATGAAGAGCAAATGGTCCACAGAGCAAAAAGCTGGAGTTGACTTTAGCAAGTGCCAAGTCATATGCTATAGGGAATGACAAAAGGGAAATCTACTAGTCAACCTGACAAAGAGAAACATTCTTTTCCAGCCCTAAGTATGGCAATCAGTTAGGCCCTGGGCATGACTGAAGGTAATCTGCTAAGTAGTTCCCAAGAAACATTATTGTGGTTCAAGCTAACTCTACCCCATCTGTCTCCAGTTGCTGCAATTATTGGTGATCCAAAGGTAGGGAACAACACCCAAACCATATACAGTATGGGTGAATAGTTCCATGGGTGTCGACAGGGGGAAGCGCGGGGGGCGGGCCGCCAGGGGGTGTCGCGCGCATAGGGGTGATGCACGACCCCCCACTTACAGTTCGTCGGTGGAGCTGGGCCCGCCCGCCCTTGCGTCCGTTTGGCTCTGAAATGAGCCGAAAACGGCGCGGGGGTGTGTGTTCCGGGCATGCGCGTGACGTCACGCGCGGGGGCGCGTCCTTAAGGGTGATGCGCACCCCCCGCTCCCCGGTGACGCGCGTCCTGGTGACGCGCCTGAATAGTTCCATGCTTGTATTAGATTAGATTAGCCACAAAGCTTCCTGGGTGACCTTGGGCCAGTCACTATCTCTCAGCCCCACCTACCTCACAGGGTTGTTGTGAGGACAAAAAGGAGGGGAGGAAATATGTACACCACTCTGAGCGCCTTGGAGGAAGGGTGGTATAAAAATGTGAAAATAAATAAAAATAAATAAACATTATAAATTCAGCCTATTTCTAGTTTAAAAAAATGCTAACTTGAATCACTAAAAAGATACTGCAGAATAGATTTTGCACCTATATCTGCAGCAGACGAGATCTTCTTTCCATTGACAGCATTCTTCTCCTTCATACACACAGGTGAAATGTTTCTGTAGTTCTTAGTGTACTCAGTTACTTTTTTCTTTGCAATCCTACTTTTCATCTCAATAGGGGGTCTGCATGTGTGACTTTGGACTTATTTACACAGCCAGAGCTGTCCAATATTGTTTCAGAGGTTGTTAACTTAAGATAGATATCCTGAAGCAGAGTGGCTTAGAGACTGACCTATGAGTTGGAAGGTCCCTGGTTCAAATCAGCTATGAACTCACTAGGCAAGCCACATTTTCTCAACCTCAGTCCCCCACTCTGCTACATTGGCATAACAACACAAAGGTGGTTCTAAAGTTTACAAAAATATAATTTATGTGGAGGGCCTTGAACACTTAAAGCACTGCTCCATATTATTACTGTATCAACACTTGGTGGACAAAGACATTTGCCCAGTGCCTGACCTGCACAACTTCTGATGCCAAGCCTGTTTGTTACTCAGTACGATGTACCTAAATGTGAACTTAACAAGACAATGGAGGAAAGGTAAAAGAATGTGTTGCAACAAATGATTACCGTGGGTATTTCTGTCTGGGACTGAAAAGTTCACTTTTTATTCTTATGTTACATCCATTCAGCTATCTTTTCAGCATGAAGCAGGACCCATAAAATGCAATGTGAATTGCCATTAGGACTGAATCTGGTGAATAGAAGATGCTATGTGTTTGCTTATCTTTGCAATAAGAATGGCAACTGATATGTAATTTTTACTGCTGACAACCTGATCCTTGATACATTTTTATGGAAGTTAAGTCCAATTCAGTGAAACCAGTGGGACTTACTTCCATACAATAAGTTCAGGGTTTGTGGTGACAGACTGTTAACCACAGATCATTTAGCACACTATGACCAGGTATTATTGCTACATAAACCATTGCATTAATTTTCATGAACCATACCTTTATAAAGCTTTCAGTTAAATTGCAGTTAGCAAACGTTTTTCCACGTACTACACTATGTAACACTTTGTACACATTTTCTGTAAAATTATTGCAGTATCATGTTAAAGAATACAAACAAATTTCAATAGCTGTACAATCTCATTTCAATAGCAGGACAATTTATTCATTGTTAAGTATAATAAACAGTACACACATCCTTAGTTATGTACTATTTTGTATTTTCTGCAATTACATGGTTTCTTAAGATGGAATAATTTCTTGAGGAAATAAAGCTGATTTTGTTGTTGAGCTGGTGTGGATTAATTAATCTTATCTGGAAGAACAGGTAACACAACCCAACACACATTTTGGTGCCTTAAAAGTTAGACCTATTCTTGGATATATTTGGGGCACTGATTCCAAAAATGCCATCAGTTTTGCCCTATCAGCTCAAGTTTTGGAGATACGGCATAGCCGCCTTATATGCCAGGGGTGGCCAAATTGTGGTTTCTGAGCCACGTGCGGCTCTTTGATGTATAATGTTCGGCTCTCGGAAATACGTTGGCTGAGCTCCTTTTTGCATCACAATATAAAAGGTCAATAAGAAATTTTCAAGCTTTATAATTATTTACCAGGGATAAACCGAGAGTCCACTGGATTAAAACATAAGTTTAATGTTCATGGTGTGTAACATATTTAAGAATTTAAATGCTTCTTAAATATTGTGGCTCTCAAACATTTGAAGTTTATCATATGTGGCTCTTACATGAAACAAGTTTGTCCACCTCTGTTATATGCAGATTCAAGCAGCTTCCTCATGAGGAAGCCATGGAATCTGCTTCCTCATGAGGAAGCTGCTTGAATCAGTATATTAGGTGGCTATGCTGTATCTCCAAAACTAGAGCTGATAGGGAAAAACTGATGCCATTTTTGAAAGCTCTCCAGACCCCAAATATACCCAAGAATAGGTCTAACTTCCAAAGCACCAGGAAAAAAAAAACTTTTTTTGTTGGGCTGTATAAACTTAATAAGTAATATATCTAAAAACTCTTCTCCCCAAAGTGCTATTAAGGTTTTGTTGTTAAAAGCAAGTGGCCAATTGTTAGCACCCGAGGACCCAGAGCACTGGCACATGCACGGAGCGGTGCAGCGCCAAGCCCAATGCCGAATACCAGCAAAGAGCCGGAATAGGAGGGGAATGAGGAAGGAGAGCCACAAACAAGGGAGACAGGAGGGGCAGACAAGCAAACCGGGCTGGAGGCAGATAGCGGCCACTTATGGTGTGCTCCTGAATCCCTGAAGGGGTCTTAGGGAGCCTCAGGGCTCCTAGGAGCCCACTTTAAGAAATGCTAACATACATTATTCAAACTGAATGGTCTGCAAAGTTAAGAAAATGTATGCAATTCTGACTGAAGAAATTGTGCTACTCATTATGAAGAGTAGATAATTGGAGTAGGTATTGATATGAGGGCAAGTAGTCTTGGGCAGTTGATATGTTGGGTGGAGAAACCACAAGGGAAGAAGATTCCCCAATCGATCTAATAATCCTATCATAGCTCACCCACTATTCTGTCCCCAGCAGTGGCCAATGAGGTGCTTCTGGTAAAGTCATAAGCAGGGCATGAAGGCCAGGGCCATTCAGAAGAATTTTATCAGGGGTACAAAGTTTCTTTTGGGCCCCTTCCCTACATAAGAATTTGGCTCCTGGGCCCCCTTTTTCTGCTCCAGGGCCCCCTTTTTGACCCATTTTTCACCCTGGGCCCGGGTACAAATTACCCCCTTAACCCCCCTCTCAGAGGCCATGATGAAGGCAATTGCTCTAACCCCATCTTATTATCACCAGCATGAGATATTGAGAAGTATGCTGTCTCTGAACATGAAGGTTCCATTTAGTAGCCACTGAAAGACCTCCCCTCCATGAAGTTGTCTAAACCATTTTTAGAGCAATTTGAGGTAGTGGCCACCACTAAACCATGCAGCAATGAATTCCCCAAGTTAAACACATGTTATGTTAAAAAGTCTTTTTTTCATCCATCTTGAATTTATTTTCAGTGAATTCCATTTCATTGGATGACCCTGAGTTCTAGTATTTTGAAAAAAGGAGAAAAAATTCTACCAACCCTCTCCACACCTTCAAATGGACTGAGCACTGATGGAAGTAGTCAGAAGCTACTAGTGGTACTTCTAAATTATATGCAAAGGTCTTTGTCAGAGTACGCAGAAAATTTATGGCGTGCAGCCTCCCCAGTCCTTGTCCGCAGCGAAGAATGACACAGACACAGTAGTTTCCACCACCAAAGTCTATTTACATAGCTCACAAGTATATACAAGCAGATAAGCAAGGCAGTCTTTCATCAGCAATGTTGTACAGAGTAACAGAGCAACTGCATAGAGAATTGAAGCCTCAGATACTGGTCCTGGGTGCTTTTTCTTTTATATAGTTGCTAACCAATCAGATTCAAACATTGCATCCTAGTCAGCATGACACAGCACTTTTTTTCTACCACCTTGTTAACCATTTAGTATAAGCATGGTCTCATCTTTTGTTTAATCACTATGACACAGCATTTTTTGCCCTGCATGGTTTTTTCTGTTCATGCTTGTGAATTCCCAGGTTACAATAACCTGACACCCCTCCAATTTACAGCTGAACAGAACTTACAGGAACCAAACCAAGTTCTCTTGTAAGTTTTGCATGTCTTTGTGCACACAATGGTTTTGTCATGAGATCAGCCAAATTGTCTTCTGATGGGCAATAAATTAATTCTATTAACCTTTCTTTTATGGCTTCTCTTACATGACAGTACTTGATGTCTACATGTTTACTTCTACTTTTTACCCTTTCACATGTTACCATTTGAATACATGTTTGGCTATCTTCAAATACAGAGATGGGATGATGTTTCATTTCAAAACCAATATCTTCAAGTAATTGTTTATACCAGGTGGCCTCTAAACACATTTCAGACAAAGCTGCGAATTCTGCCTCTGATGTTGATACTGCTATGGATGGTTGTTTTCTTGCTTTCCAACCTATCAATGCACCTCCAAACATTATTACTAGACCAGAAATTGACCGTCTGTCTTGCATATTATTACCCCAGTCACTGTCAACATAACATTTCAGATCATACCATTTCAGTTCTGGTGAATCACAAGGTTGCAATATTAGACATTGATCTATTGTTCCCTTTAAATAACGAAAGATTCTTTTTACTCCCAACCAATGCCTCTGAGTGGGTTTTGAAGTGTATCTGCTCAAAATATTTACTGCATTTGCAATGTCTGGCCTTGACCATTGCGCTAGATACAACAAGGTTCCAATAGCTGACTGGTATAATTCCTGGTCACATAGATTTTCATTTTCTTCTTCTACTTTCTGAAAGTCTATTATCATTGGAGTTTGCATGCTTTTGCAATTGTCCATTTCAAACTCCTTTAAAAGTTGCTCTATTTTCTTACTTTGACTCAGGATATATCCCTTATCCTGTAGTTTCTTTATCTCAACTCCTAAGTAATTTTTGATTTCTCCTAAGTCTTTCAATTGGAACTTCTGTCCCAGTTGTTTTGCAAATTTGTCAATTTGTGACTGTTTTTTTTTTGCCAAAAAACAGATATCGTCGACAAATATAAGAAGGATGATTTGTTCCTTTTCATAATTCTGTACATACAGACATGGATCAGCTAGGCTGTTTTTAAAACCCATTTTCTTTAAGGCTAAATCTAAACATTGGTTCCAATTTCTAGCTGATTGTTTTAATCCATATATGGCTTTGTTAAGCTTGTATACTGTCTCTGATCCAGTTACTTCAAATCCAGGAGGCAACTTCATAAAAACATTCTTCCAACTTTGCATTCAGATATGCAGTGGTAATATCAAAATGATTCACCTTATATTCTTTTGCAGCTGTTAAAGCTAATGCTAATCTCACTGTTTCTCCTCTCACTGTGGGTACAAAGACTTCATCATAATGAATGTTTTTCTTTTGAGCAAACCCTTGGGCAACTAGTCTTGCTTTATACTTCAATTCACCATTTACTAGCATTTTCTTTTTATACACCCATCTACATCCAACAGCTTTTTGCCCTTCAGGTAATTTTACAGGGGTAAATACATTGTGCTTGTTCATGGCCCTCATTTCTTCATTCATTGCTTCTTTCCACTTCTCCTGCTCTGCCTTAGGCAATTGTAAGACTTCTTGATAACTTTGAGGTTCATAATTAACATGACACACTCTCACCTCCCCTGCTGTAAATCTATCAGGGGGAATTCCTTTAGTCACTCTTTCTGACCTACGCAAAGTAGCAGGTTCTTCCTTTACCGGAACCTCATGAGTTAATGTGCTCTCTAACTTATCAGCACCTGGGGCAATTTGTTGCTGTGGCAACGACTTTTCCTTCTGCAAGGAACCTTGACTGAGAGGAAGAAAAACTTCTGAATTGGCATGTATCCTCCCCCAATTCTCATGCTCTGAAAAGTTTGCTGACCGAGAAATTACAACATTTTTACTACCATCAGTAAAACGATATGCCTTTGAACCAGCTTCATAGCCTATAAATTTCATTTTCCTGGCTTTTGCTTGCCCCTTTCTTCTGAGTGCCTTTGGAATGTGTACCCACGCACTACAACCAAAAACTCTTAAATGTGACAGAGATGGTTTTTTTCCATAAAGTTTGAAATAGGGAGTATCATTTATTGCTGAACTCCACAGCCTGTTGACTAAATAATTGGCAGTCAAAATGGCCTCTCCCCAGTACCCCTGACTCATTCCTGAGTCAGACAGCAGAGAATCTTTCATGGTCTGTAATACACCATTTCTACGTTCTGCAACGCCATTTTCTGCTGGTGTGTATGGGTTTGTTTTTCTGTGGGTAATCCCCATTTTCTTCAGCCACTGCTGGAAATTAGAATTGGTGTATTCTGTACCCCTGTCAGTCTGAACCTGGGATACCTTTTGCCCATAACGTTTTTGTGCCCAAAAAACCCAATTCTTGAATTGTTCAAATACTTCAGTTTTGCTTTTTAGTAAAAAACAAAATCCAAATCTAGAAAAATCATCCACGATACAAAGCACATATTTAGCACCGCCAGCAGATGGCACTAAAGGGCCAATTAAATCAGAATGAACCAGCTGAAAAACTCTCTCAGATATCCTTTCACTTTTCTTTTTTACAGGGAAAACCTTTGACTTTGCAACTTTGCAAGTTGCACAGTCCAGAAAGTTTTTACATGCTTTTACATTCAGCCCTATTGCATGTTCTGGCATTTTTTCTAGCACTTTAAAACTTGCATGCCCCAATCTTCTATGCAATAGGTGCACACACCCATCATGATCTGGCTTGTTTGAAAATGCTGTCTGAGCTGTGATTCTCTCAACTTGAGTTTGCATAACATAAAGTTTGTTCTGTAGTATACCTTGTGCACACACTTTGTCACCTCTTATAATTTGACATTTGCCCCCTGAAAATTCAGTTGTATAGCCAGCATTATCTAAACATGACACACTTAATAAATTATACTCTAGGTCAGGAACACACAACACCCCAGAGAATGTCTCATCAATACAGGGTACATAAATAGATCCCTGTCCCCTAATTTTTGAACAATGCCCATTTGCAAGACATACGTGTTCTCTGGCTGCTGGTTCAAGGGTAGAAAATAGTTCTGGATCATTCACAATGTGCTCACTAGCACCACTGTCCAACAGCCAAATGTCTCTGGTATTTCTTCCTGCTGCTTCCACCACAGAAACACGTATGTTGTCTCTTCTTTGTTGTCGTGTTGCATTTCCTTTGAAGGGGGTTCTTGCTTTTCTCACTTTACAGTCTCTCTGGAGATGATTAGTAGAGCCACATCGGAAACACCGTCTCACCGTGTAGACTTTTTCTTGCTCTTGACTGTCTCCTTGGAATGCCGTTTCTCTCTGCTTACGCAATAAATCAGTATCATTCCTCCCTCGGACATGGGATCTTTCATCTCTTTTTTTGCTCTTCCTGTAGCAATCTTGTAGTCAAATAAGCCATCGTAAGCTCCTCTTCTTTCATTGATTCAAGGCTTGCAACTATCAAATCCCATGATTGATCAAGAGAACTTAGAACTATATACACCTGATGGGCTTGAGGAAAATTTAACCCTCTTTCTTCCAGTTCAAGAAAGATTCTTCTCATGTATTGAAGATGATCTGACACTCTAACTCCTGGCTTCAACTGTGCCTTATACAACTTTCTTGTAAGAAAAACTTTGCTACTTGAAGTTTCTCTTATGTGTATAGTTCGCAACGCACCCCAACACTCTGCAGCAGACGTCAGCCCACGCACATGAAATAGCTGACTGTCTTCTAAGCACAAAATGATGCTAGCCAGAGCCTTTTCAATGAGTCTCTTTTCAGCTGCTGTTGGGTCATCTGGAGGATCACTCACCACTGTCCAGAGATCCTCTCTGCGCAGAAACATTTCCATCTTGAGGCTCCATGACAGGTAATTTGTCTCATTAAGCCGGGTGAGAGGAAATCCTCCACCTGCTCCCACAACAGACTGCATTCTGCTGTTCAAGCCGTCCACTACCCCTCTTGGGCTCAAGGACGCTGACCTCTTCGCCGGACCTTCAGCAGGATCTGGAAATCACCAGGCACTGATTTACGGCTGAGCTGGGCCCATAACCTGTCAGAGTACGCAGAAAATTTATGGCGTGCAGCCTCCCCAGTCCTTGTCCGCAGTGAAGACACGGTAGTTTCCACCACCAAAGTCTATTTACATAGCTCACAAGTATATACAAGCTGATAAGCAAGGCAGTCTTTCATCAGCAATGTTGTACAGAGCAACTGCATAGAGAATTGAAGCCTCAGATACTGGTCCTGGGTGCTTTTTCTTTTATATAGTTGCTAACCAACCAGATTCAAACATTGCATCCTAGTCAGCATGACACAGCACTTTTTTTCTACCACCTTGTTAACCATTTAGTATAAGCATGGTCTCATCTTTTGTTTAATCACTATGACACAGCATTTTTTGCCCTGCATGGTTTTTTCTGTTCATGCTTGTGAATTCCCAGGTTACAATAACCTGACAGTCTTAATTCAGTAATAGGTTTAATAACACTTTAATTCAACAGGCTAGAATGATATCACCTAGCTCTAGTGGAATTTGAAATCTAGAAGCAGGAGCTAGGTCACCGTAAAACAACATTTTCAGAAGGAGTTCTGACTCAAATTTTACAAATAGTCCATAACGCAAGAAAGAGCTTCCATAACTGTCATAAAAATTGTTCATACAACATCATTATTCTTGGATACTCTTCAAGCACTTCCATGTGTTACCATTAGCTTTAGTAATAAGTAGATAACCTCAGAATATTTTTGAAAGGAACATACAGCCCAATCCTATTGGGCTGTCCTGTTGGCAGAATATGTGTTCTGCTAACGCTGACTGCTGCAAACGTGATCATACTGCAGCAGCCAGCGTTAGCAGAAAGCATGCTCCAGCAGTGTGCAGAGTAGCCAGAGACTTCCCATGCATGTTGCCAGATTGCTGGCCACCTGCCGGAGCAGGTAAACCAGCGGAGGAGGTGGGAGGGGGTGCAGGAGGGTGGGAGCGTGGAACCCCTCTAGCAGCAGCCTCCCCACAACCTTTCTCTCTTTGGACTTGCGCTAGCAAAATTGCTGGCACAGGTTCAAGGAGACCCACTGCAGAGCAGGAGGATTACAGAGGGTTAAAGGTAAAGGTGACCCCTGACAATTAATTCTAGTCGTTTCCAAATCTAGGGTGTGGTGCTCATCCCCATTTCAAAGCTGAAGAGCCAGCGTTGTCCGAAGATGCCTCCGTGGTCATGTGGCCGGCATGACTCTCCTTGCCGCAGTGCGTAGCATGCGGCTGGAACACGGAGCGCTGTTTACCTTCCCGCAAGCGGTACCTATTTATCTACTCACATTAACATGCTTTGGAACTGCTAGGTTGGCAGGAGCTGGCCAAGCAACGAGAGCTCACCCCGTCGCGGATTCGAACTGCCGACCTTTCGATCGACAGCTCATCCTTTTCCCTTCCAAATCCTCCCGATCCACCTCCCCCACTGGATACAGCGTGCGCCTTTTTGGTGCAGCTGCACCAGTGGGGGGGGGGGAGGATAGGATTGGGCTGATAGTTATGTAAGTGAAATTGCCCTGACAAATAAATTAATTTGCCCATTAGTGGAATTTGGAGTTTAGACATCAGTCTGCTCAAACGTGATCACACTGCATATTTTATGGATGCAAGTGCCAAAGAGGGAGGGAAAGGAACACATAAGAAAGTGCATTGAGATCCCTGGATCAAGGAATATGTTTACACCACTGCTTAGAAGAGGTAGAAAGATAGCCCAAACTGGTAAGAAAGATTATTTTATTAGGAATTCAGTGGCACAAAGGCAACATTTGACTTGTCCCATATATTGTACCAAAGAGTACTTCACAAGTTCTTGCTGTTGGTTGCTGTATTCAAAATGAAGCTTGAAAGCCTTTCAGAGCTCAAAAATGGCTACCTGGCATCAAACTACTAGCCTTTTAAGATTGTGAACAATACATTAAAATAAACACCCTTTCTGTGGCAGCCAACAAACTGTTCAAATCAAAAGATGAGAAATGATGAGCGCCTTTGCTGATGGGAAGACACAGAACTGAGTTTTATACAATGTGAAGATGATGATGTACACAGCTGGAAGACCAATTAAAATGTAATTACAGAGCTATAAGCCTGAAGAAAGAGAAAGGCATGTCAATGCTACTGACTTCGACAATCACTATATTTTATGATGTGCATATATTTATTTCTTGAGCTTCTTTATTTTTATTGATAAAAAAATCAAAAGAATGTGTTCCATATAACAAGTCCAGAAGGCATTAAATTAATGAAAACCAGCTTTACCATATCTCCTGAGCTGAGCTGAAACCAATCTCTCATTAGTCCAGACCAGGGGTGCACAACTTGGAAGTAGGTGGGGGCCAAAATGAATAGGCCAAACTTCTTCAGGGCTGCACGGGGGCGTGTCAAGAAACCGTGATGTCACTTCCTCAGGAAGTGACATCACCCATCCCCACCCCCAGCAACTGGTATTCATGATCATACAAACATGGAGGGTCCCATTTAGTTATTGCAGCTACAGTCATTCATAGACCTATCCCTCCATAATGCAATGGAATACAGAAATAAAAAAATCTGAGATTTAAAAAAAATCTGGGAGGAAGAAGGGGGCGGCGGCAGCACCAGCAACATGGCAGCTGCATGGACGCTTTTTAAACGGGGTGAAAGCGCGCTGCGAGAGGTGAAAAGCTGCAGCGGGTGGGGAAGAGGAAAAGCAGGAAGGAGGAGAGAGCGCGCAACCTGCACGGGCCAGAAGAGGAAAAAAGATGTCCATTTTCCCCTCTCAATATCCCCCCCCGGTAGTGATCATGGCTCTCTCGCCCTAAGAAAGACCCCCTCCTTCTCCCTTCTCCACGATCCCACCCAGAACTCTTCTCTTCAGCGGGATTCCAGAGGGAGCAGAGGAGCTCTCCTCCCCCTCGGCCTGCCCAAGCGACATAAAATATCGGTGGAGTCTTTAAGTCCTCTTAATAAAAAATCTTTAAGTCCTCTTTATAAACATTCAAGGTGGGGCCTCACACTGACTAACTTAAAGAGCCCAATCGTATCCTCCCCCCTCCCCCACTGGTGCAGCTGTGCCAAAAACAGGCATAGTGTATTCAGCGGGGGGGGGGGGGGGATTGGGAGGCTTCAGAGGGAAAGGGGGAATTAAATCCCCTTACCCCTCTGTAAGCCTTCCACTCCGTAATGGGTCTCCTCAGACCTGCTCCAGTGACTTCACTGTCTGAGTCTGAAGAAACAAAGGGGGTGGGGAGGCATGTAAAAGAGGGGATACGATCCAGTGTGCACCATCGCCATCAGATCCTTCCCCTCCCGCAGCCTTCTCCACATTACATTCCACCCCGCCGTTGCCTTACCTGCTCTGGTGGGTGCTGGGCAGTCTGGCAATGGTTGGAGAGTGTTGCCACTTCCTGTGACAGCACTCCCCAAATGGCCACCGACAGAACGCTCTGCCGGCAGCCATTTTACGACAGCAGAACTGTGAGCGCCAGCCCAATCCCAGATAGGATTTGGTCAATAAGTCCTATATAAGATCACTGCATACTTTGTTTGTGACAGCGCTCCCCAAATGAAGCCATAGTGGCTGACTCTGAAAAGTTACTATTTATGTCCTTATCATGGCAAGTTGCAATATTTTGATATTTTTCCAGTGAAGGAAACCTAGATAAATGCTGCAGCACACAGTTATAAGCACATTTTCATACAGATATGTCCCACTACTATTGGGCGACATGGTATGTCTGGCATGTGGAGGTCACTTGAAATGGCCTGCATGTGGTGGCTGCACCACATAGCAGTCCTAAATTTTCCATGCCACTAGCAGGCATTGCCAGAAATATCTGGAAGTCACATGGAAATTACATATGTGAGGGTAAATCATACAATTTATCAACCATTTCCCCTTTCAAATTTTTTTTGCTACCCTCCCTAGTACCTTATTATTTTCCTTTGAGGGGCAAAAAGCAGTCAGGGTGATTTTTAAGCAGAAACATATCACAAGTGCGGCCCGTGTGGTTACTGGGGGTAGGCGGTTCGACTCTGTTGGGCCGCTTCTTCAGCGGCTGCACTGGCTGCCAATTCGTTTCCGGGCCCAATTCAAGGTGCTGGCTTTGACCTTTAAAGCCCTATACGGCCTGGGGCCAGGATATCTGAGAGACCGCCTACTTCCATATATTCCGGCTCGTCTCCTTAGGTCAGGGGTGGCCAACCTTCCACCATTGGGGCTACTGTGTTCTTAAGAGTAGTGTAGAAGACAGAATCTTGGCAGCTGCAAGTGCTGATGGTACTGCTAAAGCAGCTGCACCTGCTGAAATGCCCTCACCTATGCAACCATTTAAAGGGCCAGCATTCATGTTGAAAGGTTGGCCACCACTGCCTTAGGTCATCAGAGAAGGCCCTTTTGAGGGTACCGTCGCCCAGGGAGGTGCGAGGGGCGGCGGCCAGAAATAGGGCCTTCTCAGTAGTGGCACCAACCCTATGGAATTCCCTCCCTCTTGATTTACGTACTGCTCCCTCCCTGGAGACCTTCCGGCGAGGCCTGAAAACTTTCCTGTTTTTAAGGAGGCCTTCTGAGTCCTTGCCTTTTTTAACATCCTGCACAGGTGGAGTGCTGCTGCTTTTTTATGCTTTTTTATGCTTCTGTTTTAATTGTAATTTGATGTGTTTTTATTAATTTTAGATGATGTTTTTACTAGCTTTTGTGGACTGTTTTTATTGTTTTAAATGTGATTATTTGTTGTATTTGTTGTATTTGTATCCCATGTTGTAAGCCACCTTGGGTCCCTTCGGGGAGAAAGGCGGGGTAAAAATATTGTAAATAAATAAAAATAAAACAAGGAATCAGGGTTAAGAACAGCATGTGCCCTACTCTCTGAACCCACTCACTAGAGGCGTATCAGGAGTGGATGCCGCCTGGAGCACCGCTCCTGATACGCCCCCTGTAGGGGGCGGCCCCGCTCTGAGGGGGGCGGCCCCGCTCCGGGGGGGCGGCCCCGCTCCGGGGGGGGCGGCCCGGCTTACCGGGCCCTCCGAGGCCTTCTCCCCTGGCCTCGGAGCCGGAGAAAGCCCTGTCCACTGAAGGCGGCGCGGTATTTAGCCTTTTTTGCACATGTGCAGACCGTTTACATTACGTAAACGGTCTGCGCATGTGCAAAAAAGGCTAACTAGCGCGCCGCCTTCAGAAAGCCCTGTCCACCGGTCGGGGTGGACGCTCCAGGGCTTTCTCCGGCTCCGAGGCCGGGGGAGAAGGCCTCGGAGCGCCCGCCCGCGTCACCGGACGGACGGACGGGCGGGCGCGCTCGCTCGCTCCGTGGAAAGACTGACTCCGTGGAAAGATTGGGCCGCTGCTCCGCCCGCTCCAGTCTTTCCACACCTCTGCCACTCACACCATTTTTCTACTTTAATCTGCAACTTTCACAGTTTAATTTTGTAGAACACAAGACCATTAGTGACAAACATTATGCAATTGAGTATCACATGTGATAATGTAGGGAATGTGGGAAGGAAAGCTATGTGGATAAGGTTCACAAAAACAACTAGGACTCCTGAGGGTACTGGACACCATAAGAACATAAGAAGAGCCCTACTGGATCAGACCAAAGGCCCATCTAGTCCAACTTCCTGTTTCTCACAGTGGCCCACCAGATGCCTCAGGCCAGGGAGCACACAAAACAAGATACCTGTATCCTGTTGCCACTCGCATTAAGAGATAGTCTACTACTAAAACCAGGAGGTTGCTTATAACTATCATAGTTTGTAACCTGTGATGGACGTTTCCTCCATAAATCTGTCTAATCCCATCCAGGCCAGGTGCCATCACCACATCCTGTGGCAAGGAGTTCTACAGATTAATTACACACTGGGTAAAGAAATATTTTCTTTTGTCTGATCTAACTCTCCCACCACTTGATTTTAGGGGATGTCCCCTAGTTCTGGTGTTGTGCGAAAGGGAAAAAAAAACTTTCTCTCTATCCATTCTCTTCATCCCATACATAATTTTATATGCCTCAATCATGTTCCCCCCTCAGGTGCCTTTTTTCTAGACTGAAGAGCCCCAAATGCTTTAGACTTTCCTCATAAGGGAGGTGCCCCACCCCACTAATCATTTTGGTTGCTCTCTTCTGCCCCTTCTGGACCAAATAAATAGTAGTGAGCAGCCCTGAACAGGATGTATTAGGAATTTAGCTGGTCCCCCATCATGGGTGCAGGAATAGCGATTGGAGAATACACTACATGCACATGGTAGGCTTAAGATATACAAGGCAATTTCACTCATCTGATGCTTGGCAACCATTTTTCATCAATAGTTTAAATAAATTAATTATTGGCCTGATCTATGAGTTGTGTTCTCCCTTATCCCTTCTCTGCTATAGCTCTGTTTATTTCTCCTCAATCCACTCTGCAACAGCGTCTCGTTGATGCAAAGCTGCATTAGTCATAAAAGCTTAGGGTCACTCAAACAGTCCTTAGGATGGAGCTTAAGGTTTAACTTTAGACAGTGGTCTACAGTGTGGGAAAAAAGTATTTGATCCCCTGCTGATTTTGTACATTTGCCCACTGACAAAGAAATGATCAGTCTATATTTTTGAACGAAAATTATTATAACCGGCAACAATGTATAAGGAATTAGGTATTACGGGTAACCCGGTCATGTTTGCAACTAAAAATAGCGATCCAGCCGATTTAAAAATAATGACGAAAATATCCGGTATGGACTTTGACAGCCCAGAAACCCGGATAGAAAGAAATTATTTAAAATCAAAATTCTGGAACTCAAAGGACCCGATGTTTCGTTGTCTTAAGGATTTCCTCGATTACATGCTTTACTGAGTCCTTGCAGGATCACCTGCCTCTATAAAGGTTTGAACTGAAGCGGCTTCCGTCTGGCAAGCAGGAGTTCCCGCGCTTTTTTTAAAAAAGAATAAAATGACGAAGCAGGACGCTGTTCTTTAACACCTACCAACTTACTTTGGAGATACCCCAGAAGATGTGCCTGTACCAAGGCACGAAACGTCGGGTCCTTTGAGTTCCAGAATTTTGATTTTAAATAATTTCTTTCTATCCGGGTTTCTGGGCTGTAAAGTCCATACCGGATATTTTCGTCATTATTTTTAAATCGGCTGGATCACTATTTTTAGTTGCAAACATGACCGGGTTACCCGTGATACCTAATTCCTTAAACGATCAGTCTATAATTGTAATGGTAGGTTTATTGTAACAGTGAGAGACAGAACAACAAAAAACCCTGAAAAAAGCATTTCAAAAAAGCAATATAAATTGATGTGCATTTTAATGAGTGAAATAAGTATTTGATCCCCTATCAATCAGCAAGATTTCTGGCTCCCAGGTGTCTTTTACTGTATACAGGTAACGAGCTGAAATTAGGAGCACTCTCTTAAAGGGAGTGCTCCTAATCCCAGTTTGTTACAGTACCTGTATAAAAGACACCTGTCTACAGAAGCAATCAGTCAAGCAGACTCCAAACTCTCCACCATGGCCAAGACCAAAGAGCTGTCCAAAGATGTCAGGGACAAGATTGTAGACCTACACAAGGCTGGAATGGGCTACAAGCAGCTTGGTGAAAAGGTGAGAACAGTTGGTGCGATTGTTCGCAAATGGAAGAAACGCAAAATAATTGTCAATCTCCCTTGGTCTGGGGCTCCATGCAAGATCTCACCTCGTGGAGTTTCAATGATCATGAGAACGTTGAGGAATCAGCCCAGAACTACATGGGAGGACCTTGTCAATGATCTCAAGGCAGCTGGGACCATAGTCACCAAGGAAACAATTGGTAACACACTAAGCCGTGAAGGACTGAAATCCTGCAGCACCCGCAAGGTCCCCCTGCTCAAGAAAGCACATGTACAGGCCCGTCTGAAGTTTGCCAATGAACATCTGAATGATTCAGAGGATAACTGGGTGAACGTGTTGTGGTCAGATGAGACCAAAATCTAGCTCTTTGGCATCAACTCAACTCGCCGTGTTTGGAGAAGGAGGAATGTTGCCTATGACTCCAAGAACACCATTCCCACCATCAAAAATGGAGGTGGAAACATTATGCTTTGGGGGTGTTTTTCTGCTAAGGGGACAGGACAACTTCACTGCATCAAAGGGACGATGGACAGGACCATGTACCGTCAAATCCTGGGTGAGAACCTCCTTCCCTCAGCCAGGGCATTGAAAATGGGTTGTGGATGGGTATTCCAGCATGACAATGACCAAAAACACATGGCCAGGGCAACAAAGGAGAGGCTCAAGAAGAAGCACATTAAGGTCCTGGAGTGGCCTAGCCAGTCTCCAGACCTTAATCCCATAGAAAATCTGTGGAGGAAGCTAAAGGTTCGAGTTGCCAAACGTCATCCTCGAAACCTTAATGACTTGGAGAGGATCTGCGACAAGGAGTGGGACAAAATCCCTCCTGAGATGTGTGCAAACCTGGTGGCCAACTACAAGAAACGTCTGACCTCTGTGATGGCCAACAAGGGTTTTGCCACCAAGTACTAAGTCATGTTTTGTGAAGGGGTCAAATACTTATTTCACTTGTTAAAATGCACATCAATTTATATTGCTTTTTTGAAATACCTTTTTCAGGTTTTGTTGTTGTTAGTCTGTCTCTCACGGTTACAATAAACCTACCATTACAATTATAGACTGATCATTTCTTTGTCAGTGGGCAAACGTACAAAATCAGCAGGGGACCAAATACATTTTCCCCACACTGTATTTCCATCCCCCCCACCCCCTCTCTCCACCTCATTCCTGCTCTAGAAAAGCCCCTTTCTGCTGCACTGCAGAGGGATCTTCCACAGCATTGGAGCACCAGTGCCAGTGACTGCTACAAGCCTGGTGCATGAGGCAGAAACAGCTTCTAGCACGAGAGCAAAGAGCACAAAAGCAAAAAAATAAATTAAAAAAATGGGATCAGTAGGTGTGGAGTTAGAAAATAATATGTCTCGATTGAACTCCAGAAAAAATACCAAAGAAGAATAGAGCTAACATTTTAATACAAGTAGCAATAATTAACAACCAAACAGAAAAAAGAGAGAACCAGAATTCAGTCCTTAGGGTCTCACCTTCCTGGTAGGAAAGATCAAGTTTTCATTTACTTGCATTATTCAGCTCAGTACAAGAGGATGCAGCAAGTTCTTCTTCCAATTTCATTTTGCTCATTTTTTCTTCTATTATCTGAATCACACTCTAAAAAAAAAGAAGGTTATGTAATAGGGAAGGAGGATAAATGCGAATACATAAGAAATCAGGAGACGAGTTCAAGCAAAATAGATCTATACCGTTCTGTTTAAGCCTCTAGCCATTTCCAGGGCACCCTTGCCATACTGAAAAAAAAAACACAAAAATAAATGACATACTGTATATTTAATTTGTTCATTTACATTTTTGTGGTTGCTTTTAGTAAAACCAGCATCCTAAAAAGCTGCAGTTATTTGCTATTACCTCATTTTTAATGTCAACGTTTGCTCCTCTGTCTATCAATAATGCAACCAAATTGTCATGGTTATTTAGTGATGCCATCTGAAAGTACAGTTAAAACAAAAATGCTATATGAAATTTCATGTTATATATCTCTCCACACTTTGAAAATCTAAAAACATCTTGATACACAGGACAAAATTTTCTACCAAAGACACTTGCACAAACAAAACTGAGTGAACCTTGTATATAAATTCATATTTTGTAACTAACAGCGCAATCCTAACTAACTTATGCCACCAGCTGAGCTCTGCTCAATCCTATCCAACTTATGCCATCGGTGTAACCCAGCGGTGTAGTGAGAACGGGAGGCCCCAGACGGAAAGGGGATTCAAATCCCCTTCAAAAGGGGAATTCAAAGGGGATTTGAATCTCCGATCTGGGGCCTCCCGTTTTCGCAAGAGTGCATATCTGTAATAATATCAGGTGTACACAACGTGGGATGCTGCTTTCAATCAGACTTGATAGATACATATTCATCACAAATAACCACCTACATGATAGATTCATTCAATTTCCATTGAGGCCAGCCCCAGACAGGAAGTGTCTGTTTTGTGAAGTAATCCTAAGATTGACAGCCCAATCCTATCTAAATCCCTGCATGGCAATGCAGCAGAGCTGGCGTGGTTACTGTTGTATCCCGCAGGGGATTTTTGGCTGCCGGAGGTCTCCTTGGGATAAGCCCTAGCAGCCGCTATGTGTCAACTTGGACCTGCGCCAGCAAAATTGCTGGCTCAAGTCCATGTTGATTCAGGAAGGTGGATCAGGTATAGGAAGGGGGTCAGGATTCGGCATGCGCCACAGACGCCAATCATGCTCCCTCCTGGGCCTGATCCTCTGCCCCCTCACTGCCCTGTTCTGCCCACCCACCGCCCCATTCAACCCTCTCTCTGCTTTGGTCCAACCCTCTGCACAGACTTACCTGCTCTGGCAGGTCTCCATGGATCTACCAGCATGTGGGAGGCCACTCTGGCCTCCCCACAGTGGGCCTGCAGGGCGTGTTGGCAGAGGCTGCTTTGCGACTGCCATATAGCAGCCTCCGCCAGCACAACACTAGTTTGAAGGCTAACTGGACATTTGAAGCTTAAGTGGACCTCTTTCTTCATTGAGGACTAACTCTTCTAGTCTGTCAGTAGGCATTGCATTATAGCAGTACCTAGTGACACAGTGCAAGCCCAAGGGTGCAATCCTACACATGCTTTCCTGGGACTAAATCCCATTGAATTCAGTGAAACTTACTTCTGAGTAGATATGCATAGGATTCTGCTGTTACACAGCTTTAGAACACCATCCCAAGGAAGGAAATTAAAAGTTCTAAGTTCCTACCTAACATTCAGCTGATCAGAAAGTAACAGCCCAGTCCTATTCGGCTCTGCCCCTGCCGGAACTAGTGTTCTGGCAGCAGTAGATGCTTTATGGCCATCGTAGACAGTGCTCTAGAAGTGCACAGAGCCATGCGCTTCCAGACCAGAGGCAGGAGGGGGTGGCACCAGCATGAGTGACTTGCATCGGATGCTATTCCCTCCAGTAGCAGCTGACATGTCTGTCCCCTTGGACTTGCATAGAGCTAGCACAGGTTCAAGGAGACCCATTAGCGATAAGGAGGCTTACAGAGGGGTAAGGGAAAATATTTTATCTTCCCAAGTCTCCCAATCTGCCCCTCCCCCCACTACCATAGCAGATTTCTTTCAGTACTAAGAAGCATGACAAATGAAGGAGACCAAAGGGGAAGACACTGTACTAATGGATGGCTGCTATGAGGTCAAGCAACATGTTATGTATGTACCAGCATTGGAGAGAGGCCAGGCCAGGGAAGAAAGAGAAGAGGTTAAAATAATATATCTCATTAATAATACAGCTATACAACTGAATATATTTCAGACCAAATGCAGTTTGTTGCAGGAAATGGGACAGCTTAGTTGAACCAGTGAGTACAATACTCCCCCCATATCCGCTGGGGATGTGTTCCAGGCCCCTCCGTGGATACTTGAAACCGTGGATAGGAGCGAATACCCCCTCCATGGTTTCCTGAGGGCCCCCCGCCTTGCCTCCCGTGGGCAGGCGTGCGCCCCCCCAGCTCTTATTTTTCTTTCAGCAAGCTTTGTTTCTTCCTTAAAACAAACAGAGAAGCAGCCTCCATTGCAGGCAAGTAGAACGAGACTAAGTCCTAGAGAGGCTCTGCAAGGTTTCTGTTAACCTTGCAGAGCCTCTCTAGGACTTAGTCTCGTTCTACTTGCCTGTAATAAGCAGCCAGAGGCTGCTTCTCCTGTTTGTTTAAGGAAGAAACGAAGCTTACTGGGAAAAAAGTAAAAGCCTGAGGGGGGGGGGTCCTCGCAATCCATGAAACCGTGGATAGTGAATCCATGGATATGGGGGCACACCTGTAGAGATAAGTGATTATCCTCTCTTGTTATGGAAAGCTATTACACTCATGTCAAAACCCCTTAAGGTTTTTCTGTTGACTATATGAATTACTCTGATTGCATTATTAACCAACCATACATGTAGGAGAAAGTCTGCCCCACAAAATAGCTACATAGCTGAACAAAAAAGTGAAGAGAGAAAAATCCTAGCAGCCAGAACTCAAGAACTAAGGGCCATAAAAATCCTAGCAGCCAGAACTCAAGAACTAAGGGCCATTTCACACATTTAAGTGTATTCTTGCAGCCAATCACCGCTCCCTGATGAGCATATATATATGAGCATTATGGACATACATTAATACCATGGATTCCTGTGTTCCTATGGAGTTCTTTTAACATCTGCCTCTACTGCGGCTTTACTGTGGCATGGAAATATGCATCTAAGTAAGGGATCTGAATATTAATCAGTGCTTAGAAATTGACAATAATATGCCTGCTTCTGCAGATCATCATCCCAAACACCTATTTGTAAGTGCAGAGGAGTACCTCTCTCTCTCTCTCTCTCTCTCTCTCTCTCTCTCTCTCTCTCTCTCTCTCTCTGCCGACTGAAAGGAAAATATGACAGAGCATTTTGATCTTTATAGAATCTACAAAAACGGTACTTCAGACAGATGAATTTCCATGTGTGAAGGAATAAGAGGGTTCATCCTATTAAAGAAACATTTGAATCTTCTCAGTCTATGTACTTCATTTCATGCACCTAACCAGAAGAGATATTTTGCTATAAAGTGCCTCAACAAGAAAAATCAAAGAGGAAATAGATTGTTACTTTGCAAATCCTCCTGTCCTCACAACACTGGTACAAGGAGCTCTTAAGCTGGTACAGTTAAGAAAAGGGCTCCTTGCACTGGCATCATCTATCAATTTTTTTTAATCCCACCTTTCCCCCACAGAGCTCAAGGTGGCAAACATGGTCTTATCCTCACATTTTATCCTCACAACAACTCTGTGAGGTACGTTAGGCTGACAGAAAGTGACTATCCCAAGGTCACCTAGTAATCTTTTAAGTTAAAAAGTGAAGATTTGTACCCAGGTCTCCCCAGTCTCAGCCTAGTAATCATACTAGCTCCTTGTTACATGCTGTTCTTGTGGACAGCAATGGGACTGCATGAAGTACACTGATCCCCTGAAAACTTGCTACATTGTGCAACCGATACCTCCTTCAATGGTAAAAAAAAGTCTATGGAAAGGCAAGTTACTACGGAAGACCCGCATGTGATCCCTTGTTACTACAAGGCCTTTCTACCTTTCTCAAGGGACGGAATAGACACTGGGGAGATGACTACAACTCTTTTCAGATGACAAATGGTGGTGGAAGTAGATATTCTCAGAAAGACAGAGAACTGAGCATAAGTGTTCTACCTGAACACAAGCCATACCAGTACAAGACCCTGTACAAGGAAAAAGACAGGATTAGTATCTTACTTTCATAATTTACTCTCAGGGGCTTATTCTGTATCTCATCATCTCAATCCATAGGGCAGAAATATGTTCAAGAGACTATTTTAAATTACATATTAAAATACATTTCCTTCATTGGAAACATGCTAGCACATAGTTGATTGAAAATGCATACCATCAAAGGTGTCTTGCCATCCTTATCTCTCAAATTCACATCTGCACCAGCATCGATGAGGAGAGTGGCCACGTCCACTTTTCCTGTCATTGCACATAGTCTCATCAATGGAGTCCACTCCAAGCCTAGGTCTCTAGTATCAACCTGTTCCAGAAAGGAAGCTGTTCTGTAACTTGAAACATAAATTTGTTTATTTAAAATATGTTTCTGCTGCCTTTTGGTTCCAACAAGGGATCACACCAAGGCAGCTCACAAGAGTACAGTGGGGTCTCAGTATCCACAGGGCTTCCGTTCCCAGAATCCCCGGGGATACTCAAATCCGTGTAAAATCAAATCTGTGGCAGGAGCGGTGCCAGGTACCTTATTTTCAGCTGCGCTGGGCCTGCTGCCTGCTTCTTGCCTCCTAACTCATCCAAACAGCTGCACACAGTAAAAAAAAAAACACGCTCAAAAGCGACTTCCAGTTTTGTGTCATGACCAGAAGTCGCTTTTGATAGCTTTTTTTTTTTTTTACTGTTTGCAGCCGTTTCGACGAGTTTAGAAGGCACTCAGGAGTCAAGAAGCAGGCAGATAGGACCGGGCCCTAAAGTGTGGATTTGCCTTCTGCAGGGATGGTCATTGCTGACACTCCAGCCAAAGCTGGGGAAGAGCATGCCTGGCCAATGCCACTACGTGTGTATTCAGGAGCAAAGCCAGGTCCAGGAGCACTGGCGTCACTACAGTGGGGGCGGAGCTCTAAGTTCTTCCGTGATCGGAGCCTCCGTTACACGGAAGAACGAAGCGCCTCGCCCCCGCGCCTTCTGACCCAGTCAAAGCGGTGAATGCGCGTTGTTTTCACCGCTTTGAATGGGTCGGAAGGCGCGGGGGCGGGGCGCTTCATTCTTCCGTGTAACGGAGGCTTCGATCACAGAAGAACTTACAGCTCCGCCCCCCCTGTAGTGACGCCAGTGTCCAGGAGTACACCCAAGCTGCAAACCTAGTCCATCAAGGGAAGTGCATCTCCATCCAAAACAGATGTGGGTGTTTCTCCTTCTGTCGGGGTTTCCTAGCCTTGGGAAGCAAAGAGACTACAGATCCCCCAGTAAATCCCAGTCTCCCCAGTAGAAGGGTGAGTGGATCAAAATGAGATGGGTTGGGTATCATTAGTATACTGATGGCACCACACTCCAAACCCTCTGAAATCTTCTCCTAGATGTTTCATATAGATAGCATAGGGAACAAAATGGAACCTTGTGGAAACCTCATCGGCCAACGACCAAGGAGTTGAGCAACGGTCCGCCAACACTACCTTTCTGGTGCCTACCCAACATGTACAAGTGGAGCCATCTTAGCACTGTGCCTCCCAATCATGTCACTACTAGGGGACCAGAAGAATACCATGGTTGATGGTATCAAGTGTCACCAAGAGGTCCACAAGAACCAACAAGGACCCCTTGTCTAGTCCCCAATGTAGATCATCAACAGGGCAACCTAGACAGTTTCAGTCCCACACCTGGGCCTGAAACCAGATTGGAAAGAATCAAGATAACTGGTATCACCCAGAAAACGTGGAGTCACTGTGACCCACTTAATCACCTTGCCCAAGAAAGGCAAGTTGGACACTGACCTATGATTGCTTAGAATGGCAGGATCAAAAGAGGATAAAAAAGTAATTTTGACTATTTTTTTAAACAACAGTCAAAATGACACGTTGTTCAGTTGAATACTTGCTGAGTTATCACCTGTTTCCAGTATCTACCTTCTTGCTTGTTCCATTAGTTTATCCGAATTTTGTTTCCTGTTGGAACATCCTTCTCAACCCTTTCAGACATGAGTCCCATTCACTCTTCTTCCCTCATATCCCCACTTCAAAATCCATTTCTTCCACACATTCTCTTCTAGACCACTTGACATTGTCAGTGCCGCCTTCTACAAGCTAATCCAACTCTGCCTCTTTTTACAGCTTCTCTATCCTGTCAAGGCCCTTCCTTTGACTCAGTGCTCTCCATTTTAGATTGATTGAAACCTCTTGGCAAAGAGGGTGTCATTATTGTTCTTTGGAAATTGCAGAGCATGCTATTAATCAAAGTGTAGTAGTGGTGGTAGTAGTAGCAGCAGCAGCAACAGCACTGCTGGTCAAGATAATGCATATTCATTGCTTTCAACAGAACTTAGTCATGGCTAACTTGAGCTGAAGCCATTATATTTACTGTACTAAAAAGAAATATATTTTGCTTCCATAGTATTGCTTAGGTCAGGAAGAATTACATATGCAAATTCTGGGTTAAAATCTGTCGGAGATCTGCCACCCCCGTCGCCCCCGACTCACCTCTGCCATGCCCCTCCAGGGCCTCGTTGCCAGTGGTGCTGTCACCCCATGTTGTCCCCGTTCCAGGAACCCCTCCAAGGTGGTTGCTCTAGCTGGAAGCTGCAGAGCCCCAGGTGGAGCCGAAGCCACCGCCAGTACTACCCCCTGCCGAGCCCAGCCCGAGCCCTCCGAGTGCCGGCAGGATCTCACCCCCGAGTGCCGGCAGGCACACCTCATTTCATGACATTCAACAACATGCCTATGTATAGCATGTACACACTGAAAAACTTACTATAAAATGCTTCTTTCCTTGTGTTACACAAACAAACCCCATACCTCACAACCATCCTGGATCATCCACTCAATAACATCGCTGGCTCCTCCATCAGCAGCCCAGTGCATAGCTGTACAGCCCCCAAGGTCTTTGGCTGTCCAGGAAGCTCCTTTGGATCTGAGGAATTGGACAATGTCCAGGTGACCAGCAAAGCAAGCTATCATCAAACTGCAAAATAAAAACACCATTATTTTACATGGTTCTCAGGACAGGATCCTGAGATGCTAGTGTTCCAGCAGCGCAGCCTGAGTTACAGCGTTGCAAAATGCAATGCCGTATAGCAGTGGTTCTCAAACTTTTTAGCACCGGGACCCACTTTTTAAAATGACACTCTATTGGGACCCACCTAGCTTGGGACGTTCAAACATTTATCTCCCTATATTTAAACAAGCTTGCAAACTGCACGTGCTCAGCTTTTTGCAGGGTAATTAGCAGTTATCTTGCATACTGCAGGAGCTCAGCTTTTTGAAGGGCAATTAGTAGCTATCTGATTTTTGAATAGCCTCAGGGCTTGTGGCAATTACTTATCTGATCTTTCCATCACCTGGGACCCAACAGAAAGACCCATCTAGTCCAGCTTCCTGTATCTCACACTGGCCCCACCAGATGCCTCAGGGAGCACACAAGACAACAAGATACCTGTATAGGCCCCCCCATATCCGCTGATCCGCTATCCGCAGATTCAGTTATCCACAGATAGCGGATGCCCCCCCTGACCCCCTCCCAGGTATTTACTTTTACTGAAGAAACCTCTGTTTTTTCTTGAAAAGGACCGGGATGAGCAGCCTCCTTGCAGGCCTCACCAACAAGACTTAGGTGCTAGAGAGTCTCTGCAACCTTGCTGAGACTCTCTGGCACCTACAGTAAGTCTTGCTGATGAGGCATGCAAGTAGGTTGCTCATCCTGGTCCTTTTCAAGAAAAAAACAGAGGTTTCTTCAGTAAAAGTGGGGGTTGTGGAGGGTGCAGGGGGGTCGCATCCGCCCACGGGGGGCTCAAAAAACCACAGAGGGGACGTTCGCCCCTTTCCGCGGTTTCAAGTATTCACGGTGGGGGAACGTATCCCCCGCGGATATGGCGGCCCTCCTGTATTCTATAGCCATTCCCTTCCTTGTGGCATTGAGACAGCCTACTACTAAAACCAGGAGGTTGCATATACCCATCATGGCTTGTAACCTGTGATAGACTTCTTCTTCTCCATAAATCTGTCTAACCCCTTTTTTAAAACCGCTATTTTAAACCTCTTCACCCCTTTTCTCTCCTCGGACATATGCCACCAAAAGAGGTGGCGTATGTCTGAGGAGACCCATAGGAGGCCCCAGGGCTTACACAGAGGCAAGTAGAAATGTTTTTTACTTATCTTCCCTGTTTGCCCTCAGGTAGACCCCCACCACCACTGGATGCAGTGTGCATCACTTTGGCACGGCTGTAACGGCATTAGTGGCGGGGGATAGGACTGGGGCCTAAGTCCTTTATTTTAGTCTAAGTACTCTTCTATTTAAAGTGTAAAATATTTTCAATTAGTTTTTAGCTAAGAGCTCCAGTCTTTATAGTGCCATAATATGTTAGAGGCATGGGGAAGAACAAAAGTAAAAAATATATGTGTCCTTATCTCATCCGTTGTGCTTTGAGATCTCTATTCCTTTCACAAAATGGGTGGGTAAGAATTGGGTCACCCTTGCTGTGTGAGTGCCCTTGTGTGATAAGCCGCCTTGAGTGTCCTTGCTGGGAGAAAGGCGGGATACAAATTCTTTAAATAAAATAACTAAAATAAATAAATTGTCCTTCCACCAAACCTATATCCTTTGTATCTTACAACAAGCTTTTATTCCCTGGACCTTCTCTACATATAAGCACATGTGACTGTTCCTGGGAAGAGTAATCAGCTAGGGAACCCATTCTGCCTTGGCGTGGACTTGATAACACCAGGAATGGAAGGGCCAACCTCACCATAAACTGAAAGTGCTGATAATAACATATATTTCACTGATGTCATCCACCAATGCACGAGAAGACACTTGTGAGCTGAACGTATTTTATTGAAGTACATTTATATCCCGCCTTTTTTCCGTCACAGAATTCAAGAGTGCCTACCTGGTGGTCTCCTATGCAGCACTGCCCAGACCCAGACCCAGACCCGCTTAGCTTTCATCAAAGTAGCTGCATTTTACGTCTTCAGACCAAATACCCGGCCTATGCTTATAATGGCTGGTGAAACTCCACTGCAACAAGCTGGACCTTCTGGAATTTGTAGCTATCACAATGATTTGTTTTGTTTGAGAGGAAGAAAAATGCTGTTGTTTCCTAGAATCAGTGGCAGGCTGATTTCACCCCCAAAACATAAACTGACATGGATTCTTTGAGTAAGATAGTTTGATGGACTTCTATCACCATGGTGATTTAATTACATCCATGCCCACCCATAATCAATCATACAGGGAGCCTGACTGAGATAGGATTTACAGGAAACAAGCTGAGAATGCTTTCCTAAAAATAATTGTACAGGTGTCCCCCAGTTAATGACAGTCCATTTAACAACGATCCGCATATACAAAGAACGGTGGTCCCTCAGTACAAAAAGACCTTACAAAATGTCACTGCCATTTTAAAAGTATAATTAAGTCAAAGTAGTACAGTGCAGTAGTAATATGAATGAATGGCAAGTACTCCAGATGCGTCTTTTAAAATCCCCAGTCCATCAGCTGATTGGCGGTTAAACATCAAAGTGTTTATTTAGTGCCAAACAGCTGATGGGCTGGGGATTTAAAAAGACGTGTCTGGAGTGCTTTTCATTCATTCTCTATTACAACTGCACTGTATTGCATTGCATTATGTAGGCTATATGCGCTATACCAAAATCGACCACTAGATGGTGATGAAGACTCACTTAAAGACTGATTCACTTTACAATGGAGTTTCAAGAATGTATCCCGTTGTTAACCAGGGAACACTTGTATTACTTTTCCTTTCTATTGTGCTTTAAATATCTTTTCCTTGTCTAGAAGAAGCAAATTTGGGGATTGTTAATATAATTATTAGTAAGACTGATTCCTTCATAAAAGAACATGAAAACAAGCTGTTAAGAGCACTTACTTACAGTACTAGAAGAAATTAATAGTCACAAACAGCGATGGGAGTGGGGCCTGGTCAAGCATGTGCCCAAGGTGCATGGACACTTAAGGGCCCATCTGTGGACAGACCATCCTGCCCTGGAGCTGATGTGCAAGTTGCAGCAACCTAAAACTACTGTGTGGTGACTCTGCGTTTTCTTATTTCTACGTGTGAGAGAAGAAAACACAGAGTCACTGTGTGACTCTATATTTTTCTGACAATGATAGTTTTAGGTTACTGCAACTTGCATGGCAGCCAATAAGTTTGTTCTCAGGCTCCCCCTTTGTGAAAATGCAGGGGGCTGACCCTGGGAGCAAGTCATATTGGCCATTGGGAAGGGGAAATGAGGAAGACGTGGCTGCACACATTGATACACTTCCTTCAACCAATAGTCAATAGGTCTTGCTTCCAGGTCCTTCTGTGATCGCAAGGAGTTTTGGAAGGAGATGATTTGCCACCTGGTAAGGCGAGGGGTGGCGCAGTGGGTTAAACCGCTGAACCATGAGCTGTCGATCAAAAGGTCGGCAGTTCGAATCCGCGACGGGGTGAGCTCTCATTGCTTGGCCAGCTCCTGCCAACCTAGCAGTTCCAAAGCATGTTAATGTGAGTAGATAAATAGGTACCACTTGCGGGAAGGTAAACAGCGCTCCGTGTTCCAGCCGCATGCTACGCGCTGCGGCAAGGAGAGTCATGCCGGCCACATGATCATGGAGGCGTCTTCGGACAACGCTGGCTCTTCGGCTTTGAAATGGGGATGAGCACCACACCCTAGAGTCGGACACGAGTGGACTTAATTGTCAGGGGTCACCTTAACCACCTTTACCGTAAGGCGAGGGGAGGGGGAGAGAAAAGTTGCCAAGGAGAAGTGAAGCCACAGAGGGGGATAGATGAATGAAAGAGAAGCCAGGGAGAGGGGTAGGGGAATAAAGCAGTTGAACTAGAGAAGGGAAGAAGTCGGCAGGGTGGCGCACGCACACACAAGGTGGAGGGGTCATGAATACCTTACCTGGGCATTGCCCGATGACCCAGTGCAATCAGGCACCAAGTCTGTTCATAGTACAAAACCAAATAAAAGATCTGATTGTTCAGTCAGACAAATCTGACAAATGTAAAATCAACTTTATTTACAAAGAACACTTTTATCAAATACATACTGTAACTGAGTTCACAACAATAGTTGTGGAATAAAGCCACAACTTTATTGGAATAAAACCCTTATTCGAATAAATAATTTGAGAGCTATTTCATTGTATCTGCTATATCTGCAGTTCGGCATGTTATCACTTTAGATCTGTTGACTATTTCCAGATATTACTTCAGTTCCATGCTTCCACAGAGAACAAAATGCTAGGTTTCAATTGATGATACAACCTACTGACTTCAACAGAAAGGATTTAAAACTTCCCACCCACAGAGACCAGACAACCTGTTTTACTCAGGGACAAATACTACTTATTCCTTCCTATAAAGATTCATATTCGATTAAAACATCAAGAAAATATGTTTGCATGATACTGGATAACTATCAGAAAAAATACTAGTAGTTAATGGACTCATGGGCAAAGTTACAAAACATTTCAAATTCAAGAAGCAGTCCCTATTCTGAAGAGACTGTGATAACCACACTGACTGCCACATGCAGGAAATGTCCCAACGGGTTATCATGAATATTAGACTGCCAAGACAGAGATGTGAGAGGGACAAGGGATTGTCAAATGCATTGCTGGAAGGGAGTGGGTGAGTAATGTCAATAGAGGAGCAAGTAAGAGGAGTCTAGAGGTGGTTCACGACAGGCTGTGATAAGGAAATTAGTCTTTAGGAGAGTTAAAGGAGGAGGGAAAAGCAGTTTGATAAGTAGAAAGAACAAAGCTGTTTGACTGGCATAGAAATCACTATCTAAAAAGGTAAAACATCTCTATTATTCTTTTGAATTTTGCCACTTGTGCAATCCTACAGTTCATAAACGTTAAAATGAGCAACTTTGATTTGACTATTGGACAACTCAAAATGGGCTCTATAAGAACCACTCTGAGGCAAGTACTTTGTATTTCTGCTATACGTTTATGTTATAGTTTTGATAATTGAAGGAACACACATTTACAGGAGGTGGTGGTATCTGCATTACCTTCTTGCTATGAGTGACCTGATTAATTGGATAACCCAAGAAACACAAGATTTGACTGCATCGTCAAATGTCATCCCAGTGAATAAGATTAAAGCATTTGTAAGAAAATTAACTAAGCTTTGCGGAAACCAAAGTTCTATGTAACCAAAGAATAGAAGAAAAAATTATTCCATCAGAGCACATTCTTTATAAACATGCAAATTGTACATGACCTTCAGAACTGCATGGCAATTAATTTGCACCCGCTTTTCAGCCCCTTTGCTTTATGTATCTCTAATTATGGATTGTCTGCTTTCAAATCTGGCACTGCACATATAAATAGCAAATTAGAGTTACACAGAATGTAAACAATACTACACTGAATATATAATTTTGAAAGATGAAGGTACAGGAGTCATACAAAATATTATAAAGAACCTAACATTTAATGCTGCATAACTAGTTTACCAGCCTTCTTCCTGACCTTGCTCAATTTTCTTTTGAAATTTAGTTGTGGAAGAAGCTTCAAATACATATGAGTGCAAATAAATATTGATACTTTAAAAATATTTTGTTGAAGTCTGCAAGCAAATTTGTCTAGAACTGAGACACCAAAAATAGCTGCAGCCTGCCCAATATACAGTCTGACCTCGCTATCCACGGGAGATCTGTTCTGGACCCACCCAGCCCCACGGATAGTGAAGATCCGCGTATACCGGGGTCCACCTAGAAAACCCTGTTTAAAAAGGGGGGGAAGCCCCCAAAGTGCCGTTTTACCTTTTAAAAGCCAAACTGCTGTGTTTCCAAGTGTCCATGGAGCTTCTGCAGCCTTAGCAACCCACTTCCGAGCCGCGCGAAGGCTCTTTCCCCCTCCCAGCTTTGTCCCAGGGTGCATTCTGGGACAAGGCTGGGGGGGGGAAGAGCCTTCGTGCAACCCGAAGTAGGCCGCTAAGGCTGCAGAAGCTCCATGGAGGCTTGGAAATGCAGAGGTTTGGCTTTTAAAAGGTAGAACGGCGCTTTGGGGGCTTTTTCTTTTTTAACAAGATTTTAAAGTGGATATTCGCGGGTCTGGGATCTGCAGTGTAACAAATCCATGGGTCCTGAACGTGCAAATAAAAAGGGTATACCTGTATGTAGTTTCTTTGACATGTAGCTTCAACACAATTTTTTTCTGATCTACACTGTCCTTTGCTAATTCAGTTCCATTTTTGTCTGTTTAAACACTCTGAATCTGAATCTGTTGATTTGTTTGTCTACTTCATAATGGAATCAGAGATCAAATCCACATGTGTCCTTTTTGAGTGTGACCTTCAATACATTTTGTCTATGGGCTTAATTTAGTTCCTGAAAGCACTTTATATTAAAATGTGGTGTTCTAGGAAACAGACATTAGAAACAGACATAATAATCTTTACAGAACAGCATAATTGTTATGGTGACTAGCAGAAAGCTGGTGTAACTTTGTGGCTAAAAGGCTGAGCTACAGCCGGCGCAAGAAGATAGGATTGGGTCATAAGTCCAGTCCAGTGTTGACCCTTAGCCCTCACTTTTCTCCATTATCAGCAAATGGCTGTTATTCATTCCTGTGGGGAAAAGTAAAGTGCAGCTCTCTGGGACAATGTTGTGGTGGCAGCAAAACTTTCTCACAACCTCTGAAACTGGGTGGTCCTGGCATCATTGACAGGAATTTTGTGGAGGGAACAATTCTCTGAAGAAATCTCAAGAACTGCAGGGGAAAAACAATATATTGCTAATGTTTTTCCCTTCATCCCAAGAAGAAATAAGGCTGAGGGCCCAGTCCTATTCAACTTTTCAGCACCGATGCAGCCGCAATGCAGACCGAGATAAGGGAACAAATGTTATCTTACCTTGAGGAGGCCTCCATGACTGCCTCCCCCCGCTGCAGGATGCAGCACATGCCCCGTTGGCACAGCTGCATCAGCGCTGGAAGGTTGGATAGGATTGAGCCCTGAAACTGGAGACTTGCCCCATTACTTTCCTGAATGTTGCTTCTAAGTTAGGAGACATGGGAAAGAGGTCCTTGCTTCCTCCTCAGAGTCTGAAGGATGTGTTTCAGAGTTGGGGACAGGATCAGATTTTTAAAAGCTGGCCTGACCCAGGCTCTTATCCTGACTGAGGCAATTACCTTAACGGTGAAGAAGGGCGTTATGACTGGGAATAGGATTGGAACTCCTTGAGAGCACAGTTCAACTGTGTGTGGTAGGAGGAGTTCCTGCATTGCCTAGGCCCTAAAGCACTGACAAAGGATGGGGGGGGGGGGGGAATCCAACCTTATAGTCCACAAAAAAATACTGCAAAGCTAGAGAAGTTGTTTCAGCTCAGCCCAAGTTAGGACATGACTGTTAGTATAAGTGGCATATATAGTATGTATGCATCACAAGACCATAATGCCACCTCCTCCACCATCCACATATTTTAAAGTACTGTACTGTAATAACATTTTTAACTCACTAATGACACCTATATATTCTCTGATGAAGCAATTACCTGTCTTTTCCACTGCTATTCTTCTGGTTCACATCTGATCCATTTTCTATCAAAACTTCCACAAGTCTAGATATAAAACATGTTCATTTTATTTTCCATAAACTAGCTGCTTGCCAGGACATATAAAATTCAAATTTGGATTCTAATTTTAGAGACTGTTTTAGAAAGAAATAATTATTTCAAAAATTGATCACAATCCTGAAACCATTAACAAGCTTATACACTATTGTGAAGTCATTTATAAATTAATAACATGCTTTTATAAGTCAATGCGATCCACTAACTAGGACAAAAAAACCACTAGGTTCAAGTCACATCTTGGTCCATAAAGTGATGGGTTGGAGCAAGAATTGCCTGAGAACACTATTTTGATCTTAGTTCTCAGTCTACAAGATAGGAAGAATAATTCATTATTGAAGTTAGATGAATGATACAAGGCCAAATAAGGTTTTCGTTTGAAGCAGGTAAATAAAATGTTTGTTTCTACAATTGCACCTGCCACGTTCACCAGAGCAGGTGTCCTGCAACCATCTGATGAACATGACAAATCCCAGCCATCCTCCCAATGTCCAGAACTGGCAAAGGTGACGGTGGCTTCTTTGGCTGCTATGCTACCAAGGCACCCATAGCTTCTCAGAAGCATGCAGCCAAATCAACAAGCCCCCACTGGTCCTTTCAGTGCACAAGTTTGAACTGGAGAGGGAAGCAGACCATTGTGCTTGACCCCATGGGGTGGCACAGCACAAGGTCAAGCACAGGGGACGGGGATGGGTCCTAATAACTACAATTTTTGATTTGGCTACCGAGTCAAAGTTTGTGGATCTCTGATTTCAGAATTGTATATACCGTATAACATCTACTTTAAGAAAAGGACAATCAAGGTGAATATATCTGAACGTAGGAATAGTCAAGTTCTGTAACACTGGAAGCTGCTGTACAATGGCTGAAAATTACCAAACTCCATAATCAAACTGGTGCTATCTAGTTGTAAGCATCCACATGACAAAGCATATTCATCACTATTTATTTATAATATTTTTATCCTGCCTTTCCCCCATTGCCATGGGGTTTGGGGTGGCTAACATACATAATACAACAATAAAACTACCCATAACCAATCAAGGAGCAGTAGGCAACATTAAAATTATTTAAAAATATAAAAACAGAGAAAGAACATGGCATCAGTAAAAACAGTAGCAGTAAAAGGGGCAATAAGTTCAATCAGATAACAAAGGACCATAAAACTGTACATAGCATTAACAGCAGCAAAAGAGTAAAAAATGGCAGCAGAAATATTAAAACACGGTAAAAAACAACAACAACACTAAATAGTAAAACAGTAAACAGTAGGGGACAACTAACAACAAGACAAAAAAGCCAGCTGAAAAATAAAAGTTTGGAGCCCATGCTGGATCAGCTCCAGGGAGGGCAGATCTCAAACCAGACTGGAGGGAGTTCCATAGCTGTGGTGCCACCACTGAGAAGGCCCTACTTCTGGTTGCTACCCCTCCCAATCTCTGTCACAGGTGGCATGTACCCAGAGCCCCCTCTGCAGATCTCAGGGAGCAGGTGGTCCTGTAGGAACACCAGTCCCATGCTGTGAAGGGCTTTAAAGGTCAAAATCAACATCTTGAAATGAGCCAGGAAATGAACCAGCACTCAGAGCAGTCACTATACCAGCTGTCCAACAGAATCGATCTGGAAAGCTCCAGTAACCACATGGGCCGCTGCATTCTGCACCAACCGCAGTTTCTGGGCAGTCTTCAAAGGCAGCCCCACATAGTGCAAGTTGCAGTAATCTAACTGGGATGTCACCAAGGTGTGGACACCACTGTGGCCAGGTCTGACCGACTCAGGTATAGCTGCAGCTGGTGCACCAGCTGCTGTTTGAACAGATCATTGATATGTAAAAATCAATCTTACAGAAGAAAAAAGATAAAAGGTTGTGATACTACCTGGTATATCCCTTCTGTGAAGCAACCATCAACGGCGTATATCCCAATTTATTGAGTGAATGCACCAACACTTGCCTTACCAAAAAGAAAACAAAAGTAGACATGTTATTGTTTCACAAAATATTTTAACAAGTACTGTTCTTTCCTCAACAAGTTTCTGAAGGATATTTTATAGTTTCAATGGACTTCAGTTGAGGTACTTCTTCACACGGAACATAATTAGCCTGTGGAATCCATTCCTGCAAGATGTGGTGATAGCCAATGGCTTCAAAAGGAGATTGGACAAATTAATGGAGGAAAGGTCTTCTAAGGACCATGCAGCAGTATTCCTCTGAATACTAGTGGCAGGGGAGCAACGGCAAGAGAGCAATATGTCTTTCTCTCCTGCTTGTGGACTTCCCAGAGGTAGCTGGTAAGCCACTGTGGGTAACAGGATGCAGGACTAGGTGGGCTCTGGCCTGATCCAGGGGGGCTTTTCTCAAGCACTTCTGTAAGGTGGTTATTCTGCACCATAAAGCAAATGGTTGTCAGCCGAATCTTATGGATGCCTTCTGCTGACGAAACGAGTGCTCTATCAGCAGGAGGTCCACTCTGTCGGCGCTGTGCGCTAAACAGGGCTGCCGGCATGAAAGGCTGGCGAACCTGTGCATGTGCCACCAAAGCACCCAGGCATCGCCAGAGGAGGTAAATTGGTGTGGAGGGTAGGGATGGGGTGTAATGGGGTGGAGAGGGGGAGGAGAGAGACTGAGGTTGCCAGGAGGCATGTCAGGGTGGGCAGGGGGAAGTTAACAGCGGCAACAATGCTGCCAATATGCTATGCCCCCGCCCAGCCTTGCCGCGCCTGCTTGGGTTCACAGACTTGTGCCAGCCAAAGAGCTGGCACAGGTCCAAGTAGACCCATAGGGCAACAGGGCACTTACCCAGAGTAAGGGAACAAAATTTCCTTACCCTGAGGAGGCCTCCTGACTGCCCCTCCCCCCACCATAGGAGGCAGTGCACACCTCCATGGCGCAGCTTCATCAGCACTGGTGGTAGGGGATAGGATTGGGCTGCCAGTCACCTTGGAGAGAGGAAAGTTTACAAAATACTTTACAAAATACAAATATCTTCTCTGTTCTTGGAATTCGGACTACTGAGGGCTAAAATAACTATTGTTTTCATTTTTAATTCTGAGAACTTTCTACAAACAAAGAAACAAAGAAAATTGAATAAACTGAACATAGAAAATTGAATGAAACAAAAGATGAGTTAAATCATGTCATATTTGTCCACAAAATTGTATCTGAAGAACCTAAATCCTTTTTAAGACAGCCCAAGCTGAAAACATGAACAACAACAGGGGTGTCAAACTCATTTCATACAGCAGACCAAATAGAATTCATGGTGCCTGCCGGAAGTGATGTCATTACAGCATAGGCTTACCATCGTCCCAGAATCGAGCCTGGCTTTGGCCTAGGCCGGGCCCGAGCAGCTCCCAAGGATGCACTGTGGTTGCCCAATGGGGTTCCAGCTTCGGTCGCGTTGTCGACCAAAGCCCATTGGACAGACGCAGTGCATCCTTGGGAGCTGCTCGGGCCCGGACAGGCCGAAGCCAAGCTTGATTCCGGGATGATGATAAGTCTATTAAAGCAGCAAGTGACATCACTAAGCTGGTGATGACCAGAAATACTTTTTTCTTTCTTAAGAACTAATTAGCTGCAAATGACAGAAGAGAAAATATGTTAATCTTGAACATATTTTTCAAGGTATGGGAAAGCCCAATTATCACGCGGGCCACCCTTTCAGCAGTGCCGCTTCTGCTGAGGTATCACTTTACAGCTCAGCAGCTAAAAGGTGCTCTGCAAAGTGACGCCACAGCAGAAGTGGTGCTACTGAAATGGTGGCCCGAATGATAATTGAGCTCTCCCAGCACCTCAGCAGTGCCTCCCTTTTACACCTCTCTTGGTCTGCCTCATCCCCCATACCATTCTTTGCCTTTTGAGGCCTCCCAGCGCCTCAGTAGAAATGGCGCTGCTGAAGGTGGTTCTGGGAAAGCCCAAATATCATGGGGGCTGCCCTTTCAGCAGTAAAATCTCAGCAGAAGTACCACTGTTGAAAGGGTGGCCCGCATGATAATTGGGCTCTCCCAGTACCGCCCTTTCAGTGCCGTTTCTGTCGAGGCGCTGGGAGGGAGAAATGGATTTACGCCCAACAGAGCTAAAACTATAGTTTGCCCTCTTACATTGTGGTACACTATGGGGGATGAGGGCACCATTTTTGTCTACAGCTTTGTATTAGGCAGTTGTATAAGTTGTGGAATATAACCAATCCACACACACAAAATGCATCTTGTTCACAGATACTGCTTGCCCTTGTTCATCACCACAACAAATTTTCTTGCCATTACTCCACAGCTTTCTCAATCTGAAGATACTTTTCTATCACTAAAAATGTCTAGCACTACTGCAGAAATTGCCATGCATCAATGATATACGGTGATAAGTGAATTCCATATCCTATTTTCATATTGGATGAAAATTAGTTCATTCAGTAGGGACATGGACTGCTGCCTAAAAGGTATACAACTTATATGTGTATATTACTTATTTTTTTCATCATAACCATCCATCTTTGGACCATTACACACCACCAACTTACGTCATAGTTACCAAGGAGAAAGCTTCCCATTTGGCTACCTTGCCAATAAATATAGGTAAGTAACAAGAAAACTCTGTTCCTGATAGCTCTTTGTACAATCATTCCATTATGTGCAAAACTCTACCTTTCCCTCTTCAATTAAGTAAACACAGAGTACTTCCACACTTCTGATGTTTCTGTCTCTGGCCAGTGGCATAGCTGGAGGGGGTGCACTGCTAATTCCCATTCCTCTGCTGCTACCTTGCAATGCTTACCAACAAGACTATTGGGTCTCACTCACCCATGACTGTTTCTTGGAGTCAGCAGCCTCTTACTTCCCAGTGCATGAGCTCACTGGCCACCACTGCCTTTCATAACTTTGGCTGCAAATATATGCATACTTTCCAGGGAGTAAGCCCCACTGAACGCAGTGGGACTTACTTCCAAGAAGACATGTTTCGAATTGCACTGTCAGAGTACACCATGGCTTGGATTCAAAGTAGAACAAGATTGTGTGTTTGACTGATTGAGGATTTTCTGCTTCACTCTTTCTGGAGTCAATCCCCTGCATCCCTTGACAAGTCCTTCCGAAAGACAGGGAACTTTCCAGAGTGTCTTTTTGTGGGGTATGAGGTGTTGTAACTCAGATGTTGGGACACTGTCACATACACCCATATAAACCATCTGCTTGAGCATGGGGAGCTTGGATCTCAGCCAATGTTATGAGAATATAAGTAACACTGATGTGTGTACCAGCATGATAGCTCACAGTAAGTAATTTGTCACTTTGGGCTTATCATAATATATGCAGTTCAATATTTAGGAGCCAGGGAACACCACACTTTGTGACAGAGCACAACTCATCATCCAATTTTGATTATTATCTTTTGTGCGTTATTACACAGATATGGACATTTCAAAACCTGAATCATTTCTCACCTTCCCTGAAGAATATTAGCAACGGCATCTATATCATTCATGCTCACAGCACGATGGAGCTTGTCGCCACTCATTGGTTCACCTGAAGAAAACAAAGGATAGAAGTATTTGCAAAGCAGTTTTGACAGAGATTTATTCTGCTCGTACTGTCAGCTATTAAAACACTGCAGAATAACTGATTAGCTTTCACATTTTTCAATACACCATTTGGATATCTCCCAGGTTCCCAAATTTAAACAATGGATCCTGTATCACTGTTCTGCAGCTAGCTGAATTATTTAAAAGGTGACTTTGAAATCTGGTTATTTTATCAGAAAACACAAGATTATTTCTTTATTTTTAAAACTTTTAGGCTACTTTTTTTGAAGAAAAGCTCAAAATGATTCACAAAAATATCAAAAACCTTATGCGCATCCCTGAGCTTTAGTACAGCATTCCAATAAGAAGACTTGCAGTACATGCTCCTTAAGAACTGGTATAGTGTAGTGGCAAAAAGTGTGAACTAGGAAAGTACCTGGTTCAATTCTAATTTCAGCTGCAAACTCATAAGGTAGTCAAAGGTAATGCACTAGCCCCTTTGCCTCATCTGCCACCTGCAGTATGGAGATGATAATAATGATATCAGGATTCTTACATGGATAATGTACATGAAATGATTTGAACACTCAAAATGTTGCTGTATACTTTTGTAAGAATATTGTCATTGTCCTATATGCAGCTCCATTCTTGTGAGGACATGCTATTCTCACAGTGACCATATTCTACCTTTACAAGGGCAACCCAGGATGGAAAAAAAATGGTAACTTGTTTACATCATGATTCGATAATTAAATGGCTTCAGGCTAAGAGTAGCCTGAAGAGAAACAACAAATTTAAATTGTACAATTTATCCTATCTCTCTGCAGTTTTATTAAACATATCTGCACTAAATAAAACTTTTAGATGAAAAGCTTCAGTAAGACTGATAAGAGTTGCTCACTAAAATGGTGTCCACAGCATAAATGTGATCACTGGATAAACAAAAGGAATCTGGGCAGGTGAAGGTCATGCTTTGGTCTTCTGAACTGAAATAAATCCTTTATGTGCAGTAAAGGAGTCATTTGGTTGCAGATGTGCAGGGCAACGGATTCTAATGTGGCAATAGAATTTTATTTATGGAACTGAAGGCTCTATTGAAAGCCGTGAATAAATGATGAACTCATTGGTGAAGACGTTCTCCAATTAACAAGCAGCAGCTGTTTGTCTTTCTATTTTTGGGACCAATTGATTAAAATTGCACGCCTCATTTAAACAGGACTTTCTTGTATTTTACCTGAGGAAAAAGAGGCATCACACCCTTTTTCAAAGTACTTGCCTTTCTGATTTATGAAGCCTCTTTCCGGCTGAATGCAAATTCTAAACCAAAAGAGATGCTTTGTTTTAATGTGCATTTTCTTAACATGCAAATTAAAACTACAAAGCTATGAAATATAAATATGAACTGAGTGAAATATTTACTGGTACATATACTGTAATAAAGCTGTAGGTTACACAGGAAAAACTTATTTGGTCAGATTTTTATATAGGTCCATTGTGCTCTTTAGAAAACAAATTACTACCATGAATGCTATCAACATTCCTGACGACACTTAACCTTCCTGTCTACATTTAGAACCGGATTTTAACAGTGGCCACAGACCATAAACTGTCCTGGGTAAAAGAAGAGGAGAAAAGAAGCAGCAAGGCATATTCTACCCCTGCCATAAACACACCTTTTTTTTTCCTGTTGCTATGATTTCCCTTTGTTTGATTTTCTGTAAGACTCTGTGAGCCTTGACAGCTAAAGGGCAAAGTATAAATGCTTTCGTTTAAATAAATAAATAATAAGGAAACTAAAACATGCTGGCCTTAACAATGCAAATTATGCTATTTCAAGAGTTAAAAGATGGATACACACCTCACAATGACAAAGAATTAAACCATACTTTATTTCACTGAAACATTCAGGATGGCTCAGCATCGGCAAGATGGATGAACCAACTGACAACTTTTGGCTGTAAGTCTACCTGAGTTTACTCATGTGTACAGATTTCAGTGGGATTTACCCCAACTTAAGAACGTGTTCTGGAAGTGCACACATAAGAGTTGTTTTGACAGAGCAACTCCCAGGACAAGCAGTTCTTCTGTTTTCCAAAAGCATTCACTGCAAATGCTGTCTTCATAAAGAACAAAGACATTGCTGCTGGTGTGGGAAAGCCTTCTCCATCCTGGGAGCAGTGTGCCTTTAAAAGATGAACCAGGCGACAGAGCGGCTATGCGTCCACTGCCTAGTTGGGCAGACTCGGGCAAAAAACCACGGGGGAAGGCCAGTAATTATCTCTAACAGAGCCCTAACAAAACAATCGGATCCCGCCACCGATGCGGCTGCCCTAAGAACGCTGATTCCCCTCCCCTCCTTTCCTATCTATCCGGCTAACAGCCACAAAAGGGGGGGGGGGGGAACCACAACAAAAAGAAGTGTTTGGGTTGGAAACCCACAAAACTGACTCCTTAGTACCAGCGAGGTAGGGCCAAACTGAGGAAATGGTCATCCCTTGCGTGGAGGAAGCGTCTGTTTAACTGACCCTACCTCAAGCTTGCGCGCGGACTCTTCCCATTCTGTAGGGAATGACCCTTCCTCTACCAGGGAACAGCACATACTTCAATGAAACAGCATCTTTCCCCATGAAAAGATACATATGTATCACATCCGCTGATATGAAGGAAGTCAATTTCTGAAGGAGTTATAGGGAGTGCATCACACACACTAACCTGACACACATCTATGGGATTATTATGCATTATGTCTTTTATTAATTCCAAACGTTTACAGGAAGTAAGTCTTAGAGATTGAATAAGCAAACACTAACCTGACACACATCTATGGGATTATTATGCATTATGTCTTTTATTAATTCCAAACGTTTACAGGAAGTAAGTCTTAGAGATTGAATAAGCAAACGTTTGGAATTAATAAAAGACATAATGCATAATAATCCCATAGATGTGTGTCAGGTTAGTGTGTGTGATGCACTCCCTATAACTCCTTCAGAAACTGACTTCCTTCATATCAGTGGATGTGATACATATGTATCTTTTCATGGGGAGTCTGGAGTACTTGCCATTCATTCCCTATTACAACTGCACCGTATTGCATTATGTTATGCAGGCTATATGCGCTATACCAGGCATTCCCAACCTGTGGTATGTGTACTCCCAGGAGTACACGGACCTCAGGCCGGGGGTACGCGAGACGCTGCCCGTTGTCAGCTGCTGCAATCAGCAGCTGATGACAGGGAGAGGAGCTGTTTTTCCCGGGTCACAGTGCGAGCGGGAGGACCCGCCCACGCCGCAACCCGGGAAAAATGGCTACAGCCCTCCCAATGTCCCCCGTAGCTCCCCCTACCTGTTCTCTTGGCTGCCACCATCTTGGATCTTACGAAATCCAAGATGGCAGCGCCCAAATCTCATGAGGGCACATGAAGCACTCGTGAGATTTGGGCGCCGTCATCTTGGATCCCTCGAGATTTTGTGAGATCCAAGATGGCGGCGGCCGGAAGAATAGGTAGGGGGAGCATTGGGGGACATCAGGAGGGCTGTAGCCGTTTTTCCTGGGTTGCAGCGCAGGTCCTCCTGCTCGTGCCGCAACCCGGGAAAAAAGGCTACAGCCATGCCGATTCGGCAGCACTGTGGCCTTTCTGTCTGGGTTGCGGCACCCTCGCCGCAACCTGGGAAAAATACATTTTAAGTGGGGGTACATGGGGGTTCTTGGGGGGTACGTGGGGGCAGGACGTGGGGGGCAGACTGCACCGGGTGCCACCAAATGAGGAATTGCCACCCCTCCCTGCCCACTGCCAGAGCCTTTCCTCGGCAGCCTTCAGCAGCTCCAAGCCAAGTCGCTTCTCTGTGTTTTCACGAGCAATGCTCACGAGAACACAAAAAAAGCAACTCGGCTCAGAGCCACAGAAGGTCGCTGAGGGTGTCACACCCACCTGCCCACCGCCAGAGTCTTTCCTCAATGGCCTTTGGTGACTTAGCTCAGAGCTGCCAAAGGCAGCTGAGGGTGCCACCCCCAGTCAGCAACAGAGCCTTTCCTCAGCAGCCTTTGGCGGCTCCAAGTCAAGTTACTTCTGAACATGAACAAGCGACTTGGCCCAGAGCAAGCAGAGGCTTGGCAAGCCGGAAGTAATTGTCAGGGATGTGATGACATCACAGTCAATTACTTCCGGCTCCAAACACCATGGGGTGGCGTGACACCGTGATTCTCGCACCAGGGTGACACCAAAGGTGGGGACACCACTGCTCCTTTGTCCTTTAAACTGATACCTCCAGCATCCTTATCTTCCTCTACTAATCTACCCATTTATGGAGTCACTAAAAATCCCAATTGCCCCACCCATTTCCCCTCAAATTCCATACCTGTCATGCTTCACACACATCCAGCAGTTAGTCTCAGTGATGAGGGATTTATGCATTCTTATACTGGGGTAATTTCCCCCCCCCACCCAATGGTAACTACTGTACATCTTTTGGGTTGACATAAGCTTGTTTTCTAGTTCTTCCTGTTTATTACTGACTTGGCCACAATCCAAGGTTGCCTTCTAATAAGCTATTGTGTCACTTTCCCCCTTCCACCCCGCACCAGTGCAGGCAGCTAACTCTCAGAAAACTGAACAGAAGCCTATGACTGACTGCAGTCACTGGTATTTGGCTCCCTGGAATGCCCTGCGTTAAGATGTCTGTGCTCATCCATTGGGAGGAGTAGGTGGCACCACCAGCACATTTTAGTGTATTGCATCCTTAGATAATAAATACTATAGCAAAGTGTAGTAAAGAGTAAGTGGAAATAGATGTGGTTGAAGAGACTTCTTGTCCTATTTTCTATTTCTGGCAGCCAAGGTTTGAATACTGTGAAAATGGCATAAAAAAAAAAAGCAATCATACATCCTAAGATTTTTTTTCCTATAGGGAATAATGAAGAGTAGCATATACAAAGACATCAAAAAACCAGTTAAAATAACTGGGAATAACGCTGCTTATTAAATGTACTTTATTTACCTTCATTATTTAATAACTTAATTACCGTAATAGCGATTTTAATTTTATATACAACTTTTAATATTGAGAATATTTAAAATAGACTGCGAACTTACTTGTTGTAGTTACACAAACAGGTGAACTGTAAGTAGACTCCCCTGAAGGATCTGTGACTTTAAGTCGAAATCTGTAGGTTGTTCTAGGTTTAAGACCTTCCACAACATGCTGCCGGGCATATCCCCTAAAAAATATACTATTAATTTTTCCCAAATCATGTTTTCAATCATTTTCAAATATTTTTAACCACTGTACCCATTTAATACTAATACTGCCAAAATACAAATAATAATAGTATCAGAAGCTGATTGTATATGGTACCCAACAACTGTGACTGTAAATGTATGGAGACCCCTGGAAAAAAAAACTGGTTTAATGGGGAAATATGCACCCACCATTTAAAAACAAACATGCTATTTTTGCTCTATTTTGTCAGTGTGAAGCCATCTGCAAATTCATTTGCCCTGACTGCACATACAAATAGAGTGTTTCCATGTGATCATTGAAAAACAAATGCATAACCTTCATGTTAGCATAAATGCCTAAGATGTGCATACTTAAAGTTAAAGGCCTTAGAAGAAATGCACATCTTCAAATATAACAGCCAGACATCTACGTAAGTGTCATCAAATATATACTTCCAACAAATTTAGAAATCAGTACTACCTTCCCAAGACCAAAAATGGCAGGTTTGATCATTTTAATTCGGTATCCTGACGCAATATTTAGACTGCAAACAAAAATGTCTACCAGAATTGTAGAAAGATTGCGATATGCAACTGCTTCCTCTAAAAAGCAAAATTCCTCTAAAGCATCTGACATTGTAAGATGATAGTTTCATAGAGCATTCAGAATACTTTAAATTTTAAAATACTGTTGATTGTGTAAGATAGCTAGCTTGACAAAAATGATAAAACAGGTAGTATTCAAACAGTCTAATTCTGCCACCTAGTGACAGATTCTACACAGAATCTTCCCAATGACTAGGAAACGCATGATGACTTAGAAACACTAACATCAAAGCAGTCAAGGGGTCACCAACAGGTTTTATATAGTGGTGCAGTCTATTTATTTTTAAAATGAATATGAGTTTAGATATGAAATGAAAATAGGCATGGGACAACAAATAACAAAATAATCCAATAAAACAATCTAACAGTAAAACATCCTTCATTCCACAATTAAGGAAACTTTTTGACCAATAAAGGCCTAACCAGACATGCACTTAGAGTCCAATCCTATCCCCCGCCGGCACATAGTTTGCAATGCTGTCGTCACAGTCTGTTCTGCATGCTATGGGCCAGCCAGGGACCATATAGCCTAGGAGAGGTAAGACATTTTTTACTTACCTTCCGTAGGCCACCTGATCCCCAATGGGTATCCTCAGACTTACGCCAGCTCTTTTGCTGGAGTAACTCTAATGAGCATCTGGGGGCAGGTCTGGGTCGGGAAGGGGGATAGGACTTGATGTGCACAGCTGTTACCAAGCTCCACCCCCTCCCACCCCTGGCTCAGCTTAGCCCACTTCCCACCCTGTTACGCCCTGCTGCCAACTTACTAGCAACAACGTAGGTTCTGCAGGCCGCTGTCGCCTGAACGCGGCCTCTAGGGCTGTTTGCTCCATTTCACAGCACCCACTTGCTAATTAATTCTAAAACAACCTCCCCATCCAGGTTAGTTGCAAGATTACATACACATCTGGCTAGGCCCTTAGTGATATATACTAAGTGACTAAACCAACAAAAGCAATAGTAAAATAGTGTGGTAGGTTTGTCTGTAGATATAGCAAGAAGCAGGAAGAGCATCCGGGGTGGTGATGGTCACAACCCTGGATCTTATGCAGTGGCATCGCTAGCCACTGTGGTACCCAGGGCCCTCTTCCTCATGACGCCCCCAGAAGTGACGTCACACTCAGAAGTGACGTCACACCCAGGGGCGAAAAGACTAGAAGCTTTTTTTAGCGCTAGAGTAGGGGGGCAGCTGGAGTTTCTGACACACACACCCTCTGGCTTGGCACCCTCCACCGCCAGAGGGAGGGTGACAGAAGCCACGGGTGCCAAGCTATGTTGGGGGGGGGTGACAGACGCTCCAGCCGTCCCCTCTACTCTAGCACTATACAGCAAAGCGCTAATTTAGCGCCCAACAGCCAGTCAGCACTGGGGATTTAAACCCCAGTGCCATCAGCTAGATTAGAGCTTTGATGTCTAGCGCTAATCAGCTGTTCCAGCTAGAGTAGAGGGGGGTTGGAGCTAGGGGGACCTACCTTCCCCTATCTCCAGCCGTGCCCCCCCCCTTCTAGCTGGAACAGCTGATGGGTGTTATACAGCAAAGTGCTAATCTAGCACCCAATAGATGATTGGTACTGGGGTTTAAAATCCAGCGCTAGAGCAGAGGGGGCGTCTGAAGCTGGGCGGGATAACGGGAGTCTGGGGGCAACCACACAGCACCCCCTCAGACAGCGGAGCCTGGAGCAGCCTGCACCAGCTGCTTCACAGTTGCCACACTACTGATCTTATGACAGGGGTGCACAGACTTCAGATTTATGGGAACTATTTTTTTTAGAGTCCTGAGTTCCACCAACCTTGATGCAAAATAATGCCAAGTTGGCAAAACCAGATACAAAATGAGGCAAAGTCAATAACCTACTGTGATCCATGAGATAACTTGCATATATTGTACAACTACAAATCTGTATCTCTAAGTTATTACAGTTCAAGGAGTCAAATAAAAAGTGGCCCGCAGACTTGCAGAAAGACCTGGTCAGAGGCAACCAATTAATGATCATATTCTACAGGTTAGAAATGGTAAGCTCTTGATCCATAAAAGGCCAGTCATGGAAGAGCGGGGCTGCCCTTGAAGACTGTCCAGAAATTGCATTTAGTGCAGAATGAGGTGGCCTGTTTGGTCTTAGGGGTCCGGTGATTTGCCTTGGTTTATCTGCTGCTCCTGCAGCTACACTGCCTACCAATATGCTTCTGGGCACAATTGAAGGTGCTGGTTTTGAACTTTAAAGCTCTATAGGGCTCAGGACCAGGATATTTGAGGAGCTGCCTTCTTCCATATGACCTGACTCATCCCCTATGGTCAGTGCAGGGAGCCCTGCTGAATGTGCCGCCTCTGACGGAGGCCAGATTGACAACAACGAGGAGCAGGACCTTCTCTGTGCTGGTGTCTTAATTATTGAACTCCCTCCCAATGGGATTAAGAACTGCCTCCTCCCTGTTAGCCTTCTGGCTAGGGCTGAAGACTTTCCTGTTCCGCTTGGACTTAGTTGCTTCTTGGGTTTGCAATGTTTTACAATTACAATATTTGGTAATAGTCTGTAATTTATAGCATGAACGTAGCATCTCTTCGGGATTAAAGGCCATACAAAAGTATACAATGAAAACAATTTAAAAACACATTTAATACTGCAACATTTCGTTCATTCCCATGAACTTTTTCAAAATCTTATTAATAAACGCCAGTTCTTGTTTCTGGTTCATTAAAATATTTCTGTGTTTAAAGATCTGAATTGCTTCATGGTGTAATCTTTGTCTATAGCCACACTCATGCACTAATCTCTCAGTTCCATCAAAGTTAATAACATGCCTGGTGGAAAATCGCATGCTCAGCCAGGGCAAAATGATCTTGGTATCCCAACTGGCAGGCTTGCTGATGCTCTTTAATGCGAGTAGCAATCGAGCGCTTGGTAGTTCCCACGTATACCTTACCACACTGGTAAGGTATTCGATACACCCCTAGAGTAGACAGCTTTAAATGGCAGTTAGAAAGTTCTTCATATGCCGGTTAACATTAACATTAACATCTTTTGCCGGCTGGCTCTGTTTCTTCTGCTTGAAAACGTTCATGGGAATGAACAAAACGTTGCAGCACAATCCTGGGGATCTTTCGAACAGCGGAGCACACACTCCGCCGTTTGAAAGTGTCACAAACGTGCTGTAAAGCCGGAAGAAGGTAAGCGCTCCCCCAGCGGCTGTGTGGGTGTGGGCGGGTGAGGGTGGGGGGCCATTGGTCTAGCCAGCCAGGGAGGGGGCAGGAGATGGCACCCGCCAAATCCCCGTCCCCCTCCGACTTCTGCCAGCTATTTAGCTGGCGGAAATCCGAGGAGGCCCATCGGGCCGGCCCCGGTTTACAGAGTAGAACTCTGGCCCGCCGCATGGTGGGCACCCGGCAGCACGGGATCCGCCGGCCGAATCTTTACACAGGATTGCGTCCTAAATGTGGTTTGTTAAAAAATTGTTTTCATTGTATACTTTTGTATGGCCTTTAATCCCGAAGAGATGCTACGTTCGTGCAATATTGTTGCTGGCCATAAAAGCTTTAGATTTTACTTTTAGTCTGTAATTTGTTTTAATGTTTTGTATTGCACTGTTCTTTATGATTATTTTATGGTTGTTGCACTTTATATTTCATTCTTATATTGCATTTTACTGCATTTTACTGTTTTTTATTATAATGTATACTGCCTTGAGAGTGCTCAAATTACTCGGAGGGAAAGGCGGGATATAAATCACTTAAATAAATAAATGAAATCTTGACTTTCTATTAATCAGTTTTGTACCTTTGGCTTTCTTTTCAACTGTTAAAAATACACCAGTAGAATTGTACTTACGTGTAAATAAGACCATATGTATGCAGCTTAGGATCCTCTCCTTCAATTGAATATTTTAACCATTTCTCTTGAGGCCCTTTTCTTTGTCCTTCCACATCCCAACTTAAATGAATATTGTGGTGGCTCACACGGCCTACAACTGGAGGGTGTGGTTTGGAGATGGAACGTTTTCCTACAAATAAATCACATTATGTTATTTTTCAGCATAACAACACACACAAATATCTCTCTAGAATAGGAGGGATACTTTTCCATTGTTATACACTTGGACCTTGTTTTGATTTGAACAGGATATACCTGAAACTGTATAAAACGTTGTAGGACAATCTTTGAATAATTTCCTCTCTCCATTTTTTGTTTCTTATTTGGAGTAATACAATGAACAAAATTGTCAAACAATAGTGCATTCTATATATTTGCTGCCACTTAGGCCTACACAACCTACGTATTTATATATTTAATGTATACCACTATTTGATTACAATGGAGCCAATGAGATGGCTTTACAACAAGTAAAATCCCAATGCACAATCCCAAAGAAACAGAATCAAAAACAAAAGTACAAATCACAAAAAATGGCAATCAGCATAACCATCAGCAGCAGAGCACACCTTAAGTTTCTCATTCAATTTTCCCCAAAAGTCCTGATAAAAAGGATTAAGTTTTAACTTAGGGTCTGATCATCAGTAAGAAGGAAGCCATACCTCCCTAAGAAAGGAATTCCACACTCATGATGTCACTATACAGAAGCCCCTCTCTCCTGTACCTTCTACGTCTCAGAAAGTGGGAAAACACAAAGCAGCACCTCCAAAGACCAAAAAACCTACCCACATATTCATATGAGAGACTATATGATATACTGTGTCATACAGAAAAATTTCCTTAAACCCAGCTCTCATCCTGTTAATCTGCCTCTGAAGGGTCAAGGCCTGTAACTGCAACCATCTACCGTATTTTTTGCTCCATAGGACGCATCGGACCATAGGACGCATGCATCCTATGGAGCAAAAAATAGGGAAAAAAAGGTTTTTTAAATAAAAATAAAAATAAAAATTTGGAAATAAAGGAGTTCATGATATGCTATAGTAAGGCAATGCAGAGCCCTGTATCTTCAGCATCCTGAACAATAGTATCTATTGGCTCTCTAGTAACTATTATACAGTACATTATCTATGTAGCTTTTACTGGAAAGATATGAAAAATATTCCACCCAATTTGGCTTGGCCAATATATTGCATGCCTGTCTGGCTTTCCAAATTTGTTGGAAACTTCCCAGTGCAATCAAAACAATCTCAGCTACATTTAAGTTGTTCAGAAAGAATGCACAGGCATCTTATGGATTATGCCATTGGCACCTAAGATGGGCATTATTATGATGTTACTAATGACAATGCACAGAGAATACAGTGTTATTTTTCTAGTAAGGAGGTCTTGAACTACTAAACTACTGCTATGCCAAAAAAACAGCATTAAAAAAACAGCAATTAGTTCTGCATTTCATGCTCAAGGGTCCTTGTTTCTTTTAATACACAATCTCTCCCATTGCAGGGCAGTCACAACCAGTTGAAAATTATCTTTTTGTCTCATTTCATACTCTTCTACTGTCAAGTCTTCATGACAGAAACACTGAGCAAAGCCATGACAGAAACACTGTTACCCACCCAGAAGAAATATTTACCGGGGCTTCGGGGAGGCCTGCAGAGGCTCGCGCAGGCCTCCCCATCTTCCTTTCGTCAAAAAACGGCCATTTTTGGCCACTTCCGGTTTTCGTGAAAACCGGAAGTGGCCGAAAATGGCCGTTTTTTTGACGAAAGGAAGATCAGGGAGGCCTGCGCGTGCCTCTGCAGGCCTCCCCGAAGCCCTGGTAAGTATTTCTTCTTTACTTTTTTTGTATTCGCTACATAAGATGCAGGCTTTTTTCCCCCTAATTTTTTTTGGGGGGAAAGTGCATCTTATGGAGCGAAAAATACGGTAGTTATTGTAGGCAGCTACAACATCTCGTTAAAATTATCTCATGAAGAGAACCCCAATATTATCTAGAGAGCAAACCTGTTAGAGAGACCCAGTGGCATCATGGATGGACAGTGACTGAAAACCTCCAGGGCACAGAATGCAATTTTAAAACAATATTTCAGGAATTCAGAGTTTACTTGGAAGGCAAAAAGAAAAGGGAAGAGAACACTTCAAAACTAGCAAAAAGCACGAAAGGGTAGAACAATTCAAGTTTTCTATGGCAAGGTTTTTTTTACACTGCCTCGTGCCACGTTTTAGGCTAGACAGAGCCCACGCATACATAGCTTCCCAAAGTCCTTTGTTCAGAACTTTTCAAAATAAAGACAGTCATATTACCTCAGCAAGAAGAAGGAAGGAGAAGTAGGAAGTTTTCCCTATAGTTAGCAAGTTCAAAATGGAATCTTTCTGGACAAAGAACTCCCAGGGGGTTCTCAACCAGTGGTACTAGTACCACCAGTGGTACTTTGGCTGACTGCTGGTGGTACTCGGTGTGATACCCGGGAGGACCAGAGGCTCACCCCTGAACCCCACTCGGGTAGTGCCGGCCAAACGCCTCCCTGGTTAACTTCAGCCCACCAGAGCACCAAGGCGGCGTCAGCCCTCTGTTTACCACACAGTCCCTCCTGTTAAGAGATTTATACACTCACAACAGGCAGGTCTGTAGTTCTTAGATGAGTTTTACCCAGGGGAGCTTCGTCCAGGCTGGCTTCAGCTCAAGCATGAACGAAGGGCCCCACTGCTACTGTCAGGAGGTCCGGATTCTCAGGGCAAACAACTCCAAAGAATCGGATCCCTGGATCTTAACCGAATCAAACCAAATCGATAAGTACAAGTTTACCTACTCAGTCACGTCTTGCTTAGCTCCAGCAAGATTAACCAAACCAGAGAGACCGAATATCCTTAGCTTGGGCAACAACCCAAGGGTAGATCAACTGCCACCACCCTGGTACGCCAGGCCCACAGCTCCAGGGAAAGCTGGGGTCTCTAGGCCAAGTCTCAGTGCTTGCAAGGCTGGCCCCTCCGTCCAACAGGAGAACCAGACTCAAACCTCAGAGTCTTCAAAAGGTAAGTACTGGTAGCACTGGTAGTAGTGAACCAAGCAGCTAGGCAGGCAGGGTAGAATTCCGTTTCCCTTGTACTCAACACAGACACACAAGCCTGTAAAATATATTTTGGCTTTATTAAAGTAAATTAAAGTTACATATTAGAAGGCATTCAATTCTTTGTAAGGCTTTAAAGGCATAGTATACAAGACAGACAGACATAAAAACAAATAAAGCTATCTCCTAAAACTTACTGGTCCTAACACTCACCAATTGGCTCTCATAGCACGGATAAGGTGGAGATGTTAAGCTATCCGTCCCAATAAGTGTGAAAAGGACATGGCTCCATACTGGAGGTCCGAACTGACCTCTCCAGGAGATGTTCAACGGTCAACTGCACAACTGCTCTGCTTCCAGAACAAAGGTGGCATCCCTTAAGTAAATTTTGGTTCTCTTCTGCCCAGTAACTGGGGAATAGCCAATCAAAGGCTTCCACGGACCGAAGTTTCTAGGCCCTGACATCATGGTGCTCCAAAGTCACCCTCCCAACCGTAAATCTCAGGTGCACATAGTTTGCAATGTCCTTGACGAGTACCAGGATCCACCAGCCCGGAATGACAAACTGGCCAGACTTATCAGTCCGAGATAACGGGTCCTGCTCTCAGGCTTGCACTAATTAGCTAGCTTACCAGCAGCTATCTAACTGTTCAAGTAAGTTAAGACATCAGAGCTGTAAATTTTCTACTCAGGCCTGCAAGATGGAGTCAGGCAACTAAAATGGAGTCAGGGAGAAAGGCCTTGTCTTTCACACTCGGACCACTGGACCCCCGCTCCAACGCAGTGCTTTTAACAGTGTGTTTTCACTCCTTTCTTGGACAGAGTCTGTTGGGAACACTGAGAGGGCCTTCCCACCTGCCCAGAGCCTCCTACCTGTGTTTTCTGGCCTCCAAAAACCTAAAAACCTGGAAGTAATTGGTGATGATATCATCACCAGTCACTTCCGGTGGTACGCAGCAGGAGAATGGCACCGGAGGTGGTACTCAGCAGGGAAGGGGTTGAGAACCTCTAAGAGACTCTTATTCATATCTCTTGTACTTTTTCTCTGGTTTACCCAATCAAGAATAGTAGGAAGTCCTTTTTGATCAATAAGGGAAAGGATTGAAAACTCACCTATTGTAGAAATGTAGGCAAATTATGTTTTTAAAATTCACCTACAAGAGAAGGTGACCTCATGCTGTCTATGTGATGAATACACATCTGACTACCTCAGAACACGTACACACATTTCCAGCAGACAGGTGGCTGACAAGGTTTGGGCGAGTGAGGTTTGGGGGCCTTAGAATTGAGGAACTGGTTAGGTTAAATTGATCAAACCCTACGAATCCAGCCAATTTCTGTCACAGTTGGTCTGTAAGTAACCCTGGCAGCAGAGCACGTAGGAATTTAAAGATAAAAACCTGCACCTAAGTAGTGGATAAGTTCTGGAAAATAATTGTTCCCTTTTATGAAATGGCCCCAGAAAAGGTTTGCTAGCTGAAATGCCACATCCGCAGAAACAATTTATAATGAGTCGATATGCTGCAAATTGTATTTCAACATAACATTATAAAAGTGCAACAGGTGACTGACTATTCAATTATGCATCATTGTTTTTTTTTAAATGCAGGTAATCTGTCTCATAAACCAGAGTACAGTACTGAACTTGGGAAGTTAACTCCTTCCCCCGTTCAGACTCAGACCTTGACTATGATGGGTTATTCAACAACTCTGGAATCAGTAAATAAAGATTCTCTAATGGTAGTAATTTACCACTAGGCCCCTATGCTATAGGCAGTTACTCTCACTAAAGGCAGAGGGTTGCCATTATAAAGCAATTCAAACATCCAGATCTTATCTGTACTGGCCTGGCTAGACTAGTACTTTGAACCAGTAAATCTCTTCTTCCAAACAATGCACATACTTTTTATTTACCTGAATCACCTGAAATAAAACATTTCAATAAACATTGTGAAACTGAGAAGTTAGTTGTACGCAATTTCATTTATGCATGGGGGATGTAGACCAGGGGTTCCCAACCTTTGGAGGTCCGCATACCGCCTACGCGGGCCTCCGGTTGCCCCCCTTAACCCCGGACTTGCTGCCCCCACGTAGCCCCCCACAGAATGTGTTTTCCCCAAGTTGTGGTGCGGGTGGGTGGGTCCTCCCACCCGCGCTGTTACTCGGAGGAAAAGGCTACAGCCCTGCCAATCCCTGTAGCCTCCCCGGTAGCTCCTCCTACCTGTTCTCCTGGGCGCCACCATCTTGGATCTTGCAAAATTTCGGGGGAAGAGGACATTTATCCCATGGCCAGGCCAGGGAAGGGGGATAGGATTCGGCCGTCACTGATCCCTCCTTTTTCCCAGGCCCAGCCGACCAATCCCACTCACCCCTCAAATGGCCCATTCTGCCCTTCCCATGCTTGTCCGTCGCCCGGCAGGGCACCTCTCCGTCACAGTCTTCCACCGTTCTGCAGCGCTGGAGGAACACCTCTCCACTGGCGTGCTTACTCTTAGGGTGATGCAAACATGCCTTACGGTCAAAGAGCACCAACAATGTTTTATTGCAGACCTACTCACCTTGTGACCACCAAACCATACATAGCTGACAGGCACGTATAGTGATCCACCAAGAATAACAGACTGAATCCTGGCTTTGCCTGATGCCCTTAGTCTTGAGTACTTGTGCTCTCCTTTCCCCTCCACATATGAAAGGAGGAAGAATTCTACCTCCTTATTCTGCTTTAGAACAAACAGAGATCAACTTCAACTTCTGAACCAACTGATCCTGGCTTCTTCTATCCAGAATTTCAAAACACAGTGGGCCCATTTTTCCCAGTGGTTAAGAAATTGCGGATTCGACTCACTGCAGGTTCTAAGCCCACAGAAGGGCAGCCTCAGAAGGCCTCCTGGAGGCTTCTGAAAGTCACCGGTTTTCCTGAGAAACCAGAAGTGCCTTTTAGAAGCCTCTAGGAGGCCTTCTGAGGCACACAGAGCCTCGACCTTCCCGACCTTCCCGACCCTCAGAAGACCTTCCAGAGTCTTCTGAAGGGCACTTCCAGTTTTCCGAAGCTGGCTCCCCCACGGGTTTTGTTACCTGTGGATTTCATCATCCGCAGGGGACCCTGGAACTGATCCCCGCGGATAACGAGGGCCAACTGTAAAATAGGATCTGATCCTGTTGACATCCTGACTGGAATAAGCCATGATCTAACAGCGCTCCGTGTTCCAGCTGCATGCTACGCGCTGCGGCAAGGAGAGTCATGCCGACCACATGACCACGGAGGCGTCTTCGGACAACGCTGGTTCTTCGGCTTTGAAATGGGGATGAGCACCACACCCTAGAGTCGGACACGACTGGACTTAATTGTCAGGGGTCACCCGCACCTTTTTTTACAGACAGCGCAATCCGACTTAACTTTTGTGCTGGTTTAACCAGTGGCGCAGTGAGAACGGGAGGCCCCAGAACGGAAAAGGGATTCAAGTCCCCTCCAAAAGAGGAATTCAAAGGGGATTTGAATCCCTTTTCCGTTCTGGGGCCTCCCGTTCTCGCTGCCCCACTGGTTAAACTGGCACAAAAGTTAAGTTGGATTGCGCTGCCAGTCAGATGTCATAGCCAATTCTGGGTTGTTTTAAATAGGAAGCAGAATCCTACTTCCCACACACAGGGGCAAGTGCACATGTCCGAAGCTAGGGTCATGTCATGCAAAGTCCGGATTCAATCTGTTATATAGACATCTGAACTACAGACATTGGTTCTTGGGGGACATTTTTATTGGAAAATACAGTATGTCTTGTTTTGGTTCAACCTGGAAATAATTTGCTTTATTATATTGTTAGTATATTTACTTTCTGAAAAGGCTATGTCAAAATCCTTTGTTCCCCTCTTAGTCTATTGCTATGACAACAGGTTGCATTAAAGAAATAATCTGACATTTTAAAACACCAGAAACAAAATACCTGAATCCACAAGGATAGTGGCCTAGTCTGTATCGTCTCTTCAATTTAATCAGAGACAACTTGTGTAATATGAATTTTGCTACTGAGACAAACCTGGAGCTTTATGACATCAAAGAAACAACTTTCTGAAGGGTAGCCTTGTTAGTTGTAGTAAAAATGACAAAAGTTTTGTAGCACCTTAAAGACTAACAAATTTGTTTTGAATAAGCTTTCATGGACTGCAGTCCACTTCATTGGATACACCTGATGAAGCAGACTGTAGTTCACAAAAGCTTATATGGAAATAAATGTGTTAGTCATTAAGGTACTACAAGGTTCTTTGTTGTTTTGACATCATGGAAGTTACACTAAAAATAAGAAATAGAAACATCATGAGTTATGAGAGGATGGACTTATTGACCATCCTTTATTTGTATATTTAAACAGTTGGCATCTTTAGCTTTAAAAAACCAGAACTTTTGACTTCAATATACTGTACAGTAACATCTCCTAAAACACTGTGGCTATGTTCCTGGAAAACAGAGTGCTGCGTGCAACAGTGCTATAGGAAGTAAATATAATTTAATAATTATAATCACTCTAACGCTGATGTGTTCCCAGCACTGTACTCATCCATGAATTTGGCTGAAGCCTGCTAACAGATCACCACTGCTGTCACTCCTGTTACATGGCAGTGATGGAAGATGATGAGAAGAGCTACTCCCAAAAGGATGAGCCAGGTTGTGACTCAAGTTTGAGAACTACAGGCTTCTTGTTGAAGAAGACATTTAGGATAAATTGCCCTCTGTTTCCTCTCCCAGCATTTCATGGTAGCAAGTAATCGGCCTCATGCTAGCCATAATACACGGTTCTCATTGGTCTTAGTCAGAATACACAGCACCCACTGACTGAAAGTGCAGCACAGCCAGCTGTACTTCTTAGCTGTACCAAACTTTGGAATGGTTTTATGGATTCCAATCTTATGCTTTTTTTTATAATAACACTGTAAAAATTACACCCAAGATGAAGAGTGCTATAACAGAACAGCAAAATAGCATTATAGGAGATATTACTGTACAAAGAACCGTCTTATCTGAAATCATAATCTAACAGCCCAATTCTAACTAAATTCCCCCGCGCTGATGCAGCAGTGCAGCGCCAGCTATGCTGCATCCCACAGGGGAATTTAGCATGCTGGAGGCCTCCTCAAGATAAGGGGACAAATGTCCCCTTGCCCCAGAGAAAGCCCCAGTAGCCGCTATGGGTCAACTCGGACCTGTGCCACCGATATCGCTGGTGCAAGTCCAAGTTGATTAGTGTCTGCGGATCAGGCCTAGGAAGGGGGATAGGAAACAGAGCGTGCCAGAATTGCCAATCCCGCCCCCTCCTGGGCCCGATCCATGCACCCTGCCCCTGTCGCCACCTGCCCCTGCCATGTTCCGCCCCCTCCCTGACCCTGTGCCAGACTTAACTGCTCTGGCAAGCATCACTCTGGTTACCAGCAGGAAATCTCCGGCCTTCCTACCAACGCTGCTAGAAGCACTTTACAGTGGTTTTGTGACAGTGGAACATGTGCTCCGTTGGCGCAGTGATAGGGAAGGATTGGGCCATAAGGCAATTTTAGGAAGCTAACAGTATGCATGTCTACTCAGAAGTCCCATTGATATCAATACTTACTCTAAGGTAAGTGAGTGTAGGACTGCAGCCAAAGACAGCTATTTTTATAGTCAAGAAAGCTATGAAAGTATAGTTTTTATACTATATATACAATATAGAGATATTTATATTGCTATACTATATAGCAGTTTTGTAGCCTTTAGGGCATACCCTAAAAATAAACAAACAAATTGGCAGAGACAGCCTATCACTGCTCACTATCCTTTTCTAGTCAACTGGGAAATATCAAATTCATCTTTCTAAAAAAATTGTTTTTTACAAAACCACCAGACAAAGTTTCAGGTCAGTCAGCCTTGTAATCTCTTTGGTATAAAGTCAATTCTAGAGTTTACTTTAACTTTGAAACTTATGAATAATGAACAACTAAACAGGACTGACTCTCTTTTTAATAATCAGCTTCAATTATTTAAAGCAATTACTTAAGCAGAATTACTTAGTATGGAAGGATCTGATGTAGAGGAAGGAGTGTATCCCGGTGAAACACACTGAATTTCTCCTTTGAAAATAATCTGATGGAGCAAAAGCAAAGTGGCAAAAATAAAACAAAATAAGAGTGATATTGAAATAGTCAAATGTAATTCTACAGCTTAGATGTCTCTCCGACCTTTCTACAAATACTCCTATACAGAACATGAGCAAAGAATGACCCAAGTTCCAAATTAACATTATGCGCATTAAGAGAATGGTTTACAGGGAGAAACATCCTTGGTAAATCCAGGGCTGGTTCAAGACATATGGATACCTGAGGCTGAGGTGAAAAAGTAAAATGGCATCCACACCCACTAATTAACATGGGTCACATTTTATCAGGAAGTCTCCCTGTGTAAGCCCTATTGCAATAAACAAGAGCTGTGCTACAATGTGCTCTTATGCTCCTTTTGTTCATGTCAGAAGGGCTTGCATAGGAGAACTTCGACACCCAACAAATGCCACCTGAGGAAGACAGCTCACCTTCTCCCAGGTAAGGCTACTTGTGGGTCCATCAGTGTCAGCATCTTTCCAATTATTTAAAGTGAGTGAAGTAGGTGGACAAAAAGACTATTCTTGACAAAAACAAAAATAAACAAGCACTGCTTCAAACTCTCCATAGAGAAGCGGATGCGACAAGAGGACGGCCTTCAGAAATGTGTCAATGTATTGGGTTGGGGTGAGAGCAGCAGCACATGACAGAGCAGTTGAGAAAGAGTGTTCACTCTGGTTCTGGAAGGAAAGACTGGGACTTGCCAGTTTGTTGCTGCCCTTCCAAGGTGCTCTGGGCATCTTGGAAAAGCAGTAGCAAAACAACCCCCAGCCTTTCTTCCAACCTTGGTGCTGGGAAGGTGGCAACAATCACCCCCACAGTCGCTCTGAGCTTCTGAAAACCTTTGTAACTCTGGAGAAATCCCTGCCCCCATCCCCAGCTCCAAAGTTTTAAGGCTTGTCACGCTCACAAGAGGACAATGGCACACTGGTCATGACAAGCCTGCTGAGCCAAATTATGTGCCCCTGCTTCCTGCTCAGTCCTTTGAGCCAATGTGCCTAAAAGATCTCATGCAGACTTTTAAAAAAACCGCTTTTCATAGTTTAGTTTAATTAAACCTAGATATTTTCAGTGAACAATGAACATCAAGCTGACTTTTAATGAAGTTTAAATATATATTTTTTCATTATTCTAATAAAATTACTATTGAAATAACTATTATGTATCTTAGAAGTAATAATTAAATATCAATTAAATATCTTGAGCACAATTCACATTTTATCAGAAACGTTTATATTCTTATACAGCATTCCTCATTAAGCCAAAAGGACATGAATTACAATTGTGTGGTACCAATGAACTCTAACAGTGGGAAAGAGAACATTTTTCTTGGGAAAGCTACAATGAAACTTGATAACAAGCTTGTTGGCCTTTTTCCACAGAAATTTCTACACACTAATAAGAGGCACCTAATTTACTGAACATCCTTTCTACCAGCAGCAACTACAAGCATGTACTGGTAATTAAAAATATAAATACATAAGGTATCACAAAGAACAAAGCAGTTAACATAAACCTTTTCACAGTAGAAGCAGTGGAAGTCTTATGAGGTGAAACCTCAAAATTCTGACATGACTTATACAATAGGTCACAATCAGAAACTGACACAAACATATCCTATTGTTACAAAAGCTACAGGCAATGTTTCCACATGAATGAAAAGAATACAGGCAAATATTTTATTTTATCTCTTTAAGCCCCCCCCCCCAAACACCGCTTCTATTATTTAGAAGCCTGCTGAAAGTAATGGCCTCATTCAGTTAAGAATTCATACAATCAGTTTTTATATCACCTGAAGGCAAGTTACTTTTACATTTTAATATTCACAGCTAAATCCTGTGTAAGGACCACCCGCCGGATTCTTACACAGGATTTGGGTGTCTGGACTGCCATGCAGCAGACCAGAGGTCTACTCCACGTCTACCAGAGGTTACACCCGGGGATGTTTGCCCCCTTCCCCGGGTGTAAACTGGGGCCAGCCCTATTGGCCTCCTCAGATTTCCGCCAGCTAAATAGCTGGCGGAAGTCGGAAGAGGCCGTGTAACGGCTGAGCCGGCCCAGCGATATGGCCAACACCATCCCCGCCCCCTCCCAAGTCTGCTCGCCCAATGCCCCCCAGACTGCCCATGCGGCAGGCAACGGAGACTTACCTTCCACCGCTGGCCGCATGGATATTCCGGCGCCAGCGTGAGGGAGGCTGGCCTTGCGCCGGCCTCCCTTACTCTAAAGTAGGCGGAAACGTGCCTTATGGCATGTTTGCGACTTGTTCCGGCGCCGGAAACCTGCGGTGGATCTCACCGTTAATTGTAGATCCCAAGTGGTTTGTAAAAATCTGAACCTGTTCTCCCAATTTGTTTATAGGATTCATCATCAGGTTTAGCCAACCATACACAATGATATGACTTCAGTGATTCACACTGAAGTCCAGATCGATCCCTGGCATTGCCTGCTAAATATCTAGAGCACCCTGATATTTCCTTGCTATTGGGGGGGCCCTCACTAGATCTTTTTATAGCACTCCTGCAATAGAGTTTAGTACCACAATAGCTCCACCTGCAGATAATAAAATAAATAATTTAACAATGCACTTCATTTGTGTGCTATTTATTTAACTTGTACTTCAATTAAACAAGTGCAGAGCTATGTGTTCATGAGTTCTTGATGGTTCTGGTGGCTAAAGTGACTTTGCTGGCTGTTGAACAGGAGGAGTTAAGTTTTTCTGTTGCAGTCATGCCCCCAAATACTTGAGGTGGGTGGTGATTAGGGACAAGGCCTTTCCAGGTGTGGTCCCTAGACTGACACCACCTTAGTAAAAGTGCCTAAACCAGTGGTAGCCAACCTTTTTATGACATGTGCCACTTTTAGTTTTTTTGTATCTTGGGCGTGCCACAAAAATAAATAAATAAAGTAAATAAATAATAAACTACTAGAACGCAACCATGTTGGAAAATCCAGCGAGCAACTCCATAGTTTTGGTTCCCAAAATTTCCTGGAGGTCTAAATCCACAGGGCCCTTACTGACCTGCTCCTTTATTAATTAATGTACATGCTCCCACCACTATTCCCCAGTTTCTCTCTCTTCTGCTCAGCACAAGAATGAACGTCTAATTCACACATTTGTGAGGTAATAAGTTCCGCACATGGGGATTTTTCAACCTCACCGTCACTTGAGGAGAAACCCTGCATGAAAGAGCACCCATTTTCTCTGATAATAAGGTAAGCCTGGAGTTCATGTGGAGACTAGTTCACTCAGTGTTTCACCACATGATTCTGAGCTGGCAGAATCACTACGTGTCTGCTTTACCAACTCAGAAATGAAATATGTGAATTGTAGAAGTGTCATCTTTGTCATAATTATACTTGGGCTGGTTCAGTTAATTTTCTGTTGAAGTGACAATGCAAAAACAAATGAACAAAAACCAAAGGATAAAAAGGATTGGGAAGGAAGGCGAGTGGGCGGGAAGGAAGCGGCGCCGCCTGACAGAAGGAGGGAGCCTGCGAGGCAGCGATGCTCCTGCTGCTGCCCAGTGGGCTGAGAGGCTGCCATGGGGCGCCATGGAGGACATTTCAACGTGAACGCCGATGCCGAGGTGCGGAAGCTGCAGAAACTGGTGAAGAAGCTGGAGAAGCAGAACGAGCAGCTTCGCATTCGCAGTGCAGCGGGGGCCCCCGGGGGCAGCCCGAAACGGCTCCTCAGCGGGAACGGTGGTGGAGGATCGGGCGCTTGCACGCCGCCGTCGCTCCTCACGCCGCCGCCCCTTGTCGCAGTCCAGGCAGCTGCCCTGCTGTCGCCGCCACCCCTGGCCGCTGCCCGGGGCAATCCGCTGCTGCTGGGGCTCGAGAGCCGCTGCCTCAGCCTGAAGTCCGGGCCCAGGCGGCCTCTTGCCAGTGAGGAGAGCGGAGGAGACCAGGAGAGAGCGTCCTCCCCTCACGCCGGCTCGGCCTATACTGCCCAGGCCTGAGCCGGCGATTTCGCACATGCGTACAACGCATCGGCGTTGTACGCATGTGCGAAATCGCCGGCTCAAGCCTGGGCAGTATAGGCCGAGCCGGCGTGAGGGGCGGACGCTCTCTCCCGGCCTCCGGAGTCGCGCGGACCCGGAGGGAGAAGCCGGGAGGGAGGCGGCGGGCGGCGTGCCACCCGATGGACCTTCCCGTGCCACTCTGTGGCACGTGTGCCGCGGGTTGGCCACCACTGGCCTAGACTCTAGAGCAACTGCATTAAATGTTCCAGGAAGGCTGCATTAAATTTGGTGGTTCCACCCTGCCCCACTGGAGACAATCCATCAAAAACAGTGGGGTGGGGGATTAGTGTAGAGAGGCAGAGGATGAGGATGACAAGTAGTTGGCGACTTCACCTTTCCACCTTGAGTGGAAAAGAAACTAAGGCCAAGTTGGTATACTATTCTGAAACTGTATTCTCTTGATATCTTTTGTAGAATGATGAAGTCCTCTCTAACTGTGAAGCCTCACACAGCGAGCATATATTTTATATAATGAATCCCTCTACAAAGACCATGTCTAAATGTAATAAAAAGCCTAGTATAGGGGAACATAATAGATCTGACAGACTGGAATACATTTCTAATTATCTCAAAGAACCGCACAAACGTATATAAGCTTTTATAATAATTTAGAAGCCTATAGCTCTAATCAACCTACTTTTACTACACTGTACTAGTAAAAACTATGAAAAGGCAAGGAAAAAACCATGTAAGGTCATGCTCTGAAGCCTTTCAATTAAATCTTTAAATAAAAAAAACAAAAACAAAACTACATTTTCTCTTTAAACTGCAGTGCTTAAATTGCTATTTTAATTTATCAAAATCCACCTTTTAATCATATTATAAAAGTTTACTAAAATGAATTAAGAAAATTCCCTAAACTCTCATCTCATGAATAGTTATCAAAGGACACTGCGTTCTATTTGGAAAAGATGTAAAATGAAAAAGGCATTACAAAATGTACCAGAAGAAAGAATTACATCTAGGAAAGAGATATGATTTGAGTGCTGGAAGCAGTAATGTCACTGAAGTTTGTAATTACCTACTTCAGAATTTTAATTTGTCCAGCTCACGCTCAGATATATTACTAATTGGACATTATTTCTAGTTCAAAATGTAAAATGGAATTCTGCACATACATAGTCAAAGCAGAGTTCAGCCTCCATTGCAGGCACATATGCAATGAGGGAAATTGAACAATGAAATTGAAATTTTTATTGAACAGTTAAACAAATCACACTTCTTTTGTTGTCATTATCCCATCCCAGGGGGAGAAGGACAACTCTTTAAGTTTCAGTACTCCCTTACCACACTCATATGGATGCACTCTCCCCCACTGCACTGATTGCGTACTGCTAGCAGTATCCTCCACCAGCGGAAGGTTGTGCTGTGCCTGTGTAGAGTCTCAATGTATATGGGGACTCTGTAAGCACAAGGGAATTAGGAAGTGATCCTATTCCCTCCTACTAGCTGTCCACTGGCCATACACCTACAGTGCAATCCTGTGTAAAGATACATGGTCGGACTAAAGGGCCAGTCGCTGTATCCTATTTTCTATGTCGTTCTCGGGATGCCCCAGTGCAGCCCGGGAGCACCTCGTGAGAAGGGGACGTTTATCCCCTTCCCCGGGTGCAAGCCGGCCGGGGCCCTATGGGCCTCCTCGGATGTAAGCCAGCTATGAAGCTGGCATACATCCAGCGGAGCGTGCCACCAATAAACCTGCCCCTCCCAGTCTGGGCCGGCCAACGGCCCCCTCACGAGGTGCTCACGGGCTGCACTGGGGCATCCTGAGAAGAACTGTCTTCAGGTAAGACAGAACTTACCTCCACCTGTGGGTGCCGGGTCCAGAGGGCAGCGGAGTGAGTGTTGCCAGCCTCCACGTCGGTGGCCCTTACTCTAGAGTCATCGCAAACGTGCTCTCCGGCAGAACATACCTCCACCGGTGGGTGCCGGGTCCGGAGGGCAGCGGAGTGAGTGTTGCCAGCCTCCACGTCGGTGGCCCTTACTCTAGAGTCATCGCAAACACGCTCTCCGGCACATTTGCGGCACTTTAGACTGGTGGAGCAAGACTGTCGCCCGTCTAAAGTTAGTGTGGATTGCGCTTGGTAAGGGCACAATCCCGCCCAAGTTTAGAACGACAGAGTGAGCGCTCCGCCATTCTAATCCATCGCAAACATGCCATAAAGCACATTTGTGATGACTTGAGAGTAAGGGCAGCCGGTGCAGATGCCGGCCGCCCTCACTCTGCCGCCGTATCTCCCATGTGGCCTCCAGAGGAGGTAAGTGATCTCCCAGCAGGCACAGGGACGGTCTGGGCAGCAAGGGAGGGGGGCCATTGGTCGAGCCGGTCCAGGATGGCGGCCGCCATATCCCCGTCCCCTTCCTGGGCCGGCGCGACCTTTACACGGCCTCCTCCGACTTCCACCAGCTAAATCTGAGGAGGCCGATTGGGGCCTCCCCGCGTTACGCCGAGGAAAGGGGACGAACGTCCCCTTCCCCCGAGGAGACCCTGGGGAACGGGGATAGGCTCCGACGGGTGGCCTGGGCCGCCCGCCGGATAGTTAGGCAGGATTGGGCTGCCCAGCTGTTGGGGGTAGCAAAATTTCACCAGGTTCAAAACTGAGTTGGATACATTTACCAATGAGGTTGTGATTTCTTTTCTGATGCCTCGATTGTGCTCCATAGTGACCAGAAGAATATCTTTAAGTTTAACCCTGTATGACAGCGGTGGGGAACCTCCGGCCCCAGGGCCAGATCAGGCCCCTGAGGCCATCCGGTCCGGCCTCCGGAGAGATTGCCAGGAGGCCGCCCAACCAGCCCCTGGAGGCTCCGCCGGGTCCACACGTCAACTCCGGAGGCCGGGAGTGGGCCTTTGCATGTCCTCCCCAGCCGCCGCCTCGACCCCTTCTCACCAGGCTGTTTGCCATTTCGCACATGCATACCACGCCGATGAGGGCAAGCTCTTGCCCTTATCGGCATGGTACGCCGGAGGTGACGCGCGGACCCGGCGGTGGCTTCAGACGGTGAACGCGGAGCCTCCGGAGGCCGATGGGGGGCGGGGGCAAAAATAATTAAATAAATAAAAATGGCGCCCGGCCTTACAGCCGGCCCTCAAGCAAATTTCTAATATTTAAAACGGCCCTCGCCAGGGAAAAGGTTCCCCGCCCCTGCCGTATGATTTTAGCCCTGCCACTTCCTCTGGGGCTTGCAACAACCAGTGACAAGATTCTGGGGATTGTGGAGATGCACTAATTGGGCATTTACAGGGATGGACAACAGGCAGGATCTGGGTCTGGGGACTAAAGGTTTTCTACTAGTGATTGTTTGAGGTATAACTGTTTCCTAAACAAGCCCTAAACACTGCACCATCTGCTACCCATTCCTCAGAATCCCAGTGCTCCTATTTCCCCAGTATTTTCTTCTTATTTTATCTCCTAAGTCAGTGTTTCTCAAACTGTGGGTCCCAGGTGATGGAAAGATCAGATAATTGCCACAAGCCCTGAGGCTAAGAACATAAGAAGAGCCCTGCTGGATCAGGCCAAAAGCCCATCTAGTCCAGCTTCCTGTATCACACAGTGGCCCCACCAGATGCCTCAGGGAGCACAAGACAACAAGATAACCTGTTTCCCGATGTCACTCCCTTGCACCTGGCACAGAGAAAACCCACTTCTAAAACCAGGAGGTTGCTTATGGATTGTAACCTGTGATGTTCTTTTCCTCCATGAATCTGTCCAAACCCCTTTTAAAGGCATCTAGGCCAGATGCCATCACCACATCCTGTGGCAAGGAGTTCCACAGATGAATTACATGCTGGGTAAAGAAGTATTTCCTTTTGTAGATAGCTGCTAATTGCCCTTCAAAAAGCTGAGCTCCTGCAGTTTGCAAGCTTGTTTAAATATAGGGAGATAAATGTTTGAGCATCTCATAAAGCTAGGTGGGTCCCGACAGAGTGTCATTTTAAAAAGTGGGTTCTGGTGCTAAAAGGTTTGAGAACCACTATCCTAAGTTAAACACACACTCCCCTCCTTGGGACACACATTTCTGGTGTGCTTCCTTGAATCAACCGCACATATCCTCACTGCCCCTTTTCTTGCTCCTGTGCTCACACCAGATTCCCCATCTTTCTCACCTTATTAGGGATTCCATGTTTCCAATATATTGAAGAATTATCCCTATTATAAAGCACAGTGTGCCTCCCCCTTCCTTCCAACATAGAGTATTTTAGAATTGAGGTGCAAAGCAGATAACAGGCATTTGTTTCAAACATGGAACACCAGTGTATCCTCGTTTTGATTTGATTAGCATGGAAAACTCCTCCCCCCCCCCCCCCCGCAATGCTATTCTAGAGGTCCACGGCGAAAAAGAAATCAGAGGATGGGAGACAGAAGGGGCAAAGTGCATTGTGAGGGACTGTCCTATGTGTTAAGATTTCTGCAAGAAAAATTACAGTGTATTTTGCATGAATGTTCCCATCCTAAACATAAAGTGATCTGAGCCATGAGGAACTGCCCTTTTTATATATTGATGCCTTTAATATATGTTGTTTGACTCTGAGGATAATAAAGAAAAACACTTTTGAGTATGTGGAAAAATGCCTTCATTTCAAGCTCTCTCAGAGATTCAGGAATAAGGGAGTTGCGGGTGTGTGTGGGATCTATTTGTTTAGGAAGTGTTCGCCTCCAATACCCTTCCTTTCCTTCCTAATAATAGGATAAAATCCTGCCTCCGTTTAACGTCTCCTCTCTTCTTACGACTTATGTTCTTATTATAACTCTGTCCTGGAGAGGTTCTGATACACCTGGTTTCTTCCTGACACTCCCTGTCTCGTCTCACAGAGGATAATGTCTTCTGTTCAACAGAGAGATGGTGTGTGGGATCAGGGTTCCAGAGATGGCCCAGGACTGGAGAGCCAGGAACCCTCTGAACTTGGTACTCCCCCACCCCCAAAAAAACCCCAGGAGACGTAGGCTGCAATCCTATGCACACTTTCCTGGGAGTAAGTCCTATTGAACACAACGGAACTTACTTCTGAGTAAAACATGCATAGGGTTGTGCTATAAGTTGTTGTGGGGTTGTGACTGCAGGGAAGACGATGCACTCGTCACGAGCTCAGAGGATTCTTGTCTTTATTATTTACTTCATATCTTCTGGGTCTGAGGCCTGCCTGGCTCATATGAAACTCTCTTCTCATCCCCCTCCCCCATGTTTCAGTCTCCAGATTGCTTGGCCTGCTACCCCGTCTCTCTCCCTCTCCCCCAGCCCAGTTGCTGCTCACACCCGTTTGCTTCCTGCCTGCCGCCATTCGCTCACCTACGTCCGGATCCATGAGTAGTTCTGGCTGAGACCCTCCACCCGCCAAGGCCGCGCCCAGCGTTCCGTTGCCATAACAACGCAACGGCCCAGCCAGGCGAGTAAAGTCCCGGCGTCCAGGCGGGGGGGGGGGAGTAAAGGAGATCCGGATGTCAAAAGACACACCCCTCTCGCGCACTTTGTCCCTTCACCGGGGATCTTTCTTAATGCTCTCAAAACCCAAAGGCAGTAGGAAGAAGGGTGTGTGTGATCGTTTAGTTTATCATAGATAATTTAGTATCCTGTGGGACCAGTGCTTGATTTGTAATGAGAGAAGCAGCGTGCGAGCGCTCTTGCCCGCTTGGGAATCGCGCCACTTGCTTATGATTTTCTAACAAGAATCAGAAGAATCCTAATAGGCAGAAGTCCAAAGTATGGGGATCTTTGCCTGGAAAATGAAAGATTTTTACAGCAATTAATTATGAACAGACTCCTTTCAAGGCATGTTGGAAACTACTACTACTTCTATGATTTAACATGTAAGCACTTTCTGAGTGTGAAAAAGAAGTTCACGTGTATCACCTTGACGTTGTCCTTACAGCAACCTTGTAAGCTAAGTACAGTTCTACAGTATGTATTGTTATTCCCATGTTGCAGCTGGGGAGCTGGGGCTGAGCGGGGTCTGTGTGTGGCTTGCCTAAGGCCACCTAGGGAGTTCAGGGCCAAGGCAAGATTCAAACTGAAGAAGTCTTTATTCCAGTTCAGTTCAATTCCGTTGCCGCTATGCTGCTACTACAGATACTGCTGTTGCTGTTATTATGATGCCTGTGTATGTTCTACAATACCAAACAAATGCTGTTTGAACAGTTCACAGTTCAGGTAACAGTCCCAGCCTCGCAGGACATGTTTTTGGGGTTGTTTAAAAAATGTATCAGGCCCATATGAATGATCACAGAGGGAAGCTTGATTGAATATGCCGAAACCTCAGAGTAATTGAAGATGGCCAAGGGAATTGGGCTTCAGAACCCAGCAGCTACTTGCCCATCCCGCCCTGTCCTAACCTGCAGGAGTAGAAGAAATGTACTATGCAGATTAAGTAAATTTACCAATATGTTTTCAATTGCATAATGTTCATAAATTGCAGAATACTGCTTTTCTTTGGGGTAGAACTAGGAAGTGTGTGTGTGGGGTGTGTGTGTTAAGTATTGACATGTTTAACACTTAAAATGCCAATGATGCACAATGATGTAACTTGGAAAGCTCACCCAGATGGTGTCTTCCCTATCTCAGTTGTGCACTGAAACATACAAGTAGAAGTCGGGGAAAAGGCAAGTCCTTTGTCCTCGAGATTACTTGCAATGAGCATGGAAACTAAACTGTGCAGGCCTGCTTGTCACATGCTAGTCTCTGTTAGTCTTGTAAAAAACATCAAAACCCAGTACAGTTGGACCTTGGTATCTGTGGTGGTTCCATTCCAGACCTCCCCAGTGGATACCACAAATCTGCATATAATGAAGTCCACTGTAGAAACTTGTTAAAAAGTTTGCAAAGCCCCCAAATCACTGTTCCTGCCTTTGCGCAGACAAACCGCACTGTTAACAAAACTCTAAAGCACTCTTTGAAGCTGAAAGACCCACTTCTGGGTTGTGCAAAGGCTCCTCGCAGACTCGCCCCAGAATGCATCACGATGCATTTTTAAAAACTTTTAATAAGTTTTCTACAGTGGACACTATCCACTGGCATCCGTGTTGAGACAAATCTGCGGATGCTGGATCTGTGGATAGTGGGGGTCCCCTGTATAGAAGAACTCTCACTTCTGGAGTGAAAAAGCACCTTCCAGTCACTGATCTTGCAGTATCACTTTTGAGCTGATTGAGGGGAAAACATTAAAGTCATGACCTAACCAGATTCTTTATCATGAACAATACAGTTGAAACAATAATAATGCCTCTCTCTCTCTCTCTTATCTATCTTTAAAAAAAATCCCAGAAAGCTCCATACTGTATTGTATTACTTGCAAAGTGTTTTGAATGCCTGGCCTATATTTGAATGTTTTTCCTACTGATACTTTTATCTGGCTACAGCACAAAGCTGCCAGTTTCTCCCAGTTTTTTTGCACACTACATCCAGTGGTAAAATCTATTATAATGGGATTATTAAGCAACCATGTGACTCTCTTCACAATCAACCACAATAATCGCAACCCTGTAGCCTTCTATTCACAGTGAATCAGGATGCAGACACGTGTGACAAAGGGGAGGCTCAGCCAAGTCCTTAATCACTTTCCAGACAGGCAAGAGAGGGGCCGACAGGACACTGCAAGAGAACAAACCAACTTGTTATTAATGGTCTGATTTGAAGAAGCAGTCCATTAATTTAATATGCAGAAAGTAATTGGTGTCTGCTGAACTGTATCTCCTTGGGTGACACATTTTAAATGTGGATGTTTGGTTGTTACGCTTTTCTCAAATATATTTTCTGACCAATCACCCTCAAGGCCCTCTCAGAGGTGACAAAGTGAAAACAAAGAAGACAAAATGGAAACAAAAGACTGAAACTTTGTTGAACTTTTGAACTGGACGTTTGGGAAGTATTATTTCTGAACCAGATGTTTATGGATTTCTTTTTTTTTCATCTCTGCTTTCTAGATGTGAACGATTGATTAATGTAAAAGTCTTCACTAAAGTTCCAATCCTAGTGCTTCATTGCTTGGGAGTCATACATGAAGAAAAGAGATGGACTGCTTAACCTTTTCCTCTGAGAACCAGGGCTTTTCAGAATTATTTGCCTCTACTGATGAAGAGGAGATGGAAGAAGAAAGGATAGTGAGTTATGCAGAAGATTTAGAGATGAATCCTTTTGACAGATTGCCATTCTCGTCCCGTTATTACAAACTGCTCAGAGAAAGAGAAGAACTTCCTGTCTGGAGAGTGAAATATGCTTTCATGGAAAATCTGCAGCAGCATCAGGTAGTGATTGTTTCAGGGAATGCCAAAACTGGCAAGAGCTCCCAGGTGGGTATTTGTTCCAGAGGACTTTCAATATGATATGAACTAGAATTAAATGCTGAATATTTGCACATATGTTTTTATAACAGTGATTCTGTGCTAGCTTACCAAAACAGGAATGATGTTAAAATCTAACTGCTGAGCTTTCTTTTTACAGTTTTTATTTTTTTATTATTATGCTGACCAGAAGCTTCCGTCAGGTTACATCAGATCCTCAGTATTTTAGGAACTCTTGTGTAAATCTTGTTCACAGATTTCATTTTGGACTTCAGTATCCTACTTTTTTTTTCTACAGAGGTATCTTATTGCTTGGTGTCTACTTGTTAAGCTCAGTGCGTAGCAGTTTAAAAATCTGCAGTTGCAAAGAACATGTACGATTGTACAATGTTGACTGAAGTCATGGTGTAAGATATTTTATATTTAATTTTATTGTTGATACTGTAAAGTGAACAGTCAAGGTACAAAACTATTAGCTAAACGTTTTAGGAATATTGTTCACTGGTCTTGCACATTGCTACTTTTGGAAGATCCCACCCTAAATGTAAACCTTGTTTATGTGAGATGGGTTTTTTGTGCCTCTAGAGATTTGCCCAATACCATTTGCCAAGATTGACACACTGGCGAGTAACCAAAATCTGTTGGCTCAAAATTAATTAAAGTAGCATTTGAGGAATGGGATGGGAGTGGTTATTAATTGAACTCGTATTTAATTCTCCATTACATTCACAAGGCTTCAATTCTCTTTCTTTGAACAGCAACCCCAATGCTACATCAAAATCTACTTTCAAAGTTCTCTCATGTTTCAGAAGTGGTTTGCTATGTAGGTTGCAGAAGAGGTCAGGTGTGCTTGTTTGCAGTGATTCAAAGTGGTAAATGCTGGATGAAGTGGGTGTTGCTTGTCTTCTGCTGTGGCTGTGTCCTTAGAGAGCAGCTTTGTGGAGACTAGCCAGTGTGAATTCTAGACCTGTCTCCTTCACTTCTGTTGCCCCTGCTATGGGTGTTTCTGACCAGTCATGCAAAAGGTTAGGGTACATCCTTTGGTGGGGCTCAAACCCACCTCTCTTTGCTCCCAGCCTGTGTCTTTATGTAGTGAGCAATTAGGATTCTGCTGTGTCTTCATGCTGTTGAAACCCCCCCCCCATGACTTATCTCAGTCCATCTCTTGGCAAAAAGGCTCATTCCAGGTGGTGAATACTCCCACAGGGACTCAAACTCTTGCCATGGAGTTGCACATGTCTGCCCCTTTCCAAGGGAGCTATCTTTCTGCCCTTCTTCTGCTGTGGTCAAAAAGGTATTTCTTGGATGTGTGGGTGTGTGGGGGGGATGATAAGCCAAGGGGTCTTAACACTGGGTGCAGGAGTTCCTAGCAGGCCTTTGTTTTTGCCCCTTCTTTGCAGACACCACTATAGCTAAGCTTCCACAGAGGCATCGTGTGTGTGTGTGTGTGTGTGTGTGTGTGTTTCCATGTGGTGTCCTTGGGGCACTTCACCATGGTTAGCAGAGGTGCCTGTTGCTGTGCTGCTCATTCCTCGTGGCTGGCAGCAGAGCTGTCACTATCGTGGGGCCGGAGGGAGCAATTGCCCCTGTGTGACAACTGCTGTCTCCTCGCGAGGAGGAGCCACTGCGGAATTTTTGAACTCTATGACTGCTTTTTTTGCAGCCAAAGGGCTGTGTGAGCAGCCGCGGAGCACAAACGTGCCAAAATCAGTGCGTTTGTGGGGCCTCCCAGCCTTCCTGAGTCCTGGAAGGTTTCAAATGAAGCCTTCCAGGAGTTCAGGGGGCGGGGCGATGACGCAAAATGTATCTTCGCCCCCCCCCCACGTGACACAACTAGCAACGCAACTGGTTGGCAGGAGGCATCCCCCCCCAGCGTTGTCCACACATTCATCCTGCACCTGCCCCTACCCCCTGCTCCATTCATCCTGGCCACCAGCATTGGGACTGGGTGGGTGCAGTGATTGGCTCCTTGGACATCACACCAATGATGCACAGGTATAACACCAATGTTGTACGTATGTTAAAGGCTTTTCACTTGCGATGATAATGAGGTGTTAATTTAACTGAACTTTTAAAACAATGTTACCCTATTTGTCTATTCTCTGTCTTACAGCTCAATCCTACTCAATTCTCTGTACAACAATACTGGGTCTACTCAGCTATATTGCTGGCGCAAGTCCATGTGGACCCAGGTTGGGGGATCAAGGCTGGGAAGGGGGAAAGGATATCGGCATGTGCTGCTGCCTCAGATATTGCCCCTTTCCCAGCCCCAATCTGTTCTCCTCACTGCCTGCCCCCTTCCCACCCCCTGGGCTAACTTACCAGGACCAGTGGGCATCCCCAGTCCACTGACACATGGACCTGGCTGCTCACCGCTTGCAGCAGTGGCCAGGCTGCGCCAAACGGCTTGTCGCATTTTGCAACAGCCAAATAAAGCCTTACACCGGAGAATGAGCGTTCCAGTAGCGTAAAGCCCATATAGGAATGGACCATTATACTAGCAGAATTCAGGGTTGGGTTTGTGTCATGAAAGAAAGGAAGATGGGGCAATGATGAATGAGTTTATACAATCATTTATGACAGGAAAGTACCACATTATTATATATTATAGAGTATAAATTCACTCTGTATATAGCACCCCCTTGGGAGCCAGTAATAGGATTTACTTCACCCCATTTTTATGGTAATGTGAGTCATTCCTCTGCACAGCCCACCGACTAGAAGATGTAAAATCACCATGGAATTCCTCTACAAATACCAAAGTTAGCACTGTAAACATGTATAATTGCTCTTCTTCACATAAACATTAATGCTGACTGTTGGCTTCATCTTGGCAGATGGTCATTTTTAATGAGTGTAATATGACTAAGCATGGCCTACCTGGTAGCCTACCTAGTAGCGTAATAGTAGGAAGCATAGGGAGGGGATCTGACCTAACACTTGGCCTGAAATTTCTCTAACACTGTTACTAAGCAAACAGCTAAAATGTTCAAGAATGATAGGGTTGGTGTCCTCTTCTCCCTGGGCACTATTCCTGTCACTTCTCTAATATATTTGGTCTACTCTGGCTCAAAACAAGAAATTCCCAGAACTGTCTTTCACTTCATGTTTGACCACTTAACCGGCTCAGGGTCTTGACATTTATCCAAGCAGATAATTTCCATTTATTGAACTATTCAGTTGCTAGTATCCAGACAGCTAGCAAGCAACAGATGCTCCCATGGGACAACTCTTATAGCCAAAACAAAAAAATACCAGTTTGTTTGCTCATTTTGTTGGTGAATTCATTCCACATTTGTTTGTTTTACATTAAAGGTGCCTCAGTGGTGTGCTGAATATTCTCTTTCTGCTTGTTTTCAACATGGAGCAATTGTATGCACACAAACTCATAAACAAACAGCAATGTGGCTGGCATTACAAGTAGCTGATGAAATGGACGTCAATATTGGTCATGAAGTGGGTTACACTGTCCCATGCGAGAGCTGCTGTAACAATGAAACAATGCTGAGGTTTGTGCATTTGTATCAAGTTCCTCTAACACAGTGTTTCGAAAACTGTGGGTTGGTACCCACTTGGTGGGTTGCGACCTAATTTGTGGTGGGTCCCAGGTGATGGAAGGATTAGATAAGTAATTGCCAAAAGCCCTGAGGCTATTCAAAAATCAGCTACTAATTGCCCTTCAAAGAGCTGAGCCCCTGCAATTTGCAAGATAGCTGCTAATTACCCTGCAAGCAGCTGAGCTCCTTACTTGTAAGTAAACATATAAATATATTTCTAGATCACCTTTTTTTTTTTTTTAAGTCTCGTAAAGCTAGGTGGGTCTCGATACAGTGTCATTTTAAAAAGTGGGTCCCGGTGCGAAAACGTTTGAGAACCACTGCTCTAACATATATCTAGATCTAAAACTACAATGGGACCTTTCTATCTGAGATCTGCAGATTTGACTTACCGTGGCTCCTGGATCCGCGGGGCCCACCTTCAAAATGCTGTAAAAAGGAAGAAAAAAGCCCCCAATCACTGTTTGTACCTTTTGAGTGGTGAAATCGCACTGTTTTCAAGCCTCCACAGGGCTTCTGCAAGCTTAACGACCCACAAGTCACGCAAAGACTCTTCTCTCCTCCCAGCCTTGCCCAGGATGACTTTTAAACAGCGCTATTTCACTGCGCAAAGATACAAATAGGAATGGGGGGGACTTTTTTCCTTTTTACAAAGTTTTGAAGATGGACCCCGGTATCCGCGGTATCCAGTATTCTCGGTATCCGCGGGGGGAGGGTTCAGAACAGTGTGTATAGTGCGCACACACACATGCACATATAACTAACACACACACACACACACACACACACACACACACACACACACACTGGGTGTTCCCGCAATTCATCTTCCTTTCCTCTACACACATTTTGCCCATCATAATGATAGGCATTTCATTTCCTGTTCATAATGAACAGTTGTCAGCTAGGATCTGAATCCCCTTCCTAGCACATGAACATGAAGAATGCCAATAGTTGGTGTATTTTTTGTTACATTTTAGAAAGTTTTTTTTTTGGTTTAGAACCCAAGAAAGTATTTTTAAGTATCCAACTTAAAATATATAATTATTTTGACTACCATAAGGGTATATTTCTCTAAGGATTCATTCTGTGCAATCACCTGTTTAATGTAGATAGTTCACATAAATAGTAGTCAATTGACTATTTGCTGTATCAATAACTACAAAATGGTAATGCCATATTGCTAATTTATGTAGCAACCCTGAAATGTAGCAACCCTGAATTTTCAAATGTTGTCCAAGGATAAAGCCTGTTTGCATAGGATGCCCCAGCAGCTTTTTAAGCTGCTGATCCTGCACAGGCGCTTCTGAGGAGTTAAAAGTATCCAAAAATCACTTAATATTTTTCCTCACCCTTTTGAAGTGATTTTGAAGTTACCCTTTTAAGCTACTTTAACTGCTTCGATGCAGCCTGGATGAGCTACTAGTGTGTGCATGGGGCCTCCATGTGCCAGTGGGTTCCACAGCGCATGACAGCAGTGCATTTTTTGTCGCACCTCACCAGGTCTTACGGCAACAGATCACGAGATCCGCTGCCATAAGTCCTCAAAAGGATTCAGGCATTAGTCAATTATTCTGAAGAAAATGTCCCAGCAGGTAACTTGTACTCTCAAGGCTCTATGTTGTGTACCCCAACCTATTATATCACCAAAGTTTAGTTTTGCATAATGATCTTCCTTTGTTTTGCATACTTACAGATATAGCACAGATGACATGCTACAAAGAGAAATGATGTCTAATCCCCATCTGAGCAATTATGGAATCATTATTTTAGATGATGTGCATGAGAGATCTGTTTCAACAGATGTACTGCTTGGACTTCTTAAAGGTGTTTTGATATTAAGGCCAGAGCTGAAGCTAATTGTAATTACGTCTCCTCAAATGTCCAGCAAAATTCAGGCATACTATGGCACTATGTCTCTCATAACAGTGGAAAGCAAATACCAGATGGAAATAGTATATACTTGTGGTATTCCGAAAGATCATTTTCTGGCTGCTGTAAGGCTGCTCTTTGAAATACATAACTCTGAAGAGAGAGGTGATATTGTGATCTTTCTGGCCTGTGAACAAGTAAGTAGTTCATTTAATATCCTATAGAAATCACGTGCATGTTTGTTCTTCCATTCTGGGGTGAGCAATTTCTGAAATATGAATTCTGAAATGTGTCCAACCAAAAAAAAACATGCATTACACTTGGGAAACAGGATCAACCTACTTTCTGGAGGACCTAGCAGCAACTCACTTTACATAGGATTGCCATCTAGCTCAAAGATAGTGACTTTATTTATTTATTTATTTTCACATTTTTATACCGCCCTTCCTCCAAGGAGCTCAGAGTGGTGTACATATTTCCTCCCTTCCTTTTGTCCTCACAACAACCCTGTGAGGTAGGTGGGGCTGAGAGATAGTGACTGGCCCAAGGTCACCCAGGAAGCTTCATGGCTGAGCGGGGATTTGAACCTGGATCTTCCAGGTCTAAGTCCGACTCCCAAATGACTACACCATCCTGGCTCCTGAACCAAAGAACTGACTTGGAACCAAAGGCTTCAAGGTGATCTTGCAATGAAAAGGGAAGGTACAGTCGGTCCATATCTTACTTGAGGGTTACATTCCGAGGTCAGCACATGAAGCCAAAATCGTGTGTAGTGAAATCTCCCTTAAATCCAACAAATATGCACTGTCTCTTTAAGAACTAAAGGCACAGTACAAGAGACATGCGGGGATTGATGGAACAGCAGTTTCATTCTCCCATTTCAGGCTTGCTCTAGGGCATAAACTGAGTAAGTGGAATAGTGGGCGGAATCGACTGCACTATTTACACTGTTTTTTGGGGGTGCCAAGTGCGTACACTTTAAATTGTGCAAGTCAGTCACGTGTAAGATGCAAGGTGACTGTATTATTTATGTATTTGATGAATTTCTACCCCACCTTTCTCCCGGTGAGGGCACTCAAGGTGGCTTAAAAGATTCAAAAACACATCACAATAATAAAACATTAAAAACAATTAAGACAAGGACAAAAAGTGGTGAAGTACACCTGTATTTCTCTTCTTTCATAGGTAACCCCCCTCCCCCATAGCCTCCTATGCCTATCAGAAACTGACTCCAGAAGGTCAGGAGTCTTCTAAAGCAGCTTTTTGAGATGCACAGGGAGCTGCCGATGGAGGACTGCCCACTACATGAGTGGAAGTGTAATTCAGGGTGGAGTGTGGAATAGGGATATGACTCGGGCTGCCATATACTGTATGCAGTGGTACATTTCTAAATAAGAAGACCTGGGACTCATGCCTGCCTGCCTGCCATTTTTTTTCTGACCTAGAAGCCCTGCTTCTTAAAATTATATACGTGGTATGGGCTTTGGTTATTCAGAAGTGAGAGAAATGTATTCTACATATGTTTAAAGCCTGAGGCACTTTCTTTTTCAGTATTAGTTCTCATGTTCCAGAGCAGAGGACTGGTACTGAAAAGAGGTTCTTTAACTGAGTAAATTTATCCTGTTCATGTTGTAATATGGACAAATATTATCCCGGGCAAACGTTCTCTGACTGGACAGCTATTAAAAGCATGAACTGGAAACGTTAACAAGAGCCAACTTACAATTAAAATTTCAAACAATAAGAGGATTGGATGTTGGTATCAATCACCATGGTGATTTCAAGCAGACATGGTTGCATGAACTCACCTGAGCTGGAGATGCTATTTATAATGCTAATACAACTACTATTGGTATTTAACATCCATATAGCACCAACCTTAACCAAGGCAGTATACCCTATGACAGTGGTTTGCAGATAGTCTAAATTCAGGATTCCCTACAAAACCGTTTGAAAACTACTGCCCTGAGAAACAACCAGGAATCACTGGTATGATATCCTGGCGCTGTGTGTGTTGCTTTAATATTAGAAAGCATTAGGTGAAACTGAACACTGTGCAGATGAGATTCTTTAGACCCAGGAAAGGAAAGAGGTACATTTTAAATCACATTGTACATCTTTCCATATATCTTACAAGCAATAATTTTTATGGGAGAGAGGAAGAATAATGACATAATTCAACAGAGGCTTTGGAACTTATTTTTATCTGGAGAATTTTTGCATTTCTATGCCTTTAAATTCTCAAACGTAATTTCAATTAATGGTTTCTTTAGCATTTTATTGATTTTTATTACCCCCAGAGTCATCTGACACTGAGAAGAATGCTATAAAATAAAATTTACAGTTCTCCTATATGTTCAATTATTATAATCGTGATAAAGAAAAAGTAGTCACTTTCATACATGGTTTATGGCATTTTTGATACTTTAAATTCTAACTAGACTAAGAACATAATAGCAATTTTCAAAGTTAACTAGATAGAGATTCTTGCAAATTAATTCGTACTATTTCTGGGCACAGTGTGGAGCACTCTGATATGGAAAATCTAGTGGCTGCATTATAATTTTTCAGTATTATTGCTCCAGTAGCTTGTTAATATATTGTTATGGATATTAGAATGTCTGTCTGAGAGATTGATGTAACTATGATAGACTGTCAAATGGCATAAATATGTTCAGACTATTGCATTTTGGAAAACTGGAGAGTAGGGATAGGGTGGCAAGAAGAGAGCCTCTTCCTAGGGTAAAATAAATTCCTCAAGAAACATAATTACCACATTACAATGTATGAGGTTTCTATGTATTGTTTTCTGTTACAGTTACCAATTTAATTAGCATTACGACTGTTATATCTTTTGCCATTATAGCTTAACATACAAATAAAATGCATTAAAAAAGAGAATAGATTCAGAATAGGCACATTGCAGCTGTTTTAATGTTCATGAAAAGTGTCTTCTTCACTGCTTATAGGAAATTGGAAAAGCCTACCAGATTATTCAACAAGAGGGACCTAATTTAAATCCAGAGCTTGGTGAATTGGTCCCTGTTCCTCTCTACCCCAGTGGAAGAGAGAGAATCCTGAAGCCAAATGAAGAAAGGCCTTGCAAAAATTACAGAAGGAAAGTGCTGCTAACCACAAGCTTTGGGGAATCTTTGGTTTGGAGTAAAACTGTGTCCTTTCTTATAGATGTTGGGATAGAGAGAAGAGAGGTAACATAACATCTTAATTTGTTGTGATTAGACACTACTTGTCATGGGTAGTGCCAGTGGTCAGACCTAATAGGGCACATGCTGGGGTCCAGTGCCCCCCCCCAACGTTTCTGCAGGGATAATTCACCCCATCTTTGGCTGTCACATCACTCACAGTAATCTAGTAATTGAATAGGAAAATCTAATGTAGCTCAGTGACTCTAGATTTTCTTAAGTCTGTGTACAACTCATATACAGAGTTAAGAAAATTTTGAGTCGCTGAATGACACTAAATTTTCCTACTCGGCTGCTAGGCTGTTATAAGGACTCCCACTAGCCCTCTAGTGCCCCTGGGACCAAACCCACTGGGGAAAGGAGGGAGGAGGAAGTGTCCACAAGGGTATTTGTGTTTCCCTCTGCAGAGTTCAATAGCCAGACATTCTCCCAATCCAGGGTAAGAGTAAGTCAGGGCAATAAGAAGGGGAAGGAATTGCTTCCACCCATCACCACCATAACTAAGCTCCAGTGCTGGGTAAACTGGTGATGGAACACAGTAGATGGGTTGGGGCGGATAAGGCAGGGTGCCATACAAGCCTGGGGCCAATACACATGCATACTTTGCATGCACACAGGAGTCTAGAACTGGGCCTTGCACCTTTAGTACTAGCCCTGCTGCTTGCTCTCCAGTATTTTACACTTTATTTTAAGCAATACTTTTAAAAGGCACTTACTATCTAGACTAGAGCTTATAAAGTTGCGGACTAGATCAAATGTGTCAGGCAACCCAATCCTATTGCGGGTTTATGGTGGCGGATCTTGCAATCTGCCACTATAAGACCTGGTACAGTGTTGTAAAAGGTGCAGCACTGTTGTGCACTGTGGGACCATTGGCAGAAATGACCAGAGGCCCCACATGTGCAACAGCAGTATGCTGAAGCCCCACCAGAGGAGGTAAGATGGAGGTGGGGATGGTTCGTGGGCAGTTCATGAGAAGATCAGGCAGGGGGCAGTTTGAGGGCAGGAGAGGGGGCATGTCAGCAGCGCTAGCACATGCCAAGATCCTATCCCCTTTCCCCAGCTTTACATGCCCCCTGAGGGGTCTGAGGAGACCCATTGGTGGCCATGCAGTCTATGGAGAAGTAAGTAAAAAATATTTGTACTTGCGTCTCCGGGGCTGTCTGGTCACCACCCCCACCATAGCATGCAGTGTGCACTCCAGCAGCGCTGCTGTGAGCCCAATCCTATCCAACTTTCCAGAACTGATGCAGCCGCGATGCAGCCCCGAGGTAAGGGAACAAACATTCCCTTACCTTGAGGAGGCCTCTGTGACTGCCCCTCCACTGCAGGATGCAGTGCACTCCCTGTTGGCACAGCTGCATCAGCTCTGGAAAGATGGGTAGGATTGGGCCCTGCATCGTGTAATAGGTGGGGAATAGGGGGATAGGTGGGGAATAGGATTAGGGCACAAGTTCTTGACTTGAAACCTTTCTATCCCCTTATACCAGGCCTACAGAAGCCACATTCTCCTCCAAGTCACATTCTGTAACCTGCTAAGTGCCTGACTGCTCCCTCCTTCCCCATTTTTGCAATTTCTGGCAGAAAACAAAAGGACCTTTACTGAGCTCCTGGCTGGACTACCACATCTGGCCAGTGGGTTGTGTTCAGCTTGTTGAATTCCAACACGCTGACGTGTGGCCAGATCTCTGAGGTTTTCAAGGACGATCTCAAGCTCTCCACCTAGGCTGCCAGATCTCGGGTTTTCAGCCCTAGACTCAGGTTTTGGATGACCTGAGACTTAAATTTTGGAGAACCATCTCCACTGTCTTTCTCCCTTCCTTACAAAATGTGGTGTGCGCTCGTGGCATGTCACTGATCTAGAGGGAAAGGAGAAGGAGGTGGAGTGATTTGGCAACAGTGGTTTTGCAGCAATGTAGTTGGCTGGAACAATATTAGTTTAAAACATCACTATAAAAGGTATTTCATCATTCTGAAAAGAAATACTGTACTGTAATTTTTCTACTGGAAAAATTGGAAAAAGTTCCTCTCAAAAAATTAATGCCTCCCTTCCCCCTTTCCCCCATCTCTTTGCTATGGGGCTCCACCCTGCCACCAGATTTGATTGGTCATTCAATATTACACAACTATGTGACATCACCAGACCCTGCTTGCTGAATCTCAAGTTTGGGGGATGTGTCTGACTTGACAACCCTAGCTAGGAGTCAACTTACTATCTTAAAAGTAAAATGTTGGTACAGTATTCAAGTTTTGTTAATTGTAAATATATAATGTGCAGATTGATTTGTATTTCGTGATGATCATCTCATAGACCAATTAGACCAATCCTATTGCGGGTTCATGGTGGCGGATCTTGCAATCTGCCACTATAAGACCAATTAGACTGAAAGGCACAACTGTATTAATATGCAGACACATTTTTTTCTTGTATTTTGTTAGGGGAATGCCCAAGTGTCAGGAAGTTGTCATTAATTTATTTGTATAGTGCCATCAGTATACATGGCACACAGAGTAACAATCAGAAGGCAGAAATTTACATTTTAAATGTAGATAATCAGAGGGGACAACAGAGAGTGGGAGGGTACAGAGGCAAGAGGTAACAATCAAGGGATACTTCAACATTTGATCCTAAACCTGGCCTGGTATAAACTATGAGGGACAGGTAGGGGGACTCCTTGATACAAGTGTGTAGCGGGGAGGGGGGAGTGCATTCAATGCATATCTGAACCCTTTCAAAATCTTCATATGGATGTATGCTTGTGTAACAAATATTGGTGTTGACCAAAGCTTAGATGAAGCAGAAATATTGGTGTTGACCAAAGCTTAGATGAAGCAGAACATATGGCAATGTCGTGACTCTACCCTTTCCGTAAAAAATAAAAACAGTTCTCTTACCATAGTTTCCTGTAAATGGGATATACCACGGGCATGGTTCGGGCGCAGCACCTGAATGTGGATCATGCCATAGTTCAATAAAGGCCTTCCCTCACATCTCGCTGTTCATGTGAATGCATGACCCTGTGTGCAAGCAGTAGTGGAGGTCATCGGAGCGAATGGGAGGATTGTGGTTGCCTCCCTTTTCACTCATACTTTCACTCAGTAGAAATTACTCCTGCTCCTGAACGTAAGTAATTTGTATGGTCATGAGAAGGAAGAGTATATGGAAGGAGCAGCACATGAACCTCTCATTCACCCGAACAGACCCTAATTCTGCCTGCTTGTGTGTCTTTTGTTTAGGGAGGGTCCAGCTTTCTATTTATTGACCCTGTGGGAATATTCCATATGCAGGTGCTGCACCTGTAGTGGGCTGGATCATGCCTTATGTGTTTTACTGAAAGAAATTTCTCTCAAAGATGACAGTGCCCTTTTCAGCAAAACTACAACAATCTTGACAGGAACAAGCAGTGTTTCAGTCAATTTATCAAAGTGCTTTCAGTTTTCCATTTCAAGAGAAATGAAACAATAATAAATATTGTGGAAAGAAAATGAATTTGCAGCCAAGCATTTTATGAAATACGGTGGGGGGTGGGGGGAGGGAGAGCCTTCCAAGCAAAACACCAGTGATGGTTACTCAATCTTTCTTTCTTTTTAACCACCATCCTGTTTCTTTTCACACTGCAAGGTATACAATCCCCGAATCAGAGCAGACACTGCTGTGATACAGCCCATTAGTAAAGGCCAAGCTGAGATGCGTAAGCAAATTCTGGGCATGTCTCCATCAGGTAAAATATCATTGTCAGTGTTAAGCAACCATGACTATCACAAGGTAATATGTAAAGTACGTAAAGTTAAACTATTATTGAATTCTCTGGCAGGCAAATGTTTCTGCCTCTACCCTGAAGAATTTGCACACAAGGAAATGAAACCTGTTCCATCACCCAAAATACAGGAATCCAGCCTGACCAGCATGGTTCTTTTTCTAAAAAGGATGGACATAGCAGGCCTAGGCCACTGTGACTTCATAGATAGGCCAGGTAATATAAAATGAAATACATATCCTGAGTTGCTGCAAACGCTTCTTTCTAAGTTGAAGCTTACTTTTCTCCTCATCATCATGCATGCTACTACTTTACTACTGCTTAGTGATAATATTATTGTGTGGCACAAACAATTGTTTAAACATGAGTTAGGCCTCCCTGTGGAGTGATGGGCAGCTGTCAGGGAAGATATGGGTTTCTTTCTGGCCCCACTCCAGAGTGTGTCTTGTCTGGGCCAGTAATCATAGTGGGAACTTTAAGGATACCTTAAAGCATGTTGTGGGCCCACATATCCAAAGCCAACTCTCTCTAGTTGTGTGTAGAGAAAACATTACTTGAGTTGTGGGGTGCTCTAGAAACAGAGTAACCATGATCTATTTAAATAAACAGTTTTGCTCCAAAGCTGAGCTCAGGTTCTACCAGTTTGTATCAGAAGTGGGCTATAAGTAACATTTAAAAATATTTAAAAGATGGACAGTTTGCCTGAAGCTTGGATGGGGAGGGGAAGGATAAGACTGGTAACTGACAACGCAATCCTGTGTACAAATGCGCTGGTGGAGCAACAGCTCTGCCAATACCGGGTGTGCAGCCACCGCCGGCAGACACATGTACGTCCTGCACTGGTCAGGGCAGGGGCGTGGGTGGAAAGGGAGGGGACGATTGGCCAGCCAGCCAGGAATGGGGGAGGAAGGATAATCTGTGGCATGCTCTGCCGAATCCTAGCCCCCATCCTGGGCCTGGCCAGCCTTATACCAGCACCTTGGATTTGTGCCAGCCATTTTGCTAGCGCACATCCAAGGAGGCCCATTGGGGAAAGGGACAAACGTCCCTTTCTCCCAAGGAGCGCTCCAGCTCTGCCAGCACGGGCCCAATTCTGCCTAGGATGCAGTGGCCACCTTTTGGTGCTGTACCGCTGCATTCTAGACAGGATTGGGCTGCCCATTAGTTTTATTGGCAAGTATGTCAGTCAATTGCCTTGCAAAGGAGGGAGAACACTGGGCTCACCCCATGGAAGTAAAACTGCAGAGCTCCTGTTTCTATGGTATGTTTGTACAGTAGTTCTGTACACAGCCTCTGCTTCTTTTTATCTACTTGTCCCTGGAAGATCACTGCAAACTGAATTCTTCTCTATCAGTGTTAAAATAAGAGAAGTTTGGATTGTTGTTTTCCTGACTCCACAAGTTTCAGGAACTCCGATATGGATGTGTTTGTCCTTTTAGAAAAGTAAGATGTATCTTTGTAAAAACATTTCACAGTTGCAAAGAATGGCTGCGCACAATTGAAATCAATGTTTGTTTCCTGCTGACATGATCTGCCTTACTCTAACAGCTTCCAGAGACAGTGAAAGGGATGCAGTCGTATTAGGACATGGCATTATCATGATTAGGCACCCACACGTTCTAATTTATCTAGAAATTATTCAGAAAAAGAAAACCCTGCCCAACTGTATATTTGGTGTAACATTTTTATATATGAGTAATGTGTGTACACACAATCTTCAGCTGTGCAATTTACTTTAAAATCTTTATTTATTATCTGAACTATTTCTAAAACTATAGGTGACCATATGAAGCTCCCTTATGCAGAATCTCAAACCATTGGAACATCTAGTCTAGTATACTGAGGGCACAATCCTGCACAACTAGCCGCCTGCAGAGCACACGCTCCGCAGGTGCTGGGTGTTGTAAAAGCGTCATAAAGTGCGTTTCCAACAACCGGAGAGTAAGGGCCACTGGCGCGGAGGCTGGCAGCCCTTACTCCGCCTCCCCCCAGACCTTGCACCCACTGGTGCAGGTAAGTCCTGAACCGGTTGGTGCAGGGGGAGGGTGGGACAGGTGGCGAGGGAGGGCAGCCTTTGGCCAGCCTTGGCTGGAAAGGGGCGGTGACATCGGCGGCCGATATTCCCCACCTGTTCCCAACCCAGGTCACCCTTACCCTGCTGCCCCGGATATACGGCAGCTCCAGAGCTGCCATACATCTGAGGAGGCCCATTGGGGCCAGGCAGCCCTACACCCAGGGAAGGGGACGAATGTCCCCTTCTCCCAAGGTGTTCCCAGGCTGCACTGACATGGCCTGGGAAGGGTGCTGATTACTGTGCTTTACACAGGATTGGACTGTAAGTCCCCAACATACGTACTGGTTCCATTCTGGAGGTCTGTATGGAGGTTGGAATGTACCGGTACATACCTTGAAATAGCCAACTCTTGCTGGTCCAGCGCTATTGCACCTGCGCAAAAGCAACACAAAGGATGCACCCCTGCTAACTGCATGAAGAGGCACTTTTCAGTGGTTCTGGTCTAGCAGGGGGAGAGTAACTGTCCCTCTTCACCCCAGCGCAGTATCTTTTCTAGTGGATGTTTGCTACTGTTTCTTCTGCATATTTTTAGATTGTGAACTATTTTGGGACAGGAAGCCATATAGTTGTTTGATCTGTAAACTACTTTGTGAACTTTTGTTGAAAAGTGGTATATAAATATTCTTAATAACACTGTGCTTGCTTGAAAGCACTGACGCAGCTGCCTGTAACTCGGGGACCCAAGGTACTGCCTACACTCGATTGGCAGTGGCTCTCTCAATTAGAATTCCTTCCCAGACTTGCTACCTGAGATCCTTTTAACTGGGCAAGCCAGAGATTGAACTCTCAGATAATCTGACTTTTCAGCAACAGTAATCATATATTTAACCACTGTCAGGATTATGAGGCTTGGCTGGTCTTATTTGTTGAGATACTCTCGGGTTTATCCTTTACCAAGCACTCTCTGGTATTGGAATAACAATCACTAACAGTAACCTGTAATTGCAGCCAATGACTTATTTAATGGAAATGCTATATAAACCACTAATGTGATCTGCACTTCCACAAATCATGACTGGATTTTAGCAAGATAAAGCAATTCCAATTAATAAACTACTTTTTAAAGACTTTAATGAGTACCCCTTTACTAGCATTTTCTTCAGTGTCCTAGAGTTATTGCGTTTCTCTCAATTGTTTCATGATCATTATTAAAAGAAATTACTTTTTAAAAGCCCCCCCACAAAAAAAAGTCAGAGAAGGTAGCATTATTATGGAGGAAAAGAAATTACTTTTTAAAAGCCCCCCCCCCCCCAAAAAAAGTCAGAGAAGGTAGCATTATTATGGAGGAAAAGAAAGAGGTTGCTTTCAAAACATGGTGAAGAACACTGCTTATTTTTTTCCCCTTGGATAGAGTTGCCTTTTGACATTATCATTCAAGTCATTGCTTGTGGTCTGGCTTGCAGCAAGCATTGTGTCTGCTTTCACTTTTGGCTAGGATAATTTAAAGGTGGATTTCGTGTGTTTACTTTCAAATGGAAGCAAATCAACTGAAAAGTAAAGCAAGGTCAAACTGAATAGTATTAGCTGCATTGATTTTTATGATTTCCCTCGCAAACAGTGATTTTTGCAGGACTTTAACTGCCATCTAAAGTATCAAAGGGTCTCTCTTGACTGCCCATCTCCAATTAGAATTTTTTTTCTGATGTTCCTTTCTACATAAGAGTGAACTATATTTATTTTGTTGCTTGAGCAGACACGGCTAAACAACAAATGGGCAAAATCCAGTTTGAGGAGTCTCGATTACATTTCCCCAGTAAATATAACTGATACAACTGGAATGATAAAAATCACATTTAGTCTTAGAGCCCAATCCTACTCAGAAGTCATATGTGTTAGTCAACGGGGCGTACTCCCAGGTAAGTGTGGACAGTATTGCAGCCATAAATAAACAAACAAGGGGTGGAATTCAGGGTGAAAAGCGGCAGCAGTGAAATATCACCAATTCTTGTCATAAATGTATCTTGGTAGCATGCTCTTAGTTTATGGACTGCAGTGCTCTGTGTGGTTTTGCAGGCCTGCTAACCTCAGCAGGATCAAGTGTGGGTAGCTGGACACAGGACTGTAGCTCTGATTAACATCTTTGAAGTTATATAACAATGAACTTGGGGGGGAGCTTTTAACTTGCAAAGGATGGTCATCTCCTCCTCTCGCTCGGAAGTTCACTATTGTCCTGAATGTCAGCTCATCAAAAGCCTGCATTTTTCAGAGATAATTGGTTCAGCCACTCTTCTGGCCAAATTCCTCTGCAATGCCATTTTAGAAATCTATTATAGTTACCATTATACCTTTCAAGTGCACATCATTTTAACTTTGCAGAATGCTGATTCACTCTCGGCATGATTAATATATTACTGTTGGAATTCCCTAAAGGGGGGGTAGCTATTCGTAGCTCCGTTCCCCTCTCCCTTACTCTGGTTTACTCCCCGCCCACGTGGCAGACTTGCTTAGCTTTACTTGACTAGATAAAACATATGAGGCACAGGCAGATTGAAGTTGCAAAAAGAAGAAGAGTTTTACTTACAGTTTCATATGTACAGCAGCATCTGATTTACATCAGAGGTACATCCTAGACTTAAGATAGAACCCCCCTAGAGCTGGGGCTCCCTGCATGAGGTGTGCAGCAAGATGGCCACTGGGGCTCCAGAGGAGCTTGGCATCATCCCGCCTGGTCTAGCATCAAGATAGAAGAGAAGGGTGAAGAAGGAGGAAACTGGGTCTGGGGCCACGCCCCTTCCTTAAGACAATGAGGGGTTAAAGACAAGAGGGTCTACTTAGGTACTTAGGTGATCAACCAACACACACCCCCTCCAGTGTCCAGCATACAGAAGTTGCCCAATTTCCCAACACTTACTACATCTCATAGCCTTGCATAGTGGTACTCCATTTTGATTTCTGAGTTAGGGCCACTTCATAATTTATTAACAATTAACACTCATCTCACTAGCAATTTTAACTTTGGGCACATACAAGGCAAGACCATTCTGAGGAACATGGGAGCCCCTCCCCCCAAGGAAGACTTGATCATCTGACCCTGCCTGCCTGGAGGGAGGTGCTTCCCGGATGCCAACACTGACCCAGCCTGGAACCACCGAGAAGGGGAGTTCACAGGTAAGCTAAACCTTCCCGTTCTCAGTAGCAATTTTAACTTTGGGCACATACGTTGTGTACTTGGCAATAGGTTTTGTGGTACAAAAGTCTGATATGATGCTGTATTAGATCCTTCCTCCATTAAAGGTTTAAAAAAGGAAATACCCAGGAATTCTCTGAGAACAAGCTGAGCTGGAGTGTTGGGCTTGCATATGCACAAGCCAGACCCCATCACCCCTTAGCTATGAAGCTCAATTGTGACCTTGGGCCATTTAGGCTGCAATTCTGTCCACGCTTCCCTGGGAATAAATCCCACTGACTTTAGTAGCCTTACTTCCAGAAGCGTCGCTCCGGTAGGGGCGGGGCTGTAAGTATCGCTGCGGTCATAGTCTCTTTACCGAGCGAGGAGGAGGCAGCCCCGCCCCCTCACTGTCTGAGCCTGTCCCCTACGGAGAAAGCAGCAGGCAGGGTCTCTTGCCTGCTGCTTTCTCCGTAGGGGACTGGCTCGGACAGTGAGGGGGCGGGGCTGCCTCCTCCTCGCTCGGTAAAGAGACTATGACCGCAGCGATACTTACAGCCCCGCCCCTACCGGAGCGACGCCTCTGCTTACTTCTGATCATACATTGCTCAGCATTGCTCAGTTTTATAAAGTGCTGTTTTGCGTTTCTTGAAGGCAGTAGGATTCTATACTGATTACATGACTAACACAACCTGGTAATTCAAAGCAGCATGATTTATCAGATGTTAAAGGATTATGCTGTACAAGTTTCCTATGCATGGAGTAGAGTAGAAAAGTAGTACTGTACTTTGTGGTACTAGTCTTGGAAAGGTGCTTTAAGGTCAGCCATTTATCCCAACATGGTGCGGTGCTACTCCAAAACAATAACTTAGGCAGCTCATTGTTTACCAGTCAATGAACCATCTCTTTGTTTAATGTCCAGAAGTTAAAGTATGTCCCAAGTTGCTGGCCACTGGACTCATACAGTCAAACACACCTTAGTTCATAGTCTGATTAAGACTGTAATTGCACTTGCCCTGTAAATCGGTTTTGATCCTAGTTGCTGATTCTGGTTTGCAGAGCAAGTACAAACCATAGTTTGTCAGTTCAACTATAATGGCAAACTAGAGTTTACCAAAACCCAGGATGTACCGGTAATTACCGTAGTCATTCTGTGTGCATACTGAGTGCACTTCTTCCAGGCTCATCTTCCTCTACTTAAAAATGTAGGTGCATTTTCAGATTATTAGTTTTTAAAGTGGTTTTAAGCAAGCTGTTAACTCTTTGTCCCAGCAGCAATTTTACTGTCTTACCTTCCATGACAGTAAAAAGGATTACTGACCATACCACATTTTTTGTGTGTGTGGCTGTACTCCCACTGCGTTATAAGATCAGGTTGTGTTAGGTTCTGCATTAGTTATCCTGTGACTTCTGTGGAATCAAACTGATTTAAATGAAAATGCAGAATTTTAAAAGGCGTGGAGAATAACACAGAGGGTGGAACTGGATGTTACATGAGCTACAAGCTAGCTGCCTATTTGTCTCTTTCTCCCCTCTTCCTGGTAATGTCCAATATACCACAACAACACAATATGTGATATCTGTGCATTCCCTAACAGCCAATGATATGAGGTGGAAACTCCTTGTCTCTTGCAACATCTAGTTCTAAGTGAAGAGACTCAGATGTTGATTGTCAGGTTTTTTAAAATTATATTTTTACTTCTTTACATCCACATTTTTACAGAAAATTTAGTGCATCGCTTTAAAAAATATGACTGGCAAAAATATGTCAAGGGAGCTCTATTTTGGTTTTATACTTTATACTGTACTTGTATACAATGGGGGAAAATGATGTAGTCATCCAAAATGTTCCATGGTTCTTCCCTTTTCATTGCTTCATAGTCCTTGCTTGCACAAAGCCCCAAATGAAGTTTATCTCTTGGTGTAAGTCTATATTTGCTGGAAAACGTACAAGCAACCCAAGGGACACATACACACAAGTCTGGGTTCATAACTTGGCATTCTATTGAGTCACAAACACAATACAGTATGTAAAACTAATAGCTACAATAGAACAGCAGATTCAACATAACCAGCTACTAAGTGAAAGCTAACTGAAGATTCATTTATGCACATTCAATATAGACGGCTCCCAGTAACACTGATCTTGGCAAGCTAGCTGTAATAAAAATGACACTGTAAAGTGTTAAAAACGTCCTTTATAAAGCACTACATATCCCTGTCCCTTTCAAGAAAAGCTTTTCAGAATTAAACATGGAAGTTTATGAGTTTTATTTAAATCTGAACAATACCATAAAGAATTCCCCAGTGAACCTTTGCCATTTTTACAATGACTTTTTTATTGGCTGCATTTGTGTCTGCAAATGCAGACTAATATCTGAAAATGCTATTCAAGGTTTTCTTTTATTTTATTACTGTTCCTTCACCTGTATAATCTGCATTTATTAACTTGTCCTTTCTAATATAATAAAACAACCAAGTACTTTTTTATTATAATACAGAAGCAAAAGCCAAGAGCCATTTCCGTTCCTTAGTCTCAAAGCAACCAACTCAGAAATATAAAAATGCAAAGCAGTAAGTCTCCCCAGGGACTAAAATTGGCTGCAGAGCCAGATGCTTCTAAGGACAATAGCCATATATTCAGCTCACAATGCAAACTGCTTTATTGATTTATAGAATTAGTTGGCCATGATTCCCTGGTAATTACTTTGAAGACTCAGTAGCCATTCATGATCCCCACCTTTAAATCTTGCATCCCTATTTTCTGTCACCAACTCTTCGTTTCTGCCATTCATCAGCTGTTACTTTTCATTTCATGGCTCAGTGATAAAACTCTCAAACTTTTTTTTCTTCAAGTGTCCAACCTGTTTTCTTCAATGCTTTGACTTTCTCAAGGACTCATCTTTTATCGCATTAAACCTTGCAGACTGGCTAATAAATGTTCTCTCTTCTTCATGATGTGCAGGCAGGGATCTGAATTCTAATAATATAATCCAGATCTCTAGATAAACACATAGAATCTTTGTTGCATATGGTAACCTAATTTGCCCAAAAGCGCGTTCTGTTTGGCCACAGTCTTCAGATTCAATGTGCAGCCCAGCCCTTTGCATGTCCACTCAGAAGTTAGTCTCATTGACTTCAAATGGATTTACTCCCAAGTGTACAGTCTCCTGTGGGACCAATGGTTCCATACAAAGCATGCTAATAACACAGCATGCAACATGCCAATGTGAGAAGAACAAGTGTTTTGCAAGGAAAATGGAAGGGATCCACTTGGACAAAGAAGAATGGAAATAACATCAGGAAGCTCACAGGAAACCACCCCATGAGCTGCCTGGTGGCACCGTTGGAAAGAATATTGCTGCTGGAAACAAAGGGGAAGTTTGAGTCCTACCTTCATTTAATTGCCTTATGAGTGTGTCTGTGCGCATGTGTACAGTATGCAGGATGGGCCTTGCCATGAAGCAACCTGAAATGGTCGTGTGGAGCAGCACTGTTGGGCACCCTGGAGCGGTAAATCAAATGGATGAGCCTCTGCCACCCTCTCCAGCCTGCTACTCCAGTGGGGGCTCTGATCTTCTTTTGACTTGCTGAGCAGCAAGACTTTTTTCCAAGGAAGAGGGGGGAGGGAATACTGCTGCGGCTTCAAATCATTTCCTGCCCACCCAGTGCTCACAAAGGACTAAATAGACAGGGAGAAGCAATCTGGAGCCCACCCCCCTTTCCTTTCCTTTGTGAGGCATGTGGACCTTTTCCTCTGCTTGTTTCCAATGAACAGGAGTGACATATGCTGGGTTCCCAGCATACACTGCTCATTCATTTCAAGCAGAAGCATAGCAGGGAGGCTGCATGACAAACTCAGGTAAATAAAAGGAAGTAGGTGGGGGTGCATTCTCCCCCCCCCCACATCCATGGGGTGCTTGCTGGCCCCCTTATGAAGAACAAGTGAATGTATTAGACTTTGGCCTGGATCATCTTAATTGGGAAGTGAGAAAGGGTTTTTAAGATTTATTACAGATTACTGAAAACGTTACATGCAAGTAAAAGGCAGTTCAACTCAGAAGATACATACAAAAGACTAACTGTATAAGACTGTATAAAACAACAACTACTAGCTTTCCTAGGAAACGCTGATTCTAAATTCACCCAGCCTCTGAATTTCACTAAAAGCAACTGGCCTAATCGGCAACACCACATCTGGTGAAGCTGTGTCATAAATCAGAGGTGAAGATCGGAGGTGAAGGTGAAAAGTGTAGCCATGCTTACACACCAGCCTCTCTCTCCAAAGGGAGAATCCTTTTTATACCTTAAAAGTAACCAAACTCTCCACACCCATCCCAACCAAGACACAGCTGTTACCAGTTGCTGTAACTGAGTTGGAAAAGGGGGACCAACCTTGACACCCCTGCCTGCCCACCCTCCCACCTCCTTCTGGGGGGCCCGTGCGAACATGTGAGTGCAGATTCAGGCAGCTTGGGGACACGGGCCACCCTTGCATAAATGTATATGCACAATTCCTGCCCTTCTATCCACTTGAATATGATGCAACCCAGTGTTGACAGTCTTCCTTTCCGTGTGTTTCCCTGGCACAAAGGTTGTTTTGCTGTTGTCTGTGCTTGGGTTGCCAGGGGATTGAGTCTTCTGCATGAGGGGCAGTCTAGTGCACATGGCTTCGCCTGACAGGCGTGGCATCAAGGCCCAGTCAGGTTGGGCACTGGCTGAGGACCCACACATCAGTGGGCAACCTGGCTGGACTGACCCTGAACCCTCAGGACCAGTAGCAGTGACAGCACTTAGCACACCATCAGGGGAGTTCTGGGAGTGCCATGGAGGACTCAGTGCATGGCTGTGCTCCAGGGCTGCCAGCAACCTGGCACGTGAAGCTTTTTCATGATTTAATTATAGCATGAGATTTAATAGATCTCAGTGTTCAGGTATCATTCATCATGTTGTTGTTGTTGTTAAGTCGTGTCCGACCCTTCGTGATCCCATGAACCATATCCCGCCAGGCCTTCCTATCCTCCACTATCTTCCTGAGTTCGCTCATTTTCATGTTTGTTGCATCGGTGATGCTGTCTAACCATCTCATCCTTTGCCTTCCCCTTCTCCTTTTGCTTTCAATTTTTCCCAGCATCCGAGTCTTCTCCAGAGACTCCTCTCTTCGCATTAGGTGGCCAAAATATTTGAGTTTCAGCCTTAGTACCTGTCCTTCCAGGTAACAGTCAGGGTTGATTTCATTTAGGATTGACTGATATGATCTCCTAGCAGTCCAAGGGACTCTCAGGAGTCTTCTCCAGCACCACAGTTCAAAAGCATCTATTCTTCGGCGCTCAGCCTTCCTTTGGTCCAACTCTCGCAACCATACATTGCTACTGGGAACACCATCGCCCTGACTATGCGAACTTTTGTTGGCATGGTGATATCTCTGCTTTTTATTATGCTGTCTAAGTTTGCCATAGCTTTCCTTCCAAGGAGTAAGCGTCTTTTAATTTCATGGCTGCTGTCTCCGTCTGCAGTGATTTTGGAACCCAAAAAAGTAAAATCTGTTACTGCTTCCATTTCTGCCCTTCTATTTGCCAGGAATTGATGGGACCAGATGCCATGATCTTGGTTTTATTAATGTTGAGTTTCAAGCCAACTTTTGCACTCTCCTCTTTCACCCTCATCAAGAGGCTCTTTAGTTCTTCTTCACTTTCTGCCATTAGGGTGGTATCGTCCGCATATCTGAGGTTGTTGATGTTTCTCCCGGCAATCTTGATTCCGGCTTGAGATTCATTCAGCCCTGCATTTCTCATAATGTACTCTGCATATAAGTTAAATAAGCAGGGTGATAATATACAGCCTTGCTGTACTCCCTTCCCAATTTTGAACCAATCGGTTGTTCCATGGCCGGTTCGAACTGTTGCTTCTTGACCCGCATACAGGTTTCTCAGAAGACAGGTAAGGTGGTCTGGTAACCCATCTCTTTAAGAATTTGCCACAGTTTGTTGTGATCCACACAATCAAAGGCTTTTGCGTAGTCAATGAAGCAGAAGTAGGGTTTTTTTGGAACTCTTGTGCTTTCTCCATGATCCAGCGCATGTTGGCAATTTGATCTCTAGTTCCTCTGCCTCTTCGAAACCCAGCTTGTACGTCCGGTAGTTCTCGGTCCACGTACTGCTGAAGCCTAGCTTGTAGGATTTTGAGCATAACCTTGCTAGCATGTGAAATGAGTGCAATTGTGCGATAGTTTGAACACTCTTTGGCACTGCCCTTCTTTGGAATTGGAACGTAAACTGACCTTTTCCAATCCTTTGGCCACTGCTGAGTTTAGGATTTTAAGTAGCTCAGCTGGGATATTATCATCTCCACTAGCTTTGTTGTTAGTAATGCTACCTAAGGCCCACTTGACTTCACTCTCTAGGATGTCCGGCTCTGGGTCACTGACCACACTAGCGTGGTCATCAGGAACATTAAGATCTTTCTTGTATAGTTCTTCTGTGTATTCTTGCCATCTCTTCTTAATCTCTTCTGCTTCTGTCAGGTCTCTGCCTTTTTTGTCCTTTATCATGCCCATCTTTGCACAAAATGTTCCCTTGATATCTCCAATTTTCTTGAAGAGATCTCTAGTCCTCCCCATTCTGTTATTTTCCTCGATTTCCTTGCATTGTTCATTTAAGAAGGCCTTCTTGTCTCTCCTTGCTATTCTCTGGAAATCTGCATTCAGTTCTTTATCTTTCCCTTTCACCCTTGCTTTTTGCATTCCTTCTTTCCACAGCTATTTGTAAAGCCTCATCTGACAGCCACTTTGCTTTCTTGCATTTCTTTTTCTTTGGGATGGTTTTCGTTGCTGCCTCCTGTACAATGTTACGAACTTCCGTCCATAGTTCTTCAGGCACTCTGTCTACCAGGTCTAATGCCCTAAATCTATTCTTCACCTCCACTGTATACTCATAAGGGATATGGTTTAGGTCATATCTGACTCGTCTAGTGGTGTTCCCTACATTCTTCAATTTAAGCCTGAATTTTGCAATAAGAAGCTCATGAACTGAGCCACAGTCAGCTCCAGGTCTTGTTTTTACTGATTGTATAGAGCTTCTCCATCTTTGGCTGCAAAGCACATAATCTATCTGGTTTCAGTATTGACCATCTGGTGATGTCCATGTGTAGAGTCGCCTCTTGTGTTGTTGGAAAAGAGTGTTTGCTATGACCTGCGTGTTCTCTTGACAGAACTCCGTTAGCCTTTGCCCTGCTTCATTTTGCGCTCCAAGGCCAAACTTGCCTGTTGTTCCGTTTATTTCTTGATTTCCGACTTTAGCATTCCAGTCTCCTAATGATGTCATTCATCATACTATCTGGTATAATCAAGGGATATGCCCTTTTAAAAAAAGACTACCGTTAGATTTTGGGATTTCTGTGAGGTTTCATTTCAGACCTGTACTGCTCATGGGCCGTTTGTTTCAGGACCCATTTAGCGGCTCTCACTTTGGAACCAATCCCCATTTGTTTTCACTTTAAAAAACAAAAACAAATCTTACTTTTATTCTGGTTGGCAGCAGCAGTAACTGCAGTCTGCATGCAACGTGGTAGATACTCGAATTGCCTTGGGTCCCAGCATCATCCTGGGGCAGTAGGATTAAAAAGGGAAAAAAGGCCTCTGCCATGAAGAAATGGCTTTTGCCAATAAGTTCTGCCAATATAGCAGCCACAATTTTTTCATGACACAGCTGCATCCCAGGTATGACACAGCTGGTGTCCATTGGAAGGAGGCTACACAGGTCCTGTCACTGCTGAAACAAGGGGCAGCAAAAACAACAGTAAAACGAATAATGTTTTATTTTTAATAAAAGAGAAGATGGATAGGTTTTTCAAAAATAAAAACCTCCATTTGGAGAGAGAGGCCATTTGTTCAACATCACATTTGTTTTGGAATGGAAACTGAACCAAACGAACCCTGTTTGGTTATCATTTGTTCCTAAATAAATGCGCACTCCTCCTAATATAACTCCCAACATTTGAAATCCTAGGATTTGAAGGGATGGTTTCAGTTGGTTCTCTGTCCTGGCAAGAGTCCTTTGGCCTCAGTCCTGTGATACTCAGTCCTGTGATACGCACACAATCTCTTCTTTACAACCCCCTGACATTGAGGTTCTATTCCTTACCTGAGCAACTTGTTCCAGTACCAATCACTTTTACAATAAGGAAGGTTTTCCCCATTATCAACATTGAAATGTGCTCCGCTCACATTTCTGTGCCTGATTTTTTCCCCTCTAAAAGTATCCAGTTCCTTCTTGGCTCTTTTTGCTCTTTTTACAGTTCAAACCTTACCTTGGTTGCTTTCTACCTGCTTTCTCTCTCATTTGTTCTTAAAATAAAATATCCCATAAATGGACATGGCAGTGAATATCCATGGCACACTAATTATTTCTGATGATTTGTAAAACCCATGCTTCTATGCTGGCTTGGTAAGTTGGGGTTGAGCTGTCGGTGGATTGATTTTGTTAAAATGTATTTTAGTCCAAACTTTATTTTGTTTTATTTTAATAAGGAACTTTAATAGGAGTGGGGGGGTACATAATTCAATAATAATAATCAACCTTTATTGGCTTAAAAGAACACAATACAGTAACACAATAGGAGTGTATATACGTTTTTATACCTGCTACAATGTATTTTATTTTGGGACCAGTCTAACCATTTAAATAGGTAAGCCAAACCTCCCTTCATGGAAACAATACCGCTTCTTCTGCAGCAAGGTTTGTTTTGTATTCTAAGTTATAACCTTAATAATACTTGCCTCTAATTTCTGTAGCTGGGGCAGAAGTCTGAGGAGTAACTGGAGGAAGCTGTAGCTGGCAGAAGCAAGCCTCCTTACAGCATGGACCAAATTTTAGGGGATAGGATCTGGGATCCATGCTTGCCGCTGAGATCCACCCCCTCTGGCCCACTCCCCACCTCCAGCTGTCTCCCATCCTCCCTGCCCACAAAACACTCCCTATGCCAAGTTACCAGCCCTGGTGCGGTCCATGGCATTGCAGCTCCGATGCTGCTGCCATTTTGTAGCGGTGGCTTAGATTGGCCCAGCAGCACGTGCTGCACGCCATTGCTGGTCCCTTTACGACAAAGAAGAGGAGAAAAGAAAGGATAAAGAAGAGGATAGGATTGGGCTGTTAGGCTGCAATCCTATACACAGTTATCTGGGAGTAAGCCCCACTGAACACAGTGGGACGTACTTCTAAGTAAACTTGTATAAGGTTTACTGTTTTATTAAAAAGATCAACAATTACATGTTTGTAATTCTTAGAGACCTTTTGGTTGATTTTATATTACTATTGCCAATTAGTTCTAAAATGTCATTCTTTAATCTTTGCTCATCTAGCGAACAAAGGCACGTTGTCAGCTGAGCCTAAGCAGGTGGAACTAGCTGGTTCCAGTGAGTACATGGCAAAATGTGAAAAAAATTGCCTCAGCACGTTTTAGTTCTTTTACTTCTATGTTTCATAGGCACTCATATAAACTCTTATCACATGTGGGGGTGGAGGAGGTTAAAAGAGGAAGGAATCACTTGGAGGCTCTCTTCTCCTGTACACAACACTTTTGAGGATCTTACACTTATTTTTAGATAGTTAACTTCAGTTTACGCTGGCATTTCACAGACCTGTGAGAGAATGTAACTATTGTTATTTACGTTAAGCATTTATTTCTACTCATTCCAGCTCCTGAAAATCTCATGCAGGCTTTGGAAGATCTGGATTATTTGGCTGCCTTGGACAATGATGGAAACCTTTCAGAATTTGGAATAATAATGTCAGAGTTTCCTGTGAATCCACAGCTGTCAAAGGCTATTTTAGCTTCCTGTGAATTTGACTGTGTAGAGGAAATGCTCACCATTGCTGCCATGGTAACAGGTATTTTCTGAAGCCCTTGCACCTCCCACTCAGGCCCATAAAGAGTTATGTTGTCCAGTTTACGTACCAAGAACTAGTGCTGGCAGCCAATTAGAGAATGATTTGTTGATTCATCATCTGCCTGATGAAACCCAGGTGATAGATGAAATTTAATACTATAAGTGTAGGACATGCCCCTTTCCCTGCTAGCACACTGGGTGTTTGGTGGATGCAGCAAAGTGTTCCTGGCACTCTCCTCACCGTGACCCCAGCTGCCCCAAACAGGACCCCACTCAGCAGAGGCCACAATGTATCCACCACCCTTGAGCCTCCTCCACTGATCAGCAGGTTCCCTCCTTCGGCTCTGAGTGGTGGGCTCTTATCTGGCAGAGTCTCCAGCCACGAAACCTTCAGGCAGCTCCCATCCCGACTCTTCGTCACAAGCTATGCCTTTCTTATTTAGTTCCATCGCCTCTCTCTGGGCTCCTCCCCCTTCCATGTTCCTTCTTCCCAGCCCCTCCTCCATAGGTTGTAAAAAAGCTTCTATCTTGTTTTAGCTGGTTCATGTGCCTGGATAGTGGCGTGGCTTTCTCTGTTTCCCTTGCCTAGTGTGGTGGGAATTGGCCAGCTGTGCTTCTCTTTGTCGGCTTGCTGCCATGCCAGGCCCCACAAGGGCTCTCGCCAGAATGGGGTGAGCTGACCTTCTTTTCTGAGGCTGACAAAGGCCTCTAGGAACCGACTTGAAGCAGTAGCGGGCTGGCATCTGTCAGGTCTCATGGCTGCTGAAACCAGTGTGGATCCCCAAGTGAGTCCAGAGACAGACATAAGGTATTACTTAACCCTCCATAGAAGTGGGGTTTATTTTTAGATATTGAAGGAAATATAAGATTGTACAAGTTGTTAAACAAAAACTAACATGTTAGAGTAGACCATCTTAGAGGGACTGCTTGATATCTGCATGCCCTGAGGGGAGAAAAGAAAAAAGAGAATCCCAGACCAGAGGAACTAATAACACTAGCTCCTATGAGGACCAGCACTGGCATGAGAGTTTATCCTTTTATTTTATTATTGTATTGTACTTTATAAAACGTTGTAAGCCAACTTGGGGGCCTCCAGCCACTGACACCTTGGCTAGAGACCAAATGTTGTAAGAGGCCTTGGGAGCCTCTTCAGAGGTAGAAAGATGAGGTATAAATACTTGGATAAATTATAAGTCTTTAGTATTTTCTTTTTATTTTCTGTTTCAGTAAAAATCCTGAAACAAAATAGTCTTTAAAATATACACATGCAAGTGTGCCCTTAACTCACCATTTAAACCATTTCTACCCAAGGGTGTATATACTCAACAGGAGTTAAATGCGTACACCTGTGGGCCGGGAAGAAATGGGTAACAGATGGACCTCTTCCATTCCTCAGGCTCTGTCTTTTTCAAATGAGTACCTCAAAAAAGAGGAGGAGTGGCTGGCCCTGGGCCGGCGCAGCCAGGACTGGGACGGTGGACAGCTGTGGGGTGTACAAGGATCTGCTGTCTCCTGCCAATCTGCTACATGAGATTGAGCGAAATGGCCAATTTGTCAACGGACTGGCCCTGTAGTCTGATTATTTCACTTTACTGCCTGATCCTAAGTATATTTAAATGGAAATAAATCCATTGGTGAATGGATCCTGTTTTCCAGGATGGTAGCATCACTTAGGTCTAGTTTCATAAACAATGGAGATAAGCCTGCCTGTAGCCTGTTTTGAAGAGTGATTTCAAGGAGAGAGAGGCAGTTCCAGTCATAAGGGACAGTAAGAGAGAAAAGGCAAAGTCATTTAAGGGAGCAGTCCTTTAGGTGAGTGAGGATGGTGAAGCTCGGCAAGCAAACGTTATGGACATATTAGGATATGACAGCAGAAAGATGGAGGGAGCAAAGCCATTGAGAGGTTTGACAAAGACAAGGACATTGGGCTGGGTCTTGAAGTCAGCAGGAAGTCAGCATAGGGATTTGTGGGAGGGTGGTACACTGCCCCCAAAAATGAGAGGAGTGTGTTCTCAGTTGCAGAGTTCTACATAGAGGTCAGAGGGCCAGGGTGTGATGACAGTGGAAGCCCAGAGAAGGCTGATGTAATCATCTCCCACCTTCATTACAGCACGAACCAGAGTTTTCGCTGAAGGAGCAAAAAGACAGTACTGTGTATTATGTTTTCACTAAAAAAATGATTGCACTGCATACCTTGTGCATGTAGCACACTTTCTTCCTAATTGTTGGTTGTTTTCTTTCTTCCCTGTTCAATGCAAGCTCCTAGTTGCTTTTTAAATCCACCGCAGGGAACAGAGGAGATTGCCATTGCTTGCCGGCAAAAATTCTTGCATCCTGCAGGAGATCATTTTACCCTTATCAATGTGTACAAGGCTTACAAAGAAGCTAGTACAAACTCCACAAGACAGTGTAAGTGTGTATCACATATTTTAATTATACTTTAAGGTTCATTATAACATCCTTGTGAACAATTCTTTCCACTCTTATTGCTTGAATAGCACCAAAAAGCAAACTTTTTTATTTCTTGGTTTGTTTTACTTACCGGTAGCTTACAGATCAGTTTTCAAAGTGATCAAACCAGTTTATTTTTTCTAAACTGCCAACTTAAATGATAAAAGAAATGGTCTTATCCCAAAGTGGCTTACAATGTAAAAACATAAACAAAAGGAATGGAAAAAGGGAGGAAGGGAACTGGAATAAAAATGTGGTTTCAAGAAGTTATGGGGCATTCAGGCTTAGATGATAAACCCATAATACAGTATAATGAATTTTCAATTAAAAGATAGAAATATAGAAAGGATAGCAGATGAAAATATTATTTTAAGGCATTTCTTAAGAGAAGAATCATAGAGTTGGAACGGACCTACAACGAGTCCAACCCCTTGCCAATGCAGGCTGTCCACAATTACAATATCCTCGATAGATCACCATCCAGTCTCTGCTTAAATACCTCCAATGGTGGAGAGTCTACTTGTTTGATTGCTGAACAGTTTCTACCATCAGGGAGTTCTTCCTAACATGTGGCGATACAGTGGTGCCAGTATGGCGCCCGCTGCATCCTATGATTGCGTTTTGGCCTCCAGAGGCTACCTCAGGGGAAGGGAGCATTTTGTTCCCTTCCCCCGGGATAAGCCCCTGCCAGTCTGGTGGGTCAACTCGGACCTATGCCAGTGCTATCATTGGCGCAAGTCCTTGTGGATCCATGCAGGTGGATTGGGCCTGGGAAAGTGGTTAGGATTTGGTGGGCGCCGCTGCTGTTCCCACCCCCTTCTTGGGCCTGATCCGCCCTCCTTCCCACCCATCACCTCCCTGTTCCACCCCCTCCCCGCCTCCCTCCTGCCCCCTGCACAATCCTACCTGGGGTGGTGGGTATCTGCTGCTGCATGGAGCCAGCCGCTCACTGCTTTCGGCAATGGCCAGCCCACATGCTCCAGGGTCGCCTTTTGCAGCAGCTGGAAAGCATGTTACACAACCAGAACACTGTGACATAATGCGCCTTCAAGATTGGGCTGTTAATCTCAGAAAGAGTTTTTGTGCATGGTGACATTGTAAATGTCTCTAATAGGATCTCATAGTAAAATAACAAAATTATATATTTTTTCACCCCTTAGACTATGACATTGAAAAATGGTGTCAAGACTATTTTCTCAACTGCTCTGCACTAAGAATGGCGGAAGCTATTAGAGCTGAACTGGATGACATTATGAGACAAACTGAGCTCCCAGTTTCAACACCTGCTTTTGGACTGAAAGAAAATGTGCTGAGGATAAAAAAAGCACTCTTATCTGGTTACTTTATGCAAGTAAGGAAAGATATTGGGTGGTATAGTCTAAACGTAGTAACATTATAGACTACAACTTACAGCCCAATCCTGTGTAACTCTTGCACCGGTGTAACAGTAGATCCCCTGGTGTAAGAGCACTTATGCCAGTGTAACATGCCGTACGCTTACAAACGCAGGATGGCCCCCCCTCAGACAACTCACATGCACAGTTCAGACGCGGAACGGACACCGGCGCAACTCCACTGGCACAAGGGGCATTCCGGGGGTGTCTGAATTGTGAGGGCATTCAGACGCCCCCGGAATGCCCCCTGCGCTGGTGGAGTTGCACTGGTGTCTGTTCCGCATCTGAACTGTGCATGTGAGTTATCTGAGGGGGGATACGCTGGTGTCCATCCTGCATCCATAGGCGTATGGCATGTTACACTGGCATAAGTGCTCTTACACCGGGGGATCTACTGTTACACCGGTGCAAGAGTTACACAGGATTGCGCCCCTAATCAAAGACGTTGCTTCCATTTGCACTTAAAATCAATGAGTTTTAATTTCTTTTTAGTTTATTTCTTTAAAAAATGTATATCCCACTCTTCTCAACAAGAACTCAGAATGGCTTACCAAATATATATGTTTGTTTGTTTCAGTTGTATAGCTCAGACAACAGTAATCTCCTGGTCCAATTAATGTTGTAAACTTATTAAAAGTAAAGTACTATATGGCCTTTTAAAGCATATCAAACCCGTCATGTTCCGTTCTGTTACTATTTAGTTAGTGGATAACTAAATGCAAGTTTTAATGCATGCAATTGTTGAAGTCCGCATGAACATGTGATTTTAGATGTGGATGAACGTTCATATTCTAGATTGCACGTGATGTAGATGGATCTGGAAACTACTTAATGCTGACACATCGACAAGTAGCTCAACTTCACCCTTTATCAATATACTACAACACCAGGAGGTTCCCGGAGTGGGTTGTCTTCCATGAATTTAGTATAATTGAAAGCAACACAATAAAAATTATCTCAGCGATATCACCTGACCTGTGAGTAAGAGATATTGGAACTTTTCTGTCTCAGAAGTTCAGTTGAAGGGCACAATCCACTAGAAACCTCTTCTCTATAAACTTTGTCGGAATAATTTGGAAGTTGTAAGAAAATGCAGTTGCTATTGCATGAAAGTCTTCATTTCAAGGGCTGATTTCATAGAATTACAACACAATCCTATGCATGTCTACTCAGAAGCAAGTCCCACTATGTTCAGTGGGGCTTATTCCCAGAAAAGTGTATATAGGATTGCAGTCTTCACGCGTCGCGGAGCCTCTGACCTGATTTTTGAAGCAAGCGGAGCCGCTGTGACCTCCGCACGGCTGGCGCGTACCTCAAGCTGGAATCCAACTTTTCAGGGGGCAGGCGTGCAGAGCTAGGGGGCGGTTCGCGGAGCTACTGCAGCCTGCCAATCGTAGGAGGGTGGCTGCATGCCAATCTGAACTACCTCCAATCACCTTCTTAGGAAGGCGGGACAACAGGAGGAAGACACTCCCCCGCTCCAAGCGCGTAGGCAGAGGCAGAGGCGGCGGCAGAGCCTCTGCCTGTAATGTAGCTCAGCCTTTATAGTATTGGTCTAGACTCAACTAGTCGAACCGTTCATCTAGGCTTCTATAAGAGAAGTTCCTGGTGGATTGTGGCCTGTGTCTCTAACTTTGGACACCGTTTACTATGGTAGAAGTCTTTGCAACTAGAGCATTAACAGACTCCACAAAATCAATTGTTGTATAAAGCACAAGGCAGCTGCTATTTATTTTGCTTTGGGATTTTGCTCCTCCCTCCCCCAAATACCATTTTTCAATGACATTTGGTTTCCGTGACTGATAAGACATCAATATTGAAAACGTTCCTGGCCATTTAGAAACTTGACACACGTGTGAGTGGTGTTGAAAAGTAGGGTTCCATTTTATAGTTGGGTTGTTATATTCAGTATCTCTATTTTTAGCTCCCTGATGCCAGCTATAAAAGTGAGTTGTTTTTTAATGTGCAGAATCTCCCCTTTGACCCTTGCTTTTCAACTTATGGTACAAGTACCATCAGTGATAGTTCACAGTATGCTAGGTGGTACCTCATGATACTGCTCTGACTGGCCTGACAACCGCAGAATGTGATAACTGGAGCAGTGTTGCATCTGCAGCAAGGTGCAGCAATGTGGAGCTTCAAAAAAGCACCACATTGCTGCATCTTTTTTTGGGCAAGGAGGGTGCAGAACAAAAAATGTTAGAGGCAGCAGCAATCAGAGAAGACTTTTTCACTGCAGTAGTAACTATGATGCAATACACTTCTGCAGATGGCACCCATATTTGGTGGCAGTGATACTCACAAAAGTGATTATCTGTAAAGTTTGTAGCCTGAAAAGTGGTATTTGCAACAACAACAAAATGTAAAAGTCCTGCACTTGATCAGTCTCCTAAACACTTGTTTTCATTTGCTTTAGTGGAATACATTTTCAGCACAATCCTATGCATGTCTACTTGGAAGTAAGCCCCATTGTGTTCATTGGAGCTTACTCCCAGAAAGGTGTGTGTATAGGCTTGCAGCCTTTGTCTTGTCAGTAAGTTGTGATTGTATGACTCAAACTGGAAGTTATTTTATGAGTTTGACTCTTTTTGGAATATTTTTACGCTGAGTTACAAAAATTCAAGTGACAATGTTTATGGAAATGTGTAACAGATCTATTAACATTCTGAAAGTGTCAAGAAGGGGAAGGATTAACACCCCCCCCCCTCCATTTCACAACTAGTTTTATCTTGCAGAAGATCCCATGTTCAAATAGTGTTTGCCAAATCTTTTGTTTGTTTGAGCCTGAGTGGAAGGGAAGGAGCACATGAGCCCCAGGCCTGCTCCCAGCCCCTTACTCAAGTAGAATCCCAAGAGTGATCTGACAGTCTCCCTACTAGCTATCCTGAAACAGCCTTTCACCTAAACTTCAGGTTTTTGCTGAAAAAACCTAGTACAACTAGGTTTAAAAAAACAGCTCCTTATAGTAGAGGAGACAAGATAGACTATCATGTAGTTTCTCAGTATGAAGTCAGTGAGACTTTTCTAGTGCAGACTGTTTGAGACTTGCAGCTCAGTCTGGCTGAGCTTCTAACATGCTTTTTAAGAAACAAAGTCTATCAAAAGCATTTTACTTACTGAACCATGGGATGAGGAATTAACAGTTTAATTAGAAATCGAAAAGGGGTGTTCAGTCTGCAGTTCTATGTCACTAGCTCAACTGTTGTGCCTGCTCAGAGTTTTGTAGTGAGTTTGAAATGATATCCCCTTTAATAATATTGACTGTACTATTTTTACATTTGAATATATTTTGGCCCATAGAACCAATACCAAAGTGGAACAAAAATCCATGCTATTTCCTGAAGCTAGAGTATTTGCTTACTTATACTCCAGCTTCAGGAACCTAATGTTTACTAATTCCACGCATCTGTCTGTAGATAAAAAAACCCTACTTATTTTATGCTTTATCAGTATACCAGATCTGTGGATTTTCCAGACTTCTATCTGTGACAAGTAACTATTGCCTCTAGGTGACTAGGAAGAAATGTTTTCATCGATTAAGCAAATAGGTTTTTCTTTTTTTCCTTTTAGGCTGTTGAAGTACGACAAATGACTTGTGCAGAAGATATCTAAGCAGTGGGCTAGTTACTACTGTGGACTTATTTAAAAGGCTACAACACACATAGCAGCAGGAAACCCTTCCTCTGCCAGATCCATTTTAAATCAATAAGAACTTTCAAACTTCCCTGAATTTCAATAGGGCATGTACAAAAGATCTAAGCAAAATTTGCTCAGAGTATGCTCAAATTCAGGCATTTAATAGGCAATTTGCAATACCTGGAAACCAACTACAACCACTCCAAGAACAGGTGGAACATATTAATTTGCAGAGGTGAATCAAGTTGTATCTACACTTTGCATGAGTCATAGAAAAAAAAAGAGAAATTGCCATCTTTTAAAATATACTGTATATGTATATGCCCTTTCCCTTATTTATTCTGTTTCTTATCAGATTTGTGGAGTTGGCACCTCAATACTACTTTAGTAATCTGCCTGCTAGTGAGACCAAGGCTATTCTGCAGGAAGTAATCCATCATTTATCGCCCATTTCAACAACAGACAAGGAACAAAATCTAAACAGCGAAGATAGAGAATATGAAAAATATCCTGAAACTACTGAACAACGATGCATTATTCAGTAGAGTTTCCTAGCCACAACCATGTTGACGTATACAGAAACACTATGAACAATATATGCCCTAACATCAGTCTTTATAATGTATGATGTGAGAAATGTTCAGGTACAATATTTATAGAAGAACCAAGTGGCAGGTCTTGAAGAGGTTTTCCATCATTGGTAATATGCAAACAATCTACAGCTAATTAGAAAAGTATTCAGCAATTCTTTAATGATGATTATGTTTGAAGTGCTTTTTATTGCACTTGTAATCGTAGTAATGGTTTTAAATGCCATCTCATTATGGCAAATAATAGGCTGGAGGTGGTTAGCTGCATAGCAGACATTTTACAAAAATATAAGGGAGATCCTGAAAGAATGACCAAATGGATATAGAACATTTCTAGAAACGATGCAAAAGTCCAAGAACTCTTGTAGGGCGACTTCCCAAGACTATCGATACAGAAAGTGGTTTAGACAGAAAGATATTCTTTGAGTTTATCCATGATGGCATTCATCCTGTCAGCAGGGATTACCATCACAGTTCGCAAGGGTTTCATGGGTACATCTTCAAAAGACCATCTGCCTCCCAAGCATGAGTCACTCTCCTCTTGCACAGAGTAACTGAACTTCAGAAGGGATTTCTAAAACAAAACAAGCAAACTCTAGTTAAAAGCATTTCACTTACTGCATGCTGCTAATTCTTTAAAAAGGAGGTAAGAATACTTACAGTATATGGTTTGTATTATCAATAAAGTAAGGCCAGGTAAAGCCGTTTTAACAAGAGATTATTGTAACTGAAGCCTGTAAGAATTCAATATACAGCATTTCATTTCTGATACATTTGGAAATGTACGTATGCCATATGCAATTATAGGTGTTGTGGAAGGCTCCTTGGAAACAATACTGGCTGAAGCAAGTATCCAAGTAAATACAGCAGTCTGCCACATGTGGCCTTGGACAACCCGTTTAACCTTTGTGTTCTCAGATCATTCCTACATTCAGTTCTAGGACCAAACTATGTGCCTAACTGATTATATGCAGATAAATTATATAAATTAGATTCTCATTTATCAATTTGAAACCTTGTTTTAGTTTGAAAAAACAAATTTGAGTGTTTAGCAAGTATTTTGGAAAGAACTGACATGTCAGCAGACTTCCCTGTAAGCTGCATGGCTGTGCAGTTTACAATTCTATGGCTGCAGAGCTTGCTGATGACGTTATTGCCAAGTGCTCTGGATGCTGACAGATGTGCCCATACAGCCATCATAATGCTCTGCATAGGCAACCAAAAAAAAAGGGGGGGGGACACATTGGATGTCATCTGAAGACCAAAAGCCATGAGAAATGATCACACAACCAAGACTGGAGCTTTCAAAGAAAACTCTCAATGTATCTTCAAGCTTCTCTACAACCAGAATCAGACATGGCCAAGTGGTAGACTGAGTTTATTTTGCCAGCAAGAGTCTAACTGCTGGCCTGGGCTGCCACTCTTGGATTCTCCTAGGGAAAGTGTTTTTTATAAAATATTTAAACAGAAAAACAAACTGCAGTATCTGATGTGATGAGGACCAAAAGAAGATAAAGTGGCGCTGCTGATAAATCATCAGGCAATACTGCCTTGAAGGCCCCCTTTAGGGACAGAAAGGCAGGGCAAAAATGCCCCAGATATTTATATTTATCTGAACAGTATTATTTATATTATAATTATAACTCATGTACACATTAAAAGAAGTTTAAATAGGGAAGGGAGGGTCTCTTTTGATGGTAGACACCTCAGCATCATAAAAAATAGCCTATTTCCCCACTTCCCAGCCCCTCGAACCAGCCACAGGCAAGGACTGTGCATGTGTGCAGCTCTCAGACAGCCGGTGAATATCCCTGGCAGCAGAGAATAGTGTACAGGTGCTACAGGGCTTCTAAACTGGGTGGCTGAAAGGAAGCAAACCACTCATTACTTGCTTCCCTAGCACAAGCCCCTATGATGGCTCAAGGGATGGGGAAAATGAAGCTCACTTCCTCTCCAGGTTCAGCAGCAGCCACTGCAGCCTCTCTGAACTAGGCACTTTCCAGCTGAGCAAAGTAACTGCAGCAGTGTCAACTGTCAGCCAGGATGCATGGATCCGGGTGAAGTTAGGAGGAAACATTCCTTTTTCTCTGCCCTGTCGCCCCTGCGATTCTTTGAAGTCCCCCACTTATTTAGACTAATCTTGCAATATGCTTTTGAACCAGGCCTTGAGAAATTAGAGCACATGTCCCCACAGACTGTCAACAATCCCATTTTGAATAATGACATCCAAGTTTCACTAGAATATCTAAGCTTCCTTGCATCTGATAGGACAGCAATTATTCAACAATTATGCAGCTACTGCAGGCATTGTGATTTACCACTGGTGTGTATTTGAAGTATCAATGCTTTGAACAAAGGGTTGCAGGGTAGCACCCAGTCCTTATGTGGAGTGGGGATCTATCTTCAGAAGCCCTCTTCATGACTGGGAGGACAGTTTGGCCAACATAAGGAGTCCTTGCTGATAACAGTGCCCTGACAATCCTCACAGAGGATCTGGCTGTTACCCACAGAGTATACAGTCAAACAGGTGGCTGAATGAATTTGGGTAATAGATGTTTTGATAGCTTGGGTTCAGAAACCAAGGAAAAAAACAAGATTTACAAGGAGCAATTCAAAGTCACCTCCTAGTACTTTAGATTTCTTCTCCCTGATAAACCTGAAAATAATGCAAGTTGTTCTATGCATATTTACTCAGAAGTCCCACTGTGTTCAATGGTGCTTACTCCCAGGAAAGCATGCATAGCATTACAGCCCAAGTATTGTTCTTCCAAACAAGCCCTCAAACATCCCTTTAGCTGTGCATAAATAGGAAGCTGGCTGTGGTCAGGGGGAAGGAAAAACAAAGAGCAGAATGCCAGGACAGACTGGAAATTAGGCTGTGGAGATGGAGAGCATTTTTAACAAGTCTTAGCTTAAAAATTTAGCTCAGTGGTAGAGCACACACTTTGCATGTAGAAGTTCCCACGTTCAATCCCTGACATTTCCAGGTGCAGCAGAGAGAGCCCCCGTTGATATCAGTCAGCATTGAAAATACTAAGCTAGATGGACCAAGAGTCTGACTCAGTATGAGGTCGCTTCCTATGTTCCTATTTAAAGGTCTCACTAAAAGAATACTGAAGGAATCATTTCCACAATTTGTATTGCTCCTTTAGCATAGTCTCTGTTCTGAAGTGCATGGCTACCGCATCTTGAGTGGGACAGGGTATGGATAGCCCTAAGGCCACTATTGTGAGGATTCCTTGGAACAAACAATGAGTTTGGACCACCTTCACCACTCAAAAGAAAAATAAAGCTCCCAAACCTTCTGCATTCCCTGATGTAAAACATGGTGCATCTTGTAAACTGATTGCACAAAAATCAGACCCCTAAGATAGTCAAGGAGGGACCTGCTTAGGATACCATCTCCATCCGACTCTAAGGGGATGGCAGCAAGGTCCAGGGCCTTCTCTGTTGTGGCACCATGTCTATGGAATGAGCTTTCAGAAAATCGTATGACATCTCCCTCTTTAGATAGTTTCCAGCAGGATTTAAAAACACATCCATTTCATTTAGCCTTTGTGGAGGGATGATGCCCCAGGGTCCCATTTTTAGTCAGTGGTATGAGCCTGTGTTTTAATGCTGCTTTTATAGTTTTACTCTGTTAATAATCTGCTCACATGATATTGTTTTCAGTTGGTTTTATTAAAGTATATATTTTATTATACTGTATTTTTGTTTTACATTGTATTTTATATCATTTTTAGTTATTTTAAATTACGTTATAAGCTGCTTTGAGCTGTGGAAAAGCGGCATAGAAATCTTAAATAAATAAAACAGTCTCACCTCATAAAAGAATTCTTCCTCAGCATTTGAAAACATCAGTTCCTCTTTTTGTTGGGTGCTGCTTCCTTTTCTTCTAGCAATACTCTTTGTATCAGTAAAAGTCTTGCTAATAAGAAGATAAAAGTAGCACTTTCCACAAGGCTTGTTTGTTCTCTGAGCTTCTGTCAGTTCTTTCCTAGAAAAAACACATATACACCTAAGATTTCTTCATGTTCTATTCCAATGTATACATGAGCACTTATGCTCAGTTCACACACAACAGCTTCACATATTCTTGACCCAACTTCAAAACAATGGCTCCTTCACTACAACAGGGCTTCCTTGCAGGCCAATGCAATCCTCAAGTGTGTGCAACAACCACAGTACTTCCCCATGTCTTAAGAGGTGGGAAGAAACATCAAGAGCAACTAATGCTTCTTCTGCTGTTTGAATATTCAAGGAAATAACAAAGCAATACGCTGATGAGACGAAGAATTGGTTTCTTCTTCTGCCTATTCACATTGCCTCATTCCACCCTACATCCCTTCCAGTCCATTGAAAAAATGTTGGTTTGGGGAAACTGAATGAAAAATAGAATCAAATGAGAACCATGCTTCATTTATTTACTCAAAAAGTAGTAACAATTAAAGCAATAAATGCATATTCTATTACTTTCTTTAAGTGTTCCCAACATATAGGCTGCAAATCCATTTGCTACTAGCTTTCCTCCCCTACCAGAAAAGTTACCTATACGAGGAAATAACCTCATTGAACCCAAATTACATTACAGTGAACCCTTTCTAACCGTGGGTTCGGGATCCCGGACCTGTGAGGGTCCACTGTAAAATGTGTAAAAAAAAAAGAAGAAGAAAACACGGGGGGAAAGCAGGTTTTTTTCTTTTACCTTTTAGAGTGAAACTGCTGTGTGTTCTTGCTGTAAATATGCTGAAATCACACTGGAAGCCTCTTCCAGGTCATGCAACTCCCCCTCCCTCTCCCAAAATAGCTCCAGAATGCATGGCAATGCATTCTGGGGCAATCTTGGGAGAGGGGAGGTGGGAGTCGCGCAACCCGGAAGAGGCTTCCGGGTGCGATTTTGGAGGAATGTAAATGGGGGGGGGGGCTTAGGTGTTGGTGAGGATACCGAGTCTGGTTTTTCAGTTGTGGAGCTGGCTTTTGTTGATGCTGCTGTTAATGTTATTGTTTTGCCTTATTTGATGTTCTACTGTATTTTGTTTTCTGTTTTATATTACTGCACTGGGCTGCCTAATGACAGAAAAGGTGAGGTAGAAATGTTTTAAAAGAAAAAATTAAAAAAAGGAGCAAAGTATTCTTCTATTACTAAAAGAGTGTTAAAACCCTTACAACAACTTGAGATTCTTCTCCAGCTTCATGAACTGGACCCTACCAAAGTTCATTCCTTACTCATATGTGCATCTCATGAACAAGCTTACAATCTTTCAAATAACGCTTCAGGTATTCTTTCAAAGTCTAGACAGTTACTGATGAACATCTGTAACCACAGTCAGAAATGGTCACAACTATCACAATTAATGTTTAAACTAACATGTGGCTTTTTTTAACAAGCTTGCTCCCCGCCCAGCTCTCAAAACTATATTATGCAACATATTTGTCTGGATCCAGTACATTTCCACATAATTTTAAACAGCTTTTTTCATCCCTTACAAAGAGTTTTCATACTTAAGAAAATATATTCACAATATGTGAAACATTAATGTTTTTGTTTCAATGATGACAATAATAGAAAGTGGCTTACTGCTTCTGAGGCTTGTCCCTAAAATGTATTGTCGTTTTCCTCCTCAACACATTTCCATTTAAATAAGATTTCAGAGGCCATCTGAGGATAAAAATTACTGTTCAAAAATGAGTTTGGAAAAGCTCTTACTGCAGTTGCTGGTGCATGGGCAGAGCAATCTGGGGAGGAACATTAATGAATCTTTCACTTAGTAGGAAGCCCACAGGCTTGGTGGTGTCACTTAGAAGCTTATCCAGCTGTTCAACCATGCTCTGTTCACAATTCTTCTCACACTGGCTTAAAATCAGTTCTTTGATTTGTTCAGTACATTCAGTACCCTAGGAATCAAAAGATAGATTTTTTTTGCGCAACAGAATAATTATTTACATAAGACAACTTAAAAAGAGAGCTTCTGGGCATCGTTTTACAGGACAGTGGGAAATGTCCTGCTGTGGCTCTTAATGCTTTGTACGGATTGCTTTTAAAATAATTTAATCAATCCTCAGATGAAGGCATGAGTGGAGGGTTAATTCTGACAGGATGACAGCAATGGCATCCAGGCAGTGACATTGCACTCTTGCTTAGAGCCACAAAAGAAGCCATATAACTAAGAAATGCTGTCCAAAAAGATGCAGAAGCACTCTGTTGGCAGAAATTGTTTAATGTGACAATAAACAAAATTATGACCAAAACAACAGGAAGCTCCCATCAGTAAATGCCACTAGTAGCAAAGGAATAAAACTAGTAGTGTTGCCAACTATGCTCTCATCAACAACTCAAGAAAACTTATTGCTTGTTTCTACAAAGGGCAAGATAACTACTTGGAAGTTTCAGGGGTGAATATTGCTGATTTAATTCAAATTAACTACTAACACCATTTCCATACCGCTATGGTGTTTCCTTACAGAAATGATGTTCCCTTCACCACAGTCCTTTCCACAACACTGTGGTACTTGCCACAGACAGATTCTTAACAGATATCGACTCCATCAGTGGCATTCAAAATGGCATCATACCTCATGCCAAAATGTAATATTGCAAAGTCAAAATTGCAGGCAATCTTGTAAAAAAACAAACAACAGACTGTCAGCCCAATCCTATGCATGTCTTCTAAGAAGTAAGTCCCAGTGACTTCAGATAAGCATTATAGGGTTGAAGCCTTTGACGAAGTCAACTCTTATACAAGCATTCTTTTTGTCAATTTTGCATTCTTGTTTTTACTTTACTATCTGCACATGTTCTACCTCTTGGGATTAAGACTGTATATAGATTAAGAACAAACCAAAGTCCAAGGTTGATATTTAAAAACTATGGATTCTTCATGTCCTAGAAAATTAGAATTTCTTAAAACATTTATTGGCATTATTTAAACAATAATACATTGTAACTGTGTACATGTAATGCTGTGAACAGGTGTTTTTTAATTGCTCTACCTTCAGTATACCTACTTTCAGTACAGTATTTCACTGCAAAACAAATTACTGTACTGTAATGCTGGTTTAAAAATGAAACAGAACGGATAACAAATGTGGCCCAAAAATATTACTGACCTTCCTTTCAGTTAAGTTTAAGAGGCTTATGAAACCAAAAACCTCATCAGCATCATCAGCATCTTCATCATCACTTTCTTCTAAAATTTCTGCTTGCTAGTAGACATGAAAGAAAGAACACAAAACAGGATGCATGCTTTCTTGAACACTGCTATTAAGGTTTTATGAACACAAAACAAGTCCTGCTGGATTGGGCTCAAGGTTCATCTAGTCCAGCACCTTGCTTTCTACCCACCTATAATATTCGGCAAGTACTGTGGACTTCTAGAACCTGTTGCGACAACATCAGCACAACCCTATGCATGTTTTCTCAGAAGTAAGCCCCAGCTTGTAGAGTGGGATTTTTTTTCTAAGTAAGCACACATAGGATCAGGTGGGTACGTCTCCAGAGGCAGTGTGTCTGTGAACAACAGGTTCCCATTAAAATACCTTCGCTTAAGAAAGCTGCCTGCATGTAGAAACTTCTCACTCATTTATACAGCTCAACAGTCAACCAATATGGGGTGCAGGGCCAACTGAAGCTATTGGGCTGCCTGAGGCCTGTCCCTCCACCAGCTCTGGTGCTCCCCCCTTACCTGGTTCCTTCTTCCACGTGGACTCTTGAATCAAAGCCAGAAATGTGAAGCATGCCAGGATTGCTCCCAGAGCACTCTACATTTCCCTCCTTTGTTTAAAGAACCTGTGTGATCTTGCTCTTTCCCTGACCACGCTCTTTCAAATTACCCACTGCAGGAAGGTGAGGGAGCTAGATCGCTGCACTCTGAGGATCAGAATGCAGCCATCTCGCTCCTTTCTCCTTGAAGGCTCCTTACACAAAGCAGGCAATGCAAGGCATGCTGGGAGCACACCCTGCGTTCTTTGATTAAAGAACCACACAGAGGAAGGGGCGAGTAAGGAGGCTGGCTCCATCCGTGGCGGTGGAATGGGCGGGGAGGTGGTGGGTGTCTGCTCACTACTCCTCTGCTTGGACCCCAATTCACTGTCCAATGAGAATGGGTTCATTTGTGTCACAGATGAGCCAGTCCTGGGAAAGCGTGCTCTTAAATGCTGGGAGATGTCCCAGCCCCAGAGGTATTATTCAGAATGGTACAGGTGAAACAAAAGGCAGTTGTTATACCAAGATTTCATTTGTAGTTCTAATGGTTCATGTTTTCCACTAAACTATTGCTGTAAAGAAATTGGCACATTTGAACAATTCAATTTTCAACGAACTATCACTTTAACGTATCAGTCATGCCCAACTTCAGCTTTTCCATCAATAACATGCCATTACAGCTACCTCAACATGTGACCCATTTACAGTATTCCATGGTTCCATTAGATAGATGGATACCTATCTGAGATGGTAAATTGCATCTACAATCTTTAACTATCATGGATCAGAAACCTGCAATCATATGAGAGTTTCTCTGGCTGGTTATTGACAGTTCAGGTATTCTGTAAGAATTCCACCTCCCTGTGTGACTATATTGCAACACTGGACTTCAAATTATGAATTAAAGATAATGGAGAACACACACACAAACTGTAACTCAGTTGCATTCTTTCTGGCTCCTGGGGGAGGAAAATTTCCACATACAGATCCATGGTAGTCTTCCAGCCAGCGAGACTAGGGAAGCTAGAGAGACTGCAGCAAGGTTGCGCAGGCGCAGCCTCTCTAGCGTCTTTTAAAATGCCAGTCAGGAACTGGAAGGATGCGTCCGCAGACCACCACAGCCTGGGGGTGGTGATGCATGAACTTCGGGTAAGCACAACACCCCCCCTCCCGTGTTCAAGGGTCGTGCACCCTCCCGGGGGCTTTTTAGGCCTAAAACAGGCCTAAAAAGCCGGGTGTGTGTGTTACTTTCGCACTGCCGTTTTGCTGCGGAATTGCAGCAGCGGCGCGAATGTGAAGCCTTGCCCCCAAGGAGGTGGGGCTTATGACATCACGAGGGGGTGCACGGCGAGTGGCCCCCTCCTCGTGGGGGGTGTAGGTTCGCCACTGTTGTCTAGAACAGTGATTTCCATCCTTTTTAGCACCGGGACCCTATTTTGTAGAATGACAATCTGTCAGGACCCCCCTAAGACCTAGGGCCGGAAGTGATGTCATTAAGTGAGCTAATATTAACAGAGATGCTAAAAGGCAAGCCGAAAGTAACACAAGGTGAGCAAACAACCCCCAAGAGAGCATCAGACACTTCTTTCTCTGCAGCGGGGGGGGGGGGAGGAATGAGCTAATATTAACAGAAATGCATTGGTCAGGAATGTTCATGACACCGCCATCTTGGGGGTGGCCATCCAGCCGACATCCCACAACCCCCCTGAAACCGCTTTGCAACACCCCCCACCTTGATCTAGAAAAACCTGAAACTAGTCTTCAGGAGCATGCCAAGCACTGTTGCAAGAAACATCCATTTTTGGTATCATTCCTGCAGATGCCTATTGGATACTGCCCATGAGGAACTATAATGAATGCCTTTGTAGCCTACTCCAGAAGAAGCTACTGTTAGGAAAATAACAAATTGACTGTTTGCCCTGAGAAGAGTTCTCAACCTCTTACTTTTGTTCATCAACAATTAAGCTCCTATTGCTACTGCAATGGTAGCAGTAAAAGGAAAAGTCAATCCTGTAGTTCTTTAGAAATAATTTTCTGCATACAGCCTTTATTCTGGAACACATGTTACAAGCATACAGCATGCATGCTCAGATAATGAAGGCCAAATTAGGAAAAGAGGCCTCCACCAGCAATACACCATTCTCACTGATCATGGATACTATGTTATGAACTGTCCCTACAAATACAACATACTGAATTAAGAAATTTAGGAGATACCTTACCTTGATCACACTCCCAATGTGATTTTGTTGTATCAAAATATCAGTCATCTCAGTGGTATTAATAGGAGCCTTTAGAAACAGCTAGAGGGAAAAGAAAAGTACTGAAGATTTTTATTAAGAATATATGTTCCACTGCTACCAAGGACACGAAGGCATTGTCCCACCCTCAGGATAACAGCTCCTCAGCTGCCATGGAAGGAAGTCTCCGGGATGGAGGACATTGTTCTGGAGAAGAGAGAAACAATCCCCCAGTGGGGATCCCTTCTTCAAGAGATGTGCCCATATCCATTCCCACCAAGGACGTTCCTCTGGGGAGGTGGGGGTTGGGGGCTCCTTGCATTGGGCAATTCTATAGTCAGGAGCATAGACAGGGGCTCTGTGATGATGTATGAGCCGCATGGTGACTTGCCTGCCTGATGAGAAGGTTGTAGAGATCACTTCTAATCTAGATAGGCTGGTAGAGAGTGCTGAGGAGGAGGTTATAGTGCATGTAGGCACCAATGATGTGGGGAAATGTAGTCAGGCAGTCCTGGAAGCCAGGCTGCTAGGTAGAAAGCTCAAGGCCAGGGCCCCCAAGGCAGTGTTCTCGGAAGTGCTACCTGTTCCACATGCAGGGCCAGCTAGACAAGAAGAGTTTCAATGGGCTCAATGTGTGGATGAGACAGTGGTGTCGGGAGGTGAGGTTTAGATTCATTATGTTTTGGACAAGCCAGGCCTGCACAAGATGGACAGGCTTCACTTGAAATGGAACCACACTGCTGGTGTGTAGCATTAAAAAGGTGGCAGAGCAGCTTTTAAACTAGTCCCTGGGAGAAAGTCAACAAGAAGCAAAATGGCACCCAGTTCAGAACTATTCATCCCTATAGGACAAGGGTAGAGATATTCTAGAGCAGTCAGGCAAGGACAGAGTAGAATTTAGGAGTGGAAGAATGGTGGGACATGACAGCCGGTCCAGCAGAATGAAAGACTGCAGGGATAAAGGCACAAACAGGCAATCCTGCTCAGGGGACCCAGTATATATGTGTTTTTATGTAACTACTAAATGACCAAGCTAAGATGGGGGAACTGGAATGTTTGGTGGCTAGGGAAAACACTGATAGAGTGGGCATAACAGAAACATAAGAAGAGCCCTGCTGGATCAGGCCAAGGCCCATCTAGTCCAGCTTCCTGTATCACACAGTGGCCCCACCAGATGCCTCACGGAGCACACAGCCAACAAGATAACCTGTTTCCTGCTGTCACTCCCCTGCACCTGGCACAGAGAAAACCTACTTCTAAAACCAGGAGGTTGTTTATGGCTTGTAACCCGTGATGGTCTTTTCCTCCATGAATCTGTCCAAACCCCTTTTAAAGGCATCTAGGCCAGGTGCCATCACCACATCCTGTGGCAAGGAGTTCCACAGATGAATTACACACTGGGTAAAGAAATATTTTCTTTTATCCGTTCTAACTCTCCCTCCACTCAATTTTAGTGCGTGTCCCCTGGTTCTGGTGTTGTGCGAGAGGGAGAAAAAATTCCCTCTATCCACTCTCTCCATCCCATGCATAATTTCTCAATCATGTAAACATGGTGGAACGTGAAGAACCAGTGGGATACAGCAACCCCAGGGTACATTATAGGAGGGACAAGGAGGGACACGTTGGAGGTGGGGTGTGTCAATGAAGGGGTAGAATCTAGCAGAGTAGAAACTGAAGGGGGGTCTAACTTTGATATAAAATTGCTGTGGGTTAAATTACCATGCCCAAGAAGTGATTTAATAGTGGGGGCATGCTATCATCCTCTGGATTAAAAATCTGAAGGGGACTTTGAGATGAGGAAACAAATCAAGGAGGCATCCATGAGACACACTGTTGTGATAATGGGGGACGTCAATTATCCTTACATTGACTGGGTCAATTCATGCTCTGGTCATGAAAGATACCAGATTTCTTGCTATGCTAAATGACTGTGCCTTGAAGCAGCTAGTCATGGAGGACAGGTGACCAGAGGACAGGTGACCCTGGGATAGGTGACCAGAGGACAGGTGACCCTGGATTTGATATTGTGTGGTATCCAGGACCTCGTGAAGGATGTAAATGGAATTGCTGGAGAACAGTGACCACGCTGCAATCCGTTTTGACGCTCATGTTAGGAGGAAAGCGTCAAGCAAATCTGACATGATAACCCTTGATTTCTAAAGGACAGTGAGGGTGGGAGAAGGGAGATAAGGGGGTACCGAAAGACTGCAAATAAATTAAGTGATCTCTTTGCATCTGTCTTCACAGCAGAAGACTCGGACAGATATTACTGCCTGAATAGCGTCCCCCCCTCCCCCGGAATGGTGACCAAAGAATTAAGTCAAGTAGAGGTTAAGAGAGAGGCCATTTCAAAACCTATTGACAAATTAAAGACAAACAAGTCACCGGGCCCAGATGGCATCCATCCAAGAGTTCTTAAGCAACTCCAATGTGATTAAAATATGCAACTTGTCCCTTAAAATGGCCAATGTGCCAGAGGACTTGAGGCTAATGGGCTTGAGGGTGTTTATTTTAAATTGTTTTAATTAATTATTTTAATGAGTATATCTGTATTTTAATGTGTTGTAAGCTGCCTTGAGTGCCCTCGGGAGAAAGGCAGGGTATAAATTCTTTACGTGGGGCTGCCTTTGAAGACTGTTCGGAAACTGCAACTAGTGCAGAATGCGGCGGCCCGGGTGGTTGCCGGGGCTTGTCGGTTCGACTCAGTCGGACCGTTGCTTCGGCGGCTACACTGGCTACCGGTTCGTTTCCGGGCACAATTCAAAGTGCTAGTTTTGACTTTTAAAGCCCTTAACGGCTCGGGTCCAGGGTATTTGAGGGACCGCCTTCTTCCTTATAATCCGACCCGTACTCTGAGGTCATCAGGGGGGGCCCTGTTGACCGTGCCGCCATTGGCGGAAGTGAGGGGGATGGCGGCGCGGAGTAGGGCCTTCTCGGCGGTGGCGCCCCGATTGTGGAACTAAGAACGACTCCCTCTTTAGAGGCTTTTCGGCGGGGCCTTAAGACGTTTTTATTCAGGACTGCTTTTAATGTCTGACACGGTGGGCTGACTTTTCAACAAATGGTTATATATGTAAATGCTGGTGACCCATTGGGGTTGTTTTTAATCTCAAGTGTTTTTAATTTTAATGTGTTTAATTGTTTTAAAGTTGTTTATATGTATTTTAATATGTTGTAAGCCGCCTTGAGTGCCTTCGGGAGAAAGGCGGGCTACAAATTCTTTAAATAAATAAATAAATAAATAAATAAATAAAATAAATAAATAGTCACACCAATATTTTAAAAAGGAAGGAGCCTGGGAAACTACAGGCCAGTCAGCCTAACATCTGTTCCAAGTAAGATGGTGGAAAGTCTAATCAAGGATCAAATCTTGAAACATACAGAACACGTTTTGCTGAGGGAGAATCAGTGTGGCTTCTGTAAGGGTAAGTCTTGCCTCACTAATCTTTTAGAGTTCTTTGAAAAGGTCAACAGACCTATGGATGGGACCCACTGATATTATATATCTGGACTTTCAGAAGGCATTTAACACTATCCCTCACCAAAGGCTCCTGAGGAAACTCAACAGTCAGAGAATAAGAGGGCAGGTGCTCTTATGAACTAGGAACTGCTTGAAGAACAGGAAACAGAGAGTGGATGTAAATGGGCAATTTTCACAATGGAGAGAGGTGAAAAGCAAAATGCCCCAAGGATCGGTCTTTAGACCGGTGCTTTTCAACGTGTTCATAAATGACCTGGAGTTGGGGATAAGCAGTGAGGTGGCCAAGTTTGTGGGTGACACTAAACTTTTCTGGGTGGTGGAGTCTAGAATGGATTGTGAAGAGTTCCACAAGGATCTCTCTAAACTGGGGGAGTGGGCAGCAAAATGGCAGATGCACTTCAATGTATGTATGTGTAAACTTATGCACATTGAGAACTCAAAGAATTCAAAATTTCACATATTCGAATTCCATGCTTGGGCGCATCAAAAAAGGGATTGAGAATAAAATGGCTATTATTATGCCATTATATAATTGATGGTAAGGCCACATCTGGAGTACTGTGTCCAGTTCTGGTTGCCACATCTCACATAGGATATAGCGGAACTGGAAAAGGTGCAGAAGAGAGCAACCACAACCAGTATGATTAGTGGGCTGAGGCACCCCCGTTACAAGGAAAGGCTGTTCAGGCAAGAAAAAAGGCAACTGAGCGGGGATATGACCGAGACATAAAAATTATGCATGGGATGGATAGAGTGGGTAGAGGGAAGTTATTTTCTCTCTTGCACAACACCAGAGCCAAGGGACATCCACTAAAATTGACTGGTGGGAGAGTTATGACAATAGAAAATATTCCTTTACCCAGCGTGTAATTAATCTGCAGGACTCCTTGCCACAAAATGTGATGGCACCTGGCCTAGATGTGTTTAAAAGGGGATTAGACAGATTTATGGAGGAAAAGTCCGGCCAGGTTACAAGTCATGACGACAGTATGCAACCTCTGGGTTTTAGAGGTAGCCTATCTCTGGATGTCAAATACAAGGGTGTGGCAACAGGATACAGATATCTTGTTGCCTTGTGTGCTCCTAGAGGCATCTGGTGGGCCACTGTGAGATACAGGAAGCTGGACTGGATGGGCCCTTGGTCTGATCCAGCAAGGCTCTTTTTATGTTTTTACAGATCATTTATTAAGGTTGAGTTTGTTTTGTGCAACTTCATTTGCCAGCCATAACTATAGAATTCTAGTGCTGGAGAACTAGAGACAGCTATAGTAGGAAGTCCACATTAGGGCAGTATTCAAAGAACAGGATAAATTCAGACACAGTTTGCCTAGATTTCTGCATGATCATTCTCAGCATACTTAATCCCTATCCTCAGAAAAGCACAGTAACCTCCTTTTCCTGCTCATGCACATTTTCACACTTTTAGGTCATTATACATGCAATCCTGATCTTCTGTGAATTTATTACATCCTTAAAATAGTACCACGAACTTTGATTATGCAAAAAAAGAAAGACGGGATTATCAATTAAAGATTCAGAATTTTAAAAGTTGTTGTTTCAAGACATCCAGTGAAATACTGCTGAACTAGGAGACATTCCCAATTATGAGAGTTTGAAGATGTTTTAAAATGTGACAGAACCAACTCAGAGGCCATCAGGGAATTTCAAATATTTGGGAATACATAAACTCAGAGGTATACCAGTAATTGTTTTCATCAGTTTTTCATAACTATCTTTCCCTTAGTGAACATTTTGTGTAAAAAAAACTACAATAAAATGCTATAAGATCAGACATGTACCTGTTGCAGTAATTTTTTTATTCCATTAGAATCATTATTAGATATTGAATGTGCTTCAAATTCAACATTCACTTCCTGTGAAAAAAAACAAATTGAGGTATCACATGAAAGCCCAACAAAACACATTTACATTAAAAAAGAGGAAAAATCCCAACCTTAGAGTTACAATATATTTATTCAAGGTTGATGCTCATAGCATCTGAAATATTAATCAAAATTGTTTTGCCTTGGGTAAAAAAAAATCTAACCGTCAGTCCACTCCCTTTTTGAGACTTATGAACTGGCCTACCAACCCACAAGAGGATGTAACAGTGTTCCTCATTAACACACACACCCCCGGCGCCCCATGGCTAGGCACTCAACTTCATATTGTGTTGGTGACATGCATGGTTCTTCTTATGCACAACACCAGAACCAGGGGACATGCACTGAAATTGAGTGGAAGGAGAACGGACAAAATAAAATATTTCTTCACCCAGTGTGTAATTCATCTGTGGAACTCCTTGCCACAGGATGTGATGATGGCACTTGGCCTAGATGTCTTTAAAAGGGGTTTGGATAGATTCATGGAGAAAAAGACCATCACAGGTTACAAGCCATAGGCAACCTCCTGGTTTTAGAGGTAACCTATCTCTGGATGCCAAATGCAAGGGTGTGGCAACAAGATACAGATATGTTGTTGTCTTGTGTGCTCCTAGAGGCATCTGGTGGGCCACTGTGAGATACAGGAAGCTGGACGAGATAGGCCTTTGGCCTGATCCAGCAGGGCTCTTATGATGTTCTTATGGTTGCTGCCCAAAATGCCCATATGAACAAAACTGGGTGAAATGAAGCTTCTGTGGGTTGTGTTCTCAGTGATAACTTACATAAGGTATGCAACTGCTTTTAGAGAGGCTCTAAGAGAGCAACTACTGAAGAAATGCACCCTGAACACGCTCAGAGGCCTTTATCTTTTCTTCAAATATTCTTGGGATATATACCGGTACTCTGACAATTGAGAACAGATCCCAGGAATGAGCCTTCTTCTCAAATTAAACCACGCCTGCAGAGGCAGGAGCTTGGAACGTTTGTCAGGAAGGAGGAGCATTCTAGTGCCGCCCGTACCTACCAGAAGAAGTTGGAAAAGGATTCCCAGTTGGGGAGAAGTTAGGGAGAGGAGATGGTTAGGAGGGGCTCTCCGAGCGGCTGGAAGATGGCTAGAGTAGAGAGCACACTGGGAAAGAAAGAGGGGGGGGGTCTTGAGAAAAGGGAAGGGAGGGTTGGATGTGAGCTGCAAAGCTGAGCAAAACCCAGCGAGGAAGAGACGCTGGACTGCGCCTATGTGGGACCACTTGAATGGAGGGGAACGAACGAGCTACAGAAGCATGAAGGGGGGGGGGGGGGGCTGGCCGTCAGGAGGACGTGCATGCAGAAGGGACAGGGGAAAGCCTGTCTGAAATCCTGGAAAGCCGGCCAATGTCAACAACTCTGACCTAGACGAACCTCTGCTCTGCCTCAGTCCGACCGAGGCTGCCTCCTCTACGGCAACAGAAGTTGCACTACAGACTAGTACAAGTAATGGCGAGCGATTCCTCTTATGCTGGCTTAGAAAAAAGGGAGGAGACGCGAAGAGAAAGAAACGTTCACCTCATTGAGCTCTTCTTCATCATCATCGTCGTCGTCGTCTTCATCCTCCTCTTCCAACTCTGAGTCGGAGTCCTCCTCCGCATCTCCGCCTTCCTCCCGGCATTCGAGCGGCCCAGCTTCTCTCCGCCGCTTAGCCCGAGTGGCCATGCTGCTGCCGCTTCCCCGCTGCTGTGCGCATGCGCCCGAAAGCCGGAAAGGCGGGCCGAAGCTGGCCGAGGTGATGGCGGAGAAGGAGAGAACCGGAGGTGCAAAGAGTGGCGCTTTCCTCTAACCGGCCTGACTCCCCGCACAGGTGAGCGGAATGGCGGCTTCGCAGCGCTGTCTGGTCCTGAGCCGCTACTTCCGCCAGGGTGGGGGGCGCGGCATAGCCAACTCATGATCTGAGTCCCCCACCCACGGTGGTCTAACACAGGATCCGGTAGCTTAGACGGGTTGCCCCTTAATGGGCGCAGTTGCAGGGTAGACTGAGTGGTGCCGACGGCACAGCTTGGCAGACAGAGCTCGCTTTGAGCCCGGGGTGTGAGTTAGTCCTCGTTTTAATTGCCGGAGCTGAGTGCTGGAAGATGATTATTATTTAGTTTTCAAAGCGCTTTGCCTAGCAAAAGAAATAAGAAGATAGTTCCCTGTCTCAAGGAAGGCTCAGGCTGACGGTCTGGGATGACTCGGATAAGTGGGGACAGGACAGTTGCTCCGCTCCCGCTAAACGTGAGAGAGATACTATTTTTAAAGATGCCTCTTTGCTCAGTTAGTAATGATAATTAATTGTGAAGTAATAAGAAATGGGAGCTTCTGGACATGCACAGAGTGCTTTTCCCCTCTCTACTGATTAGTAGTTGCAGTCTGCATGAGCACGACAGAGTAGAGAGCAGAGCTTCCCCTTGAGTTGTAGTTTGGATTATTTTATCCATCCATTTATATCCTACCTTTTTGCCTTCAAAGAGGCCCCCTAGGTGGCTTATGACATTTAAAAAATATACTGTATACAAATACAATAATAACATCATTAAAAATACATATAAAACAGACCCAGCCCACATATGATGGGAAAAGATACCCTACCATCATGAACGTAGGATGTTCGCATGCTTTTTTCCTATGCAGAGTACAGACATTATTTCTGTGAGGCATATTGTCATGCCTGATGCTGCTGTGTGTGTTAGACCTATAGCATCATTTTACATGGACCAATACATACCACAGGAGCAAAAAGTAGAAAAGAATGCTGAAATTCAAACAGTTTTAAACCCTAATTTTGAGAAATTTTTAAAAATTGTTTATTGCAAATGTTTCCTGAGCTGGGAGAGAAAAATAAAGTCCATTAATTTTTAATTGTGTCTTCTGTGTGTTAATTACTTTATCAGCATCATGGCTTCCTCCTCAAAGGAGGAAAGTTAACACAGTTCCATGCTGCTCATGGTTTTTTTAGTACACACAAAAATTATCAGTAATCCTTACAACAATCCTATGTGGTACAGCAGTATTATTATGCATGAACACCAAAACTGAGAGATTATGGGTCATGATGACCAACCTTAGTGTAAAAAGGTAAAGGTGACCCCTGACAATTAAGTCCAGTCGTGTCTGACTAGGGTGTGGTGCTCATCCCCATTTCAAAGCCGAAGAGCCAGTGTTTTGTCCGAAGACGCCTCCGTGGTCATGTGGCCGGCATGACTCTCCTTGCCGCAGCGCGTAGCATGCAGCTGGAACACGGAGCGCTGTTAGTCCACTGTTATTGTCTCCATAATAGAGATGCAAAGCAACCATTTACTTTAGAACTGAAGCATAAGTACTATTATTTAAGACTGTATCCTGTGCTGATTGGTTATTGACTTATTTACTGCCACAGAACTGTGACTTACAGATGGGCAGCAAAATCCTATGTTGGTTTGTTTATTGCTGGTTTGTTTGTTTATTTGTTAAGATTTTGCTTGCTGCCTTTCTTCTGTTGCTGGCATTCATATTGAAAATAAATATGAAAATATTTATTTTTAATACTATTTATCTATCCCAGAAATTGGACATCCAAGGCAGGCAACAACCATATTAAAACTACTAACAATAAAAACAGTATAAAAATGACATAAGCCTGACAACAATGTTGCAGCAGCAGACTTTATCAATAATAAAAGCTGAAGCAAATTCCAGATGACTCTCTAAGCAAATGTCTATTTAAATGAGTGTTTTCAGGTTTCATTAGAAAGCAGAAACAGAGAGCACCACTCATATATCTTCTATGACAGAATCCAGTTGCCACTGTGGAGAAAACCTCTTGCACATGTCCGTCCTCCATACCTCCACTGCGGGTGGGACAAGGAGCAGGGCCTTCTTCATCAAAGTGAGTGGGTAGGCTCATATGGGAGGAGGCAGTCCTTTAGATATCCTGCTCCCAAACAGTTGGGGATTTAAAGATAACTCGTTGAACTGGGTCCAGAAACAAGTCATAAGCACTAGAAAAAATACAAAGCTAAAAACGAAATAAACAGTAGGAGAACCACATAGCGGAATGAAAGCAGATGTTAATGAAAAGTTCAGGGAAAATGATAGACTTTGCCTGAATGTCAGTACTGTAGTAATGCTAACAGGCAACTCTTCCCAAAGAAAAGAGTTCCAGAGATGAAACATAGACTAATAGCACCCCTATTTATTTATTTTATATACTGCTTTTCGTGAAGCTCAAATATCTGTCCTGCCTTGCTAATATTCATGCTGTCCTCCACTCTATGCTATGCATGACCTTCATGCAATGTAGGCCTTGTGTACTGTTTGTTTGGGCCATGACTCTTATGCCTTGCTAGTACTTTACGTGTGTTATTCCTTGGCTGGTGTAGAGGATCTTGCCTCTTGTCTCAAGATAGGGTCACTTCTTGGAGTGCCAGCAGGGTGTCTGTGGAGGATGATGTCGGGAGGCTGAAATGAAAGGCCAGTGTGTGGCTGTGGGTTTGTGTATTGATGCTCACCTGGCACCTTGAATTAACCCTTATTTATTTGGTGTGCAGTGCAGACTTGCTTGATGTAACATGAGGTCCTTGTCCATGATGTAACATGGGTGACTAACAGCACCACTCCTGGGCCTGTCTCCTCCTACCTCTCTCCTCTCACTTATATGAAGCTGCTTTAGACTGAGTCAAGCTGTTGGTCCATCTAGCTCAGCATTGTCTACACTGACTGGTAGTGACTTTTCAGGCAGAGTTTTTTTTCCTGAATATCAGAAATTGAACCTGGGACTTTCAGCATGCAGAACATATGTTCTGCCACAGAGCTACAGTCCCTCCCCAACTTAGGTTCTGGGGACACTTGGACACTTGTACCTTGGGCAGGTGCAATATCACCACCACCTAGGCATCCTGTCCAATCGGCATCCTACCCTGGCATATGTTTTGACTAAAATGATGCTAGCTGAAAAACTGATATCCATTTTAATTTACAAGGCTACAATTCTAAGCACTTTTATTAGGAAGTAAGTCTTACTGAATTCTAAGTGCACATGCAATGGACTGGGCTACAAACACAAGTTTATGTGAAGAATGATAAATAGTGAAGTGTAAATAGATTTCAATTTTCATTGATAGCACTTCTCAAGAAACTATCTTTGAAGAAACCCTGGCAGGCAGGAACTTGTAACTTGGGGTGCAGTATGCTGGGACATGCCCCTACACAACCCTAAAGTACAGAAGCTGTGTGTACAGCACAACTATGTTTGTTTGAGATCTTGTGTTGTCAGTTCTATGTCAGGTCTATGATTTACATAGGAATGAATGGAAAACGTCCCTTTAAACCTCAATGACTGGCTGCTAGCTTTAAACCCAATGAGTGGCGTTTGCAACACCCATGCTACAGGTATATGGCACACCCGGGAATTTTTTTTGCAGGTGGTTGTCTCTATTTGGGGGTACCTTAAACGTGACAAAAACTGGCATTTGGAAGTTCTGGGGAAATATGGCCTCAGGGTCAAATGGTTAACAAGTGCATGGAAGTTTCAAAGGTGTTGAAATATTTGTTGAAATACAATACTGGGCAGAATATTATTTTGAATTGATTTGGAACAAAGAGATCGCTGTAATGCAAAAAGAAAAATAAACGATGATGCATCTTGTAACTGTAGGTACGAAAGTGACAGTTGTTTTTAGTCGTTCTGGCTAAGGAATAAGCTGCTGGAGCGTGCAAGCATGCTTCCACATATCCTCTTTCCTGGGTGTCTGTATTCATGCACATCTGTTAGGGTGGCATTGTGCCTAGAATTACACAGCTAATGCACAGCTGCTATGAAAATGCCTTTGGATGGTTTGGGCTCCAAACCAGTAGAATACAAGGACTGTTTCACCTGCGGGATGGCTTTGACACGTGAGGGCATCACTATCCCTTTGTAATTAGTCACACATTGTCTTTCAGTTAAGCCTGTCAGTATTCAAAAAGCAAAGGCAGTCAGCTGGTTGTAGAGACCTTTCATAGATGGTTGGAGGGCAAAGCTAATGTTTACACTGGCTTGTGGGCATAGCTCCTGCAAACAATTTCTGAGCCAAATTGTGCTTCTGCATCTCATGCCTGCCATCTCTTTCTGAACCCAGCTGTCTTAAAGGCAAGCCTAAAGGGGTAAGCAAGCAGGCCTGCAAAGGAGTCAGGCTAACAAAACTCAAAACAAAAGTTGTATGCTGATTTCTAGAAAGTAGCTACCAAGTGAATTAGAGTAGACAATAATTCTTCTCACACATGCATCAAATTTCAAAAGCTATTTTTATATTTTTTTAATTATATATAAAACCTTTATTGGCATATCATGAAACACACACAAGCACAAACAAAAAACATAACACAGAGCAAAATAAAATAAACAGTTAAAAAAGCTAAAACTAAATCAATTACATTGAGAGCATTTAAGATCTACAGTCCCCTATGTGCATACATCAAAACTATATATTGTCCTCAGATTAGTCGTCAAAAAACGGCATGGTTAGGCGTTTCTGAACAAATAGACTTAGAAACTTGGCCACCTGCCTGGTACGTGTCTCATCATTCCCTGATAATAGATATTGGATAGCATCGTTATCTGACTGACACATTATATCTGACAGCAATGGTTTAAGAAATTGGGCACGCAAATCTTGAAACCAGGTACAGTGGAGCAGTGGGGTAGGGATTCCAGCCCCCCTAAGTTACAAGTGCAACGGCGTTCCTCAGCAGGCAGGCCTCTAAATCTGCCTAGTAGAACTTTAGAGGGCAGAGCATTACAGCGTGCTAGTGTAAATGCTCGCCTTTCTTGAGAACTGTCTAAAAAGAGCAGATATCTAGGTCTGCTGCCATAGTTGATCAGTAGTTGAAAGTTCAGTGGGGAGCAGATTCTATATGCCGCTGCCAGGGTCTCCTGCCTATCTATATCCACCAACCTAGTGAGTATTATCTTCCAAGCTGTTGCCAATGATCCAGCCCCCAATAGATCGACTGACAGGCCCAGTTTTTGGATTTTTTTATAGTACAAAGCCAGGCCAGGAGTAATTATTGAATCATTGAGAACGCCCTTAAGAAGGGGGTCATAGTCAGCAACAAAAGCTATTTTTATAGTTAAACCATAATGTGCTGGAAAAAGTTCAAATTCTCAGTAGTAGTGATTCAGGCAAAGGTGTTTCAGGCCTCGCTATCTGAAACTTTTGAGATCCCTGGAAATGCTAAATATGCCAGACTGCCTCTGATCTGTGACCCCTCCTGAAGATGGGGTACGGGTACCCCTTGATGAGCCTTAGCAGATTCGCAATGCATTTTTTAAAAAGAGTGATATGCTAACACTGACCTCGAATTGGAACTGCTGATGGGTGTAGTCTTATCTCTTCTGTGCAGAACAACAAAATAGCTTGAAGTGTCCCTTCTTCGGGTCTCATGGGCAAATATTTTAAAGAATGACCATTTTGGAAAGCATTTCTGTTAGTTAAATTAATTTTATGTAAAACTTCTGCAAATTTGGCAAAGTTTTAAGAAAAGGTTGTTGTGTTATTGAGGGCACTTCTTTAAAAGCAAAATGAATGCATTCACTGCCTTTGGTCTGTTTTAGAGCCATATCATTTAAAACCAACATGCATTTTGTGACCCTTATCTGAGTAGATGCACTCCCAGAGAATGCACATTAACTGCTTACTCATTGTGCGATCAACAGAACTTCAGTGCAGTTGTTAATTATCCTGTTTCTTGTGATGCTCAACTAGTACAGCCATTGTACAGAGAAGAGTCTTCTAGATCTAATTTAGATATATTTCTGTGTTGTGTTATTGTATTCTCTATCAATTCTCCAGTAAACAATGAAGGTTCTGTTACTGAAAGATCCTAAAGAAAGTGAAAATGGACCAGATCCATATATAAAAGTAAGTAACCGTGTATACATCTTTTCTATTTGTATTTGAATTGTTTTCCTGTTTAAAACTAAATCTGGTTCCATGTTTTAGCTTAATGAACCATTTCAAGTAGGGCCACGGACTGCCAGTGACTTGCAGGCCATAATTTAGGAACAATTTCATTGTTGGAAAATGTATACCTAATGCCAGGGTGGGTAATGTGCAGACTGAATATGCAACCTACTCTGGAAAGTATATTTGCAGCCTAAGCTAGTTGTGGATTTGAGGGTAATACTCGGGGTCAGAAATGCTTACAGTGAATAAACAACCTTCAAGTATGTATTACTGTACATTCTCATACATTGTGTACTGTATTCACCCCTTTCTAAATAAGTACTAGGATGCTTAGACAACCTATGTGACTGGAAGTCTCAGCTACTCCAAGAAAGCTTGCCATACTTTTCAGTCAGGCAAGAATAATTTCCTGAAAGTGAAAGATCATACATGGCATGGTTTCAGAAAAAAATATAGCTTAGGTAGATGTAGACAGCATCACCGATGCAACGAACATGAAAATGAGCGAACTCAGGAAGATAGTGGAGGACAGGAAGGCCTGGCGGGATATGGTTCATGGGATCACGAAGGGTCGGACACGACTTAACGACTGAACAACAACAAAAAGTAGTTGTAGTTCTAAGGAAGGATATCTCGGTTTGGTACCAATGGTTTTAAAAGTTCTAAAAGACTGCCTCCCCACCACCACCTTATGGTCTTATGGTAGCTTTTTGCTACTTAATGTAATGTTGAATGTGTTATAGATGTCAGCTTTAGTTAATGTTTATGTGTGTTTATTCTGGTTTTATTATAATGTTTCATTTTACCTGTTTTCTTCTTTAAGAGCTTTTGGCTGTAAAGAAAAACAGAGCTTTTAAACATAAAGAAATAGAATAAAGAAAACAACTGTTTACTTATCTTTTAATTTGGACATCTGAGTGCATTAAAATACAACTGCTGGTGTTGTATTCACACAGATCAGTGCATGTATGTACATAGGGGAATGATACAACTGTGCAAGAGATTGCAGAATAATCCAGACCATTTAAAGTGGGTGCATGATTTCTGTGGTAGTAAGGTATTCAGCATATGTATTTCAGTGCAGGACTGCTTATGTGCATTGTAGGAAAGCTTCTGTGTACCCACCCAGTAGCCACAGAGACAACCTTAGGCCTGCCACATTTATGAAAAAAGCATACATTATTTTAAAATAAAGCACTAGTGCTATTCCACAAACACTGGTTCAAGAGTTCACCCAAGAGTTCATGCAACACTTATAATAGGTCAGGTCTGTAGAAGTTTTTGTTTTTCCACTTGTGCAAGAGCTTTCACAGGCTCTTGCACAAGCAGAAAACTATACTTGGTTTTAAGCTTCACTTTTTTTCGCACCAATTCCAGTGCTAAATGAAAAAGCAATTTTCATGAGTAGAAGATACCTTCCACATGCAGAATGCATCCAACCCCTCATTTGTATCAAAGCATGCTTTTTTCTAAATACCGGTAACTTGTAGTCATGTTTAATGGAAAATAAGGTAAATATCGGTGCTTGTCACAGATCACAAAACGGCGTGTGCTTTCATTCATAGGAACTAGGTTTAGATGGACTTGAAGCAACTTTGATTCCAGTTTTAGCATTTGAATTTATTTCTCTTCAAGCTTTGCTTGAAAAAGTAAGTATTATTTTATTTATTCAAAACCTCATAGAACACAGTTGTTGTTGTTATAGCAGCAGCATCCATGTACATGGTGACATGGTGTTTGGCAAAGAATGAGAAGACAGATCTCTGCCCTGAGGAGCTTGTAACCAAGATGACATTTTACATTCTCTTTCTGTAATAACATGTCCTTCAAAAATTATACATCTTTACTCATTTATCTGATTAGGTGACTCGGTTGCCATTTTCCAGAGTTACCGTAGTGGTAACAGAAAATGGTTCATACTGTATTCTGTTTCAAGCTCTGGTGGCTCTGGCTGTTGCTGGGCTGTCTGGTGCAGGTGGTAGTTTGCAGAACTATCTATAGCAGTGGTTCTCAAAGTGGTGGGTCACGACCCACCATGAAAACTGGAAGCGATCACTACCCCCTTAAGGAGGGGTGTTGATGTCCCGCCACCACTACCACTGCCGGGAAAAAGTTTTTTTAAAACTTACTGGGGGTTGCACTGGCCCTCCAGAGTATGCGGGTGGGTGCACAGCCCCCTCTGCGGGCCTCCCCACCCTTCAGATCGGCTCCCTGAAGCAATCGAGACCCGCTTCTGGTTTTTGTCCAAAACCAGAAGTAGGTCTCAATAGCTTCAGTGACCCCCTCTGCACACTCCGGAGGGCCGGTGCGACAACCCTCAGTAAGTTTTTTAAAAAAATCTTTTATCCCAGAAGCGCCACCGCTGCTGTCAGCCCATCCCTGCAAAGACTTACAACTTCCCCAACTAGTGGGGAGAACTTTGAGAATCACTGGTCTATAGAGAATCCCGTTTCTTTAACTATTCTGTAGCTTCACAATCAAAGCTACTGAGATGGAGAAAAAAATACCAATGTATGCCTGAAGTCAGCTATGAGTCTGATTATGCCTGCAGCTAGGATTATGAGCCATGGTTAATTTAAGTATAGCTCTCTTGGGTTAGGACCAGGATGATGCCATTTCCACAATTGGCATTATAGAAATAGAACTCTAAGGGGATGATTAAAAGAACTTGTTTAAAACCCTAAAGCTTATATCATGTATATATGATAAACATGCCTGCTAATAGGATTTGGAGTTGTAAATGCTTGTTGATGGCTTAGATTACACAGCTGTATTAATTTTGCACGTAACTATATAAATTATGTAATTGAATTATTGAATTGAATACGGTGAGATTTTGATGCTTAAATCAGATGCCATTTTGGAAAAATGCCCATCCCCCCCATATTTCCTAGGCATACAGGCCACACCACAGTTCAGAGTCTTAAATGCACACAGAGGCCTGGTTTAAATGTAACAACAAATCATGGCTTGTTTTTATGTCATGTGAATGAGGTATTATGATCCTCAGGCTTGTGTACTCCCCTGTCTTCCAACTTTGCATACAAATGGAGAACGGTCAACAAAGTTTCACTTGCAGTTTGTAACAAAACTGCAATTTCCCATTTCATGGTTTGATGTCCTGGTTTGTTTGTTGGTTTGTTTGTTTACTGGGCCTCCTTGAACCTACACCAGCTGTTTAGTTGGTGTAAGTCTGAGGAGCCTCAGTGGGCATGTTAGGCCAGGAAAAGGGGGATAGGATCTTGGCGTGTGCTAGTGCCACTGAGATCTGCCCCTGCCCACCCTGATCTTCCCTCAAACTGACCTGGCTGCCACCTTACCTGCTCCGGTGGGGCTTCTGCATACTACTGTCATACATGTGGGACCTCAGGCTGTTTGTGCTGTTGGTCCTACAGTGCATGATAGCAGTGTACCTTTTACAACACCATACCAGGATTTAGGGCGGCGAATCCTGAGATCTGCCTCCGTAAGCTCACAATAGGATTGGGCTGTTTGACTTTTCAAAATTAATCTACATGTATTTTTCCTCATAAATAGCTTTTTCATCCTGAACAATATCGCGGATTAATTTTTACCAGTCCAAGAGCTGTAGAAGCAGTCAGGTTATGTCTGAAGAATAATTCTACAGAAGATGGTAAGTGGAAGTTTAGGTAATATGATAAATAAAAATCATTTTCAGCATATACTGTACTCTTCCCTCTTTATAAGTACTCTTGCTGTACACATTTTCACTTATAAATCCTGCATGTATTAAGACCATCCCTCTTTAGCCATACCAGGATTTTCAATATAAGGTCTGGGAATGGTGGGGAAAAAAACAGACCAAATCTCTTGTGGAGGCAAGGTCTACCTCTCATTTTATCCAAACTTCCACTTTGCTGTGAGCTCTGGAGACAGAAAAGAGGGCAAATTTGCCTCCTGTGCCCAAGAAGGATTTCCAGGGATCGGAATAAATTTTGGATTTCTCCCCCTGGTAGGCCAGAGATCCAGAAGCACCCTCTTTCTTGGGTGTGCTTCTGTAGGCTTAAGGGGAAGTGCTTCTCAGGACCCTCAGAGGACCGAGCACGGCTGGGGAAGAGATGCCCTCCAAGTGAGATGCGCTGCCTGATGGATAGTGCGTCCCCACGCTTTCAAGGCACATGCATTACTCCCTTTTACATTTTATCTGCTTTTGTGCTGTCTTTCTACAAATTATTGTGAACAGAAGAAGATGGAAAAAAAACTCATGGGAAAAGTGAAACAGGTGAAACATAAGAGAGTTGCTCATAGTTTGCAAAGAAAGCTTGAGGTGCTAAACCTCATAATGTGATGCTAGAACTTCTGAAACACTTTATTGATGCTGTACAATGCTGTTATCAAGTAAAATCTAAAGCTTTTATGGCCAGCAACAATATAGCACCAATGTAGCATCTCTTTGGGATTAAAGGCCATACCGAAGTATACATAATATAAGTAATTTTTACATAGTATAAGTAAAATATAATGTTATTTATTCTATTTTTGTCATGCCACACAACGTTTTCCTTATGGTATTAGGCATTTACTGTAGGGTGATTTTTGGGGTGAACTTGGAATGGCTTTGGAACAAGCTAAAAAAATTCCCATTGAAATTAAAGTAATAATTGTACTCATTCAGATTTTCACTATAAGGTCTGTTTTCAGGAACAGATTAGGTACATATAAAGAGGGAAAGGTATATATCATTCAAAAAATGCATTTTCCAAGGTTAACATTTGGCTGAATAATTCCTTGAAATCTAGATGAATGTTTAAGAACAAAGTATTTTTTAATCATCGTAGTGAGTAGCTGTGGGTAGGAGTATGATCTGTTTACATTTTTAGTGTTGGCATACTTTGTATGTCATAATTCATATGCTTGTAAAATGTATTTCCTTTCATTAGTAGGTGTACTACTTAGGATCTTATCTCCTGGCATAATGTCTTGGCATTTTTTCCTTTTCAGCAATGCTATATTAATGTAGACCTTTCATTTCAGATTTGCATGTGAGTAATAGGTGCATGCACACAGGAGCAATGCTAATGGCTTTGAACTAATTTAGTCCTGAAGGGCACTAGTTTTGTTAATTTTGAGCAACAACACTAAACAAACAAACAAACCAGCATTCCTGTGTCAAGTTCTTCACTTGACACATGTACCATTTAGAACAGATAGACAAATAGCTGTTCACCTGGGACAAGTAGAAATCATCCTTTGGTGACCAGGTGTTAATCCCCAGAGAGTCTTCAGTTTGTAGCAGTCTGTCAAGCATGAGTTTGACTCTTTTGAGGGAAACAAAAAACTGATTCCATGTGCTCATGACAGCCAACTCTTCTGTACCTCCTGCCATAGTTTGTTAGTAGTTTGTTTGAAACATTCATGCCAGACAGCTGCTGCATTTCTGTCCTCCTTTTTGGTGTCTAAATAGGACCATTGCATGAGTAGACTCAGAGGTGATTAATTGATGTCTCCTTCTCATCCAACTGAGTTGTCTTTGGGTGTGAATCACCTGTGAAGAAAAATATTAATCGAAACCATTGAAGCTTTTCAGGAGTGGGGAGGACCAGGGCTCTTTAAGGGCTTTACGGCTTGCTAACACTCCAGAGTGATTTTCAGTAAATGTTATCTTAAGTCCTCTGTTACTTTGCTTCGTCTTCTAAGCCTTGACTCTGCAAGCAGGTTCTGGGTTCCACAAGCCTGGGCTCATTTAAACTGAGAGGAAGTGGAGATGGTACATATCCAGCTGCAGAATCATGCTATAGATATGAGTGTGATTGTGTGTAATGGTTCTAAATTAGCATCATCTTAGGCAACTAGAGGACATTTTTTGCCTTGGGCTCCTTCCAGTGCCTAAACTTTAATTTTAATGAAAACATTAGAACTTAACTGCTTGAAAGGCATGCTCTCTTTCTGTGAAGTCTTGTCTGTGTAGGGAGATGTGGGAGAGCAAGCGAGCTCCACTTGTTTCACAGTTTAAACAGGAAGTAGGAAGCTTCCTGCTTCCTGTTTAAACGGAGACTTTCTAGCACGCAGGCTGCTTGCCTGCTTTAAGCAGCTTGCTGCTTATAGCGTTTTTGTGAATCAAGAAGCCCCCTGACCTGGCGCCAGCAATATCAACTAACGGAAGGTAATGGGCGTGGGGGCACACATGGGGTCCCGCGATCTGCGGATAAGTGAATCTGCGGATAGCAGGGCTGTGAATACCCTACCCCCCCCCCCCGGTACTAACATCAAAAACTAATCTACGGTGATATCCTAAGCTCTTGGAGTGGCCTCAGCACAGAAGCGTTTCTACGGTAGGGGCCCTACCGTAAGTTGCACCCTGTGCTAGTACCGTGTTTACAAACCGGAGCAAGGAGGCCCCGCCCCCTCGCTGTCGGAGCCATTCTGCGCAGCGAAGGCGAATGGGCAGGGAGTCTCCTGCCCGTTCGCCTTTGCTGCGCGGAATGGCTCCGACAGCGAGGGGGCGGGGCCTCCTCACTCCGGTTTGTAAACACGGTACTAGCTGGGGCGCAACTTACGGTAGGGCCCCTACCGTAGAAACGCCTCTGCCTCAGCATTGGCGCCAGGTTTTGTAAATGCACCATAAAGTCGTTGTGACACCCGGAGAGGAAGCAGTGCTGGCAGGAAGGCCTGTGCCATCCTGAATCCAGGCCACCTGAGCAACGGAGCAGGTAAGGCCTCTCCAAGCTGGGGGAGGGAAGATCGGTCCTGGGAGGGGTGTCATATTCTATCCTCCCTCCCAGGCCTCAATCCCCGACATGGGGCTGCTCAGTTCTACGCCAGCTAAAGAGCTGGTGGAGAACCGAGTAGCCCTATTGCGGCAGCTGGGGTTTTTACCCGGGGTAGGTGGGCAAATGCCCGCTTACCCTGAGTAGACCTCCAGCGAAAGCCTTCCTCAGATAGAATTCAGCATGGGCTGCGCAACCCACACTGAACACCCTACGCCGGGGAGGGTAGGATTGGCTGCTAAAGGTGTATGTTGTAATCTGAAAGTAACTGAGAATAGTGTCAGTGCAGCCAAAGATTTTTGAATCATGTTATGTATAGTAAACAAAAATGTAGTTTTGCTTGCTTTGTATAGGCACTGACATTTATACTGTAAAGGTTGTTGTTCATACTGTATATTGCTGAGCTCACACGTTTTCAAAATAAACAAACTACTCTGGCACACGTGCAAAAGCATTTTTGCATTGTATTTTATTGCCAAATGCTTACACAGAATTGAATGTTTTACAGTTTGGAAAAATAGTCTGAGAGAGAAATGGAATACCAAATCAATCTATGTGGTGGGAAAAGCTACAGCTGGACTAGGTAAGACACATTTTTCAAACAATTATAAAAACAATACACCTTGTCTCGCAACAAATATACTTGTTTTGCTGCAGGAAGGGAAATCGTCTTGTTAAAGGAATTCCAGCCAACAGATTCTATTCTTATTATTTACTTGTTAATGCCTTAGTACAGCTTGGGAGACCTGTCAACCAATATAATCCTCAGAAGGTGTTTAACTATGTCCACTTCAGAAATACAGCATGTGTTAGGAGATCCAAATGCATTTGAAACATAATTTGCATGGTTGTAACTGTTCTGCATACTGAAACTGATCGTTGTCCCATTTCCAGAAGCAGCAGATCTTTTAAAGATGTCTCGCGCAACTTAAGTGTGGTAGAAGGTTCCTGATAAAACTGCCAGTGCATCGCATAAAGCCCATTTGAAGGCCTATAATGGCAACAGTGATGGCAGAGAATGCTTTTTTGATGTGCCACTTTTGCATCTGTACAGTGGAGGTGTTTTGAGCGGCCGCATCTGAGCCTTGCCCATTTAGCTTAGATTGTGATACTACTGTATCGAGCTATACTGCTTGTGCAAGATGTTTCACAGATAAAGTTGATTACATCCTTTCTGATCTGGATGCTGAGGATGGAAACAGAATCTAAGCCATAGGTAGTCTAATCTAGTGAGCTGGCAGCGCAGGACGCATGAGCCCAACTGGGGCTTGAGAAAATCCAGCAGTCACATGAGCAAGGACAGCTTATCGGCCTGTCTGCGATGGTCAAGACTGACTTTTACCCAGGTAAAATTCAGTTATGGCCCAGAAGTTTCGGAGGGGAGACCAGTTGGCTGCTTGAATAAGCCCAAGAGAACATCATAGCCCTTGGGTACCTTTTCAATCTGGCAGTTCCTAGTAGCTTACTACAAAGAGAAACAGTGCTCAGATTGGAGGTTTTTTCAGTGGGTTAAAACCCATTGCTTCCTGGGGAAGACATCATGTGAAACCTCTTTGTCATCTGGTAATGTGTTTATTAGGGGACACAACCTGTGACAGATATTCCCCCCCCCCATTTTTTGTGCCACCATGGAGGGGTCTGCACCAGTGTTGCATTTGCGCACCTATTGGACATCCCGCTATGGATAAAGGAGGTTTTAAATTACATATTGATGTCATCCTAACCGTAAATGTGGCACAGCCAGGCATGTAATAATCCCAGTCCCTCAGCATGGAACTGCCATGGCCTTGCCATTCAGCAGAAATATCCCCAGCATGCAAAGAAAACTTCAGTACTGTAAACAAACTTCAGTAACAGATGTGTTGTTCCCACAGAGCTGTTTTTTTTCTTTGACTATGGCAAGCAATGTAAACAGTAAAAAATCCACTGTTTTTAGATCCAGCTTGCAGGCTCCCCTCTCTGTGAAGAATTTGCAGAAAGCTAGCTGAGCTGTGCTGGCATGGCTAGTAAGCCTCTGAATCACCTATAATTAGTGGAAACAGGATTCTTTTTTTAAAAAACCTGTTTTTCACGTGCACGCACACACATGCACACACAGAGCTATTGAGAACCATTAGTGTCTCTTATAGCTAGAGGTGGGAGAAAACAGTTTTATTTTTTCGGGGCCAGACACACACACACACCCCCAGATAGCGAGGATTCGCGAATACTGGTTAACAGAAGCACTCTCTGTTAACCTTGCAGAGCCTCTCTAGCACTTTGTCTCGCCCTGCCTGCCTGCCTGCAATAAGGAGCATGAGGTTGCTAATCTCGTTTGTGTAAGGAAGAAACTAAGCTTGCTTCACTAAAAGTAAGAGCCGGGGGGGGGCATGACCCGCGGGGGTGGGGGCCCATGACCCGCGGATAAGTGAATCCGCGAATAGCGGGGGGCCTGTATATACAGCAAGGTCCAGAATTTGCATATTGTGTATATTTCAAAGAGAAATGCACAAATTCTACAGCTATTCCAGGTGTCTTCGCAGCAACATATTAATGTGGGTAATCATTATGATGTGATATTGGTATGAGTCTTCAAAGCAAAAAAAAATGAACATTTTTTTAAATAAACACAGGAAGTGGCCCTTGGATTATCATAAACATTTTAATCCCTGCTGTAGGCAATAATGAGGTTCCTACCTTCTGAAGTGAACATTTTTATTATTTTTCTTTCATCTAATCTTTCAATTATTTTCTGATTTTAACATTCATTATAATCTGCTAATGTGTATTCTCAGTGTTTGCTTCTCTTCTTATTTTTTTCAACCTTCCTGAGTTTCTTACCTTTAGGCTGCAATCCTGTACAAATGTACCTGAGAGTAAATCCCACTGAAGTCAGTGGCCTGTCATGGCTGCTATTTGCCATGGAAAAACCAATGGGGAGGTTTTTTCCAGGTCAAATAGCCCTGGGGAGAGGGGTGCAATCTGGATTGTTGTGAACATGACAGGAGCAAAGGACTACCCTTTTCCCACATACCATGAACCCAACTCATGAGGGGTCTCAATCTGGCTGCTATTCACTGAATAAAATGCAAGTATGCTAGCCCTGACCTTGTGGTTTCTGCTGAACAGGACTAGTTTGACCCTGAGGTTCAACAATGGACATCATTTTGCCATGTCTCTGTACATATTCATTGTCTTCCACACAGCTGATCAAGTCACTTGAAGCCCAACTTTTATGACTTAAAAAATTTCTAAACAGCGATTCAAGATGTCAAGTGCTTTTAGAAGATGAATATCCTCACTGATTTAATAGAATTTTCATCTCATCCTTAGTAGTTCTGTTTCTCATTTTCTTTTAGTAGCTGAAATAGGCCTCATATCACAAGGAGAAAACTGTGGAAATGCTGAAAAATTAGCTGGATACATTTGCTCCCGTAAGTGGATGCACATTTTTCAATAACTGAATTACTATTTTATCTTCAACCATCATACAAATATTTTAAAAATTATATACCCCTTTTTTATCACTGTATATTTTCTGTTCTGGGTGACAATAAGGGCAGATCTCCAATCCTGATATTAAACTGCACGGAGCTGTATATATTGCCAAAGTGTCTGGGCGTGGACTACTTGCAAAGGGTAATAAACCAGTGGGATGTACTGAATTTTCATGGGGTTCATTTTTCACAGAGAAAAAGGTGACATTTGCGGGAGGGGGGGTGTTTCAAGGATTTCTCTGAAAGAGCAGCATTTCCCTTGTAAAGAAATTTCCCTTCACTGAAAAATGTGGATCTCTCACCCTCTCCTGGCAAAGCAGGAGAAGTTACGCTGGGCGTCCTGCTGCAGGCCATCTTCTTTCAAGGGGCTCTTGCAGCCAGGTTAAAGGACGCAGTCCATACACAGTCTGATCCTCTTTCTCTGTTGCCATGAAAGTGGGAGGATTGCACTCCACATACAAACCACTTCAATTGTGGAGGCCATTTGTAGCAATGTGGAGAGTGTGATCTTTCCCCCTTTCTTGGCAAATGTAGGTGTGAAGGGGAGGAAATACTTCCTGCCATATGCAGTGTCTCTAGTCCAGAGAAGCACTGGGGAGATTTATGTGCTCAGCAGTGTTTTAAAACTTTCAACTCCAAATTTACTTGCACAGCATTTTAAGATTGGATGGGAAAGACCCACATGTGTGAAGGGGACTGGTGAAGAGCCTTGATGTATGTGTGCAAGCCCATGTAAATATAAATAATACAAATATTTTTTTTCTATCTGTGGAACGTCTCCTTTACAAGATTCCAAAAGGTACAATATTTCTATAAGAAATGAGGGATTGAAACTTTCAGGTCCAGAAGCTTTTCATCAGCGTAGTCATGCAATTGAATCAAAGATCATCAATCACAAAACACTCAGGTTTGATTAATCAACTCTGCAAAATTGAATCAAAGATCATCAATCACAAAACACTCAGGTTTGATTAATCAACTCTGCAAAATTGGCATTTACTGTTCATTCAACTTATACCATACACAACAAATATCAAATGAACAATCCAGTACCTATTTGCCATAGACTTCAGTGACAGAGGGTATTATTTTCACAAAACAGCTTTCATAGTAATCAAAATTACAGCACGATCCTGTCTAAACCCGCACCCTGTGATACAATTAGGCTGGTGCAGCCTCTGCTACATCCAGGGCGCGAGACAGGCTGCCGGGAGGTCACCTCGGAGGATGGGAATGAATGTTCCCTTCCCCAGGTAAAGCCCCAGCCACCCTGATGGGGCTGTTTGGATGTGTGCCAGATATTTTGCAACCGCCAGGCCCAAGAAGGGGGATAGGATACGGCAGAGGTGGCTGCCGCCAATCCCTCCCCCTTACTGGGCAGTCGACCAGTCCCAACCCCCCGGAACGCTCTGTGCCAGCCCCACACCCCTCCACTGCCTGGTGGGGAACTTGCCTTCCCCGGCGGGTGCTCCACTGGATCTGGGATGGAGAGAGCGGCACTGGCCTCTGTGCCGGCATCGCCTCCTCGCGGGGTACTGCAAGCGTGCATTATGGCACGTCTCTACTCTAAAATGTAGAGAGGATTGGGCTGTTAGTTGGTAATATGTACTTCTGGTATATAAGTTTCCAGTTTGATAGTAGTTAAATTTTGCTGGTACATTAAGAGCAAGAGAATTATATTTCCATTTCAAATACCAAGTTAATTGAGAAGGAACTTTTTAAAATATATGATCAGTATGGAAATAGTAGCATTCATTATTCAAGTTTCCGTGTCTTTGGTGCCGACTTCGACTGAGGTGCTTGGGCAAATATATCAATTGACTCCTTAATTAAATAGGTAGTGTTTGTCTTTTTCTCAAGAGAAATCTTCTGGTCTTCTAGAATTTAATGCCTCTGCATAGTTGGTTATGGAGGAAGAAAATGCTGCTGGGCTTGTGCTTGTTATATTGTCCAAAGCTATCCAGCTGTAACTCTCTCTTTCTTTGTAAACACAAGTCTAAAAGGATTAGCATTACTTTTTAGATATCACATTGGCATTTCAATTAACTGACACAAGCCTTGGTAGGATTGATATTAACATTTTTTTTTGTCTCACAAAATACTGCTCTGTATTCTGTCTCAAGTCCTTTGTTGCTTCCTGTAATTTGTTACTAATGTATATGTGGTGCCTAATAAAACTTCAGTTTGCAATTAGGTTATTCTGATAAATCTCTGCAGACTCCTAATAAGGTCCTTCAGTTTTATTTTCCTGGAGTGAGTCTGTTTGCCCACCCTAGAGAAAACTCATGAGCTTCACGGCCAAATCCTACCTGCTCCGGCCATCGTCGCTGCTCCTCTCCTGCTGGCGCTGACTGCTGTAAAGCAGTCAGCAACAGTTGTAAAAGGTGCTCTGGCAGCAGTCTACTCAGCACGCTGCTGGGGATGCTGATGGGAGGGCCGGAACCTTCCCACCAGCGCCAGTGGATCAGGAGCTGCCCGCCATTCCAGATAAGATGGTAGGGAGGTGGGAGGGGTGGCAGGAGGGTGGAATGGAGGTGGGGGGAGGTTGGAACGAGGTAGCGATGGGGGCAGGGGATGGGCGGATTGGGTCCAGGAAGGGGGTGGGTTCAGTGGCAGCTGAATCCTAACCCTCTTCCTGGACCCAATCTCGCAGCTCGGGTCCATGTGGACCTGCACCAGCTATTTAGCTAGTGCAGGTCTAAGTAGACTCTCCTGCGCCACAGAGGATTACCCTCTGTGCCCTTACCCTGAGAAGAACTCCACAACTGCCCTTCCCTGCAGGATGTGTCAGTAGCCATTTTGGTGCTGCTGCATCGGTGGTGGTCTAATAGGATTGGGCTTTAAGATTACAAAACAAGAATGTGCTTGTAGCATTAATAACAGAACATCCTATGCAGTATTTTCTCCTTTTCAAAAACCTCTTCAAAGTGACCGGAAGTGACTTTGCTTCGGAGAGGCTTTTGGAGGCCCACAGAGGCCTATGTAGGGGTTTGTAGGCACGGCACAACACAGAACGGGCCTTCGGAGGGCCCCCCCATCAGTAATTGAGACATCGGGTGCTGGACTCTAGCATCTGCGTTTTCGCGGTATCTGCGGAATGGGGGCAGAAACAAATCCCCGCGGATACTGAGGGACTATTGTAATGTGAACTGTGAATTTCTAGAAATCATACCAGGAGAAGGCAGGCTGACCGAGGGTAGTATTGCCTAGTGGTGCTCACATACCCCTTCCTGCTCTCTGCTTTCTTTTTTTTACTGGGTCAGTAACTGAAGGGGGGGATTAGGTACCTTCTATCCTCTGCCACCACCCCATTCTAAATAGATCAGGCAGAGAGGGGCCGTCTGGGAACCTCCCTCTCTCCAAGAATTCAAATCAATCAAAACCACAGTAGCATCTGTGAGTGATCAGAAATGGCAATCCACTGAATTACACATGAACATGGACTAGGGAAGGATAAGTCAAAAGATTAGTTAATTAAAAATCTGGAAGAAAGGGAATTAAACCAAATGGGAAGCGAGGATGGAAAATGCCTGAACTTGATTGGATAGACACAAAGAAAAAAACTTGACCAGATTAAACATAGTAACCAGTAACACCCCACCCAATCGCTTCATGGTAATAAGACAGCGGTAAAAAAAAAAAATCAATTAAAACCAGCAGTAAAAGTAACGCAGATAGCACATGATAAAATGGCAATAAAGGTGGCCGTAAAAGGTGGCATACAATGATATTATTTTAATGTGTTTTTAAATTGTTTTAATGTGTTATGTATTTTAATATGTTGTAAGCCGCCTTGAGTGCCTTCGGGAGAAAGGCGGGCTACAAATTCCTGAAATAAATAAATAAAATAAATATAAAATGTGAGCCCAACATATCCCCACCCCCCAAACACATGGAAAAGGCTAAACAAAACAGAAAAGTTTTTAACCCCTGTTGGAACATCTCAAGGGAGGGAGTAGCTCTTAAATCCCAGGGAGGGGGTTCCTCTTGTTGCTGCCCCCTAACCTCCGCCAGGGGTAGCACACATAAGAGAGCCCTCTTGGAAGATCTCACGGGGTGGGCCAGTATATATGGAAGAAGATAGTGACTCTGGTACCCTTCTCTTTAAGCTATAAAGGGCTTTAAAGGTTAAAACCAGAGCTTTGAATTGGGCCTGGAAATGAACTGACGTCAAGTTAGCTCCTGGAACAGTTAGAGTCATACCGCTGAGCCCCTGTAACAACATGGGCAGCAGCATTGTGCACTAATTGCAGTTTCCAGACATCTTCAAGGGGAGCCCTACATATTGCCCGGTACAGTAATCTAAACAAGATGTCACCAAGGCATGGGCCACTGTGGTCAGGTCCAACCAATTCAGGCACTGCCACTGCAGAAGGGTACCATGGTCGATGGTATTTAAAGCTGCTGAGAGGTCCAGTAGGACCAACAGGGACACACTCCTCTGATCAGTCGCCGGCACATCCACCAGAGCAACCAAGGCCGTCTCCGTCCCAAGCTCAGCCTGAATCCAGATTGAAAGTGATCCAGACAATCCATTTCATCCAGGACCCCCTGGAGATATTTGCTGCCAGCATCTGGTATTTTGTATTAAACTGCCTCTGAATATTGAACTTCCGTTTTACTATCATGGCCTAATAGTCATTAATATGACGTGCCCAGGCCAGAGGGAGCTTATAACACTGGCTCCTATGGAGACCAGCACTACTTGAGAGGACTGCTAATGCAGCCCCCAGCTTCCCACAGACTGCTGAAGATCTGTGTGCTCTTGAGGGGAGGAGAGGAAAGAAGACAATCTGCCCAGGCCAGTATCAAGATGATTGGAAGCATTGTGCTTGGTAGCTCTCTATATACTGGCTTCTATAGGCACCAGTACTGGCCTGAGAGCTTTATTATTGTATTGTACTTTTTAAAATGTTGTAATCCGCCTTCTGGGCCTCTTCAGAGGTAGAAAGGTGGAATATAAATACCTGGGTAAACAGATAAATAAATAATATATCTACCATGAATTAATCCATTTCATTATTAATACCATCTAAGCTAGTGGCTATCACAACAGTGTAAGTTAATTATTAGAATAAGTTTGAAGAAGATATTGAATTGTATCCCAAATTTAGTTAGTCATCATGACTATCTGAATTTAGGATACAATCCATTGCGTGAATGTACCTATGACTGTTCTCTTTGAAGAAAGCTCTCCCAAGGGCATCTGTGTAATACTGTACCAGCAGAAACAATCTCAGGTTTTTACGACTCGTCCATATTAACAGAATTAAAAACATTCATGATTTCCGGGAATGCCGTCGTTTAATAAAATAGCTAATAAAAACTAAAGCATAAAAGATGTAAAATGTCTGACGTTTCACTACTCAAATCAGTAGGATCCTCCGAGTAAAACTGAGAACTTTGCTCTGAGGATGCTACCGATTTGAGTAGCAAAATGTCAGACATTTTACAACTTTTATGCTTTAGTTTTTATTAGCTATTTTATTAAAAGATGGAATTTCCAGAAATCATGAATGTTTTTAATTGTGTTACTGTACCAGCAGTTTCCTTCTAACATTGCTGGGGAGGTGGTAGGGAGGGAACAGGGATGGTCTACTACTTTAAAGTGGGGGAAATGAATGGGCCTCACCCCCATTAAGGCAACTTCTTAGTGATAGAAATAGAAGTCTGCCATAAACAAGGAAGTTGATGCTGCTCCAGGTAGTAAGATACTCTATTTCAAAGCATCCTGCCCCTTCCTGTGACTGCCTGACCTTTCCTCTGTGTAGAATGTCAGACTGCAAATTTATTCAGCTGAGATAAGTCTTTAAATAGCTAAACAAGTATGTTTCTGAATGCTAAGGAATGCCAAGTGACTGAAGGGGAGGGAGAAAACGTATCAAGATGATTGGAAGTATTGTGCTTGGTAGCTCTCTATTGAATAGCAAAAGAAATAGAGCATAGCAAGGTAATTTATCTTTTTGCCAGATCTTTTTAGCCAAAATATTCATGACTTGGCAATGGAATATTTTTTAATTTACATGCTAAAGAGCCTCAGCTATACGTGAAACTCATATGTGCCTTGAACTTTAAATATAAGATACAAGTTAAGCATGGCACACTTTCCACTATATATTATGCATGTGAGCATTTTAAAGTATTGTTTTGTGGTCTGTGTGTTTAAAATGTCATTTTGAATTCAATCTTTTTTTTTTTTGTCTAAATAGAGGAATTGACCAATTCATCGCCTCTGCTTTTTCCTTGTGGAGCTCTCAAGAGGGAAGTCCTTCCAAGAATACTCAGGGACAAAGGTATATCATCAAGCGTTCAAAAGTATTTTGAGCCTCAGTCTTTTAATCTGTGAAATGGAAAGTGAGATGGTGGCTATTATTGGACCAATAATATCTGTTGGTCTCACTCCCAGACTTGCTTTCTTTTAATTTCTCATTCAATGGGAGAAACACAGCTACCAACCAGCAGCGTTACTGGAGCAGGTGACACCCAGTATGGAGCTTACCTGGAAGAGGAAGTTTTGGAGGAGGACGTGATGAAGTAATCACGTCACCCCAACCTTCTGCGGTTTTGCATTGCTTATATAAGAAAAGCCCGTCTCCGCTCGGCGGACTTTGGCCCGCCCCGAACCTTGTTGTCGCTTCGTGTTCTTGCGACTAAGTCCGGAGTGGGCTGGGGCCATGTTTTCATGTCAACCCCCCGCCCCCAGAGGGTGACACCCAAATTCAGCTAAAATTCAGCCATGTCTCATTGAAACCAATGGAACAAGTTATTTGCAATTAACTTAAGCCCCAGTGTTTTCAATAAGACTTTATGACTCACTTTAGCAGGATTGGGGCTTTTAGCAGGATTGGCACTGAAGCATATGCAGTTGATCAACTTCATTTGCTCACCCAAGCTATCTAAAGATTCCAGAATCAATATTTGGACAAAACCTGTAAACCCCTCCTCCAAGTTGCCCTGTTCCTGCATTCCTACCACTCATTCTTAATCCTGTTTAATCTAAAACTCCATCAGCAACTGCTGCTTTAGCTACTCTGTCTTCTGTTCCATACCCCACAATCCCTACATGAGATATGTAACATAACCTGCCCTCCAGATTAATGTATTTTTATTAGAGCTGGTACACTTTCTTTGTTCAGGTATAAGAATATATTTTTAAACTCTTGAAATATTCTTCAGCTTTTATTGTGTTATGTGAGCTTTTTGTTCAAGTTCTCTTCAGTCTGCCTTCATTAGGTTCTTGGTAAATCTTTGAATGAAATGGCCATGATAGCACTGATCACTCAGAATTTCTATATAAGCATATAAATGATCCACATTTCAAAAGTAAATCTCATAAGAGCTTTGCTTTCAAAATTAAAGAGGTCTTTGTATCTGTATTTTGGGAAGATGTTGATAAGCTAGGTGAACTATGAACTGTAGTACAATATTTAATGCAGTTTGTTTAAATGTATTCTTATTCATGTTTTGAATTAATGGAAATTCTTCTTCATCGTTGATGTATGTCAGGTTTTTTTGTTTTTAATTACAGGTATTGCACTGGAAGGCCTTACTGTTTATCAAACTAGTGAACATCCTAATCTTCAAGAATCCTTGCGGAATTATTTCTCACAACAGGTATTACACCTTTTGAGTACTCACAGCAAGTCCCCAACTTACATACAGGTCCTGTTCTGGATGCTTGTCTGGAAGTTGGAACCAACCTAAGTTGGAACAGTGCTATTGCACAGATGCGAAGATAGTAATCTTGGGTATATTTATATAATGAAAATGGAACTCGTATCCAGATATTTCAATGATTACAAAAACACTAGCACTTAAATGTACTGGGTTTTTATAGTACAACATTATTGAAATTCTTAGCATTCTAATGATGAAGCATATCTCTCTTTTTTTTTCTTTCTCCATGGTTTTATGTGGTTGGAATGTTCAACTTATTTCAGATATCCACAGAAACAAACCAGAGTTGAAGGATGTCCACTTTGTTCAATGAATGGTATATTACTCTTGATCATAGCTAATTATCAACTTGTTTCATTGCTTAGTGGTCATCTGAATATACCATGTGAAATCTCTGCTGTGATACTGATCCTGATTTCAGTATAAACATGCTTTGCTATGCACTGGTTTTTTAGAGATTATGAAAGTGATGTAGAACCTAGAATGGTCCTCTTTTAAAGAAAATAGGATTGCTGCAGAGTATGTGGTTTTGAGAAGTATCCTATCTGTTCCCTGTCTCTTTTGCTAACAGCACAATCCTATCCAACTTACACCACTGGTGTAACCAGCAGGGGAGGGCAGGGTGAGAAGGCTTTGGAGGGGAGGGGAGATTTAAATCCCCTTTGAATCCCCCTTTTGGAGGGGATTTGAATCCCTTTCCGTTCTGGGGCCTCCCGTTCTCGCTGCACCACTGGTTACACCAGTGGTGCAAGTTGGATAGTGTTGTGCTGTAAAACTAGTCTATATTGCTTACTTTAGTAGTGGTATTTGGACTGAGTTCAGCAACTCAGCTTAGGTGGGCAAATAGACTTATTATATATTTTCCACATTTATATCCCACCCTTCCTTCCAGGAGCTCAGGGCAGTGTACACTGCTCCTCGCCTTCCTCCTCACAGCAACCTTGTGAGGTAGGTTAGACTGAGAGATAGTGACTGACCCAAGGTCATCCAGTAAGTTCCATTGCTGAGTTGGATTTCAACCCAGGTCTTCATGGCCCACGCCCACCACTCTAACCATTACACCGCACTGGCTCTGAGATGTAGAACTCCTGCATATTTACCAAAATTACCAGAATATTACCAAAATGTTGCACCTTATATTTTTTTACTGGTTTTTGATTGTCAGAGCATAGCATGCCTCTTCTAAAATCTTTGCATTCACTCTTTGTATATTCATCCAAGTTCTTCAAAGTTCTTCTTTTGTTCTCCATCCTGAACAGCTGTTGTGAGCCAGCTTCATTGATGTCTGATTCTCTGCTTGAGTTTCCAGACTACTCTTACAGTAATAACTTACTTGCTTATGGTTAGCACCAGTTATAAACCTGACAGTCGTTCTCAAACTCTGGGTCTTTGGAGTGCATGACGCATCTGGAAGGGGGGAGGGATAGGATCCTGAGGCAGGCAGAGTCTTCTCCCCCCCCCCCCCAATAACTGGACTGGTTGAATGCCCTCATCAATCTACACTAGATTTATGGGGATGACAGCACTCTTGTATGGGGGTGCAGCTCTCAGTACCCCATCATCCCAAAGTGATTTGGGGAGATACTTGGAAAAAGCTGCTGCTTTCATCTTAGGGTGTTTCCTACAGGATTGATACCGCAATCTGCAAATCTTTGCATGTAACAGAGGAAGCTATGTGCACAGCTGCATACTTGGATCTCTCTATGCTTAGTTGTGGAACAAATATTTGGCTCTGGGTTAGGTAGTTCCAGAAGGCAGAGTAAATTTAGAAGGGAGACACTGAGTTCAAAAACATTTGAGAAACACTGCATTAGAAGGGACAGCTTTTTACCAATGAGTTGTATCTTGACTGTAGAATCTAAGCTCTCTGATTGTCCATTCATTTAGAAACATTAAATTCTGTAACTCAGGGCCCATCTCCATTTACTGTAGCCTGTCTCAGTTACTGAGATTGTTGTAGTTTAGTGAAGCTGAAACATACATATTTCCAGACACAACACTGCAAGACGTGGCACACAACAGCTTGGCTTGCCTTTGTGCAGTCCAAACATATTCTGGGAGTGTAACATCATAACCTCTGTGATGCATGCTTAGCTTCTGATTCCAAATTGTTACTTTCCATTATCCTGATTTAACTACTAGACAGTCCCATTTCTTTATGCATTATTGGGAGAAAATACAAATGAACCATGATCCAGTGAAGCCAAGAGTGTGTGGAACAGATTCAGTTGCAACGTTGTTAAAATTTCCACTGTAGCCAATTGCGAGCTTAAAAGCCAAGCTGGATAGCAGCTCGCCTCTTCAGGAGTGCAAAGTGGATGGGGTGAAAAACCAAGGAAACCTCTGGCTGCATACATATGAAAGATACAACCAGAATGTAAAGAAATGTGCTTCAATCTCACTCGTACGTTTTCCACAGGGTGTTCCTGCTAGTGTTGCATTCTTCAGTCCATCTGGTGTCAAATACTGTTTGAGTCAGATTCAGAAATTGGCTGGTGATTTTGTTCCTCAAATGAAGGTAAAACTACCTCTATATCTAGACCTAATATTGTATAGTGATTCCAAAAGAGTTCCCATACAGATGTTTTCTGTTCCTGATTGTGGCAGATTTGGTGGACCCATTGTTGTGTCATCAGTTTTTCAGCCTCTTTCTTTAACTGTGGTGTAGTAGGAGTGTGATGCCTGTTGGTTGTTAGTTGCTTTAAGCACTTCCATAGAAAGGTAAAGTATTTGGGGAAAATGTTTTCCCTTTACCCACTATCTTGGGTAACTCATTGACTAACTCAACTTCATAGTACTATATGGCCATTTCAATGTTTTAGCCTCAAAGTGCAAGTTTTTAAAACCCTTTCGATCTATACATAGATGGCTACAAATAAAATTGGCAGTTTATTCAATCATCAGATTTCCTCCATACATTACTTTTAATCTGCAAGAAAATCATTAAACGGCACAACACAGCTGTTGGAATTTTTATAAAGTTAACCCTCTCAAGATAGCAGCGCTAACTTTGAACTCTTTTCTACTAATCTAGAGAAAATCTGCTTCTATTTGCTTTTTCATCTCTTCTCTTGGATTATCTCATGTTGGCAGGTCAGGCCTGGGAAGGGGGATAGGATATGGTACGCACCAGCACTGCCAATCCTGCTCCCTGTATTTTCGGGGATACGTTCCCGCTGCTACCCAGGTTACCTGAAACTGCGGAAAACAGCGAACACTACGCAAATCCCCCCAGTCCTGCTTATAACTCACCTCTTTGTCTGCACACGCTGTGCAAAAGGCAGCATTTTCTTCCTTTTGTTTTGGAACAGGAAGCAAACAGTGAGAACCTAGACTCATACTACATACTCAGTCACTATAGGGGATGATTGTGAGAATGCTAACAGGAAGTTCTCTGCTATCTAGTTCCTGTTAGTGTTTTCACAATCACCCCCTGTAGCAATTGAGTCTATGTAGTGTGAGTCTAGGTTCTTACTGTTTGCTTCATGTTCCAAAGCGAAAGGAAGAAAATGCTGCCTTTTGCACAGTGTTTGCAGATGAAAAAAGGTAGGTCATGAGCGGGATGGGACGGATTTGAGAACTGCGGGTAAGTGAAACCGCGGTTAGCAGGGGACGCGTGTACATACACATCCTTAGAATTCCAACAGGCCACAAAGGCCAGTACTTATATAGGTCATAAAGTTGATGTCCTGCAAGGAAGACATTTATCAAGCAGTAGACTAACATCAGCAAGACCTGATGCTAATGCCAGCTCTGTACTTTATAACATGACTGTTTGTTTCAGTTTTCTGCTATAGGTCCAACAACAGCTGAAGCCCTGGCAGCTGAAGGAATCCCAGTGAGTTGCACTGCCAGCAGCCCTACTCCACAGGATCTCACCGCTGCTATTAAAAAAAGTCTTCAGCTCTAGAGTTCATGCAGATTTTTTTAATCTGTGTCTGGCATGCAGAAACTTGCCAGTAATATCTCTAAAAATTTTGTAATATTAATGCTTCTACCATTCATTTAGTAGAAGTCATGCTCAGCTTTGGCTTGCAAGATTGTGTATGCCTTCATATTGTATTAACAGTGGGGAATACAAATTACAGTTCAACTGTTTAAAACCAGCATAACAGATAGCACCTGTGTATATTACCCTGATAAATGTGAACAAATTAGCACCAGTTAATTTTAGAAATAATAAACAGGTGGTGCTTTGATATCTTCTAATTAAATATAAGTAATGTTTAGTTCCATTGAAGTTTTTGTTGTGCCCAAACTACTTTGTACAAATAGTTTTCTTATGTAATATTTATGCACTGTGTACTAGGCTCTTTTGCAATGCCTTCTGTGGACTCAAAGCACATCATTCAGATTTTACGCATTGTGTATTCTGTAGCAAATGGACATGACCCTGGGAATAATTTGTTCAAGGGTTGAGTGTGTGCTGCTGACTTATTCACATAGATATATGCTAGCTCAACTGCCAGGCAAAATTGCGTGCTGTTGGAAAGTATGACAGAATAGCAAATAAGCTTTCTTAAGACTAATAAAATAGTTAAAGCTTTTCTGCTGTTCTGTCTTACTTAGTTCAAGTTGTATCTTTCAAGGTAACAAATCATAAGTTAGAAACACCATTGCCACCTCTAGTTGATGCTGCCTCCTTAGCATGGACTGTGCGCCTCCATCTTCATGGTGGCCATGGAAACACCAACAGCCCTCTGAAGAGAAGGACTTTATTTCTCTATGCTTATACTGTTTTACTATCTGCTGCAACCCACCCTGCTGACCCCTATGGGGGGGGGTAAAAATCTCTCAAATAAAGATTATTCTCCCCTGTGACACAATTATACCAATATCATGCAGAAGCTTCTGAGTAGCAGCTTACCACCTGCATGTTTAGTCTGTGCTGCAAGAAACACAGCTAATGTGGAGACCATGGGGCTTGACTGCCCAAGTCACTTCAGATGTTTGAAGGAGGCATGAGGTCATACCTACCCATGAGCTGCAGACTGTTCTGTTGGAACCAGAACATGACAGCAGGTGCTATTCACATAAGGGAGAGAATATTTCCTAATTTGAGAACGGCTGTGAGAACATTTGAAAATCATTGTTCTGAGAAGCTTTCTACCAAAAAGAAAAACAATGCTAGTTAATTTGTATTCCTCTTCAATACTGCAGTTCATTTTCTTGTATCTGCTGGGTTGTCTATGTACTGGAGGATAACGTAGAGCTAAAATATTACTATTTAAAAAGGAATTTAACAGCTCTCATCCAGCAGAAAGAAAAGTGAAGGCAAGACCAAAAAGACGCACCAATTGTTCCCAACTCATAATAGCTCTTAATAAAAAAAGATGCTTAGTATATAATGGAGGAATGGTGTCTTCGCCATAGCATGTGGCCAGGGAACAGCCTCCTATCAGTATCGCCTCCTAATTTGCTCAGACAGGAGGCATGATGCCTGACTACACCAGTACAGAGCAAAAAGAAAAGGTACATTACACCGGTTATTTAGTGCTCTGGCTTGGGTACTGACAGTTCCTGCTGTGTAATTTCTCTTGGATGCCAAAGTGCATTAACTGTGAGGCTAGAGGGGAGAGAATTGCTGCTTATAAAACACAAGGGATAGAGTTTATAGGCACTAAAGCAATTCAGCTGTTTTGCAGTCAGTGGTCAGCATAACTGTATGATCCACACTGTTGGAGTCAGACCATGTAGAATGAGTCAGTCTCTGTATCTTAGTGGTTATAGGCAGTTGATTTTTTTTAATCCTAATATCAACAAAGCCTTAGATTTCGTTCAAATGGGAGCCCCAGAGCAATAAGCTGCACTCTTGATTCTACAACAGGGAGTAGGAAAGACAAACAGATGCAGTCCTGCCAGTTCTCCCCTTAGCAAGAAACTGTCAGTTTTAACCTGATCTGCTTCCTATTCATAAACCTGACCTCTGGTTTTGGATAGTTGTGTCTTAACGTTCCTAAACAATCATATTGGCAATTGTATTTTCCAAGTACTAAGTTCTCTGAAAGCAGAACATTTTGCAAGACCTCTAAAGTTTGTTAAAATAACTAGCTTAGAGAGCCAAATCTTCATTTTGCTATGTAAATCATTGAGTTTGTTGAAGGGTGGTAAAATAAATAAAAATAGAGTATGGCCTGCAAAATCTGAGCTGCAGGGTATCAGCTCCTTTAGCAATTTAAGATAGTGTACTCAAGGGTACCCACAAGCACAGAGCACCCCCCACCAGCATCATTTCCTAGGCTGCAGAAGTGGCCAGTGACATCCTCGGTACTGTGCTGATCCAATCAGCTGCAGCAACTAGAGTGCTCCATCTGGGCTGTATAAGCAGAGATGGAGGGAGCAGAGCCTGCACAACCTACAACAAGGGCTTCCACCTATAATTTCCTTAGTCAGATATTTGTGGTCCACAATGTCATGGAAATACACATTTTATCCATTTACCCATGTTAAATTAGCATTATAGGTTAATCCTGAATTAAAATAGGGAAGAAAACTTTCTTATGGAAGACTGTGACAGATAGGGCAATTTTTACCTTTGGTCAAGATGAGGAGGTTTTTATTAGGTTGAAGGCTAAATACGATTTATATGAAATAAAACCTTATTTTGCTCAGCGGTGGCGGTGCCATCCTGGAAGCACCAGCGTTGCCACCCCTGGCAAACACAACTGGCCAAAAGATTTGGGAACCTCTGCCTCACGGGGTTGTAGTAAGGACAACATCAAGATGTGAATCACCTTGGATACTCAGAAAGCACTATTAAATTTTTAGTATATACAGGCGATACGCACTACCTTGGGGCAAGAAAGCAAAACAAGATACTGACTTACAGGATGCAATTTAAATTTTATTCATACATATCTTTATTCACAGTTTCATTGCTGGGAAAAATGGTGGCAAGATATAAAGGAGGCCATTTCGTTTCCTAAGGTAATTTCTATTTTAAATGTTGCATTGAAACAGACAAGGCACCGAATTGCTCCAAAACTGTAGGTGTTGGTATTATATTTGTACAGTATACATAAATAGAATCTGATGGTTTAAATACTATGGGTAGATATGGACGTTTTGCTTACCAAATGTTTACAAAACAGCTCAATGAAGTCTTACTGACAAAGATCAGTGGTTACCAAAACCATTCTGCTACACAATGCTACAAAGTCCATTACAATTCAGGTAAAAACGAACTATACATTTGTTTTAGCACTTCAAAATATAAAAACACCAGTGTAAAAACAATATACTAACTCATAACTGAGCATTCATACGACAGTGATAAAGTTCTGTTTTTCTAGCTGTACTTTCTTATAAATATATGCAACAATATAAATAAAACCAAGCAGCCTACAGAACCACAAATCCCTTTGTGAGCAAGGCACTGATTCAATTGCTGTGACGTGTACCAGCATTAAATTAGGTCACTGAATTCCCAGATTATTGCCTTTAGTGTCCTGAGTCAGCTGTTCCAGTAAGTTTAAAACAACTTCTGCTCTTTCCAGCAGAGTCAGGTTTTTGTTTGCTGCTGATCGCAAGAGAAGTGAATAAACATACTTAATAACTTTCAGAATTTCTTCTTCACTGTTTCCTCTGGAGAAAAAAGGGAAGACGATGAGAAAATAGATTAATTCAGTATCCAAAATACAAATTAAGAACTCTGAAACAGCTTGTATCCAACAGAATTATCACATGAACAGAAAGCTAACTTGCTTCCAATACCCCTTTCTGCTGCAGCCCCATGGCACATATTATACCATTCCAGTCTCCCAAACCTTAGAGTAGCTTTTGAAGGGGGTGCAGCGTTGAAGAGGTGACAGCATGCGAGCTAGAGTTACATAATTACAGTGGGTGTGCGTCAATGTAAGCCTCCACCCATAGGGGGAGTTTGTTTAAAGGCTTGTGGGTTGCTCTCTCCTAACTTTGTTTAGACTTCTCTTTGGGTTCTTTTCCTTTCTTCTTATTTTCTGCCTGTGTGTACTAATGGTTGCAGTTCTCCATGTTCAAGTAAAGTTCTTAATTAAAGTTAGTTTTGCTGGAGGCTGGAGTGAGAAAGTGGTAGTCCCAATTTGCATCTATCCCCACCCATACCCCCAGCTGCTTTTTTGTGAAAAGACACTTTTGGGTTTTAGCTCCTCTATTAATGATGGGCTTAATATTGTGTAGTTTGGCCATATGTTCAGAGCAACTTCTTTTGCAGTTACCGGTACTTGCTTTATTATGACTCGTATGAACTTGCCTCTGTATACTGACATTAATACCTTTGTAGTAGCATCATTATCTTTCATGTTTTGTCACAATACTAATTTGTCAAAGGACTCGTGTAGAATAATCTGATAAAAGTGCCTGTCTTTGTTGATAGAAAAAGATATATATACACACTCATACACAAAAGAAGATGTTGCCAGTTGATTTTGTTGCAAATACTTTGTTCCAAAAAAGCAAGAAGCAGTTAAATTCCTAACATTTGGCAAGCTGAATTGACAGCTTCATTTATTATACAGGCCAGTTGGTCAATTAAAAAGTTCCAATGAACACAATCAGAATATCCAAAACTAAGCACTTTTAATTAGTGTTTTAAAACAGTTTCCATAGCCAAATTCTACACAGCAAATTTTATCCAATCGTAGTTCAGCTACAGGTACTGTGGTTTATGCATTGCAGTTCCACTAATGGGAGTATTTTACATTTCCTTTAATACATAATACTGTATTGCAGAATAGGCTCTTGATAATACAGTATATCCCATTTTATTCTGAAAGGATACAGCAAAACAACATCTCTACAATCACGGCTTCTTTTTGCAATGTACCTCTGATCTTTCTGTATAGAATGGCCAATGCAAATGTGGCCCTTAAGAGCCTAACAGTGCAATCCTAGGCATTTCTATTCAGAGGTCCCATTGTGTTCAGTGTTTACTCCTAGGAAAATGTATATAGGATTGCAGCATTAAAAGCCCAGAAAATACTTCAGTCAGTGAGCTAGAGGACCATGATCTCTCCAAGTAAATTGAGTTTTTCTTGTACATGGGGAATGCAATTCAGTACTGCAAGGTGACTGGAAGAGGACAGAGTGCCATCTACCTTATTGTGTTTTTTTTCCCCCTCTGGTTTTCTTCAAGCCTCTTTTCTGCTAGACTCATGCCTCTTTATAATAGTCTCCAAGATACACTGCGATCATCAAGTTATGGCTTTACTGTACCAGTGAGCCCTGACAGATAGCACTATAGTACCACGTCCCATACAATGTTTTTAAAAGAAGTCTTATTTGTGCTTTCAACTGCAAGTCATCAAGCATTGAGCATTATATGGGCAGACTGACCCCCTACAGAAAATATTGGCTCCAAAAGTCTTTGGCAATTTTTGGAGCAAAATCTCCAAGCACCTGTGAAGTAAAGCCTTTGAGACCATATTATATGGCAATATTCAAACTGGCACAAAGCCACAACAGAAGACTGCCCACCGAGATCCAATGCTAGCCCTATGCAGCAGCAGTCTTGACTTGACTACAATGGTGCCTGCTCTTACTGGCACATAATATGCAAATACGTAGGCAGTCCCCCTTCTGCCCTATGAAGAGCTTGAATGTCATGTAGGACTCAGTCATGTGGGTTAAAGGAAGCCAAGCCATCCCAAAAATATGGTCTTGCTGCAGCTCTAGCCACTATGAAGTGGCTGTAACAATGTTTTGGTTTTATTTTGTAGAAAATAAAGAATTAAGACAAGAATATAATTCAGTTGGTCTTTACATGTACAGTCTTTACAAAAAAGCTAGAGTCATTAGGAGTTAAAAAGACTATCAGCTTCTCCAAGCCTGTACATATACAACTAGACTAGGACTGGAGCAATTACTGGTGCTAAAGATTATGCAACAAATGAACTGGCACTGAAACAGGAATTACATTTTGGTGTTCTGTATTTCTATTGCCACCTTGTGGAGACTTAAAGAATGCAACAACTACAGAAAAACTGGAAGAACTATGAACTCTGCTGTGACTTTGCCCTGCCACGTACTGATCTCCTTTTTGTCTATGAAATGTTTATCAGTTTGAGAGCTGCAGCGTTTAGACTATTTTTTCCAAACACACCTCGAACAGATGATATCACAACCTGGAAAGATCTAAAGGAGACTGGCTATTCCACAAGGGCTAATTTCACAGGCGAGTGACGCATGAGTTACTTTCACCTTTTTTCCACCCTAACAATGTCCTTCCATAAGCAAATCAGAACTAGATGTTCTTTTTGTCTCCTGCGTTTGGATGTATATAATTAAGCTAATGGCATCTTGGTTACTAAAACAAGCAGACCAACACCAACAAAAAACACATACATCATAGTCAATATTTTCTCTTTTACATTGGGACTTTCCTCATGATAATCTGAATATTCCTTCCATCCTCAAACCCCCAATACCTGATGTTTTCCCCCCTCATCCCGTCATTGTACTTAATAGCAAGTACCAGTAATCCAATGTTCATGCTAGCACAAAAAAGGTCTTGGAATGACCAAACAAAATTCTGGGCTGGATCCAAGAGGCCTTCCAATCACAAAAGGAATCTTCTCACACAGCATAGTGTGTGAGTAAAGTGAAATTAAATCATTTCACAATGATGTCCTGCTTGTGCAACAGGTTGTGTGGCCTCTTGCGCAAGCAGAAGCACAAGTCCTACTATACAACCTACCTACTATAGGATTCTTAAGCATTTGCAGAACAGCACTAGTGGTTATTTTCCTGCTCATGGATCTTTGGATCCAAGGCTCTATCTGTGAGCTGAGAAACCTACTAATACACAAGCTCTATTAGGATATTCCTACCACATGAAAACTCCTGCCAACCTAGCAGTTCCAAAGCATATTAATGCGAGTAGATAAATAGGTACCGCTTGCGGGAAGGTGTTCCAGCCACATGCTACGCGCTGCGGCAAGGAGAGTCATGACGGCCACATGACCACGGAGGCGTCTTCGGACAACGCTGGCTCTTTGGCTTTGAAATGGGGATGAGCACCACACCCTAGAGTCGGACGCAACTGGACTTAGTTGTCACAGGTCACCTTTACCTTACCACATGAAAAAGTCACAACTTCTTCAGTCACAACTTCTAGAACTTACCCAACTTTCTTTTTTGTTGCTGTAAGCAGCTTGATGGACTGAAGGAGAAGAAAGGACAACCGAGACTCAAATATGCCAAGGAGCTTTGATACTTCCTCCTTATTGAGGCTAGTAGAGACATCTTCAGCAGGCACTTTCCTAGCACTGCTTTTGTCATTCTCGCATCTCTAAATCAAAAGAAAATGTGTACAAATTGTTATCAAGTCTACACAATATAAACATGAGTTAGGAGCTACACATGACCGTCTGTAATTCCACATCAGTTTCAGAACAGGTACGTAATTAGATGAACAGTCTAAATAGCAGCTAGAGGGGGGGGGTGATGAAAGATATAAACATCAATGCTCACATAACATGCCTGGACCACGGATCAGAACTAGAGAACGAGAGGTTGTTTACCTGCTCACATTCAGCAACCAGTTCTTTTCTGATGAGCTGAAACACTGACTGGGTCTGCATCATTATATCCAAGGCCCCAGACAAAGTCTTTAATTTTCCAGTGCTACTACTTTGACCTAGAAATAATATCAGAAAGACAGGTACAATCAAAACCCTTCTCACTTAAAACTGATGAGACAGAGAATTGTGTGAGACTATAAGAAGAAATTACAGATCCTTCATTTTAAATATGATACAAGTTTTCTGCAAATCAATTACAGATCTATTGTACCCCAAGGAACCATCAAGTATTGTTTTTGGGAAAAGTCTGGATCATATTGACCTCCAACATAGCAACCATTCAACTTACTTGCCATCTGAAATTCTGCAAACGCTACTCTTTCCAACTGTATGCGAAGAAGCTCACATGGTGCATCCTTCAGGAGCTGGAAAAACTTCACGGCTTTAGTGTAATGAAGATCAACTAGTATTCTGTGCTGCTTCCGCTGATGCTCATCGCCTACCTTCAACCAAAAATATATTGTAGTGTAAAGTTCATTCAGGAGAATAAAAAGAAACAGCCTGACATAAAGGCATAACCCCATGTTGTTCTATGCTTACCACAGAACTGCTTAACTATTTATGGAAAATACAAATTCAGAAAAGAAGCATATGGTACCGATTTCTCTTTATGACTGTTTACATGACTAATGTTTTAACAGATTGCTATTAAATATGTATAGACTCCTACTGGAGGTAGCAACAGTTTCCTGCAAGAACGCCACATAACCAGATCTGTCCTACTCCAAATTCACAGTTCAAGTGAACGCTACTTCCCTATGGTCTTTTTGGATCACATCATGCAACACAGATGGTGTTAAATCCTCAGGCATGGTCTGAAGACACACGATACAGCAATCTCACTGAAGCAGATCCATCAGTGTCTAGATGGATGATCTCCCGGGAACCCTACAGATGCTATCTTAAGTTCCATGATGGAAGAATAGCATAATATAACAGTTTTTACCTGAACTGAAACACCTATTTGTTGTTCAGGAGTCATACAATTCTGGAATGTTAAATTTTCCCATGACCCAAAACCACAGAATGCCCTTAAAGGAAATGCAATCCCCCCATCTCCAACTCATCCATGGTTACTACGATTGTCGCAGGGATTGTAGTTTGCAAATGACATAGCTGCCTGCTTAACAGTGTAGCACAGTGATGTGTGTGTGTGTGTGTGTGTGTGTGTGTGTGTGTGTGTGTGTGTGTGTGGAGAGAGAGAGCGCACATTTGCTTTAGTATCTCTATGACTGATTGTCTGCAATACTACCTGTGGGAAGTATGTGGGAAGGTTCACCCAGCGTTGGCGTTAAGACAATGCACTAAAATGCAGCAAGACATCTTTCTCTGCACTACCCTGCAATTTCAGGAACAAACACTTGATTTTTTTTTTAACTCATTGCAGGCTGTGACTTGCCCTACTGTGCCGAACCAGCTCTGAAGAACCCAAAATTGTTACAAAAAGCAATACATTGCAAAAGCAGGGTGGCTACCCTCCTGCAGCAAGGTTGCCCCACCAGCAATGTGATGGGATTCTGTACTGCTAGTGATGAATCAGGGCTAGCACAATTGTATCACCACAAATAAAATACGTTTCCCAGTAGCTGGAAAGGCCACGAGTGTAATCCAGAAAGCTACAACTCAGATAATACACATTTTGAAAGGTCATGAGACAGAAAAGCTCATTAAAGCAGTATCTCCTTGGGCAAATACCTGGTTTCTCAAACAGCTATGATACATGGAAGCCAGTCTGTGGTGAATGGTAGCTGCCCGGTACTGGCAAAGTGGTTGTCGTGCAGATACTGTTTCAACATCACAATACTTCAAGGATTTCATCATTGACTCACTCACTTCTTTTTCAATCTAAAACACAACAGAGAAAAGGCTTTCAAAATGTATTATGTCAAAGATAGTTTCTTTTAGAAATAATACATTTACTTCTGTTCTACAAGGTATTGAAACAGAGAAAAGGATAACTACAGCAACCAAGCGACTCTAGAAGTCGCTTAAGTTTAAAACAAACTTTTTTCTCCTAACGTTTTGCCCCTAACTGAGGGGCATTATCAAAAAGGTATGGCATTCTGCTATCTGCTCTAGTTCTTCTTAGCACACACATTGCTACAGTTGAGAGATTAATGGCTTGCCTTTACCAGGTTCTTTAAAGTCATACCTCCATTTTACTTCCCTATATGTTGTCAATATTTTCATCTTCTAAACCAGTCCCACAGTTATCAAGGCTCTGGGTTTTTTCATAGCTAAGAACTGTCCCCTGGTCAGTTCTGCAAGTTTCAAAACCTCGCATCTTGGTTCGTTTAAGGACTGGAAGCCACGCATTACTGACAGAAATAATGTCACTAGAAATGTGTCTCTAGAAGTGTCTGCCCTTCCTCTCATCACATCTGTAAAACGTACATATGCATTATGCCATGCTTCACTTCTGGTCCTCCCTAAGGCAATGTCCTGGGGGGGGGGGAAGGATTTTTATGGCTCCTAAGATCCAATGAGCCATTAAGGAATAAAGTTGCCTCTCTCCACTTGTGGCTACACTAGGACTGAGGGGGAAAAGAGCTGGCAATGGACACTTGCAGAAAGGATAAGGCTAGGAATTGTGGTAGGATAAGCATGCTGCTCTTAGAAGGATTAGAAACTAGAGATCTTTGTTAGTTCACATTACTTGCTCAGGGGAAGCAAATAAAGGCTGCATAGCCCATTAAGAGCTACACTACACTACCCCAGCAGCAATCATCAACACAGTCATTAAACAGTTTCCTTTCCAGCAATAATTCAAATGTTGCGTAAAACATTATTCTGGAAGCCTTTTCCCACTATTCAACGTAAGTGCTACGAAAGTGGCCAACTCTCAACACACGTTACAAGAAATCCAAATATATGTTACCTGTTCCTGTGCCCTTCTAGATAATGGTGCATAATCTTGCAGCAGAGTTGCCATAGTAAAATAGGTAGTGGATAGTTCCCAGTTGACAGAATCCCAAACAGCTGGATGGACCTCCCTTTTGCCCAGTGATCTTAAGGCCTTCAGATAGTAGTCAATAGCCTACAGAATTCAATCATTGTATAGCAAGAGGCATTACTGATGGGTTTATATCAATAATATCCACTGTGCAACTCACAGGGGGACTAAATACAATTTGTTGGTTTTCAATATTGCATGCTAACTAACAAACAGCATGCTATTACCGATATGAAAATCACAGTAGCCCTTTAGCCTCCCTGTGGCAGCATGCATATTCATGAACAGACGTTTGCTCTGCTAACCTATGAAGTGTGTTTAAATTAGCCAATGAGCTCAATCAAAAGAACTGTAACATCCAAAATAATGGTTTCTTTTTATAATATGTTTATAATTAATTAAAATTAAATTAATTAAATTTAATTAATTTAAATTAAATTAAATGGCAATGTGCAAGAAGTACATGTCCACTAACCATGGCCTCGTGCCCACAATAGTCCTGCAAAACTTGGATATACCAAGTAGTCAACACTACAATAAAGCTGCAACCCTATGCTTATCATCAATACTAAGGTGGCAATTTCAAGCAAACAAGCACGTACTACTAAACGTAAAGGATGGTGTTTCTACTGACTCAATCGCCCAAGTAGATCACTCACATGAACATTACCAGTGTAACAATGTCACATCATCAGTGTAACATCAAATAAGGATCTTCACAGATGTTCCAGCAACCCAGTGGGAATGCAAAAAAAAATCTGCTAACAGAAGCTCCCACTGGGACCTCCACAAGGAACCTTACCTGATGTGACATTGTTTACAATATTTACATGAGTGGTAGTGCAAATGAACTAGCCAACACACCATCTGAATTGGATCTTACTTCTAAGGAAGGATGTTTAGTATGGGGATGCAAGTAGCCCATCCAAATTCTATAAAATATACATTTTGAAGTTACTATTTTTCAGGGATGGGGACTCGAGTCAAATGACTCGACTCGCAAGTGTGACTTAGCCACTTTTTCCCTGACTCGTACTCGTACTCATACTCGTGACCCACTGACTCGTACTCGACTCGCACTCGTGGGGGTAACGACTTGCCATTTCCAAGTCATAGGGGAAGCCAAGTAGGTGCTTTAAAAACCTCAGAGGTCACACACACACACACACACACACACACACACACACACACACCATTTTCAGGGGAAAAAGCCATTTTCCCCAAAGTGACTCGACTTGTGACTCGTGTTTTCTGGCCTTACTCGTACTCGACTCGCACTCGTGCAAAAATGACTCGCACGTGACTCGTACTTGCCCAAATTTTTTGGCACTGACTCGCACTCGTGCAAAAATGACTCGTACTTGCACTCGCACTCGCGACCTAGTTACTTAGATACATCCCTGCTATTTTTAACACCTCACTAGTAACAACATTGCCAACATTTTAAAAAATTACAGAAAACCAAAATTCAATATAAAATCCCTCCATAAAGCTAAGTTTTAGAAGTGCAATGTACCCCTCCATCCAAACAACTGTATACCACCTCCCAATGGTTAGGTAGATACTTTGGTGAAAATTCTGGCACAGTCTATTTAGGAACTGCTATCAGTATTAAAAGTTAGAAGGAAGAAGAGGCAGCAAGGAGGATTACCTTATTATAATAAAGGGCCTCTTCAGGGGAAAACTCTCTTTTAAAGTCTCCCCCAGAAGCACAATGAGCATGAGCACAAATTCGCATCAGCCTCCCCATGTTACACAAGAGAAGAGCAGCATTGGCAGCATCATCAATGGATTCAAAGTTTTGAATCCCTTTTTCAAAACAAGAGAAACTTTTCTTCCACAGTTGCTGTTCTGCTGCAGACACCATTTTGTTTTCTAGACGGAGCAAAAGAAAAAGAAGCCTTTGCCCAATCAAACAGCTTAATAAATATATTGAGCAACTATTTTAATACCATTCTAGAATTTAAGTACCATATAGACCTGTGTATAAGTCGATCTCATGGATACGTCGAGGGCAAGTTCTAAACTTAAGTTATAGGTTTTAAGTAAAAATAATCATGATATTTGCTATGACCCGTGGGTAAATCATGGATAAAACTTAGGGGTGTATGAAATTTGAAAATGACTCACCAGTAATTGTTCTGAGGCAGCAACAGGAAGGTGAAGAAGCTTATTGGGAGTTGTAGGCTTCGTGAGTACAGTACTTCCATAGCAGCAGCCCTCAAAGATTACAACTCCCATAAGCTCCTTCACCTTTCTTTCTGTTTGGAGAATAGCTTCGTTTCTGTGCTGCTTCAGAACAAGGTGAAATTGCTCTTTTCTACGTAAAACTCACGAGCAGAACAAATTTAAACCATACTTTTCTTGCAAAAAGTACTTTTGCTGCGATCTACATAAAATGCTTTCCTGTGATGGCTGCCAGCAAGAACACTGTTGTGCTATTTATGCTGCCTAGAAAAAGTGTTCTGCAGCAAGGGAATGAATATAATTTTTTGGATCTGTAAGAACAAACATCTCTAGAAAGGGGAAAACGTTTCTATCACCTACCACAGTGTTTAATACTACCATGAACATTTTCTCTCTTAAAGCATAAAAGTTTATTACATTCAACTTTGTTTTCTGGACAGAATGTAGGTAAACAGATTTCCATGATCATCATTTAAATTATAGCCTGACAATGTTCTATAATACATGTCATGGATCTCTGGATAAAAGTTCTGTTCAACTGTTAATAGAATCTATCAAACATGCCATAAATTCTACCAATCACACTTATAATGCATGCATGAAAGACATGAACAAAATCCAGGTCTAAAGTTTGTAAGTCACCACCACTTTGGTAAAAATGGTTTCCAATCATTTTCATATCAAATACTTATTCACTAGTGCCATAAAGAATGTGGCCTGTCTCTTAAACACTGTTTCAAGAGAAGATTCCCCTGCTGGCTATTAGCGGTTACATCAGTTTTGCTACGATTTGAAGCTACTGAAAAAAGGAATAGTGGGGGGGGGGGGAAGAGAGAGAGAAAGAGAGAACAACTCAAAATACCACAGCCTGTCCTCATCTCTCTGCTACGTTTAGTAATTCTACATCAGCCCCATGTGTTGGAGGTGATTGTTTATCCTTTGCAATACAGTTTTCCGAAAATGAATATTCAGTTTGTCCGCACTATACAAACATACATGAGATTAGCCTTGTGGTGTTCTCCAATCCTATGATTATTTTTCTAATCTTTAAAAGTCCTATATTTAATAAAAATTAATGACAGGATGGGGGGAGGAATACTTACCCACTCTTTCACTTTGTAAAGCAGCAGCTTGGTTCATGTAAAATACTCCGATTTCATTTCGAATGTTACCCATCCTCTTCATTACTTGGGTATACTGCTCTGAATTCTGGTTTTTTAAGTTACTAAAGAGCAGGATTTCATTAGCTGCCTCATAGCATTTGCAGCTAATTGAAAGCTGGCATTCCAAATCTGTAGACAAGTCAGTAGCCCAAGAAAATACTAGAAAATAAAATTAACACCTCACTTTAAATGTGAAGTCTTGCCATACTGCTATCTCATCAACCATAAAAAAGCACATAGAAACAGTTTGACAAAGACTGAGGACCCAATCCTATCCAACTTTCCAGTGCTGATGCAGCCTTGCCGATGGGACGTGCGCTGCATCCTGCAGTTGGGGGGGGGCAGTCACGGAGGCCTCCTCAAGTTAAGAGATAGTTTGTTCCCTTACCATGGGGTTGCATTGTGGCTGCATCAGCACTGGAAAGTTGGATAGGATTGGGCCCAGAGAGATTTCCACAATTCATCATTGGCAGTAAGTCATCGTAATTTCTGTAGCATTTTTCACTATAAAAAGACCGCTTTTTTAAAAGCTATACAACAAAACAAGACCAATTGTATAAATACTTTATAGTTTTAATTTTATGAAACAAAAATTATGCTCCTAAGCACAACTCTGTGTCTTATATTCCTAAGTAGTAGTACATTTTCAATACTCAGCTTTAATGAGTACACAAAGCACTCCCAGAAGCAATAATTTTTTTCTGTTTTCTATTTAGTCAGATTTTGGCAAACTGTAAAAGAGTAATAATGGCTAGATGAAAGGCCTTTCCAGATGATTCGTTTACAACATTAAATAAAATGTGCAACTATTGCTCATTTGTTTCCTTGGATTTAGATGTCTTCCCTCAAGAACTACCCTAGGAACTATAGCACATTTTTTCAGGACATTGTTGCTGAAAAAAATGCGATGTTCTCTGTGGCCACTTTTTTGGAATGCTGTCCCAAATACTGTTGCACAGGAACCCCCTTGGAAAGCATAACTACACAGCGACACAGTTATTCCTGCCTCCCACATCAGACTGTGACCTTACTCAACCTGCAAAAACAGTTTCTGGAATAATCTTGAGTTGTCTTCAAGCTCTTCATCCTCCATTTTATTAAAAAAAAAGTATCGCCCCACCAACCATAATCCATGCTTTCTGCCACGGGGACTCAAAGCCTTAAGGTGGGGACACACCGGCCGCGTTGTGTCCGCACACAGCTTGAAAATCTCGGTGCGTCTTCTCTTTTGTCAGATCACACCACAATGCAGTTTGTAGTGTGAGCAAAGTTGGAAAAATTGAACTTTGGCCAATAAGAGGCCGTGTTTGGTGCTGTGGGGCTGGGACGTGGAACAATGCGTTGGCCAATCAGAATAGAGTCTGAAAAGACTATTCTGATTGACTAACAGAGAGCTTGGTAACAGAGCAGGGGGCGGGGCAGGACATCTTGCACTTCTCCAGTGTCAGGGTGCGTTGTGGTGCGGTGCAACTCGTCGGCTACTCCTGCACCGCTCTGGAGCACAACACACCCCAACACAGGCGGCAGTCACAGGCCTTACTACTACTACTACTACTACTACTACTACTACTACTACTACTACTACTACTACTACTACTACTACTACTACTACTACTACTACTACTACTACTACTACTACTACTACAAAATTGGAAATCATCAATATAAATCACATAATTAAAAATCCAGATATTCAGCAACTTTGTCATAAGGATTACGCTGAAATTGCTGCCTGGGAGGACAGGCTTCTCCGTGTATTGCCCTGAGCATATTAAATACAGTACTAACTTTCATGCAAGGGGCAGGCCCACAATACACCTCATATACTCAAGTGTATGTCATCTAGCATGTGAAGACAGGTCGAGTTGGAAAGGAGGGGTGAGAACATCAGCGTGATTAGTTCCCTCGCAGACAGCTAGTTTCTGTTTATATTCTATTTATGGAATGGATATCATGTCTGATTGAACTTGTAGAACTACAACATATAACGGAACTAAGTGTCTGGAGAAACTTTAAGTCACCATTACCTTGGCAACTGGATTCTCTATGAAGGCTATGCAGTATTTCTTGATCTTCTTTTGTTTGATAGTTATACTCTTCAAGATACGCAGCTCGGTTGTTTGCATTCTGGGCCAGCATTAATTGGATATCACCGCAAAGAGTTATGCTCTGACAAAGAAACAGGAGCGCTTCAGAAAGCATGTTCGTGCAGAGGCAGCAATATGTATCTAGTTGGAGAAACAAAATTAAGAAAGGAAACCACTGAACATTGGGTGTCAGAATGTCTTTTTGCTGGGCAGCTACACAAAGAAAAACCGTGGTCACGTAGGGTCTTCTCAATCTTTTGGAATGATCAAGTAACATGTTCTTTGTTCTTAGAGTCCTAGCATGGCTTCAAACTTGCTGACTTAGACCAGAAGTGCTAAGGAGAGCTGTTGCCTCCAACAATTTCCTAATGACAACTGTATGCTGGCTAAAGCAACGTTCAGCACCTTTGTTCCAGAGTTAAACCATGTTTTCCTCTCTCTTCTCAGCATTTTACTGAAAACAAAACGTGGTGGTGAAATCATGGAGCATATTCCTGGCAGACTCTTTAAGGGCAATTGAACTCCCAAAACATTCACAATGTGAACAGAATGCATTGGTAGTATGTTTTAATGACAGAATTCAAAGACCCCATGAAGCTGCAGTGTAAGGTGTACTTTACATGGATACAGTTCCAACATTTAAGCAAGTTTTATCATGCTCATTTACTAATAGGGTTTTACAAGAAGTACATTTAGGTTCAAAGGGACTGTGATCGGACTCTCTTCAGCATTCCTGAACATTCATCTTCAAATATGAAGATCTGCTATTTTATTTGCACCAAACTTGGGTGTCTTTTTTTTTAATGAGAAAAGCAGTTCACACATTCCTAATAATCAGTGAGGTAAAACTCAAAGCTCTTCAGGCACCAACCAACTTAAATCAGTATCTGAAAAAAAAAAAAACTATAATGCAGTTTGGCTGCAAAGAATTACACCAATGGGACACAAAATCTAATTCAACATCCCCTCAGGGAAGAAAACCTCCCTGGTACATGCAGATGTAAAAAAAAAAAACAACTCTCCTGAACATGCTGCTTTAAGACATGATGGGTATTCCAAATAGATATGACAACACAGTGCATGCACTGTATGCCTTGAACCTACTAGAAAAATATTCCAACAACTTACCATGGCATTGTAAAGCTAGTTTTATGTACCGTAATGCTCTCCCATATTTTTGAAGACTCACAGCAGCATCAGAAAGAATATAATACGCCTTTGAGGATTTCAAAATCAGCTGAAGTTTCATTTTGTACTGCCAAGACCCAGGAATCATTCCTGACTGACTAGAATGTTTAACTTCCTGGAATGAACCCACTGTAATTCAAAAATAAAGCAATTATTTTTTAGTCATCTTGAAAGTAAAACATTTCTGGCTCACATTCTGGTAATTATGGAATGTATTGGTGTTCATTCTCTCTCTCTCTCTCTCTCTCTCTCTCTCTCTCTCTCTCTCTCTCTCTCTCTCACACACACACACACACACACACACACACACACACACACACACACCACCCCTTCTGGATGGTTTGGACAGATGCAATTATGAAAAACAATGTCCACTTTGAAAACCAACGTAATGGAAGAATACAAAATGATCGGTTCGGTCTTGTTTCTCAAGCAGTGTGAGAGTTAAGCTGCGAGCCAGTTTTTTAGTTATTCATTTAACTCTTTCAACATGTAAAGTAGTTGATTTACCACTAAATTTTAAAAACAACCATGTAGTATTAGTAGCCTGAACTGAAAACGTTCATCTACAGCAGATTAACTTACTTTTGTCTAAAAACAAGGCCATCTGTTTCTCAAGACACTCGGGACCAACAGTTGTGGATTCATCTTCGTATTTTAATGGAATAGGGGTGTTGGGATCGGCTGCAGGAAGATCACCTTCCTTCTTAATGCTACTGTCAACAGACTTTAAGCCCTGTTTTAAACAAAAAGACTTTTCAATCATTTGCACTTTGAAAGGAAGTTCTTATAGAGTGCTTTAATAAAATAAAGTTTAATAAAATGAGTCTACAACAGTACTAAGAAAATCTATGAAAAAGCCTACCTCAAGAACATAGCTGAGTACAAGTCTGCATCGTTCTTCAGTGTCATGACAAACAGGAAATGCACAACTAGGCTTAAGATAAAAGAAGAAAGCCACACTGAATTAGTAGATCTCAACAGAAACTATTCTTGCGGAAACCTGTTAATAAAGCCATTCTTGCATTTAAAAAAAGAAAATTAGCTTAAGGAGTTAAGGACTCGAGCTTTCACCAAATTCTAATACTGAAACTAAGATAACAATGACTGATGAAACATATTTAAATATGTATCACATTGCAGCCACAAATATTTTTTATGACCTCCTGCACTTAGTAATGTGTGACACTGGCTAATTTCCTAAACAAAAGCTGATCTAGAGTCCCAAACCTGAAAAACAAGGAGCACAGAAAGGCTACCGCATACTGCAACCAACTGTTTGGGGAAATAGCCATGAAGTGACTGCGATGCAGTTCGTGTGACAAAAATGCTACAAAGCTGATAATTTCTGTCTTCTGGGAAGAAGGCCCACATCCACTCCAATATCTTTCTTGACAGAGAAAAATACTTAACTGGGCAAGCTTACAGATTTAGAAACAAATGAAACACCAGATCAGTCATTTACAGATAGCTGGAATAGTTTGGATAATAAATCTAGAACAGAAATTTAAGAAGGCTTCTACCACAAGATACGTATGAGAAATTAAATTGGATGCGAACCAGCAATAAAGCAATACAATTTGTCAAACACAAGTACCAAAAACAATGGATTCACTGAGTGCATTAGTCAGCAGGGTAACTCAAGATACCCTAATGGCAGAAAGTGAAGAAGAACTAAAGAGCCTCTTGATGAGGGTGAAAGAGTGCAAAAGTTGGCTTGAAACTCAACATTAATAAAACCAAGATCATGGCATCTGGTCCCATCAATTCCTGCCAAATAGAAGGGGCAGAAATGGAAGCAGTAACAGATTTTACTTTTTTGGGCTCCAAGATCACTGCAGACGGAGACAGCAGCCATGAAATTAAAAGACGCTTACTCCTTGGAAGGAAAGCTATGGCAAATTTAGATAGCATAATAAAAAGCAGAGATATCACCATGCCAACAAAAGTTCATATAAGGGCGATGGTGTTCCCAGTAGCAATGTATGGTTGCGAGAGTTGGACCATAAGGAAGGCTGAGCGCCGAAGAATAGATGCTTTCGAACTGTGGTGCTGGAGAAGACTCCTGAGAGTTCCTTGGACTGCTAGGAGATCAAATCAGTCAATCCTAAATAAAATCAACCCTGACTGTTCCCTGGAAGGACAGGTACCGAGGCTGAAACTCAAATATTTTGGCCACCTAATGTGAAGAGAGGACTCTCTGGAGAAGACTCTGATGCTGGGAAAGACTGAAGGCAAAAGGAGAAGGGGAAGGCCAAGGATGAGATGGTTAGACAGCATCACTGATGCAACGAACATGAAAATGAGCAAACTCAGGAAGATAGTGGAGGACAGGAAGGTCTGGCGGGATGTGGTTCATGGGATCACGAAGGGTCGGACACGACTTAACGACTGAACAACAACAACTCAAGATACGATCTAAGACTTCAGGACAAGGCAATGCAGATGGGGTAAGGTGTCAACTGAGCTAATCTAAGAAGTGCTTAGAAGGGTTTCCAAGAGAAAAAAAAAGTAAGATTAGCAATTGCTTGATACAGTATTTGCTACTAAAACAAATGTATAGCTTAAGCTTTTTCTGAACATATTTAAAGAAAAAATAGACATCTCATTTTATGGAGGAAGAGGGACACATACATGTACTCGGGTGAAGGCTTTTGTCCCCCTCCCCACCTTGTTGCTGCAGCTGCCAAATTCAAGGGTCACCCATGCCAATTTCCCTGGCAAAATGAAAATCATTGCTATAGGCCAACAGTCATATAATCATGTTACTATTCTGAAAGAATGCCATCCTCCAATTAAGTGAATACCAACAGTAATGGTCAACTTACACGTATCTGATGGGTAGATTTATATTTTTCAGGCACAGACAATTCTCCAACCGATTTGATTACAGCAACTGCTTTATTGTCGTCCGAAGGATCTGAGCTAGTGCTGTAACAACCATTCTCATCACTATCAGGCATTTCTTCCTCCTCCTCCTCACTGTAGCTTTCATCAGAGTTGCCATTTAAGGGGAACTCGCCACCCTCTTCTTTTTTAGGTTCATCAAGCTGGAACAGTTCTGAGAGCATGTAGTTTGCTGAAGCTATAATCTTATTAGATGGAGGGAGGAAAAGATAATTCAGAAGGTTTCCTGACACTGGCTTGTTCAGAACTATAATTAATACTTTTTTAAAAAATTTTTTTATAAAAATACAGCTTTTTTAAGTCAAGTTAAAAGCTGGCACGATTACAGTTGTAAAAAGTAGAATATTGATGAATGTTCTTCATACATTTTGCTTGGGCATGGAGAGCTTACATTTGTAAAATACATACTAATAACTTAACTGGTTTTAGGCTCTAACCTTCCTCTCCCATTGTTTCCCAATAGGCATGATTATGGTAGCAAAACAGCTGCACTGTATTAGAATACAATTGTTACCTGAGGATGTCGCCCCTTGTCCAATAATTTAACACAATTAAGGAGGAGTGTTCTGATAGTACCATAATATTTTCTGTTTTGGTTTTTCTTCAACATCATATTGCAAGCAACTCTAAGAGAAAATCAGATGAATAGAAAAACTGTAAAAGGATCTTTCACAGTTCTATTGAAACATTATTATTTTCCATTTCTTCATGCCTATATAAGTTAGAGGTGGATTTTTAAAAAATTAATGGAGGAAAACTCAAATCTGATTATAAAGAAGATATTTTCTAATATGCAACTGTTGGAAAATCCTGAATTACTGCTCGATCCTGCCTAAGATGCGGTAGCCAATCTAAATGGCCAGCCGCTGCATCCTAAGCAGGATGCAGCCTGTGCTACCGTGGCTGGGGCTCACCTTAGGGGAAAGGGACATTTGTCCCTTTCTCCCAGTGTAAGCCCCAGAGGCACCAATGGGCCTCCTCAGATGCGCGCCTGTTCTTTAGCTGGTGCACAACTGGGGAGGCCGTGTAAGGCAGGCCTGGCCCAGGAAGGAGGTTTGGATACCGGCGCAGCCCAATGATGAAATCCCTACCCCATCCCAGACCTGGTCGGCCAATGGCCCTCTCCACCACCCCAGACTGCCCTTCCCACCGGCCGGCCAGTGCAGGATTACCTGTGTCTGGGACGGCATCCGGCGGTGGTGTGAGCAGCGCCAGCCTTGGCGCTGGCACCGCTTACACAAGAGGTGCTGCAAAAGTGCTTTACAGCACTTTCGCGACACCCAAAGTCTGGCAGTGTGCTCCGCCGGCCTATCTCTATGCAGGATTGCGCGATTAGTTTCATGCCTCTCACACATACTGTTTTGAGGTATGCTCCAGCTGCATGCTACACGCTGCGGCAAGGAGAGTCATGCCAGCCACATGACCACAGAGGCGTCTTCGGACAACGCTGGCTCTTCGGCTTTGAAATGGGGATGAGCACCACACCCTAGAGTCGTACACGACTGGACTTAATTGTCAGGGGTCACCTTTACCTTTTTATCTTCAGTACAATATACGTGATATCAATTTGTACTTTCACAAAGACATTCCCAAGAAAAAGGCCTGAGTAATTTTGCTTTAGCTACTATAAAGTTTATGTCACACAATTAAAGCAGCATCCTACTTGAGTCAAGGAGGTCAGAACTATCGGTTGGATCTGGTACCCCTTTGAGGTCAGCTACCATCTCCATATATGCAAGGGGAAAAAAATCCCATCTGTATTCACATAGATTTTGCTAACAAAGGGGGAGAGAATGGCTCTGGCAGGTCTTAGAATGAAGTGCAAGATGCCACCATTACCCCCCCCCCCATTTTTCCCTCCTAAGAATACACCTTTATCCACAACATTCTTGTGCCACTATTAGGCTTCTTCTCAACATTACCATACTGCCTAAGCGAAGGCTGCTCACAGCATGAAAGCAGGGAAATAAGAAGACTCCTCGCACTGGCTCCCAAGGCAATGTTCCACTGTTCCTAAATTGGCCTAAGCCTCTGCAGTCCTGAGTCCTCATGTTTAACTATATCACCTAGACATGCTCCTGTGTTTAAATAGCACCCGTACTTATAGAGAAGAATTGCCACTGGCATTGTGAAAGGGTTCTGGTATTTATCTTCTGTTTCTTCACAGAGCGTGGTCAGGTCATACAGCTTTACTATATCACTTCCACTTGCTGAAAGAAAAAGAGTTTTCCGATCAGTCTGCTTGACAAAACTGTAAGTCACAAGAATAAAAAGCTTTTAAAAAAAGAAAAAAACCACTCTTGAATTTCTTATTTCACTTAGTATAACCAAAAGACACAGGAAGAGCAATACAAAACCAAGGACAGATTCAGTTCTCTGGGCCCAACTGATTTTTGCTTGCTTATCAAGCCCTCTCCTTCAGGCCTTGGACTATGAAAAAAAGTTAAGTCAGTTAGTCAGCTCCTTCTTGATAGGATAGCACTCCCATTTGAGTTTGCAACTTGGGAGTGCTCCTGGATCCAACCTTGACCTGGGCTGTCAGATGTCAGCTGTAGTTAAGAGAACCCTTAACTTCGGCTGGTTCACCAACTGTGTACTTTCCGGGATCAGACAGAGCTGGCTATGATTCTCCACATACTGGTAACATCTAGATGGGACTACTGTTAACACTCTACATGGAGCCATCTCTGAAGACCACCTGAAAACGTAACTACTACAGAATGCAACCACTAGGCTCTTACAGAAGCAAGGGAACATGACCACATCATGCCTTTTAATCCATCTTCACTGGACTCCTGTACATTTCCAAGAACAAGTCAAAGTGTTAAAGCCCTAAATGGTTTAGGACTCAGTTACTTGAAGAATCATCTCCTTCCACATGAATCTGCCCATTCTGCAAAGTCCTCACAAGTGGCCCTTTGCAAGTGCTCTTGCCTTTTGACAGTTGGTTGGTGGCAACCCACAGCAAGGCCTTTTCTGTTGTGGCACCTGGAGTCTGGAACCCAACCATAATTTATGACCAACTCCTTTATCTTCCAAAGGGGTCTGAAGCCTTTTATTCCACATTGCTTAAGATGGCACTGGTTGATACTGACTGGTTTTTATTATATTTCTTTAATTGAATGTTTATTGTTTTATCTTTTTTATATTATGTAAGATGCCTTGGTTGCACAAGGGTGGAAAGGCAGGGCGCGCGCTAGGGTGTTTCAAGTTAGAAAGCTGAAATTTTGCACGGTCCTTGCTTATGGCTCACTAACAGAAAGTACATTACAAGATACATTGTGTTTTATGTAGAAGGCGGTAAAACCACCAATGCAGCATTTAGTTTAGGGTGATAAACACAAATCAGTGAATTATCCTGTTGAGTCATATATCCTCAACACATTGAATCCCCTGGAATGCCAGCCCACTGTCTTACAGGTTGGTGCACCTGTAATGTTGTAACATCATTTGAAACCGCCAAAACATTGTAATGGCATAAGGCTTCAAATCAAAGTCATCATATGCAATGTCACCGAGGCTTCAGTTTTTATAGGATGCACAAAAGGGGAAACTATCTATTCCACGCATCCCAATCATCCTGTCAGACTACTCTCTCAAATTTAAAAGACTGCAATTCCTGCTCAGAGTATGATTCACAATGATGATCAGTAAGTCCCATGGAAATCCTTGAGAGACAGGCATCAATATAAAGGCAAGACTGTTTCTCTCATGGCCAATTTTATGTAGTGTGTTCAAGGGTTAGTAAACCAAGTAACTTGGTGATATTGGGTCTGGAGGGTAAGACTGCAAATGTACTGTACCAAGAAGGACTTAGCCACATAGCGAGGCAATTCTTTAAATGTTAGAGTTAGACTGTCAACAGGGTAGAAAGTAATTCGTTTTTTAATCTGTTCGAAGAACAGGTATTTCAATATGTGTGTACGCGTGTAGAGAGGAAGAACATGTCAGAAACCCTTGAGAGAGGGAAAGGAGCACGACCTCCCTTCTTGTACTGTTTGTTCACTCCATGATCCTTCACACTATTTATTTATTTAAAAAATTTATATCCCCCCTTTTCCTATGCCGAAAGGCAAATGCCCAAGGTGGCTTACAACAAAGATTAAAATCCACAATTTAAAATACATAAAATAAGTTTAAACAATACATAACCATACATAAAACAAATTTAAAAACAATAAAGTAGTCATTTTGCAAGTCACCCGAAAATCATGGAAAATCATGGAAATACTTACCCTTAAAAAGCCAATATGTATGCCCTTCTTTGGTACAGTTAGATTTCAGAAACGATAAAATATTTTGAGCAATGTCTTTTATTACTTTGGTAGAGAAATTAGAGTTTTCCAAATTGGGTATATCTTCTGTCTTAATCATTTCATATTTCTGAGAAAAAAAGGGGGGAGATCAGCATCCAGGATTGCTAAAATGAAAGAATTTGCTGCAAGCCAGTTGTAACCATGCATGCATCTGAGGATTTTTCCAAGCTGCTGTATTAAAGTGTTGCTATTAACATGAAAACAGTTCTTGCAGGCTAGCCAAAATGTATTTACATGTTATAAATGAAATATTTCTTTCTGCACAACTGTAACACAAGGGTGTCCCAAGTGGAGTGTCATGTAGGAGCTAAACCATGTTTTAACTGTTTTGAAATATTTCATAGCCAAACAACAAATAAAATGGGGGAGGACCATAGCTCAGTGGTAGAGCACAGGTTTTGCAAACAGGAGGTTCAATCCAGGTAGGGCTGGGAAAGGCGCCTGTCTCAAAACGTGGATAGTCAGACAGTACGGAGCTAGATGGAGCAACAGTTTGACTCAGTGTAAAGCAGCTTCCTATGTTCCCAGCATTATCAGAACAATAGAGCTCAAAGCTTACCTGAACAATCCCATTGACATGAAAACACATCACCAGTTCTGGAACATTGCAGATCAAGTTGTCCAACCAATAGTCAATGCCTGTTAGCACATTAATGGGCTTATTGTTATCCCTACAACAAAAATATTTTCAGCACTGTTTCAGTAAAATATATAGGACTCATTCAAACCTAAAGGAGAACTGTTATCCCCCACCCTTAAGGTCCCAGGTTTATATACTGTAGGAATACAGGAAATTAACAATCTGTATATGTCTTATCTGATTTCTTATCTATTTTAACCCCATTGTTTTCAAAACAACAGTGAAAAGGTAGAGAACTGTTATCCCCTTTCAGCAAGCAGGCAATTCTAATACAGCTTCAAGTCTATCTTTTTTTTAAAAAAATGGCCCTCACAAGCCAGGGGGAACAACTTAAACTTGATGAATCCTCTAGAAATCAAAGTAGCTTTCTGAGATCACAGAAACAATTTGGGTCAAAAGTCTGAAACTGAGAACCAGTCATGTGTAACTCACAACCAGTATCCCAACTCATGACTAAGATTAATCATGCTAGAAACAAGAGCACAAACTAAAAAGACAAACTAGACTTTTGTGAAATATGCTGCACTTATTTTAAAATACCTAGACATTCACCTGAGACGCAAGCTCACAGCAGGGTATCTTCCTCCTCCAAATATAGGCATATTTGATCCAACCAACATGTGAATATCTTCAAATGTCCACAAGATGTTCCGAACAAAGTCATTTTTAAGACCCTTTCAATTTGAAGAGAAAAAAGGTGCTTGTGAAAAGTCATCTCTTTAAAAACAAGAAAAAATGCAACAAAACCTGCAGATTTACTACAAGAAGGCGAGATGCAAAAAAAAAAAGCAAATAAAGTACAGAACGTGAAGACTACTGCTAGACAATCACAGAAAAGTAAAGATCAAGATCACAGATGCCACAAAGCAAGTGGTGGAAGTGACAATTTTGCTCTCAGTTGCACGGTAGATCAAATTGAGTAAGGGGATTATATGACTCAACTTAGATGGCACATAAAATCATACCTGACTGTTTTCCCCGTCATTGAACAAAGTAGCTAGGTTTTGTTCTTTAGGGGCTGAGGCCACATGCCCCACTACATATGAGGGTTCAAGAGGCACACTTCCCTGTGAAAAGCACAAGGATAAGAAGTGATTCTACTACTGATATTAGGTAGATGGTTGAAATAAGTATTCATTCTGCATAATGAACACCTGAACGGTGAAAATGTTGTTCACTGCACATATGCACCTTTGCAAAGCTTTTTTCGATACGTGCCCAAACGTTTTCCAACATTCAAGTCACTAAAACTTTTAACATGTCAAAAAGCAGATCTTTAAGCCTTCTGCACCTATCGAACTGGAAAAAGCATCCTTAACCAGAAAATGGTTTTCTATTAAATTCTGTAAAATTTATGATTTGACAACCCAGAGAATTTTATTTTGTTCTTTTTATTTATCCTTTAAAAGAAAAAGAAAAAGAAATAAGACACCACAGGCAGCAACAGCACACAGCTCTCTGCACCATCTTCAGAACTACAACCTCACAATTCCATATCTATGGAATGAAACATGGGATAAAGTACACTGCAGTTCCTCTCTGAGATTTCTTTATGGTATCTGAACATTAATCAACACTAATAAATACCTATTTACATGTAGGCATGACCAATTATTAGTTTGTTTTAATAAAGGATCTGAATCATCTAATGTCCCCTTGAGCAAGATATTTTCCATAATTACGGTAGCCTTCCCACAGTTGGATATTCTGTAGATGCATGGCTACAAATACACCTCTAATGATTCGGAGTGTTTGGCATCATCAAAGTAGGATATTGCATGAAAAGGGGCTACAGGAAGCATCGCTGTACTATATTCAAGTCACAACGAACAGATCAAGTTATTTTTCTTTTTTTATATGACAAAGTGCCCTTGATTTTAATGGTAGTTCATTCACAGAACTCCATAGTACAGGACATTTGACCCTATATAGACTGAGCAGCAGACAGGAACAACAATAGTGCTTTAGATTTAGACTACTCTTAATCTACTACATATTTACATAGTTCTGCCAGTGTGTGCTAGGTGATGCAAAGAACAAACATGCAATATAGTTCCTGCCCAGAGGGCTTATAACCTACTTGAGACAAGAGCAAAGGGGAAAAATAGAGACACATTAATGGTGTAGACAGAGCAGGGAAATGTCAAGTGGCAGAAGATGAGCAAATTGTTGAAACTGGATTTATCAAGGGACTTCAGAAAAATAACAACTGCTGGGAGTTTGGCTAAAACATCAAAAGCAAAGTCTCTTAAATGAAGAAAAGATCAAGTGTTTTAAATGCAAGAGGTAGCATCTGCAGCTTAAGCTTGGCAGCATACACATGTACAAGTCACTTTCACCACTCCATCCTTCCTAAGAAAAGCCCCCTGAAAAAATCAAGGTCAGGAGGCCCTCAAAAGCAGCATGGAGCGCAGCACAGAAGGAGGCTAAAAGGAATACATTCTGCGAACTGTTTCCACCCAACCCCTCAGCTTCCAGGTATTTCCCCTCCCTCTGCTGCCTCTCCCCGCAGCACATCCCATGCCACTGGCAAAGGTCCCTCAGTAGCAGCTTTTCGGGGGTCTCAGGGGCTTCAGCTGGGAGAGGCATGGAAGGTGCCTTGCACTCACATATGCTGCCAAATGAAAGCTGTAGATGCTACAAAACTAGAAATTTGAAGCTGATGAAAAGCATAAAGGGAAGGGGGAAACTAACAGCGCAATCCTATCCAACTTACACCACCAGTGTAACCATCGGGGGAGGGCAGGTCAGGAGACTTGAGAGGAGGGGAGATTAAATCCCCTTTGGAGGGTATTTGAATCCCCTTTCCGTTCTGGGGCCTCCCGTTCTCGCTGCAACGCTGGTTGCACTGGTGGTGTAAGTTGGATAGGATTGCGCTGTAAGTTAAGAGGCTTAAGGAAAGATGTTATGTAAAGATAAAGTAAGAGTTTATCAAAATACAGGAATACCCTTTTCCCCACGTGGAATAGCTATCCATGGACTTGCCTCAACGTGGATGGCTATCACAGGAATAAAGGCTGTGACACAGCACCCGCGGCACGAAGTGAGGCGAAGCCGGCCTTTGCCTCACGCCATGCCGCTTCCTGTCTATACAGATTGACTGGGGAGAGAAGCGTAAAGAGAAGCAAAAGATGTCCTGTCCTGTCCCGCCCCCTCCTCTCTGCTAGCAGGTACTGTGAAGCTGCCCAGCCTCTGCCTCCCCCGCAGCGGATTTCATTTAAGGCATTTTTTTTAATCCGCTGGGGTTTGGGGAACCTAACCTCTGCAGATACAAAGGGCTGACTGTACTTGCCGAATCCAGGGATTGATCAGTATAACCAATTCTATGTGAAAGCAACAAGACATCACTTTTACCTTACACCAAAACAGGTACTGTATTTCTGCCTCCTACATAGCACAAAGGGACATTTTTTTCCTGACACCTCATCTTCTTAGCTCTTGTCAGTTACCATAAATGGTGTCAATTTCTTTCTTTCATAAATGATGAGTCAATTTACTTCTTTTAATCAGTATCCCATTTTCCTCACAACAGCCCTGAAAGACAGGGCTAGGTTCCAGTATATGCAAGGTTGCTACTGATGCTGCTTGTGGGAGCTTGGCTCCAAAGACCAGTTAAAAATCGATTCAACGAAACAGGCTACAAGAGACAGAGCAAGGATTTGAACTCGGATCTCCCTGGTTTACGTCTAACACTTTAACCACTATCCCAGGCTTCAACTAGACCCAAGGCTCACCTTTAACCCAAAGCTGAGAGAAAGAAAAAAGACCTAAGATAATGAAAGCTGTTTAAGAATATTTGAATTAGATAGATTCGGTGAAAAGATTTAGTACTTTTCCCTTTCTAGCACATTATCACCATCTTTACAAGCATACCTCTGAAGCACCAAACACATCAGCCATATTAACCTGATTTGAAGCACTTGCTTCCTCGGAGAGTGAGGAAGGCATTTCAAAAGGGGCTGGCCAAGAAACTCTTTCCGCTTCAACAGCTTCATCTTGAGAAGTTTCTTCTTGATGCTGTTCTTCAGGAGTAGGAACTGGCTGAGCCGCTCCATCGCCATTGATACTGCCAAGGCAAAACACTGTAGTAACTAAAGTGTTAGTTCCTTTCCTAAATGCCACAATTTAACATCTCAGATATGTGTTATATTTTAAATACCCAGGGGGAGGGGGGGTATCTGCCGATTTAGCATCTGCCGATTCACTTATCTGTGGATGCCAAATTCTTCCCCTCCCCCACGCCCATTACCTTATTTACGTAAATCTCTGCGGCATCAAGCAAGCGCGGGTCTTGTTTAAACCAAATGCTATAAGCAGCAGCCTGCTGCTTATAGCACAACTTGTGACTCAGTAGAGCTGACAGGCTGTGCTAGAGAGGCTCCGACATTTAACAGAAAGTTCATGGAAGATAGCGTTCACCCCATCCAGCGTTCACCCCATCCGCGGGGGGGAGGAGGAGAACCAATCCCCCGCAGATAACGGGGCCCTACTGCACTACCTTAATACCAAACACCTGGGGCATACTTATTTTCCATCACATATTATATTTTCCAGAAGACTTGATATAAAAAAAACTTGTATAATAGCATTAGTCACCCAATGCCTGTCACTGAAATTCTTATACAGGTATTTGTGTCAAGTCACACAAATTAAGTAGAACAAGATTTAAGTTATTTAACTGTATCTACAAAGATTTAATCCCCCCTTCATTTGAAGTTACACAAATGGCAACCAAAATACAAGGTCATATCCTGGGGTCCCTCTATGTTCATTCAAATGATATAATATACAGTTATATATAATTGCCCTGGATCCAGTGACCTCACATGCAAGAGCAAACTGTGCATACGAAACTACAGGTGGGCCCCCATATCCATGGATTCACTATCCACGGTTTCAATTATCCACAGATCACAGGGACCCCCCCAGGCTTTTACTTTTTTTCCCCAGTAAGCTTTGTTTCTTCCTTAAACAAACAGGAGAAGCAGCCTCTACATGCTTATTGCAGGCAAGTAGAATGAGACTAAGTCCTAAAGAGGCTCTGCAAGGTTAACAGAAACTTTGCAGAGCCTCTCTAGGACTTAGTCTCGTTCTACTTGCCTGCAATGGAGGCTGCTTCTCTGTTTTAAGGAAGAAACAAAGCTTGCTGAAAGAAAAATAAGAGCTGGGGGGGCACGCACGCCTACCCGCAGGGGAGGCAGGGCAGGGGCCCCTCAGGAAACCATGGAAGGGGGGTTCGCTCTTATCCACTGTTTCAAGTATCCACGGAGAGGCCTGGAACATATCCACAGTGGATATGGGGGGAGTACTGTACATGGAAACATCACTCTCTTGCCAAATATATATTAAAATTTGTCATCTCCAAGCACAATGACTACCTCTCAGGTGCATAATTTGCATTTGTATAATGCTTTGAGTGTGCAAAACACTTTTACATTATGTGGCTGTAATTGTTACAACAGCCCTGTAAGGAAAAGTATTATTAGCAATACATGGACTAAAGGGTGTGGTTTGTCTAAGGCCACCTACTGAGTTCATGGTAGAGGTGAGATTCAAACTGGGAACTTCTCAATTTCTACCTTAGCTAGATTTTCACTATGCACCACCTTTCTATGTGTGCAGGACCCAAGCCAGAAGGGCAATATATGTCTCTCTCATAGATCATGCTTCCTTGGATCAGGATAATCCTGACATCCATTTAGAATATAGCACATCCAACTGAGCAAGTTCTTCATTACAGTATTATTGTGTATTATCAAACAGCAGAGAGAGTTACGACCAGTTTTTCTGTAACATGTAGGGCAGAGGTTCTCTAAGTGTGAGGTGCGACTGCATCATCGAAAGCAGCCAGGGGCATCGCGTTAGTCTTTTAATTAACACATATTTTTGCTTGCAAGAGAGAGAGAGCAAAAACAAAGACCCTGGGAAAAGCTGCCTCTTCACATCGGGTCACTCAAAGTTCATTTCAAAACACTTCAGGTTTGTAGGCAGTTTCTTGTTTTTAACCACAGCGTGAGAGAAGCCCTTGCTTACCTTATGTTAAAGAACTATTAACAACTCTATTGATAAGCTAAGTACTCAAGCTGCAAGCTCCTGGAGACAGCAAGACAGCATCCCGTTTCTCTCATTGAGGTTTGCAACTGCAGGTTTGCAGATAAAGTATTTTCATTCAGGTTTCATTCAGACATTGCAGGTTTGCAAATAAAGTATTTTTTTCTGTTGAATGTTTTTAAGAAAGCAAACACAAAACAAATGCAAAACCTGCAATTGAAAACAGTGCAGAGCAGGTTCTGCTTTACTCTCTTTGATTTCTATGTTTAGTTTGGTTGATTAATTATTAGGATCTCTCTCCTTCTTCCTTTCTGACCCACCTCTAAGTTAGTTCCCCACTCTATTTGCTGGGTCACCCCCCCCCCCTTGAAAACTGCCAGGCAGTATAAGAATCTGTTTTTCATCTTGCAAAGATGCTACCAAAAGGAGCTAGCTTTCTCTCTCTTTCTCTCTCGTGCAACTGGGGTGGGGCATGACCAATGCTTCCCTCCCATGCTTTGATGTTTCTCTTGCCATGAATAGGACTAACACAGACGACATCAGTGCCCTCTACCCAGGCCTGCCAATGGAGGGAGGGCAGCATCCCAACCCCACACTGCGTACTCCTGGCTTAGCTGCTGCTCAGCATAAGCATGGAAAATCCACTTTAGGGCTCGTTTGGGAACATACACATACATATACACATACATATAAGAAAGGGTGCCTCTGAGCATGTAAAGAATGCCTGTTTCTTCCATGCACTGTAATGGGGAGTCACAGCTAACGGCGAGGGAGGTCAAGGGAGCCGCGAGTCAAAAAAGTTTGGGAACCACTGATGTAGGGCATTTTCAACCTGGTAAACTAATATTCAGCACAGTGGTAATCCAATTTCTTTAGCTCCTGCAGTTATTTCTAAAGAACAAAACTGTAATAAAAAATAAATCAATGTTCAAAATATCCACAATTTTCAAGTACTTCTCCACAATTCTATGACTGGAATCCAAAGTACCACATACAAGGTTTTTTTTTTATTTATTAAGATACTTTTATACAGCCTGCCCCTTTTAGCAGAGACACCTTATGCTTACTGAAAAATTCCCCAAAGATTCAGGGTCCTTCCGGATCAGCACCCCATGAGGCATCAAAGACTGCTAGCAGAATGGAAAATCAACAACTCCTAGATGCTTGCAACGAAGTGCTTTCCACACATTTCTCTTGATTTCAGAAAATTCAGTTGGGCATCAGATTAGGGAGGCTATGTTAGCCATTGTAGCCAAAAGTAGGGAAAGAAAAACCCTCCTGTGGCATATTAAGACAACTTCAATGTAACAAAAGTTTGTTTTTCTTTAGGGTGTACATTTATTCCAGGTTATACAAGTAGCAAACTAGGCTGCAATTACACACATACTTACCTGGGAGTAAACCCTAATGAACACCATGGGACTTACTTCTGGGTAAACATGAATAGGATTGCCTGTCTAATTTTAATTGCAATGCAGTGGAACTGAAATTTATTTTAGAAATTACAAAAAAATACCTGTAATACAGAAATTTGGAAAGTATAGCTTTCTGGTACCAATGTTCTTTGCTCTTCTTCTTTCGTTGCCATTTCTGATCTATTAGTCTCTGGTAGAATTCTTTTAACCACGTCCAGTCTCCGGTCTAGGTGGCATAAATAAGAAAAAAATCCTTGGTTTATTTAAAGATATTCAATGACCAGAATGTCACATAAATTAACAGCACAATCCTAGTAAGTCCCACTATTCTCAATGGGACTTTTCTCTCAGGTAAGAGTGTATGGGATTGCAGCCTAAAGCATTTTATACCCGTTTAACAGCTACACGTTTACAGCTGCAATGTCAACATCTAAGCTCTAAAATCAATTCTTTAATATTATATTCCCAACTGAACCTACTCATCATAACAAAGTGATACTTGCATTCCATTCTAAAAAGACACTACAGAACTGTGTGTGAAACAGTCCGGTAGTATCAAAATTAATCACTGAAGGACATTTTCTGTGTCATTAGCCAACATGTATCCAACTCTATGATATGGTTATTGTACTGTTATGTGTCCTTGTTTCTTAAAACTATTGTACTTGGGGTGGTAGAAGCAAAATTATAGACTTGAAATAAGAATACAATACAGTTAAAGCCATTGCCATAGAAGTTTATCACCTGTGATGATCTCATAAACAGCTCTTGAATATCTAGATCATCCAATAAAAGAGTTCTCCCAATCCGGTGAACTGCCATGCTGACATGTGATTTGCTATAAGGAATCTTAAGAAGCTTTTTGATATTCTGTAGAGTAAGATAAAAGAGAGACAAACATCTTTCAGGTAATTTTAAAAACCAGAGACTTTTCATACTGGTCAAATTGGACAGTAAGTGCACAATCTTGTGTAATGTTGGATCGGCACACCTGCCACTGTAGGGCAGGGATGTGGATCAAGTCTCCGACTCCAAGTCTCAAGTCAAGTCCAGAGTCTTTGGTTGCGAGTTGAGAGTCCCTATTTAATGGGGAAAACGGGTTTAAACCTGAATAAAATTCAGCTTGACGTAAAAGGCTCCAAGTCTCAAGTCGAGTCTTTTACAATCACCGAGTCAAGTCAGAGTCAAGTCATTGATGCGACTTGAGTCCGAGTCAATAGACTCAAGCCTACATCACTGCTGCAGGGTATCGCAAACCATTTTCAAAGGCACATTTTCAACACCCTGGGAGTAAGCTGCGCTAGCGGCATTGCCGGTGCCACTCGCTCCCCGCCTGACACAGGCTGTCGCCCAACGCAGGTAAGGCATGGGGCTGTCACTGGACGGCGTGGGGAGAGCAGAACAGAAGGGGAGGATTAGGTGGCTTGGAAGGGGGCGGGAGGATTAAAAGGAGGATAATCGGCAGCACACTCCACCAAATCCTATCCCCCCTCCTTGGGCCTGGCTGTCGTTACACAGGCATCCCGGATTTCCGCCAGTCATTTCCGGGGCGGCTGGGCCGTTACTCAAGGAGCCCTGAGGAGGCCTCCACTGGCCTCCTGGATAGGATCCTGGCAGTCCTAGGTAGGATTGGGCTGTAATACTTTTAACAAAGAGCAGTAGCCACCTTTAAAGAAAACATGGTTATTGATTCAGATCTCAGTACATAGCTTTATCATAATTCAAGAGAGGAATCGAGACCACATTATCTTTTTGAAAGCATTGTAAAGAATACTCATTCATTCTTGGTCAAAAATCTACCAATCATTATTACATGTTGGAATGAAATTACATCCTAGTTATATTTGTAAATAAGTAAGCTCATTAGATTTGGACTTATCTCTGGGGGAATGGAAATATGTTTACACAATTTATAAATACACAATATACAGTATTCAGCCTTACAAGGGAACTGCTACAAGATCATAAATAAAAAATGAAACAAAACTCTCCAACTCAAAATTTATTTTGTTATGGCTTTCTTTTTAATGAGAGATTCCCCACCCACCCTGGATAAGATCAATAACATTAACCTTTTAAAGCTAACTATTGTGGGTAATATCTTGTATTATTTCACTACAAAATAATAATAATAATAATACTTACCTCAGAATCAGATACAACATCCACATCATTTCCAATCGAGTCAATAAAATCATACGCCATACCAAAGCTATTTTAAAAAATAGATTTAGAAGTTAAATATTCAAATTAACTAGCTAATATTTTGACAGAGTATATTATCTTCAAAATATTATCAATACATTCAGTTACAGTTACATGTCAAGCCACCAAATTAAATGTTACACAATACCTGTTTCAAGAAGTTGTGTTTTACAATGCTTTAACTATATCTCCGCTATACTTCTATTCATAGTATAGTTTATTTAAAATACTGCATTTGTAACCTGTATTTCTCCTCCCCCAAGGGAAGCATTCAAGAAGGCTAACAACCCATTAAAAGAATACAATAAAAATAAAATCAGTATTAGCAAAAAATTCTACAAACACTAAACAGCATGCAACACCAGAAAACAGTATCAAAACAGTGTAACTAAGAGGATAGAACAAATCAACAGAAATCTAGGCCCCAAAGACCAAACAGAACAAAAACAATTGCAGCTACTGCTGAACAGTGGATCTAGCATTACATCAGTTTACATTTGACACCTCCAGACATAACATACTGCGACGTCCATGGGCGCCCTTGCACTGGTGGGGGGGCATCCCCGGCAAAATCTAGTGGGTGACCTGCAGGGGTCGACGGGGGTGGTTGCCCGGAAAACAAACGTGTAGACTTACTGCTTGCTGACTCCAGGCACTTTAATCTTGTAATTAGCTTTACACACATGGGGCCTGTGTTGTCTCACAGGGCCTGAGTAATAATCCCAACTAACAAAAGTTTCTCCTCATTCTCCTCCTAGGTGTGACGCCCGCTGATGTAGCTCCAGGGAAGGTCGCCCCGGTGTATGGTTCTGTAGCTCTTGCTCCAGGTAAGTGTGGACCCGATGAGCCTGGGGATGTGGCAGGGTGGGTGCAGCCCCCCCCCCAGGGTGGTCAGGCTGGCTGCCCACAGGTGGGATTTGCCCCACTCCCACAGTCTCCCCCAGCTGGTGGGCGCTGGGGTGGCTGGTTGGTCCTCTGGTATCAGGGTGGCTCAGGCCCTTCCTCTCGAGGAAGCCGCTCCCCAGGGCCCCTCCCTCAGTGCCTGGGGTTTCCTCCGCTCGCCCCCAGGGGCCTCCTCTCAGGCTGCAGGCAGGGTGCCAGGATGGGTGCTCTCCCTTTTAGGACAGGCGGGGACGCAGGCTAGGTGGCAGGACTGTTGCTCCACTCCCCCTCCACCCTTGCCAGGAGCCCTCCCGGCCAGCCTCCCCTTGGTGCGGCTGCCCGGCTCCTTATGAGCTTCCCAGGCAGCCAGGGCGGCCCTGCCCCTTCCGGCCAGGAACTCCACGCCAGGCCCAACTCTCGTGAGGCTCATCAAGAGCTCACATCAGCCTCGATTGTCGGCCTGGGGAATCCCCTAGACACAGGAGGTGCGCTGAAGTGGGCGCGGCCACGTCTTCCCGCGGCAGGAGGATCCCCATTCCCCTGCTCTCATGCCACTCCTGGCGGCAGCAAGCCAACCAGCCACCGCCATCTCTCACCGCAGGCTGCATGGCAGCAGGCCGCTCCACCCCGACCCGCCGATCGGCATGGCAGGGTGACATATACATACAAAATCTTTACAGTCTTCATACATTATTACGAAAGTAGTACTGCAGATGAACTAATCTTAACAGATTGCAACCTAAATGTTTCTGTTTGCAAAGGACAGACCTGTTTCCACAAGGGTGAGAAGTGATTTTCACCCATCGCCCCTTCCTCCTGTGGCTGACTCCAACCACCCAAAAAATCTGTTCTAGGGGGTTGGGGACCGCTGGTAACAACCCAATATTTTTATTGACCACATCTAAAATACTGCCACTAAAGTAGAAGTTTGGAAGGACAATTGATGTACGTAATCATTTTTGTTCAGTTAATGAAGCACTCCAGCAATAAACAGAATTCACAATATTTACCTTGAAAATGGTTTGCTTTTCTTACTATTACCAAGAATAGTTGCCCCTGCTGGTCCCAGTTTGGCACTTTCACGTAGCCAATTGGCCGGTGGAAGTTTCAGATCAGTCTTCTCTTGAAGGCGTGCAAATGCTGCTTGTGGCGGAGCAGCTGAATACTTGACCACAGCACTGCTCTTTACTTCATTGCCTCCAAGAAACAACACAGATCCCTGGTTTATATAAAGCAATGAAGAGATTAATTAATAGATTCTAATGCATTTACTCATTATACTACCATTACATGCTACTTATATTAGCACTTTATTCAAATAAGAAGTCAAAAGACTGATGTGCACCACACCAACCTGCTTTTCACACCAACCTGATTTTAACACCTCAGAAATGTTATCGATCTCCAAGCAAAATAGAATACCACCGGAAAAGCAGGTATACTGTACTACAATTAATATTCTGGTCTGTCAATCTAAATGACAGTGCTTGATATCCAAGCACCACGTTTGGAGATGCCAAGGTATTTCACAATTCCAGTCCCTTTATTTGACAATATAAGTAGAAGTAGTAAGTAGAATTGAGAACCAAGAATACAATCTGGAGAAAATTAATTGGCACTTGATTTTAATGGTACATCCTGTACTTTCTCTGGACTTTGTCTAAGATATTCATACAAATGTGTAACAGTATTGGCTATTCTTACTACAGTCTTAACTCCACAATGAAGACAGTGGTCTTCAACAGATCATACCACATCCTAAGATGGGTGAGGTTAGCAACACCACCTTTTTAGTATCATTTAGGTTTTTCTTTCAGAGACACAAGGCGAGATTAAGAAGGAAATGGGGCAGAGAAGATACATACAGTAGGATCCTCAGTTTCTTTGCTCCAGAATAAGGTAAACCATGGATGCTACTTATAAAAAGCAAAGAAGAAAAACATAGAAAAGGAGGAAGGCAAGCATATACATTAATAATTTAAATACGATTCCCCTGTTGCAGGTTGAGGTGAACACTGGATCCCAAATGCAGAAGGGCTGAACAGTACTGCCTCTATTTCATCGGGTCTCATGTTACACACTATATGGTACATAGTAAGCCACAACAATGCAGACTCAGTCTTCATTAAGAACTTGCTGGCGAATTCAAGCCCCTGTGTCATTACAACTGCTGACAACTATCCCTCAGCAAGGGAGAGCAAGAAGATGCATCAGACCTTCTCTACAAGAGTGTGTTAGAGCAGTGCTTCTCAGATCGGTCTCCATTTGGTTGTCAGTACATGACGTACAGGCATAGTGACAATGGCAACAGCATATTCAGAACAGCTACAGTTTTGAAAAGTTAACATTCTGTACAACTGCAGTCAGAAAAAACACTGTGATAATACTTTTCCATGACTCTCACCATGAGTGACCATGTTATCTCAGGAGTCTACAGCGGGGAGATTATGCTCCACCTCAACAGTTTTTCTGGTGGAACCCCCTTCTGCTTTTCTATTTAAGACATTCCATTGACTTGTATAGGTCAAGAGGAAAAAGGCTCAGTGACCATACCAAGTTTTCCTGTGGCTGCACTTGAAAAGCCACGCACTCGATTTTCCTGTGATCTCCCTTCTCATTGCCTCTAATGAAAAAAATAATGGACTGTCTGCTCTATCCCATGCAGTGTTTGTACGGGTCACACAAAGCACTCTTATTCTTTAGTGCTCTGGCATCTGTTCTCTCAGAAGAGATCCATCCCTGATGATGTTAGCCTGATGAGCACTAAGGTCCCCTGAACACCAGTGAAGTGGAGGGAGTGATTACTTGCCTCAGACAGACAACATACACACTCCACTGGATAAATATGATTGGATAGATATAAATCTAATCTAACTTATCTATCCTAACAGCAAACTGAGGTGGTTGAATGTGCATCAGGTTGCATATGAAACAGGACCAACCAAAAATAATGCATGGTTTCTACATACTTGGGACCTGTGTGACCTTCCAGGATATTTCAGATGTTTTCAGAATGTTCATGCATACAGAGATAGGAAATGTTAAATTCATCTCATTGTCTGGAGAGGGGAACTCTTTTCTACAACGTTTTGTTTGGGAAAGGGAAACAGTGCTGAAATACAGCTACACTACAATCCTGGTTTTCTCCATAGTTTTCTATGAGCAGCTCTCATTTCTACACCAGTGGAGAGTAAAAAATGAAAGGCTTAAAAAAATCCAGAAGTTGGGAAGACTATTGAAGTTGATGGTAGAGAGCAGTTAAAAAGAATCATTTAAATGTTTGGCTATCAGTTGAAGAAGAAAAGACACAGGATAATGAAGGTTAGAGGGCAAGATGAGGGGAGAATTGGCCTATTTAAGTCAGTAAGTGATGTGAAGGTGGTGTTAAGGTGGGGGGGATGCATACTATGAGGTTAAAAAAGAGCTCACCTTTCTGCACAATACAAGGTTGGGGCAGGAGGGAGGAAGTACTACAGTGCTAATTGAACAGTACTCCTCCAAGGGGCTGGCAACACACAGTAACATTTTATTATGGGTTCCACTTGTCTTCATCCAATTGTTTAGCTTAGGTGTAGTGACATAGGTTGTAATTTGCATTATAGCAGCCAAACTATGATCCTTTCTATACTTGGCAAGCTTTTGTCCTGCTAGAAACTTGCTGCCACCACAACTGCTATGGGCCAATACAGCCTAAAAATACTACTAACAAATATAACATTCTGAGAGGAGAGTAGCATGCCCTAAGTACCAAGGCTTCACGGTCATGAGGAACCTTAGAATCATAAAATGTTAAGTTGGAAGAGATCTAGGAGGTCTTGTAGTCCAGCAGCTTGTTCAGTGCAGGCAGCTGCTACGGCCATCCAGCCTCTGCCTGAAAACCTCCAAATGCCCACAACTGCACAAGGCTGACTGATCCAGCGCCAGACAGCTCTTTAGTTAAGAAAATTGTTTCTCATGTCTAGCCTAGACCTACTTCTTACTTTCAACCCATTGGTTCCAGTTCTGCCCTCATCAGTCACAGAGAGCAAGTCCTCCCCAGTATCTCTGAACAATTAAGTAGCTCTTCTAGTAACTACACTACATAACCTCACAATGCATTGCTAGGGCTCTGAGAGGGACAACATCACTGACAGTGAACTTCTATGTCTGGGTCAGGAGGATTCTCAGCATCTCTCTATGGTCATTTGGGCATTGAGGAAAGACAACTTGACATGTTTGCCAAACTATCTCTTCGGCTCCAGAGGCATTTCTACCATTCTGGAAGATGGAGGGAAAGTGTGTGTGTAACAATCACCAAAGGATACTTAAAGCCATTTTAGGGGCACTCCTAGCACACCCCCATGGTCCCAACCAGGCAGGAGAAGATACAATTTTATTAGAGGATCAGTATGCATTACTAAGACCATTACAAAGAGCATTCATTCCTATGGTCATTTGTATCAGTTCTTTCAGATGCCTCTTTCCTTCTTTTCACCAGCTGGCGACAGCAAACTTAAATAAAAGGAAACGGAATGGGCAAACAGGAGACGGGAAATTCGATCACTCGTCGACAGCTTCAGTGAAAGCTGGTCCCCTCCGCCGCATCCAAATTGAGCTATTGCCAGTAGCTGGTTAATGAGAGACGAGCCGAACAGCCCATATAGAGACATATAGCAATGTCTCTATATGGGCTGTTCGGCCCCAGATATTACCGAATTCCCGCCCGTGGAAAGAACGAGGATCATACACGGGAATTTGTTGTCAGTCTGGTAACGTGAGAAGTGACCCTAACGGAGAGAACCGAAAAGCACAGAGTTCAGAGAAGGAAGGAGCGGCGGCCGAGCTGAGGTACCTGCTTGGGCTTTTCCCGTTCTCCCTCTAGAGATGCTGAACCAGGCGTCGGCGTCCCGGCGTGGCTTTTTCCGGCGGAGCCCACCTCGGCCCCGGCTCCCCAAAGGTCCCCCATCGGCGATTTCGCTCTGTCCAAACTAACAACCAGAGTACCAGCAACCGGAAGTATAGCTTCCTCCCTCAAGTGAGGAGGTTCCGCCAGACTAGAAACCACCGGAAAGCGCTCGAAGCAACCACGCAACGCCTAAGCCCCGCCCCCTCCTTGTCGTCACTGTTCATCAGAGAACGAACTCGGGTGAAGAGTGACTGCTGAACTCTCGCGGGACTTTATGAAAATAACTCCGCCTCTCTGCTCTTGGAGGGAGGGAAGCATGGGGAGCGGAGCTAAAAAGTTCTGCTTAGAATGATAGATGCAAGTGGGTGAGACTTGAGAGAGAGGATGTTACAGTTGCGCAAGAACTGGCTTGGAAGTTGTGAAAGCATTAAATTATCGTGCTGCTTCTCCAACTGACCCCGCCAATAAGTGTTGCTGGTAGTGACCCGGTGTGGTGTAGTGTCGGATTAACAGTGGAGACAAGCACTGCAGGTCCGAGGCCTCACTAAGCCATGAAGCTCAGTAAGGCTCCAATCCTATACATACTTCCCTGGGAGTAAGTCCTATTGAATACAGACACAGTGAGATTTATTACTTCTGAGTAAACGTGCATAGAGTTGTGCTGTGTAAAGTGTGTAGACAACCTTGAACAGTCACTTTAACCTATCTCAGAGGTGTTGTAAGAATGACAGGGAGGGGAAAGATCTTTGCTTTCCACATTCAGTTCTTCTTTGGCACAACAAGCCTGTAAACTATAGAAGATAAGTCGTGTCATCATGAGCATGTGAAGATAGGCAGATAATTTCTGGGCTTAGTATACAAAATCTACTCAACAATAATTGTTACAGTTCTTGATAGATGGCTCTGCCCACGTAGTAGAACTGTTGGATTAATTGAGAATGTGGTACAGTAAATGTTTCAAATTAAATATTTATCTGCAAACTTGTATACCGCCTTTCCCAGGTAACAAAAACCAAAAAATAAAACGTTTATATGTAGCATTCCACAGCAGCAAATCTCTGAGATGTGTTAGAGTCAAGGGTCTGACCTGCCTCTCCTCTAATTTTTATCTGCTTTGGAGCAATTCCTGCCTGCCATTGTCTAGCACACAATAATGGCTGAGAGGAACCCAGCCTTATATGGTCAGAACTAAACAGCTGCCTCTTGAGTTGCATGGGGAAGCAGAAATTATTCATTTGTTGGCTTATCTATTTATTTTCCACACTTAAGTGTAAAAACACTTGCAAGGTGGTTTACAAATGAACATCAACAATTCATCAGAATAGTTTTTTTTTATATAAAGCGTATTGAACATTTCTGTTAATCGGGAAAAAATTTTTTTGATATGTAAGTCAGCAGTGTACCCAATGAGAAGTCTTTTATTCCCAGAAAAATGTTGTTTAGGGATTGACCCTGAGAAGATCTTCAAATGGAAAATAAGTGTACAATACAGGTAGGTGCCTACCAGCACCCATAAAACCATGTTTTATTTCCACTCTGCATCTGAGCATTATGCATCTCACCTAGCGACATTTATTTCTCAGTTCTAAATATTAGGCATCCATTGTGCCCAAAAAATTGTTCCTTGCAATACTTCTTTGGGGCAGTGTAAAAGCGGAATGAAATAGAACAGGCCTCTAGTTAGTAAATGAAATGGATGCAAAAAAACAGCAAGATGTGTTAGAGGCACTTGAGAACAGTATTTTAGACCAGAAACTGTTCCAAGAGCATACTTTTCTTAACCCCTTCAGCCAAGCCTATACACATTCACACTGTCACACTTAAAAATTTGGAAAACTGTATACCATTTTTTTTAGATATTACACACTTTTGTTGTAGTAGAAAATGGCCTGCTTTACCAATAGTTTTTCTTGGAGGGGCTGAGAAAGTAGCAGTGTAGGAGCCTGTTGTTAATCCTCACATTCTGGACTTTTATTTACCAACTATGATTGTAATCTCTTATTAAATACCATCGGTGAGCTCATTGCTCAAGACAACAATTCTGACACACTATGGAAAATTTAATGGGATGCTTTATGTTGAGCATCACATCCATTAAAAAAAATACTGCTCATCAGCTGCCAAACACCCTTTTCCAGCTCCTTGTATCCCAATATCACATGCACATACTTCTGCCAGGTCTCCATATAGCCCTTCATTTCAATCTCTGCTCTAGCACCTCTGTGTTGCATTTGGGAGTTTTGTTTGTTGTTATTATTTACTATTTATAAAGTACCAAGATGAACATGGTGGCACCTTCCAGAGTTTTAGTTAGTTCATCATTTAAGTATGCTACCTACTATTTACATTACTATACAATGGCTGTGGAGTGTGGCAGTGTTTTAATGTTTAGGATTGAAAGGAAGTGGATTGGTTGGCTTGGCTTCAGAAGTCAGAACCTATTGGTTTAATCAGTACCAGCCCATTCATGAGTCCAACTGAGGCGGTTGTTGGAATAGGTGAAATGTTGCCTGCAGGATTCTGAAGCAGAGGTGTATCAGCAGCGGGGGCTGCCTGGAGCACTCGCTGCCCGTTTGCCCTCAGAAAGGTTCTGCGCATGTGCAGAAAAACCAAATAAAAGCCGTTGACGCGTTTGGCCGGCTCACAAAGCCCTCGACCGCCGAACTGGGCGGTCGCATTGAGGAGGACTTGTCCTGGCTTCGGAGCAGAGCCTCCGGAAGCCGGTGATGCGCCGCTTCCGGGGGTGGTGGCAGCCGGGCTTTGGCGCGACGGGGGCGCTCCAGCCCCCACCCCCCGGGTGCCAGAACGCATTAAAATGCCACTGCCTGAGACCTTGACCTCTGTGGTACCTGTAGGGCAGGGGTGGGGAACCTATTTGCGGTGGGGGGCCATTTCCCCATTGGAAAAATGGGCCGCGGGCCACTCGTAAGGGCGACCGAAATTTTTGGGGCCCCCCACCGCATATTTGACACCCCCCCCCGAATCTACCCTTCTAACCCACCCACGGAACACTCTCCCTCCCACCCACCCACGGAACTCCCTCCCACGGAACTCCCTCCTCCCCCCTCCTCCTCCTCACGTCACGCGTCACCTCGGCACCTCCTCCTTCTGTAATCGGCCTTTCTGCAGCTGCGCAGATCGCCGTTGAGGCCGAGAGATTGCCCTCTCGGCCTCAACGGCGATCTGCACAGCTGCAGAAAGGCCGATTTTAAAGTGACTAGGCAGGCGGGCGGTGGAGCCTCCGGTCCCGCGGGCCGGATCCCGGTCCCGCAGGCCTGCTGTAGGGGATGTGTTCTTTATGTAACTTCCTTCTCCTACATAATGTCTCTCTCTTGCTTCATGGCCGTTGAAAGAGCAGCACCCAGGCTCCTGTGCTCTGTCTCTGAATGATAGGCAGCCATTACTAAAGAGCAATGGCTAGAGGTGTGTTTATTTATTTATTTATGTTTGGTGACCAACATAGAATGCTAAATAACGCTAATTTTGACTCAAAACGCTATATAATTTTAGCTCAAAACGCGAAATAACACAAAAAACCCTTCATTCCATGAAATATCACCGCTTTTTCTTACTTTTGAGTAATCTGCTGTTACTTGTTTTAAGTAAGGGATCTGGCTTGGAACAGTTGCAGAGCCTCTCCAACAGCTCCAAAGGCTGTCCTATTGCTTCCGGTTGCTTTGCTTCTGCTCCTTATCTCTGATCTGTATGGTTTGTTGCGTATACAGCATTCCACCACTAGGTGGCACAGGCAAGAATGAGCGCAGGCAAGCCTCTTATTTCCTGTTTCTTTTACAACACAATATTTCTATTTTATTGCTGTATTTGAGCAAGCTGCTCAAATTGCTGCATTTGAGCTGTATATGAGCAAGCTGCTGCTCATATTTGTAAAGATTCGATTTGCAGAGATTCAAATCAATAGGCATGAAGGGCGGGCGGGCAATGAAACATAACTGTCCATGGGAAAGATAGGCCAAAAAACAGAGTGTCTGAAAGCTGAGGATGCCAAAAATATGCATAATCTCCTGATGTGAAGCCTATACTAGTATACAGTATATCTGCTCTTTTGGATAAGCTTCCAAAGCAGGAAGTGGATCTGTGAATACCAAACAAACAGTGGCTAAATTGCTGCATTTGCTGACACTATTACCTCTATCTAGTGCACATATAGTCTATCTGAACCCTTTAAAAGCAAATAAAATTATTTAAAAAATAATAAAAATGAAAAATTGGAATAAAAAACACATAACATGACTATTTGCGTTGAATAAAAACACATAACACCACTATTTGCATTTTTAATCAAGAAATTTTGAAAAAAATAACACCAAAATAAAACACCTCTAGCAATGGCTTACTTCCACACAAGGAGAAGAGCATTCAGGGTTCTCTGTTCCCCAGGTTGTAGAAGCCTCTGATACCCCAGAAGATGCATATGACTGTCACTAATTGTAAACTGCAAGTAATGTGTTTTCTTTTGAAACCCCCTAACTGGTTCTGCTTCTGTGTATTTATTGATAGCAACAAACTAGCTGGGTGGTGGAATTTACTATATAGGAAAAAAGTTTCTTCTGCTGATTGCTCAGCATATTAGACTTCTCCTTTTCCAACAGATGTCACCTCAGGCAGCAGATTAGCAGGGGGCACCCAACTTCACCCATTTGCCTCTATGTCACCTCCTCACTCCCTGGATTGAAAAGGAAGAGGGTGCCACCACAGAAAAGGAAGTGTTGAGGAGAGGAGAGTGTGAGACTAGAGTGCTGGAAGGAGCAGATGCTGGCACATCACCAAGTATGGGGGGGGGGGGGAGAGACAGCATTTGTCATACCATCTCAGGTGCCAGGAGGTCTTGACAGTATGAGTGATGACCCATAACATTTCTAAACAGCTTTCCCTGGATGTGTCTAATATCATAGTCGACATTTTCCATAACAGCACGAGCAACGGTCAGGAAACTCCTTGTGACTCAACACCAGCCCTAGAATTTCTCATATAAGTTTTGTCAAATAATATGAAGATAAGTCATATTTTTAGTTTATTATTTCTGTATTTTCTCTCTAGGCTGTTGGTAATATTGTCGTTAAGTTTCCAGAGATGCAGTGCAGAGTTGCAGCTGTCAGTTCAGAATGGCAGGCTAATTTAGTCAGTATAGGACATATTTCATACACTAATGAAAGGATATTGTACTCTGACTATAACTTCAAAATTGTATGTAGCATATGAAATGCAATTTCATGAAGAGCACAATGAAAATACCATTCTGTCAAAATCCATGATGGAAAGATGTATATTTTAGAGAGAAATTTTAAATATGCATAGGCTTCCAGAGGAAAAATGGAAAAAGTAGACTGGTAAAGGTTTACATTTGTCAGGAGTGCCAGTGAGTTATAATGGCTAGACTATTGGATTTGAACATGGGGAAATTGAGGTCCAAATTCTCACTGTATGAAGCTCACTGAATGGCCTTGGGTGTCACTATCTCCCTGACTAACCTACATCCTCAGGGCTAGTGTGAGCTTAAGATGCTGCTTTCAGCTTCCTGAAGAAGCATGTGAAAGAAAAGCAGCAAAAAATAGCAAGAAACAGTATTTCCTTGGAGAACAACTGTGAGCGGGTGTGATTGAGCCACAATGGAGCAAGGAATAGTAGCACTCTTAGAGCAAATGAAGCTAATGAGTTAAGAACAAAAAGAGGCTTTGCAACAGCAAAGACAGGAGGCAGAAAGAAGAACTCAAAGCCAGCAGCTGCAGGAAAGCTTGAGTCTCATTGCAAGGAGGGTGAGAGCCCTGCTGGTTCAGGTGTTACAGGGGGTCAAGAGCCTACCCAGCAGCAGAGTGTCCAGTCAGGAGTGGCTGAGATCAAGAAAGTAGATCAGCAGCAGCAAGACTTGGTCTGTGAAATATTGAAGGCAGTAGCTGGAGACCAAAATTGTCCAGAAGCCTGCCAGCAGTATGAGAGTGCCAAGCTGCAAGAAAAGGAGATGGACAAAGCATAGTACCATAGAGACTGACAAGCTGCAGTGTGAAGGTGAGGAGATCCTGCTTATAGACTTATCCACTCCATGCGTGCCTGTGAAAAAGAAAGTGCCGGAAGAAGAGCTGAGATTATGTGGCCCAGAAGGGGTATGCTTACCAGATCGTTGCCGGGACGGGAGCAGTCTACCCTTAAGGGGGCGGGGCGTGGGGGGGCCAGAACGCGACGCGCCCTTAAGGGTAGACCGCTCCCGTCCCGGCGACGATCTGGTAAGCCTGGGTATATAGCCACTGCATCGAGACATAGGTGAGGAATGGACTTTGTTGCCCCATGCACGTTCTGAGAAGGCCTTGGAAGGTGGGATCAGACCTCTAGAGATGGTGCATCCCAAAGGCAAGTTCTGGCAGCAAGCCCAAACAGGCCCATGAATCATAATACCTCCTCAAAGCTGGGCTTTACTCTGTCTCTGAGCAACTTTATGAGACACATTCTGGTGCTCCAAGGTGGATGCTGCTATGGAGGAAATCCTGCTGTATGTCAGCAACTCAGGACCATGTCACCTAATGCCCCCCCCCAATTTCTAGAGTCCTGATGGCTTGTTTTGGTTGCATTACTTGATTGACGGTATTGCTCAATTTGAGGGGAGAGTTAATCGTTTGCCCTGCATGCTTTTAACTTGTACTCTCTTTTTTAACCTGTTCATTTATTCTCTTTTATAGGAGCAAGTCAGAATGTCTAAGATTAGACATCTTTTTGAGAGAAGGCATAATGTTGTTATGAATGATGGCACTAGAAGAGCAAGGTCCTGAGGCAATGCTTAGCCAGTTTTCTGGAATGGACAAACACGGGCTATAGTAGTGCTCTTACAATTCCTATCCAGAAACCCTGGGATACCCACGGTCTACCTGCCTGGTTGCATCTCAGCTGCCACCAGTTTGCAGTTTGCCAGGCTCTGCCACAAAGCTTTGAGGGAATACAGACAATTCCCTCTCCATTTCTCAAATCCAGTGCCTGGTTAGTACTTCAGTAGCTTGGTCCTCAGGATAAAGGGTGAAGGTTTTAGAGCAGGGGTGGCCAACCTTCTACCATTAGGGCCTCTGTGTTCTTAAAAGTTGTGTAGAAGACAGAATCTTGGCAGCTGCAAGTGCTGATGGTGCTGCTAAAGCAGCTGCACCTGCTGAAATGCCCTCACCTATACAACCATTAAAGGGCCAGGAGCATTCATGTTGAAAGGTGGGCCACTCCTGTTTTAGAGAGACAACACAACTTTCCCCACAGAATAAGACTGCCCAACTCCTCTGTTTTTCAGTTAGCCATTTGGGAATTCAAACAAAACTATATTACCCATTTTTTTTCTTTAACTTAAATGGTTTTGGAGGGCCCTTAAGGCAGTGAAAGACTCAAATCCCTTTCTATGCACTGCCTCTATGCATCTGTCACAGACGTTACCTGGGAAACTGTCACTCTCCATGGGAGGACTGAGGTGGAGCCCAGGGCCACCCCTTGGTATCCACTGGGGGGGGGAAGGGGTGTCTTCATTTTGAAGATCATCTCTCAGGTGGGAGATCATAGAACTTAGAGGCCGACGTATGAAGAGACTTGCCCCTAGCTGGGGAAGCCCATTCCCTTTTCAGGATCTCCCCCCCCAAAAAATTGGGAAAGCGAACCACAGTGGGTCCTTGAGGGAAGGCCGCCTTGGATCCCTTAGAGGTTTAGAGCCAGTGGGATTCTCTCCCTCTGGTTCCTGTGCCATCTCCAAAACTCTGGTGGTCTTGAGTAAGAGCTTGGGAAAGAATTCATGGGAAAATAACTTGAGTACCTTGCTAGTCTTCTGTCCACCCGAGAGAGCTCACCTTCCTCCAAGGAAGAGACCTCAGATCCCTTCAGCTCTAAGTAGTGCTGTATTGAACCAAAGCTAGCAGTGTTGAAGAGAGGGGGAGTTTTCTGGGTTTTGGATATACCTTGAGACCCCCCTGGAAAGGCAGAATGGGTACGGAGGGGTGACATGGTGATGGGACTCAGAAGGCCAGAGTACAACTCCTTTCCTCTATTCTGGCCCGTTTATCCTGCATGTGGCTGGAGCAGCTACAGCACCTGTCTCTGGAACATTTTAGGGCTTTGCTCTGCACATGGTGATGACTAGTGCCTGCAACAGACTCTGAGAGTGGCCTGGGTGTGTTTTCTGCCAAGGAACACTGGGCCTCCTTGGTGATGACCTGCTGGACCCATGCCAGGAAGATGTCCCTATTGACCTAAGGCTTAGGTCCTGGCTATGCTCAGCGGGGGGGGGGGGGGCAACCTGTGCTGGAGGGGCTGGCGTGACTGATGTTTCTTGGAGAGAGAGAGAGGATATACCTTACACGGGTCTAGGTCACTGGCATCTGAGGCCAAGGCAGATGCCTGGGAAGCTGTTATCCCGCCTTCAGAAGATCTGTGTGTGTGAGAGAGAGTGTGAGAGTGAGTGAGTGAGTGACATTCTAGGGATGCTCTGGAGCAGCCTTCAGGGCTGAAACGGAGCTGCGAAACCAAGATGGGCCATGATGCTGACCATTTTGAGAGAGCCCAAGGAAAAAAGCTTTTGCCACACTCATGGCAATTACTCAGGCTTCCTTGCTATTAATGGGGCGGGGGGGGGGGGAGTGTCAGCAGAGGTTCAGTGGCTCAGGCCACTCCATGCAGCTTGTGCAACTTTTCCCACTGCAGGTGGGGGGGTGGGGCAAGATGAAGTGGGCCCAGGCAGAGATACAATTTGTCTGTCCTTTCTTAGAGTTTGCCTCTTTGGGAAACATATGGGAGCCGCTATAATAAACCACTCCAGGGAACCCCCTGAGCATAATCCTAGAAGCTCCCATCCCATGACCCTACCTAAGATAGGAGAAAGGAGTAGAAAGGCAAAAAAGGAATACATTCTGCTGCTGCTGTTTAAAAACTGAAGCTTGACAGAAGTCGAGTGAAGACCCTGTTGCCTGGGGATTAGAGGAAGCCCCTTCCCTTGATGACCCTCAAACGTGACCCTGTCTGTCTGGCTACTAAGAGGAGGAACTTCCCATAAGGAAAGACTGAGTCACCACGGAACCACTGGAGAATGAGCAAGAACACAGTGACCATGGCAACCAGAGCCACTTCAGCCTCACTGGAAGGCCGGGCCTACAGGCAGAGGAGACCACCCTCCCCTTGGGCTCCTTTGCAGAGCTGAGCCCCCCGCACCGGGGATAGTAACTGGAGCCAGGGCACTGCTCTCGGTAGTAGAGAGCCATGCCCAAGGGGAGGAGGGCCAACCCCAGCACAGCCCGGGATGGGGCCTGGGTAAGGCAGGGGTCATGAAATAAGTCTGAGTACAGTAGTCTCTTTTCATGCGACTCTATTGGTGCTGGTATTCAGATCCACTCATGACTTGGGGAGGAAGATGCCTAACCTGAAAGGGAGATGGGTTGGAGAGACAGAACATAAAGCATTTCTACTTTACAAAAGTGGTTCTCGTACACTCCTGCTAGCCAGCACCATATATACCGGGGTGGCTCGGAAATATGTTGGTTGAGCTTTTTGCATCACAATTTAATATAAAGGGGAAATAAGAAATGTTCAAGCTTTATAATTATTTACCATGTACAAACTTAGAGTCCACTGGATTAAAACATAAATTTAATGTTCATGGTGAGTAAATATATTTAAGAATTTAAATGCTTCTTAAATATTGCGGCTCTCAAACATCTGAAGTTTATCGTATGTGGCTCTTACATTAAGCAAGTTTGGCCACCCCTGACGTATACAATAGTAATCTTGTCATTCCAAATTAATTAATCCAGAAGAATGATCATCATGCCCCCTGCTTTCTGTAGGTGCAAAAGTGGAGGAGCAGCAAAGCTTTTTGTTGTTTTTGCTTCACTGGCTTGGAATTATCACACAAGCAATTATCACCCCAGATTTCATATCCACAACAAATTATTAATGAAGTTTAAAATCCATGCTATACCCATAAATATATGGGGGGGGAATAAAACTGCCATTTCACTTCTCAGATTGTTCATTTTGATAGAATATTGAAAGGGGTCGAGTATTTAATCTGGATTAGGTGATCTTGATATGTATACAGTACACCTTCTGTGACATTTGAAGGTAATGGACCAGGTTGTATTTTAGTCATATTTCTTATTAATAGTGTTTCTGTCCTGAATGTGTTGGATTTATCACAAATTATCAGAAAAGTGCAGGGTATGTACCCCACTATCATTTCATCATCCTGATGTTTTTACAATCAGAGTGGTAAATGGTTGAATTTCCCCTACCTTTTCATGGCATATTTATTATGGGTAGATTTTAATATGCATTCATGATTGATTATGAGTGTGGAATCAAAGGGGGACAGTTGCTTTGAATTTAACGTGGAGCACACAAATTTGTTAGAGAATTATTTGCGACAGTAGTAATATCATGCCAATGCAATGTAAAATGTTAACAATGCTGCACAGACATCCTCCTCCAGAAAGCATTGTTATATTCTGAAAGCAGTGATTGTGAAGCGTTTCTCAGAGTTTACATAATAACAAATCAGGAACACCTGATTTATGTAGACATCCGGTAGTCAATACATTGTGATTATTATGCAAGCCGCATCTGTTGACTGTTTATATTATTACATCCTTAATTTACTTTATTAACAACATGCTTAAATCTCACACATAAAGCAATCCAAAGCAATCCTTTCCTCTGGGTATATTTCCAACATTTCCCTCCCCTCACTCCAGTTTACTGCTCTAAACCTTTTCTTTCCTTATATTACCTAGTTAATTCGCTTTTCATTTTTTTCATTTGCCAAGAAAATGCCTCATTACCTTTGTCTCTGCTGCCAGTAACACAATGGACAGAAGCAGTACCTGCTATTCTTACAAACTTCTAAACTGCAACAATGCTACAAAAAGTGCACATCTTGTAGCTGTTAAGGTCCTGATCCTATAATATACCGAGCATGTCATGTATAGTGTTTTTATATGCCTTCCTTTTAAGAATCTTTCCAGGTAGCTGTGAGTGAACCCTGCAATAACATTGAAGAACCTGTTCCTTACCCAGTCTGCTCCCACATTAACTTCCATTGCACTGTTTCCAGAATTGCAACCCCACCCATTGAATGTAATATTTCACACATATTGTAACATTGCTTGGGAGTTCTTTCCTTTTCACTAACTTGATTATTTTATCCACATGTATCCCATAACTTTGAATGTAGGAATTACCTGTAGGAATTACCTTCTATTTTTTTTGTTTTTGTTTTTAGAGTAGGAACCTGCTTTTTAATGGAGCCTCTAGGTGTTGCTGTAATACAAATAATAAAACATAGTCTCACATCTACTTTTTAGATGTTGAATTGTGCTTTCTTTTTATTTATTGGTTACTTTAATTTTTTATGTTTCACAGTTTTCACAGAATAGAAAGCAGCAACTATATCCTGAATCTCTTACAGCCACAATGCAAAAACAGATACTCAATACAGAAGCTACTTGTCAAATTGACAATCGATTGCCACTGATATACAAACTTCGGGAGAAGGTAAGGTTACACATGCCAAGTTATGTTGCGGTCTTGCATTCATTCATGTGGATAAAAAGCAACATTTATTTATATTCTGGGCTTCCTCTATGGCGCTCAGGGTGGCATACCTAATTTCTCCCCCTGGCCATTTTATCCTCGCAAGAACCCTGTGTGGTAGGTTGGGCTGAGCGAGAATGACTCGTCCAAGGTCACCTAGTCATGACCGACAGAGGACTTAAACCTAGCTCTCATCCTAGGTTGAAACACTCATTTTTCTATGTTCATTTACCATAAATACTCTTAGGTGCTAATCATTTGAATAATTGCTGGCCATATCATTGGTTCACACATTGTGTTTGTGCTCATGCCCCAGGATGGTTAGGGCAACACGTGTGGAGTAGAATGTGTGAATCAACCTATTGAATTCCAGGATGTACCAGTAATTGATTTTTAAAATACAAGAATAACTATTTTCTTTGTGCCAGGTGCAAGGCACCTTTCTTTGTGCCAGGTGCAAGGGAGTGGCGACAGGATACAGGTATCTTGTTGTCTTGTGTGCTCCCTGAGGCATCTGGTGGGGCCACTGTGTGATACAGGAAGCTGGACTAGATGGGCCTTTGGCGTGATCCAGCAAGACTCTTCTTATGTTCTTATGTTCTTATCTGCTAAATTCCTAAAAAAGCATTTACCTATTACTTTTGCCAACAGCTTTTTATTCTGCTTAGCAAACATGGATGTAGCTCTCATTATTATTATTATTATTATTATTATTATTATTATTATTATTATTATTATTATTATTTATATACCTCTTGAATTTTCCCCTGTGTTTTTTAGGAAAAAGTGTACCGGTACATCTCTTTGCAGAGTTTTACAGTTGTATGAAATAATTAGTAAAATTGATTTTTTTTTAAAGCTGGAATAATTTAAGAACATAATAACAGCTGTACCGAATAAGATCAGTGGTCCTAGGTTTGCTTTCCAATGTGTCCATTCTGTCTGCTTCATAGGATGGGTATGAAAATTGTTTAGCATACCTGACAAACACTAAGAACTGGAATGTCAAATGTGGTTCTCATATTCAGCTGGATATAATATAATTTGCATATCACTTAGATAACGGTGAGAAATGCCAAATGAGATAAGCATGTGAACACCTGCTCCCAGAGGTACATTTTCAAATGACAGCACCTCTTCCCCCCCCTTAAAATCAGTTTTTTTGGGGGGAGCAATTCTGGTTGGAACTGGGGCACATGGGAAGGGGCAGTTTCATTCTCTCTGTGTACTGTTTTTAACCTGAAAATCACCCCATGAAGCAGGCAGTGGTGATGTTTTCAAATAGATCTGAAATTGCTAGACTTACCTTGAAAAAATAGCCTATACCCAAAATCCAATAAATGAGAAATAATGAAGTTTGGTAAAAGGATCCTCCCACCCCACCCCCAATAAATCTGGACTTCTTTAAATAGGGGCTGCACAGATTGCCTTGAGCTCTATATGTGGCCAACAATGGCTCTCTATTTGTCCATCTCTGTTTCAGAGAAAGAAAAAGAAAAAGCACAATACACTGAATACTGTACTTAAATCCAAATAACTCACAACCAACTTCTAGCAGCCCAACATTTTAAGCACAAGAATTCATGGCTGCATCATCTTGTCCAGTAGCCATCATATTCCTCTTTCATTTAACTGGTCAGCTTTTTTTCTGATTCTATATATATACTTGGGCTGCATTCATATGAAAACAAGTAAACAGCCCTTGTTATTTCTATAGGAGTTATGCATAGAGAAGGCATAACTCTGCTTTTCCCACTTGTGGTAAAGTAAATATCACTGTTTTTGCCCACGAGAGGGATTTAGTGAAGTCATAATGGACATCGCAGAGGTCTTGGCTTTGTTTCCTACAGTTCAAGCAGCTGTACTCATTGTGGTGGACACTGGCACCATGGGAAGGGGAAAAATGAGCACATTAAAGAACTTGACATGCATTTGTTAAACCGAAAAAACTGCTGAATTCGGCCTTGGTCAGCATTACATTCCTGTACTAGAAAAACTCACAGAGAGAATGTGGAGAAAAAAAATCTACTGCATGTTAAGTTTAATTGGATTCTATCTTAGAGTAGTATTTGCTGAGCTCATAGCAATTACAAGCAAACTTTAGAAACAGCAAGAAGTAGAAAAGCAGGCTAAAGATGTGTGCGAGTATAACAGCCTAATCCTATTCTTCCCCCCGTGATGCAGCGACACCAAAATAGCTACTGTTGCATCCTGCAGGGGGGAGCAGTTGTGGAGGTCTCCTCTGGGTAAGGGAACATTTGTTCCCTTACCAACGAGTAAGCCTCCACAGTGCAGAGGAGTCTACTTGGACCTGTGCTTCCGAATTCATTGGTGCAGGTCCACACGGGATCCACCCACGCCATGGGATCAGGTCTGGGAAGGGGCCTAGGATTTGGTGGCCTCTGCTGCCACCAAACCACCAGCATCCGGGACCTGATTTGCCCATCCCCGTTGCCTCCCCATTCCGCTCACCCTGTCGCTGCCTCATTCTGCCCCGCTCCCATTCCACCCTCCCCTATCCCTTCCCACCTCTCCTGCTAACTTATCTGACTTGGTGGGTCCAAGGGGATATGCCAGCATGTGCAGGAAGGCTCTGGCCTTCCCACCGACGCTCTGGCAGTCCATGTACGGTGGGAATGTTTCTTACGACTGCCATAAGGCAGTTAGTCCTGGCGAAACACACGTTCCGCCAGTGGGGCTGCCCAGTAGGATTGAGCTGTAAGATGATCTTTGCAAACCGTCTGTCATTTTGGCCAGTGTTAAAAAGAGGCTATTAATTCATTGGTCTGATCTATCTTTAATTGGCATGACTGTTTATTTTGTGCTGTTGTTTCTACCATTACGAAACATTCCTGGAAGTATGTATGGTCCTTTTTATGATGGTATGATGGAGTAATCTAGTGGAGGTGCGGTCTAGTAGTTGAGCTGCCGCCTTGCCTGAAGAACAACTAGGACGGGATCGGTTCGAGACAACTGGAAGCTGCCAACAAGCTGAGATATCTCAGCTGCGATAGCCTGCACTGACCCTCTGTGGGAGAGAGGAGTCGCTGTCGGACAAGTTTGGAATCTTGAAGCCGTGTGCAGCCAGTGAGATACCATACCATTGAAAGGAAGCAGCTGGAGAAGATGGGTTCTATGCAAATAGAACATTTATTGTAAAAAATCCCTACGGTGATTTAGAAACGTCTGCCTGTGTAAACTGCCTTGAATAAAGTCTGAGGAGAAATCTGATGACAGAAAGGCGTTATATAAATACAGATATTATTATTTATTAAAATGGGCATGTCGGAATGAGTAAGATGCTGTTAGGTAGTGTGAGATGTCCGAGATTTTGCTTTACTTTGACAATTTTAGAATTACTACGGGAGAAGGCTTTCCTTCGTTTTAAAAGGAACTGGAAGCTGACAGTGGGCAACAGCTGACTGCTTCTAATCTCTCCCTGTGAGGAAGCACTCTAGCTGTGAGATTAATTAACTTGCTTAGAAGTAATGCTACAGAATTCCTTTAGTTGTATCTCATTGTTCTTACATTTATTGCAGTCCCAAAAATGATTTCAAGTGTACTTGAATAGTGAGTGAATTCACTACATCCATGACAGAGATTCAAAGAATTATGGAACTAGTGCCATATGTCCAGGGGGGTTAGGGCTGTGTTTCTTGAACAGCAGTTCCCCCCACCTCATGACATGTAACAAACAGCTTTTAAAATTCAGGGGACTTTCAAAACTATTTATAACATGCACTGGCCTCTGCACGCCAGATCCGGCACAGCCAAGGAGGGTGAGTGTTGTGCCGGTGGGCGCAAGGGGAGTGGGAGTGGATGTAACAGGGTGGGGGGAGGGCAGCGATGGGGTGAGGGGAGGGCTAGCTCAACTACTAGACCGCACCTCCACTAGATTACTCCATCATACCATCATAAAAAGGACCATACATACTTCCAGGAATGTTTCGTAATGGTAGAAACAACAGCACAAAATAAACAGTCATGTGGGTGGAACAGTCATGTGGGTGGACCAGACTGGGGAAGGGGAGGGATTGATGCAGTGGCGCACACTGAATCCTTCCACCATCCCTGGCCGTTTTCCCTATACACAGGGCTTCCAGATTTGCGCGAGCAAAATACCTGCCGCAAATCCGAGGAGACCTGTACTAGGGGCTGGGCCTTTACCCAAGGTAAGGGAACAAATGTTCCCTTCCCTGAGCTGACCTCCCAGGATCCAGCACTGCCTGCACCTGCCTTGCTGGATCCCTCGGCGCAAGGTTAGGGAGGATTGGACTGTTTATGTTATGTTGTCATCATGGGTGGAACTGGCCTCTGAGCAAATATACAATTACCACTAAGCTCTGATGCTCAATTGCCATCCCCCAACTGAAACCATTTTTAAAATTCTGTGCTAGTAATCAACTGCTAGCATAACAGTTACACTGGCATTGACACAGTCAATGGTAATGCTATGCCAGCATAAAAAATCCATTATGCCATTGAAAAGTCTTGTTCTGTCTGCACAAAGGATTTATGCTGCAATCCTAAACACACTAACCCGGGAGTAAGCGCCATTGAACACACTGGAACTTACGTCTGAGTAGACAACAGGCATAGGATTGTGCTATTAGTGGCGATCCTGTGTCATCCTAGTGGGCGTGATTTGAGGATGAGTACACCATGCTAATGAGTCATGTTCAAAATCACAAATTGTATGAGTTTACTTTGGAAATAAAAGATGCAAACTAGCTGAGATTCTCAAATGTGTAATACTTTTATTAAGTATACTATAATGGGGGATACATAATACTTTTTTTAGGGAGTCATTTGGGCTAGTGTTGCCCTTTCTGAATTTAGACTTATACAGTAAATTATACAGTGTTTTGCAGCAGTGGGATGACTACTTGGCTCTTTGGCCCCCTTCTTATTCTGTAGTCCTACATTAACGTCTCAATCCTAACCAACGTTCCAGTGCCAATGCAGCCACAATGCGTAAGGGAACAAATGTTCCCTTGGAGGCCTCTGTGACTCCCCTCGCACCGCAGGATGCAGCGCACACCACTTTGGCACAGCTGCATTGGCCCTGGAAAGTTGATTAGGATTGAACTGTAAGTCTCTTATAAGTCTCTTATTTTTTATGTGCATTTTGTTGGAGCTAGGGGAAGGGTTGGCTTTACCTCATTGGGGGCAAAATCCTGTGTAAGGATCCAACCGGCGGCCCAGGATCCTATCCCCACTCCAGGCTGCACTGCTGTGGCCCGGAGGCCTACTCGAGGAAGGTCTACTCCTGGGCCGGCTCGGCCAATGGCCCCCTCCCTCGCCACCCGGACCGCCCATGCGGTGGCCGCCGGTGACTTACCATCTGCCGCCGACCGCATGGACATCCTGGGCCGGAGTGAGGGCGGCTGGCCTTGTGCCAGCCTCCCTTACTCCCGAGTCATCGCAAACGTGACTTACGGCACATTTGCAACGGCTTCTGATGCCAGAGTGCTTGTTCTGGTGCCTGAAACTTCGACAGGATCTGGCTGTGGATCACAGAAAACCTTTACAGTGCAACCCTATGCATGTCTTCTCAGACGTAAGCCTCAGGTAAATGTGTATAAAATTGCAGCCTTAGAGACTAGCTTTGGTTAGCATAAGAGACCAGAAATTGGAAACAAAAAGTAATAAAATTTAACATGCATGCACATGGTTGCTAGATTTGGGATTTAGCCATGTTAAATATATAGACTGTAATGTGATATAATATATAGCACCTTCTCAGTGGGTGGCATTGAACTCATAAATCTCAGGTTGACTCAATTATGAGCTTCCTTTTGAAGTCCAGCTTTTATTAGCTGTGGATTTAGTAGTGAGTCACTAAAAGAAATCTTGATATTTGTCTAATAATCTGTGCCCATATATGCAACAGCTTCTTTGAAAGTCAGGGTATTTATGTAATTGTAGATGACTGAGACAGTTTAAATTATCTTATGAATTTGGAATAACATGAAAACAATCTGTATTTTGTATTAACAAAATACTTACAAATGAACATGTGGCACATAAAGTAAATATGACTGTAATTTTGAATTCTGTAGAATATAAAAGTTATTGTTCAGGCACAACAAACTGTCATATTTTCCTTCATTTTCTTTTTAGAAACCAGTAACTACATTTCCATTTTCAGTCCATGACAACAGACATTGCTTAATGAATGTAGGAGAGTACTTAGATTCTGTACGTATTCAGTTTTACATTATCTAAACAAAAATAAATGGATTCTTGTTGGTTCCTTCTGCAAAGGTTCAATGCATCTCTTGCAAATAGCCAGATTCATTCTTGCCTTTGTAGGATCCCTCTTATAGATTGATATCAGAACTGATGTGTGGAAAAACAATGAAAAGCAGAATTGAGAACAAATTCAGGTTATTGGAATGGCATGTCCTAATAATCCCAATCTGAATTTGCCACTTTTGAAAAATACTGTATAGACAAAACACAAGTTCATTAACACGGTATTTTCTTGTTTCTTGCTGTGAAGCCATAGTGTAATGGAATCTTAGCTTGACTTTTGGATATGTAGATTATTTAGTAGTGTATGCAAATAGATAATCTATTTATTTTTTAAATCCATTTATATTTTGCCTTGCTTCAAAGTCTACAGACCCTTCATGTAACATTTTAAAAGTGCACAAAAGTATGTGCAATGTCATTAGAATTAGGCTTACCAGATTTCTAGCACCCCCAAGGGGGGCGGAAGTGACATCACGGGAAGGCGGGTCAAAAACTGTGATGTCACTTCCGCCGGAAGTGGGCGTGTCCGCCGGAAGTGGGCGTGTCCACTGTAAAATAAATACAGTATTTTACCTTTTTCCGTGCCTCTGAGCATGTGCAGAGTGCCACCGCTGTTTTTGTCCCAGCCAGCCAGGTGCATTGTAATGGTCAGTGCTGGCCGTCACAACGCAGCCAGGTGGCTGGGACGAAAAGAGCGACGGCACTCTGCACGTGCTCAGAGGCATGGGAAAAATGGTAAAATACTGTATTTTATTTTCTGAGACTGTGCTCTTTTATTTTATTTGTGTATTTTATTTTATTTGTGTATTTTATTTTATGTGCTGTTTGTGTATTTTAGTTTATTTTATGTTTATTTAGTTTATGTTTTATGTTTATTTAGTTTATTTTATATTTTATTTTATTTTATGCCACTTCGTCCCCCCGTCCCCCCCGAACTGTCTCTTTTAGCCCCGGCCCGCCGGCTGCATCGCGGCTGGAACGTCTCGGAAGACATCCGAAGTGAACTCGGACGTCTTCCGAGCGCTTCCAGTCTTGCGCAGGTGCACGAGACTACAGAGATCAAGACAGAGACGCGCTGCAGCTGCAGCACAGTCTCGGAAGAGCTCCGGCCCGCCGCAATGCAGCCGGCGGGCCAGGGCCGGGACAAAGAGACAGTTCGGTGGGGACGGGGGGGACGGGGGGGACGAAGGGCCGTTGCCGGGACTATCCCGGTCATTTCCGGGAAGATGGTAAGCCTAATTAGAATGGCAATAAATGCTGGCTTTCCTGAAGTACCTGGATATCCAGGTCAAGTTTGACAATATGATTCTCTGGTATGTGTTCTGAAGATAATGAGATGCAGGAACATGTTGAAAATGTAGCGTCTGCTTCTGTCTACTCTACTCCATTAAGCGTGAGGCAACTACACACCTTTTTCAGTTTAGGGAGGTGCAATTTGTCAGTTTTCTAATGCATTTTTCTGCATGTTGCAGATTGGCTAAGATTGAAGCTTACTTAACTTGCTTCTGCTGCATATAAGATGAAACTAACAACTTCAGAAATGCATTGCTTACAGACTGTTAGCCACTGTGCACTCCCATTTGTTTTAATACAAACTTCTCATGGTTCTGTTTCATAGTAAGATTATTATTAACTATCTTAAAAGAGAGAATGATTCTGACGTATGTTTTTCATTTCTAGGGGCTAGGACTAAGGAAATTCCAACAAGAGATGTGCCAACACTGTTCGCAAGACATCCTTTTTTTGGCCCATGAACCCTTTCCAAGCAGCACTAGCATTCGTTCCATTTATCAAACTTCATTTGTCCAGTATCCAAATACTGAGAAGCCCTTACTGGGACGATTTCCCAAAAATCACGTAAAGAGGTCCATTGCTTTGAAGCCTGCTGATAAGAATGAGTGCATGTGGTTTTCAAAATTCTATGCTAGCCCTCATAATGTAGTTCCTGTTGAGCCTGATGGAAGCTCTCTCTCTGAGCCTAAGCAACTTTTACCAGCTGTACAAGCAACAGAATAAATGTTCGTGTAATGTGGATGCTAAAGCTCATTCCAGTTGGGATTTATAATGGGCTTTTTAGACTAACAAACACTACCTCAATTATTGTCCTTGTTTTTCCTTTTTCTGAATTTGAAATTATTGTAAGAACCAAAATAGCGTTGAAGCAATGGAATTGGGTAAGGAGTTGCATTTATACAGTGAGCTTTGGTGGTGGTGTTTTTTTTTTTTTAAAGAGGACCAGTATACAAGGAAAAGGGAAAGACTTTTTATGTTTGCATAAACATAACAGTACTCAAATTAAATAAGTCCTTAAGTTTTCACGACTTGACCAAATGATTAAAACAATGGAAGTTTTAAATTCAGTACTCAAATTATTTGGCCCCAAGATATCTCACTGTGGAACCATGGCTTAGCTGCTTAGCTGCTATCATATGGCAACAAGTATAAGAACTTGTATGCATGTATTGAGTGTAACCCATGCCTGTGTCATCATATCCCTGCAAGGAAGAGATGTGTTGGGAAAGACATTGTTTGATAAACCTCTTAAACTTATTGTGGGAAGCATGTTAATGCCACACTTGCTGTACTCTTTCCCCAGTCTGCCCACTTGCAAAACTATAAAGCACAGTTTGGGTATGTTGGCTACATTTGTTATCACATGGGTCCCACATTTTTTAGCTAAGGAAACCTATCAATGAAATTTTACCTTTTTTTTTCCTGATCAGGAAGACAGCGGGCAGCCCAATCAGTCACAACTCCACACGCAGTGATGCAGTGGCGCCAACGTGGCATCTGCTGTATCCTGTAGGGGAGTTTTGGCATGTTGAGGCCTCCATGGAGGAAGGGAATATTTGTTCCCTTCCCCTGGAGTAGGTCCCTGCTGCTGCCATGGGTCAACTTTGACCTGCACCAGAGATACTGCTGGTTCAAGTCCACGTTGACCGATGAAGGTAGAATGGGCCCGGAAAAGGGTTTAGAATTCAGCGGGCACCACTGCCGCTGAACCTGCCCCCTTTCTGGGCCCAATCCACCCTCCTCCCCCTCCCCGTTGCCACCCTGTTCCACCCACCCCCACCCCGTTCCACCCCCTCCCCACCTCCCTCCTGACTCCTGTGCAGCCTTACCTGCACCAGTGGGTAACCGGTGTCCGTCTTTGCACGGACCAAACCACTCACTCCTTGCGGTGGCAGCCAGGCCACGCGCTTTGGCGGTGTCGCATTTGTGACAGTCACAAACACGTTATGCTGACAGAGTGCGTTTTCCGCCGGCATAACACACCCATAAGATTGGGCCCTTGGCCAGGTGTCCTTAGTTTATGGGAATATCCCTTAATCTGTAACACGAGTGTTCCATAAATGGTTGTCACATTTCAGAAGATCCTGTCACGGTAGCGCTGTACAAGGTATTTGCCATACCTGGTGTCCTTTATTTTTGATCATTTTGGTCTGGCAGCTCTACATGAACCAATTATGCTGAATTGTTACTGACACCTGCTGACTGCAACTGGGTGTTCTGCATCCATGAAGCTCCATAAATGATTGGTGGAACCTAAGCCTCTGTTTTGAAATCATTGCTCTCTCTTAGCTAGTTAATATATTGCGCTTTCACTGTTTTGTAAGGATGGACCAAGAGCTGTCATGTAAATACGATGTCACTGTCATGTAAATACGATGACAACATCTTCTTCCCAAACCATGGAAACTTTTCTCCCATCAATACACAGTGGAAATGCCGTGTCAAAATAAGTTATTGTGGAAGACTTCCAAAATAATTTAGTACATTTCCTCAGCAAATACTGGAATAATGATGATGATGATTTTATTTGTAAAGTGCCCCCCTGTGGAGATGCTTGGGGTGCTGCTACACAACATTTTGAAACCAAAAACAATTAACAACATCATTAAACAGTAGCAAAGCCAAGAGCATGGCATCATTAACAGGAAGTGATTTCTTGTTTCAAGGCAGATAGAAGCAGCCTGTCTGTTGTAGAATCAAAATTTCCACAGCATTAGCCAACAATTTCATCCCCAAGCAGATTCCAAACCAAAGTGCACGCCAATCACCTAATATGTGAAGTACCCCGTGCTGTTTGGCACACTCAAGAGGGCAATCTTGGCCCTCCTACAGAAGGAAGAAATGCATTCTTGCCACATTCGTAATGTTTATCTGGGGTTTAATGTTACAACTGAATATAGTAAATTGTACTTCTCTATGCTTTTCAACAGCAAGAAAAGATTCCAGATTTGTTAACTCTATCTAGTTCTTGCTAATCTAGATTTGTTAAACATTTCCCCACTCTGACAGTGCAAGCCTATATATGTTTACTCAGAAATAAGTCCCATTCTGTTTACCTTCAGGTAAATATAGGATTGCAGCCTGGTGCACTTCAGTCATTGTACAAATGACTCTCTTCCTCAAAAAAATGTAATTAATGAGAATCATAAGGTCCTTTACACTGAAAGGTAAGTTAAATGCACGTCGTCCAAGGGGGTTATGCCGGTGTCCGTCCTGCGTCCATCAGCGTACGGAAAGTTACACTGGCATAACTTATGTGCACTTACAGTACATATAACATAAGTGCATTTACACCGGTGGATCTACTGTTAGACTGGTGCAAGAGTTACACAGGATTGGGCTGTTAGTATATTGCAGATTGAATTACTATGGAATTAATTTTGGTTTACATTTTCAGTTCTGGAGCACAGCTCAGAAAAAAGTGCCCCTAATCATGTGCAGAGTACCTTTTCACCACTTGAGTAATCACAATCAGTTTTCACATTCAGAAATTAGAGAGAAGGGCTTCCAGGCCAGATGATGTGATTTCCAGACAGGTTTAGATTCACTGCTTTTATTTTTAAACCACCAGAGTTTATTCTGTAGAACAATTCACGTGTGTGTAATTTATTTTAAATATCTATACCCATGTCATCAGCACAAAGTCTGTCTAAAATGTGCTTGCAAAAAAGCTTTTTCTGATGAAAACGTCCAGTCCATTTTCATAAAGTGCTTTACTATGGGAATAATATGCTGATCTATTATAAAAATGCAATAACTTCCAAAGCAGTTATATTTTGCCATTTCCTCCCCTGTAGATTTTTCGCAATATGTTTCTAGAAATACTTTATGCACTAACACAAAACAATATCTACAGCAGTAATAATAAATTAGATGCAGTGGGAATTCAAGCTTGTTCTCGTGTCCAAGGTGATATAGTGGAAATCATTCATAATGACGAAGAAAGTAATTGTTATGCAGCATTTTTGTATTAAGCATGGCCCCAAATTATCCTGAGTATACAACAGAATGTTCTTGGGGCTTTGATACAACCACTGTCTAATAAAATGCATGTGAATATCCCCTTATTTGCATAACTGAAACGCCTATAAATACAAACCTTTCCTATTTTAAGTGATGCCAAATCTCCACTCTCTGAATATGTCCTAGCTCCATCATTAATCAAAAAACACCCAAATCAATAAGCATGCAAAATCAATCTCTTTCTGATTTCAGTATGCAAATATGCTACATACATGGATTTTTTTCCAGAAACTAAAACTGTTGTGGTCCTTTTCTCCCAGTAGTCACTATGCCTTTTAATGTTACTATTTTATGCACTACTGCACAAACAGTTTAAAAACAAAATCAAACACAAGTAGATTAAAAGTATTTGTTGGTTGGATCCTTATTGCTTATGTTAAGCAGGATGACATAGGGTGTGCATAATATAAATAACGAAACAATGATGCCTCGAACTGTAATTGAAAAGAGGCTCATGCCATTCTAACCCATTTTTATTGCTAACACAAAATAATTATGTGACCAGTACCACACCTTAACTTTTTTTATTTAGTGGATCAAGAACCCATGAACAGGCAGATGGACTGGAAGCAGCTATCCTGGTGTGAGATGAGGAATAATTCTGTGCTACGATCAATAAGGATATCATCAATCACCCTAAAAAATTTTTATCACTCTGCCTTTTCAGGCCAGATCAAGTCACTAGCTAGCTCATCATGGGTAGAGTCACATAAAATGGCTTCCCCAGGGGTTGGAAAGCAGTTCTACATTATGCAGAAGTGACACAGGTGTGCTTGCCCTGCCCTCACTCCCCTTCCATTTTTGGTAGCCCACACTACATAGGGAGACAGATGAGCCAGATGCCAGCTAGGACTCCACCTCATTTTTGAGGGACTCATCCTGTGTTTTATCCGTGCTCTTCTTTTAACACTACAGTGCTGAACTGACAATCCGTTCTAGAATGTTTCCCTGTGACATGTCTTAAGTATTGTATCTTAGAACTGATTTTGATACTGAGCAGTTGTGGTACAGTACTTTCAATTCCTCATGCGATGTCTGAAGTGGTGCTCACTGATTCCACCAAAGGTAAAAAATATGAGTCTCCACTTTGGCCAATACATCAGAAGTGAGGAATTAGATGTGCAAATAAGTCACCCTGTTAAATGTCCCACAATTCCTGTATATAAGGATTGAGTTGCCAGCCCCCTGAGGAAGTCATGCATATCTTTGTTTGTTCAGACAGACCACTGTGGGAGGCTTTACAGACATGATGTTAAAAGCAGCACCATCGGAGTATAGAACTTTAGGATTGGAGTCTAGTCCCATGGACTCCAGCTCAAATTCTTCAGCTTTAACCTGACCTGATAGAATATCTCACAGTTCTCCTTTGCCACGTTACTCTTCTTCAGTGAGACAGTCAAACCAGAATGCACTTCAGAAATGAAAAAAACTAGGAGTAATGCTGATAGTATAACGGAAAACAATGGTTGGGATCCAAAAGACTGCATGCAGAATTCAAGCTTGTTCTCGTGTCCAAGGTGAAATAGTGGAAATCATTCATAATGACGAAGAAACTAATTGTTATATAGCAAGTACTGGACCTGATTTTTTACCTCTCATGCCTACTCCCAACACTGTTCCGGAAGTTTAAGTGGGGTGATCTAGAGTGGGATTGAACATAATGCAAGGAGGTGCAGCCAGAAGTGGGAATTGGCGAGATACACACTCCACCCCAGAAGTATGTTCCATTTGCATGGGGGATTTTTGGATCTCAGTCAATCAGTTTAACCTGACCCCCTATGATGATCCCTTTTGGAAGTACAGTAGTATAGAAAGAAAACATTCTTCATTCTTCTCTCCCACCGATTGCACTGTGTGACTTGTTCTTAAGTAACTGCAACAATGAAGTCATTTAAAAAATGGAAGTTCTTTTTCCTAATACTGTTTCCAGTACAGTATTTGCATGTGACTATGAACTACCCTGCTGCTTGATTAAACTAGAAGCTTTTTTAAAAAAAGCCTATACAACTCCAAATTCATGTGCAGTAGCATCCTTTTCACTTGCATCACAAAGGTTGTTTGAGGAAAAATGATAATATCCTTGGAAGTACATGACTAATGTGAATATATATAGCACTTCTGAGACAGCTCAAATGTATAATTATTGTGAGGATTTCACAGACACATAAATATAATGATCTTTGGGTAAGTAAATTGCTAGCTACCAATGAAATAAATATGGTCCCTTCAGAATTTGAAATCACTTGGTACTGTAGGTGGTGGGAAATGATTCACCTTAGCTGTTATCTCTGGAACAATAATATAGAAATATATCTGCCAGGGCTGGAGCATTTACATTGTTCTTCATATCCTGCAGAGTTTGTCAGAAGATCTCTGGTCCCTGCTGATTTCCAACCCCTTATTTTGATAAGTCACAGCGCAGCATGAGTCAACAATGGGTTGGAGCAGCTAATATTGTTTACCGTGGTAGGCATCCTCCTGCCCATAATATTTTTCCAAGAAATACTGATGTGTTCAAAGGTCAGGTAGGTGCTGAATTGACTGCTTAACATGATTTCCATCTCACAAAGAGTAACATGGGTGAGCCTGCCTTGAGACTCTACTGCAGATGAATCTGGATTCTTACAAGGCTTTTTTAAAAAAGCTTCTAGTTTAATCTTTAAAAAGGGAAAAGGGAGGATCAGGGAAACTGCAAACTGGTCAGCTTGATGTCAATACCTGGAAAGATCGTGCTATGCAACAGATTAAGCAGAATGTTTGTGAGCACTTAGAAAACAATAGGGTAATTTCTAGCAGCCAGCATGGGTTTGTCAAGAACACATCATGCCAGACTAATCTCATCTCCTTTTTAGATAGAGTGACTGGCCTAGTCAATCATGAGAATGCCACAGACATAATGTACCTAGATTTCGGCAAAGCATTTGACAAGTCTCCTATGATATCCTTGTTGATAAAATGGTAAAATGTGGACTGGATGGTATTACTGTTAGGTGAGTTCAAAGCTGGTTTAATAACTGTTCTCAATTAGTACAAATAAATAGTTTCGAGATCAAAATCATCTTTAAACCCACTAACAAATTAACACTGTTATTGGGGAACCCGAAAGACCCCAGACCCCCCTTTAGTAACCCCGGGGTGTATAGGTTGCCATGTGAATGCGGGAAGACCTATATTGGCACTACCATGCACTCAATTAATACAAGGATTAAAGAACATAAGAGAGTGGTCAAATTATGCCAACCAGATCATTCTGCGCTAGCTTCACATGCAGCAGACTCAGGTCATACTATAAAATTTGAAGAATCTAAAAGTTTAGTCCAAGAAACCAACATAAGAGTACGTCTGAATTGGGAAGCGATTGAAATAAGTAAAAGGAGAGGACAGGGCTTGATTAATAGGCAGCAAGAATTATCATTTGTTGACAAATTTTGGTTTCCTATTTTGAATAAAGCAAATGGAGGGAGTGATACAGGAGGACATAACCGATAGTTGCCTGTAGAGGGCGCTTCCTAAAAGTCACTCCAGACATAGCCTGTTCTCAATGGACTTCTTTGCGCACAGCTGATTTGTGTTGGGGCAGTTGCTACAAACCTTCCCGCCCTTTTTTGCCTTTTTATAGGGATTAAGAGACCAGTGTCTGTGTTAACATCTTACAGCTTCTGTGGCTCACCACAGATTGGTGGATGAAATGCGTTCGTCTGTGTTTTAACTGTTTTTACTTGTTTTAAAACCTCAGTGTTTTTAAACCCGTTTTTACGTGTTTTAAACTCATAAACGTTTTACATGGCTTTTAAACCCGGATATCCAATATCATTTTACAAATAGTTCTGTGTCGACCTGGAAATAGGTATCGAGTGGGTGTCACAGGGCTCTGTCTTGGACCCTGTGCCGTTCAACTTTGTTTATAAATTACTTGGAGAGGGGACACTTATCAAATTTGCAGATGATGCAAAGCTGAATTCCGTGCAAGCCTATGCATGATTACTCAGAAGTAAGTCTAACAGTGTTCAGTGGGGCTTATTCCCAGGTAATAATGGCACTATTCTTTCTTCTGAGAGAGTTGGCAATCTTAATCAGAATACTTCTTATTTTCCAGTGCTTATTTCTTTTGCTTTCATTTCCTCTGAAAGCAAATTAATTATCATTATCAATTCTTTCTTTTTAGAACCTCTTCCCAGTTTCCACGTATATACCTATTCAGTCCCTTCTCATCTTTTGTTTAAGCTGAGATATTGCCAGCTGTATCACTGTATGGTCAGATTTGAAAGGATTAGGGCTTCATAAGTAAATGTTGGTGAATAATGATTTCATTCTTTACAGTGCACAAACTGATGATAAAGGATATCATTTCCATTGACAATAATACAAACTTACAAATGGATAAAGCAATGAATGCTCCATAAAGCATATGTTCATGGGACTGATAAGAGAATAAACAATTTTTAAAAAACTGATACGGTTGATTCAAGGATATTTACAATTCACATTTTGTCTCATTAAGTGGCTTTTATTTCAGAGACTGGGAGTGCTGTTTCAGCATATTTTTTTATCCCTGCTGTTCAGAAGTGTGGCATGATGTGGCCCATGTGAGCTTTCACTGGTCTACAAGGAAGACAAGAAGCTTACTGTGCCCACCACAAGTGTATGAACAAGGGAAAAGGTACCTGCTTTTCTCAAAGTCTGCCAAATCTTTGACACTAATATGAGCTGCCAATGTGCAGGATCCAGGCCCTGAAAATGATGGTGGACATGATGACAACGAGGAGCCCTGGAAACCTGAACCCAATGCCCCAGAGATGGTCCTTCCTGAGGCAGACTGAGAAACAGGGTGGTCAGACCCCAACAAGTGGTCAGACCCCAACATGCTGGGAAGCCCTTACCCTCCTCTGCCTACGACTAATGCAGGGAATGCATCTGGTGGGGCCACTGTGAGATACAGGAAACTGGACTAGATGGGCCTTTGGCCTGATCCAGCAGGACTCTTATGTTCTTATGACAAGAAGTGGCTGAGGGATAGTGGAGTCCTTGGCTCCAGGTCTGGAGGGTATTCCTTTAAGGATCCTCACTTTGCAGCGGTGGGGTGGAGCTGGAGTGGGGTACTCAGGTCTAGAAGACATAAAGAGGTCAGTTGGAGCTGGGACTCTGTTGGATCATGTCGTCGTCCCCCCTTGGAACTTCCTCGGGTCTTGTAGCTCCAACTGCCTTGCCTCACTTTAGCATGGGACTGAAACAGAACAGGTGCATCCACATCAAAGGATACATCCCATCCAATTCAGTGGAATCCACATGCAATGAAGATGCACTTAGGTGTGAATCCATATCAGCTACATGTGTGTAAGCCTTCTGAGTGTGGGTTTCCCTTGCTGGATTTGGGTGGTAACCTGAGTGAGCATTTAAATATGTGATTATGAAATTTTGTGCTGACCATATTGGATTCATTAAGACACCCTTCTAGCCTTATGCAGGTATTTGTCTAACTGTGGAGATGAATGTGTGAGGGATTCTTAGGGGCAAATCGATGATGTAGGTAGGTGCAAAGCTGCACACTCCTCATGATCGGCACTTGTCTGCAACAACAGATGCTGAACACTGAGAAAGATAATTACTGATCACATGGAGTGTGTGTGTTTGGGGGGGGGGGGTTATGGCTAAGCATGCATGTGATTGGTGCACTCCCAGGAAGCCCTCATACGTTCATCTCCATGGGGAGACAAACATCTGAATAGGGCTTATGTTATTTAATTTTTGTGCGTCTACCTTTGTTTTCCACAACTTTGAAAAAAATAAAGTTTTTAGAAGTAGAGAAAATTAATCTTAAAATGTATGGCTCTCCCAGCAGCAAAAATTATAAGCAGCCCTTTTGCCCTATATATAATGGGGAGAGAGAGAGAGAGAGAGAGAGAGAGAGAGAGAGAGAGAGAGTTTACAAGCTGTATAAATATGTTTAGCATTCTGTTTCATAATCCAAGCAAAATTATCAATACAAAGACTCTATTTATTAATTATTTGTCCATCATAAATATTTTTGATTTTCACAAGTTTCTTGTCATTTTTGGATAAAACTGGGCAATTTGAGTCCCAGCCCAGATTAGAACTCTGCCCTAAAAGAAATCAAAATTAAAAGAGTGACACTATTTTTCAATAGAAATAGAGGTAGAAACACCAACTGCTCTATGAGAAGGAGGAGAAAGAAAAGCCAGCAAGTACCACCCTTGTCACCTCTACCTGCTACTGTTTCTTTAGGCCTGGACTGTGCCCCTCCTCCCTCACAGTGGCCATAGAAACACCAGCTGCCCTGTGAGGGAGAGGAGAAAAGAAGCCAGCAAGGCATATTCTCTCCCCACCCCATCCCCATTCATTCACAAGCCCTTTTCTCTAGCAGTCATTTCCCATTCTTTGATTTTATTCAAGTCTCTCTAGGAGCCTTGTTGGCTGAAGGGCAGGGCATAATCAATTAATAGACTCTTTGTACTGATAATTTTGCTTTGATTATGAAACCATTCACACAATGATTAATGATTTCCAGAGAAAATCTACATATATCTATGCTTTCACGGAATCCCATAGAACATATCTTATGTTATCTTCATTTTCTCAAGTGACGCTTACTGCGTCACTCTCCAAATCACATTCTGGGAAAGGAAAAGAAGGGATGTGTTGTTCCTGTTTTAAGGGAGGGAAGAGATCCACAGAGCAAAGCACAGCATCACTGCTGCTATCCCTCAATGGTTTAAGCATGGCAGAGAAGACATCACCTGAAACAACTCTTTGTATAGGAACATTTTTCATTGATTTGTTGTAAGGGACCCCCCCTCCCCAAATATTTTTATTTCATAGAGCACCCTCCCCTGAACCCCTGCCTTTCCCCCCCACTCAAATCGGACCAGAAACCACCGAGATACAGCCTTTGAAAGCTAACCGCATTAAGAATTCAGCTTCCTTTCCGGTTTGCGCGCACTCTAAGTGGAGACGCGTGTCATCAGAGGACGAAAGTTCACGGACACGCACCTGGCGCAAGCCTTCCCGACCCCCAAGAGAAGCAGCAGCCAGCAAAGTTCACCCTGTACCTACTTAATTCTTTAAGCCGCTTAACTCTTTAAGCCTTTAATCCCCCCTTTCTGGGCGTACAGCCAGGAATCGCTAGACGACGCGTGTCTCCTATTAAGAGGATTACTGACCCGAATCCGAACCTTTGCCTTCTTTCCACTGACAGCTTTAAAGGAACAGTAACCTAATTCTTGGAAATGGGGCTTTTCCGTAGAACCACTGTGTTTTTGGGGTTTCCCTGGGAGTTATGTTGCCGGATCTTCACTGAGGATCATTGGGGTCTCCCCAGGGACGGGTCCCTGCACAGAAGGGTCCCGATCCTCCCGCTCAACTGAGGCTAGTCTCATATTGTGCGGAGAGGCTCCTGGGAGCAGCGCAATAGGTTTGCAGCTATTAAAAGGCCAGGTTCGAGTCCTGGCACCCTGCTTGGGGTCCCGGGGAGCATGGGGAAAGAGCGGTTCGAGTCCCTTCACCCACCCTTCAGCGAGGACACAAGAGGTTGAATGAAGGCAGCACCGTGGGGTGCGCCTCCTGCCAGAATCTGTGCTGCAGGGAGTAGGGGAATGGCCATTTCAAAAACATAACTTGTGCCAGTTAACAGCGGCTCTTATTCTGTGATGTCTCCACTGGCTGCCTTCTGCCCAGGCGCCAGCTGGGGGCAGGGATAAAGGGGAATTCCAGGAGCACAGTGAAGACCCCGATTGCTACCATTTCCAGGATTTCAACTCTATCTCTTTGTGTGCCTTCTCTTTCAGTCACCACCATCTCCCCCACCCTGGAATCATTGTTTCTGTCTAACCCTGTTACAGTAATTCAAATGTCTGTCAAATGTCTACCTCAGGTTACATGGTGCCACAGGAACGGGTCCCTTTGTCAGGCACCCTTGGACTATCTAGTCGGAAATCACTGCTTTTGTGTCAAGCTGGCTTCACAAAAGTTCCCATTCATAAAAACAGGAAAACCTCACTTCACCTTAGGCAGGATGTATTGGGTGGGGACCTAATCCAATTACCTCTGCCACACAATACCCCAGACCCACCAACCCATTGGTCCCCAGTAACACAAAGCATCACACATTTCATTGGTCTCTTAATAAAGTCTGTCTTTTATTGGTTTATAATTTACAAATGTTGCTGCTGGATCTCATTGGCGGGAAGTTTGAATCCAACATCTGATTTGGCTGTATTGAAGTGTACTTTCTTGGATCCTGCTTTGTATTGGTGCCTCTTTCTTATGTATTCTTTGAACAATGTACTCCATGGTTCTAAATGACATAATGAAATGTATATAAACTTCTGTATCTATTATGTATGTTACACATTTTGCCCTGCGATCTGTGTCCTTTGCTAGCGAAGTAAAATATCTTCTTTTTACCCCAGCGCTGGTCTATCTGAGCTCTATTTTTGGCGCCTCCGCAGACCGCGGACCTCTCTCTCTCTCTCTCTCTCTCTCTCTCTCTCTCTCTCTCTCTCTCTCTCTCTCTCTTTCCTGGGTGCTGCTTTCAGCAACGGAGCCTGGTGTCTGCTCACCGAATCAAAACGAGCTGAAACCGCTTGTCCCACCTGGGGTGCTTACAACAGACTTCTGAAGCAAATAGCTCCAATGGCCCATTCTGTGGCCAGGCAAAGAGCTAGCTTGCCAAGCCCTTAATGCAATCCATTTAGTAATCAAGGCAGTTCTAGCAATCCAAGCTTTCTGGTATTTACTGAGGGGTCCCATATTTGGAAAACAGCCCAGCACTAGATATACTGCTGTCAATGCACAGGCAGTGGCCAAAGCCAAGTTAATATGCCTTCCTACTTTTGTCCGTAATGGATTAATTACTCTGCATCCCCGGTACATATGCAACAAATCTGCTTCTATAGTATCTCAGTGCCAAAAACAAAATATAGTAATCCCAGCTTGGGCTAAATGCATCAGGATAAGCTGTGAAAACAATAATCACTTAAATGAAGGGACATCTCAAGTCAAGTGTGGAGTAAGAAACCTGACTCAATAAGGTTTTCCATTGAGTAGGGTGAATTCAGTTCCCAGTGTGATGTATGTATACATGTGCGTAGCTTTAAGTGAGCTTAAGTTTAAGTTTAAGTGAGTTTAGGTTTAGGCTACAATTCTATATACATTTACAGTACCTGAGAGTAAGCCCTACTGAATTTATATTTACTGAAGTAAGTCCTTCTAAACAAACATGTATAGGATTGCACTATTACTTGTGTGTGGCTTGTGTAAGTGGGGCCTCTTGCTCCCTCCCGGGCAGCGCAATCCTCTGTAACTCCTAGAGCAGCGGAGCACACTCGGCCGCTCTGAGCCATCGTAAAAGTGCCATAAAGCACATTTGCAACGACTCTGGAGTAAGGCATGGAGGCCGGCAGCCCTCACTCCGCCACTCTCCGGACCCTACGCCCACCGATACAGGTAAGTCCTGCAGGGGTGGGGGTGCAGGGCAGGTGTGCAGAGGTGCAGGGGTGGGGGAGGGCAGGCAGGGGCAGCCAGGGGGGTGGCCATTAGCTGACCCGGGCTGGAGGGGGCGGGAATATCAGCAGCGCACTCCGCCGATATCCTAGGGCCTTTCCCAGCCTGGTTCAGCCTTCATGGATATACGTCAGCTTCATAGCTAGTTTCCATCTGAGGAGGCCCATAGGGCCCCAGCCGGCTTACATCCAGGGAAGAGGATGAACGTCCCCTTCTCCCAAGGTGCCCTTTAGTCAGTTGTGTATCTTTAGGCAGGATTGCGCCGTCAGTGTGTGTAACAGAAATTTTCAGGACAGAGCTATCTCTTCATCTTGTTTAGAAATAATGAAGGAACTCTGCCCTGGTACCAGGTCCCCCCCCCCCATTTTTCAAGAGTTGGCAGTTTTGTAACATCAGGCTCCACCATGTGACATCACCAGGCCCCTAGCTCACAAATCCCAGGTGTTTTTTTCCTCAAGTATCTTACCTGGCAACTCAACCCTACTTAGTGACCACTGGACATAGTGGAATTGCTACCATGCCAGAAAGAATCAACAAAGGAACAGAAATTGGACTAAGATTATGGCCCCATTTAAAAATGCACATGTTGCAAAAACACTGCCCTTCTCTTATCAGGCATGAAAATGTTTCCTTTAATTTTGAAAAGAGATGTAGCAAGTCTTTTACCTATTAAATTATTAAGGTTGCAATCGTATGCACGTTGCACGTTGCAACGTGCACATATGCACGTTGATTTAGGAGAAAGCCTACCAAAATCTGTGAGGCTTGCACCCAAGTAAAAAGGATTAGAATTGTCTGTAAAACATTTAATACATTCACAGGGCAATCCTAACCAACTTTCCAGCGCCGGTGTAGCTGTGCCAACAGGGTGCACACTGCATTTTGCAGTGCAGGGGCAGTCATGGAGGCCTCTTCAAGGTGAGAGATAATTATATAATGATACACCTCTGTTAATTGTTTTTAAAATGCCTACCATTTATGCATATGACCAGATTGTTGCACAGGAATATAGACAAATGCATCCATAGCTAGGATTGTGTCCATCCACAATGAGGTTTCACCATCTCTCAAAGTGCAGTCACAATGTTCAACCATATGTAATGTGAACTGAAAACTCAACACATAGAGGTGTGTAATTTATAGGCTTAAAAAGATCCTATTAAAATACACCTCATATATGTTACAAAGTAGTATCCTTGAAGGACTAGTGGAATTCAAAATAAAGAGGGTAAGCAATATGATAACTAAACGATTGGGGAAGACAAATCTACCCACCCGATCTGGGAGCTGTAATTTAGAAAAAATAATCTTAAACCTAGCATTCCTACCCAAGAGAAATATTCTGAATAATCTATCATACTTACAAAAGAATATCACTGGTGTAAAAAGTGGCAGGCCATGAAGAATATAGATTAAGCAGGGTAATACATTCAACTTAAGTAATGTTTAGCCCTCCTCCTACTCAAGTGATAAATTCAAGAACTACCATTTATCTATGTCTAAAAAATACTTGAGGAATTATGTCTTAGTTCAGGTTCAGACCATAGATTTAATGGTTCTCCAGACCCAAATTACTAAATATTTAAAATGTGATTGTTGCCAGGAAAAAGGACACTTGGCAAAAAGTGGAGCGCCCATCAGTCTGTCCATAATTTCAGACTGAATTTGTTCTCTTTTCACTATTAATGTTTCTATGAATTTCTGAGCAATTTGCATGGTAATTTTCTTGTTTATTTTCCCAGCTAGTGTGAGGTCTCCAAACTATTTAAATAAGGGTACTTTCACTTGATTTTCGTGGAACTAAGTGCAAATGTGATGACATGTGAGTTATAAAGCAAGCACAGCCAACGTCTTACAGCCCAATCCTGTGTAGGATATGGCGCTCGGCCGAAAGTGCCAGATGCCATATTCTATTGAGTTCCCAGGGCAGCCCGGGAACAACTCGGGAGAGAGGGATGATAGTCCCCTTCCCCCGGTGTAAGCAGCAGGAGACCCGCCTCCTCGAATGTGTGCGGGTTCTGGAGCTTGTGCACATTCATGCCACTCATGTAAGGCCGGGCCGGGCCTGGAGAGGGCTTGGAATATCGGCGTATATCGCCATCTCCAGGTCCATGGCAGCCAATGGCCGCCCCCTCGCCGCTAGGACCACCCTCCCCTCGTGCCTGCCCCGGCTGGTGTAGGTCTTACCTCCTCCGGCGGGTGCAGGGACGACGGAACAGTCGGGTGTGTTTACAGTGTGTTTACGACACCCTGTGCCGGGGGAGCACACGCTCCCCCAGCGCAGCGGCACACAGGATTGCGCTGTTACTCCCCTTCCAGGCTGGACTGAGCTATGCACTGTAGTCTCTGAGATCCTAATAAAGGGTCACTCAGGGAACTAGCAGAGAACAACACACGCTTCTTGTTGGCTGCGAAATATATAACTTTGTTTTGATATCATCAAATTACCTGATTGGTGGAGTGGTCACACTTCCCATCCCCTTGACGTAGTTGGAAAGGGTTGGCTGTCAAATTGCTAAGCACATGTCAATCCTGGAGAGGAAGATAGTCATTTTCCAGACAGGAAGATAAGCCAAATCCACAATCACTACATCTTTGGGGGATAATGGAGTTTCCAAAGGACAAAGGGTGCTTGCAAAGGATGCATCAGCAGCTTTTTAGGCTCTTGAACATGTACAGGAGCTTTTGGGGGAGTTAAAACTGTCCAAAAATACAGAAAAATAGGCATAAAAGAGGGGGGAAACCAGAGCATTCATCACATCATATTAGCAACATTTACAGTGGCATGCAAAAAAAAAAAAGTGCTTTGTCCCCATAATAGATGATTCAGATGTTTCATTCATCTTGTGTATAGTGCAATCTATCCCCCCCCCCCAAAAAAAGGTGAACCATGCACAGTGTGACTGTGCTCATTATCTCTGTCTTTTTGCTAGCACCATGATACACAGTCAGATCAACCACCACCACAGGGTAAGGGAAAGGGCACTGGGATCCAAATAACACCACTGCAATGAGTGATATTTTTAAAAGCTAGGAATACTGTTATCAATGTCTTGTCGCTCAAAATGAGGAAAGATTTTGGCTTACTCAAACATTACTAACATAATGTAGAAACAAAGAGCTGGCACCTAGGCTCAGATAAGCCTTTTGATCCTGACTTCAAGTAGCAAGTTGTCATACCTCAGCTGTCCTGGCATTTGGTTTAGGAACAGATGGAGAATACTGTCCATAATAATCTGGTTGGCCCAGAAGCAGAAACAATATCTCTGGAATCCTAAGTGGCTTGTTGGCTCAGTTCAGTAGGATGGAATTATCAGCATTGCTTTCAGAAGCACCGCTGTCTGGTTTTGAAGAATTTATTCTGCTCTGTTAGATTTTAACATGTCATTTGGATCTATAAATAGAACATTGACAATTCTATACAATATATATTGCATAAATAAAAAGAAGTGGAAACAGATTTTTTTAATGCACTGCTAACAGTCTTTTTCAGGAGCATAACACTTCAGTGAGTAGAACCTGTGGGAAGATTTCTTACGTAATGAAATGAGCATGTTGGGTTTAGTTTTGCTTTTTTAAAACAGGCTCCCTATTCTTTGGGTCACCAAACTGTTTTAAATGGTGCAGCATTACGGTCTCACTGGTAGAGACTGCAGATCAGTGACAAAGCTCATACTTTGCATGCATAGCTAAATATGTTAATTATGGGGTTGCTCAGGGTAATTTACAAACAAAATGTATGTGTGTATTTTAATTGTATTTATTTTTCCTGCCTCATCTTAAGGACTCAGGGTGGGCAATAAACTCTTAACAGTGTGATTCTATGCATCTTTATTCAGAAGTAAGTCCTATTGGGTTCAGTAGGGCTTAGTTATTTTATTTAAAAAAATTAGTCTGCCTTTCTTGCTTCTATGACAACTTACAAACAGATTAAAATAAAGCAAAATACAATGAAAAGCAAAAACAGGAACACTGGTGAAAGACTAAATAAAACAAAACTGTTTTATTGTAAGCCGCCTTGGTTGTCCTTGTGGGAGAAAGGCGGGGTATAAATAAATTAATTAATAAAACCAAAATCCACAGCTGAAAATCCCCAACATCATTGATCCACTATTGAGCCACCAGCAAACATTAGACCATGCCAAAAGCCAAACAAAAAAAGCCAGAATGTCCTAAAATGCACCCTGAGAAGAGGCTGGGAGGGGGAAAGAGCCTTCACGTGACCCAGAAGTGGGTCGCTAAGGCTGTAGAAGCCTCGCGGAGGCTTGAAAACGCAGCGGTTTGGTTTTTTTAAAGGTAAAAGGGTGATTTGGGGGGCTTTTTTCTTTTTAAAGGCTTTTTTTGGTGGACTCCAGTATCTGCGGATATCCAGATATCTGCGGACTGTACTTCACATTAGGGTTGTTAGTTTCTTGAGGATAGAAATGTCTTTGACCCTAATTCTATCCAACTTTCCAGCGCTGATGCAGCTGTGTCAATGGGGCACGTGTTGCATCCTGTGGTGGTGGTGGGGAGTCATGGAGGCCTCCTCAAGGTAAGGGAACATTTGTTCCCTTACCTCGGGGCTGCACTGAGGCTGCATTGGCATTAGAAAGTTGGAGAGGATTGGGCCCTTTGTTTTTAAATTTTGCTTTTGCCATTACTGGTTTAAATGAAAGAATGAAACTGTCTCCAGGAAGTTATATTTTATTAGATTTGGAGTGAGATTTCTGACATGGTTTGCCATTGTGCTTAAAAAATAATTAGACTATCTAGTGGAATAAGCCTCAGTAGAATAAAGAAGATATATCTGTTTTATAACCCTTAAGTCTTAAAACCTAAGTCCTAATTATATAGCAAGAGCAATCACTTCTGCACTGTGGATCTTCCATTTTGCTGCATATTGATATTACGAAATTGTCTCCACTTCTCAATTCAAAGTAGCAATTTCAGCCCAGTTTACCCATTAGCAATGAATACATAGCACAGCCAATACTTATTTGAACAGGAGCTGGTCCATTAGCAATATGGAGCATATTCAAATTAATTAACTCATGCGATTTCTTCAGAGAGTGGGGAGAAGCAGTTTTTGCAAGAACATGGCTGCGAATAATTTAAATTGTTCAATAGAAGCTGCTTATATGCAAAAAAAAGAGCTATTTTTCAGCTCTGCAAGAGAGGATAAATAGTAGATGGCTTGACGATAGGGTTAGATACATATGGATGCTTATGTTCTCTAAAAAGACAGTGGCACAATGCTAACTGGTTTCAAGGAGCATTGCAATCATAAAATAAACCCAGACCCAGATTTGGTGCATCCTGACCAGTACATACCCTTTCTCTTCCTAAGTGCCATCTCTAAAATAATTCAACAGAGAAGCCAAGCTGTATTATGACTATGTGTGAAGTAGAGGAAGGATTGTAATTGTGCTCCTGGCCTATGTACTTAACCACATTGCTCAGACAATGTGTATATTGGCCTATGCATGTAGACAGGATAGTGTGATTGGTATGCCCTATTTTTCCATTGTACCACTCGTTCCACTCTTTGTACATACATTTCTATGCACGTGTTTTATTTATTTTATTTATCTACTTATTGGTTTACTGAATTTATAGCCCATTTTTCAAAAATATATTGAAAGCGGCTCACAAAATTTAGAAATGAATACTCCCCCTTTTTGATCCTACCCCCCCAAGTCGTGACCAAGAAAAAAATGTTTCCCAACCAATCTGTAGAGCAACCAATGCTTGCTGCTACAATCATAATTCCCCCATGCCCTCCATACATGCAGTGAATGGCTGCCTAGGGCTTCAATTTGCCTAGTAGAGCCTCTTACAAATATAGTTGTACAGGTGTAGTGGTGTAGTGGTTTGGGGGTCGGACTTGGACCTGTAAGATCCAGGTTCAAATCCCCGCTCAGCCACGAAGCTTCCTGGGTGACCTTGGGCCAGTCACTATCTCTCAGCCCCACCTACCTCACAGGGTTGTTGTGAGGACAAAAAGGAGGGGAGGAACTATGTACACCACTCTGAGCTCCTTGGAGGAAGGGCAGTATAAAATGTGAAAAATAAACAAATAGTTGGGCAGAAATAATTATTTATATGGATCCAGCACTAAGTACAGAATTAGTACCTGATGCCCAAGGCTCTGGTTGCCCAGGGCTCCAGCAGTCAGCTTTAGCCTTAGGTATGGTATGTTTCTTGTCTGTTACATTTGCCTGCAAGCCAGAATCTCTGGCCAAACTAGACATTAGATGCAAACATTTTTAAAGGTAAAAGGGTGATTTGGGGGACTTTTGTTTTTTTTAAATAAAAAGCAGCCTCAGGACACTGCAAAATTGGGAATAGAAGAGCAGAGGGGAGTTAGGGGTGCTCAATCTTCCCTCCCTCAAAACCACCACACCTGATTTTAACCCCATGGAAAAGTGCTTTTCCACTGCTGATTGCAGCCTTCGAAGGCTGCTTTTCAGGAAAAAAAAAAGTCTGAGCATTGTGCAAAACTACTTCTCATGTTTCGTTTGCCCATTGTCTTTTAAAAGAAATTCTCACTGAGACAAGAAACGTGAATGAAGTATTTCTATGGAACTACTAAGACCATTGAAGAGTGCAGAAGCTCAAAAATTGATAGAGTAACCATTTTAATAGCATAATCATTCACTAGACCTCTTGTCATTAGAATCACACTATGATTGCAGATGCCAGAGATTCCAATGTCAAGGTTCATCTGGTTCCCTCCTTGTTTGAATGGCCTAGGTTCTTCTCAATGTCACCTTTGTTGATATTTGCTAAAATAATATTATTGGCTGTTAAATACTGTATGTCTGCAGAACTGAGCTTGCCAGATGAAAGACAGGTAGTTGTAGCAACACTGTTCAGGTTCTTTGCAAATAAATTAGCACTTTGCTATTTGGGTGGTAAAGGAACTGAACGTTGCATTACAATGTTGCCAAGTGCATTTTGGTTTTTGTCTAGCAAGTTCTGCTGTTGTGTCAGGCAGAAGCGTCGCTACACCCCCGTGGGGGGGCGGTCAGTGAGACACCCCCACGTGACGTCGTAAGCCCCACCCCTGAGGGGGTGACATTACTGCTGCGGCACTGTACAGAGCCAGGGAGGGTGGAAGGGCCGATCTTCCTGCCCTCCCAGGTTCCGTACGGCCTAAAAAAAGACCGCAAAAACACTGGGGGGGGGGGGTTGCATTCGCACTGTGCCGCCACTGAAATGCGGCGGCGGCGCCACGGCAGTGCACACCCTCCAGTGCTTGACACCCCCGTCGCCCCCCCGCCCCCCTAATGACACCTCTGGTGTCAGGCAATTCTGTTCTAAGTGCTGGCAACAGCTATTCCTGAAGAGGCAGGAAGCCCTGGAAGAGACAGGAGATCAAGTCAGTGAAGAGGGCTAGCCTGGTTGCCTCCTCTCACAACAAGGTGCCCACACTGAAGAGAGGGCTACATATCTTGAAGCTATTTAGCAGGCAGTGGTCCAGGACTGGCATTCCAGGATCACCTAATTCTCAGGCCTGGGAGAATTCTAGCAGCAGTGTAGCCATGCCCCTGGGAGGTGGGGCCACGGCACACGGCAACACGGTCCCCCCGACGCTGACGCCGTTCTAAACCAACCCAAGACCCCGGGCAGGCCAAACTGCATGCCTATTTTTCTTGCAGCCGCCTGCCCGTTCACGCCTTTTCAGATGAAGTCGCAGCATGGTTGTCAACCCCCCCCCCCGCGTGCACCACCCCCTGCCCCAGGCGACCCAACACTACTGAATTCCTGTCTGTAGTGTTAGTCCAAGAATGATCCATCATCAGCGTTTCTCTCTTCCAATTAGCAACTCTTGTGGTTCAGGAAGTGGGGAATTAGCATCTGATTAGGGCTCCAGTTTCAAAGCTTGTTACACTGATAGTTTGGACGTTAATAACAGCCCGATCCTATCCCCCACCACTCCATAGCATGCAGCCATGCTGCCAGAGCACGTGCTGCATGCTATGGTGGGGAGGTGATCAGACAGCTAGTGAGAGGTAAGTAAAACACTTTCTTACTTACCTCCCAATAGGTCACCTGATTGCCTATGGGTCTCCTTGGACCTACACCAACTATTTTGTTGACATAAATTTGAAGAGAGGAAGGGGTGGCGCAGATTGGAAAACCTGGGATAGAATCGGGCATGCGCTTGTGCTGCTGAGATCCACCCCCTCCAGCCTGCTTCCTGCCTCTGCCCTCCCCACCCCAAACCTCCTTCAAACTCCCCCTCCCTGCCCACAACCCATCGCCTGACCTCCTCTGGTGCGGTCTGGGGTGGTCATTGACATGCATGAGGAGCCACTGGCTGCTCCCTCGCGCTTGGCAGTGGTGTGTGTCATTTTTATGGTGCTGCTGCACTGCTTATGATGTGAGATCTGCTTCGTAACTGAAGAGTAGTATCAGCCTGTAAGTCTTGCAGAACTTAGACAAGTTGCTATAGTGAAGCAGGTCTCAAGCAAGCAAGACCTCAGCTATCTGCAAGTTATGTGAGATGAACTTTGCTGTATGACTTATTAGATGGCTCAGATCTAAGAGCTTTCGAGGGAGGACTTGGCATAGATTTAAACTGACTGAATAGTCAGCCTCAAAACAAGCTGGAGGGTTTTAATATTTTTACTTCGAGTACCATTTTGAAATACTGTAGGAATGAAGAAACCTCTGAGTTTCCATATTCACTATATGGAAATGACAGGTTGAGCAGAATTTCAAAAATGAAGGTCAACTAGCAAAAGCAAATTAATTAGTTTTTCCAGTGAGAATCAAGGTTTGTCAGATTAAAAATTCAAAAATATGGACAATATCCTGCACTATTACTCTGCAATATCCTGGAGTAAAGGTTGAGTAAAAGAGATCAAATCAGTCAATCCTAAATGAAATCAACCCTGACTGTTCCCTGGAAGGACAGGTACTAAGGCTGAAACTCAAATATTTTGGACACCTAATGCGAAGAGAGGACTCTCTGGAGAAGACTCTGATGCTGGGAAAGATTGAAGGCAAAAGGAGAAGGGGAAGGCAAAGGATGAGATGGTTAGACAGCATCACCGATGCAACGAACATGAAAATGAGCGAACTCAGGAAGATAGTGGAGGACAGGAAGGCCTGGCGGGATATGGTTCATGGGATCACGAAGGGTCGGACACGACTTAACGACTGAACAACAAAGGTTGATTCCTTGTGTTATAGCAACTCTATCCCTAGCAGCACTGACTCAGTATGTGTTGGTAATATAAACCTGCAGATGCCTCATCTTAACCCACAATCTTTGGCAAAGCTTGGAAATGCAACACAGACTCCCCATCCTTGTATGTGTCCCCGTCCCCCCATCTTCCCATTTCTTAATATTTCCTTCTGAGGGTATAATACTTTTTGCATTTCTGTTGGGAACTTAGTGTGTTTGGTCACTGTTCTCTCAGCAGTCTCATGTGACTACATGCCTCACGCACTGGTAGCAAACATTCCTTGCCTTGTGGATCCCATTAGAGGTGAATGCAGCCCTACAGCCACATGGGGGAGAACCATGACGTCACTGCTCAACACCGATCAAACACAGTTTCAAGACTTGCAAAGGGAAATCTGCGTAGTAAAAATAATTCATTGACTTCCCCAGTAGATGGAGCCGCTGTAAACTTTTGCTTAAGTGGAAAGAGAAACAAGAGCTGCTTGTACCCATCTGTGCTCCTGTTTTTAAAATGCAAGCTCTTGGCTGTAACAGGTTTCTTCAAAAATGAAAAGGCAGTGTGTTCAGAGAGAGAGATAGCAAAAAAATATAACATTGTTTCTGTTCTTTAAAAATATGAGCACAAGGGAAGGGTAGACTAAAACACTGTTTTACTCAAAATTGTTTGTCAAGGGCAGAGGTCCCATTACTAAACTTCTGATCTGTTTTCTTCCTCCTCCTCCTTATGTGTTGTAAGCTGCCCTAAGGCCTATTTAAAAAAAAGAAAGAAGAAAAGCAATACTCAAAGAGCTGGTAATTGACCAGGACCACATACCGTATTATCCATGCCAGAGGTGAAATGTGTACCTGATCCAAGCTGCTCCCAGATCCAAGTCCACTTTGCTAACAAATGAATCACACTGGATAGAATTCCATATAATGGGCACAATCCAGGGAAAGTTAAGTATGCCTAGATCCCATTCAAATGTACTGTACATGTGACAAATGCTTCAAACAATATTTTTTATAATGGGATTTGGGTGAGCAAAACTGGATTGCACCCAATGTGCACACAGCAGGTGTAAATCTGCATTTTGACAAACTCCCATAACTTTGCTTAGGCTCCAACCACTTTGTATGAAGCCTAATCTACATAAACAGCAGATGTGGTGGTTAAAAAAAAGATATTCTGACTAACTTTAATTACAATGGCGAACACTGCCTTTGGAATAAGATGTTCAGATGCCATGGTAATGGGCCTGGTATAAAAATATAATAATTCAGGAAGACATAGACATTAGTTTATTTATAAGTACGTATAAATTTAGTTGTGACATCTGTTACTTAATTAGACTCTTTAAAAGAAATGTGTGAAGATTCACAGTTTTCAAGTTTCCACTTCCAAATATTTTCTTTTGCACCTTTCAGTGCTAATGGGTTGTACAGATGACCACAAAATGAATGTGGAAGGTAGAAGGAAAGACTACAGTGTTCTATTTCATTAGTTACACGTTGCTATCAATTGGCCAATTCAAGGTGCTTTTCATTGTCAAGTGTGCTTTTTAGTCAATAGTTCTTCTTGGTAATACCGTTTTGTACTTATGTGTGCTATACTCTTGAAAATCTTCATTCTATATAGACTTGACATTAACTGTTATATAGAGATCACCTAAGATGAAGTGAAAACTTACAAAGATGAAAACACTTTCTGTAGAGTACATTCTCACTATAGTTTTTCAAATGAGCGCTTTCATCATGCATTTCCTCATGATATTGCAGAGATGTTGTCCCTGAAGGTTGTCTTGAAGAAGCTTTAGTACTGATGGTGCACAAGTCAGAAAACAACCAACACAAACGAAATCATTCAATACCGGGCTAAATCTTCAGAGATAGGAAGTAGAGATAGAAAGCATAATCAAAGTCTTGGAACAGAATGCAATCTGTAACACTTATTATCACAGGTGATCCTTCAGAAACAAATCTCATTTCAAACTAGGCAACAACCTGAATCACAAAAATGACAGAAAATATAACCTACTAAGAATAGGATTTTCTGAAGTGTAAATTGTCTAAACTTTCCTTCCGGTAAAAGAATTATTTGCAGAAATACAAACCGGAGCAGCCTACTTTCATTGAAACAAGACGGTATTTTCACACAACTAGAGTCTGCTGTGTATTGATAGTATAATGCAGAGTCACTGGGGGCCATTTTGGGAACTGTGAATTCACCAACCACCACCCTGCAAATACAAATCGAGATGGCAATGTACAGTACTAGTGGGCAAGTCACAGTGCATCATGGTCCCACCTTCTTCATTATTACATGTGCTTAGTTTGTATTTAGTGAAGAGACATGCAGTGCTCATTGCAATATATTTTTGATTACTGTGATTACCTTATGTCAGAATATGGAGAATGGTGGTATTTGCTTCAGACACTGCACTTGGCAACAGAGCTAATGGTTTACTACAGATGACCATTTCTCCTGTGGCTCTTGCTTGTAAGCTCACCATGGGATGATTGCAGTTATTTGGGATCTGCAGCTGTGTAGGGACTGCTGGTTGTCTGTCTGCAACCAGCAACACAGTGAGGAAAAAGTTACTACCACTCCTATTCTCCAGACTGCAGGTTGGTTGTTGGGGCAGGGGGGGAAATTGCCTCACCATGTGGCCAGATACTTGCAGCCACGATTCCCCATAAATGGGTGCAGTTTTCCCCCATTGAGTTTACATGCAGCAACCTGGGGGGAAAATGTCTGCTACCAATACCTGCTAGCTAGTGATAGGAAAATACCCAGGATTGCCATTGTAAGTGATAACAGAGATACACTCCAGTGTCCTTCCATGTAATTTTGCTTCAGCTTTTGCTCTCCAAAAATAGTATTGTCTGTTATGGCTATGGGAAGAACACAGATAAAAAGAATCATTATTAGTTTTTATTATGACTGAGCCACAGAAACCTGTTCAAGATTTGGTTGTGGTTGTTAAGCTGTGCGTGAAGCCTTCCTTCCACTTGTCTTAGACATTAAATTCTTGCTACCATTACTTTATGCTCTAAAGGAGGGTAACTTTTATGAGTTACTCTACTTCAGGAGACACGCAACAACAGACTGTGGAGTTTGTCCAATCTTATCTTTGGCCTGTGAGAATGTGGAATGGGGCATCAGCATTGGAGGGGGAAACACACACACACACACACACACACACAATGCCATCCCACCAAGTATGTGGGCTATTGAGTAACACTGAGCAGCAGTGTGTGGGAAAGTTCCTCACTGAGACCTATAGCATCATATTACAGTCAGGAGCATGAAATTTGATTCCTCTTATTATCTGGCTTTCAATAGCACCAAACGTTGCAAAAATGACCAACCCCCCCCCCCAACCACACAGCGACTCTTTTCTGTTCCCTCCAGCCACATTATTTCTCTTTGAGTTTTAGCAGGAGGATGCCATAGAGAGGCCGTCTGTTTGGATGAATGGAGGCCAAGATATTTTGATGTTGTAGCTGAACACTGCACAGCATATTTCCGCAGGTGACAGTCCACGACGCTGCCCTGTAATTGAATAGCGCAAGGTAAGGGTCAGCATCAGGATCCAGCAGTTTCTTTCACAAGTCTCTGGTTGCACCCCATTTCCCATGAATCAACTGGACCTTGGGGCTAGAGGTTTCGTGATGGAATTAATGCTTGTTTATTCAGATTTTCTCTTTGTGTCACCCTGCGCCTCTTCCCATCTGTTGTTCATTAAAAAGTGATGCCAAATGCAAGAAGATCCAAAAAGAAGAGGTTTATTATCATTAAAAGGTGTGTGAGAGGAAAAACTAACTTGCTCCCAGCTCTTCCCAATCCCTTATACAGCACATCATAGGGTCAAACTATACTAAACAGGAAGTGCAATTTTAGCACTTTTTTAGCAAATGTTTAACAATAAATAGCAGCAATAGGTTGGGCCCCTGTGGATTGAGATCATGAGAGGAGGGGCAACTTTAACCCTATACCCACCCTTATCCTAAACTGGAATGGGGACCCCCTGGGCTGCTTCTTGTCCAGGAGGAAAGAAGCTGCCATTAGTACCCATAGAAATTTTTCCCCTTAACAAATAGTAGTGGCGGGGGGGGGGGGTACTGATCCAGATCAGAACCATGGTAGGGAAAGAGGGTTAAATCCCTCCTCCTGCTATGGTTCTAATCCACGTCCACCTGTTTACTAGAAAAAACATACAAGAATAGAAGAATTGAGCATGCAAAGTGTCTCACATGCACTGTCTTGCGATCATTACAACTCTGTAAGTTATATTCATATTGCAAATAAGGGGGGGGGGAGGCTGAGGAGTGGCTTGCCTAAGGTCACCAAGTGCATTCACGGCAGAAGGCAGTGTCATCCAGGGACTTCCTGATATGTCATTTGGTTTCTTGTCTACTACTACACAACGCCAGCTCTCAATTTTGGAATGGCATTAACTCTGAGAACAGTAGCACTATGGGTTGGGAAGGCATTTGCAAGGGGAAATCAGCAAGGGAGAGAGAGAGAGAGAGAGAGAGAGAGAGAGAGAGAGAGAGAGAGAGAGGGAGTACTTAATTTGTCCCTCTCCCACCAATTCTCCTCTGCAACCCCCCCCCATTTTTGCCCCAGATAGCTTGTATACCAGAAAGAAGGCCAGCTGGGGGTAGAATTGCAGGAAAAACGGGCAGGCAGGGTAGTGTTGAGCACTCCCACTTGCCAATGCACCCCACATATGCCCACACTCCCTTACTGTCAACTGGCAAACATTTGTTTGGGAAATTACGGTATATTACTAAAGTAGTTCCCCTCTCATCCATTCAGGTGTGTGATGGGTTTGATCAACACGTTACCTCTGCACAATCTTAAGTTTGCCCTCTCATATGGATGATAGTATTCTGCTGCTGAGGATCTACTCACTGTCTAATACAGCCAATATGCTTTGTGCTGGTTCTCCTTTGTTCCCGTTTGCTCCTGACGTTCCCCTCTTTTCTTCATCAAAATCTTGCACTCTTTGTACTGATTCCCCACTCTATTTGCTACCTTCATCATTCCGGTGTGCTACAGAACTTGGCTGCAGTCCCACTCACAGTTAGGCTGTTTAAATCCCATTGACTTCCATGGAATTGTTCCAGCAAAATTTTCTCTCAAAATGTAATGGATAGGAAAACTGTTGTCCTATAATTTTGAATATCCCTGCCACTTCATTCTGCTGGGTATACAATGGAGAGAGATGGAGCTGCATTGCATCACCGTTGGTAGTTTGACGTTAGACAGTTGAGGTTGGCTGTGGAAAAAGCAAATCTGAATCATTTCTTGAGGTCAAACTACACATAGCGTTCCATCATATGAATTCCCCCCCCCCCCAACTTTGGTTGGTTTTTAAACAAAGCAACTGAAGGAAACTTCAATCTGGATTGGACATTTGAGGAGGGAGGTGCTTATTTCCTTCCTCACAACCCAGATTGTTTTAATCATCAAAATTTTCCCCTCCAACCTTTTCCCTCAGGGCAGAAAGTAGCGCAGAGGGGGAAATTTTGACAACTAAACCAAACCAAAGAACAACCCATGAATTGATGAAAGAAACAGCATGCTACATCTATGATATTCTTCCATCCTTTTAACTCAAGGCAGTGTCCCATCTAGGTATTGACCAGACCAAAACCTCCTCAGTTTCAATAAGGGGTACTTGAGTACCCTTGGGCAAGTCACTATGGGCCAAAGTATATGTACTTTAAACATGCAGGGTGCTGATCAGGATTGGGACTGTGGTTCATAGTGAGGGAGTATTTAAAGCTTTCCATCTGTGCCACAGTCCCAATGAAAATTATGCCCTTAAAGTTGCTATTTGCCCCCAAAGTGAAGCTTCCGTTGGATTTGGGGACAGAATGCTCTGTTAGCCTAATCCTACATCATAGGGCGGTTGTGGGGATAAAATGATGACCCATATGTTCCAGCCGGTGTTCTTGGAGAAAAATGGAATATAGATGTGATAAATTTAAATATGTGAATATGTGACCATTGGGTACTAAAAATTCACAAACATGTACAGTACAAGGTGTACGTGATTGAAAGTAGTTCCTGGAAGCTATAGAGCTTGTCATTACACTGTGCTCTTAAAGAGGTAAAATGGAACAAACAATCTCTTGGCTTAGCAGCTTAAAGTGATCTTTCAATGCATTCTGAATTTTGAACTTGGCAGTTAACAATGTCAGTTGGTAACACAACTTACAGCCCAATCCTATGCCCTGCTATGCTGTAGTATGCAGGCACTCCATGGAGGTGCACACTGCATGCTATGGTTGGGGGTAATCAGGAGACCTGCATGCTACAGTGTGGCGGCCTTTGTGTACGCCCCCGATAGCCTACTATGGGTCTCCTCATAAATCTGAGGAGAGCCAGGGGGGCGGTGTGAGCCCAAAAATGGGGGAATAGGATCCAGCACATATGACTGCCACTTGGTCTACCCCCTCCCCCAACACGCCCCTGGTTCCTCCCCAAAATACCCCATTATTCCCCCTCCCTTCTCATTGTCCATCCTCACTACCAATGTACCTCCTGCAGAGGTGACTGGGCTCTCGCACGCACAGTTGCCAGCCATTCACACTGGCAGCCCCTTTGTGTGCTTCGTTGCTTCACCTGCAGTGCCGACGGAGAGGGCCTTCTGCTGACAGAACACTACTTCAAGTTCTATCAGTGGAAGGCGCTCAGAGAATTAGGCCCTTAGTCTCACAATGAAGGCTGTCAAACACACACATTCACTCTCAAGGGCTAGCTACTTTTTGCACACTGTCAGGGCTGAGCAGTGGCCAGAAGAGGAGCCAGGAGGCAATGGTTGCCCAGACAAAGTTTCAGCCCAAACAGTCTTTTATAATTCTTCCTATCTGGGAAGGTCCAATGTGGTCATTCTGGGTAGGCAGAGTCAATCTGAGGCCTGAGGGTTATGTGCTGCCCAGCAGAGGCGTGGTTTGGGTGGAGCAGCCGGAGCAGCCGCTCCAGGCGGCAGCGCGGCTCAGGGCGGCACGGCTTTGTCCCTGGCCGCCCGTCTGCCTGCTGGTGTCCGAGCACTCACGCGCCCGCCGTGAAACGGGGGGCGCGGCCAAGCTGCGCACGGGCCAGACACCCTCCTCTTCGTCAGGTCTCTCCTCTTCTCTGGCAGTCCCCCTCCTGAGTCCTGGCAGTGGCAAACTTACTGTACTGTACTGTGCTGTTGTTGTCAACAGCAACAGAGTCCGCCCACTGCTCCTCCTCTCCCTGATGTTGCGCGTCTCAGTGTGACGACGTCACCGCTCGCGACACACACACACTCACTCACTCACACACTGCGCCTGCTGCCGGCTGCCCAGGCGCGGTGCTTATGAGAGGAAGAAGTAACGCAGTGTGATGATGCAGCAGCACAGCAGACAGCGCTGCACGTTAGCCGCCGGGTTTGGAGGAGGAGGAGGAAAGCCTAAGCCGCGCCGGGTTCGTTCTCCCTGCGGGCGGGAACTTTACAGACGCGTCGTTAGCCCAGTGAGCCGTACTGCCATAAGCCTCCGGGTTTGTTTGGCGGCCGGCGGGCGGGGGGGCACCCGGAGGGCGGGGGGCATCCGGAGGGGGTGGCACCCGGTGCAGGGTCCCTCCAGGGTGCCCCCCCAAATGCTCCAGGCAGCAATAGCCCTAGATACGCCACTGCTGCCCAGGAAGCTGCCCTCACTTGCCCACATTGAGGAGCCCATCTACAGTGGTTCAAGCCCCAGTGGCTCCTGACACATACTAACAGTGCAATCCTATGCATATCTACTCAAAAGTAAGTCCCATTGAGTTCAATGGGACTTACTCCTAGGTAAGTGTGTATAGGACTGCAGCCTAACGAATGTAACAATTGCCACTGCCTTTTTAAAAAAAGCAAAGACAGTTCAACAAAGGGAAATTTAGAGCAGAGAAGTAGCAGGGAGGCAGGAGATTTTAATCTTTTCACATCTTTTGTTTCCCTGCTCCAAATAACACACCCACATTCAGCATGCTTTCAAACGGGTGTTGCAAAACTGTATTTGGCATACAGTATGCAGCTAGCCCCTCAGCACCATCCAGAAAGCAGGTTAACAGGCCAGTTCATTATTTTAGCTGTGTTGAAATCATCTGCAACAAACACAAGAACTTCCCAGGACAGAAGATCAGAATACAGCCAGTTTTGTTCACTAAGTTACCTGGTAGATTAGAATGCTATCTTTTTACTCCTGACATCTGAGGTTGGTTATTACTGCAGGTCCAAGATTTTCCATTAGACACAATGGTGCACATTCATTCTTTAACCTGCAACAATCAACACTTAATAATCCCTTGCCTTGTTAAATGGAGTCTTAATTACTACTATTAAGCAAGAACTTTCCACCACTTAGCCTTCTCCAGTACAAAATGTGTATGAAAGCTTCTGTGATGAAACAGCAAGTGCATTCTATGGAGATCCAGGAAGGTGTTTTGATGGGTAAGTGACTTGCAGGAGTGTTGGGTTCTTGACGCACCCACTCTATGTCTTATTCCTTAGAACAAATTAGCATCATAGCATGGATGTCCATCGAAGAACTGGATTCTTGTGAATCTACAGAGAAAACAGAAGGAAATTCTACATTTAGCTTTGAAGCCAGGGATTTTTAAAAGCATTAAACAGTGATCACTAAAATTACAGAGAATTGTACACGTAACTCTAAAGGAGATAATTACAATCAGAATTTGCAATATGATTTTTTTTTCTGAGAACAAGCTGCAATATTTGACTCATACCTCAGATCAAAATAATAAAAAGTGGCTAATGATTGTCCAGTTCTCCTCACCAGTACTGCATATTGATGAAAGCCTACAGCCTACAATATAGCTATATACTTGTCATTAGCTTTGGGCATTAGCTTTTTAGGGCAGGAGGTCTAGCTCAGTTGGTAGAGCTGCAGCCTCATATGCCTGAAGATCAAGGACAGCAGTTCGAGACTTCCGGAAGAATCTGTGTGCAGTTGAAGAGCTGTCGCTGCTGACAAGCTGCAGCTGTAGCCAGCACTCTGTGAGGGGGAGTTGCCTGACAAATCAATGCATGTGTGGTGAATGCCAGAGAGAGCCCAGACCGTGAAAGAAAACACATGGAAAGTAGCGTTCTATGAAAGACTAGAACATTTATTGTAAAATGTAAAAACCACTTGGTTTAGAATTGTTTAAACCACCTTGGATTAAAGTCAGAGGAGAAATCCAATGACCGAGAAAGGCAGTATATAAATACTGTTGTTGTTGTTACTGTAATGATACTGAAGTCTTCTTAAAAGTAAAGATTAGAATATACAGTATCCTGAATGTAAGGATCCTCAAATGCCATCAGGGTGGATTCAGGCAACTAGCTTGATATGGTAACTGATGTGGTCGACTTACCCGCCCAAGGAATTGAAGTTGTATGATGGTCCATGGTGAGATATGATCTTGCTGTGCATATATGATAGATCAAAATAAGCAAACACACTGCTAATTTGCTAAAATAAGTCACTCTATGGTACTTCAGCTCATCAGTTATACCAGCATTTTTCAACCTTTTTCATCTTATTATGACACACTGACAAGGCGCTAAAATTGTCAAGACACACCATCGGGTTTTTGACAATTGACAAGGCACACCATGCTGGGGGGGGGCTCACATCCCCCAATAGCCCTACTAATAAATGATCCTCCCCCAAACTCCTGTGGCACACCTGCAGACCATTCGCAGCACACCAATGTGCTATGGCACACTGGTTGAAAATCGCTGAATTATATGATCAAACTGGCCACTGAATGTGAATGTGAATCCACAAGATCCTGCGACCACAGACAGTGTTAGTTGTGAGGAACAACAGCACTGGCAGTATAGCGTGCCCCCTGGAAATCTGTGGGTGGTGGGAGACTGGCATGCGTGACACTTGGTAGAATAGATTCTGGTAGTGCCACTGAAAAAGGGTTAGCATGCTTCTTTGATGTTCTTTTTGACACCTTGATTCCATTCCATGAATGCTATACAAAAATGTTGCAATACGTAATGAGTTTGCCTGAACTGACTTGCAAACCACCGTTCTTGCATATTAAACAAGGAAAGATTTAGCACAAATGATGGCCTCTTAATAAAGTAAAGTTTAATGAATTAAAGCCTCTTGCAGGATGTATCCTGTCAAATGGTGCAACCCTGCAAAAGTGTCTGCCTGAGCAGCGTATGCTCAAAAGACGGAGGGTGCCATAAACGTGCTGTAAAGTGGGTTTTCGGCACCTGTGGAGTAAGGGCCGCCAGCGCGCAGGCCGGCAGCCCGTTCTCTGCATCCCGGACGACCCTGTAGCCACCGGTGCAGGTAGGATTTGCACCGGCCGGTGCAGGGGAGGGCAGGCCGGGTGGCGAGGGACAGCGGCCGTTGGGCAAGCTGGCCCAGAAGGGGGTGGGGATATCGGCGGCGAGTGCCACCGATATCCTGCTCCTATTCCCGGGCTCTGTGGCTCTTTCCCTGCCACCCCAGATATACGTCGGCTCAAGAGTCTATGTACATTCGAGGAGGCCCATTGGTGCCGGGCAGCCCTACATCGGGGGAAGAGGTCAAACGTCCCCTTCTCTTGAGGAGAAAGTTCTTTATGTAAAGAAAAAAAGCTCTGCATTTTTGGAAGTTCGCAAATACAAAGAACAGCTTCTTAGCAGACATAGCTCAATCAATTCCTTCCAAACTTGAGAACAGGCAGTGGCGTCACTAGGGCGCGCGCTGCCCCATAGCGGGGCGCGTGCATCACCCTAGTGACCCCCGGACACACCACCTTTTAGAAATATTCGGCGCGGCCATTAGGCCACGCTGCGATTGGGGGGGGCGCTCGACGGGCGCTGCTCCGGGCGCCCGACAGGCTGCTGCCCCGGCCGCCCCCTTAATCATTGCAGCTGGCAAATGACTCAACGGGAACTCAAAACCTTGCCATGGAAGATGTTTGTTTCACATGGCCAAGGAAGCTATCATTCTATCCTTGCAGTGCTCTGCTCAATAGGTATTCCTTTATTGTGTGTGTTTTTGTGAGTGGGATAAGGGGACTTGAACCCTGGGTGCAGGGGCTCCAGTGAAGTTCTTTGCTTTTTCCCCTTTGCTGCTGATACCACTGTGACTTGTGTGTGTGTGTGTGTGTGCGTGCGTGCGCGCACACTCTGGCATCCTTGTGTTGTTGTTGTTGTTGTTGTTGTTGTTGTTGTTGTTGGTGGTGGTGGTGGTGGTGGTGGTGGTGGTGGTGTGTGTGTGTGTGTGTGTGTGTGTGTGTGTGTGTGTGTGGTGTCCTTGGGGCATCTCCCCACGGTTGAAGTGGTGGGGTTAAATGTACATGAAAATAGATTCTAGATGTTATCCAGATGCAAAAGGGATAAATAGAACAGTATTTTGACATTGAACCATGTATGTCCTTTTTCTTTCTAGTCAATGGAATATTCAGGGCATTCTTGCCTGTTGGGAAGACAATGTATGAAGATCCAGTGCACAGGAGATAAGAGTACTAATACTCCAATCCTATCCTCGATTGGCCCATAGTGTGCAGCGGTGCCAGCACAGCCTCTGTTGTATGCTATGGGCCGGCAGGAAACCATGCCTTGGCAGAGAGTAAGCCTTTTCTTACCTATTCTGCCATTATATTGGTGCCACCACTGTTGCTGATATCCACCCCCTGCCATCTCCTGACATGCCCCTGGCCAGCCCTGATCCCCACCCCGATCCTCCCCCTCCCTACCCATGGCCCATCCACCCCCAACTTACTGGCACTGGCAGTGGCTGGGCGCTCCAGTGGTGCATATGCGGTCGCCAACCATTCACACTGATGGCCCTGTTCTTTGCGCCAACACTGTGGCTGCAGTGCCAGTAGCCTGGGCCTTCCATTAATGGGAAACATGTTCCATCAGCGGAAGGTCCCAGATAGCATTGTGCCATAAGTATCATAAAAGAGATTCCTTTAGAAGATCGCATCATTAGTAGGCCATTCTTAAAAATCTGCATCCAGATGCATACATTGTATGTAAAGTCATTTTCTTGCTCATGTAAATGTGAGATTGAAGGTATGGATACCTTTAGAAGATTCTTCCACATACATGGCAGGTTTTTTTTCAGTAGTATCAAAAGTCATGTAACGTTTAGCCACACTAAACAAGGGTGAATACATTTTTTTTTTTAATTGGTTCTCTTTTGTAGTGAAGCTTACATTTTCAGTAGTGAGTCTTATTTTATGAAATGGGCAAAAAGTCCTATTTTTCTTTCCTATTTTGTATGCTCTTGATGATTACAAATGAGCTTTCACTAAACTCTAAATAGGCTCCTACCACTAGTACAAAAAAAAAAGGAGGCCTTGAGGAACAATTACATTCAGTGGATACAGGCAGTGAAATGATGGCAAATTTCACAAAGAGAGATAGAACAAACACAAGACATTATTCTGCCAGCTGAGAATACGCATGAAGTCTAACAGTTGATAGAGGAGCTTAGTCAACAGAGCTAGCAGATTAATCTGCACACAATGAAGACTATGTTCAGCAGGCATATGGAAGAAAAGCCCTATTAACAACAATGGCAACAGTGTTGGGAAAATACAGGGTGTGTGTGTAGAAACTATACTGGCTGGAAATGCTCAATCAAGTCACAAGAACAGAACCACGGATGCCATGAAGAACACTTGCTTTCAGTCTGAATATGTATGTCAAGGTACCTATCTAACCCCATCACTTGACCATTTCCATAATGCAAAAACAATGAAAGTCCAGCTAAAAAGTTTTTCAGTGTAGAATTGCCAAAGTGGTCTCTTCAAACACGCTCATAAATTTTCAGTGACTGTGTCTTAGGCTTGAAATATGAATTGCAAAAAAGAAAAAAAAAAGTGTGCCATTTCTTTTGGTATTTTGTTTCTGACTCTTGCCTTTGATCTCCGCAGCACTGTAGTTCAGACAATCTGTAGGAATATCACTAAATCAAGTGACTTTGTTATATTTTACTTCAACCATTTGTCAGCATATGCCATAAAAATTTTAGCTTTCTCTCTTGATCTTTATCAGAGAACTCTGTTTCTCTTTGATGTCTTCCTTCTTATTTGACATTTTGGGTCTGGTTTCCTATTTAATTATCTAACTCTCTCCAGCTATTTTAGTTGAAAAGTTCACTCCGATATTTACTCCGACATTGCAGAATTCAGCACTCTATGCTCCTACAGTGCGAGGGCCCATGACAGTTTTGCCTACCTGATATGGTACCTGTTTTTCAGCCATTGTAATAGCTGAGCTGTTGGTACATGTACAGGCAGCTTTCAATTTATGTGAGGGTTAGGTTCTTGGAAAATTGCACATATATCAAAAGCATGTAAACAAAAACTGACTTTCCCATAGGAAATAATGGGATTGGCATGGGCTAGGACAGTGTTTCCCAAACGTTTTTAACCTGAGGCTTCCTTGACCATTGGCGACCATTGGCCACAGCTCCCCATGACATTATGTTGATGCCTGTCAATTGGTGTTGCACTGTTTTCCGAGAGGATTCCATGTCACTCCGCGGCTCTCCTGGCTGGTATCCGCGGCTCCTCTGGGAGCTGCGCCTCCCAGTTTGGGAAACACTGGGCTAGGAGAATGGTCTGTGTCTGTGAGCACTCACTTTGATTAATGGAGAGAGGCCAATGGGAGGCAGAGAGGCTGTTAATGGCTCACTAGCCTGGGCAATCAACTTCGGTACTGAGTGTGTGTGTGTGTGTTGTTCTTAAACCCCACGAATGAGTCTCCTCCTCCCAGCTCCTCCTCCTCCACCCCTCCTCAAAGCTGTGAAACCTCCCACACTTGTACTTGAATCCTGGAGGGATGTGACTCAGCTCTCAGGACCTCTGGCTGCTGGGGCTGTCTTTGCCAGCCGCAGCGGCTGTGTCTTTCTCTTTCGACTTCTTGTGAGTTTTTTCCCAGTCTTGTCTGGCTGGCTGGCTGGCTGGAATGAACTCTGCCTGGAATGGATCACTGTTTGCCAGAATTTCACCTCTCCTCTCTGACACACTTTAAAGAGTCTCTTGCTTGAACCTCAAGGCAAGTAATAACAACCAATCATCAAGTCATTTACCAGGCTTCAGAGGAAGTTGTTTACGTGATCCTTGCACTAATGCTAATTGCGCTATTTCAAAAATCACAAACTAGTTGATACAGTATGTATTCAGCTGATATATACAGAGAGAGAGAGAACGAGAACGAGGATTCCGGTCCTGCGCAATCACGCCGGGAGCATTGCCTGGACCCCTCATGCATGCGAGATGTGTCTTTTTCAATCCCCAGTTCATCAGCTGTTTCGCGCTAGATAAGGGCTTTGAAGTTCAGTGCTGTGCTTAAAGCCCCAGCACTGAACTTCAAAGCCCTTATCTAGCGCGAAACAGCTGAAGAGCTGGAGATTGAAAAAGACACATCTTTTTAAATATTTTGCATTTTTTTTTACTGGGAACTGCCATCGGATATGCGGATCGTCATCAAGTGATCCCGTCCTTAACCGGGAGACACCTGTATATGAAGTTTCCTTATATACTGAGAGTCACAGCATTGGTTCATTTAGTTTATTGGTATCTATGCTTACTGGTGGCAGAAGCTCTCCAGGGTAACTTAGGCATGAGTCTTTCCCAGCCCTCTTACCTGAGATCTTCTTAATTGGAGATGCCAGGGATTAGAACCTTCCTTCTGCATAGAAATGATATATTCTACCACTGAGTGATGAACCTCCCTTCTCTTAGTCCTTAATAGGGGACCGGTTCTTAGAAGTAGTAACAAGTCTAGTTGCAATGGCAGGAGACAGTCATAGTAACTTCCAATGAATGCCTCTTTCTCTTTCTTATTTGTCAGACTTGTGGAAGTATTATCCTTCTCTAAGCACACATCTATCTGCAACTTCACATTACCATATTTCACACTTCATGTCCTCAAATCTTCCTGTTGAACATGTTGACAAATCATCTTTGTCAGTTATTCACCTGTATCTTCTCACCAAGTGAAATAATCTCATACTGTGTTGTCTTCACCAAGAACAGACATTTTGAAATGGATGCACATTTTCTTGTCTAAGGATAGGAATAAACATATATCTCTGAGAAATAAAAAACAATCCTATTTGCAACAGAGACTTTCAAAGATAATATGAAGGCAGGGGCAGCACTAGGGGGGCAGAGGGGTGGACTGTACCGGGTGACACCCCAGGGAGGGGTGACACCAAAATGACTTTCTATTCTACCCATTTGTTTGTTGTTGTTGTTCAGTCGTTAAGTCGTGTCCGACCCTTCGTGATCCCATGAACCATATCCCGCCAGGCCTTCCTGTCCTCCACTATCTTCCTGAGTTCGCTCATTTTCATGTTCGTTGCATCGGTGATGCTGTCTAACCATCTCATCCTTGGCCTTCCCCTTCTCCTTTTGCCTTCAATTTTTCCCAGCATCAGAGTCTTCTCCAGAGAGTTCTCTCTTCGCATTAGGTGTCCAAAATATTTGAGTTTCAGCCTTAGTACCTGTCCTTCCAGGGAACAGTCAGGGTTGATTTCATTTAGGATTGACTGATTTGATCTCCTAGCAGTCCAAGGGACCCATTTGTTAGAATGGTGCAAAAACCCACCAGTGGTAGAATATGGTTCTGACTGTGATTTAAGGAAAGGGACCATACTTGTTGGCATGCACAAGGTTGCAGATGCCTCCCCTGGCACCTCCAGTTAAAAAGGGTCTCAAGTAGCTGCACTGGGAAAGACCATTGCAGTAGGTATAGTTATTTCCCTTGTAGGCATTCTCTGCATGCCCTGTCATGTTTAGTAGTCATGTTTCCTGGAAGTAGGAGCCTGTTGGTGTAAGATTACTTAACAGATGCTGTAATCTGTTGTTGAATAAGGCAGGAGCACAGGCGCTGGGATTGAGAAGGCTTTGTTTTTTGCTGAATGGCTTGATTTTTGGGGATTGCAGTAGGGTTTCTGTTCCTTCTGTCTGTTGGAGTCTAGCTAGTCAGTGATTGGTTTGGTGGCTGTTCAATGTTATTGTCCCCCATTGAATGCTGCAATCTCTTGGGGGGGGGAATGGGGTTTATGTCACTACTATTGCTGTTACATTCAGTGATATACAGGGATTACAATTTACAAGTAGCATTAGTGCAAAAAACATTACTAAGGATTCTGTATGGTCAGGAGGAGATCCATAGGGTGCGGCAAACCCTAGCGACACTTCTGTATGAAGATCTGCAAAAGGTTTCTCAAGAATGCCATCATACTCACCAGAGTCCAGAATATTGACTCCATTGTAAAGGAAGTTCACAACCACAGTGTTTGTCAGACTGAACAGAAGCAAGCTGAAACATTTCAGCCCAAGTACAATCCAAATGATAAGCAAACCCACCCACGCTCGGCACGCTCGGCACTAAGGATGGTAAATGGCAACCTGTTTTTTCAAAACACATCGTTTAACTTCATTATCTCCTGCTGGGACCACTCCTCCCACCAGGCACATCGCTAGCACTTGCCTGCCTATATTGGGCAGTCTAGTGCTGCAACTGCATTTATAATAAATAATTTTGCCAGAAATCAGGTTTAGCAAAACATGGGAGGGCAGCTCATAAAACTTGCAGGGAGATTTTCACATTGAACAGCAATCAAAATGGTCTCACTCAAGTCCAGTCTGAAATGATACAGGGTGCAATCCAATCCTACTTACGCCGCCGTTGTAACCAGCGGCGCAGAGAAAACGGGAGGCCCCAGAACAGAAAGGGGATTCAAATCCCCTCCAAAAGGGGGATTCAAAGGGGATTTGAATCCCCTTTCCGTTCTGGGGCCTCCTGTTTTCGCTACACCGCTGGTTACAATGGAGCATAAGTAGGATTGGATTGCGCCCACAGTCTATTTTAGCACTTCAAACCTCTACAGTCTCATTCCTACTCATTCAGCTGCTTGTGTAGACCAGACCACAATACCATATTCAAAACAATTCATGAGGGTAGACAAGGCTATGAGAGAAGCATTTACTGAATGGAAGGACATAATAATTCACATAAGGGATGTAGCTTTTCCCTGTGCAAAGAGATATTATTAAATGCTGATAGATGCCCTCTTCCACACCTTCCTTCTAAGGCATATTCTTGAGGGAAATGCTTGACAACCCAATCCAACGTAGAATTAGGCCGGTGGAGCTATCACTCTGCCAGCCCAAGGAGTTGCAAATGTGCCATACAGGTAAAGCCCTTCCCCCGAGGTGAGCCCAGGCTGCACCAGTGCGGCCCGCAATGGGCCTAGGATCTAGCACAAGGCGGCTTACAACAAAAAAGGAAATACAATACAACAAATACAATACACAAGTCACATTTTAAAACAGTAAAAAAAACAGTTAACGAAATTAATAAAACAACATCTAAAAATTAATTAAAAAAGATCATCATTACAATTAAAACAAGAGCATAAAAAGAGCATAAAAAGTAGCAGTGTCCCAGCTGTACCAGCAGGATCTTAGGCAGGATCGGGCTGTGAGTGTTGCAATTCAGTGTTCCAGACTTACTGAAGCTAATCTGTACACACCTGTAAAGCATTTACAACTTTGGATAGCCCTGGAAGGCATGGCTTCAAGTAGGAAGGACAGTAAAGTTCTAAACAGACCAGGTCACTGTGTCAGCTATAATACAGTTGAAAAACATGAGACAGAACTGACATTTTCATCTGCAACTTAGTAGACTGCAGACAGCTTCTGAAGGAATGAAATAATCATCACACAGTTAAAGGTGTTGCTTTTGACAACTGTAACCAGTTTGTTGAAACTCAGAATGGAAAAAATACATTGCATTGTGCTATAGAGATGTATAAGTGGATGCTAAAGTTGTAAATGTTAATGGTGGAGATGATACTCAGGTGACTATATCTCATTTTCAAACAAAAGGAAACAAAATGCACTTGATGCCCGTGATCTGGACACAGAAATATACCAACAGACACAAATGATGTTGACCACTCCTCTGATTCCCTTTCATGGGGTATGGATGATTCAAGAAGGGGTTCAGTCCCTTCAAATTATGCAAGAATCAAGGCCCATGATGAGCTCTGGGTGATGCTATGGGTGCTTCAAGTTAAAGACACACTATCATGGATGGGATGGAATTCACTGACTCCTACCTCAGATTAATATCTCTCCAGCATCTCTGGTTATAGTTGTAGAAACAATGAAAATTTCACAGTGTAATAATCATGTGATCAGACTTACCTACTGGTTACACATGACCTTGTAATAGCAAAACTAGCCTTGGCTTTACAAGCAAAAGAAGCTCCACAATTTGATGAAATCCTCATTCAGTGTGGAAGATTTCACATCCTAGTGGCCTTTTCAAGGTTTGGGGAGTGTGTCAGAGGACCCCATATGCTCCTAGAACCTGAAATACTGGCTATAGGATCACTCAAAGGCTTTATTTCATAAGAACAGCTCAACTGATGCAGGTGACAATAGCAAAACCCTGTCAGTTGGCATGGAAATCTTGCATTTTGACAAGTACTTAAAAACCAGATACCCCATGTGAACTTCTGAGACCCAGCAGTTGTACTTAGTAGTCAAGTGCATTCATGAAACAGAGTGAACATTCTTCAGAATAACATGATATTCTTGTAGGATATAAAGAGTTCTGCAAAGTATGTTCCCCATTGGCTTGAGATTAAAACCCACCACCACATGAGACCAGTCTTCTTAGAGGTGACACAGAAATGCGTGAAAGTCATTCTGAGTACGATGAGGATAATGGCGTTAAGGTGGGTAATCCTGGGAAAGTTGTGGGTGGTATTGATACGACATGGTCAAGTGAACTTGTTATGTGCTGTACAAGATGCTATACCAGAGACTTAACATGTTTTGTTCAGCATAGAGAACATTGGTGTTCAGCATAGAGAACATTGGTTTACTTGAACAAATGCATTGGAATGGTTAATGAATGTATAGTAACTTACTATACAATGAATAGAACTTGTTTGCACTTCAAACATAATTAATATGCAGTGATGATGCAGTGAAAGAGCATAGCCTAGACTGGTCCATCTGTCCTCCCAACATACTGGAACATCACCAACTCCTCAAACAACCATGAAGTAAGGAAAACATACTTGTGGGGGGCCCAACAAATTAAATGCCTGCGAGTTGCTTTATTTCTTGTGTGTGTGTGTGTGTGTGTGTACGCACGTGTGTGTGTGTGTGTGTGTGTGTGCGCGTGTGCGTGCGCGTGCGTGGGCACGCGCATCACCTTAGTGACCCAATTGGGGGGGGAACCGACGGGACGCTGCCCCGGGTGCTCCTCCGGCTCTGCCCCCCCCCCCCGTTGCAGCCAGCTCCGCTCCAAGGCCTTCTCCCGGCCTTGGAGGCTCCGAGGCTGGGAAAAGGCCTTGGAGCGACCTCCCCGGCCGACAGGCAGGGCCTTCTGACGAAAGCCCACTGCATCACAATGTTATTTATAACGTTTTTCATGCATGCGCAGATTGTTCCTGAGGGAAAAGGGCAGCCCTTTTCCCTCAGGGACGGTCTGCGCATGCGCGAAAAACATTATAAGTAACGTTGTGACGCAGTGGGCCTTCGTCAGAAGGCACTTCCCGTCGGCTGGGGAGGTCGCTCCAAGGCCTTTTCCCAGCCTCGGAGCCTCCGAGGCCGGGAGAAGGCCTTGGAGCGGAGCTGGCTGCAACGGGGGGGGGGGGGGCAGAGCCGGAGGAGCACCCGGGGCAGCGTCCCGTCGGTTCCCCCCCCAATTGGGTCACTAAGGTGATGCGCGTGTCCCCGCTTTGGGGCAGCGCATGCCCTAGTGACTCCACTGGTTTCTACCAATGTACTAATTCCTCACAGGTATCCCAGAATATGTCTGGCAGTATTCTGGGAGATGTATTTATTCTAGACATTTATACTCTGCTTTTCTAGCATAAAATGATGGCCACGTTAGACATGTGTTGGGTGCTCCAGGACTATTTGGAGGACTAAAAATCTTAAACATTTGGCAAAAGCCTATGGCACGTTGCCACATAGAGTAACTTCATGATTTTTATGGCTAAAAAGTGGGATGTAAATCCCTATTAATGAAGGAGGACGAGAAGTCTGGCTTCCTGGTATGCTTAAAAACTGATTAATTGCCAGGACCAAGAGTAAACATTTTGCTTCAATGCACAGCCCAATTCTATCCAGGTGCCATAGGGCCTGGTGTGGAGTCCCATGCCATATCCTATGCGCCTGTACAGCCGACTAGAAGTCTCCTCGGGGTGAGAAAATGAATGTCCTCTTACCCCAGGTAAAGCCCCAGCCTGTGCAATGGGGCTCCTCGGGTCAGCACCACCTAATCCAATGGTGCAGAACTGAGAAGCCCTGTGTGGCCTGGAGGGTGGATAGGATATGGAGTCTGATGAGGACGCCGATCCCAACCCTCTCCCAGGACTGATCCACTCCCTCTCTGCCTTCCCCCACCCCGTTACTCCCCCTCCCCCAGCCCCAGCACCACTCAAAGCGGGACTTTCCATTCCACAGTGCTGTCCTCCGGGCTCGGCAGCAGACGAGCGGCACAGGTCTCGGCGCCAGCGCCACCTACTCACCAGGTGCTCTAAAGTGCTTTATGGTACATTTGTGACATCCTAGTCCAGCGCTGAGGCCTCAGCGCGCCAGCGCTGGGTGAAGTTAAGATTGAACCAGCAAAATCCTTAGTTACAAAGCAGTATGTATAGTATGTGTGATATTAGATATTTAGTATTATCCCCGTTTTATGGATAGACTAGAGGAACAAGGCTGCCAACATTCAGATCATCAAACCCATAAGCTGCCAGTCGCACTAATCCAGCAGCTGGTATTTACACTTTTCACCTGTCCACCTGTCATGATATAAGTTGGCCCTTCGTATCCGTGGGGCCCCCGCAGATGTGAAAATCTATGGATGCTCAAGTCCGCGATTGGTTGTGTTGGGGGGGCGGGGTGGTGCTACAGTACCTTATTTAACAGATGCCAGGGTCCAACACCTGCTTCTTGCCTCTCACGCCATTTTCTAAGCCTGTAAAATGCCTATAAAAAGAAAAACATGATTGGAAGTGACTTCTGGTTGCATGCACAACTGGGAGTCGCTTCCGATCACATTTTTTATAGGCATTTTACAAGCTTAAGGGCGGTGGGCCCGCACAGCTGTTAAATAAGGTACTGTGGCACTGCCCCAGTGGGATCCCTCCTCCACGAATGGCCATCCGCAGATAGTCAAATCTGCGGATGGCTAATCCGCGGATAAGGAGGGCCCACTGTATTTTATGGATAGTGGGGGTAAAGTACAAAAATACTTTGCTGACTTGTCCAAGGAGAAGAAAATGAATTGTATCTCTGTATAGAGTATCTTCAAAAGAACATTAGGACAGAACATTGTGGTAGCAATGAAAAAGAGGTTTATTTTTCTTTGCCACTTTTAATTATATTCTTTTTTTCAATAGAGACAAACGAGTAAGAGCAGGGTATTGTCTCCCTCTTGTACCTCTTCATGTCTAAAAAATATCAGTTTTCAGAAATGCTTACAAACGATGCTGACACTTCCAGAGAAACAGTCAGAGTGACAAATAGATTGCTAGGTGAGCTTGTAAGATAACTTCTGTATCAATAGAAATAGAGGGCTTTTCCTTCTTGATCTCTGTCGAACATGCTTGCATCTCTGACCCTCAAATGCTGGGAGTTTTAAAAACCCAACATTTAAGGCCTTTTATAATTTCTTTTTAAAGTTATTAAATTGGAGGGGGGAGGGGATTACAACACCCCAACACAATGAACTTTATTATTTTACCAAATTCTGTTGGAAAAGCAGCATCTGTCAGGGTAGAGAGACAAAGGGACTTAATTTGTGCTACGCTAGAGGGGTGGGGGGAAGGGAGAAGTATGATGTAGCTATAATGAGAAACTGAAAGATTGACGTGAAAAAGATGGGACAGGCAAGAGAGTATAAACAGTAGCGGCAGCTTGTTTGTAACTTTCATTTTTAGGTGGGGATGATTGACACATGGATGGGCTGGATGAAGGTAACCTCCCTGATCTTTAACTTGCGGGTCATATGGAAAAAACTTTGAGAAAATACTCCCAACATGTAGATGTCAGCATGAGTGACAGCTGCATGTGAGGTGAATTGCATTTACTTGCGTTTTTACATGCATCACTTCACAGAAATGATGGCTGCCATTTGAACAAAAAGACATCCTTCTCGGCCGGGGTCACAAAGCTGACAGTGCCCACCCATTAATAGAAAATGCTGTCATTTAAAATAAAATGCTGTGGGGAGAACTTCAAAAAATCTATTAGCCAACGGAGGATACTCTCAGTTTATGAATGTGAATTACTGTATACTATTCCAGTATTAATGTACAGCCCAGCGTGTGGCACAATTTTAATCTGTAACAATATCTATAGAATGCCATATGGCTGACAGCATGTTCTACACATGTCAGGGCTCCTCTCTTTCCGAGCTATCTACATCTTATTTGCTTCTGTCTAATTATCTAGTTTGGAGGGGGAGGAAGGGGAGGAAGCCACTGAGAATATTTAGATCACGAGCAACATATTCTATTCAAATACTTAATTTTACCATTTTTTGGATTAGTAAAGCAAAGCTCCCTGAAATTCCGATCTGATTATTTAATAACTGCCACTTTCTGACAGGTAATCACAATCTGAAAAAAAAAAATCACACATGTTCTCCATTTTCTGCAGTTTTACTCTGGGTCATTTTCCAGTTGCTGAGAAACATCCGCCTCGTATCATGTCTGCCAGAGATCTCAGGAGGGAGATTTGGGGTTTTTGCATACCCAGCAGAAAAGGTAATTGTGACAAGAAACAATAGTGAAACTAAACAATATTCAATCAGATTTAGCACATGTGTTAGCTAGTCTGCAGGCTGAGCTGTCCAGGGAAAGCGTTTATCCCAATTTACATCTCACACTATCACATGGTCTCAGGGAGCTCATATTACAATTACATTCTTTATTTTTAGTAGGTCATCATCCCTGAAAGTTCACAATTAAGCACAGCAGCCACAGCGCCCATTAGTCCTTTGTTCCCCATCAACTCACAAGCCAAACCAAACCTATAGGTAGAGCTATTTCTCCACTTTTCATAACAGAACCACGGCTTGGTGAATCATACTCCCATCTTTATGCAGACAGTTGAATGTCATACCCAAACATAAGAATCCAAACAGAAATCAAAGGAGTTTTTTTTTTCCAGATCTGAAACCCTGGTGTCAAAGAAGCACAAATTAAACTCCCAATCCAAATTAAAGGAGGAAATGTTCTCTCTCAAAGTGTAAGACCCAAGTGGGTCAGAACTTATATAAGTGCCTTGATATGACATCTGCACAACATTGGAGTCGTGCCCAGTTTCTGTTAACTCCCTCCATAGGGAACATAACGAGCTCAGGATTCTGTGGCCGACCCTTTAGGCAGGCCGTGGAATGTGGTGCAGGACTGCACTGCCACTAACGTGCCCTCATGTACAGAAATACAGCAGAAGAACTTCACTCAGGGCTCAATCCAACTTAAGTTCCGGGCGGTGGACCTAGCGATCCGCCATCCGGAATAGCCTGGAATAGTCGCAAACGTGCCATAAAGCATGTTTTCCAACTACTTTAGAGCAGGATCCTGCTCTGCCTTCATGGATCATTGCCTTGTCGTGGCGAAGGGGCTTGCATAACTCAACGAAACCATGAGCTATGCCGTGCAGGGCCACCCAAGACGGACAGGTCATAGCGGAGAGTTCTGACTAAAAGTGATCCACTGGAGAAGGAAATGGCAACCCACTCCAGTAACCTTGCCAAGAAAATCCCATGAACAGTACCAAAAGGCTAACAGATATGACGCCGGAAGATGAGCCCCTCAGGTCGGAAGGTGTCCAATATGCTACTGAGGAAGAGCGGAGGACTATTCCAAGTAGACCCAGAAAGAATGAAGCGGTTGGGCCAAAGCCAATAGGATGTTCAGCTGTGGATGTGTCTGAGGATGAAAGGAAAATCCAATGCTGCAATGAGCAATACTGCTTAGGAACATGGAATGTGAGGTCTATGAATCAAGGCAAGCTGGATGTGGTCAAAAATGAGATGATAAGATTGAACATTGACATCTTGGGAATCAGCGAACTAAAATGGACGGGAATGGGCGAATTTAAGTCAGGTCAGGTGACCATCATATCTACTACTGTGGGCATGAATCCCTTAGAAGAAATGGAGTAGCCCTCATAGTCAATAAAAGAGTGGGAAAGGCAGTACTGGGGTGCAACCTCAAAAACGACAGAATGATTTCAGTTCGAATCCAAGGCAAACCATTCAACATCACAGTAATCCAAGTGTACGCCCCAACCATTGATGCCGAAGAAGATGAAGTTGACCGGTTCTATGAAGACCTACAACACCTTCTAGAACTAGCACCCAAAAAAGATGTCCTTTTCATCATAGGAGACTGGAATGCTAAAGTAGGAAATCAAGAAATCGGAACAACAGGCAAGTTTGGCCTTGGAGCACAAAATGAAGCAGGGCAAAGGCTAACAGAGTTCTGTCAAGAGAACACGCTGGTCATAGCAAACACTCTTTTCCAACAACACAAGAGACAACACTACACATGGACATCACCAGATGGTCAATACCGAAACCAGATAGATCATGTGCTTTGCAGCCAAAGATGGAGAAGCTCTATACAGTCAGTAAAAACAAGACCTGGAGCTGACTGTGGCTCAGATCATGAGCTTCTTATTGCAAAATTCAGGCTTAAATTGAAGAATGTAGGGAACACCACTAGACCAGTCAGATATGACCTAAATCATATCCCTTATGAGTATACAGTGGAGGTGAAGAATAGATTTAGGGCATTAGACCTGGTAGACAGAGTGCCTGAAGAACTATGGACGGAGGTTCGTAACATTGTACAGGAGGCAGCAACTAAAACCATCCCAAAGAAAAAGAAATGCAAGAAAGCAAAGTGACTGTCAGATGAGGCTTTACAAATAGCTGTGGAAAGAAGGAATGCGAAAAGCAAGGGTGAAAGGGAAAGATATAACCAACTGAATGCAGATTTCCAGAGAATAGCAAGGAGAGATAAGAAGGCCTTCTTAAATGATCAATGCAAAGAAATCGAGGAAAACAACAGAATGGGGAGGACTAGAGATCTGTTCAAGAAAATTGGAGATATCAAGGGAACGTTTTGTGCAAAGATGGGCATGATAAAGGACAAAAAAGGCAGGGACCTAACAGAAGCAGAAGAGATTAAGAAGAGATGGCAAGAATACACGGAAGAACTATACAAGAAAGATCTTAATGTTCCTGATGACCACGCTGGTGTGGTCACTGACCCAGAGCCGGACATCCTAGAGCAGTGGTGGCCAACCTTTCAATGTGAATGCTGGCCCTTTAAATGGTTGTATAGGTGAGGGCATTTCAGCAGGTGCAGCTGCTTGAGCAGCACCATCAGCACTTGCAGCTGTCAAGATTCTGTCTTCTACACAACTCTTAAGAACGCAGTGGCCCTCATGGTGGAAGGTTGGCCACCCCTGTCCTAGAGAGTGAAGTCAAGTGGGCCTTAGGTAGCATTACTAACAACAACGATTCCCAGGTGGCGGCTGTGGCCAGGGGGGCTTTTGCCCAGCTTCGGCTGGTGCGCCAGCTGCGACCGTGCTTGGATCGTGTAGACCTGGCCACAGTGACCCATGCCCTAGTGACATCTAGACTAGATTACTGCAATGCGCTCTACGTGGGGCTGCCTTTGAAGACTGTTCGGAAACTGCAACTAGTGCAGAATGCGGCGGCCCAGGTGGTTGCCAGGGCCTGTCAGTTCGACTCAGTCGGACCGTTGCTTCAGCGGCTACAATGGCTGCCGGTTCGTTTCCGGGCACAATTCAAAGTGCTAGTTTTGACTTTTAAAGCCCTTAACGGCTCGGGTCCAGGGTATTTGAGGGACCGCCTCCTTCCTTATAATCCGACCCGTACTCTGAGGTCATCAGGGCACCTCGCGGCCTCGCGGCGGCGACGGCGCCTCGCGGCAGGCACTCTGGTGGGGTGAGGGGTTGCCAGCTTCCATCATTAGGGAGTGGGAGGGGTGGCAGACACACAGACACACAGACAGGCAGACAGTGGGTGCTGGGGAGGGGCACGGGTGGGTCAGAGACAGACAGACAGACAACAAGGCTGGTGGGAGAGAGATTCCGAGAGAGGGGTCTGCAGAGACCAATAGGGACACAGGGGTCGCTCCGCAGATGAAGGCAATGCAGAAACAGGCGCCTCTTATGCAGACGGACTTTGGGCGGAAGCCACACAGAAACGGGCGGACCTTCGGCAGAAGCGGCTTCATTACGGGCGGACCTTCGGCGGAAACGGCTTCAGTACGGGCGGACCTTGGGCGGAACCGGCTTCAGTATGGGCGGACCTTGGGTGGAAGCGGCTTCGTGACGCCCTGGCTGGCGAGATCCCCGGTTGCCGAGCAGCCACTACAAAGACGCAGAGGCCACAAGCGGCCCTGCTATGGGCTCTGTGGCACCTGTCACTGTTTGCCTGCCTGAGAGGCCCCCCCAACTCCCCCTCCCCTCTGTGCCATGGGGGTCTGGCAGCCCCCCTGCTGTGGTCTCCCAGGGAAGGAAGTGGCAGTCCCTGGATGGGAATCATGCAGGGGCTTCAGTGCTGGGGGCTGTCTGTGTGTGTTACACAATGCTTGTGTAACACTGGGCACATATGTTTCACTGGGGCTCTGCCCGAGGGGCGTCTTTATTGTTCTGGAACGTTAGCAGAGATGGCCAGTCGAGGCTGCCAGGGGTATTCACAGCAGCCAATCTGAAAGCAGCAGCAGCACACGTGCCCCATGGACCTGGAGACGCAAGCTCTTCCCCTGTGGAACCACAGCCTGCTCCATAGAAAGGGGAGGGGCAGCAAGTACGACAGCCAGGGAGGTGCAGCAGCAGCAGCAGCAGCGGCGGCGGCGGCTGAGGAGGGTTGCAGGGCTGGCTCCCTGACCTCTGGCAGCATCGAGGCAGACGACAGTGGGGCACCCTGCCTGCAGGCCCAGGGGTTCTCCCAGGAAGGCAATGCAGGCAGATATCAGACAACACATTGGTAAAGCGGCATGTATCCTATATATCGGAGAAGGCAATGCAGGCAGATATCAGACAACACATTGGTAAAGAGGCATATCATAGCAGGCAATGCAGGCAGACATCAGAGGGAACATTGGTAAAGAGGCATGTATCATATATTTCTATATGCAAAGAGGCAGAAGTCAGACCACATGTCAGCACATTCCCTGCTCTTACCTGCTCTTACCTGCTGGTGTTGTTGCCTATGTGGGGGGGAGAGGGGCTGGGAGAAAGACATGGGTTAGCAAATGCTTGCATGGAGCACAGCTGTAAACAGTTTGGCCACAGCCAGAACAGCCCTCTCTGCCGTTGAGGGGGACAGAGAGGAAAGAGGAGAAGAGAAGAGAGAAGTGGGGTGTTTGTGAATTTTGCTCTCCACCGACACAGTCCCACTTTGTGGCTGCTGGGGGACAGAACCCCACGCCACATGCTCAGAGAGAGAGAGAGAGAGAGAGAGAGAGAGAGAGAGAGAGAGAGAGAGAGAGAGAGAGACTGGAGGTCTGGGGCTGGGCTTTTGTGGGAAAGAGGCTGGGTGGGGCTGGGTGCTGATATGCTGATAGACTCCCTATCTTTGTCATAACTCTGTCCGTTTCCAGACCTTGCTGCCACAACTCCGACATAACTCTGACATAACTCAGGAGTAGGGTGTTAGAAATTTTCAGGAGAGGGCTGGAGTGGGTAAGGTAAAATGGCTCCTATGGGTCTCCTCGAATTTATGTCCACCTTTTTGGTCGACATAAAATTTGTGTCAGCATTTATGTTGGAGGGAGCTTGTCTGTGCTCGCCAGGGTCTGGAATCTGACGTTAATTGGTTGCCGCCCCCGTTACGCCCACGGTCTGCCCACTTTTATGTCGACTTTATGTCTGATTTGTGCCGGCATCGGTGGTGCGCATGAGCGTCCGCCCATCCTGCGTTCTTCGTCCGTCGGCCGTAACTTCGACATAACTTTGACATAACTTCGCCGTAAATCATCGCATTCCAGACATAAAGTCGACGTAAATGACTTATGTCGACTTTATGTCTGACTTGTGCTGCTTAGCCCTTGCGTTGGAATGGGCTGTGGGATGCATTTTAAACACACATTGAAGTATTCCTCATCTGGATATCTATGATGGCACATTCCTGTGCAGGCCTGCACCAAATGTTCTGGTAAATGTTTGGATTTCCTATCAGAAGTCTGTTAACCTGTCCAAAGTGAATGGGTCCAGAATTATTTCAGATGCTCACAGCCCAATCCTATTGGGGCTGTACAGTAGCAGAACATGCGTTCTGCAAGCGTAGACTACCTTATGGCAGTTGTATAAGTGGAGAGAAGCTGGAGTGGCCTCTCACGTGCCGGAGGATCATTGCGGACCTGCCAAGAAAAGTAGGCTGGCGGTGGAAGCGGGATGGGGCAAGGGAGGGCGGGATGGGGCGGTGACAGGGTCAGAAGAAGGGCAGATCGGCTCTGGAATGGGGGCAGGTTCAGCAGTAGCGTTGGCTGCCGAATCCTAGCCACCTTCCTGGACCTGATCCCACAGCATGGGACCACGTGGACCTGTGTCAGCAATTTTGCTAGTGCAGGTCTGAGTATACCCCTCCATGCCATGGAGGCTTACCGGGTAAGGGAATGACTGCCCCACTCTCAGGATGCAGTTGTAGCCATTTTTGTGCCGCTGCATCAGCAGGGCGGGAGGGGGAGGATTGTCAGATTCACTGACTGTGTACTGATTAATATAATAAGTTTTCCTGTGTGGGCAGACTCAGGAATCCCTTCCATGTCAGCAACACTAATTCCTAAATTAGCCCTGCTCCATAACCATAAAACAAATTGAAGACAAATTGAAGCAAGGAGTGGGTGACAGGTGCTAGAGGTCTCCCCTGGGCTTTGTGTTGTTACCTACTCCTAAATATCCAGAACAGGTTGCTTATGTAGGCAGGATTTTGGACTGGATAAATCATCTATTTGTTGCAATGAAATTCAATTTATTCAACATTCTTAAGGCATTCAGGGCACCCTGCTAACTCCATGCTTTTCTTTCTTATGTTCTGTGTTGAATGTTTTGCATTTCATATATGAGAGACCACAAGTGTCCTGAAGTGTAGAGAGGCATGTGGTGCTTGGCACTTCTGCTGGCTCTCCATGCAAAAACATGGCACTTGCAGTGCTAGAAAGGATGCCAATATGAAGCCATCATTACTGGCTCCTTTTGCCCTTGTAAGATACTGACCAGCTTTGTCAGTGGGCACCATGCCATACTAATAGATGTGGCAGGCAGCAGCCAGCCAAGAGACCATGTATGGGCATTAGTGTGTTTGTTAAACAAATGGTTCCCAGCCCGGCCGATTAGATCAGCTGTCAATCATCAGCTCATATGGCTATCTGGATGTGCTGTCTTTCATCTAGCGCTGATTATGTGGCTTTTCAACATTGTAGACACATTTAAGGTTAAAAATTTGACTACTAAGCAAAGATGTGTTGTTTGATTAAAAAAAAATCTCTGTATTGAACAGGTAGTCTCTTCCCCTCATGGATGCAACCTAAACTCCACCTACTAAAAGTGAGTGGAAAGTGGATAACCTGCCTCTTTACCTTGCTCCAGGCACTTTTTCTTCAAAAATGGAGGTGCAGGACTCCCAGGTTGATTTACAGGGACCATGTGAATGAAGGAGCTCATTCATTCATGCAGTCCCTTTAAATCAAACCAGAAGCCTTACACTTCTGCAACTGACGAAACTGTGTGAGAAGCATGGTAAGCTCTGTGTGTGTGTGTGTGTGTGTGTGTGTGTGTGTGTGTGTGTGTGTGTGTGTGTGTAATTGTGCAGAGGTGGTGGACCCAAGGTTGCATCAGGCGGCATTCCAGGTCAGGCCACTGCTGCTTCCCCGCCCTCAACAGAGTTACTAAGAACCCATCTTACCCTAACATGTTATGGGTTAACCCTATCCATAAAAGTTTGAGTTTGCTCCTTGTGACCATAGAGTGTCTACTTCATGTGCCGTTACTGTTTTGAAAAAAGGTATGTTTGAGAGAAATGTCTTTATATAGACATTCCTTTGAATAGCGCCACATCTTCTTCACTGATCTCAACTACTAGGCTCATTTCCCATCCCTTCCCATGTTGTAAAGGTCGTACAATTCAGTAGCAATGGCAAGGGGATAATCCAGCCCCTTGAATTTATCTTCTCAATCTCCTTGCATGTGTTCCATATGCTAAATAATTTTGCTGTTATAGTTGGTTTCAGTTTTATTGTTTTACAGGCTTGTATCACCCAGAACCCTGGCAAATCTTGGTGATGTTTATTTCATAGTTTTTACTCATTAAGGAAAAATGCACATGAGGTGTTTAACTTGAATTTGTTTTATTTTATGTTTCAAACAACACAGGCTAATGTTCCAGTTCAGAAACCATAGTTTCCTAAGGCTATGAATGGAGGATATGTCTTCTCAGGGCCAAAAACTAGATGTTACATATACATTTGATTATGCAGCATGGTACATGATGATTCATGCATTTGAAACGTCATGCGGGTAACGTAACAAGATGCTTTGCTTTAAAAATGTATTATTTGTTCTGGGTTTATATCTATCATTATTAAGACTACAGCAATGCAGCCAAAGATTTGGCTGGCTGTTTTAAATCAGTATGGGAAATTAAGTTTTACATGTAACCAAAGGGTAGCTACCTGGGGATGGAAGCCTGCATATGTTGTACTGCATGCCCATGCACTATATTAAGAGCAGAACATATAGATGGATGCCAAATCCCATTGAAACTACAAGGAGGACATAAGTAGGGCAAATGTAATTACTCACACTGGAATCTGGCCAGGTTACACCAGATAGCATCCATTATTTTATAGTGGCTTGTATGCATATGTAACTTTTCTTATACACTGAGTGCAGGCTGTTAACAAAGAGAAGTCTGTTACAAAATCTGGTGTGTTCAACCATGTCTCCTCAATTCTTTGATGAATATTTATACCATAATCATGGAGTATCTGCCCTGATGAAATAGCAACCGGATGCAAAGACTCTTTTGTCTGGACCACTTTATTATAAAGGGAGGCAGTTTTTACTACCTGTTGCAAGTAGACAGTTATAGCAGATCTTCCTCAAGATCAAAGTATGTCTCTAGGGCAGGCGGCAAATTAGTGGAAGTTATAAATGAGTGTGCAGTCATTGAAGTCTTGAGAGAACACTGCAAGAGATCAGAGAGTATTATTTCTTTCCCTCTGTTCCTGTCTCACTGTAGACCAGATTACTTTTTTTTTTTTACACTTAAAAGCAATAATCATAAGAAGTTATAAGAGCAAGCATTTCAGTAGGACATGCTCTGATCACATCACTCCCTCTTGTATAACTTCCATTATGGACTGTTTTCCTTAATGCAAAATTGGAGATGCTGATCTCAGAAATGTGTCTTTTGGGAATCGTATCACTTATCTAAATTTGTTCCACTTAATCCTCTGCAGGAATGTTAGAGACATAGTGGGAGTTCCTCAGTTTATGTGTGGAAATATAGAAGACAAAGGGGAAAACAAATACAAGGATACTTTTAAAACCTTAAAGAGAAAATTAAAACAATGGGGAGAATTTAAAATTAATGAAACCAACTCAAAATGTGCAAATTGAGAGGTAGAACTTCATAGTTTTATGTGGCGAAAAAGCATGACGTTAACAACCAAGCCAGTGGGGGGAAATCAGGTTCCCATAATTCTCAAGCAGGAGGAGGTGGGAATGTTGAAATGTATCCTAGAGGGGAGAGGGATGTGTGCATTCTTGATATGAAAATATCAATTTTCATATTCTTAAACATGTCACTGCCTTGCGCACAGAGGTTGAGAAAACAGAAAACAAATAAGTGAAGCCCATATTAGAAACTAATTATTGTATAGCTAATTTTATTGTATTAGGAACCTGGCATCTGGATTTGGAGATTCAAGTTTGGCAGCTCTCTCTAGCCAGTCTGAGTATAGTCTTCACTCTACAATAATCTTGCTAATTCCTACCACATTTGTCTGGCTGTAAATAACCCAAGTAAGTGACCTAATAATGCGGTACAATTTCCCAGTCCCAGGAGGTTTGGATTTACAGTCAAACTTCTTAATGTTTCGTGAAAACATGGCATATCAGATTCTTTACAAGCTGTCTCATTGTGTGCCTGATAGGGAAGGTAGTCCCTGCTACCTCTTCTGGAAATTGCACCCTTCCCCTGCCAATTTGTACCTGTTTGGTGGGGGCAACAGACTTAAAGCTCTTCTTTTAATCAACATGCTTCAGTTTATTTTTAAATATATGCACCTGAATGTCACCTTTAGCATTTGGAAATCTTTGCTTGAGATTCTTAAAATGTTAAAAAAAGATGAGACTTTGAGCCCAATCCTATCCACCCCATCCCCCCACTGGTGCAGCTGTGCCGAAAAGGAGCGTATTTATGCAGCGGTGTGTGTGTGTGTGTGTGTGTGTGTGAGAGAGAGAGAGAGAGAGAGAGAGAGAGAGAGAGAGAGAGAGAGAGAGAGAGCTTCAGATGGGAAAGGGGATTTAAATCCCCATACCCTTCTTTAGGGGTAAGCTCTTTAGCTGGCGTACGTCTGAGGAGAGAAAGGGGGTGGGGAGGCTGCAAAAAGAGTGGATAGGATCAGGTACAGTATGCACCATCACTGCCAGATCCACCCCCTCCCGCAGCCTCCCTGTCCCCTGTTCCTCCCCCCTGCCCAGTTTCACCCCTTCCTGCCCTGTTTCACCTCCTCCCTGCTCCCTCCTCTGCAGCCTTGCCTGCTCTGGTGTCTGTGGACAGGTCCAGCAATGGACGGGAAGTGCTGCCGCCTCTTATGGCAGCACTCCCAAAATGGCTGCCAACAGAGCACTCTGCGGTCCATTGGCAACCATTTTGCAACAGTGGAAGTGTCTTCTGCTGTCACAAAACCCTCCATAGTACAAAACAAAACAATCCTGTCACAAAACAATCATGTGCAGGATTGGGCTGTTTGTACTATCTAAAACATCTCCATTAAGAACTTTTGGACAGGATCCAAGACATTGGACTGGTAACTTTCTAGAGCAGCGGTTCTCAAACTGGTGGGTTGCGACCCACCAGGAGAACCGGATGCTTCCCCTGCCCCCTTAAGGGGCAGGGAAAGCATGGTGGCAATCCCGGGGATCACCGCCGCTACCGAAGGAAACATGTCTGAAAAGGGGTTTAAAAAAACCCTTTTCAGACTTTTTTCCCCCGGCGGCAGCGGCAATCCCTGGGATTGCCGCTGCCGCTGTCCTCGCCCCTGCAAGCACTCTAAGTTCTCCCCACCTCATGGGGAGAAACAGTGTTCTAGAGCATCTCACCTAGTAAAAATTCCATATAGAACTGAATATACCGGTATATAAATAATTTTGTATTATGAAAATGTGACCTTGTTTTGTATGATTGGACTTTAATAAATACACAGCAGTGACGGCTCATTAGGAGGAATACTGCATACTGCAGATGGCTGAAGATTGCTAGAGCTTGCAAACAAATTAAACCGTACCTCATTTTCTACTTTGCTAAAACTGTTTTAAAACCTATTATAATTTGGGAAGGGACGTTTAGCTATTACAACAGCGAGCATCTCAGTAGATTTTTGTTGCTCTTTAGCAAGTGACAACTACTTGCACATGAATATTTTGGAGAAATAAAATTTTGAGGACATGCTAATGTAATCCTCTAATTCGGATGAAATAAATACTGTACCTTCTAAATTATTTCATGTTATTTCATTTTACCATGGGAACAATGAGCAAGCAATCATTGTGTTCTCAGGTGAGGAAAACCATTTCTGCAGTTAATCACAGTAAGCACTATGGGTAGGTTTCATCTTGAACTACCATCTTTGATTGAAGACACCCAAACATATACAAAATAGTATAGTGGGAAAACTTTGGAAAGCTGGGAATAACTGAAATGCTTCAGTGGAGAATGAAGACTTCTTGGCAACCTGTCGGTTGTTAAACCTGTTAAAAACAACATATATTCATTAAAAAACTTGAATAATGGGTTACTAAGGCCATTTTCTCCAGTAATATTGAAAACAATGTTTGCATTGAAATCTTTGCTTTTAACCTCCTTTCCAAAACCCAAATCTTTAAACACCTCCCCTTCTTTGTGATCTACCCCACTTTACAATTTCACAAGTCATCTTGGTTTCAGATGCAAAAATCCAAATCATTGTTATATTTACCCAGGGCTGCCTGCCGGATCCTGAGCCCAAGGCTGCCCATCAGATGGGGGGCCGGAGGTCTACTCGGGGAAGGGGACACTCGTCCCCTTCCCTGGGTGTAAACCAGGGCTGGCCTGATAGGCTAAATAGCTGGTGGAAGTCGGAGGAGGCCGTGTAATGGCCTAGCCAGTCCAGCGGGGACGGGGATATGGCGGAAGCCATCCCCACCCCTTCCCAGGCCGGCTAGTCCAATGGTCCCCTCCCTCACCCGCCAAACTGCCCACATGGCCACTGGCAGGAGAGCTTACCTTCCTCCGGCGACCGTGTCCTTAGTCCAGCGATGGAGTGAGGCTGGCCTCCCTTACTCTCGAGGCATCACAAACGTGCCTCACAACATCTTGGAACGGCGGTGCGCTCGCTCCACCATTCCATAAATCCCCAGGATTGCACCCTTAATGAGTTTAGGAAGCTTCAAATGAATCCTGCTCAGGCAAATTGCAGTATTAGTGTAACCTATTTTGTAACGTGCTGGCTCATCCGTCTCATCCTTGACTATGTAATACAGTACAAGAATGTTTGAAAAATAAACATACAGTAATAGTAATTGTATAATTAACAGAGGGGGGATTCAATATAGTTTGGAAGGGATTATAGTGGACAACACCCCTGAACTACTTATTTCTTTCTCCTTGTTTAATTGGAAAAGAATGATCTGATTCAGGTGTCCTTTGGAAGTGCATGGTGGAAATCAAACATCTGCCATTTATCAGCAGTCCTTTAGCCAAACTTCTGCAATGCAATCATGCAGTCACTATGACATTACAGAAAATACTTAGAATTCATTTGCTGGTTTGACAGTGTTCTTCTTTTTCAAGTCAAATCAAAAAGCTATACTGATTTGCATGTACATTTGCTGTTAAAATGGCTATTTAAAAATGATTGTGTGCTGCATTAACAATATGGGCAGCGCAATCCTGCCTAGCTTTAAGCGGCCAGCCCTTTCCCCAGGTGTAAGCTGTCAGGGGCCCTATGGGCCTCCTCGGATGTACACCAGGTCTAGGCCTGGTGTACATTTGGGGAGGCCATGTAAGGCCGACCTGGGCTGGGAACAGGCATAGGATATTGGCGGAGCATGCTGCTGATATCCCTGCCCCTCCTAGCCTGGGCTGGCCAATGACCCCCATCCCTCACCAGCCCGGCCCGCCCCGCCCCTGCACCAAGTGGCTTAGGCTTTACCTGGGTCATCCTGCATAGGATTGGTCCACTGGGGGTGTGAGCGGTGCCGGCCTCAGTTCCGGTACTGCTTACACCTGACGCTTTGGAGTGGTGGAGCGCGTGCTCCACCGCTCCAAAGTTAGTGAGGATTGCGCCCTAATTGTTATTAATGGGAAATGACACTTTCCAAAAGTACTGTATTATTAGACTGCAACTACATAAGGGATGCTAGGAGCTTCTTGATAGGATCTCCCACATTTTTAAAAGGGCAAATGGAATCATGATGAGGCGGGGGCATAGAATTCTGATCTGGGCCACAATGATAGAGGGGAGTTAACCCTTTCCCCTACTTTATTCTTCTACTCTATACTGTGCTCCCCCAGAGCTGCTTTTTGTCCCACAAAGAAAAACATACAGGTATCGTGGGTATTTGTATTTTTTCCCTACATAGGGTAAACAGCGGCTCAAGGGAGATGCAATTCAGGTTGAAAAAATGGAACGGGGAAAGGGTTAAAAATCCTTCCCAGAACGGTGTTTGTCCTTTAAAAACCCCATAGGAGAGCTGATCATGGATCTCCCCCACTATCATGTCTACTTTGAACCTTAGTATCACTTGTGAAAATATCCTTCTTCCCATGAACTTATACGTCTGCAAAAACCTGGGGAAACACAACTTGTAAACTGGCTTTAACTTTCTCTTTAAAGAAAAGCAACATGAGAATATATTATAAAAACAGTGAAGAAAAAACAATCTGATGGCGAAACAAAATGTGCATTTTAGTGTTTTGTTGTCCTTTTTGGAGTTGAGAATTGAGAGTGTAAAATTCACAGAGTGATATAATTTTGAGTGCAACAAAAATATTTTGTTCTTAATTAATTACATGGTTAATGTACTAGGTTAATGTTAATCATGAACATCTGTTTATTTTGCTTTTGTTTCTGTTAATTATGTTGAAGAAAATATTACAACTTGAAGAGAAATTTACCTCAAGGTAACTTTGAAATTCCATAACTAACCAAAAGCCAGAAATTTATCCTGAAGACTTTGCTTCAGTAAGCTCCACCTGACTTGAGTGAGATCATTTTTGCGGTGTTATAAATAAAGCAGCAATTGGGCCTGTGGTTTTCTTTGAAGCACTACATATAGCACTTTTAACTTGACCTTAACTATTAAATTTATTTATTTATTTCTGTATTTATATACCACCTTTCTTATCCTCAGATTGCTCTTCTGATGTTATTCAAGGCGGTTTACATAGGGGGCTTATCTAGATCCGATAAGGATCTTTACAATATTGTTCTGTATAAGGTAAAGGTGACCCCTGACAATTAAGTCCAGTCGTGTCCGACTCTAGGGTGTGGTGCTCATCCCCATTTCAAAGCCGAAGAGCCAGCGTTGTCCGAAGACGCCTCCGTGGTCATGTGGCCGGCATGACTCTCCTTGCCGCAGCGCGTAGCATGCGGCTGGAACACGGAGCGCTGTTTACCTTCCCGCAAGCGGTACCTATTTATCTACTCACATTAACATGCTTTGGAACTGCTAGGTTGGCAGGAGCTGGTCAAGCAACGATAGCTCACCCCATCGCGGATTCGAACTGCTGACCTTTCGATCGACAGCTCATGGTTCAGCGGTTTAACCCACTGCGCCACCCGCTGGCATTGTTCTGTATAGAACCCTACAATTCCAGCTGGTTTCCTCCATGATGTAGTCATCTTCGCTAGCAGCTGAACACAAGCCTCGAGCTCTCTGCAGGACGCCACAGATCATGCTGAACAGGGAAACATTTTTCCAGTTGTCATTGCTCTGTCACTGACATTCTCAGCATTCCAGTCTGTTCTCTCACCGCACCACGCAACAGCGACTCCTCTCTGCCACCGAGGGCTTATCAGTGACTTCCTGGTCTCCCTTCCAGCACAAAAACTGACTGTTCCTGCTTAGCTTCCGGCAGTCTTCAGGCAGTTCAACCTCGGGACTATATAATTTTGTTCTATATGGAACCCTTCAACTGCAGATGGTCTCCTTAGCTGCAGAATACAAGCCTCAAGCTTTCCACAGGCAGCCACAAATCATGTCGAACAGAGGATCTTTCAGTTGTTATCGCTCTGTCACTAACATTCTCAGCATTCCAGTCTGTTCTCTCACCACGGCATGCAACACCGACTCCTCTCTCTCACTGAGGGTCATAACAGCTTTATCAGTGATGTTGAAGTTTGGAGGCGGTGGCACCCAGTGCGGTCAACTTGTGCTGGATGCTATCCCCTTCCTAGTCTTCCAACACACACCCTTTGTCTCAGACTTATGTTTGCTCAAGAGCTGGCACAAGTCCAAAGAGATCCACTGTCGATTGGGAGGCTTCTGGAAAGATAAGGGAAGATATTTTCCCTTTCCCCTCCCAAGCCTCCTGATCTGCCCCCCCCCCCCCGGAATGTTCCCTGATTTTTTTTCAGAAATAAATGCAATTCTGTGTATAAGTACTGAGTTAAAGCAAAAGTAACAGCCCAATCCTACCTAAATCACTGCATGGTGATGCAGCGGCACCGGTGTGACTACTGCTGCATCTTACAAGGAATTTTCGACTGCTGAAGGTCGCCTCATGATAAGGTTACATTTTCCCCCTTGCCCTGGAGTAAGCCCCAGCAGCTGTTATGGGTTAACTTGGACCTACGCCAGCACGATTGCTGGTGCAAGACAGCATTGACTCAGGAAGGCGGATCAAGCCTGAGAAGAGACCACTGAGAAGTCCACTGTGTTGCACTGGTGGAGGCTGCTTTGCGACTGCCATAAAGCAGCCTCCACCAGCTCAATACTAGTTACGCTAGGTAATTTTGATGAGGAGGAATGGATAATTTAAGAACAATAGAACGGGAAGGAACTGATTGATTTTAGAAAACATACCAAACATTCATTCCAAGAAAGAACTCAAACAGAAGAGAAGTAGCCCAAGCCCTATCTGTTTCCCCATTCTCAAAGTTCACTCCCAAGAATTACATTGATTGGAAAAGGAAGGACAGGAAGCAGCAATTAGCTGCTTTCATTCAGCGGCTGTACACTGACAGCTCAGAGCTGTCAATCACAATGTCCCTTGCCTGATCTCCCCATCCTCATCCTAACTGCTTGGAAGCTGCCTTCCATATATGGAAGAAGAGGCTCCAGGTAGTTAGAGACAGCCAAAGAAAAGAAGGGGAGGGGGGACAAAGTAAGCAACCTGACATTCAAAGTTACAAAAATATGCAAAAAAAACCCCAAATATTGCATCTGGGGAGAGGCTGTTGCTCATGTCAGCACCTGGCATCCAGGGGCAGAGGTCTGTGGGATGAGTGCTGATGTCTGTCTTGGCCCCCTGGGAAGAACTGGATGCTGTTCTTGGTGTTGACTGCTGCTATGATGGTGCTTTTGCTGCTATTGGCCTGCTGCCCCTTCCTCATCCACCTGTCACCAGCCCAGGTACAGGGAGGTCGACCACAAAGGTAGGAGATGATCAATGGAAGCCACCTTACTAAGTGCTCCTCAAACCTAGAGTTATCCCTGAGCACATGCTTTATTTGCAAAAGATCACAGGTCAGGCTGGGAAGGACCCCTGGATCCCTGGGAGCTATTACCAGTCAGTGTGGGCAATACTGAGTTAGAGGAACCAATGGCATGACTCAGAGTTGTTAGAAATGGGCAGCGCTCATCTGCAGGACACTGGGGGGCACTGTGTCATCTGGGCACCTAAGACTCTCACCTGGCCAGTCCTCTCTTTGGTCCCTGGAAGGGGTGTGGCCCCTGATCCTGTTTCCTTCCTGTCCCTTCCCAGCCACGTTCTCTTGGACCTCAGCCTTCAGAGGAGAAGGATGCGTGTGGAGATGTGCTCCTCACCAGAGCGCCTCCCATCCCCCATCCCCACATGCAAAAGGGACAGCTACATACAGGCGCGTCGCTAGAGCGAGGCGCGGGGGGCGGATCGCCGGAGGGTGACGTGCGCAGAGGGTGACGTGCGCACCCACGCGCGCATCACTTCCGCTGCGCGCGTCGCCCTCCAGAGGCTCTGAGGCCGGGAGAAGGCCTCGGAGCGACCACCCCGGCCGACGCGCCAGGGCCTTCTAATGAAGGCCCAATGCGGCGATACGTAATTTATAACATTTTTTGCGCATGCGCAGAATGTTTCTCGTTGTGCGCATGCGCGAAAAATGTTATAAATTACGTATCGCCACATTGGGCCTTGTTATTAGGCCTTGGCAGCTGGCCGGCGTGGATGTGTGGAGCCGGCCGGCCGGGGGGGGGGTAGGTCTTTCGCGCCGCTGAAAAATTTTGAGGGGGGAACGGGGGTCACTAGGGTGGCGCGCATGCCCCGCTTTGGGGCGGCATGTGCCTAGTGACGCTACTGGTTACATAAGGTTTCTTGTTCTCTGTTAGACCTCTGATCCCCTAATCAGAAGAGATGTACCGTATATATGCAACTGCGATCTGCCAGTAAACTTTCTTTTTGTAACTTTTACCAGCCTCTGCATCCGTGTGACTTTCATTTATAGCAATCTAGCCTGGGTGGTTGGGATAATACTTTTTACCACTGGAGAGGGGCGTTCCGCTGTTGCTCTGCTACAAAAACCCCTATATTTCCAACAAGTGTAAGGCGGCATCATGTTCCATGTGTTCAGACTACATTTAGCAATTCCACCTTGACTACTACTTTCAAATCTCTGGAAAAAAATCCTATTGTCTGTCTCCAAGCTTTGTTGGGTTTTTTTAACAAATTAACATAGCTGCTGCTCTAGAATAAGACAGTTATATAAGAGATGCACATGTTCCTTTAATCATATTTGCCTGTTATGATCTATTTATTGTAATTGACTCCCAGTGGTAAATCTTCAGTTTATAATGTTTATGCCTGTGAAAGCTGAGTGTTGTATAGCCTTACTATTGTAGCTACCACTTGCTGTAGTCATGGGAAGTGACTATACACCTGGGAGTTTTTATGCTTGCTTTATTCACTTGCTTGTAAAACATTAAAAATTAAATCATGTTACCTTTCAAAGCATTGCAATCTTTCTGGGGTTTTTTTTCCATTTTCATTTTTTAGACTTGCTTCTTTCAATTAATCTTCACTGATACAAGCCAAACTACATTTAGTGACAGGTTTGGGTCTGGGAAACTGGGCTCTCTGTCAAACATCTATAAAGTAGCAGAGGGGGGTGACATAATTTGTCACGGCCGGCCCATCCATGATAAGTAAGACGACGAAGTTTGCATTTGGTGGCATGTTGGGGGAGTGGCGAACCGAAGCCTGCCACTTCTTTCCAGCCTGCCACTGCTGGTGGCCCTGGTTCCCTTACCTGCCCCTTCCTCCACACGGACTCTTTAATCAAAGCAGGAAATGTGGAGCACGCTGGGATTGCTCCCAGCACTCTCCACTTTTCATGTTTGAGACCTTGCTCAGTGGAAAGAGTGAGACCACTGTGTTCTGAACCTACCTTTGCACAGCCTGCAGAGGTAAGAAGGTGGGAAGGAAAGGGGCCAAATCACCACACCCAGTGGATCAGAATGCAGCAATCCCACGTCTTCCTCAGTGTGGTCTTTTTAAATTAAGCCAGAAATGTGGAGTGCACTGGAAGCAATCCCAGCATGCTCTGTTTTTCTTGCTTTGATTTATAGAGCCCATTCAGTGGAAGGGGCAGGTAAGGGGTGTGTAGATTGGGGGTGGTGGTGACAAGCAGCAACCGTGACAGCGGCGTGATGTCATGCTAGAGGCGGGGAGGGATGCAACTGCCTACCACCATGGGAGGCAGGCATGTGCCTCCAATCAACATTTGGCACAACAAAGTGATGTGGCCCAGCATCACCTCAGAGCCTACAGGGGATTAGACCAGCAGCAGGAAAGTCAACATAGAGGGAAAGGGTTGAGTACCCCACTTTATCCCCTGCTTCTCAACCAGAAATTACACCCATTCCTACCTCTTTGCAGTAGTTCTGTGGAGCCAATAAAGACTCTCTTTTTTCTCTCTGTGTGCTTCATTTTATTTTAAATTTATGCATTTGAATGCCATTTTTTAGACTTTGGAAACCTTTGTTTCATTTTCGAAAAAGAGACTTGCTATTGAAAACATTTCCTTTAGCCATCAAAATATCCTGATGACATTCCAAAGGCAGAAAGGGTGAGGGAGTGGATACAAAGCAGAAATCTATTTCAATGACAAATGTAATTATGGTAAAGGGTGTAAAACAAATTGCTGTTAGCACTGAATAAAGCATTTAGAATCTCAGATTGTCTTTCATGTTTACAGTATAGCACAACATTACTGAGTGACATGACACAAAGTGACACTTGCTTTGCTGAGCAGAGAACATCACTTTGTGCAAAATGGCTCCAAGGGCTGGGATGAAAGCTTTGTCTTTGTGAGCATCTTAAGCTGTAACATCTGTTAAAAAGTGTGGGGGAAATGTGACCTCATCTGTTTGCCACCTCAGAGGATTTCTGTGGTGGTTGAAGTCTCCTTCCTGATATGAGTGGATAAAAGGGCCAAAGCACAGGACACCACAAATGTGTATGCTGGCCTGGGTTTTTCTTCTTAAAAAAAAATTGCACTAACATGGGGTGGAACTGTGGCAGTGCAAGGGGGATTTAGGTCCCGCTACCCGTCACTGTAGTTCCGCTCCTTTTTTGGCATGCCCTTACTATTTATTTACTATTTATTTGAAGAAGAAGAAAAGCACAGTATCATGTGCTTTGGCCCTTAGGAGTGCTAAAAATGTGACACCAGCAAAGGTTTAAGATGCCTAATTTTTCAAATCCCAAAAACATTTTTTTTAAAGTTACATCTCAGGAACGTTTTTACTCTTCAGATCAACAATCCACTAGCTTAGTGCCTTGCCTCAAACAATAGCCAGTTCTGATTACTTGCGTTGAAAAAATATAGCAGTGGAGGGCATTGGTAGGGTTGGGCATTGACACACAAGGCTTCCTTTCCACTATACAGAGAAAGTACCAGAAATAGTGCTTTGAAAAAGATGATTTCTTTTCTCCTGGTCCAAAATGCAGTCTCCATGTCCTGCCCAGGCCCTGTGATCATCCCACCTGTGGTGAGGCAGGTGAAGACTGGCAAAAAGAGCTACTATGGGCTCAAGTTCCAGTATATGTTGACAGCAGAGGCTGGAGATCCATGAAACGCCTACCTGTCTTTCATCAAAGTAACCTGCCCTCTATCAACATCCCAGAGAATTAGCTGAAAGTATGTGATGCAGTTCTACAGCTGAAGCAAAGCATGTTTGGCCCTGTAAGTTGCCAGGATGGACGACTCCCTCATCTGGAAATTGGAATCAGTGGCTTTTGTACAACTGAGCTAACTGTGTGTTGGACTGTGGCTATTGTGTTTGGGCTAGATGGTGCTTTTGCCTGGTCCAGCATACCTGCCTGTTCTTATGTACTCACTAAAAATAAAATGCATATATTGCCAGAATGCTTTCAACACCATACATACTTTCATCTACAAATGTTTGTCAAGTGAAGAAGCAAAGAATGAATCTATCCGTCAAAAAAATTACATGGAGTTGTGATATACATTATCTATAGAACTTCTTAAAGTAACTTCCTAACCTAAACCACTACAGTTTAATGTTCATATAGTGTCAAAAGCCAGTTAGGAACATGTACCAAAAGAGAGTTTTCTTCCTGTCTGTTTTGTCTGAGGAAAAGATTGTAGGGTAGAGTTTATCATAATCTTCAAAAGGGATCCCAAGAACCAAACCATGAATATCTTACAGCTAATCTACACACATTCAGCAGAAACAAGTGATACATATCCATCTTCGGTCTGTATTACGTCCAAATGGAGATAGGGCACTGAATGTTTCCTGCAACTCCCTGCATTAGAAAATTAGCACACCAGGGAAAAAGTTAGGCTAGAACAGGGGTTCTCAACCTGTGGTACAAGTATCCCTAGGGGTACGCGGACCAATGGCAGGGGGTACGCCAGAGCCTGCCCCTTATCAGCATCAATCAGTAATTACTTGTTAATTAGAACTTAAATGCAATCCCCCCTGTCTGTATGACTCTCTCTCTCTCTCTCTCTCTCTCTCTCTCTCTCTCTCACACACACACACACACACACACACACACACACACACACACACACACTCACACACAGAGACAGAATTAAGACATTTTTTCACATTTAAAATTGTTTTAGTACTTTTTTATTTAATGATTAATTAGCTAATTAATTGATTAATTCAATTAATTAGTAATTAATTAGCAGGGGGTACTTCAGAAAATTGGACTGTGATAGGGGGTACCCGGGCCTCCAAAGGTTGAGAACTGCTGGGCTAGAACCTTTCTCCTTAATACGTGCAAGGGAAACTGAACACTTTGTGCTGATATAACCTAAGGATTTAACTAAACCTTCAAAAGAGCAAAAAGAACAGAAAACAAGGGGATCTCTACCCAGATGTGTACTCTTTTGTGTACCATTTTGATACTTCCTTAAACAGGCCTTGAATATCACCTTGGGATTAATTCTTGGCTTTAGGTAAAACAGAGGGTAATATGAAAACAAAGTACAGTATTTTTCATTTCTGTTCTGTATTCTTTTTTCTTTTTCTGCTCAATAGACTTGATTAGGCAATTTCATCTGGTACACAATGTATCTGTATGATTGTTTAAATAAATCTGTGGACAAGCTAGATTCTAGTCAACATAATGCGAACAAGTGTGACTCATCCTTGTTTAATAGTTTGTTTCAATGTGCTACATTTTGAGCTGAAAAGTAATGTCTGAATATGCAGTTCCAAACCTGGATGTGAGTGGATGGGATATGAACAGTTTATCCCTGCAGATGAAAAGATGAAAAGTAATGGAGAAAAAAAGGATTTTTAGAAGCCTAGTATTGGTTGATCCTGATTAGTACTTTAAAATTTCCCTTCCAGTTTTCTTATCTAACTGGCACAAACATTAGACAAAGTGAAACAACCCACCTCATGCAGAAGATTTTGGGGTACCATTAAAAAAGGTAAAGGTGACACCTGACAATTAAGTCCAGTCGTGTCCGACTCTAGGGTGTGGCGCACATCCCCATTTCAAAGCCTAAGAGCCAGCGTTGTCCGAAGATGCCTCCGTGGCCATGTGGCCGGCATGACTCTCCTTGCCGTAGCGTGTAGCATACAGCTGGAACACGGAGCGCTGTTTACCTTCCTGCAAGCGGTACCTATTTATCTACTCACATTAACATGCTTTGGAATTGCTAGGTTGGCAGGAGCTGGCCAAGGAATGAGAGCTCACCCCGTTGTGGATTTGAACTCCCAACCTTTTGATCAACAGCTCATGGTTCAGCGGTTTAACCCACTGCGCCACCTGCTGGCCCGATGTACCATTAGAGGGCAGCAAATTCAGTTATTTACCACTCCAATGGCGTCGTTGGAGCGTGGCGGGGGGACGGACCGCCAGGGGGTGACGTGCGCCAAAGGGATGCTCCGAGGCCAGGGAGCCAGCCTTGGAGTGTCCAGCCCCGCCGGTGCTCCAGGGCCTTCTGAAGGCCCACTGGTTCAAAACGGAAAGTTTTCTGTTTTTTGCGCATGCACAGTACTTTTCTGAGGGCAAATGGGCAGCCCTTTTCCCTCAGGAAATGTACTGCGCATGCGCGAAAAACGGAAAACTTTCCATTTTGAACCAGCGGGCCTTCAGAAGGCCCTGGAGCGCCAGCGGGGTCGGACGCTCCGAGGCCGGCTCCCCGGCCGGCTCCCCGGCCTCAAGTGCAGGTGGGGGTGTTGGGGGGGTCACCCTAGGGCGGGGGGGGTGACGCGCACCCTCCTGCTCTAGGGTGACGCGTGTCTAGTGACGCTAGTGTCCCACTCAATCCTAGGCATGACTTAAGGTAAAGGTATCCCCTGACAATTAATCCTGTCGTGTCCGACTCTAGGGCTACTCAGATGTAATTCCAATTGATTTCAATATGGGTCTATACACACGGGCCAGGGAGAGAGAGTGGTCCGTGGGTGGGAGGGTGAGAGGGTGGGAGTGGTAAATTCGCGGGTGTGTGTGTCAAATTTGCGGTGGGGGGGGGAAATTTCGGCCGCCCTTACGGGCGGCCCGCAGCCAATTTTCCCAATGGGGAAATGCCCCCCCCACTGCAAATAGGTTCCCCACCCCTGCTCTAGGACAAGTGTACCTATCCCTATTGAAACCAATGGGATTTGCATAGATTCGATTATTTCAATGGGACTTATGTCCATTTTGTTAGGAATATGAGATTTGTGTGTTCAGTTTGTGATCAATGACTGCAGTCCTTAGATTCAAGGTCAAGAGATGCAAGGTGTTCCTTTTTATGGGAAGAGGAAAATGTTGCTTGTATCTGCCGCACTAGAAACTCATGTCATAAGATAGATCTGAAATATTTCTCTTCCTCAACACAGAAGATAAGAATCGACCTGATTGCATTCATGGACCAATAAGAGAATCCTAAACAAAGAGAAAATATTGTTGGCCATTGATTCTCTAAGCAACGTTTAGCAAATGCTGAAATAGCCTAGATGCCTTTAAAAGGGGTTTGGACAGATTCATGGAGGAAAAGACCATCACAGGTTACAAGCCATAAGCAACCTCCTGGTTTTAGAAGTGGGTTTTCTCTGTGCCAGGTGCAAGGGAGTGGCGACTGGACACAGGTATCTTGTTGTCTTGTGTGCTCCCTGAGGCATCTGGTGGGGCCACTGTGTGACACAGGAAGCTGGACTAGATGGGCTTTTGGCCTGATCCAGCAGGGCTCTTCTTATGTTCTTATGTTCTTATGTAGCGGCTTCGTTGTCCCAAATGTGAACTTCCTAGTTATAAAGTCTGGTATCAATGTAGCAGCTCTCTTTACTTGACCCTATGCTGTCCATTGCTACTGGACTAAATGAGATTGTCGAATTACTACTTTAGCATATAGGATCAAAACATGTAGTTTCTTACATTTTCTTGTACAATGAAGCCTAGATTAAAAACATAAATCACATAGCAGGGAAGGAAAGCCCTATCAAACTGATAAAAGAATCCATATCTTGGAAGTCTGAATAAACGAGTTGATGCTGTAAAACCTGAGTCACACAATAATTTTCATTTAGAAAACTGTTATGAGGAATACTGCTTTTAAAAAAAAACCACTTGAAGGAATTTGTTCAAAAAGAGAAAATTGTAATGCACATTCTTAGAGCATTTTGTAAAATATGATCAGATAAGATCAAAGGAGAAAAACAAAGACAAGCTTAATAAGTCAAAAACAAAATAGAAAATATGTACCCATGTAACTCATATGTGATAGCATATTTAGTTATATGATGCAAACAATGCTAGGTCATCTAACATGATTTTGCAAGATTGCTTTTATTTTACTGCCTCTTTTGTATCCAATAGGGGAGGAACTTCATCTAGTTTTGTGTGAAGTAAAGTTCGTACTGAATACGTAGCTTTATCGTATGCTGGAACATGGCTTATCTGGGGGCAACTAAGAGGGCTGGATTAAGTATGTCTTCACAGTAGCCTGGACAACACTTCCCCACAGATGATGGGCTATGAGCTGATTCATATTGATTGCAATGCTTCTGACACCTGCTCAAAGCTCCCTCTTCTGTTTCCATAGTAACCAAGAGACCGAATACTTGTCCACATACTTTAGGAACCTCATTAAATCAGGCAGCAGGACAGCAGCTGTGTTCTCAATGTGTTACATTGACAGTCATGGACTAATTTTATGATGCTCAGGTGATTTTTGGCCCTCTCTAGTCCAAACTGTTGAAAATGTGGAGCTAGTGGGACAGATGGCAGAATAAATAAATATTGCCAATATGTTTTAACACATACACATCTTCCGGAAGGTGCAAAGCAAACCAAAGTAGTGTCGATTGGCTCAGGTAAATTTTAAACAAAGCATAAACAAGAGATATATCATGGGTAATAATCTGTAGTTGGATATTTTGTTTGATTTTTTTATTAATTCTCTCAAAGACAAAATGTACTCAATGTGAAATATAAAATGCTACTTCCATATGTGATATTTAGACTATTAAAATATCAAGTTCTCAACTGCCTGTTGTCTTCATAGTTTCTAAATATTTCAGTGGAAGAACATAGCTTTCACTACAGCCATATCTCCACAAATACGTGTTGGTGGAAAGGCCCCATTCTTCGGCTCACGGAGTCCTGTGAATTGTGTTCAGTGGGGCTTGCTTCTGAGTAGACATGCCTAGGATTGTGCTCTAGGATTAACAAGCTACACCTGCCCACATTCCTTCTCCTAAAGGTCTAGCACTCTGTCCCCGTTGGAGATCTGGTAAGCCTATTGAGGGAGGCCCTTCTCTGTTCCCTCCACTTTCATATATTTGGTTGGTTGAAACCCTTCTTTGCGATTTTGCCCAGCCTCATATTGTGAGACCCTTTCCCCGCCCGAACTGTCCCCCTGAGTCTCCACAGAACTACACCAGCTAAAGTGATACAATAGCTGGCGTAAGTCCAAGGAGATGCATTGGTAGGCTTACCAGAATGCCGACCGGGACGCCGCCTCTTGCCCTTAAGGGGCGGGGCGGGGGGAGGGGGCCAGAACACACGTGCCTACGCATTGGAGGCCAGGTGGTCTATGGGGAAGTAAGCTACAAAGATTTTTACTTACCTCTCTGGGGCTGTCTGGTCCCGTCCCCAGTATGCAGTGCACACTCCATCAGCAATCTATGTGCTATGGGCTGGTGGGGGATAAGATTGGATAAGATTGGGCCCTGAGTCACATAGTGAGCTGTTCAGCACATTACAGTCACTGTTGTGGAATAGCTTACTATGTAGGTGAGATTTCCACATGATAATTGTAACCTGAAGACTGACCCTGAGCTAAAACATACTCATGTTCTAGGCCCCAATAAGTGAAACAATTATGAGCCCTGGCCTGCAATGAACCACTCTCCTGAAATACCTCTTTAAAACACTTTGAAATAATTCTGCTTTGAATGAATTTCAGTTCATTTCACATTTGTGTCTTTAGATCACTTATTCATTATCTGATTTACTTATGATTGGTGAAAGTGGTATAGTAATAGCTATAGTATAGCTCCTTCTACCTTTACCAAGGCTGTACACCAGGGGTGCACAACATACGGCCCGCGGGCCGCATGCGGCCTGCCTGACGATTTCCCGTGGCCCGCGAAGAAATCGGGGATCCCAGAGAGCGGGTGCTCTTTTGGATCCCCAAGTTCTTCACGGGCCACGGGAAATCCTCTGTGCCCGCTCCTTCTTGTTTCTCCGTGGCCGCTCTTTCTTATTCTGCTCGTGCGCGCGGCTCCAGGCGGCGCCAGGAGACTCCAGGCGGTGCTTTGATCACCGCCAATCAGCTGAGTCTCCTGGCGTTGAGCCAGGAGCCGAATGAGCCGCGCGCGCGTTGGCCCTGGAGGAGGAGCAAGGGAGTGAGAAGGCGCGAAGGAAGGGCTCTTCGGCTTGCGGTGGCTGTTCGCTGGATTTTTCGGCTTGCAAGGGAGTGAGAAGGCGCGAAGGCAGGAAGGCGCGTTCAGCCAAGAGCCGAATCAGCCGCGTTTGCATTCAGCCAGGAGCCGAAAGAACGGGCGAGGAGGCTGGGGGTGGAGCTGGCTTGGTTCTGCTGCTGCTGCTTTGAGCCGGCTTGCAGCTGCGGGCTTGCAAGCAGCTCGGAGAGGTGCCTCCTCCCACCCCTTTCCCCCTCCGAGCTCCTGGGAAGTGGCAATGCGGGGTGGACTGTTGTCGCTTCCTCCCGCGCGCGGGTGCTACATACCAGCCTTCTCTCATTAGAACTGCACAGAAAACTCAGGAATTTCAGCCCTTTCAAAAGCATTTCATACAACCAGGAAAATGTTGCCTTCTTACTGCCGAGATGCAAACAAAATAAAGGGTGGAATGGAATGGTGCAATATCTCTTAGAACGGGCAAGGAGGCTGGGGGAGGAGCTGGTTTTGTTCTGCGGCTGCTGCTTTGAGCCGGCTTGCAGGCGCTGCTGCTGCTGCGGGCTTGCAAGCAGCTCGGAGAGGCGCCTCCTCCTCGCCCGTCTAGGAGCCGAAGGAACAGGCGCGGAGATTGGGGCTGGCTTTTCCCGCGCGGTGAACTGCTGCCGAGTTGCTGCCCGCGCTCGGAAGATCCACGGTTAGCTCTAAGTCTGCATTTTGTTTTGTTTTGTCTGCATCTCTGCCCTCAGGGCTGGGTTCAAGTTTGATTTTGGCACCTCACTTTTTCGCCCACTCCCACCCCTTTCCCCTTCCGAGCTCCTGCGAAAGTAGAGCAAAAAGTGGCAATGCAGTGGACTGTTGTCGCTTCCCCCGCGCATGGGTGCTTTCTCTTCCTTGATCTCCAGAGATAAAAAAAAGCTTGATCTCCGAAAGTCCTCACAAACTTTCCTGGGGGGTGGGTTGACTCTCTGACTCTCTCGCGGCACATTTACATTTCTACCAGGAAATGACAACCGTGGGGAAATGGAGGAGAGAAACAAAACACACCGATAAAAGAAAGGGGGAAAGACGGTAAAATACGTGGGTGGTTTCATTAGCGCTGTGTTTCAGAGAAGAGACCATGGCAGCTTCAACGGGAGAGACAACCAGAGACACAATGTTTATTCAGGGCTGGGGAAAGAGAGACCCAAAGCAGCAGCAGCAGCCTCCCTTTTGCTCTGGCGCTCTCCTCTCTCTCTCTCTCTCTCTTCGTCTCCACTTGGAGAGCAGTCGGCCAAACTGCTCTGTTATGAGCCGCCCCCCCCCCCCAGAAGAGCAACCGGTAGGAGCGCCACAGGGCTGGGGGGTGGAGAGCAGGCTTCTTAAAAGGACTAGAATGCTGCTGGCTGCTCTCTCCTAGCAGCACGCAGTAGCTCCAGTGAGGAAACTCTCTCAGCCTGCTTGAGGGGGAGGGGGGGAGGGCACTGCAAGTCTGCGCCCCGTTCCCTCGGCTCCCGGAGAACACGGAAGCAGGAAAAGCACTTGCTGGGAAGCGAAAGAGGGGAGAAGGTTTGAGTCGCCTTGGCAACGGTGGCGCTGGGAGGCAGGCCAGGAAAGTTCTCACCATTGAACGCCACACTTGGAGAGCAGTCGGCCAAACTGCTCTGTTATGAGCCGCCCAGAAGAGCAACCGGTAGGAGCGCCACAGGGCTGGGGGGTGGAGAGCAGGCTTCTTAAAAGGACGAGAATGCTGTTGGCGTTGTTGGAGAAAGGCAGAAGAAGGCTGCTGGTGGGGGGGAGGTTGTTGATCTGGGGGGTGAAGGGCACTGCAAGTCTGCGCCCCGGATCCGGACAGTAGCCGATTCACCAGTCTTGAGGATTTTTTTTTAATCGCTCTCGGACTTGGATACACTGTTGGAAACTGTGAAGGATTTAATCTCCGATTTTTTAAAAAAGAAGACTTTATATTTTTTAAGTATATATATTTTTAATTTTCATCTCTCTCCCCGTAATATCCTGCTCATTTCCACCCCTCCTGTTCCTGGATAAAGATCTCTCTCTCTCTCTCTCTCTCTCTCTCTCTCTCTCACACACACACACACACACACACACACACACACACACACACACACACAAGTGGCTTGCTGTGTATATTTTATTTTTATTTATTGTATATTTATTTATATATATATATTTATAAATATTTTTTGGGATATTTTTCTGGCCCATGGACACGCCCCCTATGATGTCACTTCCTGAGGAAGTGACATCACGGTTCCTGGACACGCCCCCCGTGCGGCCCCGAAAAAGTTTGGCCTATTTATTTTGGCCCCCGCCTACTTCCAAGTTGTGCACCCCTGCTGTACACCTACCCCCTAAAATAACAGTTTAAATTTAATCATTTTACATAATTCAAATAAAAATAGGCAGCATGCTGCTAAATTATGCCTGTTTGGCCACCAGTGTATTTTAACTATGCATTATGACAGATGTCAACAACCCAAATGTCAGGGGTCCAGTAAGGGGTCATGCCTGAAACAATCAGCTTTCAGAGTCTGTGGGGATCAGACCATCAGTCCTATGGGGCCAGAGGCAAAGTGTGGGTCCACAGCAGGCAAGGGTCCGTAAAGTTCCATAAATAGCAACTGAAATTCTGAAATCAGCAACTATAGCTTAAGAGAGCAAGAAGCAAACAGAGTAGCCCAGTGAAGACAAGAGGTCGCATTCCAAAGGTAGCAATTGTGGGAAAAGGAAACAAACAGGTACTTAGCCTAGCAATGAAACAAATTGCTCACACTGCAGAGCAAGCCCTGAGGTTGAGCACTATAGGGCCTGGATGGACATGAACCGGTCCTTGAGGACAGCTGGCTGAGTGGTCGATACGGTAGCAGGGCTGTACTTCCTCCTGGGAGGCACCCCTAAAGAAGAGAACTGATGCCCCACCCAATCCTATCCCCACCATCCTACACGATGCAGCCATGCTGCTGGAGCGTGATGGGAGAGGTAAGTAAAAACATTTTTAACTTACCTCTCCGTAGGCTGCCTGGCCATCAATGGGTCTTCTTGGACCTACACCAGCTATTTAGCTGGCATAAGTCTGAAACCAGGCAGGGAACATGTTGGGCCAGGAAAACGGGGATAGGATCTGGTGTATGCTAGTGCTGCTGAGATCCACCCCCTCCTGCACTTTAACCACCCCTGCCACCACCTTACCTGCACCAGGGCAGCGTCTGGGAGCTACTGGTGAGTGTGCAGATTCTCTGGACCAGTGGCATTCCGAGGCTGGTGCAGAAGCGTGGCGAGGGGGAGGGGCGCTTTCATGCACGAAGCGGCATCCTGCTACACGTACGCTTCCGCACCAGCCTCAGAACGCCACTGCTCTGGATGATAGCATTGGCAGTCCTGAAGTGCACAACGGTGCCACAACGTTTGCTATGCCACAGTGGCATTTATGGCAGCAGATTGCAAAATCCACCACTGTAAGGCCTCAATGGGAGTGGGTTGTCAGTCTGTAGGGCTTGTAGTGGAAACAACACCATGTTTGTAGCAAGGAAGGTAAAATAAACGAACCTGGCTCTTTGGAGCTCCACTTCCCAAGCTATGCATGAATCCAGCTACACACACATGCAGTAGCCGGCAGAGGAGATAGTAGGGAACCACATCCAAACTTGCTTCCCCTCCCAAATGGCTGAATGGTGCAGTTTTTCATCAATGGTGCTTTACCAGATAGGGATATATTCTGAAGTTTGGTTCCAGACACATATTTCTTCTCCTTGGACTGTGGCACAAGTTCATGTCCCAATTTGACCAAAAATTGAGAAGCCAAAGGGCGAGGTGGGTACAAACAGTTCAGAAATTTGATTTTTTTTTCACTTTGGTTATACGATTACATCTTTATATTACACTAGCTGAAGTAAGATTAAAAGAATTGCATAGGTACATGGCTAGTGCTTCTTTGTATGCTGCGTTTACAGTTTTGTCCTCTGCTGCTACCTATCACCAAGTTACTTGGTTTACTAACCCTTGAGCATGCTACATGAAATTGTCCATGAGACAAGCAATCTTGCCTTATGTCAATGCCAGCCTGTTTAAAGGATTGTCCCTGGGACTTGATAGTCATCACAAAGCATAATCTGGGCAGAGATTGCAGGCTTTTAAAGTCAAAAGGGTGGTCTGATGGGATGATTGGGATGCATGGAATAAATACAAATTCACTTTCTGCACATCCTGGAAAAACCGTAGCCTCGATGACATTGTGCCTGAGGACCTTGATTTGAAGCCTTATGCCATTACAACGTTTCAGCGGATGGGCAGCCCAATTCGTCTATTCAGCACTATTCAGAGACTGAGATCAGTGAGTAACTTGCCAAAAGTACTTGTTGCTCTGTGATTGGCTACCATGTGAAACGCATCCCGCCCCCCACAGTACAAAGCACTGCCTCCGATTGGCTGCACATACATGAAACGGGCAAAAGTCGAGTCGAGATCGACTTTGTCCGTCCGGGAACATAGCTATCTGAGAGGCCAACGCCGTCAGCTGACAAGAGACCACATGGGACGCACGTACCCGTGCCATGCCGTATGCTTGCCGAACGCATGCAGTGTAGCCCAGCCTGAAGTGTTGACAAGAAACAAGCATGTGTAAAATCTCATTTCAGTAGGGACGGATCAAATGTTGCATCATTGATTAAATGTTCAGTTAATTGCAACTATGATGAAGCCCAGTAAAGCAGCTAGAATAGCTCTAGCTACACCATATTTTAAATTTTACTTAGAATTACCTGACATTGCTGACTATCACAAACAGAGCAAAGACATGCTGTGGTGTGTTTTTTTTCCAAGTTGCTTGTTGTAATGTTTAGGAACTGACAGCAGTATTAATTATTAATTTCTTGAATAATTTACTTACTTTGGAGGTGTTTGCCATACATCTAAATATTTATATTGCACTATTAAGTGAAATAATTGATTTCCCAAAACCTGTTTAAAATTAACACAATTCTTAGTGAAACCAATTAAACAAGAGGTAATTGTTTTATTTCATATCAGCAATATTAAGCTGGCGTCTTAAATTGAAATGGAATTCCACAGAGCTAACACAGCCGTGCCAATGATAAAGTCCAGGAGGAAGGTTAAACCCAAGCATACATTATTTAGAAATTACTAGGAATACAGTCTTTAATTTATTGGTCAGATTAATTGATGAAAAACCTTTTGGTCAACTAAAAGGTTGGACAGCATATTAATTAATATAGATACTAATGACATCTAGAGATGAAAGTCACCATCTTAGGGTTCCCTTCCTAAGGTTCCCTTCTCCCTCATAGGGCCCATCCTACCTGGGCAGGCTATTATCACAGCACCTCTTCCGCTGGCACTGACTGCTGTAAAGCACTCAGCACCAGTCTTAAAAGATGTTCCAGCAGCACACTACTCCAGCACGCTGCCAGGGACTCAGGCGGGAAGGCTGAAGCTTCCCGTTGCACCAGCAAATCTGGAGTCACCTGACGCCAAAGGTAAGGTGGCAGCTGGCAGGGGAGGCTGGAGGAGTTGGGGGAGGGCTGAATGGGGGCAAAATGAAGGGGTAACAGGGGCAGGGGGATGGTGAAATGGGGTGGTGATGGGGGCAGGAGGGAATGGGTGGGTCAGGTCCAGGAAGGGAGTAGGTTCGACGGCAGTGGCAGCTGACAAATCCTAACCCCCTTCCCGGACCTGATCCCATGGCACGCTATTTAGCTAGCACAGGTCCAAGTAGACCCCACCTGCACCATGGAGGATTACCCCTGGGTAAGGGAACGATTGTTCCCTTACCCAGAGAAGACCTCTGCAACTCCCCCCCCGCCCCCGCAGGATGCAGCAGTAGCCATTTTGGCACCGCTGCATCGGCAAGGCAGAGGAAAGAATAGGATTGGGCTCACAATGGAGGGAATGCCTCTTCTAAGAGTGTATCGTGTGAGGAAAATCTAAACGCTTTCTTCAAACTGATTGTTCTATTCATATGCAAATATATGCAGATAATTATCAACTTTAATCCATATGACTAATTGACTAAGATTAGTTTAATTTATGGCCCAATTCTATCCTATCTCATGATCCGCTGCTGTAAGTAGTAAGTACCAGTACGACACTGAAAATGTGCACTGCTGTCCTGTGCTTCAGAGTTGTCTGCCCACCAGCGCAAATGGCCAGAGGCCCCACACATGCTCCAGCAGGTTATCCAGCCCGCGCCATGGCAAGCAAGGTCGTGGCAGGGATGGTCCGCGGGGGGGGGGGGAATCAAGGCAGAGAGCAGGCCAATCCAGGGGTGGTTCAGAGGTGGGGGCAGGAGGATCTCGGCAGCAGCAGCACACACCAAGATCCTATCTCTCTTTTCTTGGTCCAACATGCTTCCTGGGGCTCCTTGGACTTATACTAGCTAAGTAGCGGATTCGAGGAACTCCATTGGTGGTTAGGCAGCTTACAGGGAGGTAAATAAAAATGATTTTTACTTACCTCTCCAGGGTCATCTGGTCACCCTTCCATAGCATGCGATGTGCACTCCATTGGCACTGCCCATCCTATTAAGAACAATATACAATTGTATGTCCTGTAAGAAGGTAATTACTGATCTGAACCAGACCCAGGCTCTTTGTTTCTGTCTAACTTCTTAACTCAGAAAAAGTCCAGTGCTTATGGGAAAAAGTCTCATTGGGTTTCTGCATTCAATGGTCAACAAGACGAATTGTCAGTCATAGGCAGTGGTTGCTCTTCATCAGTGGAAGTGGCTGGCAACACTAGACAGAAAGCAGAATCAAAGAAGAAGGCAAACAGCCTAATCCTACCCAAATCCCCACCTACCGAAGCAGTCACACCAACGGAGCGCGCTCTGTATCTGCAAGAGAGGGGGCAATTGGAAAGGTCTCCTTGGGGTAAGTGAATGTTTCGCCCCTCCACTTCCCCATTCCACTCCTCCCTGCCTTGTTAGGCCCCTGCCGCACCCACTTTTGTAGGTCCGGCGGAGGTGTTGCCCGGAAGTGTGTTCTGCTATTGTAAAGCCTCCTGTGCACCAGCACCAGCCATGATAGGATTGGGCCAAAAAGAGGAGAATTGACTAGGAATTTGCAGGTACAGAGGAGCAAGTGAAGAGCCCTAGGACAGGGTTCTTGTGGGATCAAGTATAGCAGAGACCTTGGATGCAACAGGACAGTTGCATGTCAAGTTCTTGCAATCATTTGCTCATGTTGAGGGCATCCTGGATGTTAAACAGAGGAAAGTGGCATGCCATTACAACCTATGAATCGCCTTACTCCCTGTCTCAGAAGATCCAGGCCCCAGTTCCTTAGATGCAGCTCTGGCTGCTGGACTGAAGTATCTGCAGTACCATTCTCTGGTGGCTTAACACAGTGGCACAGTGAGTAGGGGGACAGCATCTGTTCGCTCTGGGACCATTGTCCAAGACCTGTGGTGCCTGACAGATACCGTCACTTCCTTAGGTACTGGCTGGAAAACACCTTTGAAAAGTCCTACAAATGTGGAATTGTGCTGAAATGAGCTGAAGATCTGCAAAAAGAAAGATAATGAATAATGGAAGAGGAAGGACATTTTCAAAAGTGCTGTTTAAAAAAAAATGAATTTCCTGCAATTGTAAATCGAATGGAAAAATCACATTAAGTAGAATGTACATTCAGTTTTTTTTTTCAAAAGGCTTGCATCCATTTTCTAAATTGCAATAATAATATTCAGAAATGATATATTTCAAGAAAAAAAGCATTCTTATTGTCACTTAATTCACCTTAAAATTCAGGAAGCAGCTGGCCCCCATGGTCTTTAAGATCATGGAATAGACAGTTGAGTGAATCTATTTCTGTTTCTGAGTCATCTCACTTTTTCAAGTGCCCAAAGTATTGAACAAAGTAAATAACAAATAAAAGCAACTGTATATTGCATCACACTCACAACAATGGAGACAATGACACTGATTGCTGAGCTGGTGTGATAGCTTGGAATGTTTAGTTGCTCAGGGAACAATGCAATTGGCACTCCAGTTCCTTAACACAGGAGACAGCTGAAGCTTGGGAAGAGGTCCCAGGAGGTAGCAAAGCTCAGATCCCAGAAGCAAGAAAGATGAAGAATAGTGATGGCCTTCTTTTGAACTAATTAGGAGGTGAGCCCAATTCGAATGAAGTTTTCCCAGCACCTTCACAGGTCCCCACCATCATAGCTGCCTCCTTTCCTTCCCACTTAACTTGACAGCAGTGGCAGTTATGGGAAGGTCTCAGTGGAGCCACTGAAGAGAGGCTTTCATTCTCCCTCCTCCAGTGATTTTCATACTGCAGCAATAGCATCCCAGTCTTCAGGGCACATTGGTGTGCTGCTAATGGTCTGCAGGTGTGCTGCAGGAGTTTGGGGGAAGGGTCATATATTAGTAGAGCCATTGGGGGATGTGAGCCCCCCACCAGCATGGTGTGCCTTGTCAATTAAGCAGGTGGGCGGGGGGTGTCAAAGTGGTTGTTTTGGCAGCATGAATCGGGCCGTTTCGGCGGTGCGAGTGGGCGGCGGAAACAGGTTTGGCCCTCCCATCCACCCTGCGCCTCTGTGTTGTGGAAAACCAGCAGTGGCAGTGATGCCACTTCCGGCGTGGGGGGCGGTCGTAGCTCCGCTACTGCTAGGGAAGCACCCCAAAAGGAATGGGGAAAGCAGGGAGTGACTTGAAAAGCAGGAACCTTGAAAAAAAAGGATGGCTAAGACATGAAGTTAAAAAAAAGAGAAGGGGTTGTAGTGGAAATCGCGGAAGATTGGCGAGGAGTTAGTGGTGTTAGCAGTGGTCCCCTGTTTTGTCAGGTCCGGGAAGGAAGGGGTTAAAGGATTGCCTGTTTGACAGGACTGGACAGCAAAGGGTTACCACCCAGGACTGCGTGGGTGGAAGCACACCTGCAAGCAATTGGGCGTGGCCCACAGGTGTTGCTACTAATTGGGATGAAGCTGGGACTTTGAATGCAGTGGGTGTGGCTCGCAACTGCACTCAATTAGCACTGATTGGAACTCTCACAGCTGTGGGCACTAATGAGGGCATTGATTGTAAGCCCACAGCTGTAGACTGTAGAGAGTTAATGGGGACTAACAGCGGGTGGCGCAGCGGGTTAAACCGCTGAACCATAAGCTGTCGATCGAAAGGTCGGCAGTTCGATTCCCGCGACAGGTTGAGCGCTCATTGCTTGGCCAGCTCCTGCCAACCTAGCAGTTCCAAAGCATGTCAATGCGAGTAGATAAATAGGTACCGCTTGCGGGAAGGTAAACAGCGCTCCGTGTTCCAGCTGCATGCTACGTGCGCTGCGGCAAGGAGAGTCATGCCGGCCACATGACCACGGAGGCGTCTTCGGACAACGCTGGCTCTTCGGCTTTGAAATGGAGATGAGCACCACACCCTAGAGTCGGACACGACTGGACTTAATTGTCAGGGGATACCTTTACCTTTTTTTAACAGTATAAAAGCAGCAGCAGTAGGAGCAGGAAGGAGCCTCGCCAGCTCACCATGGGGACATGCTGCCAGATTGCCGAGCAACGATGACAACTCTGCTCCAGATGGGGATAGTCTGCTGGACTGACTGCTCACCTGGATGGACTACCCACCTGGATTGACTGGTATTGGGAGATGCTCTGCCTGACTGGAAGGTTGGAGAGACCGGGATTGATTGGACTTTGTGCTACAAGACTTTTTGCTGGACAGGAGAAAGGCAACAAGGAGATTCTACCACCGTGAAGTAACGAGCTGGACTTCTCTACAGAAATGGACCCTCGTTAGCTAAGTAGAATCTTATCTGCCTGGGAAGGGCTAATGGACATTTATTGCTGGGAAAGTAATAAATCTTGTAAATCGTTTCCTTGAAGTTCAGTGTTTTCTTTTGGCACACAATTGCAATTTAAAGGGGAAAGGAGCTAACTTTGCCTAAAGTGGACTATTGGAGTTGATTAAAGGGAATACTAGTTTGCTCCCCCAGGAGTAAAGTTTGGGGTGCAACATTTGGGACACAACAGGGCCCCAGAAAAAAATGGACCTGGGGTTGTTGTTGTTTGACACAGTCCCTCATGAAAGGCTCCTGCGAAAACTCCACAGTCGGGGAATAAGAGGGCAGGTCCTCTTGTGGATTAGGAACTGGTTGAAGACCAGGAAACAGCGAGTGGGAGTCAATGGGCAATTTTCACAATGGCGGGAGGTGAAAAGCGGTGTGCCCCAAGGATCGGTCTTGGGACCGGTGCTTTTCAACTTATTCATAAATGACCTGGAGTCGGGGATAGGCAGTGAGGTGGCCAAGTTTGCAGATGACACTAAACTTTTCCGGGTGGTGAAGACCAGCAGGGATTGTGAAGAGCTCCAGAAGGACCTCTCCAAACTGGGAGAATGGGCAGCAAAATGGCAGATGCGCTTCAATGTAAGTAAGTGCAAAGTGATGCACACTGGGGCAAGAAACCAAAATTTCACATATACGCTAATGGGTTCTGACTTGTCTGTGACGGATCAAGAGAGAGATCTTGGGGTGCTGGTGGACAGGTCGATGAAAGTGTCGACCCAGTGTGCAGCGGCTGTGAAGAAGGCCAATTCCATGCTCGGGATCATTAAAAAAGGGATTGAGAATAAAACGGCCAATATCATTATGCCTTTGTACAAATCAATGGTAAGGCCACATCTGGAGTATTGTGTCCAGTTCTGGTCACCACACCTCAAAAAGGATATAGTTGAATTGGAAAAGGTGCAGAAAAGAGCGACCAGAATGATTCGTGGGCTGGAGCACATCCCTTATGAGGAAAGGCTACAGCGTCTGGGGCTTTTCAGCCTAGAAAAAAGGCGCCTGAGGGGGGACATGATTGAGACTTATAAAATTATGCATGGGATGGAGAGAGTGGATAGAGGGAAATTCTTCTCCCTCTCGCACAACACCAGAACCAGGGGACATGCACTAAAATTGAGTGGAGGGAGAGTTAGAACGGACAAAAGAAAATATTTCTTTACCCAGCGTGTAATTCATCTGTGGAACTCCTTGCCACAGGATGTGGTGATGGCACCTGGCCTAGATGCCTTTAAAAGGGGTTTGGACAGATTCATGGAGGAAAAGACCATCACAGGTTACAAGCCATAAGCAACCTCCAGGTTTTAGAAGTGGGTTTTCTCTGTGCCAGGTGCAAGGGAGTGTCAACGGGAAACAGGTTATCTTGTTGTCTTGTGCTCCCTGAGGCATCTGGTGGGGCCACTGTGTGATACAGGAAGCTGGACTAGATGGGCTTTTGGCCTGATCCAGCAGGGCCTTTCTTATGTTCTTATGGCTGAAAGGAAGTGGGCAGACATGGATAGTTCAGAGGGTTGGAGAATAGGAGCCAGAGACCTAAAAGGGCATAGGCTTAGAGACTAGACCTCAACAAGGAAACACTAGGTGTATCTTCTGCTGTCATTGCAGCATTGTGACTGGACAAACCTGTGTGCCAAGAATAGGGTTACCAGAAATGCCCGGCACTCGGCCGGGACTGGGGTGTGTGGCCGGGGGCGTGGCCGAGGGCGGGGACTTCCTCCCTTGAGGCTGGGAGCTCTCCGGAACAGCCCGAGTAAACTCGGTCTGTTCCGGAGAGCTCCCAGGCTCGTCGCGTATTTGCGCGACGCTGGGAGCTCTCCGGAACAGCCCGAGTAAACTCGGGCTGTTCCGCAGAGCTCCCAGCTCTCCGGAACGGCCCGAGTGAACTCGGGCATTTCCGGAGAGCTCCCAGCGTTGCGCAAATACGCGACGAGACTGAGAGCTCTCCGGAACGGACCGAGTGAACTCGGGCTGTTCCGGAGAGCTCCCAGCGTTGCGCAAATACGCGACGAGACTGAGAGCTCTCCGGAACGGACCGAGTGAACTCGGGCTGTTCCGGAGAGCTCCCAGCGTTGAGTGCTTCCAGTCTCACGCAAACGCGCGAGACTAGGAAGATTAGGGACAGAGACGTGCTGCAGCAGGCAGCACAGTCTCAGAAGTGCTCCGGCCGGCCGCGATGCAGCCGGCCGGCCGGGGCCGGGACTAAAGTACAGTTGGGGGGGACGGGGGGACAAAAGGGGCTTACCGGGACTTTCCCGGTCATTTCCGGGACGATGGTAAGCCTAGCCAAGAAGCAGTGGGTAGTACTGCATAGCATCAAGCTCTGAAACAGCAACCCAATAATATTGTTGTATCCATTTTGATGGTTGTTGCTTTTAAAAAATAGTTATTAATATTGTTTGTTGAAATGCTGTAAGATGCACTGGCGTCACTACAGGGGGCGGAGCTCTAAGTGCTGCTGAAATCAGAGCCTCCTTTACACAGACGAACAAAGCGGCCCCGGTCCCTCACCCTCGGAGCCTTTCAGGGAAGTGAAAGCTACGTGCAGGAGACTCCCTGCGTGTTGCTTTCGCTTCCCTGAAAGGCTCCGAGGGTGAGGGGGCGGGGCCGCTTTGTTCGTCTGTGTAAAGGAGGCTCTGATTTCAGCAGCACTTAGTGCTCTGCCCCCCCTGTAGTGACACCAGTGGTAAGATGCCTTCAGTGGAACCAGAAGGTGGCCTAGAAATACTTTAATCAAACAAATAAAAACACAGTGGTGGTACCAATCTTTCTAAAAGCCTGGTGAAATAAATAAAGAGGCCTCCTAAACATGAAAAACCTCCTTGAGGTGAGCATTTCATGACTGTGGCATCACCAAAGGTCTACCTTCATTTAGTTGTGATTCTAAACCAGAATTAATTTTTGAGCCCTTAACTTGTAATCATCCAAACTCTCCAATCAACACATTCATTACTAAATGATGTACCACCCTACATCACAAGTTGCCAGATTGAAATTGGGGGACTCAAAATACAGTTACCAAAGATAGATGCACTTCCTTAAAAAAAATAGACTGCAAGTTTAAAAAACATAAACTGCTTAGTGCAAAACAACTGCTATTTCTGTTCCCAGACAGCTTTCTCTTTTATTGGTGCCTCTGTTAAAGGTTCTTTATTGTTTGGAGTTCTAGCTGACATGTGTAATAGTTTTCTTGGAAACAGAGTTTAACCATTAAACATGAGCAAGAATGTCATAATTTTCTGCTGTTAAATGCCTGAAGGTGAAGCTGAGTGAATTTAATGCATCAAGAAGGGTAATTATCAGATAATCTTGATTGCCAAGATTCCCCCTGCTCCAGCAGAAGACTATTAGTGCTATATGCATATGAACATTTAAATCTTCACAACTCGCTTCTAGTTTTTGTCACTAATAAGTGGATGCTTCCCATGTTATATGATGCTTTCCCTTTCGAGTATTTCTGCTGCATTTTCCCCTCTGTTTTGCTGCCGTGTTCTCTCAACATAAATTGTACTTGTTTCCCTTATTCTTTTTCTTTCAGTAATATTTATATGAATTCTTTTGTATTCAAAAATTGGCAAAAATCTAGCAATGCATCTGAATATGTTTTATGAGCACTGAGAGGTATGTTTGTCAGTTTTGCAACTCTTCTTTTTTTAAACTATTACACATCATAGACTTAAAACAAGTAGGCTGTTTCCACAATCACTTATTTTGGTTTCATATAGAAAATCTCTACAAACTAAGGCAGGGAACTTTATAATTGCCATTTCATATTGAACAGAAATTCACTGCATTGTTAAAAAAAAAATAGGATGTAGAACCAGTGGGTTGGCCAGAAATATAGGTGCTGAAAAATAGTCATATGTGAGCTGAAAGTTAGACTCCCACCCACACGAACTCCTGCCTCTGAAATGTAGTTGCTATCTATGAACTACCGTATTTTTCGCTCCATAAGACGCACCCCCCAAAAAAAATTAGGGGGAAATTAGTGTGCATCTTATGGAGCAAATCCAAAAAAAATGTAAAAAAAAAATACTTACCGGGGCTTCGGGGAGGCCTGCACGACCCTCTGCAGGCCTCCCCGATCTTCAGTTCGGTGCTAAATGGCTATTTTCAACCATTTCCGGGTTTCCGAAAACTGGAAATGGCCGAAAATAGCCATTTAGCACCGAACTGAAGATCGAGGAGGCCTGCAGAGGGTCGCCCAGGCCTCCTCGAAGCCCCCACAAGCCCCGGTAAGTAAAAACAAAATTCCCCTATTTTTTTCTCCATAGGATGCATGCGTCCTATGGTCCGATGCGTCCTATGGAGCGAAAAATTCTGTATTTATGAACTACTGGAATGGGAATAGAAAAGAACATGCAGCGGTCTAGCCTCGGGGTGGAGGTGAAAATAAAGATTGTGGAAAACAGCTTTTGGGGCATGAGAAAAAAAACCATACAATGTCAGTGGAAACTAAAGGAGCCTATTGGAGAATGTGATGCATCAACAGAACTGTGAGCAAGGGGAAATACAACAGTAGGTAGGGCCAGTCCATGATCCATAAGCTGGCCCTTTCCCAACTAAGATGGGGACCAACCTCAGGTGGCAGCCTGGCAGGGAGAGCTGCTGCCTATCTTCACCTCCTCTGTGGCTGCCACCACTGCCACTATTCCTCCCCTGCTTCCTGGAATTGGAAAAAAAGAGGGGAACAGAATAGAAGATGATATGGAAAAAAGGAGGGTGGGCTACAGCATCTCCCTGGCCTGAATACTCTCTAGCCCACCACTTTCCTCTCCTTCATTTCCTTTTCCATGCCACTCCCCTCTTGCCCTCTTCCTTTCCAAATCCAGTGAGCATAGGAGAAAAACCAACCACAGTGGTGGCTCTCTGCTCCTGCAGGCATGCCACTGGGTAAGGAGGGGCAGTGGTAGCTGGGAAGATCTTGGGTGTACCTGACCGTGGGGGAAGAGTAAGGACTTTGCTGGTAATATGAGTGATATCTTTGGCATGTTGTTGGCCATCCACATCCTCATTTACAGGGCAAGTGGGTGGACAAGCACAGGGGAAGATCAGTGGACATGGTTGATAAGGAGGCAAACATAATATGAAAGGTTTGTCTGCAAATGATCATTTCTGCTCCTAGAGGTACAACCACCTACCAGGCAGGGATATGGATCAAGTCTCTGACTCGAAGTCTCGAGTCAAGTCTCTGGGTCCAAGTCTCAAGTCAAGTCCCAAGTCTTTGCCCCCAAGTCTTTGGTTGCGAGTTCCTATCTATTTAATGGGGAAAGTTGGTTTAAACTTGAATAAAATTGGACTTGTCGTAAAAGGCTCCAAGTCTCGAGTCGAGTCTTTCGAATCTTTTACAATCGCCGAGTCAAGTCCGAGTCAATAGACTCAAGTCTACATCACTGCTACCAGGTCTTCTAGGTTGGGCTCTTGCCCACACTTGGTATGCACAAAGTGCACAAAGTAATGCAGACTTCAGTCAGTCATTGTCTTTGTTATTGTCATCTAGAAAAGAATACAATAAGAACAGCATTTCTTGAATCACACTTCCCAGCTCTGATAAATTATACATTTATGTTCTGATTGGGTGGAGGCTCAGAAGCCTTAAATTATCCACTTGTAAAGCAATTCTGCTGGCAACCTGGTCTCATAGCCACCAGTGTGGATTCTGTATTTCCCATTCCTGCATGAACACACAAAGAAATATCCATCCATAAAGAGTCAGGCATCCTCAAAGGGTCGGGCAGAGGGGTCTGGCTCAGTCGGTAGAGCTGCCACCTTGCAAGCCCGAAGATCGGTGAATGGCACGTTCGAGACACACCGCCGCCAAAAAGCTGTGAAAGCCTCTGTGAGGAGAGATAAGAGCTGCCAGCTGCATCGGCCGAGTGTGGGAGGCGACGGCCAGTGGAGAGGCCAGACTGCAAAAAGGATACCATCTGGAATGTAGTTGTTCATGAAAGACTGAACATTTATATATTGTAAAAAAAACAAAAAACCATTAGGAGGGTTAGGAAAGCTGCCCTGCCCATGTACAACGCCTTGGATTAAAGTCAGAGGAGAAATCCAATGACCAAGAAAGGCTGTGTGTGTGTGTGTGTGTGTGTGTGTGTGTGTGTGTGTGTGTGTGTGTGTGTGTGTGTGTGTGTGTGTGTAAAGAGACATGTTCTGTGTAGATTTAGCGATGGTGTGTATTGATATGCACCTCCCACTTCCTCAAATGGTGAGAAATTCCAGGGGCAGTGTTACCAGGTCTAGGTAGGTCCCTTTGGAGGAGAGAGCTCTGGAGAATCATAGGGTCTTTGTAATATTTGTTTGATTTGGAAATATATAAACAGAGCCGAGTGAAAGCAAATAAACCCCTATAAACAGACAGCAAAGCTTGAATCAGATTCCCAGAGAGCAGCTGATACTGACAGCTCCAAAACCAAACTTCAAAACTGCTGTTTCTCACACACACACAAACACCCTGCAGAGCATTTGTCTCAGCCCCCACCCCTGCAGGTGAATTGTCTGTTCAAGCCATTAAAGAAACTTTAACATTCTGTTGTCAAAAGGCCTGAGTACTTACAGTGATCAAACAGCACACTCACAACAGTATGTTGAGATGGGGTGGGGTGGGGGAAGCCCGAAGGGGAGAAAGGAGGATGAAAGCAACTGGGATCACATAATTTACCTATATTACAATCCATCTCTGTACATGCGTTTTTCCTGAATATGGGAGATCCTGACCTTATGTAGTGTCCTCTATAACCCTAATAGAATGGTACCACTGAATTGGATACTGTATTATAAGACCATTGCTGAAAATAATGCAACATTCAGTAATTTAAGACTATAATCCACAGTGATGTAGACTTGAGTCTATTGACTCGGACTTGAGCGGACTCAAGTCACATCAATGACTTGACTCGGACTTGACTTGCCGATTGTAAAAGACTCGAAAGACTTGACTCGATACTTGGAGTCTTTTACGACAAGTCAATTTTATTCAGGTTTAAACCTGTTTTCCCCATTAAATAGATAGGGACTCGCAACCAAAGACATGGAACTTGGGGCAAAGACTTGGGACTTGACTAGGCTTACCAGATCTCCAACCGGGACAGAGTGCTAGACCTTTAGGAGAAGGAATGTGGGCAGGTCAGGTGTAGCTTGTTAAACCCTTAGAGCACAATCCTAGGCATGTCTACTCAGAAGCAATCCCCTACTGAACACAATGGGGCTTGCTTCTGAGTAGACATGCCTAGGATTGTGCTCTAAGGTTTAACAAGCTACACCTGCCCACATTCCCTCTAGTAAAGGTCTAGCACTCTGTCCCTGTTGGAGATGTGGTAAGCCTAGACTTGACTTGAGACTTTAACCTAGAGACTTGGGACTTGACTGGAGACTTCGAGTCAGAGACTTGATCCACATCCCTGATAATCCATCTTGTGTGTGTGTGTGTAAACTCACACACAACACCTGTGTGAGATTTTATGTATCTGGGCTTCTGAATGGGTCAATATTTCATTAGTCTTTTTATTATTCTATATACATAGGAATCAATTTTATGACTTCATTAGTTTGTTCTCTACTTTTGGTTCTCTACCTTTGTCATGGTGATTTAAGGATCTTCAAAAAGTTTTGATGAGCCCATTCAAAACATTCCACATTAATTTCAAGCCTAATGGATAGCAAAGTATAAAAGACATGTGTGAAAACTGGTTGAATGAAAATTTTAATTTGATGTCATGTGACTTCATCAGAGAGAATATACTCATGGATATTGTGATGCCAGCTAGATGTCACACAAAAAGAAAGAATGGATAAAAGAAAGGTAGGTTGGAGGTTTGTAGAAGGATATTTCTCAAAACCACAAAAGTGAGGAGCCTGAACTATGGATGTGAGGAAAGACTGGCATATATTCTATGGCAGGGGTTCTCAACCTTTGGAGGCCTGAGTATCCCCTATCGCGGTCCAATTTTCTGAAGTACCCCTTGCTAATTAATTGGATTAATCAATTAATTAGCTAATTGTTAAATAAAAAGTACTAAAACAATTTTAAATGTGAAAAAATGTCTTACTTAACTCTGTGTGTGTGACAGACAGACAGACAGACAGAAGGGATTGCATTTAAGTTCTAATTAACAAGTAATTACTGATTGATGCTGATAAGGGCCAGGCTCTGGCGTACCCCCTGCCATTGGTCCGCATACCCCTAGGGGTATTTGTACCACAGGTTGAGAACCCCTGTTCTATGTCCTGTGAGAAGGAAATACAACTCACCACACATACGTGCTCACTTTTTCAACTAAGGAAGCCTAGAAAAGAAAGAGAACAACATCTGATTAATATTAGCAGATATTGAAATTAATTAGCAGATATTGAAAGTTGAGTTAATGGGGAGGGGGAATTCATGAGGACCGGAAGGCATTTCCCATCCTTTTATATGTTTAAAAATATAAACTAAACTTGTTTAACAATTCAGAATTTATAAAATTACAAAGTTTATAAAATTCAGAAAGAGGACTTCACTTGGAAAGACTCCAATAGTGCCTAGAAACAAGTCTTTATAAACTGGTCTATACTCCCTATTCCACCCTTGCTTCCCAGAATGAGCTAATCAACAGTTCACAGCCCAGCACATGTACATCATGATCAAAGAGCAAGGAATTTCCTTCAGGTCTAATTGTGAATTTAAAGTCATTCATTAGTTATTCCCTGTAGCCCTGTAGGAAGAAAAAGGTATTAAAAGTATAACATATCAGAAATAGGAAGGTGTTGCTGACCGTCTGTTGCAATCCAGATTTCTGCCCTTTATTTAAATAGAAAAAGCCTAGGAATAGCCACAAGGAGAGGGTGGGGCTCCGTTACACTGACCAAAACTGCAAGCCCCATTTTAATTCCCAAAATCTATGTTAGTAGAATAGTTTATGTTCTAGCGAAACTAGAACCCAGAAGCATAGCTGATCTGACAAAATTCATAGTTTCTCTCTCTCTCTCTCTCTCTTCATCCACTGTCTTCTCCTGACTTGTGTTTATTTAAATGATCACTGATTCCTGTAGACGGCCATAGAAGTGAATCTGCTCTGACAGTTCACTGCCAGGCATTCAATAAGGATTATAACCTTGACTGAATTACATGTTGCGCAAAACTAAATAAAAAAGAGGTAGGAAATAAAGGCTTTGCATGCAAATTATAATGTAGAAATAATTTACGTTAGTTTAATGATATCCTTGCCTTTTGTAAAATTCCCTGAACATCATTCAGCTAAAATTACATATTTGAGAAGTGTGTGTATATGTGTGTGGAGAAGATGGAGACGATTTATTAATTGCACATATGATGCCTGTGGGCAGATTGGGAAAAGAACTCAGATGGCTGGACAAAGAGAACAATAATGCTGAAAATAATTATATGCAATATAGCTGTTTTTTAGTTACAATTGCTCTCAGCCAATGAAATTATTTTCCCCAAATTGAAAATGGTACAAAACTGGGAACATGATGCAGTTTGTCTCATGAGCGATTTAGAACCTCTTAATGGTGTGATGATAAACTTTTATATTTACCAGAGGCTTTCTGCAAAATTCTATCTTATCACAATTTTTTTTAATAATGAAGGGATTTGTTCCTGAGCAGCTGGTTACACAGATTCTCATGTAATTTAAATGGGATGATAGCTCTTTGCTTGTATTGTGGAAAAGAAAGGGGGAAAAAGACCAGATCAGCATCTTCTATGGGGAAAAGAAAACCTATCAGGTTGTAGGGGGGGGTGAATGAGGCAGGTGAGAAAGAAAAGTTCATGAAGTTTATTGAGTTCAACTGTTGGAACTCTCGGTGCTAAAGTTATAAGAAAAAAGGATGAAGCAATGTACAAATTAACATTTAAAATGTGATGATTACCAGAGTGACCCTATGTAGAGTTAAGTGTGTCAGTGCAATCCTAACCAACTTTCCAGCGCCGGTGCAGCCTCGAGGTAAGGAAACAAATGTTCCCTCACTTTGAAGAGGCCTCCATGACTGCCCCTGGACTGTAAAATGCAGTATGCACCCAGTTGGCTACACCAGCACTGGAAAATTGGTAAGGATTGCGCTGGTAAGGAAAATTGGTAAGGATGACAACTGGAAAAATGTTTCCCTGTTCAGCATGATCTGTGCCGTCCTGCGGAGAGCTCGAGGCTTGTGTTCAGCAGCTAGTAAAGATGACTACACCGTGGAGGAAACCAGTTGGAATTGTAGGGTTCTATACAGAACAATATTGTAAAGATCCTTATCGGATCTAGATAAGCCTGCCTATGTAAACCGCCTTGAATAACATCTGAAGAGCAATCTGAGGATAAGAAAGGCGGTATATAAATACAGAAAATAAATAAATAATTTTGCATAGGATCTCAGAGCTAGAGCAAATGTTACTCTTATCACATGATATTGCTAGTTTCACATCATTTTTATGGTTCTCTGAGATTGCTATTCCAAACTTCACCTGTGTTTTGTTTTGTTTTTCCATGCAGTTGACAAGGTTCTTTCCCTCACCCCCACTCCCCAATTGTGAGTTCAGTATTTTCCACCTGGCTGAGGTAATGTTTGACAGGAAATTCTGTGGTAATGTGTTATGCACATGTGCTCAGAAGTAAACCTGAATATCTTCACCAGATGATTGACACAGGCAAGGGCAGGACCTTGGGTGAACAATACCATTATCTGAACGTATGAGTGCAGTTTCAAGTGGAAAACAACAGAACAAATTCCTACATAATACTTGAAAGTTTGTTCTGGTTCTCAGTCAACAAGTTAGGGTATTTTTTAGTTTCTGAATTCCACGCTAATGGATACAAGGAACTACTGTATATTTATTCACCTGTTTTCTTCAACCATTCCTGAAAAGAAATCACATCCATAGACATATAAATCTTCAGGCTTTATGATGTAAGTCTCTCTGGAGTCTGTTGACAGTCAGATTTGAATCAAAGGCAGCAACAGCCAATGTCAAGTCAAACTGGAATTCAAGTCAACATCACAATGTGTGAGTCAAACATTAATTTATTCTCGAGTGAAGAATTATTTTCAATGTTTTTTTTTCCTTCAACATGGTAGCAAATCAGTACGTGTTTAAAAGAAAAGGAACACACACACACACACACACACACACACTTTTCTGTTCAAGGCCAAACTAGATGTTCAGGGCAATCTAAGTGAAACGTGTTTATTCTATTCTCATCTAAAGTGGGGGTGAGGTGGGTTACTCTTGATATGAAAAAGAGCAGATGAAGAAGTGGAATGAAATTTACCCCCTGTCCCTGCTTTTCCTCATTGTGCGCTGTTGCTTTTTAGCATTTCCCCCCAGCTTGTTTCAGATATTGAAAGTTTTTACAGAGAGTGCAACAAGGTGAGACAGGGACAGGTTTTGCTCCCTTCTCCTACCACTCCTAAAGAATAGACACCACCACCACCTTTGCTTGATACGTGAACAGACAAAACACATGTTTAACAATATTGCACAAAAAAAGGATCCAAGGGTAAAAAAGCCATGTAGAAAAATATTTTTATCCAAGCCAAAATGCGTATTAAAAACAATTTAAAATCAAAGTTAAAATGCTCCACGATTTTTAAAAGCATTTGTGACATAAATCATTCCAATAGCAAGGCTGGTCCGACCGACGTTTCATGCTAAATCATAGCACATTTACTAGGTCTAGAGACAAGTCTAGACCTAGTAAATGTCTACAGACAGGTGAAAAGACAGGTCTACATGTTTAACATATTTTAAATTGCCCTAACAGTGAAATCCAATGCATGAGTTTACTCAGAAGTAAGTCCCATTGTATTCGCTGTGGCTTAGTCTCAGATAAGTGGGTATAGGATTGGAGCCTATGACACTCATCTTCTAGATGTCTATGAGCACAATCCTGACTAAAGATCCGGCGGGCAGCCCAGGGCCCCCACTGGATTCTATCCACATGAGTGGCCCGGAGGTCTATTCGGGAGAAGGGGATGTTTGTCCCCTTCCCCCGGTGTAACGCGGGGAGGCCCCGCAGGGATGATCCGGCAGCGGAGTGAGGGTTGCTGGTCTCCGTCATCGGCCCTTACTGTAGAGTCGTTGCAAACGTGCTTTACAGCACGTTTGCGTCACTTTAGAATGGCGGAGCACGTGCTCCACCGTCCTAAAGTTAGTAGGGATTGTGCTGCCCATCCATCAACATCATCTTAACACACATCTCTTGAGTTGTCTAGCAATTAAATTATCCTAAGACAATATCCACGCACATCCTTCCTACTCCACTAGTTTAGTAGTTTTGCAGGAAGTATGGGAAGGGGTTTCCTTAAAAGGAGGTGCTGTATTGCATAGAGTTCTGTTCAACATTTTTCCAAGTGGTCTAGCTCTGTGATTTACCCAATCTTACAGTATAATAAATAACAATATTCCACAATGCTGCAAGTCTGTCTGCCTACCTTCTTCTCCTGAACTGTTTTTCTGGCCTGGGCAGGAGAGGCATTGCCAGAATACTGAAAGGACAGGAAAGTAACGGGGCTGTTTGGGGGAACCTGCAGCCTTTCAAATTAGATAAAGCCCACTATGCACAGATTTCTCCTGCTTTAGCTATGCATCAGTACCTACTTACTTCAACTCTAGTCGCTTGTCAGATCTACCAGTATTTGCATGCCTAGCAACCAATGGAAAGGGTTAATGTCTGCCATGTTTAACAGGCCTGGAAGCAAAGGATCAAGAATTAGTGTAGGTACATACAGGAAAGCAACAACCATGACAACTATTATCTGTAAACACAACTGAATGACCATACAGAGCTTTGGGAAGCAGGGATAAAGTCTTCTCTAAGGTTGTCAGGCAATCTACATACATGTTACAAGCTGTTTCCAACATGGAATTGTTTTCTTTGTAGGGTTTTGTTTTGTTTTTTGGGTCACACCGGAAGTACCCTCCAGTGCTCTTAGAATGACAGTCACAAGATAGACTCCTAAATTTACCTGCTTTGGAATAAAGTTGCTTTTTCATTACTGAACCTTACTTCCAAGTAAACATATTTAGAGTTCAGATGCTCTTCAGCGATTGTGTACAGCAGCGTTTCTGAAAACGTCTGAGGGCTTCCGCTCTTACTCTACTTGGTGCTTTCCCAACGCAGCACCAATAGGCAGATATTCTCATATACAGTCGCCTCAGCTTGCAGCTGAAGATCTGTTAAGTTGTGCACTAGGCAAACAGGGGTATTTGAAGAGGAATAGAAAGGATCTCTCCTCTGGCCCTCTCCTGAAACCATGCAGAGGAAACATTGTAAGAAGAAATGCAGCTCCTGCTGTGCTGCTTTCTTTCCAAAACAGGTTGGAATGATGAGACAGTGGGGATGCAGTTACTTCCATGAATCCAAAGTGGTCCTCTATCAAATGATGGTCCTCTACCAAGGGTTTTCAACCCATCCAGGTTCTGGCAAATATGGGAAGGAAGAAAGACTCCACAACCTTCAGAATCCTTCCTAGAACTTCATCTCTCCCCCTCCCCCCCCCGGTTCAAGTGTTCTGCACTCCCACATAGACTTGCCACACCGTTTGAGAAGCACTAATGGATAGCATTCACCAAAGGATGACAAAAGGGTACCTACCGGTATTTATTCTCCTTGCACCAGGCACAAATCTTACAAAATGAAATATCATTTGCTGTTTTGTCTGGGATAACTCTTCTTCAGTGGCATTCCATCCTTTGGTGCATCTGAGATTTTGGCTATGTTCTGGAGTAGTTGGTTTGGTGAAATCTCCCCCTGGGTACATGTTTATATCTGTGCATTTAAAAACCTCTCATTCATTGTGGCATACTACATTGCTAAGCAAGCTTTTTCCTGCTGGGCTGAAGATCAGTGCATTAAACAAGATTAGCATGTGTAAGCACAAAAAGAAAAAAAAAAACACCAGAATATAGTAGGGCATTTAATTGGCCTACTGCCATCAACCATTTCAACACTTGCACACCTTCCTGGCTACTTGTACTGCATTGTTAGAAGAGAATAAATCATTTGACACACAACTAGGTTTTAGAAAAACATGTGAAAACCATTCAAGCAAAAAATCTGCTTGAAATGTATGAAATTTTCCATCTGAATGCTTTCTGCTAGGAGAAAATATTGCAGTGAGCTGCAATATTTTTAATCTTGTTTTATATTAAATAGTTTAATATATAAATCACTCAAGGCACAATTGTTAAATTCAACACAATTTTTATTTCATTTTCAGACTACAACATTTCTCAGTGCAATTCCAAGAAACCCCAAATGTAGACATTTAAATAACTCTGCTACCATAGCAGAGACTGCAAATTTTGTGAATGCCAATATAAATACATGGAGCACTTAAGCTACTTGAAATTGGAAAATGTTGCTAATAAAATGGAAAGCTAAAGCTTTCATTTGCAAACTGCATGCATATCAGTCTAACTACAGTACACACACCTTAGGCCAGATTCATCTGTTGCTTAGATGTGAAAGCAAATATGAACTTCAAGCCCTGCATGGAAAAACGTGTCTTGGGTAGAGTGATTTTGAGCGAAAAAGTGGTGGATGGGGAAAGGATTAAGCCAGGGTCGGGGAACCTTTTCCCTGCCGAGGGCCGTTTAAAATATTTGAAATTTGGTTGCGGGCCGGCCATAAGGCTGGCCGCCATTTTTAAGTAATTAATTGGGGGGGCTACCCCCCATCGGCCTCCGGAGGCTCCGCGCTCACCGTCCGAAGCCTCCGGAGGCCGGGAGAGGGCCTCTGTACATCCTCCTCGGTTGCCGGCTCGGCCCCTTCTGACCAGGCCCTCATCGGCGATTTCGCACATGTGTACAACGCCGATGAGGGCAACTTGTTCTGCTTTCACTGCCTTGAATGGTTCCGAAGGCGAGGGGGTGGGGCCACTTCGTGCTCCAGTGTAACGGAGGGTCGGAGCCTCGGCGGAACGTAGAGCTCCGCCCCCCTGCAGCGATGCTAGTGATGCCTGGTCTGCACAGGCAGCAGAATGAGGTGGTGGTAAAATGCTGAGGTGGTAGACTGGACTGAACCACTTCAGATTCAAAGTAAGGGATACAAGTTCTGAATGCTTCCTCTCTCTCCCATTATAAAAACTCCCAGCAATTAAAAAACCAGCACAACAGGCAAAGGGCTGGACCAGAACCTTTCTCCCTCTCTAGTTTTTCTAGGTTTTCTGCAACTATCCTCTCTAGTTTTCTCTTTTCTCTAGTTTGCTGGGTGTCTTTTTGGTGAGGAAGTCAAAAGATTTTTGCCCTACGTGTAGCTTGAAATGGTAGAGTCTATTCTACCACTTTAGCATTCTACCACCATCTCTAATAGTCATAGTCATCTCTAATGTGTAAGCAAATCAGAGCAAAGTCACCTTGATTTGTACCCTCCTGCACCTTGCTTCTGGGAGAACTGTTCCCCAGTGAACCATGTTCCACTCTCAGCTGTTGTAAAGGGCAGCCTAGGATTGGGCTGTGAGTCACTTGCCATATTTAAGCTTGCTGAAAGGAATGGCCAAATTACTCTCTTGTTGTTGTTCAGTCGTTAAGTCGTGTCCGACCCTTCGTGATCCCATGAACCATATCCCGCCAGGCCTTCCTGTCCTCCACTATCTTCCTGAGTTCGCTCATTTTCATGTTCGTTGCATCGGTGATGCTGTCTAACCATCTCATCCTTGGCCTTCCCCTTCTCCTTTTGCCTTCAATCTTTCCCAGCATCAGAGTCTTCTCCAGAGAGTCCTCTCTTCGCATTAGGTGGCCAAAATATTTGAGTTTCAGCCTTAGTATCTGTCCTTCCAGGGAACAGTCAGGGTTGATTTCATTTAGGATTGACTGATTTGATCTCCTAGCAGTCCAAGGGACTCTCAGGAGTCTTCTCCAGCACCACAGTTCAAAAGCATCTATTCTTCGGCGCTCAGCCTTCCTTATGGTCCAACTCTCGCAACCATACATTGCTACTGGGAACACCATCGCCCTGACTATGCGAACTTTTGTTGGCATGGTGATATCTCTGCTTTTTATTATGCTGTCTGCCATAGCTTTCCTTCCAAGGAGTAAGCGTCTTTTAATTTCATGGCTGCTGTCTCCGTCTGCAGTGATCTTGGAGCCCAGAAAAGTAAAATCTGTTACTGCTTCCATTTCTGCCCCTTCTATTTGCCAGGAATTGATGGGCCCAGATGCCATGATCTTAGTTTTATTAATGTTGAGTTTCAAGCCAACTTTTGCACTCTCCTCTTTCACCCTCATCAAGAGGCTCTTTAGTTCTTCTTCACTTTCTGCCATTAGGGTATCTCTTACACACACACAAAATCCTGTTTTGTATCACAGTAGCATAATATTTCCTCTCTCTCTCTCTCTCTCTCTCTCTCTCTCTCTCTCTCTCTCTCTCTCTCTCTCTCCTCTCCCCCCAAATTGTCCATAGAATTATTTTGCCTCCCTGGCCATCTTCTAGCTTGGCTAATAAAAATTTAATCTTTTGTGATTTCTGAGTACTTCTTCTATACTTTCTTTCATAAGAAAGCCAAGTTGATTCAGTATCTTGCAGGATTTTGCCCTAAATTGCATGCTGTAAAACATTGCATTTTTGGCCATGACATGTATGTGTATACATGACTAACCCAACCAAACATTAAGCAGCACCACATGAGTACTCTTAATTATTAGCTGTCATATTGAGATTAAATTGGGCATTAAATTAAGGTTAAAGAGAGATTAAATTGTGACCTGAGGTGCAGAAAAGACTCACTAGGCACTGAAATATAAAGTCATTATTTGCAGAGAATAAAATTAAGGATCTGTGCTGTCTGCTTTCTTCTAGTACAGTATAGTGCTGTATTTAGGGACGCATATAAGGGAAATTAGCACCATCTATATAATCAGTGATTTCTAAAATGTAACTTACGTTTTACATTTAGAAATGGGACTGGTTTAAGGGTCAAGGTGCCACCAGGCTGCCAGCACTGGTTGTTGGGAGCAAATATGTTTCCCAGTGGCCAATGGATTTCCATTTCTGGCTCATTTGAAAATGCAGAATCCTGAAAATAATGGACGAAATCTGTACCTGATGGGTGCTTTCTGTAAATTGCTTTAGAGCTCTGAATGTACAGCAATTCACTTTCTTTATGGGATGGTATGGAGTGGTCCTTTGTGTCCCAATGCATTGTGTGTGTGTGTGTGTGTGTGTGTGTGTGTGCGTGCGTGCGTGCGCGTGTGTGTGTGTGTGTGCTTGTGCACAATGTTCACAGTAATATTTTTGCAGTATTCACAGCATCTTAGGGAGGTATTATGGTTCTACTTGTACTTGGGCCCTACATGCCTTTGAGATCTCCTTCTTTCTTGGTCTCAGCTATACTGGAATTTTGCAATAGTTGAGAATTCATCATCCAGGAGTCAGGTATGAATAAGAAAGGCACGGTGACACCTTTTCAGTGGTTAACCATAAGCAAGGAACTTACTTCCTCTAGAATCATCTGATAAGACCTTTTTGTTTGGGTAAGCATTTTGGGAATCCAGCCTTATTTGAGAAACACAGGAAACTATCCCTGTAATATTGATGAAAGAAGATTAGAAATTGGAAGAGCACTTAGCATAGCATTTATTGATTTAGAAAAATGCATTTTGAAGCTTCAGTTGGAACAAAAATATTTACCATACTAAAGAAAACTGGAATAGATTATAAGGACAGAAGAACCTATATAAAATTAGGATGCTATAACTAGAGTAAATGATATTGGACAAATAGCTAAAATGAGAAGAGGTCCATCAAGAATGCTCACTGCCCCCTGTATTATTCAGTATATATGAAACAAAGATGCAATCCACAAAATAAAGGCACTTAAAAATACAGGTTTAAAGAAATTAGGAAAGACATAAACCATTTTGTGGCTGGAGATGATCAAGGGGAACTTTCAGTAGCTGGTTCTTTTATTTAAAAATTCTAGCTGTTTTAATGCTTGCTGTCTGGATGTGATCCTAAATCTTTGGCAGCATGGTGGGGTGAAATCCAAATTAATAATAGGCCCATTTATTTCTGTAAGCTCTTTTTCCGTACCTATATTCTGAGTTCTGCCATTCATCACTCAATATGAATTTCATTGCTTTTATATAGTTTCAAAATGATTATATTGTTTTCCACTTTCAGCTTGCATTCTTTCCAAATTAATTAAAATTGCATATTGCAATTGCAGAGAGGAAACCATTGAGGGGTAACATGATTGCTCCATCAACCACCTTCATACTCCACCCACCCACCTTCAGGAACATTGAGTCTTTGCTTAATACACCCCACGATCAATCATTCCAATCATGTTCAATCATTCTATTGACTCAATATATACTGACTGAAGGCAAAGACAGAACCTCAGAACAAGTGGTCAGCTGCTTAAACCCAGCTTGAGGCATTACACAAAGTCTGGTGCTTATGTCCTTTGAGAACCTTTTGAAAGCAGAATCACTGTCTCCACTGAGGGCCAAACTAGACTTGCAAGGAGGCAGCAACACAGGAAACGGTGAGTTGACCCTTTGCCCCTGGCACCAATTTCCAAACTTGATTTCTGCCCCTGAAAAAGTTGCTACTTGCCCAATAGGGAAAGTGAATGGGTGTCTGCAAGTGAAGCTTGGAGCTGTGCTCCTAATTCAACCGGGTCTTAAACAATCCTTCCTGTCAAAATATCAGGGCTTGTGCATGTTATATGCACTATGAGCATGCCTCCTTGTGGCTAATGTTCTCCTGTTTCCTGTGATGATTGTCAAAATCAAGTCTCTGCACACCCCTGCCAGTGACCAATGTCCAATGGATATGTGGAGGGTCCCAAACAAAACAATTCCAGAGATTACACAACTCGGAGAAGGATCACTTGCCATCAAGAGCATAACAAGCTCCCATGCTGCCTGGGGCACAGGAGCTTGCTGCGCCCCGGAAGTGATGTCACGTGATGTCACATCCAGGTTCGGGCGCTATCGGCTGCCCTCGTGTTCCACTCGGAGTGGTCCAAGCAGAACATGAGGACTGCCGCTCGCCAGCTGCCTCCACGTACCTCTCTTTCTCTTCACGATTGTGAAGAGAAGGGGTGGTGCGCTGAGACAGGATTACTCAGCAGCCATTGCGTTCTGCTCAGACTGCTCCAAGTGGAACGCAATGGGTGCCGATTGCCTGCTGCCTTCACGTGCCCGCCCCTTATCTTCACAAGCGAGCAGGCAAATGGCTACCTTCGCATTTGGCTCAGCGTTCCGAGCCAAACACGAGGACAACCATTAAGTGGTGGAGCTTGAGGGTTGTGCCCCCCTCAGGTTTCACCCTTGTTATGCCCCTGCTTGCCAGAACAAGATTGTTTCAGTAGCATTCTTGTGGGAGATGTGCTGTAGAAACTTGCCCTAAGTGAATTTGATAGAACTTCCTCATTGTGTGGCTTACAAATAAGATTCTGCCCCAGTCCATACATTATAGCTACCAGGTGGAAGCTTCTTTGCTCCAAATGTTATCATATGATGAATAATTTGTATGGTGCAGCTCATCATGGTATCAGAGACTTTCCTCAATGCCATTGCAAACTTTTTCTAGATATTTGTGGCAGCATAGTAAAAATCACCTAAACCACAAGGTGAACCACTACACAATGGAAACTGCTATGTGGGACAATTGCAAGCAGCTTCCATGTGATGGCTGTAATGTGTAGACTGGATCTCAGATAGATATTCAGTATCCCTGTGGTAGTTATATTATAACATTCTAATAATTTTAGTTGGTTCTGTACTACACTCTATTAAGCCATTTCTTTTCCTCCATATATTATTCATAACACTGATCTTTTATTTAGTGTTATTAAAATTAATTCTTCATTAATTCTAAGAAAAGATGAACATACAATGAAAGACTTTGAGATAAATCCAGCAAATATTATTAAAGGAACCTGGCTGAATTACAACTTTGAAACTGATCATCATAACACTGAGAATTGTTTGTGGAAATATAAGCTGTTTGAGATACTGAGGCTTCTCATCATGAACAGTGGACTAATTTAACGACACACCAAAACACAAGCCCATATCAGACCATAATTACTGAGCAGATTCTGCTGAAGAGGTTTGCTTTATCACCATGTCTTAGAAAGTGAGACTAATCCAGCAGTGTCACATACATAAATTAGCCTTAGCCAGAGGCAAGATATACTGTAATTAACAGTTGTTTAGAAACTCTACACAACAACTGTAGGCATTCAAATGCTTTGGAAGTTTGAGATGAGAAATGATTCATTTTCGACTCCAAACAATGTAGCGAACAAATTCTGCAGGCCACACAATACTTGAAGTGGCCTACGTGCACATCAAGTGACGTGTGTGTGTGTGTGTGTGTGTGTGTGTGTGTGTGTGTGCGTGTGTGCGCGCGCGCATGAAACTGTCATTGCAGATCAAACACCAAATAGAGCCTTCATATTACCTGACATCACCTCAAATAGAATACTTTTCAATCAAGGCTCGCCAGCAAGATGGGAGTCATAGAGTGTGTCACATCCTTGCTATCAGAGAGATGTAAGGCATCTCTTTGTTCATTGATATTAATTTGATATCCCATCAGAACTGTCACTAGCAGTTCCCTGCCTTTCCAGGGTCAATGCCTAGGATGGCAGGAAACCCATGTCCTGGCAATGCTCAGCCCCATAAACGTGTGCCTATACAGTAAACAGGCAATATCACTTGTGGAGTTATTTATTACAGTTGAAGTGGTGGTATATCTACTCCCTCTTCCACTTCCTCCCCAGGTTTGGCAAGCCTTTAAAAAAACAAATCCAACAAGTCAAGAAGGAAGAGTTGGCAGTGGCTGGCACAGTCAAGGCTGGGCTGTGGGCAAGCAACTGGTGTGGCTGAGTGGGCAAGCAGCCAGGGGAGAAGTCAGCAGAGATTTATTTATTTAAAGAATTTATACCCCGCCTTTCTCCCAGCAAGGGCACTCAAGGCGGCTTACAATAAAACATTAAAATACGTATATACATTAAAATAATAAAAAACAAATAATTAAAACAATTAAAACAAACAACCCCAGTGGGTCACCTATATTTGATTATGGGCAAGATTATGGGCAAGCATGGGATACATATAGGATACCCTCCACCAGTCCAGTGCTTTCCACCAGCTCACCTCCTGAGGGGGCTGCTTCACCCTGACTCATGAGTGGGTCGGTCCTACACTCTCTCTTGTTCTTGGGTGTGTTTATTTTGGGTGTGCCTACTGAATTTCCAGGCAGTTATCCACCATGGCTAGCACTGGGAACTACAGGTCCCAATATATTTAGGCACATGTATCTAGCAACACTTCCCTCCCTCACAACATTTCACAGTGAGGGAGAACCCTTGAAAACAGAGAGACACCCACCCCACCTCCAGAAATTCTCACCACAAAAGCTCGTACATACTGAGCCAATTCCCAGGCAAGCTGAAGAGAGTTCTCCCATCACTACCCAGCAGTTGTGTTTAGCAGCAGACACCAACAAAAAAATTCAAACACAGTATTAGGCTATAGAACAGAAACAGAATGGATCCTGTTTTCTTTTTCCTTGACTGAATGTGTTTTGGTTACTTGTTACTTTTCTCTTGAGTCTAAATTTGCCTCCTTCACCTTCCCCATCAGACTATTCTGAAATAAAATAGGTAATATGCTTTGGGCATGTTTACTGTATAGAGTTTGTGCCAGATGTTACATTTATATGCTTCCCCTTAAGATTGGATTGCATTCTGTTTTCATAGAGGTTCTTGAGGTTAAATGCTCCCGTTTTCCTCTTCCTATTTCTTGATTCAGAGCAAAATAATTTCCCTGCTATTTCTTCATTGGGATATTTTTTAAAAGAAGAAATAACTTTGGGCTCCCCGTAGGGTGCTGGGAGAAGATGTGGCATGTCACTTTCCCAGAATGTAATGCAATGTGTAATTTCCCCTATTGCTTGAATATATTTGTCCACCCCATCTCTCCCTCCTTCCTTCTCTGGCAAGGGTTGTTGTTCCTTTTCTTTTCCTGCTGCAGTTGTTGCTGCTGTTTTTCAACAGACCAAAGCTGGAAGGTGGTGCTGTTTAGCATGTAAATAAAGCAACACTTTTCTTCCCCCAGTAAATAGCTCTGTCTGGCATTATATGCCAGGAACTTTCATCTACACAATGATGAATTCAAGTCGTGCATTGTGTGTCTCTTTTCTTTCACAGTAGGAAAGGTGATCACTCTGTAATTAGCTCTTTTCTTCCTCTTCCTCCTCCTTTTTTTTAACTTTATCTTTTCTGGCTGTACTTCTAATTCTCCTGACCTCTTCACAACTTGGCATTTCACATGGTTGAGGTCAAAATTCTAATGCAGCCGTTCTGAATTTATTTAGCATTACCGTCTCCTATCATCTAGGCTGCTAGAAATGGAGGGTGCTCAGAAACTGATTGTAAATAAAGAATGTGACATTGCAGATATACTTGGAATGATGTGTGCTTCTAGTTCACTATTCTGCCCAGATGAGTGGAGGGCATGCTTTTGCATTTTAATTTGAAATTCAGTGAATATTTTGAATGCCGCAGCATGTCTATAACATTATTTCAAGGCTCTTGTGCATTCAGGCATGTAATGATTGGCATTGGCTGTAACTTGATGCAATGTTGCACAGTTTTAATGTTATCTTTGATCACTTCCTATTCATTGGAAAAATCCCACAATTGCAAACCTACATTATGTTTCATTGAGGACGCCAAGTTCTCTATATTCCAAAGCTTTATTCAAGGCACTTTGTCCACCCTCAGGCTGCTCATTAAAGGGATGGCAGTTTCCAATTTAATGAATAAGATAGAGTGCAAATTCCCCATTCATTCAGAGTGTGAATGGTAGAGGAACGGGCTTTTCTCTTCACTATTCCCTTGTCCTTTGTTTTCTTGGAAATTGTATATGCTTCTTCATAAATGATGTGGACAAAACTCCATACACGTACAGAGAATGTCCTAGTTAGTTTTTACGTGATCAGTTAAACCTTGACAACGAAGTTGTGCTATTTAAAGGTCTGTTTTCCACTACCACAGCATGACTTGTGTGAATCACATGAGTTTTTACATGTGAGGCATGGAGGAAGTTTCAGTCCTCTGAGAAAAACAATCCTCAGAGATCTATACTGAGCTAAAAATATTTTTCTATGCAAGACAATGCACAAGAAGAAAGAACAAACTCATGCACAGTGATTGCCACAAAAAGGCAACTGTTGCTTAGCCTATAAGACACCTCCCAAAAAGTATTAGTCTGACTACAGGTTCCCCTTTTGGATAAAAGATGGACTATTATTATTATTATTATTATTATTCATATAGTGCCCTCCCTGGCCCAGCTCCATGCTGGCACTCTCCCAAAGCCCTACTATCCGACCAACGACACACACTCCACATGGATCACAATGAGGATCTCTCCTGGGTTTTTTGTCACTTCAGACAAATGCTGTACACATCATAGATTGGGTGGGCGGGGCTCCAGGCATGCATGCATGGGGTGGGGGCAGGGTTATCAATGTGCTTTCACTCTCCCCCCCCCCCCATCCACATGACCTCCTCCACTGAGGTAAGTGTCTGATCAGGTACTCCTGATATTGATACAAGGGGGGGAGGGAGGGGAGGGGATAGAGGCAAGGACAGACTACACAGTCAGCTGTTGCAGTTAAGAATACAGTATAAGAATTCTCATACTGGCTCAGCTAAGAAGTGCATCCAGCCCAATACACTAACTCCACCAGTGTCTAGCCAAACGTCCCAGAAAAGGTCTTTATTAGGAAAACATGGTGATAGCCATCACTTTTGTACTCCTCATGTAGTAGTAATCAGAGGCCCTCCCCTTTTACATAATTTCCATTCTTGCTATCCTAATTAACAGGCACTGCTCTCCATAAATAGCATCCTCTTGATGAATTTATATAGTCCTTTTTAAACAGATGCTTATACTATTGGCGGTCACAATACCCTAAGCCAGGGGTTCTCAACTTTTGGAGGCCCGGGTACCCCCTATCACGGTCCAATTTTCTGAGGTACCCCCTGCTAATTAACTGCTAATTAATTGGATTAATCAATCAATTAATTAGGTAACTGATCGTTAAATAAAAAAGTACTAAAACAATTTTAAATGTGAAAAAATGTCTTATTTAACTCAGTGAGTGAGTGAGACACTTGCAAGGATCTCTTTTTTTCTCCGTCATACTTCCCAAAATCAGCTCCTCCCTCCCCTTGCTGTTGGAGCCATTCTGGCGGCAAAGGCAACACGCAGGACACTCCCCTGTCGCTGCCGGAATGGCTCCAACAGCAAGGGGGAGGGGCTGCTGACTCCGGTGTAACGGAGTCTTGCAGAACTACTTGCCTCCGCTCCAGTCTAGTTTTGCTTCTGATGGTGGGGCAAAGGTTAAAATTTCGATGCCATAGTCCAAATCCAAATCAATTCCAGTTGCTATTTTGGTGGTGGGAGGAAACAAACATGTAAGATCATAATGTGATTCTTGTAATGTGTAGTTTGGCTCTTAATGTATTCCCAGTCTCAGTCAAGTTTCACATGATCTTTCAGGTCCATGGCAGTGTGGGAAAATGTCAGCTCAGGCTCTCTCTCTCTCTCTCTCTCTCTCTCTCTCTCTCTCTCTCTCTCTCACACACACACACACACACACACACACACACACACAGAGAGAGAGAGAGACAGAGACTACTCCAGGCTACTCCAGGCTCCAAAGGTTGTGTGAAGGAAACTTAAGACAGAGTTTCATTTATATATACAGGATTCTTTTCCTCTGTTCATACCTTATAAGAATAAGAAAATTCCTCTTCATAAGCAGGCCAATTATATCCAACACTACTTTTAGAAATGTGATTAATTTTAATTTTTTTAAATTACATTTGATTTTGCATGTAGTTATTCTAAAACATTTTTGTAGTTGGAATTATGAACGGAGGAAACAGGATATATATATTTGCCCTTGATGAATAAACACTTAGAAAGCTATAGTGTTGTACTATTTAATAATTTAATTACATGTTTGTTCAGAGACTAGAACACTTCTTGAACATTAATCCCATTTGAGTAAATGTATGCTCTTTCTTAGCTGCACTCCCAAAGCAGGGAATCTGTTGGGATTTGAAACACTTAATCATTTTAGTATACAGCTCTCCATGGGATTCCTATTTATCTATTGGCTTCAGTGATTTTCCACATTGAATGATCTTTGAGACATACTGACAGCATCAGGAGCAGTGTGGACGGGGATGCCACCCAATGCCACCTCACATCTACCGCTGCCGCCTCTGCCACAGCACGCCGGAGGAGAAGAGCCCCTTACTGTGCTCCATCATGTAGTTTTCACAAACCTGGAAGTGTGGGACTTCCAGTTTTATTTACAAGGACCCAGTGGCGTAGCCAGGTCTTCTGGTACCAAGGGCAGTGACTCGTGATGTCACCCCCCGGCCCCGAGCACCAGAACACCCAGAAGAAATTGGCAGTGACCTGATGGCATCACCACCAATCACATCTGGGTTACACGCCACTTGGAGCAGCTGATCCCTTTCCCCCCTTTTTTTCTTTGCTGGGAAGAAAAAAGGGGGGGGGAAGGGGTCAACTGCTCTGAACGTCATGCAACCCCAGTGGTGGTGAAGAGGCTTCAAAAAGGTAGGTTGTCCCCCCAGCCCATACACAAGTGCATACAGCGCCAAACAGCTGATCGGCACTGGTGTTTACATTCCCAGCGCCGATCAGCTGTTTGGCGCTAGATTAGCACTTTGCTGTATAGCGCCAATACTATTCCAGCGCTAGAGTAGAGGGACTGGAGTTAGGAGGAAAGTAGGTTGCCCCCCCAGCCCCCCAGCTCCAGCCACCCCCTCTACTCTAGCACTGAACAGCATCAGATCTATACAGCAAAACACTAATCTAGTACTGAACAGCTGATCGGCGCTGGGGATTTAAATTGGGGAGGCAATCCTAGTTCATACTTACCTGTGAGTAAGCTCTGTTGAGCACAGTGAGACTTACTTCCAAGTAAAAATGCATAGGTTGCACTGTAAGGCTATGTTGAGTTGTTACATAGCAGCAGTTCAGCACAGGGATGCTACAATTCTTGCTGTCAGTTACCTTGCTGTCCCAAGCAAGGAAAGGTCAGAGTCATATTGGGCCTTCCTTCTTCAAACAGTATTCATGGTGGTTAGGTTACAACTGTTGATGCCATAGGAATAGGCCAAACTGACTTTTTTCCTGACAGTGGCGATCCTCGGGGGGGGGGGCGCCGACGCTACACCCCCCACGTGACCCGGGCATGATGTCAGCTGCGCGTGCCTAGCGCGGCTCCAATCATGCCCCCCACCGTTTTACTTACTATTTTGGAGCCGTAAGAACTCCAGGGAGGGCGGGAGGGCCCAACACCAAGATGACCGAAGCGGAGGAGACACATCCCGGAGGCAAGTATGCCCCTTCGCTGCCACGTCCGACCCCCACCCTGGGGCCCACGCCCCAACCTCGATGCTTCTGTTTCCTGGTCAGCTGGCAACCCTAGCACTAAGGCAAACAGTGTTCAAGGTCATTTGATCTGTATGTTTGATGTTCCCTTCTTCATAGTTCAAACAGCATCAATAGCTTGATTCCATGCTTTTACGAAAAGACTAAGTGCTTTTGTGATGATGAGCCTTTCACAAGAGAAAATCCAGTACTGTGGCTGTTGCATCTTACTGTGAGTCTATTAAGGGTCTTTCCTAATAGGAGCCAATCGAGATTAACATTTCTGCAAAGGTTGGTCAGTTTACCCTCCTTGTGTATTTTCATCAGCAATGGGTTGCTTTGCTTGCTTATTATGGCTCTATTAAAGAATGCAGAAACTGTGGGTTAAAAGAGTATAAATGTCTGGCACTGTATTGTCTTTCAATCTTCTATACTGCTGGGTTATATATACTTTTTTATTTGCTTTTGATTGCTTGCTTGGCCTAGATTCACAGCAAGCATTTGGTATGATTGAATAATTTTTAGTTGTGCCTTCTTGCCATGCTATATGCTAATCAGCTGATAGGCTGCTCTAGTGTTGCCAGTCAATGCTGTAGTCTACAGTCTTTATCCTTTACTGGATTTTTAAAAGGGTATTTTATTGCCTGTCATTATCATTCATTGTGGCTTTATCGACTGTGCTCACTGCTTGTTCACTCTCCTGATGTTCCCATCTAGCCTCTCCGTCATCTATTGTGCCCTGTGTTATGCCAAGATGAACTGTGCTTCCATCAAAACTTTTATATCTAACTGTTCAACAGCCTCCCTTTTCTTTTTCATTTCTGGCATCGGCTTTGAGAGGGTTCTAGCTCCCATTTTCCGAGAGCTGCTGGAGTTTGAATGCAACAGAAATGCCATCTCATCTGAGACCAAACTCCTTCATATGTAAGGACACAAATCATTGGAGGTTTCTCCTTGTGCACGCACAACCGCAATAAGCAGTGTTGCACAGGATCATCATAAATGACTGAAACATAAGTGCTTAATGTTTCCAAAACCTGAACATTACCAGCGGCGAGGCATGTGGCGTAAACAAATAAAATAAATAAATGTACATTTAATTAACAAATCTTGGGCAGGACAGCGAAAGAAGTTCTTTGTTACTTTTACAGCCTCTTTATAGTGCACAAAGCAGGCTATGGAAAGAAAAGGATACTGTTTGGATTCATTTGAAACACCATTAGTGCATTTTTTACAGTCTTTTGTATTTTTGCATGCCTTTTATAACAATCATTTATAAGCAATGCTTGCTAGCTTGCTTTTTAATATCTGGAGACAAGCCAAAATCAGAACATTTTTCTGAACTGGCAAAAAAAAAAAAATGCATAGGACCTTCATCCCAAATAAAGCTAAAAGGATGAGGTTTTTAAACAGGCCTGGCCAAAGTCCCCCAGGCACCTGAGGTGGCGTAGTGAGGCACCACCCGTCAGCTTTGCCCTGGGCATGCAGAGTGCCCTCTGATCTGACTCCACCTGCAGCATTCTCTTGCTTCCCCACCATTAGAGGGTAACAGGGTGGTGCCTCAGTGGGGGCAGACTTGTGTGGCCATGCTCCTCCCCCATGTGAAGGCAATGGGTCACCTGAAGTATCATCCAGACCAGTCCTACCACTCTCTTCAAAAACATCCTGAGTCATGGTCAGCTGACTCCTAACTAGCTGCTGATTTACCCTAAACGTTTATTAAAAAAAACATGTTTGCCTCAATGTGCATTAGCTCCTTAGCCTTGCCATCTCCCTGCGGCTTTACCATGCCCACAACAGAAACGTAGAGCACTTGTTATGTCAAAACAATTTCAAGAGAGTTATTCTGTAGCACAGTTCTCTTTCATTCTTTCCAGATACTTAGATGATCTTGCCACTGGTTTCATACAAAGTGGAGAATTTCCCCCTCTCTAAATCTGACAGAATCACCTAGCTCAGGGGTTCTCAACCAGTGGTACTAGTACCACCAGTGGTACTTCAGCCGACTGCTGATGGTACTCGGACCGCTGCACCACCAGAACTCCACTCCGATGTGGTGCTTTCGGCGCTGCATTTTTGCTCCTGAGAGCTCCTGACTTTGCCCAAGCCTCTCGGGAACCCTCCCACCCACACAGAGCCTCCCACCCGCCCAGAGCCTCCTACCTGTGTTTTCTAGCCTCCAAAATGTTGAAAACCTGAAAGTAACTGGTGATTGTGTCATCATGTCACTTCCGGTGGTACACAGCAGGAGAGTGGTGCCGGAGGTGGTACTCAGCCGGGAAGGGGTTGAAAACCCCTGATCATGAACAATGGAAACTGCTTCATGAAAATTTAGCTGTAATAGGAAACTTTCTGTAACAAGCAGTGTGTAATCATACCCCTGTACAAGAGAGGACTGATTTTTTTTTTGCCTGCTCTATCATCTATCTATCTATCTATCTATCTATCTATCTATCTATCTATCTATCTATCTATCTATCTAACAGGGAGTTGGGGCAGTTTACAAAACATTTAAAAACAAGTACTGTATACTGTACTTATAAAACTAAAAGAATAAAAGAAAAGCTAATACAACAGCAAAACAACCCAACAGAGAGAGGACTAACATAACTTACTGAGAGGGCAACATTATAAGAAATACCGTATTGGCCTCAGTATAAGACGCACTCCCCCCCCCCCTAAGTTTTTAAACTAGGGGTGCATCTTATAATCAGGCTGTTGCAATTCGGGTTTGCAGCCACCCCTCCCCCAGGCTCCTCAGAGAAAGGGCGGCAAAATACTCACTGCTGCTGTTCAGCTGTGCAGTGAGGACCTTTGAACAGCGTGGGCCATTGCTGGAAGAAGCGGCAAGGGACTGGGCTAAGAGGAGACGCATTGTCTTGGTAGGCTATCTTCAAAGCAGGAGCTTAATTGAAGTGATTATCACTGCCGACTGACATCTTTGCAGCGACTCCTGTGCACACTTTCCTGAGAGTAAGCTCCATTGAGAACAGTGGGACTTGCTTCTGAGTAGACATGCACAGGATTGCACTGTTAAATCACTGGCATAAATTTAATGCCAGTGATTTACCAGTAATTAAATTTTTTTAATAGCACCAAACTTTAAGGGTGCGTCTTATAATCAGGTGCGTCTTATACTCGGGACCATGCGGTATGTGAGCGCCTGACAAAAAATCCAGGCCTTCATCTAAGGTCAGTGCCAACTGCACTTCCAGAGGCAAGAAGTTCAATAGTGGAGGGGCCACCGTTGAGAAGGCCCTATCATGGGCTGCCGCTCACCAAATTCCAACAGCAACAGAACCTGCAAGAGAGCCTCCTTCAGAGCTCTTACAGGGCAGCCAGATTCAGATGCCCTGGTCCCAAGCCATTTAGGGCTTTAAAGGCAATGACCAGCACTTTGAATTGTGCCCAGAAACAAACTGGCAACCAGTGGAGTCAGGTGTAATGTGATCGTAAAGCTTCACTTTGGGGTATTTTTTTAGAACAATTTAGATTTTGGACTCAGATATGGTTGGGATTTTCAGTGTCAAGACCGATTGTTCTGCACAACTAACTGCCCTTGTACTAGCTTCTGCACCCCATACTATAATACATGATCAATCTGTACATGTGTTACAGATTATTATTACAAAAACACCATCTCAAGAGCTCTCTTCTTCAAAGAAAGCTGCCCTGAATGTCTTACCAATAAGGGAAGGAGAAGCACAAAACAATACTTTATCTATGCACTGTGCATAGATAAAGCCTGACCTAAGCTCAAGTGTGATCCAAATTTTCCACCATCCATTTTTTCCCTCTTCTGTTCCCAGCATACTTTACCCAGCATTTACCGGGCCACTGATCCTGCCCGCCTCCCTGGCCCAACCCGCCCACCCCATCCCTGTTTCTGCCCTCCCTCTGACCTGTTACACCCCCTCCCTGCCCTTCCCCTGAGTCGCTCAAAGTGGAACTCACCGTATCCGGTGCGCACTGCTCCTTCTGCTGGCACACGCAGGCTGGCACGGGCCTTCCTGTTGGCACCAGAAATTGCTATGCCATTGCAAAGTGTTTTACGGCACTTTTATGATGGCTAGTACCGGTGTACTGTGCACTGTGCCCGTGCAGGGGCCAGCTAGGATTGCACCCTAAGAGCCCAAACCAGAGACGTCGCCAGATATGGGGCGGTGGTGCGGCGGGCCCCAGGGCATAGGGGCGCTGAGGCTCGGGGGGGCGGGCCTCCTTAGATTTCGATTTTCCCCGTTTTTTTCTTTTTTCGACGATTTTAAGTGTAAAAACCGGGATTTTTAACGTGTATGTATGCTTTGCAGGCACTTATCTTGCATATGGGGCGTTCCAGGATGTTCCCGCGATGATCTTCTTCCTGCGCCCGGGCACAGCTTCTCTCTGCGCCCGGGTGCGGACTCTGTACCGCCCCCAGCAGCGCTTTCTGGAGTTTGCGCATGCCCAGAATATCCCTGGAAACTCCGTGGGTCTGCGCATGCGTAAACTCCGGAAACCGCTGCTGGGGGCGTTACAGAGTCCGCACCCGGGCGCAGGAAGAAGATCATTGCGGGAATGTCCTGGAATGGCCCATACGCAAGATAAGTGCCTGCAAAGCATACATACATGTTAAAAATCCCGTTTTTTACACTTAAAATCGCCGAAAAACAAACAAACCAAAAAAACTGTCAAAAATAGGTTTCGAAACCTAAACCTAAAATTTTGACAGTTTTATTGGGGGCGTCAGGGGGGACGGCACCAGTACTGGGGGTGCCTGGTGGCGCCACTGGCCCAAACCTATCCTGGGTCAGCTCAGAGTGTGCAGCGGCACTAGTACAGACTTTTCTGCAAGTTATGGGCTGGCTGGGGACCTGGCAGTGATGGAGAGGTAAGTAAAAAAGTAAAAACTGTTAATACAAGAAAAAGCATTTTTACCTACTCCATCACTGCCTGGTCCCCAACAGGCCTCTCAAACCTGCACCAGCTCTTTGGTTGGTGTAAATCCGAGTGGGTCCAACGGGTCAAGCCCAGGCTGAGGGCATAGAATATGAACACCACCACTGCTGACGATATCTTGCCTTGCCTCAGCCCCCACCCTGATCCTCCCCTGGCACGCTCCCTCTGCCCACCTACCTGTTCCAGCAGGGGCTCAGCACTCCGTTGGCGTGTACGTGGGACCACCAGCCATTTGCGCTGGTGGCTTCGGTCCATGTGCCATTGCAGCAGCTGCTGTACCAGCAGCCTGGGTCTTGTGTCAAAGGAGTGCAAGTTCTGTCAGCACAAGGCCAGGATAGGATTGGGCCATGATGGCTGCTTAGTTTCTTTTCTTGGAAAGTGTAGAGAAGGGGGGGTTTATGGCCACCCTGAGTCCAGCACAGAACAAGGCCAGCAAACCGGCGTGCGCCACTCCCCCCTTGCTCCTTTTCCCCCCCTACCTGGACAAGGAGGGGGGCACCCCCAAAACAAGGGGGACAATGGTAGACTGCCACCAGCTGGGGGCCTCCTAGCTCCCCTCAAACCCCAGCTTCCAGGGGGGCTGCAGAGTACAGGACCGTGGGTCAAGTGACTCCCTGACCAAGAGTAGTCCAAATGACTCAACGTGAAAGAGAACAGGGTAGCGTGTGGCCAGCGTAGACTTTGGATTTAGCTTGGGTTGGTTCAAGGAACACACAATGTATAAAATAGAGTTGTTTATTTAATTTAGGCTATGCAAAAGGCATAGAAGAGACACAGGAATAAATAAGGCAGTAAACTGCTAAATACATAAGGCATACAGACTACATACAAATTAACAGACAGAACACAAAAAAAGAGATAACTCCTAAGCTTACATTTCCCCAAAGAACTCACCAAAGATGGAATAAGGTTTTCAGCCATCCCAGGCAGGGATGCTGTGCAGGGGCCCACCCAGCCAGGCTTGGCTGGGAGGCATCAGGGCAGTTCAGCCCAAGAAGCCAACTCCACAAAACACCATAGCACACAGGCAGTAAGTGAGAATGAGATGCTTCAAAATGGATCCTCCAAAGACAGTTTAAATACACTTTTGGGGATCAGGGGATGGACAAAGGCAATTGACCAATCAAAAGATGACACACGTTCAAACTCCTCATCCCCCTCCCAACTGAAAGAGTCTCATGATGTTTAACACAGGTGGTTGAAATAATGAGGGAACGACTAACTAACTCAGTTCCCATACAGATAAGACTCCCGAGGCAGGACAGAACCAAAACTGCAACTTCATGGTTGCTGGACGCCTGCCAATCTCCAAGGCACTGCAACAAGCAGGCAGAGAATCCAAAAGACTGAAAAATCAAAATGGAGTTAAACCAAAAGACATAGGCCTGTTCATCACAGAAAGGTCTTTTTTATTTTAAGTTCCTCAGTTCCATAAATTGCTGCTTAGCCCTCCCAATTATTTCCTTGCAGTGGAGGGCGCTCAGTGCTTCACAGTACTGGGCCCTGGATACAAGTCCCTCATTATCCATTCTACAAACAGAACTGGTTGTAATGTAAATTATAAATCTTTCTACAGCTTAAGATCCTACAACTTAAACTCCTGTGCTGCTTATCTGTCTTCTGCCACCTACCACAGGTTTTATCCAGTACTCTTGGCACTTGATTGTTCCTTGCATATAAATTTCAATCATACCCAGAGGGCACCTCATTTTGTATAATAAGTTAGACTGTGAACAATTTAGCACAAGAACTATCTAGCTCAAACAGTGAGGGAGACATTCTCTAATAAGAAAAGCAGTACCCCTTGGGGGTACCACACATTTCGAATGTAATACTATAATAAGGTACTTGTATGGACATTAAAATGTAGAGTAGATATTCGTGTTACCTTTTGCTCATGTGGAACTCTCTTCGGCGCTCAAAGCAAACCTCAAAGTGCAAAATCTTAGTATCCAAAACAGTCGCCTGCCATATTTTCTCATTTGGGCAACCATATCAGCTGCATAAATAGTTGCTGATTTTAGCAAAGAAATCATTCTCTAACAAATCTTATTATGGACAGACTGTTTCTGTGTTTAAAAAATGCTCCCCAGCATGTCATCGATGTAGTGAGGAAGGCAAGGTGACATGGTTTATACAGTATGCTGCTCCAAAGTAAAAGGCAAAAGAAACCACGTATCTAGGAAACCCAGAAAATTAAATTTCTGCAATCAAGTTGCTTATTTTGCATATACCTACTCAGCTTGCATGATATACTCTTCCTGTGTTGAATTTGGGGTCTTGTTTTGCATGGTGTAAGGTGGTGCAGTGGGTTAAACTGCTGAACCATGAGCTGTCGATCGAAAGGTCGGCAGTTCGAATCTGCGACGGGGTGAGCTCTCGTTGCTTGGCCAGCTCCTGCCAACCTAGCAGTTCCAAAGCATGTTAATGTGAGTAAATAGGTACTGCTTGCGGGAAGGTAAACCGCGCTCCGTGTTCCAGCCGCATGCTACACGCTGCGGCAAGGAGAGTTATGCCGGCCACATGACCATGGAGGCATCTTTGGACAACGCTGGCTCTTCGGCTTTGAAATGGGGATGAGCACCACACCCTAGAGTCGGACACGACTGGACGTAATTGTCACGGGTCACCTTTACCTTTATAGAAAGCACATAGTATGCACATGAGGAAGAAGCAGAAATCTTATATTGGAGCTTAGTTCATGTAAGAATGGAGCCTTTTGCAGACACTGGTTGCAGGTTTTCACACCTATTTGAAACTATGAGGGAGGGAGGTCTGGCTCAGTTGGTAGAGTGGCACTCCACGGTTCCTCTGACTGGTTTCCGTGGCTCCCAGGGAACCTCTGAATTAGGGTAAGAGTAGCAGAACAGACCCACTGAGAATGGAATCCTACTGCATTTCACAGGGGAGCTTTGACAATAAGGGTGTATCTTTCAAAATACAAGTATAAAACAATTTCTTTGTTATGAAGGAGCTAACTGTTCCTGTTCAAATTCTGCCATATTTAATTTTGCTTCACGGCAACACCCCCACTGACAGAAGTAAAAAAGTCAATTTCACTTGCTACAGCTTTGTATGAAAATGAAACCCAATTGCGGTTTTGTAATTAAGTTATCTCACATAAAGCCACATCAGGAGAATGGACTATGGGCATAATCCTGACTAAGGATCTGGCCAGCGGCCCGCGCTCCGGGCCGGAGGTCTACTCGGGGAAGGGGACGCTCATCCCCTTCCCCGAGTGTAAACCTGGGCTGGCCCTATCGGCCTTCTCAGATTTCCGCCAGCTAAATAGCTGGCTGAAGTGGAGGAGGCCGTGTAATGGTGTAGCCGGCCTGGTGGGGACGGGGATATGGCTGATGCCATCCCCCGCCCCCTCCCGGGCCGGCTAGGCCAATGGCCCCCCTCCCTCACCCAGCCGGACCGCCCACACGGCTGGCAACGGCTTACCTTTCGCCGCCGTCCGCGTGGAGATCCAGCGCCAGAGTGAGGGAGGCCGGCCTTGCGCCAGCCTTCCTTACTCCTGAGTCATCACAAACGTGCTTTACGGCACGTTCGTGACGGCTTCCGGCACCAGAACACTCGCTATGGCGCCAGAACGAACGTCAGGATTGCGCTGTATGTCTGTGAAATGTGCATTGAACCAGAATTTAAAAGTTAATTCACAATGAAAAGGGATGTAGTTCTACATGTTCATTAGTTGGGGGGGGGGGGAGAACAATTAGGAAACATTCCATTTCTCTAGTACCCTGTATTACAGAACTTCCTATGGACTGATTAGTCTTTATCAAAATACTGTGTAATTAAAAATGGGATATAGTGAGTGACCTTAATGATATCACCAAGAAGTTAAGTTAATGCCATTTATGTTTCTAGCTGAGTAGCAGAAAAGACAGTAATCCGTGTCAAGTAATGAAATTTACTGTACAAATTGCATGCATACAAAACTTGTAGTCCATATGAAACGTGAGTCGTCTGAGAAGATTCAAAATATGTTAGGCTACTTAACTACCAATGTACTTTCCTTCAGAAAAGTTGAACTCACGATGGACCCTGTAAATGTATTAGCCAGGCTGCGGACAAAGAAAACCCAGTTTGAATAACATTTCTGGTTTAAAAAAAATATACACATTACAGAGAATATTCAGAATAGGCAGATTGTTGACAATCATGAGGAATGTTATCTACTATGCATGCATCTACTGAATGTCTGAAATAATGGAATTACTGTACATAATTGAATATTGACAATGTTCAGATGCCATTGGCTGGCTGCCCTCAATCACTGATCTATCTCTATATTTTCAGACATTCACCAAATGTGCATGGGATTGTCAGTATCCTTGGCAGTCGTCTCTACATCCTAGACATGTTACATCCAGATTATTGTGTTCAAGAGCATACGGCTTAAGTCTTACTGTAACATCTGCCTTTTTTGGGTAAGGTGATTGAGTGGGTGGTGGCGTCTCAGCTCCAGGGGATACTAGATGAAACAGAGTATCTGGACCCTTTTCAGTCTGGCTTCAGGCGGGGCTTTGGGACAGAGACAGCCTTGGTCACCCTGTTGGATGATCTTCGCCGAGGACTGGACAGGGGGAGTGCATCCCTTCTGGTCCTTTAGGACCTCTCGGCGGCTTTCGATACCATCACTGGTGTCGCTACTGTCAAGCGACGGTAGCAGGCCGCCACGGGGTGACGCGCGCAAGGGGTGACGCGCGCACGCGCGCACGTCACCTCTCCTGCGCGCGTCGACCGGAGAAGACGTCCCTGGAGCCGGCTTCCGGCCTCTTCCGAGGCCAGGAGCCGGCTCCGGGGACGTCTTCCCCGGCCGACGCGCCAGGGCCTTCTGAGGAAGGCCCGGTGCGTGAACATTATTTATAACGTTCTTTTGCACATGCGCAGACTGTTGCTGAGGGAAAAGGGCTGCCCTTGAAGACGGTTCGGAAGCTGCAATTAGTGCAGAATGCAGCAGCCCGGATGGTTGCTGGACCTAGGCGGTTTTACTCTGCTGAGCCGCTGCTTCAGCGGCTGCACTGGCTGCCCATTCGTTTCCGGGCCCAATTCAAAGTGCTGGTAATGACCTTTAAAGCTCTTCACGGTTTGGGTCCAGGATATCTGAGGGACCGCCTTCTCCCATACATTCCGGCCCGCTCACTTAGGTCATCTGAGGGGGCTCTCCTGCGGGTACCACCTCTATCGCAAGTTAGGGGAGTGGCAACACGTGGGCGAGCCTTCTCTGCTGTGGCACCACAACTGTGGAACTCCCTGCCAGGGGATTTGAGAACCACCCCCCTCCCTCATGACTTTTCGGCGAGGGCTCAAAACATTTTTATTTCGTCTAGCGTTTGGGTGATGGGTCGTGGTCTGCCTCCTGTATCTCAAGATGCTCTGCCAAGCTGCTTCTCTGCTCCACACTGTCGCCCCCTCCCCTAGTGGATCTTATTTTTTAAAAAAATTGTGTATGGTTATGTATTGTTTAAATTTATTTTATGTATTATTTTAAATTATGTATTTTAACCTTTGTTGTAAGCCGCCTTGGGCATTTGCCTTTCGGCATACAGTAGGAAAAGGCAGGCTATAATTTTTTTTAATAAACAAACAAATAAATAAATAAACAAACAAACATCACAGTAAGATATACAGTCATACCTTTCATAACACTGCTTTCTTTAGCACTGATTTGTTACAGTGTTCTTTGTCCCTGTGAGATTGCCAACTATTCTGACCAATGGGAGCCGTGTATTCTGGGCCAATCACTCAGTGCCCGTTTCCTGCCTATTAGATCAACTGTGCCTCCAATAGTGCAATTTCACACAGTGCTTGAATATCCTCCAAGCTATTCAAAGTATTGCTGTGTACTGTGAAGCAATTAAATTCATAATAGCAGACTGGGTGACAGAAGTCACATTTCAAAAGAATGCATTCACTTCGTTCCTCTTTGCAAAAGTTCTTAATAGCTGCCATAAGGGTGTCCTTGGAACGGAATATGAAACAATGCCTGAAGTTGGAAATGGAAAGAATCGGGTTAAAAGATATCACTCAATGATTTAGCTAGATCACTCTGTCACTCTTGCACTTGTCTACTGATATGCAAATACACCATGAGATTCAGCAGTGGTTATCCAGATGGCAATGATCACTTCAGATTTATGCAAAGCTATAGCTGAAGTAAAATCTTTATTACTTGTCAGAAATTCCTGAGCCACCTATGTAGCATTAATTATTCAGGCTATGATAACTGTATTTTTATAAAATCTGCATCTGACACACACACACACACACACACACGAAATTCATTTAGGTTTGCATACACACTGCAGCTACCGTATGTAGCATGGCAAAAATGATGGATGGCACATTAAAATATCAGCTGATATTTGAATAGGAACAATATCAATGCTATATCAGTATTGTATTAGTCAATCTCTCTCACGGCCACCTCACATATCTGTAGAATAATTACAAGTTAGTGTTTGTTTTATTGCCCAACTCTTCATACGATTAGAAGGATTTTCCCTACTACACCCAGTACCTAACATACTTTCCTCAATAGCAAGGGGGGGCAATTTTTTTCATCTCTTCATAGCAGGGATGTGGCTCTGACTCCAAATCTCAAGTTAAGCCCCAAGTCTTTGCCCCCAAGTCCCGAGTCTTTGGTTGCGAGTCCTTATCTATTTAATGGGGAAAACGGGTTTAAACCTGAATAAAATTCGACTTGTCGTAAAAGGCTCCAAGTCTTGAGTCGAGTCTTTCGAGTCTTTTACAATCGCCGAGTCGAGTCACTGACGCGACTTGAGTCCGACTCGAGTCCGAGTCAATAGACTCAAGTCTACATCACTGCTTCATAGTAAATTTTTCAACATTTGAAGATTCTGCTATAAGGTCCCCCTTTTGTCTCTGGTAAAGATGCTTTAGTTCCTTCAGTCTTTCCTAAAACAGGTACTGTATCTCCCTAACCACTTATATGTCTATTACAAATTCAATTCACATGGAAAATAAGAACATAGAAATATTTCTACTTAATTTCATCCATTTTCAATAAATATTGCAATGCCTACCTTATGTTGAGAAACTCTACGTACGACTCACTTGCCTCCTTCTGCTCTTCCTCCTCCATGCCTGGGCTTCCCCTCACCTTTTACCTCTCTTCTCTTACCCTCGTCCCATGTCCAATATCCGCCTTTCTCTTCCTTTGCCCTATTTTTCTTTCCATCTCTTTCTCCTGCTCCTGCTCTCTCCAACCTCTCTCCCTTCTGCAAGGAGCAGCCAGTCTTCTGCAGCCAGGTGGTGGCCCAGCTGGGGTGGGCAACAGCCAAAGACATCATTGACCATCTCTCTGCCTCCAGCTGATTGGTGGGGCCTCATTTCCCACCCACTGGCTCACTATGCCTGTCTGGGGCTCACACTCTCCCCCTCAACTCCAGCTCCTCAATTGTAATATGGGGATAACAATACTTACTTGCCTTCCATAGTTCTTGTAAAAACAGCAAGATAATATCTGTATAGTGCTTTGCGCACTCCAAAAGTACTATACAAATGTTCATTATTAGTACTGTGTTCTCAGAGCCTCTTCTTCATCTTATTTATTCCTTTTTCCCACTTCTCGCTGCTCCTTCGTTCATGCATTTGTTGTAAATTGTCTGAAGATGTTTTCAAACATGGCACAGAAAGCACTTTTTAAAATTCTTGCATCTGTAATGCAAATTGAATATCGGTTTGGGCTGCCAACAGGATAGAAATTGAGGCTGTGTAGAAATAGATGCTATGAGAGAAATACCTAGGGTTCCCAATCCTGTGTTTTTTCTTTGGAAGCAAATGGGGGGGGTACTAAAAGTACTGGCGGGAAGGATCAGCAAGTGGGAGTGGGATGCTTAACCCTTGCCTCCCATGAGGAAAACATTTCTTTTTTTCTTTAGGGATGCTAGCGAAATTCTCCAAGTTCAGGTTTGGAAACTAATTTGGAGGATCCAAAACAGCTCACCTTAAAGGAGAGGCAAATTGTTCAAATCTGGAAAATTACTTTCTTTCTGGAGACATTTCTGGATCTAATTCCATGTCCCTGCTCCCAAGACACCTTCCCCACCAGCCATCCCTCCCTCCATTCTTCAGACATCTCCTCTTTCCTTACCTACAGGTCTCCAGGGCAACGAGCAGGAGCTGTGGTGGCAGAGAGAGTAAGAGTAGAGAGGGCCTTTCCTTGGCACCATTAGAAAAAGCTATAAACTGACACACACCAAAGTCACAAGAAGCTTTTTGACACCGTGCAGTAGGGCTTAATCTTAATGGAGATGTATCTACATGCCGGGGAGCTCATTTCCTTCCATCAACCAAAGAGAAAATTTAGAGAGGGGAGTTTGTTGATTTGTTTTCTCTGTGGATTTGAGAACCCAAAATTAAGGATGAGGAAAAAGGGGAAAGTTCTCTGACCCTCAGGAGTCAGAAAAAAATAGAAGGAAATACACCTGTTGAAAGAACTGGCCTAATTGGCTGGTTGGTTATGTCATTTATGCAGGAGTGGTTTGCAGAGAAGAGTCCATCTTTGTGCATAATCCCAGCGAATGAGGAACTGTTGAACATATGTAGTCATTATATTCTGGGTCTTCATGAAGTACAGGGGTACGTTGTTGCTCCACTATGATTAGGCTTACCATTCGTCCCGATTTGGCCGGGACTGTCAGGGTTCTTGGGGATTCGTCCCGGGCTGGTCCCGGGGGTCCCCCAGCAAAAATAAAATAGAAAATATTTTTTTTTAAAAAAAACATGGTGGCCGCCATGTAAAAAACATGGCTGCCGCCTCCTGGGCCGCTTGTGCGCATGCGTGAATTGCCTGCTCTCGTCGCTCCGAGCTCGGAGCGGCGAGAGCAGGCAATTCACAATTGCCGGCAGCTGTTGCTCCAAACTCGGAGCGGTGAGAGCCGATGAGAGCGGCATCTTGCCCTCGAATCGCCTGCTCTCGCTGCTCCGAGCTCGGAGCGGTGAGAGCAGGCGAGAGCGGGCGAGCCGGCTGGCAGAGCGGAGCAGCTGCAGCAAGCAAGCAGCAGCAGCAGCGCAGCGGCGAAGACGGCGACAGGGTAAGTAAAATTTTAATTTATTTCTTTGTTTAATTGCTTTATTTATTTATATTTAGCTCCTCGGCTAAATAAATAAATAAATAAATTTGGTGGGGCACTTTGCGCCCCCTTTGTTTCTCACTTTATTTAGCTCCTCGGCTAAATAAATAAATAAATAAATTTGCGAACACGCTTCGCTCAGCAAAAGGGCGCACTTCGCACCCCCTTGGTTTCTCAATTTATTTATTTAGCTCCTCAGCTAAATAAATAAATAAATAAATAAATTTGCAACCGCACTTTGCGTAGCAAAAGGGGGCACTTTGCGCCCCCTTGGTTTCTCACATTATTTCTCACATTATTAATTAAATAATTGTGTGTGGGGGGTGTTGGGGGGGGGTGTCCCGGTTTAAGGGCTCCAAAATATGGTAAGCCTAACTATGATGAGAGATGTTCAAGATATGAGCTTCCATTAACAAGTCATTATGCTGGGGCAGACATTACCAGTGTTATTGCTTCAGTGCATGACTCCAGCCAGGCCAGTTGTGGGTGATCATGTTGATAATGAACATGTGCCATCCCACTCTCAGGGTGCCTCTTTCTTGAGTGGGTTGGCAGGTCAGGCAGTTCAACCGTTCCTCATCTGCTGGTATTATGCACAAATACCTTGTTTTTGATAGACATGTAAATGGAAGCATGAATGTTCCAGTTGTAGGGGGAATCATTCCTTCCTTAAATGTAATAAGACGTGCGGTTGACGTTTCCTCAAGGATCAAGCCAGTGGGAAACCGGGGGGGGGGGGAGTCAGCCTCCTAAAGTAGTGATGGCAATAAATTCTCAAACTGGAGGAAATTCAATGGAATGCTCGTCCCCTTCCCCAAGTAGGCTTTCCGCTGCGGGCTGCCTGCTGCAGGCTGCCCACAGCAGAGATCAGGATCCGGCGGGATCTTTATGTTAAGATTGGGCTGCCCAGAGTTAAAAGTAACATTTTCAAAGAACTAGTGTAGCGTAATGGTCAGTGTCGAACTAGGAACTGGGAAACCTAGGTTCAATTCCCTGATTAACCATAGAGCTGACCTGGGACCTGGGACCAGTCAACATTTCTCAGCCTAATCTAAGTCACAGGGATGTTGTGAGGATTGAAGGATGAAAGAATAATGTGTGCTGCCCTCAGCAACTTGGAGAAAGGGTGGAAATGGGATATAAATAATACCATAAATAAATTTAGCATCACCGTTCGGATGAAAGATCGAATGCAAAGCAGTCAGCACTTTAGCAACTTTTGATTCTAACTGAATTATCAACTGAAAGTGCAGGTTGTTTTTCAGACATGAGAACAATTCAGTGATGTAGAGTGAAGCAGCAGTTTCCACCATCACGATCCTAAAAAAGGAGGCATTTTGGGGCGAGGACAGGGCAGAGAGGAGGGCAGATCACGCCCAGGAGGGGGGCGGGCTCAACAGAGAACGCCTCTGCTGAATCCCAACCCCCGTCCCCAACTTGAAAGCCCAACACGGGGCTTCTTGGAGCTGCACCAGCCATTTTGCTAACCGCCTCCGAGTAGCCCCATAGCGGGCTAGACACGGGGGAAGGGGATGATCATCCTATTTCCTCAAGGAGATCTCCAGCCCCGCGCTGGATGCAGTGGAGCCTGCTCCGGTGGCGTTGCATCTAAGCGCGGGGCTTTTAATAGGATTGGGCTGTCAAGGAAGGATTCTGTTCACGACTTCATTCCTGACCATCTGCACTCAGTCAGGTATGCATCACTTGATTCTGCAGTACAGATGGTTCGCCAATGTGACTATAAGGCCCTGTCCTGCCTCTTCAGTACTGCATCTTATTATTATTTGTATTATCATGTTACGATTACCTTTCAGAGGTGGATTTGTGAACATGCACTTGCCACTATCACATTTAGTTGCACCCTAAGAGATATAGTTGACTTGCCCAAGGCCACATAATGATTCCATGGCAGAGGTAAGGCTTGACCCTGGGTGCTTGACCCATTGCTTTTCCAAGTCAATTCTAATTAGTTTGGGGGTTCTTGCTCCTTAAAATAGCTGCAGCCGGTGGGTGAATGGCTCTCTATTCAGTCATCCTTGAAGACTGTGCCAGCATATGTTATGCTTTTTCCCTGCCCATTGTGACTGACAGCTTGCATGCATTTCCCACACAATTCATTTTTTCCCCTACAAACATCTGAATTATATGCATTAGCCAAAAGGCAGCCAAAACATCTGAAAGGGTTCATTGTCTCCAAACTAATATTGTGTCAATACAAACTGAGCGCAGCACCCAAACAACTGTATATTAAACCTTTCCCCAGCATCTTGACTAGTCAGGCCTACATGGTTGAATGTGTACCACAACATATCTTGATAAGAGCACGAGGGGGGGGGGGAATCTATTTTTGTTCATACCAGCAGCCTTGTGTAGCTGTTGGAAAACTGTTCAATCTCCTGTTCAGGATGTATAAAATTAATATACCTAAGAAGAGGATGTTATTAGGCACTAGTTCGGAAATGATCTAGGAAACGCTGCTGATGGGATCCTCAAATTATCCTGCGTAGACACTATTCAAACAGCTACCCCATTCAAATATAAGGACTCCACTGGGAAATTCTTTGTTACTCCTTAAGTCTAAACAAAATACATACATAAAAAGGACATACTCTTGTTCATTACGTCTTAATAAAAGAAGGGGTTTCAAGCCCGATAAAAGAACAGGAGAGGCAATGCTCTTAGATATAACATATTAAAATGTAACCACCGTGGTGATAATAAAAAGCATCATTTCCAAAGCATGATAGCAAAATTCAGTGAGACCATCTTTGCTCTTGTTAAGTTTCCTAACATCACTGCAAAAGAACTATCACCCTCTTCAATCTATTTTCTGCTGTGTGCCTTTCACCTCAAAAGCTATGCATTATTCTCCCTATCTAGGATGCCAGGGAAGATAATTATCCATGCTTAGATACTGTGACTCAAATAGCACCTCTAAGAGTCTAGGTTCAACTTGCTTTCCACCACTACCACTGCCATCCCTTCCTAAAACAAAAGGGTTAAGGAAGGCAGAGATTGGGCTAAACCCAAACATCAGTGTTTAAATTACAAACTAATGAAATGCTAATGTGCACAAATGAATATTGAAAGAACCGGGACCATTGCTTTGAAATGAATCCTCTCCCTTCCATTGTCCTTTCAAAATGGAAGATTAAAACCTGTACTGCAATGTTTACTGTGTTTAATTTTCAATTGTTTCTTTGATGTAACAGATAGAAAGGTTTGCACCTGTGAAGTAAAAAGGCTTTGAACAGATTGCAAACATTCTGCAAACACTTCATCAGAAATTTTAGCTGTCAGCCTCCCCTAGCACAAGGGAGCCTTGATGATATCTTTGTGTGCCTTTGACTCCTTTTGATTAATAAATGCAAACAAATTTCTCTCCATAACCTCTGTTGCAATCTATGCATGACAATTAGAGACAACCTCTGGTGAGGGAGGCACTGAAGTCTGTTTTCTCTTCCTCTGCCACAGAATAAATACTTGATGTTTAATGCTTTTTGACAATTAGAGAATGAAGTCTTTTGTAGCCTGGCAGTCTTGGCTTCTACTCATTATTCTGTTTTCAGCAACACAGAATCAGTGTTTTCTATAATATGAATACTTGTCTAGAGGAGGAATTCCTCCTTTTAAGCTCTAGTGTCCTCCTACTGTTGAAACCTGTAGTAGAATATATGGTTGCCTTTCCACAATATTTCTGTCCTAAAAGGATTCATAAAATAAATAAAAAAAAACGTAAATAGAAATCACTGGGAGATCACATACAACTTTATTGGAATATCTTATTCTGCTGTTATAAAGTTTAGATGTCCACAAAGAATTGCATAGGAAAGATTGTCATATATTGCAGAACCTCGGAAAGACAAATCTCAGAGATACTAATTCACACTGACTTAAGTCCAGTGCCCCTTCCCAACTGAGATAGAGATTGGCAATGTAAAGCTGTCATGGACATGGCTTTGACTATGGAGAAATGAGTTTTATTCAGCCATCACTTTTGATTCAACTCCTACCCTTTTGGCTTTGATTCACCCTTTCACCTTAACGTTTCCCCCCATCCTTGAAAAACAAGCACAAGGGTTACAATACTAGCTATCAAACCAGGCTTATTTGTTCCCTGTATCTTATTGGGACTGAACAGGATTGAAACAATTTGCTGGAGTCAGGAAGAAGGGTGTTTAGCTACTGAAGATATTCTGGAGAAGAATAATTTTGTTTCAAGATAGTGGATGGAATTTATAAATGAAAATCCAATAGGTCAATACGCTTGATTTTAACAACGCAATCCTATCCAATTTACGCCACCAGCGCAATCCCAGAATTTTATCCCCAGAATGGAAAGGGGATTCAAATCCTCTCCAAAGGGGGATTCAAAGGAGATTTAAATCCCCTTTGAATTCCCCTTTGGAGGGGATGTGAATCCCCTTTCCATTCTGGGGCCTCCCGTTCTCGCTGCACCACTGGGTTACACCGGTAGTGTAAGTTAGATAGGATTGAGCTTAGTTACACCGGTGGCGTAAATTGGATAGGATTGTGCTGTAAGTCAAAGCAAAAGATGCAAATATCTCCTCTGGTCTTGGAAACTTAGGAAAGAATTTTATAATATTGCTGAGATATGTTTCAATTTTGCCATGTCATGTGGAAGAAGTGTATAAAAATAAGATTGCATGCCCTCAATGAACAGGTTGGAATGAGACCCCTCATTCTTCATTCTTGGTTCTGAGGGGTAACATGCAGGAACTCCTCACCCCTCCCCTGACTCGGATGGTTAACCGTTGTGATATGCTCTGACTGAAGGAACGCTCTTTAACAATGCTCCTTGAATATGCTGTGAAACTAAGCTCCTTGTAATATTTTATTTATTTATTTAAAGAATTTATATCCCACCTTTATCCCAGCGAGGGCACTCAAGGCGGCTTACAACAAAACATTAAAATACATATACATTAAAAATAAATTAAAAACAAGTAATAAAAAACAATTAAAACAAACAGCTAAAAACAAACAACCCCAGTGGGTCAACCTGTATTTACTTGGTTAAAAACCATTTGTTAAGAAGCCATTTGTTAAAAAGCCAGCCCACCATGTCAGACATCGAATGCTACCCTAAATAAAAATGTCTTAAGGCCCCGCCGAAAGGTCTCTAAAGAGGGAGCCGTTCTTAATTCCAGGGGGAGGGAATTCCATAATTGGGGCGCCACTGCCGAGAAGGCCCTATTCCGCGCCGCCATCCCCCTCACCTCCGTCAATGGCTGCACGGTTAACAGGGCCCCCCCTGATGACCTCAGAGTACGGGTCGGATCGTAAGGAATTAGGCGGTCCCTCAAATACCCTGGACCCAAGCCGTTAAGCGCTTTAAAAGTCCAAACTAGCACTTTGAATTGTGCCCGGAGCAACGGTCCAACTAAGCAACGGTCCAACTGAGTCGAACTGACAGGCCCTGGCAATCACCCGAGCCGCCGCATTCTGCACTAGTTGCAGTTTCTGAACAGTCTTCAAAGGCAGCCCCATGTAGAGCGCATTGCAGTAATCTAGTCTAGATGTCACTAGGGCATGAGTCACTGTGGCCAGGTCTGCACAGTCCAAGTACGTGCAAGTAATATGTCCAAGTAATATGTCTTTAGTATATTATGCTTCTTGTTCTACGTAACATTTTTATGTTCTAGAGACAACTAAACAACTAAAAAAGGTTGTTTGGTAGAACTTTTGTCTCTTGTCTTCTTGATATAAATTCATTGTCATGCTATACCTTGACCTGAACTTGTGAGAGCAGCTGTATATATTCCTCATAGTGAGCTTGGTTACCTTACAGGTTACTCTGAGTAGTTTGCAACTGATCTAAATACTGGGTATATGAAAATTTTATCTATAATAAGCACAAACTGCAACAAAGCTACTATGGAATGATTTTGTGTGTACATGTGCATGCGTGTGATGACATCACTTGAACATCTCATCAACACATAGATTACAGCTCACCACATCGTTTAACATTTAGAAAAATCTGATGTGTGCTGGGAATTGATAGGCTACAATTTTGTTATATATTTGTGATGCAAGAGAGCTTTCCAACAACCAGTCATCACATGAAAAAAAATAGCCATCTTGCAGTGACTCCATCCCATCAATCACTTCTTTGACTGAAGTACTGACCAGTCCAAATGGCACCAATGTCCTATTGGCAGCCACCACTTTCCCTCTTTCTCCTGCTGATTCCCTGCTCAGACTAAATTGATTGTCTGAATAGATTGCTATAAGCATCTGCCACAACTTTGCATACCATTGCTCATACCTGTGTTTGGGAAATTTGCCATGGTGATGGGGTGCCAAATGTGAATGATTCAGAAGACCTATTTGCCGCAGAGAACTGTCGTGAGTAGGGGAGGGGAGATAACCCTTCATCTCCCTCTCTCTATGCACCAGTTTTGCCGGACTCCTTGGAGTGAGAGTAAGCAACAGGCAGACACATCCTGTATGTGTCTATTCATTCCTCCCCTAAGACATATGAAGTTGAGCTGAACTTGAAAAGGTCAGAAAGAATGAATCTCTTGCATGCTGTCACCGAGCTTCTTGGTCTGAGTGAGCCATGTTAAATGAACCATCACCCTCTCTCAAAATATACTTACGTTCAATCAATCTGGCTACCCTTGCTGCTGCTATATCTCACTTGGTTTACTTTTGTTTGAATACGCAAGCATCATCAATGGATGTGGTAACACTGAACATTTTCCTTCTGACAAATAGTTCTTCATTCCCACATGTCATACACAGCAGCATGGAACCATCAGGACAACAACAGCTTCTGTTTGATGGTTAGTGATTCATTTGGTGTTGTGGTAAGATGCAGTCATTATCCCTCCTTTCTATGTTACACTGCAGCTTCCTTTCAACTGATTCACTACGATTGTTTCTGTCTGTTCTCTCCCGAAGGTGAGCACTGCCTCTGATACACTGCATATCTGACGTTCTTCCACCTCCCTCCCCTAAGGAATATGTATATGAGTCAGTACATTCAGGATTTTCTTATAGTAACTGCTGTATTGAAAAATGTGTATTAACATTAGCAAACATACTGTGCGGTGTCCACAGGTACCCAGCTTATCCCAAACAATTTATGCCCTAACTTCAATAAAAAGTTTTGTTGTCTGTATTTTTTGTGAAACGTCCAGAAAAGAACAGCAACTTGACAGACTGACTTCCTGTACATACGCCTGTACATACAGGAAGTCAGTCGCTCTGGTCACTGTGTACATAAGCACGCACACATGCACACGCACACGCACACACACACACACACACAATTCCATTTGCATGTTTTTCTGGTATTTACTTTGTCATGTGAAATTGACAGCCTTGGCATTCCAACATGATCTTCAGCACGTTTTAAAAATGACAGCTACTATAATTCAAATTTACTGCTTTTTTTTCTTTTTAACTAGTAATGAAGTTGTAAATGCAGCATTTCTTTCATTACCTATTCATTAAAGATATGACATGAAAACAGAGTTACCATGGAAATAGCGCCATGAATTCTAAGTACATAATAAGAATTTCATTGTTTACACTACCGCACAGATAACTGATGGGTGTTATTGTAGCTGGTAAAGTCTTATTTAGCTTCACAAATGCCTGGAAAGGGGGAAAAGGTTATGCAATTGGTCTTCGGCTAAGTGCCTGAACATGAGCAAACCTCTTTAAAATCATCAGTGTAAAAGAGTTTTATGATGAAAAGGACCAAATGTGTTTTGAGCTTGATGCCTTCAAGTATCATTTGGCATTGAATATTTAAGCGTTCAAGATATAGCCCACTTCATGTGTTACTAATACCCCCATTATAGATGCAGTGTGTGCACATTCGGTATTGATAGGAATTAGCATATATAAATGTAGGATTAAAAAAACCACCCACGTAAATGGAAAACAATGCAGTTTAATTGTGCAAACGTGTCAGATGTAATGAATAACAGTGTCAGTCCTTGGCAACGGTAGGCGAAGGTGTTAGACACTTTATTTTTCCACCAGCGTGTCAGTTGTGGGAAGGGGTATTGGAAATTAAACTTGGCGTCATCCAGTTGTATAAAAGGCCTATGAAACAGAAAGAATTATGAACGTGACAAGCAAGGTTAGTGCCCCGACTAACAAACACAGTGAGACTGAAAGTCCGTTCGCACTGTAGTGGCTGTTTCGTGTCAGTGCGGTTGATCCTTCTATAATGGATCCCATTTCAGCTCATATTGGTCCTTTACAGAGTCAGCCTGTTGAGGCAGTCTCCTCTCTGACAGTGGATTGACAAAGAACATCTTGTGCCCTGCCTCCAGTGGCCTCCACCTAGCACTTCCTCCTCCTCCTTTAGTGTGCCACTAAAATGCCAGCCACCACCACCACCACTCCTCGTCTCTGGATTTTATAAAGTAAGATGGGCATAGAGTTGCACCTCCCCCCATTTCTGCCTGTTTTCCTTCTTTTTGGACATTTCTATCCCCTCGGGGTCTTTGGGAGGTTGTAGCCTCCCAAAGAGACTGTGGGGCACCCTTGATGCGGGAGCCTGCCCTGCTGCACCCGACACGCTTCTTTTTTCTTTCCATTCTTCTTCCTTTTAAAAAGAATAATTTCATATAGGGAAGGGCAGAGGAGGTAAATAAAGAAATTTTTAACTTATCTCCTCTGCCGCTCCCTATAGATGAAAATATCATCATCATCAGTGTTGTCACAGTCCACCAGATGTTTGGACTGGGGTTTTGGGTTTAAGAACTGTTGAGATAGCACCGTATAATGTTCCATGTTCCTAGTAATGCGGCTTGTTGCAATTGTTCAACTGTTATCTTGTCTATACCTATATCAGCCAGCTATATATATCAGTGTAGTGGAAGGATCCAGAAGACTGGCAGGAGCCAAGTGTGGTGTCAGCAGTGGACCCTTGTTGACAGATCCGGGCAGCAAGGAGTTAACAGATGAAGACTTGGACTTTTGACAGGACTTTGACAGGCCTGGGCAGCAAGGGGTCAACACCCAGGACTGCGTGGGTGGAGGCACACCTACCGCCCACGCAGGGTGTGCCCCCCAGGTGTTGCCAATAATTAGGGCTTTAGGACTTTGGATTGCAGCCTCCAGCTGTGATCCATGATGGACTAATGAGGGCTTTGAGTATAAAAGCAGCAGCAGGAGGAGCAGGAAGAAGCCTTGCTAGCTTGCCACGGGGATACGCTGCCCGATTTCCGAGCGACGACGGGACGCTGCTGCCAAGCCGACCGAGAAAGGAGCTACGACCAGGAGGACAGCTGGATACACTCTGCGAAGCCGAAGGACTGGTGGCCTTGGACCAGAGACCAGAGAACGCTGAGCCGACAGGGAAAAGAAGAAGCCGGAGCCTGCTGACCGCCTGGACCGGACACCAGCTGAAAGAGCCGGTTTGGAGGGAGACTTTTGTGTGGACTGCTAAGCAGAAGGGTTTTTTGCTTTTGGGTTAATTTATGGTGGAAATAAGGGTTGTAAAGCAATAAATTTTGGTTAATTGTCCAGAGGAGTTCAGCTTTCATTTTTACACACAGCTTTGTGGCTATTTGAGAGGGAAGAGGTGTTTTTCTGTCAAAGTGGGCATTTAAAAGGGAACAAACTTGCTCCTAGAAGGAGAAGTTGGGTTGAATCATTTGGGGTCCCCAGAGTGGGGTGCTTCCCAAAGCAAGACAATCAGCTATATATTCTTGAGGGCCTTGGGGATTGCATCCAGTGCACCAACAACAATAGGGGTGGTTGTTGTCGTCTTTCCCCAAAGGTGCTGTATTTCAATTTCCAGTCCTTTATATTTTATGATCTTTTCCCATTGTTTCTTTATTCTTATTATCTTATTATTCTTAATAAGTATAGAATTTATTTTACTTACCTCTCCCCACCGGCCTGGTCCCCAGCCAGTTCACAGGATGCAGCGGAGGCTGTGTCAGCAGGTACTGCATTGCGCAAGCTGGCCAACGATAGGATTGGGCCTTAAGAGGCTTATGGCACAATCCTAAGCACGGCTGGTGTCAGTGCTGTGGCCTCGGTGCAACATAGGGTGCCGCAAATATACCATAAAGCACGTTTGCATCACCTGGAGAGTAGGCGGCGCTGGCACCAAGGTCTGCGCTGCCCGCTTACCGAAGAGAAAGGAGGCCAGTGCCATGGAGCAGATAAGTCCCAATCTGAGCAGTGCTGGAGCTGGGGGTGGGTGGGAGGGGGCGTAATGGGGTGAGGGAGGGTGGAGAGGGGTAGAATTGGGCCTGGGAGGGGTGGGATCGATGTCCTCATCAGACACTGTATCCTATCCTCCCTCCCAGGCTTCCAGTCCCAACGCGGGGCTTCTTGGGCCAGCGCTGCCGAAATAGGTGGTGCTGACCTGAGTAGCCCCATAGCGGAGGCTGAGAGATTACTCGGTTACCCTTACTCCAAGGAGACACCCCCAATGCACTCCTCTCCAGCACAGGATATGGCATGGGCCTGGCGCTCACGCTTCACCGGTGCTGGATAGGATTGCGCAGTTAGTGAGGGCAGCATGTTTGGTAGTAGGGTTGGCTTGGCACAGTTGCAGCTTCTTATGAGCTCTGTTTCTGCAATCTAACTCAGTAAACCATTTTCAGCCACTGAATACGTTACTACTGGAGGATAAGAGGAAGCATTGGAGACGTGATCCTGGCAGCAACCTTCTTGCTTTGAAGAGAAGCAGTCTAGCTAATGAGAACACGGGATTTCAGCACCAGTACGATAGAAGGACGACAATCGGGGAAGGAGGGGTGTAGAACTGGGAGCATGGCACAGACCTTGCCCCACTGGAAGATGGGTATCCTTGGGGAGACAGGAGATGTCTACTTTTACCAGTGCTTTTTCATTGTGCCATACAACAAAGGGCCAAAAATTCTGACCACTCCTGTAAAGCCCTGACAACCTCTGTGTGTGGCAAAGTGGCTGCAGATTTACAAAACTAGGTTCAATCCTATGCTCCTATGCTATTATATGAGGGAAGAGGAAAGTTAGGAAGAAAGTAGAAATAGCAGGCATCAGACTTGCTAGCTGAAAGTAAAATAAAGCTTTGGATTTCTTTGCCCATTTGCAGTTGTCATGTAGTACTCTCTTCATGTCAGTTAGTCTATCATAGTCCAATGATAACCATATTAGATCTGACTCCATGAATAATTTGATATATCCAGTGTTTGATAGGAAGAGCTGTGAACCGCAGTTATTGCGCCATGTGCATAATAATGTAGAAGGGAATTAGAACGTTATTCCCAAGGTGCTTCCAAGTATTTTATGGAGAAGTGAGCTAATAAATATAAGTGATTTAAGAGACAGAATAGGCAAAGGGAGTGGCCACCATTCTCCAGTAAGGGAGAAAATGCCATGGAGATAAGAAGCAGTTTTACTAAGAAAACAAAAAGCTGGATGTATCTCTTGCTCCTATCACAAAGTACCTTCTGGGAAGATGAAACAGGATCATGACACAGCTGTTAGTACTGAGGCTTGTTCAAGTGAAGCATTAGCATTCCATTGCCATCAATACAATCAGCTCCATTTCATGAGATAAAGTCTAATGTATATTGCTTAAGGATCATTCTAGGCCCTACTGTTAGAAAACAAGGAATGCTGAAGTCTGTGTTTGGAAACCCAAGGTGGAAACCCAAGGTCCTATCATCTCTCTCTCTCTCTCTCTCTCTCTCTCTCTCTCTCTCTCTCTCTCTCTTGTGTTCCTATTACAGTGTAAGAGCCCAATAGGATTGGGCTGTCAGTCAAACTTTGTTAGGATTTCCAGTCTGCTGAGCTATATCCCTATGAATTCCACTACCACACATACACACGCACAATGCTTTGGGGAAATGAGTAAATGACAAGCAAGCAGTTCATTTTATGAACTTTTAAGATCCAAAAGGGGGGGAATATAGTTTGCATTTAAAACTAGCATATGAAATATGTTACCATGACAGTTCTAATTTGCATGGATCTCTCTCTCTCTCTCTCTCTCTCTCTCTCTCTCTCTCTCACACACACACACACACACACACACACACACACACACACACACACACACACACACACACACACACACACAAACCATCCAGGTGGCAACTGTATCTAAGGATCTTGTACTGGGACTCTGGTGTGTCTTAACTTAGGTTTCTATCACTACAGAACACATATTTACAGAGGTGAAACAAGGGTGGAGCGAAGGCAAGTAGTTCTGCAAGACTCCGTTACACTGGAGTCAGCAGCCCCTCCCCCTTGCTGTTGGAGCCGTTCTGGCAGCAAAGGCAACATGCAGGACACTCCCCTGTTGCTGCTGGAATGGCTCCAACAGCAAGGGGGAGGGGCCGCTGACTCCAGTGTAACGGAGTCTTGCAGAACTACTTGCCTTCGCTCCACCCTTGTTTCGCCTCTGCTTATTTAGCATATTTGTACAGGCATCAGCAAGACTTGATACTGGCTTCCTTATTCCAGTACCATTTCTGGTTTTGTATCCCAGCAAATGCCTGAGAGCTTCTGTCTAGGATATAAACTTATACTTCTTACAATTTGGACCTGTAGAATCATAGTGCACCTGCCATCTAGTGCTGAAACCAGATATTTTGAAGAAGCAGGACCATACCACATTGGCTATGGTGAATGTATGTATGTGCCCACCAGTTTTGTCATGTCTTACTGACCCTTTAAATATGGTAATTTACTAATGTATGCACAATCTCTATAATTCAGAACATAGGGCTTTTTATGCAAAGCAAATTTAAATTGTAGCTACAAAAACCTTCAAAACAGGGTTTTATAAAGGGCACGATGACAGACTACTAACAGGCAAACGCATGCCTCAGCATTTTAAAGTCTGGGTAGGCCTAATTTTATCAAAAGACCTAAGTTGCATGATGGGCACGGCCATCCTGACTAAGGATCTGACCGGCGACCCAGGGCCGCCTGCCGAATCCTGAGCCCAGGGTGCCTGTTGGTTGGCGGGCTGGAGGTCTACTCAGGGAAGGGGACACTTGTCCCCTTCCCCGGGTGTACAGTAAACCGGGGCAGGCCCTATCGGACTCCTTGGATTTCTGGCAGGCGGACGTAGAGGAGGCCATGTAACACCGTAGCCAGCCTGGCGGGGATGGGGATATGGTGGGAATCATCCCTCGCCCCTCCCGGGCCGGCTAAGCCAATAGCCCCCCTCCCTCGCCTGCTGAACTGCCCACGCGGTCACCAGCAGGTTACCTTCCTCCGGCGGCTGCTTGCTGGTCCGGCGACAGAGTGAGGGAGGCCGGCCTTGCACCGGCCTCCCTTAATCTAGTCGCGAATGTGCTTTACGGCACGTTTGCGACACTTTAGAATGGCAGAGCACGCACTCCACCGTTCTAAAGTTCCCCAGGATTTTGCCCACAGTAGGCTTGCTGGAATTCATTTCCTTTGTTTGTATTTAGGGGTTTGTCCATCTAGAGCAGGGCTGTCAAACATAAGTCCAGCGGGTCAGATACGGTCCACGGAAGCACATTATCAGGCCCACCCATATGATAATTTTGCTCTTTAAGCACCACTCTTTCAGCAGCACCACTTCTGCTGAAGCTTTGGGAGGAAGGCAGAGACAGAAGGAGGCCTCAGAAGGCAAGGAAGGCTATGGGGGAAGGGAACAGAGGGGAGAGGGGAGACGCTGCCAAGATGCTGGGAGAGCCCAATTATCATGCGGGCCACCCTTTCAGCAGCACCACGTCTGCTGAGGCATCATTTTGCAGAGCACTTGAGCTACGAAATGATGCCTCAGCAGAATTGGCGTGGATGAGAGGGTGGCCTGCGTGACAATTGGGTTCTCCCATTTCTTGAAAATATGATCAAGATTTACATATTTTCTCTTTTTTCATTTGCAACTAATGAGTTCCTATGTGAAAACAAAGCGCTTATTTCTGGCCTCCTTCTGCTTAATGATGTCACTTCCTGCCTAATGATATCACTTCTGAATCTCAGCAGGCATCATGAATGCTATTCAGCCCACTGTATGAAACGAGTTTGGCACCTCTGCTCTAGAGTTTCTACTCTGGTCCTCATGAATAGACTTCCCAAGAGAAAAACAAGGAGAAAGAAAAGGACGAACAATTGCAGGGGCTGTAGGAAAAAGTGTTTGTGAGTGTATATTTGAGGCCTGCCTAGTGTGTCTTGTTTGCGAGCAGACAAGACACAGGAATTGGTTCAACTCATTTTAAGGCAAACTAAAACAACCTTACAGATGTTATACTGTATTTCTATAAGAGGAGGAAACCTAGATTGGCTTTATAATTTGCATTGGAAACTCAGAAGCTGAATTCTGCTTTGAACTTGGTTAAAAAGGGCTCTATTTAAAAATACTCAAAGATAACTAAGGTTGCCATGTGTTGCGGAACACATTATGTGCAACTCATTGCACTCCTGGTGGTTAGCTTTGCCCTTTATTTTATTTGCATCAAATAATAGAAAAGCAATTAGGTATTTGGCATGTGGGAGAGTTAGTTACATTGTTGCAGCAAACAGCACCATGGGGATCCCTTGTTGTATTGTGAAAAAAACAAGAAGTTAATGCTAGTGCTGAGTCAACATGGGAAGGGGAAAACATGTTTCATAAACATTTTTGTTCCCTGCAAAATGGGCCTCACCTTTTCAGCCCTTTTTTGCACCCCTTTGCAAATTGGTGCAAAACTTTTTCTTTTTTAAAAAGTGTGGTTTGGGTGAGGAAGCACACACCCCTGTTACTGAGGCAACTTTGCCGAACCTCCCTTCAACTAACAGACGATTTTCATGAAACTTTTCACACACCCCAAAATGGCCACTTGAAGCTCACTAAAATTCAATATAAAATTTCCCACTAGTCACCCTCTAAGGCAAGGGGTCTCCAACCTTTCAGTTGTACTGAGTCTTGCTGTTAGGGTGGGCTGGACTGGACTGATTATAATCTATAATTATAGAAAATAATATGTACATACATATTATTGTACATACATATGTACATACACATACATATATACATCTTGTTTCATCTTCAGCCCTAGCACAGGCATTCTGTACTCTGAGGAAGCCCTATGTGATTGGGGCGAAACGTAAGATTGTGTTTATCTTGTTAGTGGACCATGGCCAGAAGACCCGCTGATATCTTTTTTAACAATAAAGTATGTACATACATTTTGTACATAAGTCTTAGAATTGTCAGAATAGGAGAAAAATGTTTGCAACTTATTTTAAAGCAGAGAGAGAAAATGAAAATGCTTCACACCTACACTTGTTCTACAGATAGAAAGAAACAGAAAAACCAAATTAGAGTGCAAAGCTGTGTAACTTTCAAATGGTGGAGCACCGCCATTCGAAAGTGTCGCAAACATGCTGTAAAGCACATTTCAAAAGTGTCGCAAATGTGCCGTAAAGCACGTTTGCGACTATTGGTACTTTTGAGAAAGGCCTGCCGGCGTGAAGGCCGGCAGCCCTCACTCTGGTGCAGGATCGACCACAGCTGCCACCAGGGAAGGTAAGTTATGCCAGACAGGAAGCTTTGCATGAGGCTTGTGTTCAAAAGTGTGTATTTAAGGCAGGGGTGGCCAACCTTTCAACAACATGAATGCTCCTGGCCCTTTAATGGTTGTATAGGTGAGGGCATTTCAGCAGGTGCAGCTGCTTGAGCAGCACCATCAGCAATTGCAGCTGCCAAGATTCTGTCTTCTATACAGAGGCCCTAATGGTAGAAGGTTGGCCACCCCTGATTTAAGGGAAATACCCTTTTGTAGGAAAGGATGGATGTGGATACTGTAGCTAGCCTGTCTAGCTACATGTTTTCTCTTTAGGAGGAAGGGAGAGAGAGGGAAGGAAGGCCTGAGAATTGCACTCTGGGTAACCAAACAGCATGCATTACTGGAGGATAGAAAAGAGAGAAGGAACACCTTGTTCCCCCTACCACTATCTACTCAGCCGTACTGCCCCCTGTTGGTACAGGTGCAATGGTACCTCTTTGCTGCCTACTCCAATACCTTGTGTGTCTCATGCCATGCTGCAGTCCATGCAGGTGCACAGAAGCAGGCTGCTGCTGCCTCTCAGTTCCTTCCTGTGCTCGTTGTTCTCAACTGCTCCTCCTCCGTTCATGTGCAGGTTGGAAAACAACTGCCCTCCTCCAGTCTGCCAAAAGAAAGCTACACATCAGGCATCCATTGAGTCTAAACAACTGGATCAGGTGACAAATTGGTCCAATCCCAGGTACCTTGGATTGGGGGTGGCCCTGACAACTAAAAAACAAAGGTGAAGACTTGCCCTGCCCAAAGTGGGCTGTTATTTCACTGACTATTTCAGGAGTGGGTGGGCACATGTAATTATAATGTCACTGCACTCAGTGGGCTGGTCGTAATGTGCTGGTGTGCCAGATGAAGTCCGTTGTTTGGGAACTCCGGCTCTACGGTGACATTTTATGAGGAGTGAACCTAAAAACAAGTGCAAGGCAATTCACAGGAATGGTTTTACTGGACCAGAGGCGTAGCGACGCCCTGCGGGAGGAGGGCGGTAAAAAAAGACACCCCTGTGACGTCACTTCCGGAAGTGACGTCACTACCCCCGCCCCTGTGATGTCACCGCCACTGAAAACCACCAAAAAAAAGGTGAGTCAGGGGGATGGGGAGGGACTTCTTTTCTCACTGCCCCCGCCTGCAAGGCGTTTTTGCACCACTCTCTCCTTTTCGTGCCGCTTTGCGGCGCTTTTTCTATACTGGACACCTCTGTACTGGACAAAACTTATCAGGACCATACAACTAATTGTATGATAAGGAATAAGCAGCTTGCACTGACTTGAAATCAAATAAATTGATTTGCTGAAGAGCAGGTAAATATTTAGAGTAAATGTGGTCGATATGATACCTGGCTTTTTCAAATAATGTGTTGTAATAACAGAATACCCAGGCCAGTTCTATTTGTGAAAAACAACAGCCTATCCAGAGATGTTAGAGGTGTAGCAAAACAGATGTACAGTACCTTGATAGAGATAAAGGTATTGATCTAAGGAGGACTGCAGCCTGTATTTCTGGGATGTAATGAAATCTCATTCACTGACTTCAGAGTTTGAATGCCACTACTGATCACTGTACCACCTCATTCTGAGATCACATTTTCACTAACATGTCCATCTCTCAACTAGACATTGTCTATTATTGCGTTCTTCGGATAAATGCCCCCCACCTTCCACAGCCATGTTTCCTCTGGTTGAAGGAATTAAATGGTTGGTCACAAACTTTATCTTTGCCAACGTTTTCCACTTTATGTTAAACAGTGGATTCTGCACTCTGTGTTGATGTCATTCATAAAGAAAATCAATGGGTTTCATGTGGCATAACTAGCAGACTTGATAACTTGTTATATCGTTTGTGGTGCAAAATCTTTGATGGACTATCTGATATTTCTGGCAGCAGTAAAATTTTACAGCCCTCTGAAACTGGATTAATGCTTATGAAACTTGTAGAAACTGTATTGTTGTGTGTTAGCCATTCAACTTATGTATGAAGCAGGGTATGTAGCAAAGGAACCCCCAGGGAGGGTGCAATCTATCATTATTCAGAGTACAGACATATTGCAGCTTGCTGCAGGATCCCTGCAAGAGAAAGTCAGGCTAATAAACATTGGGAGGCAGGTTTTGCCATCAATGCAACAAGTTTCCAGAAGCCCTTACTCCACCTCCCCCTGGACCCTGGAGCCACCCATGCAGGTACGTCCTGCACTGGTTGGTGCAGGGGCGCGGGGAGGGCGGGCTGAGTGGCGAGGGCGGCCGTTGGCCGGCCCTGGCCAGGAGGGAGTGGGGATATTGGCGGTGAGCTCTGCCAATATCCCATGCCCATTCCCGACCTGGGCCACGCTTACCCCTCCACCCTGGATGTACGTTGGGTCCAGAGCCAATGTACATTCGAGAAGGCCCATTGGTGTCGGGCATTCCTACACCAGGTGAAGGGGACAAAAAGTTCCCTTCTCCCAAGGTGTTCCAGGGCCGCGCCGACGCGGCCCGGAAAGGGCACAGGATACGTTGACTGGCCCTAAGAACTGGCCGCATATCCTTGCGCAGGGTTGTGCTGCCCATGGCTGTGTTCATAGGGGCAGTGACCAAACTTTCTTCCTGCCCCTGGTGGGCCTATCAATTAAGAATCAAACCTGCATCTATTTTACAGTCCTACTATTTCCATAATCCATTCCTTAGTTCAGTTTCTTGATCACACTAGAGCAGTGGTTCCCAACCTTTTTAGCACTGGGACCCCCTTTTGTAGAATGACAATCTGTCGGGACCCCCCCCCCAAGAACTAGGACCAGAAGTGATGTCATTGTTTTTAATAAATTACACTGTTTAATAAATCACACTTTTTAAAATAAATCACATTTTTAAAGTTGTACTCATAAGCAGCCCCGGGAGGGGGGGGGAGTGAGCTAATATTAACAGAGATGCTAAAAAACAAGCAGAAGGTAACACAAGGTGAGCAAGCAAGCCCCAAGAGAGCATCAGACACTTATTTCTCTGCAGTGGGGGGGGAGTGAGCCGCCATCTTGGGTGTGGCTATCCAGTTGACATCCTGCGACCCCCCAGAAACTGCTTTGCAATCCCCTTGGGTGTCCCAACCCCTAGGTTGGGAACCACTGCACTAGAGCATCATTTTTCAACCGGTGGTATGCATACCACTAGTGGTATTGCGTACCACTAGTTGTATGCGTAACACAAGTGGTACGTGGACCACTGGGAGCTGGTATGTGGGCCCGCGGCTGCTATACGCGGGACGATACGGTGGTCAGTCCACCCAGCCATACTTAGAATTACTAACTCATATAGTTTATTTATGCACTCAGTTACATGTTTAGTCTGTTCTGGATTATGGATATGGGAGCAATCGTAATTTGTATATCTGAATGATTTGGAAAAGGCTGAACCCGATGAAGAAGAGGTGTTCCTATGCCAACCACTCCACAACTACATGACTAGTCGCCTAACTATCACTGCACTTGCTTCCTTTCCATAGAAACAACATCAGTGCTTGTATGCCAGTTACTTCCAAATGGACTGTCACAATTTACAAGCCGATTATAAGGATTATAGTAAAGCTGCACAAAAGATTAATGAATGGTAGATTATTAGATTGGGGGGGTAGGCCAGTGACCAATTGACAAAGTGGTCTGCTGGGCCCACTGAATTCAGCAGTTTGGAAATATTTTCTGATATATTATGAAACATATCTTCTCTCAGGTTGCATATTTGGACGTACACATAAAGCAATCAACTTAACCATGTTATGGTGAAATAGATAGCGCATTTTGCCATGAGGGCTTTTTGTCTCCTCTGTATTCAAGAGAAATAGCTACTTTGTACTGGTATATATGTCTGAGCTTTTTGTTATGAGCATATAATCCAGAGAAGCATCCTCTGAGGCTTATATCTATTGATATCCACTTCACCCACACTTGTTGCCATGTCAGATTCACTTCGGTAAGCAAACATCTCTGAGTCCTTTTCATTGTCTTGCCCTCAGGCCAAATGGTCATGCAAAGAATCATTGAGATTGATCTCAAGTCGCATGTGATGATCGCTAGCTTAAGATGGCCGCTTGTTCTCTCCCCGGCTCACCTCCCGCCTTGAACTCCTGTGTGGAATCGGAACTGCTCGGCTTTGGGAGAGAACTCTTGCCACTGAATACCACTTCTTTATTAGTGCTACATATCCCCCCCTTTTTTTAGAGCATTTCTATGTCTGAAAATATATAGTGGTATGTAGCTTAAAAATGCAGGCACCTTTCTCTTATGCCAATGCTTCTACATGTATCTACAGATTTATTACATATAGTACGCAAACAAAATTCCACTCTCCCCAGTTATTATCATTATTAAGAACATGTGTATTTTGCTTTTCAGCAGCAGAGATCTCAAAGCACTTTGCATGGTAAAGAAGACATAAGATGATGTCTCCCTGTCCCAAAGGAATTCACAATCTGAAACAAAAGACCATGCTGCGATGTGCTTTTATTTTACACTTAGACCGTATCTCAGATGTAACTCGCTTGCATGTTTTCTTCCACTCCAGTACATGTTTCTGATCAATTGCTGAGTATGAAATTGGAGCTTGAAATAAGTTATACTGGGAAGGGGGAGATTTTTTCCAAGATAACTAATTGCTTAAATATTTCTCTTTTAAGAGCATCCCTAACTCTCTCACTTCTAAGTGCCTATGTGGTGGTAGGATCCACTACAATCAGTGGGATTTGCATTCAGATAAGTCTTTCTAGAGCTTTCTAAGTGCTCTGATGGAGTATCTGCATGTGCAGCTTTCCCCATTCACTTCAAGGGGGAAGGCACTGCATGGTGGAATGAATGTGGATAGCTTCACTCTTCTTTGAATGGACAAGGCCTTGTGAACCACAAAGTAACACTAAACTGTGAGCTAGAATGACTTCTTATGTTGAAACTCTTTTATTTTGGAAGATTTTTAATGTTTAGGGGGTTGTAACTTTTATCACTTTTCTGAACCAATAGATTTGTGGTTTAATGTATTGCATATTCTTAAAGCACCTGCAGAGACTAGGAGCTGTAATAAAATCATTATTTTATTACTATAAGGAATATTTATATACCAGTTTTCAACAACAACAAAAAAAGTTCACAAAGCTGTTTACAGACAAAATAAAATAAAATCAAAGACTTACAGCCTGGCAGAGTTAGTGGAAGGGTTGCACTGCCGTGGAGTTGCACTAATTCTTGTTTCCCCCTTTACATGGGCTTAGGATATGGGCTTAGGATATGATGGCCATTGTTCATCCATTGCACCAATGTAGCAGAGACATTGGCACTACATGAGCATAGGATTGTACTGTTAATTGCTAAGTTTTGGTGGTGATTTTATATGTTGTTAGCTGCCTTGGATGCTCCTGAATGGAAAGGTGGGCTGCTATTAATAATAATAATAATAATATTACAGAAGCTCCCCCACTTAAGAACAGATTAGGTTCCAGGGGCCTGTTTATATGTTGTTTTGTTCCTAAACCCACCATCACTAATCAGTGGCAAACATGTTGAGTAGAGCCCACCAGACCTCTGCCCTATATCTGAATGGGGCAAAGTCATGCATCAAATACATGTGGCTGCCCTATTATGGCTAGTTTGGCCCTGTGAGAGAAGATTAGTGAGTGAGGGAAAACAGAAGCTCAGTTTTGGCACAGGTTAGTTTTAAGAAATAAGCCATTTCTCCGTCGGCAGAGCAGGGGAGGCCGGCCTTGCGCCAGCCTTCCCTGCTTGCGAGTCATCGGAAAAGTGCCTTACGGCACTTTTGCGATGGCTTAGGGCGGCGGAACACTCGTTCCGCCGCCTGTGCCTTACACAGGATTGTGCAGAGAGAGAGAGAGAGAGAGAGAGAGAGAGAGAGAGAGAGAGAGACTACCTAGCTACCAGCAGTGAAAAAGAGGACAGGAGACCTGTTAAGGAGAAATGAGAGAGATTGGGTTGGTTTGAACCAAAAAAGAAAGGAAAACTCAAAGAGTGCAGAGAAGAAAGGAAAAAGAACATGATCTCTGATGTCAAAAGCAGACGAAGGATGTAAGGGCAGCTTGACAAAAAAACAACTTGGGTCTACGTTTCAGCCTTCAAGAGGCAGAAAATGAACTCTAAGCAAACATACCTACCATGTGGCACAATATGTCGCACCCAGAATCTCTTCTTGGCGTGATCTCTTCCTCACACCTATTTCTTTTCTTGTGTTTTGGTTTAATCTGCTCTCTTTTGTCTTTATTGCCTTCCTAGTACAACCTCAGTGTGTACTTTTTTCTGAAGATGTTTGAGAATATATGTCAATAAGTGGTACCATTCATCTTGGTGGTTCTTTGTGTGTGTGTGTGTGTGTGTGTGTGTGAGAGAGAGAGAGAGAGAGAGAGAGACAAAAGCAAATGGGTACATTTTTTCTGTTGAGTCTTTTAAAGGCAGCATCATTGTTTAATTATTTATTCAGCCTTATGTTCTCTGTGTAGAGGGTCATTTTAAGATGTATCGTATTTCCCTTTATGTTCTGCATGATACACATTTCTGCAGATGTTCCCCTTGATAGTAATAAAAAATGAGATTTTGCCATTGTATCCACTTTTGCTGCCTATTGTTCACCTGGACTCATTCTTTGCCCATTTACAACACCGCAATTTTCATAGCAACCAGTTTTCATATAATACAATGCAAGTGAATGTTCTAACGTTCCAATCGTTTGCGACAGTGGCAACGAAGAACTGTTGCTGTGACAGTGAAGTGTTGCAAGATGCTGTGAAGTGGACATCATAGACAAAAACGCAAGGTATGTATTATGGGGTGTTTTTAGTGCACCTTAAAATATCGTGGTCTGAAAATATCAGTTGTGCCTAAAGTTCGTATGTAAATGAAAAACATGCCAAGTATCCCCCCCAAAAAAGTGCCACTTGGATACTTTATAATCCTGAACTGACAGACTGGTCTGAAGATCCTGCAGTCTGCTGCTCGTGCCTGGGACTGAGCCAATGGCCCCAATGTCAATTCCAGCATCATACGTTGGGGTGCCACATCAGGAGTTGTCCCCATCCCCATTACTGGTGCAGTTGCTTCCATCATTACCACGGTAGTGGCAGCTTCATGCTTAATCTGTCTGGGGTGGAGCTACTGGTGGCCCCAGAAGCAACGCTCTAGTTTTCACTGACTCAATTGGAAACAAGTGCTTCTAAGGCAGCTTGCAGTTCTTTGCTTGAGCAACATGCTACGTGGCTAGATCTCCAAGTACTGCTATCTTTTTATGTGACTTTCATGCATATTTCCTACTCTGGTTCTCCATGCCCTCCTACCCCAACTTGGCCCCTTTTGCCTGTGCTTAGTTTTTGCTCCTCTCTGCCCTCACCCTGAGACAAATTATTTGGCTAGTGACATCTATTCATTCTTCACACAATGTGGTGGCTCCTAATGAACTCTGGTCACTGATCTTAGTGATCTCAAATCTTTTTTTCATTCTTTATTCTTGACCTCTGAACTTCATCACCCCACTTAGCTCCTATTGACGTAGGTCTTGATCTTGTGGCTGATGGTATGGGCAGGAACCACTGTAGGCATGTACTGTAGCATGATCCAGCTGGAGGGTTTGTGCTTCCATGATAATCTAGGAAAGTTTCTCAATGGGAGTCTGGAAAAACGTGAAACTGTGCTATCCCCACCTCCCTATACACACTTTCACATTCTGTTCAGAAAGGAAGTATACTTCGCAATGCAAGCCTCGTTCTCTTAACCTCCATCAGAGCTCTCATAAATTGTTTAACAGATGATGTTGAGGTTTCCAACATGTTATTGCTATCATCATGGAGAACTAAGCCCTTCAAAAACCCTCATCTCTAGGGGTAACTTTGATACTCACTAAGTTCAAGTGAGTTCAAAACTGTTTTGAACCTATCTCTTTACTCATGCAGAAATAAAACCCAATTATTGACTCAAAGGTTAATGTAAGATTGACTGAGCATACCTACAAATAGTCTACCTTATTAAAAACCTCACTTCACAATGGATTTTTACTTCAGTGATTCATCTGGTAGTATTTTGTTCATCAATTCTTTGATTCCCCCACTCTTATTTCTACTATACAAAGAGAGAAGTCACACTGACTACTTAATTGGCCAAATACATCAGTAGAAGTGTTACATTTTAGAAGCAGGGTTTTCTTTTTTAATTTATTTACTCTTCAAGGTAGAGAAATAGCAACGTTACTATAGAATTCAATTAAATTTTCCCAGGTTAATGGGTTTTGTGTCAAGAATGAATAACCACAAGTGCGTAGGCAATGAATACAGCCATAAAGATTCATTTCTTTCATAGTATATTCGACTTCAGAAGCATATTAGGTTTTTTTTCCAGTAGGGAAAACAAAAGGAAATACCCTTTTGTTTTCTCTTTTACAGAGCAAGTGCTCCTGTCATTCTCAGTATTGCAAATTCCTTAAAATTATACCAGTCGCTTTTCCTTTAAGTACCAGAGGTCACTGGGAAAAAGAATCTTACACTTGGTTAACTTTGCTGAATATATTTAGTCAGTAAATTATTTGCCTTCTGAACTCAAAGAACCAATATACATTTATGTTCCAAGAATGGGTTGTTTTCCTTACTTTATGAGTGAAGGCTACAATAGTAACTAAGTCACAGGACATTTAATTAAGTTATATTTGCTTTTTCATGATCTTTTAGCTCCAGATTATAAATCAAGAAGCAATGAGTACTTAATTTCCTCTTATAACATTAAAAGTAATTGCTTCATAAATTCACTTTAGTAATCCAAATATTTGCAGAGAGTACAGCACAAAGAAGTTGTTTCATTGATGAGATGCCTAGCTTCCTTCTATTCATAAGCAGAAGGTGACTTGCAAATTCCAGGTACAACCCCAGTCCTAGAATGTATCATGTTTCCCCAGACATGGAGCTTCGTCTCGTCTTAGAAGAGTTTAAAAGTTCTGCTGCACGCTCATGTAGGGTTCTGGGTGATTCTTCCTGGTTGGCTTTTCCTTCTTAGCCAGTCCCAGGAAATGTACTTCACTTTAAGATTTCTGCTCTTGAACATGATCTTAATGAATTGGAAGATCCTAACTGACAGCGTAATCCTGTGTAACCTTGCACCGGTGTAACAGCAGATGCACTGGTGTAACAGCAGATGCACCGGTGTAAGTGCACTTGCACCGGTGTAAGTGCACTTTCCCCGCTGCATCTACCATTACACCGGTGCAAGGTTACACAGGATTACGCTGCCAATGTTGTTTGAATGAAAGTCCTTCTGCCTATGGAAGGAGAGTAGCACTCATTGAAAGGGTCCTTACTTGAGCACAACATCTTCCCTTCATAGAGCAGTAAGTTAGGATCCAACCCATTAGATTTGTGTTAATGACTGATGATAGTCACTATTTGAGCAGGATACTTTGTATGTACAGGAGGTACTTCGCTTTTCTTTTGTGCATAACTAGATTATCTGAAGGACTGCCTCGTCCCACATGAGCCTGCATACTGATTGTGATCCGCTTTGGAGACCCTTCTCCAGGTGCCCCACCTTCTGAGGTGAAGTGGGTAGCCACCAGTGACAGGGCCTTTTCAGTGATGGTTCCTAGACATTGGAACTGCCTCCCTAGACATGCGCCTGTCTTTATCATAGTCTTAATCCATCCTCTTCTCCTGTGTATGTCTTTAATGACTCTAATGTTTCAGACCCTTTTAATTGTGTTTGCTTCTGTTGACAGTTTATAGGTCTTTTATTGTCAAATTATTTTATTATTATAATCTTTCTTATTGGTTTTAATTTTATTGTAATAAGGCCTTGGTGGCAAGGCAGGGCAAAAATGTAATAAATAGATAAAGATAGTGATTTGTCAGAAGATACTCAATTCAAAAAGAATCACATTCCCAAATGGACCATCCTGCTTTGAAGAGAATTCTACATGAAGGAGGAAGACCCCACTGAAGCATCCAAATGGAAGTATGGAAGCTTCAGATGTCTAGCTGTTAAGTTTGCCTTCTCTCTCCTTGTCTATCGCTAACTCCCATGGGACCTTTTGGTCCATATATGGAACAAGGATTCTAACCAGTTAGGGGGAAGAGGAGGCTGTCAGGCAAGGGACAATATGATTGACATTACTAATTGGTAATTCCTTCCTCTTCCAATTAGTATGATTCTTCGGAGGGAATTAGGAAACTATGAAAACATATAGGTTTTGGGATAACTGTTTTCTCTGCCATGTGTGAGTTCATTCTTGGAATGTTTCCAAGAGCTTTTGGTGTGTGTTTTAAAATCAATAAATTCCTTCCCATCCCATTGTTCCTCCCATCAAAATTACCTTGTTTCTTGCAGGTATGATTCATTTTTTTTATTAGTTTGTTCCCTGAACCCAGACCCATTCTCCCAATGGCTAGTTCAACCCAACTGTCCCAGACCATTCCCCATCTCTGTGATTGTGTTAGTTTTGCTTTGAGTCAGCACTTAAACTACAATACACAGAAGTGTTACATTTCCTTGGGCACTCCTGCATCTATTGTTCTGGGTCTGTTTCCCCCCCCCCCCCCCGTCCCCCCCAAGATCAGCTCCAAATTTCCTGCAACTTTGGTACAAATTGGGCACGGAATAAAATAATTAAGTTCAAACATATTAATCTATGGATAACTTCAGAACCATTCCACCTATCTTTTATCAGGAATCCTACCTACAGGTATTTTTACATCACCTGTGTTTCATCATGCAAACTGGCCTATATGCACGTCTATTCAGAAGTTCTGGTAAGTCCCATTGAGTTCAAAGAAACCTACTCCCAGATAAGTGTGTATAGAATTGCAGCCTAACTGTTATATGGAAGGGAGGGGGGAGACAACAGGGCTAATAAGCTGAAATTAAATGGCTGGGCTAATAAGCTGAAATTAAATCCTGATAAGACAGAGGTTATTCTGGTCCAGAAGTCTACGACTCAGGTACTGAATCATCGTCCTGCTCTGAATGGGGTTGTACTCCCTCTGAAGGAGCAGGTCCGCAGCTTGGGGGTTCTCCTGGATGTGCAGCTGCTCCTGGATTCCCAGGTGGCGGCTGTGGCCAGGGGGGCTTTTGCCCAGCTTCGGCTGGTGCGCCAGCTGCGACCGTACTTGGATCGTGCAGACCTGGCCACAGTGACCCATGCCCTAGTGACATCTAGACTAGATTACTGCAATGCGCTCTACGTGGGGCTGCCTTTGAAGACTGTTCGGAAACTGCAACTAGTGCAGAATGCGGCGGCCCGGGTGGTTGCCGGGGCCTGTCGGTTCGACTCAGTCAGACCGTTGCTTTGGCGGCTACACTGGCTGCCGGTTCGTTTCCGGGCACAATTCAAAGTGCTAGTTTTGACTTTTAAAGCCCTTAACGGCTTGGGTCCAGGGTATTTGAGGGACCGCCTCCTTCCTTATAATCCGACCCGTACTCTGAGGTCATCAGGGGGGGCCCTGTTAACCGTGCCGCCATTGACGGAGGGGAATGGCGGCGCGGAATAGGGCCTTCTCGGCAGTGGCGCCCCAATTGTGGAATTCCCTCCCCCTGGAATTGAGAACGGCTCCCTCCTTAGAGACCTTTCGGCGGGGCCTTAAGACATTTTTATTCAGATCAGCATTTGATGTCTGACATGGCAGGCTGGCTTTTTGATAGATGGCTTTTAACTGATATAAATGTGGATGACCCACTGGGGCTGTTTGTTTTAATTGTTTTAATTGTTTTAATTCTTGATTTTAAATGTATATATGTATTTTAATGTTTTTATTGTAAGCCGCCTTGGTTGCCCTTGTGGGAGAAAGGCGGGGTATAAATTCTATAAATAATAATAATAAAAACCTGAGAGCCTGAGATGGCTCTCAAAAACCTGATTCTCAGCTCAAAAGCCTGAGATCTGGCAACCCTAGTCACTAGGGAAGGACAGCAAGAGTGGTTCTGCTTGCCTGTGTGTTAGTTATGGGGCTCTGGAGAGGAGAACACAATTTCCCTAGTTAAAAGTCCTTGGATCTAACTCAAAATAATGAGAAGAAACCCCTTATTTTTTAAAAGAGATTGTTTCAGGGAGATGAAAACGGAAAATGGAAAGGGAGGCCTGAGGTCAGACGCTACAGTTATATCAGAAGGAGATCTCCACCCAAGTGCAAGGGAATAATCAAGATTTATTTAGAAAATATTGCTATTAAATAAACATTACAGCAACTTTCGACTATCAAGCTTATTTATAGCTTAAGGCGTGAAAAGCCACATTAGTACGTTGAATTATATGAGTTCACTGCTGCTAGCTGACAGCATGTCAAATTATTTGCAAATATTTTCTGGAACAGTAACCTTGAAGGATGCCAGCACCATTCAGTGTAACCTTATCACAAGACAGGAAACAAGTGTTGAGATGAGGTCTGAGAAAACTGAGTTTTTAGCACCACGTGACCTCCAACCTCTGGCCTAAAAACGGAGTTTAGAAGCACCTCCTTTGGCAAAGAGGCTCCTTTTGGGGGGGCTCTGGCATTGGGACTGACTCTGTGGAGCAGTCCTAGGAAAGTGTGTGAGCGATGCCTAACTGGGAAACTCTGCTCTGGGCAGGCATTTGTGAGTGCATTAGTCACATTTAAGTGGGTTTATCTCCTCCAGCCTGCAGTACCAAGCTTCTGTGAAAATTATGTAATCATTTTAACAAAGTGTTCTGTAATTGACATGGAAAAGGCAAAATAAAATAAAAATGAATTTCTCCGTAAGCAGTTTATCCATTTTAACCACAATCCGTAAGGGGGAAAGTACAAATACAAAATCTTTATAGAAATTGCACCCTTGTTGAAATTATAAACTTTGTGCCATTTAAAAGAGTAATGCCCCATAGTCAGAATGTTTTTCTCATTTCAAGATTTGTTGAAGAATGATTTCCAACTTTTAATTGCCTGCTGTACTTTAACTGCTCCACTACATATTTGTATGGAGCCAGATGAAATATGGGATGCAATGAATATTTTTGTTCAATTAATGGTTGAGTTTTGATCACCAGCCTGCCCAAATAATTGAGAGCACTATTTTCTGAGGTCACAGGCAAATGAGTTGAGAAAAGTACAGTATTGCACTTTGTAAAGACAACTCTTTTAAATTCTAGTTTCTGATCACTCCTTCCCCACACCCCATCTCAGCCCTCAACTGGCAACCTGAACCCTTGGTCCCTGACCATTTTCACTCTGTTATGTGTTCTGTAAAAGAGAGAAGAGAAGGAAGAAGCCTGCAGTAATTCTTGCCTGACAGATTGTAGCTCCCCATCAAGTCTACAATCACTGTAAATATCTCCTCCTTCTTCCTCTGTCATTTTGCCATTGAGGAAAGACACTGCTATTTAGCAACAGGGGGAAGATAGTCTACTCCAGGCGTGTAACTGAACTGCCAGAGAATGCTGGGCACAGATATTGCTTTCCTTCCTTTCCTAGGCTAGAGGAAGAGAAGATGGAAAAACTAGTAGAAGTGCTGATCCATTTTTGGAATGAATGGAATCTGAGCCAATGTGACCCATTAAGTTCAGGTTCACTTTATTCCAAAACAAATGGCCTGGGGAACAACAAATGGAGCAAATGGGTATGCATGGGGACTATGGACTCATTCATTGCCCATTCATTTTCAGAATTATTTTTTAAAAGGAACAAATTGTTAGTTTTTTAAGTGTATTTTTTGCTGCTGTCCCTCTCAGCAGAGGCAGGAATGCCAATGCACAGTTGTCTCCTGGTGGGCTCCACCTTGAATACTCATTCTGCCCCAGGATGCAGCATAATCCCAGAACAGTATAGGTAAAAAAATTAAAAATGGCCACCACCATAAAAAAAAGTAACCTTCAGAATAGCAGCCATCATTTTTCATGACATGAGATATTCTTTAACCCACACTGCCCTGGTGCAGAATGGATATTCAAGATGGCATCCACCAGGAGACCAGTGCATAACAGAACTACTGCTGACAGTCACTGGTGTTGCTGGAGGTGGGGTGGAAAGCTAAGTTCTGCAGCTTTCCGCCCCACCGTTACTCTCCGGTACGAGGCACCCCGCCCCCTCGTCATAGGAGCCTGTCAGCGGAGCGAAAGCAATGCGCAGGAGAGTCCCTGCACGTTGCTTTCTCTCCGCTGACAGGCTCCTATGACGAGGGGGCAGGGTGCCTCGTACCGGAGAGTAACGGTGGGGCGGAAAGCTGCAGAACTTAGCTTTCCACCCCACCTCCAGCGACGCCAGTGCTGACAGTGATAAAGAGAGCAAAAACTACTAAAAACTAAAAAATTGTTTCTGTTTTATAAAACAGGCTGGATGGTCACCTGTTATGCTGTAGCAGTTCCTGCTCTGAGCATGGGGTCAGACTAGAAGAACTCTGAGGTCCCTACCAACCCTAACATTCTAGGATTCTACATAACCCAAAAATGAATGAGTTTATAAAAATGAATTGGGGCCCTTCAAGTGACTTCCAAAATAAACAGGAATGGACCTGGATGGGCATGTGTCATCTCCGTCTCCTCCTCCTGGGGGAAGGTCTACATCCAGGAGGGTTTTGTATGCCATAAATGAGACTGCAATGGCACTGGGCTGGCCATTTATGGCTTATTCCATGAAAGGACCATTAACAAAAGGAAAGGAGGGGTATCCACTGTCATCCCAGGTTAACTTCACCCTTATCTCCTCTTGGGATTTATTCTTTGTCTCTGGATGTATATGAAGGCCCTCCTCTTGAAATACAGTCAGGGGTATGGCCTCTGAAGGTAGTGAAGAACCCAGACCACCTGCTGGTTCATGATCTCCCCCTGGTCATGGTCGGGGTTTGACTGCTTATCACTTTGGGATTGCCCCACACTCTCCCTGGGGAGAAGGAGGTTGGGGCCAAATGCCTTCCCAAACCTCTCTAGCGGTCTGCCACCCTACCTCTTCAGACTTCTCTGATGCTCCTGTGGGACCTGCTGCCTTCTCCTCTTCCCTTGACCTGCTTCCAGTTCACTCTTCTCCTGACATGTCCAGTCTCCCTATCTTCCCTTCTTTGTTCTTTCCTCTCCTTCTCCAAGTTCCTCCTCACCTCTCCACTCACTCCCATCTCCTTTTCCCCCTCGATGGGGCTTTCGTTTTTTCCTCCATCCTCCTTCTGTCCTGTCTCCATTCCTTCCTCCCTCCCCTTTCTCTTGCCATGGGGCAGTTTTAAAGGGCTAAAACCAGCCCTATCACTTCAGTGCCAGCTGACAGGTACCAACTGAGAGCAGGATCAGATGACCAATTGATATCATCAGCTGTAGAGGACCAATGATGTCATCAGCTGAAGCTCCACAGCCCAGCTGATCGTAGGTGCCACTTCCCTGGTGTGGCAGATGGCCATGCCCAAGCCAGGATCACAGAATGAAATTCAATACAATAGATTCTCTCTCTCTCTCTCTCTCTCTCTCTCTCTCTCTCTCTCTCTCTCTCTCTCTCTCTCTCGTGCGCACACACACACACACACACTTTACAAACAAACTAAAGGTTAGCATAGTTATGTTATTTTATAATTACATTATTCATCATTATTTTAAATTATAAGTGGTGTGGCAATAAGAGAGAGGAGGCATTAACTAACTCACAGAAGCTGATCAGAAACTCAGATGACACACAAAACTCTCTACCTATGTAATAGCACTGGAGATTAAGGCTATAGCTGTATGATTCTCCAAGTGCACTCACTTCCGTAAATGAAAATGGTTGGTGAATGGATTTCCTCTTAGTCTTATGGGCTCTGTAAGGAGCTCTACACACAACAGTGGCTCTAGCTACCTTTCTGATTGTAGCCCCTCTGCTCTGTGCAAGGCGATGTGACTAGGGACAAATACCACAAATCCTCAACCCCATAACTCCACCATTCCAATATCTAGAACTAGCAGCCCGGTCCAGCCCAAGGCAACTGCGGTACAATTCAGGCACAATTGCAGCCCAAGTGCTTTAGGCCCGAGTTGTGCCTGAATTGTGCCTGAGTTGGGCTGCAATTGGGACTGAATTGGGTTCAGGCACAATTCAGGCACAACTGCACAATTCAGGCACAATTGCAGCCTAAAAGTGGGCGTGTCGGGGGCGTGTCGGGGGCGGTTACGAAATTTGGTCCGGTTCCAGACACTGGAGAGCCCCTGACACGCCCCCTCGAGCCCAACTCAGGCCCAAAATTTGGGCCAGCAAAAAGGGTGGACCCAAATGTGAGGAGACCCATAGGAGCCATTTTACCTTACCCACACCAGCCCTCTCCTGAAAAGTTCTAACACCCTGGGCCCGAGTTGGGCCTGAGTTAGGACCGAACAGTTGTGGCCTAACTCTGGACACGGACCCAAATAGTTACCCTATCAGCACCCAGCCCCACCCAGCCTCTTTCCCACAAAAGCCCAGCCCCAGCCCTCCACTCACTCTCTCTCTCTCTCTCTGAGCACGTGGCATGGGGTTCTGTCCCCCAGCAGCCACAAAGTGGGACTTTGAAAACTTTTCTAACACCCCACTTCTCTCTTCTCTTCTCCTCTCTGCCCCCCTCTACAGCAGAGAGGGCTGTTCTGCCTGTGGCCAAACTGTGTACTCCTGTGCCTGGGCAGCTGTCTCCATGCAAGTGTTTTGCTAACCCATGTCTTTCTCCCAGCCCCCCTCCCCACCCCACAGGCAACAACACCAACAGGTAAGTGCAGGTAAGTGCAGGGTTCATGCTGACATGTGGTCTGACATCTGCCTCTTTGCATAGAGAAATATAGGTAGGATACATGCCTCTATACCAATGTCTTGTCTCATAGCTGCCTGCAATGCCTGCCATGATATGCCTCTTTACCAATGTCTTGTCTCATTGCTGCCTGCAATGCCTGCCATGATATGCCTCTATACCAATGTCTTGTCTCATAGCTGCCTGCAATGCCTGCCATGATATGCCTCTATACCAATGTCTTGTCTCATAGCTGCCTGCAATGCCTGCCATGATATGCCTCTATACCAATGTCTTGTCTCATTGCTGCCTGCAATGCCTGCCATGATATGCCTCTTTACCAATGTCTTGTCTCATAGCTGCCTGCAATGCCTGCCATGATATGCCTCTATACCAATGTCCTCTCTCATTGCTGCCTGCAATGCCTGCCATGATATGCCTCTTTACCAATGTCTTGTCTCATAGCTGCCTGTATGAATGTGAGCACACAATGCCATGAGTGTGGAACTGTAACCCATGTGTAGACACCAGCTGTTCCCCCCCCCTCTTTTCTCCACAGGGTCTACTGACAGGTTAGGATTGCCATGGTTGTGACCCCCAAGTTGTGTTGTTGTCTCTCTCTTTGACCCCTTTCCCTTACAGGATCATGCTCACCTTACACCCAGGGAAGGAGCGCAGACCAGGTTATGTGTCTCACACCACTCAGCTGTGTTTGATTTCTCTCCCTGCAGGCCTTTGCAACCGGCACACTGGCATTCCTTCAATGGCGATTGCTACCACACACCAGCTGCCATGGAACACCCCCGTGATTTATGTCTCCCCAGGAATGTCCACCACCACCTACCTTCTGGGGAGCACCCCTGGGCCCGCAGTCTGGTTGCCCTATGGTCGTCTGCCTCGATGCTGCCAGAGGTCTGGGAGCCTGCCCTGCAACCCTCCTCAGCTGCTGCTGCTGCTCCACCTCCCTGGCTGCCTACTTGCTGTCCCTCCCCTTTCTATGGAGCAGGCTGTGATTCCACAGGGGAAGAGTCTGCGTCTGCAGGCATGCCTGCTGCTGCTGCTGCTACGTTCTGAGTGGCTGCTGTGCCTACCCCTGGCAGCCTCGCCTGGCCATCCCTGCCAATGTTCCAGAACAATAAAGATGCCCCTTGGGCAAAGGCCCCTTGAACAACATGACCCCAATGTTGCACAAGCACTGCCCCACACACACAGAGACAGCGCCCACCACACAAGGCCCTGCATGAATCCCAGCCAGGGCCTGCCACAGCCAGCCCAGGGAGAACACAGCAGGGGGGCTGCCAGACCCTCAGGGCTCAGAGGGGAGGGGGGAGTTGGGGGGCCTCTCAGGCAGGCAACCACTGACAGGCGACATGGCGCACATCCCCCACGTCCGTGAAGAGCCCTTTCAGCAACCGGGGCTCTCACCCACCCTCAGTCCGCCCGTCAACGGCGTCCGTGTCCGCCCGTCAACGGTGTCCGTTTCCGCCCTCAGTCCGCCCGTCAACGGCGTCCGTTTCCGTCCTCAGTCCGCCCGTCAACAGCGTCCGTTTCCGCCCTCGGTCCGTCTGCATGAGAGGCGCCCGTTCCTGCATTGCCTCCATCTGCGAAGTGACCCCTGTGTCCCTATTGGTCTCTGCAGACCCCTCTCCCTGTATTCCTCTCCCACCAGCCTTGTTGTCTGTCTGTTTCTGACCCACCCGTGTCCCTCCCCAGCACCCCCTGTCCGCCTGCCTGTGTGCCTGCCTCCCCTCCCACTCCCTGATGATGGACGCTGGCACCCCCCACCCCGCCAGAGCGCCTGCCGCGAGGCGCCTACGTTGCCCCATCTGGGGAGTGATGAGCTGCGTGAGCCCTTCCCGCTCACAGCAGACAAGCCCAAGGCATCTCTCGGTCTTGGCCGGGGCACGGAGCAGAAGGCATACCGGGATGCCTTCTTTGTGGGCATAGCCACGGCCCTGGTGGCCCAGGGCTTCAGGCAGCGCACGGGCATGTCATGGCGGAGGCGGTTCTAGACCTCATGAGACCCCCCTTGTGCGTGCCGTTCCCACCCCCTCCTTCCCTTCTCTCCCCCGCTCACCCCCCATGACTCCCACGTGCAGCCTCACCGTGGCTTGGGGGTGGCATCGCAGTCTGCAGGAGGGAGGGCAGTGGCACTCCCCCCTGCGGCAGGTGGCTAATGCCCAGGGTGCCCTGGGGCAGCTGGCACTGGCACAACCTCTGCCCTTCAGCTGACTGTCGCACGCCCAGTGCCTGCAGGCCCACCTGTGGCTGCCCATCTGCTGCGACCGCTGCAGCAGCTGTGGTAGGTGCACGCAGACGGGCTGAGGAGGGGGCTCTTCGCTTCCACAAGACTGACAGCTCCCCACAGGGGCCTGCCTGCCTCTGTGGTAAGTTTTGCCTCGATCCTGGCCCACTGCTCTTGCCTCCTGCCTAACTCAGGCACAGTTGCAGCCTAACTCGGTCCTATTTTGGGCCCCAATTGTGCCACAATTGGGCCTCAACTGTGCCTGAGTTGGGCTGGACTGAGGCCTTAGTTATCTTTTTTCATTTTTACTCTTTAAAAAAACCTATTGAAGGCTTTGTGCTGCTAGTTCAAGCATGGGAATGCTTATCTAGCCTTATTCAAAAGAATAACAGTGATAAATAGCAGCAAGGCTTCTCCGCTCTGTCCCTAAGCAAGGCTTCACCATTTTGTGGAGATTTTGTTATGATTGGTTTCTCTTCCTTTCAATTACAGAAGTGAAATTTGACAAAACTCCGTCGCAATCATGTGAGCGTGACCTTTACAAAAAGCCAGGAAAGATACACTCCCCTTCATCAGCAGCAGATAGGGAGGGCAAAGCAGGACAGTTAATTCCTCAAAGCAAGGCAGTCTATGGCCCTTCAAGAGGTTCCCATTTCTCAACGCTCATCTATCGCCTGTGGGAACTGATTGAATGCTGTTGTCAGCAGATTTTGAGGAAGGATCACACAATGGAGACATGTGGTTGGGATGTACTTCGGAGGATAAGCCTTTAGATATGAAACTGCTGTGGATACAATGGCAGTAGCCTTTTGTGCTACAACATCACATCCCAGTTTGTTAACTAGTACCAACTCTTTCCTAGCCGTCACCCCTTACCCATTTTGCCCAACTGTATCTTTGCCGAATGTTGGTTCTTTGTTCCTATATATAATACCTTACATGGTTTTTTGTTTTTCAGCAGAGTTGTTGCATTTTATTGTGAGCCATTTGAAATTTTAACCTAGTGTTTGTGATTAATTCCATTTTCTAAAATCATCCATAAGCTTAATAATTACAAGGCATTAGCAGAGTGATTTATGAAGATGTCGTCTGGTACCGAACTGAGAAGAAGCTCCTTTAGTGTCTCATTATAAACCCTGTCCAAGTTTGATGCTAATCCTTTACCATTTTGTAACAGAAGGGAGGTCAAAAGCATTGTTGAAGTCCAGATATACTATGTCTATTAACTTGTCACCAGAAGATACCTGGGTTCATCTTGTATGATTTGTTCTTAAGAAATTCATGCTGGATGGTTCTGCATATGTTAAACATGACTCCATAAAAATATGTATTTCACTGAATCTGTTTCATCTAAAATTTCAAGAGCTCAAATATTGCATAGGAAAATCTATTAACATGAAATGGAAGCATTTGTGATTACATTTATGGCATCATAAAATTAGAGTTTGTTCAGTATAAAAGGCAAGTAGATCTATTGAAGCTATCTTTGTCATGCAGTAGGCACTGCGGCAGTGGAACATATTTAATGACAGCACAAAATGACTTGAATATATAGTTAACCTTGACGAACAAGTGTGAAACAGTAGGAGGGCCATAAAAGTGTTCACTTTTTAATGTCTACTATTTTGTCTTCTGAATACTGTTGCACATGCCATCAATTTATACAATATTTTTGGGATTGATGCCAACTGGTTTATAAAGTTCTGCAACAATGATCCATCGCTGGTGGAAATAATAGATGCAATGCCGCTAATATAGCAAAGAGAAAAGAAACATGTACTGAGCCATGGTTAGTTAGGATGTGTGAGAGAGGGTGTCTGGACCCCTTGCTGATAAGTCTATCAGTGATGAGATAATTTCATATCCCATTGAGATTTATATTGCCACCCTCAAAAAAGTATGATCTAACAACCATCTTAGAAATGCATCGATTGAAAGTGACTGGGCTATCCTTATGACTCGTTTGGAAAAGCAGATGTTCCAGTTTGCAGCCAGCTTGCATAGTCATGGGGGGGGGGAGTAAAAATGTTACAAATAGGCATGTAAATACTGTATAACATGAAGAATATTCAGACAGTCCTATAGTGAAGGAGAGAGGAAACATTCCAATATTCCTACTCTCTCTGCAACTGTCTAGGCTGACCTCTCCACATGTGGGACTTAAAAAGAAACTTCAGCACAGGGTTCATGTTTCATTGAATGTCGCTCAGCGATGATTTGGTACAGTTTCCTATGCAATTATCACCAAACAATTGTATCAGAAAATTCAATATTGGCCTAACAGCAATGACAGCATAACAGCCCAGGGGTGCTCACCCAAAAGCAACTACATCAGTTTAGAGTTATAGTAATCTTTGATTGCTTACAGCCCAGTCCTAACTAGAACTAGGCTGCCCTTTACAACAGCAGAACACAGCTCTGCTGTCGTAAATGGACATATAGTGGTGTGTGCACTACCAGCAGCCGTTTTGTGTCTGCCACCACAAATGGCAGCTGTGCCGGAGGCCTGCTGACACTGTCAGCTACCTCCAACAGTAAAGGTAAGCTGGCAGCAGGAGCGGGGAGTGATGGGGGGTGAGCAGAACAGGGCGGGGAGGGGGAGGAATGGGGGAGTTTCTGGGTGGGGAGGGGGTGGGTGGGAGGTGGAATGGGAAAGGGAGGGGTGGATCTTGGCAGCGCGAGCGTGCACCAGATCCAAACCCTTGTTCCCTTCCCTCTCCCTTACTTTCCTCGGACATGCACCAGCAAAATGGATGCCCCAGGTAAAGGAACAAAAGTTCCGTTACCTTGAGGCAGCCTCCGGACTGCTCCCCCTGCAGGATACAGTGCGTGCTCCATTGGTGCGGCTGCATAGGTGGGGGGATTTAGTTAGGATTGGGCTGTTAGATTAGTTTCTCACAGTTGAACCTTTAAGGATTTCTTAAATCAAGATGAAGTTAGGATTTTTTAGCTAGACGTTTGTACACAGCACCTTTCTTCTGCTGATCATAGAGAGCTGATGCAAGGTCCCCTTGCAGTTGGAAGGAAACATAGATGTGTGTAGCACAGATGGGCCTGAAATATGAAGTAAGATAGAACCAAATTGCCTCATTGGAAGTGACTTTTTTTTTTAACTCCTTGAGATGTTCCAAAATGATAGACAAACTGTTATAAGCAGCATGCCATATCAAACAAAACAATAGGCTAACCTAAATTGCAATGTTGTTACTCCCATTTGATGCCCACTTTGGTGGGCATTTAGTGCTAGCAAAGGAATAAGATTACTTGAAATAGCAGAAACTATTTAACAAGAAGCATGGCTGCAACAAGAACCCATAAACAAACAGAGAGTGAGTGTCATGCATCCAAATGCCAATTCTTTGTAACATATTTAAGACATTGCATTTGGCGCTTGCATATTATTTCTTGCAGTTGGGAACAAATTATTTCCTCCTTCTCTCTCTCCTTCCCTCCCTTCTCAAGTGTACTCAGTGGGTCTCATTCTTTTGAATCTCTTGTTTATTCACTAGGCGCAGTATGTGACCGATACTGTTAGCTTCATCTTTGTTTAATTGGCTCCATTTTGGTTTGACACAGCAGTGAAAATGGATTTCTCAGTGTACGTCTGTCTGGCTAATGCTGGTCTGATCCTTCTGTACACAGCCACCAGGGTGCTCCTGATATTTGGAGGAATGCTCAGGGTAGTCTTTCAATTAAGGCCGCATGTGTCTTAATGGTATTTTGGTTTCAATTTTGTTTTAAGTTTCATTCTGCTGTTGCTGTTGCTGCTGCTGCTGTTGTGTTTTCTTATTTTCATTAGTCCCAGAACAGGCTGTGTTCACCTCTTATCTTGCTAGCACATTTTAAATAGAAAGAAGGGATACAAATAGAAGAACCCCATGTAGCAAATAAGAACTTAAAGCCTTCAAAAGCCATTGTCAATGAGTTTTAATTCTTGCTTTTCTATTGTTCCTTGTTTGTTTGTTTTTTACTGTTGATAGTCAAGGACATTTCATAGCCTTTATGAACCAAATCCATCCCTGGGGTAAATGCCTCTGATTCAAATAAATTTACATCTTCCTGGTTGCATTTGCACAGTAGATTAAAAAACAACACCAAAACCAAAAATAACCAAGCTGGCTAATTTTATGGCTGCTAATTGCATTCGTTGCTATGCAAGCTAGGATAATGATAAGGGTAATCAAATCTCATGCTTCAGGGTATATGCTCATCACCTGTGGATGTTAGGAAGGAATTTTTTCTCCTTACATTCAGAGCCAAGCAATTAGTGGGATGTAGTGCAATTGTTGGTTGCATTTTTTGTTGGTTTCTGTTTCCCTCTGAAGCTCCATCTCCTTTGCTGCAGCCTATGAAGCAGGACACACGATGATTATTAGCATAAACCAGTGGTTTGACTAGATTCATCACTAGAATCTTTCTTTCAAATCAGCATGATAGAAGTGTTTTGGAAAAGACTGTAGAGTTTTCTAATTGTCTGAATAGACTCTTTGCTCCAAAAGCTAACAGCTACAGTCTAGCATCGGGGTGTCCATAATAGTTTAAGTACGTAGAAACATTTTTGTTTTAGGGTCATTTCATACATGCACGCATGAACATCATTTGATTGCTCATTGCTTGATTCCGGAGCACTAGGTGATGTGGAACTGTTTATGAAAAGAAAGAACTCACAGCTGAAGATGTACAGTGATGCCATTGGAAAACATTGTATTTGCATAGTAGCAGCTGTATACTGAATCGGTATATTGATTGGCTTATCTAGTGCAGTATTGTCAACCCTGTGGCAGTGGCTCTCCAGGGTTTTCAAGCCGGGGTCTTTCCCAATCTTACCTAGTGATGCCAAGAATTGAACTTGACATCTTCTGCCTGTAAAGCACAATGCTCCACCAGTGAGCTATGGCCCCTTCCCCGAAGGGCTGATGAGAGTGGGATTTAAGGTAACCTGTTTGTTTTGTGTGACCTGATTTGAGGTGATCTGTTTGCACATGCAAAGTCATGATGATCTAGTCATCAAGTAATGAGCATCATTAGATATTTTTAAATCAACCTTCGTTATAACTAGTTTGCAGGACTCTATTTGTTGCAGCATCTTTCCTGTTGCATTAACACAACTAGCACAGGTCCAGAAAATAGGTAGAAACTGGTGACACTTACCTAATCTTAACAGTAAAGATGGGTAATGTTTGTAAAATGGGTGTGGATTACATGTACAATGCAGAGCACAAACCAAACATGGCCTTTTAGCGGGAACATAGTTTAATAAAGAACAAGCCCTCTCCCCCCAACATCTTACCCCCATCTCTTGCAGGGCAGGAGCTTAACCGTTAAATTACCACAATGGGGGTTGTTACAAATAAAAAAAAGAATGGAGACAGAATTGTCAGAACTCCATTTCATTTTCTTCCAACTTGTTATGCTTTCTGAAAGTTTTAAAGATCAGTAGATGCCACAAAATAGATTGCTATCATTGTGGTGTAGCATCCCTAGTTAGAGTTCTGGGGGGGCACCTGGGGCAATTTGCCCCAGTCCCCCACAAAGCAAGGGGGGGTCCTTGCTTACATTGGCCCCGACCCTGCCACATGCTCACCAGAATTCTTGCTATTTGGTTTAATGTGTATTTAAATGGTATATTAGAAAGTTAGATGACACTGATTCTCAATATGTCATTGTGGGGTATGTCCTTATCTCCAACCATGATGAAGTAAATATTATACATAGTTGTGTGTGAAATAGAATTGATGCTAAATTGTGACTAAAATGGTTTTTATTAAAGCACTGATGTGCATATACTCTGGAAAAGAACAGGTTAAATGATTTGGTTTTGTTTGTTTGTTTGTTTTTACTCCTCAAAGTTAAATGGGCTATAAAATGTATCCTTGGGAGCAAAAAAGGGAGGGGCCTGCTTATAAGCCAGGCCTGCTCACCAAATTTAAGGGTGTCTTAAGCTGCACGTCTATACACGCTTACTTGACAGCAAGTTCCATTAAATTCGGCAGAGCTTACTTGTGAGTAGACACGCACAGGATTGCACTGTACCAATCGCAGGAATGATGCAAATGTTATGCATGTCTCCTCAGAAGTAAATCCCATTATGTTTAGTGGGGCTTACCCCCCAGGAACGTGTGGATAGGATTGGAGCCTAAGTTAAAAGATTTCTTTATGTCGGGGCAGCAGCAACAGAGATAAGTTTGGTCATGCAGGCTTGTGGTGATTGGCTCAGGGCAAGTAGCCCTGGTTACAGTTTGCTGCAAGGAGAGAGAGACAGTCCAGGGGCTGCTTCAAGAGGCAGTCAGTCTGTGGCAGAGCAGCCAGCCTATGATCACAGAAAGGGTGGCGAGATGAAGGAGGCAGGCAGCCCCAGAGCTCTACGTTTGGGCCTCGCTGCACTGTGCTCCTTTCTTCTTGCCCATTCTGGCTATTTAGTGGGTGGAGAGGAAGACGAGGATGAGGCAGTGTCAGCGGCAGCACTGGAGGAAGAGGTGGGCTGCTGCTGCCCAGATCATCTTGAAATGGTTTGATGATGGTGGGCTGGAGAGGGGGCGATAGGCAGATGTGGGAGTGGAGCACCCCTTATCAGTAGGCTTACCATATCCAAAGGGGGACAGGGTGCCTACACCTTTAACCATTGTAAAAAGAGGGAATTTGGGCAGGTGCAGCTTGTTGCACCCTTCCATTATGAGCTGCACCTGCCCAAATTCCCTTTTTTACAATGGTTAAAGGTGTAGGCACCCTGTCCCCCTTTGGATATGGTAAGCCTACTTATCAGTTCATTATCATCCCCAACCTCATTGCTACTTTGACCCTTCTCTCTCTCTCTCTCTTTCTGCTTAGGCATCCTTGCCATAGGAACAAGCAGAGAAAGTCCACTAGTTCCCAGGGCAAGGAGGAGCAACATGCAAGAATTCTCACATGTGGTCTCAGTGAACAAGAATTCTTGCATATGGTCTCCCAACTTTGTACGCAAATGCCATAGGGGGGCTTGCAGCATCACACGTGCTCCGTGCCCCATAAATCCTCTGGGCGGCACTGGGACACACAGCTGTTAGTGGCTCTGATCTGTTCTCTTTATTTTGTCAGGACCCCTTCTTCCTTTTTCTCCCCTCTAGTGCTTTCTAATTTTTATCTTTGTTTCTGCAATCTGCCATCTAATTAATTGATTGGCCTTTCTGAAACCAACTGACATTGTATTCTGTACTGAAACAACCTATTGACATGTACACTTTCTAGCAGGCACTCTTTGTAAGTGTTATTAGTTATCTATATGTCATACCTGCATATCACAGCCATTTGTCTATTAAATGTATATTATGTCCACATGTACCTGATGCATAGTCATAAATTCAGTACACAGCAGAGCCTCTCAGGTAAAGCTATGAATTGACCAGAGACAGTTGAAAGGTTCTCATGCAAAGCCACATCTTATGCTTTGTTTGAAAAATGGGGAGACACATCCGAAAGGTTCTCATGCAAAGCCATATCTTATGCTTTGTTTGAAAAATGGGGAGACACATCCAAAAGATGCAAAACTACAAGGCACCACGACCATGGAATATTAACTCTGAAAACCGGATTTTGCAAATCCTTTTCAATAAGCAGTTGGAGTTACAAGGAACATGGACACTCCATGAGACTGTAGGAATTCCATAAGAAAAAAAAATCCAAAAGTGCTGGTAATACTTTTTTACTACGATTAATCAAAAATACACAAACCTTATGCGAGCTTTTGAGTCAGGCTGGTCAAAAAAGAAAAGCTGGTGTGTGGGGGGGGGGTGGAACTGGTGAAATTACCTCATCAAGTTTGCATTTTGTAGAAGTCATGGCCTCTGAAGAATTCATGCAGACTCCTGTTGATCACCCTCACTGAGTGCTTGACAGGACGGTTGTGGCAGATAGTGAGGTCTTTGCAAGTTGCCCAATAAATAAACAACATTACTATAATAGCAGTCAGTGTAGACAGAAAGGACTGATCTCTTTGCAAAGCATTCTATTTTAGCCAGGTTTAAGCTAGGAAGAAATCTCCTGTTCAAGTTCAGGTAAAATGCCTCCTTCCTCCAATGTCCAGAAACTATCCATTTCAGGGAACTTAAAGTCTTTCATGCAGGGATATCGAGACATGGCATTGTAGATGTGAGAGATGCTACAGCTAATCATTTCCTTTTTTACATCCAGACTCTGACTTGATAAAGCAGCTTGAACATGTGAAGCTGCCTTGTATCAAGTCAGGCCATTGGTCAGCTCAGCATTGTCTGTGTGGCTCTGTAAGGTTGGAGACAGAGGGTTGCCGGGGTGTGTGTGTATGTGTGTCTTTCCCAACCTTACCTTGAGGTGCCAGGGATTGAAATGGGGACCTTCTTCATGCAAAGCAGGTGCTCAAGTCAAACCCTGAGCGATAGACCATTCCCTGGTGCACCCTGACTTACAGCAATCAGAGTCAGCTGTTTCTATGGTAATCCAACTTGTGCAATTTAACTCAGGAGGGCTTCCCCAGTTTCATCTGCATCGGCTTCACTACGTTGATATATTTCCTTATGTAATGACTCATGTTCATGCATATCTGCAGGATCAAGGCCATCATTCTTCATAGTTCATGTTACAGAAAACACCTGACAATATTGATCAGACAAAAGCACTACAGTACTCAAGGGCAATGTCATTCTAGAATTGGTATATGAAACATTTCCCTTGTCTCCGTAGCAATTATTAATGAATGGAATAAAGCTGCAGGTGAGCACAAAGGGCTGGCTGTTCTGCTCCCCCCCCCTTTTTTTTTTTTTTTGCAAAGTCAGCACTCCGGATTGTGTAGTAAACTATAGTCATTGTACCTGGAAGCAAACCAATAGGCTGTTGACAGACAGGTATTTGTGAAGTGTCTGCATGAAAATGAAAATAAGCTGTCTCTGATTAGGCTGACCTGAACTATTAATTACAATACTCTTCCTTTCTTCTTGAGATGAATGCAGAGAGGCTTGAATAAGAGGCTTGTCGGGGATTTGATCATTTGAAATGTGGAGAATCATGCAGGATCACTGTCCTTGTGAAGAAGTGTCTGTGTAATGTAACACATACACACCCTAACCTATAATTTATTTTTTATTGTACAAGCTCACAGAACTAAATGACTTGAGTTAGTTTGGCGTTTTTGTTTGTTTTTAAAGAAGACTGTAGAGTTTTATGATCATATAATTACACAGGTGGCTTTGGATGCTCAGAACAACCATACATCATGAATGAGCCGATGGCATGAAGACGAAACAGGAAAGCACTCCTTCCTTCCACACATTTCACAGCCTTCCAGAAGTGGCTAGGGCTGCCTGCGTTCTTTCTTTCCCCTCAGCAGCAAAGAGGGCAGCATTTGCAAAGGGCTGGGGAGAACAATGAGCCCTGTATGCTCCAGTGGTGTCGCTGGGCCGTGGCGGGGGGGGGCTGCCGGGGGTGACGTGCAGGCTCATGCGTGTGCCTGTGTGGACAGTGCTGTGGACCAGGGAAGTGCCACTGAGAATCCCCTGCCCTAGAAGTCCCAAACAGGTGCATCATCCCCTCCCTGCACGTTGGGAATTTCCTTCGGCCCTTTGAGTCCCAGGCAGGATGGGGGGTGCCGGGTGGCAGGGGGAGGGGGCAGCGGGCACGTACCCCCCTGCGCCCCTGGGGGGAAGGGGGCATGGGGTGACATGCTGACCTCTCACCTGGGGTCACGCACACCCTAGTGACACCTCTACGCTGCACCCTGGCTTGCCTTCTTCCTTTTCCCCTCATGTGTGCCAGGGCTCAACCCAGCATCTATTTTCAGTGCCAGGGTTCAACCATGAAATGTAAGAAGTAAAAACAGAGCCAGCGTGGTGCAGTGGTCAGATTGCCAGAGAGACCTGTGTTCAAGTCCCTGCTCAGTCAAGAAGCCACTTGGTGAATGTGGGTGAGTCATAAGGGGCTGTAGCTTAGTCGTTGAGTAACTGCCTCCTTGTGTGCTGAAGATCCCAGGTTCGGTCCCTGGCCTCTCCTGGTAGGACAGAGAAAGTATTCCTATCTGAAATCCTGGAGAACTGCTGTGAGTTTGTGTTGATAATATTGAGCTAAATGGATCAAGGGTCTGAATCACTGGAAGGCAGCTTCTTATGTACACACTCTCAGTCTGGCCTACCTTGTTTGCAGAGTTGTTGTGAGGATAAAGGGGGAAGAGACCCATGTATGCTGCCCTGAGCTCCTTTGAGGCAGCGTGGGATAAAAATAGTGCAAAGTTCTCCTTCGGAGATGCTGACTGCATTCCTCTTAACACTCAGTCACTACAGAGAGCCACACACACGTATCCGGGATTGCAGATAAATAGTTCAAACAAGAGTACTTTGCTGTGCCATTTTTTGCACTTCTCTTCACTAGTTGACTGGTAGTGGTGGAAGGTAAGCAAATGGTTTCTCACCTCTCCTTCTTCACCATTCAGCAGGAAGAAGGAATGTACAGCAATACCTCCAGTAGCGCAGGGGATATGTTCCCCGAAAGTTTAGTGCTGTGTGAAACAGCATTATAGGAGACATCGTTAAACTATGAGGCAGGAAACTGGTGCTGATTGGCCCCATGGAATTTACTTCCATACTTCCAGAATGCACTGCTCCCACTAGCTACAATAGCTGTCAATCACAGCCAGTATGAAGACCACTATAATGAAAGTGCTAAAGGAAGTGTCATTATAGGAGGTGTTACTGTACAGCAACCCCCTGTAAAATGTTACTTTTCTTATAGAAATTAATGTGGCTTCTGTAGCCCGAAGACCTCCGATTTGCCTCAGCGCTGTGGGAGTGAGGCATTGACAGCTGATGATGCATGGTGATGATATCATCGCCAGGTGCCACCAACTCTGAGGAGCCTGACTGTGCCACTGCTGCAGCCAGAAGTGGAGCTGACAGGAGTTGGCTATGGAGAGGGCTGGAGTACTGATACTGATACCAGCCCTTAAGAGGGGCTGGACCAGGTTTAAAAGGGGAGGGGGAAACAAGTGGGAGAGACAAGACAGAAGGGAGCAAAGAAGAGGGAGGTGGATGAATGAAGGGAAGGTGGAGCAGGATGGAAGGAGGGAGAGTAAGAGCTGAGGGGAGGAAGGATGGTAAGGAAATATTGGCAAGGAGTGGAGGCCAACACAGAAAAGGAAGGGAAGCAGACATGGAGTGGGGAAAGGAGGAAGGACCCTGGAGCAATAGGAAAAGTGGAAAGACAGGGTAGGAATACAAAGAGGAGTGCCAGCAATCAATGGGTGACAGTCCAGAGTGAGGTCAAGAGACCAAGGCCAGTGCTGGGGCCAGGCTCAAGGTTAATCACTCCCCTGGGGGAGGGAGGATCCTGCAAGTCGGGACCTGGGCCTCCAGGTAAGCCAGTGAATGGATTGGGCACTTTGCTACCCCAGCCACACTTTTGTAAGTGTGAGACAACAAGCCTCTCCTGGAAGAGCCAAGAAGCTTGCCTGTGTGAACTTTCACCAAAGCTGACAAAACCCCTCAGAGTAGCCAGCAGGCACCTCGTTTCTGTTGTTTGTGGAATGAAACCCCAGTCACCCTCTTGTGCTCTTACTTTAATTCAATTGTAATTATAATAAAACTGTTATCCTAAAGGTGCTGTCACCTGGTCTCTGCTGGCCTGCATGGCATATACAACCCCCTTCCATGTTCAGCTGTCCCTATAGTCCCTCCCCCTATGGGGGGACGACGAAGAAGAGGTCAGTTTCCCCATGAGCATTTCCTCCAGGAATTCCTAAAATTTCAAAATTTTAGTGCCAACTCTAAGGATGAATCTCTCTCTCTCTCTCTCTCTCTCTCTCACACACACACACACACACAGAGAGAGAGAGAGAGAGAGAGAGAGAGATAGAGAGAGAGAGATGCATGAAAAGATGTTTGTGGTTGTGCAAGGGGCTGGGAGAGCATCATATGAGTGAAGAGAAAGCTTTGAGGATTGTCACATTGAAAGCTCAAGAATTAAGAAAGCGGATAACAATTTTAGCAGATCTTTGTCAAGGATCTCTGAACATTGCTGAAAGTGTAACCTCAAGGGGAAAAGGAAAGAGGAAGGCTACATGAATTGGCCTTAAATGCCATTTAAATCAGCAGAATTTACTTCCATTAGATTATAAAACCTACAGGATGGTTCCACCACATGCAGGCCAAGACAGAATAAAGTAAGACTCAGCATAACAATGGCTCAGAATTTCAGTTCTCCTGTACCTATAAAGGTTGACGGTGCATGGAATCAAATCCCACTAGAGATCTGTCCCTCTACACGTCCAAATGATAGCGCAATTCTAGTGTTTAATGTTCACAAACCATTAGGTGTGACATGTGTCTTTATGGCTTGATAATCAGCTGTCATTAACAGATGAGTAAACATCATGTCTGTATTTAGACAGAATTTGCAAACCAAAAATAAATTGCCTACTCCCTGCCATAATTTCTTGATACTTAACTGCATGCATGCGGACAGGGGCAATGGGGGGGGGAGTTCTGCAGGTGGGTGGAATGTTCTGTTCCTAAATTCATTGTGGTACCCCCCCCCGACACTGTAAAACACACATTATATCAACATTTTGCAGGAAAATGGCTCAATCTCCTGTTCATAAGAGTAGAAGGCAAGATATTTCATATGTTCCTTTCATAAAATCCTCTTTGCAGCAGCGGTGACAACACTTCCGATGGTGACGTCACGGGGGGTGTGTGTGACCTTTTTTTGCTGCGGCCCCCTCTCCCGCAGGGTGTTTGTTCACTTCTGCCCCAGTCCCCACAACGGGCCTCCTTGGATCTGTGCCTGCCATTTTGGCGGTGCAAATCAAAGCTGCCTGTGTTGGGTGAAACAGGCCTGAGAGGGGGATAGGATATAGTGTACGCCATTGCTGCCTATCCCACCCCCTCCCATACCCAATCCATCCTCCCTCCACCCCTGCACTGTGCAGCCCAGCCACAACTTACCTGGGCTGCATGCCGTCGGGATCTGGCCCACAGGGGCTGGTGCAGGCCTAGGCCGGCGCAACTTATGGCAGCTTTTGCAATGGTCCTGGGCCGGTGCAGAGGTACTAGCAGCCGGATAGTCTTTTTAAGTGGAAATGTGGAGAGCGAGATAGTGGCCGTGTGTTTGCTGATCAGAAATATGTTTTGAGACCAAATTTCTATTTCCTTTTTGAAGTAAAGCTAGAAACGTCTTTTCTGGTATGTAAGTCCCATAAGGTTTTGTTGTTGTTGTTGTTTTTAGTCTTGCTTGTCTCCGTCCTGCCAGTTGAACTAGACACTATTTTTTATCAGAGCGCCATGCCACACAGTTGCCTTGGAGTGCATAAACAATTTATAGTGGAATTCTGTAGGTAATAACTTGCCATAATCATCCTGCTTTGTGTTTATGGTGACACACAAATGATTGCTCAGACTTATTCCTGTAGTCAACAGACTTTCTTCTTTAATGCTATATTAGTTCTGCAGGAAAGAAAAGACTGGTCTCTAGAGCAACCTGGCTTTTTTTCTTTGCTGCTGTGGAAATATTCTCATGGGCAGATACACATCTCTATATCAGAAAAGTAAACAACAGCTTAGAAATGCTCATGCAATGTATGTGTTTAATTATTTAATGAATATCCCTCCCTCCCTCCCTTCAATGTAAATGTTTCCAGGGCAGCTTTCAAAGTTAGTACAATACAACAATAAAATCTATAATAACAATAAAACAACAATACAGTGGAAATATATACTTCCTATAATCCTATAATAAAAATATCGTCCTGGATAACGTCTGTGTGAAACAGAACGATAGGAGGTCATTATAACACTGTTCTAATGTAGATATGTTCACAGTACTGCTCTCACCAGTGCATTAGGTTGGAGCCTGCTGTGTAATTGACCCCCGTGGCCATCACTCCTCCTACATAACAGAGATGGACCGATGATGATGGGAAGAGCTATTCCCAGGAGGATGAGCCAGGTTGTGACTCATCCTTGGGAACGGCAGGCTTCTTGATGAAGAAGAAGGCATCTAGGGTAGAATGTCTTGCTCACTGCACAGCAGCCACCCAGTGCCCAGCCATGAACAGCCTGCAGAGGAAGGGAGGCAAAATGGCACCACATCTCTAATAGAAAGAGAAGGACGGGGGGAAATTTGAAAGAAACAAGGAACGGGATGTGATTTTACCAGAAAAAAGAGAAAGGGGGTGAAAGGGAGGGGCACAGTTTTATTCTCTGCTCCAGGCAGCAATATGCCATGGGTCAGCACTGTGACCCCATCGCTACCACAGAATAGGGTCTGTAATTAGCACTTCCCTGTGTAAAGCGGGTGGCACAGTGGGTTAAACCGCTGAACCATGAGCTGTCGATCAAAAGGTCGGCAGTTCGAATCCGCGACGGGGTGAGCTCTCGTTGCTTGGTCAGCTCCTGCCAACCTAGCAGTTCCAAAGCATGTAAATGCGAGTAGATAAATAGGTACTGCTTGCGGGAAGGTAAACAGCGCTCCATGTTCCAGCTGCATGCTACGCGCTGCGGCAAGGAGAGTCACGCCGGCCACATGACCACGGAGGCGTCTTCGGATAACGCTGGCTCTTCGGCTTTGAAATGGGGATGAGCCTAGAGGTGGACACGACACCCTAGAGTCGGACACGACTGGACTTAATTGTCAGGGGTCACCTTTACCTTTACCTGTGTAAAGTTGGGATTCCCATGGAGGTTCCTGCCAACTGTGTTCTAGTTATTTCCCTACCTGCTTCATTGCCACCCTCCCGCGGGTAAACCAAGTTCGGGTAAACCAGCTGAGTTCTGCAGAGTGGGAGACGGCACTTCAGAGCAATCATGTCCCTTGCCTGTGTCTGTCTCCTACAGAGCAAGGAGGGCTTTGAGAGGAGCACCTCCCTGCGAACCAGAAATTCTCTGAGGGCATTCAGAATAATATAATATTGCTATTTGACTTTCATTACGAATTTCTGTCTATTGTTTGTATCATAATTACTCACCACATTTATTTTGTATCTGTAGCATTCTTTATAATCATAATTTTCCTCTTGCTAATCCTGTGAGGAAGATCAATTTTTTTCCCCAGTTTTAAACAGGTGGGGAACAGCCTGAAAGTAAATTGTCCAATTCTATGTAGTAAGCTCAACATGGATCTGAACATTTAAAACGTATTGATTTTTATTTTTAATGTGCCGTTCATGGGGCCTTGATTGCTGTAAATGTGAGTCTGCAACAATGTGTAGGAGCAACACGTGTAGGTGTCTTGATGAGGGCATGAGAAATGACTGGGCAAGCAAGCTGTGAACTGAACTACAGGAGTTTCATGTCTAGTTGGGGAGGTGAAAACACTATCAGAAAACTGCAGGAAATCAGGTTTAATTATATCCCAGCGATAGCTATTTACTCAGCCACTTGTTCACATAACAGGATGTGCTGGTTGGGGGAAATGATCTCTGCCCACAATACTACCGATGATGGATGACACTGGTGATGATAAGGAAAGGCAAGTTCTTCAAAGGCAGGTGGGGAGGAGTCTTTCTAATACATGGCATTTGAGCTAGCAGGAAGGAGAACAGATCTATTACAGGAAGTGAGAGAGACACTGATCATCCACATGAACAGAGGTTTGTTTAAACCCCTTGCTTTCCATTACTGACACATTCCCTTAATACACACCATCTTAACAGGCAAACTTGGAGCAAAGAGGCCCTGTGTTTCGGCTTCATTAACTTCACTTTACTCTGGCAAGGTTATTAATAGTGAAATTGATTGAATGTGCCATTTTCAACAGTCTTCTACAGGAGGGTTCTCATCCTGAGACCTCTTCATTCATCATTTAGCTTGGAAAAGAAATGAGAAGTGGTATAGATTTGGCGTGGGGAACATCAATACACCAAATTAAGAGCTTGTTCAGAGGATGAGTAATCTGCAATAGATGGGTAATGTCAGGGGTTGGCAGCGAGTAGCTATGGATTACCATAGTCACTTGTGTATGTAACCATGGAGAAAATTGGTAATCTGTGGTATTTGGCCACATATTTGCATCCAAGCAGAAACCTGAGGAAGCAGGGATGTAATTATCTGTAGCCCGCAGTGAGACGTCAAGAGTATGGAAGGTATCATCCTAACAACAATAGATACAACTCTGGTGTGGGAAGAAATGGGTCTTGAGGAGATAGTCAGAGGAGAAATGGGCAGAGGCCTGATGGTTAGGGAATGTGAGGCTGGTCTAGGCACTGAAGACACCATGGAAGTAGCCTGGAAGGTAGGAATGGGAGAAAAAGGCAAAAGGGACCAACATGAGTGGAAAGGAAGGAAAAAGGAAGGCTGCAAGAGAAGACAAAACAGGACATATTGCAGTAAAGAAGTGGGAAGTATTCAGACAATGATTTATTATGAGAAGTTACTGTGGTGCGTACTGTATGTCAAAGTTGCATTGTCCTTCAAAGAGATGAGAAGAAATATATTTCATACCCTCTCCTAATCAAAAATCTAAGGAAAGCAGGGATGTGATAAAATTATGTCGCTCAGATTGTCTCTGTTCTGACCTGTGTGCATCAAACGAATCCGGTCTGGGAGGAGATGGGACAAGCAAACTCTTCTTGTCCCTCCCCGTATTTCAGAAAGTTCTGCTGTCATTCTTTGTGGATATGGCATTTGCACCCACAAAGTGCAGCCACAGAATATGCATCAGTAAGCTGCAGCAGCCTTCGATCTATTGGCTGTAGTGAGGAACTTGTTCAGTCGTTAAGTCGTGTCCGACCCTTCGTGATCCCATGAACCACATCCCGCCAGGCCTTCCTGTCCTCCACTATCTTCCTGAGTTCGCTCATTTTCATGTTCGTTGCATCGGTGATGCTGTCTAACCATCTCATCCTTGGCCTTCCCCTTCTCCTTTTGCCTTCAATCTTTCCCAGCATCAGAGTCTTCTCCAGAGAGTTCTCTCTTCGCATTAGGTGGCCAAAATATTTGAGTTTCAGCCTCAGTACCTGTCCTTCCAGGGAACAGTCGGGGTTGATTTCATTTAGGATTGACTGATTTGATCTCCTAGCAGTCCAAGGAACTCTCAGGAGTCTTCTCCAGCACCACAGTTCAAAAGCATCTATTCTTCGGCGCTCAGCCTTCCTTATGGTCCAACTCTCGCAACCATACATTGCTACTGGGAACACCATCGCCCTGACTATACAAACTTTTGTTGGCATGGTGATATCTCTGCTTTTTATTATGCTATCTAAATTTGCCATAGCTTTCCTTCCAAGGAGTAAGCGTCTTTTAATTTCATGGCTGCTGTCTCCGTCTGCAGTGATCTTGGAACCCAGAAAAGTAAAATCTGTTACTGCTTCCATTTCTGCCCCTTCTATTTGCCAGGAATTGATGGGACCCGATGCCATGATCTTAGTTTTATTAATGTTAAGTTTCAAGCCAACTTTTGCACTCTCCTCTTTCACTCTCATCAAGAGGCTCTTTAGTTCTTCTTCGCTTTCTGCCATTAGGGTGGTATCGTCTGCATAGTGAGGAACTAATGCACCTGAATAGGAAACCTGCACTTTTGCAATTAAACTATGTGGGGTTAGATGTTTGTAAGGCTTTCTTCTCAGGTTATCTTTATAAAGTGAGAGCTGCAGCAAAGATAATGTTAGAAGGAGTACCTTCTGGGGCTCCACTTTATACCACCTGTGCCCTAGGTTCCAGAGTACACAATGCCTGTGTGGGTGGGGAGAAGCCACAGCATGGTCTCCTCCGACATGGCCTGGGCTTCTCATATTGCTTTTGTAGTACAGGAACGAAGAACCTACGAATCCGAGCATTGGTCTATCTAGCTCAATATTATTATCTACACACTAACTGGCAGCAGGTCTCCAGAATTTCAAATGGAAGTCTTTCCTAGTTCTACCTGGAGTTGCCAAGATGTAATCTGGGAGCTTCTGCAGGCAAAACATGTACCCCACCACCAAGCTACATCCCTTCCTTGTGGCATTATTCTGTTCCCCTGCCACAAACGTCAGATGAGAATGCACAGTATGTTTTCCCACATGGAGCAGCCCCAAGGAGGCAGCTGCATGGTGGGAGGGAATCACTTCTCCACAGTGATTTAGCTGGGTGTATAGGGGCTGGGAAATGGGTCACTCACTGCTCCCACTCCAGACTGCATCCTGAAAATATTGGCTATATTATAACTATGGATATTTAGAAGTAGGTTTTCTCTGTGCCAGGTGCAAGGGAGTAACAACAGGAAACAGGTATCTTGTTGTCTGTGTGCTCCCTGAGGCATCTGGTGGGGCCACTGTGGGATACAGGAAGCTGGACTAGATGGTCCTTTGGCCTGATCCAGCAGGGCTCTCCTTATGTTTTGATATGCTGTGTCAAACATTACCTCATTCACATCCCTGGGGATGTTCAGATTGCTCTGCATGGATTGGAGGAATTTACAAATGTCCGAACAGGCCCAATGCCTATACTACATGTGTTAATGTACAAGCCCAGCAGAAGCAGAAATTTTCTTTTTCTTTTCAGTGTGCAGGTAAATGCACTCTGACAGATGACTGAGCTCTTCATGCAACACATACATTTAGCATGTTCCTGTAATGGCAGGTGATACACAGATAAGTTTTAATATCAATAATGAACTATTTGGATGAAGTTCAGATTCCAAAGCTGCCAAAAAAAAAAGGAAGAAGGGGAGAAAAAAAATGCGAATGCATGTCAGGATTTACTGAGTACAATAGATGGATGTTGCCAAAGAGGTTGGAGTTCATTTAGCAGAAGAGTAAACAGATGTCCCCAGGAAAGTGATCACATTCTTAAGCGCTGAATTAGATTTGTACAGAATAGAATCACATCTGCCAAGGCTTCTGGCTAGAAGTAGGGTGAAAGGGAGACGGAAGGAAATACAGCTTTTGCCAGGCTCCTGCTCTGGATTTGTAGTAGATGAGGAATGTTCTACCATGGGGAAGGCCAACTTCTGTGTTCTTGGAGACCATCTGATTATTCCGATAGCAGGCCAGTGGCCAGAAGTGTATTTTCCTATACACATTGATTTCCTTGTGAATGGTCAGCTTCCATAACACATTTTTGGGCTATGAAACTCTTCTTTAGAGGAAGAGAATTATTAATCAGTGCACATGGCACTTTACAAAGAATGAGAGGACAGGTCCATGCCCTGAGGGCCTTACAATCGACACATTGGAAACAACAGTTATGGTTGCCAACACTCAAAGTCCAATACTCTGATACCTGGTAGAACTTGGGGACAAATCCATTTGGGTGGAACCTGGGGACAGAGGGGTGTAGTTCAGTCTGGTTGGGAGGTGTACAGTAGCATAGCTCAGCAGTTTCTGGCAGGTCCAGGGGCAAGCCAGCAGTTCTGAGTGCAAAAGCTGCCTTTTTATCTAAAGTATATAGGTAAAGTAAGCCCAGTTGAGGAGAAAAATGTTGTTCTTGACTTTTGGGGCAACTGCCTGAAAGCAAGAAAGCGCACGCACGCACGCACGCACGCACGCACACACACACACACACACACCAGAGATTGTGGTGTATGCTTATTTTTTGCAATTGGTTGGCAGCTTTAAGGGAGTTCAACATCAAAGCTGCCCTTAGAATCACAAGATACTTACTCCCCATATTCCATAAAATAAAACACTTTAACTGCTACTAAGACGCCAACAGAATACTCTGTTCCTTGTCCTTCACTTCCCGTCCTTGAACATTTAACACCACAGTCTAGTGGGGTTGTGCACGCTGAGCAGTAAATGTATCGAGATTTGTATTTGAAGTGTTGGGGGAGTGTTTAAAAAATAGGATATTGCTTGGCTGGCAAGTAGATCTCTGTTAAAATGATCTTCTGTTCATCAGTCATCCATCAGGTTAGCGGGTGAATGATTGTTCAGGTGCTTTATTATAGTTGCTTGAGAGACAATTCTGAATCTCCATACCCTTTTAAAACAAAAGGCAAAGTGCTTAAAATCACAAAATGCTTGCTCATTCATGTATCCATTACCCAAAAGAAAACTTAAAAAAAAAAAAAAACTGAAGTTCCCAATAAGCTGACCAGCCTTGGGGTGGTTGGATGACACATCATGAGGCTATAATGGCTGGCAAAACAAAATGCTGATGTCATCACCCACCCACCTATCTGGCAGCTTTTCAAGCGCTGACCAATCGGGCCACTTTACAAGCCTTTTTAAATGACTGGGGTTTCAGTGAGAAAAGAGTTAATCATTCCCCCGCAGATATCTCAACGCCTCTAGCATAATAATCAAAAGCTTTTAAATCAGAATAACACATTGTGTGCATAAGACTTCAGTCCTGCTGCTAATGCTAACAAGATTTTCCTAGCTACATTTGAAAAGGCTTTGAAATGAACCGGAGGGATTCGAGAAGGAACTGACTCCTGCCCATATTATTTTGCACTTCTCAAGCCAAAGAATTTCGGGTGCAGCCTTTTGCAGGAGAAGGCTCCTTGTGATGAGAACTTCCTAGGCTACTTCCAAACATGTTCCCTGTTGCACGAGCCAGTTGTTGCTTTTCCATTTACAGTCACATGTAGAATGACAATTGACAACATTCCTTCTACACCACAGTAGATATAGCCTGCTGTTTGGGGGACACAGTGGACTAATTCTTCCTTTCGTACCTTTCCTGTTTCTGTTTTGACTTGTTGTTTTGGGCATGTGCTTCTCAAACAAGATAGAACATTGGGGCTAACAAGCCACAGTGCAGTCACTGCACTGTTCTAAAAAGAAATTGGATTTTCTGCATAAATAAATGTGACCATTCAGCACAAGGAAAATACAGGTGGACGATGGATGGATGTTTATGACATCCTCTCTCTCTCTCTCTCTCTCTCTCTCTCTCTCTCTCTCTCTCTCTCTCTCTCTCTCTCACACACACACACACACACACACACACACACACACACACACACACACACACACACACACACCATAAAGACTGAGAGTACAGTATGATAATCATAGCCTCTACATCAGGGGTTCTCAACCTGTGGTACGAGTACCCTTAGTGGTACGCCAGAGCCTGCCCCTTATCACCATCAATCAGTAGTTAATTACTTGTTAATTAGAACTTAAATGCAATCCCGTCTGTCTGTCTGTCTGTCTGTCTGTCTGTCTGTCTGTCTGTCTGTCTGTCTCTCTCTCTCTCTCTCTCTCTCTCACACACACACACACACACACACAGAATTAAGACATTTTTTACATTTAAAATGGTTTTAGTACTTTTTATTTAATGATTAATTAGCCAATTAATTTATTGATTAATCCAATTAATTACCAATTAATTAGCAGGGGGTACTTCAGAAAATTGGACTGTAATAGGGGGTACCCGGGCCTCCAAAGGTTGAGAATCCCTGCTCTACATCCCATCTGGAAGTGCCCTTAGATTTATACTGCTTTGCCTAATAATCAACAATTTATTTACAAATGTGCAGATAGGAAGTTGGCACACAATCAATGCTAGTTCCTAAAACAACATCAGTCCTTAAAATCAACCATGTATCTCTTTTTTTTGTCTTCTATGGCTGCCTCTTGCCATCCATGCCAAAAATCCAGTCTCCACCACTCCTTCTTCAGCTGGATAAAAATGGCAAAAATTGTTTCTTTTAGCCCCCATCCAAGCAGGTTGTTGTGACATAAATTTCCATGGTTTGGAGTAGCCACAGCTATCCTAGGCTATTAACCAAGACCCCATTGTTTACCATTGGGTTCTAGGCTGCACAAAAAAATAGAAATAGAGCGAGGTCCTCGCTCTTGGCATAACCAAAGAGAATATTTCTTCAGGCACTGAGCTTTGAAGCATCCTTCCATGTAATTTTGCTGCTCCTTAAAGTAAGGTTCCCAACTGATCAGAAAAGAAAAGGAAAAAAAAAAAGAACAAAATCCGGCCTGGCCATATGTTTTGTTTGGTTTGGCAGCCAGCTGCCTGAAAAAGAATGGGCAAAACTATTCTTTTCCCTCAGTCATTGTTTTAGCTGTACAGGTGAATAATGTTACTCTAGCTGTTATATCAGAACCCACCATAAACCACTTCCAGATCCTGTCAGAGCTACTGTCTTCCAGCTTGGGCTCTGCACACGAATCTGCTCAGGCTTCCACCACAGACTCAGAAGGCTCCATCCAAGACCCTCCCCAGATACTAGACTGCTTTTAATTCAAGAGTGGGAGAACCTACAGGCAGGGACGTCGCTACACCCCCACGGGGAGCCGTCTCTGCTGACACCCCCATGTGACATCACAAGCCCCTCCCCCTAGGGAGGCATGACATCATCACATTTGCTGTGCTGCCGCCAAATTTCAGCAGCGGCGCAGCAAAAAAGCACACACCCCTGCGGTTTTTAGGCCGCTTTTAGGCTGTTCATCCTCTTCATGGATCATTGCCTTGTTGTGGCGAAGGGGCTTGCGTAACTCAAAGCCATGAGCTATGCCATGCAGGGCCACCCAAGACGGACAGGTCATAGCAGAGAGTTCTGACTAAAAGTGATCCACTGGAGAAGGAAATGGCAACCCACTCCAGTAACCTTGCCAAGAAAATCCCATGAACAGTACCAAAAGGCTAAAAGATATGACGCTGGAAGATGAGCCCCTCAGGTCAGAAGGTGTCCAATATGCTACTGAGGAAGAGCGGAGGACTATTCCAAGTAGACCCAGAAAGGATGACGCGGTTGGACCAAGAGCCAATAGGACGCTCAGCTGTGGATGTGTCTGAGGTTGAAAGGAAAATCCAATGCTGCAATGAGCAATACTGCTTAGGAACATGGAATGTGAGGTCTAGATGGTTAGACAGCATCACCGATGCAACAAACATGAAAATGAGCGAACTCAGGAAGATAGTGGAGGACAGGAAGGCCTGGCGGGATATGGTTCATGGGATCACGAAGGGTCAGACACGACTTAACGACTGAACAACAACAACAGGCTGTTCACAGTGCAGGAGCCCTGCAAACAGCCTAAAAGCTGGCAAATAACAGCTGGGGGGCTTTTTGGCTGTGCACCGCCAAATTCAGTGGTGCCATGGCAAAAAAGCACCTCCCGGCTGTAGCTCGCCTGCTTTTAGGCCTCTTTTAGGGTGGATCCTGCAAACGGCCTAAAAGCGGGTGAGCTACAGCCGGGGGGGGGGGTTGCGGCCAGATTTGGCCGTGCTGTGGCAGAAAAGCACACACCCCCAGCAGTTTTTAGGTCACTTTTAGGCCATTTGCAGGGCTCCTGCGCTGCAAACGGCCTAAAAGCGGCCCCAAAACCACAGGAGATGCTTTTTACTGCAGCGGCGCCGAATTGCCACTGAATTCATATCAGAGTATCATACCATTGCTTAAAAGCTATGACACCCATTTCAGTTGTAACCCAGATGAGGTTTTCAACACAGCTGACCTGATGCAAGAGGGATGTCTAGATTAGAGCATCATGAGGAGGAGATGCCAAATGCCTTCTAGCCTTCATGGACTAGAAGTGCTAGGAATTCAGTAGCGATACACAATCATAATCATGATCGTTTTCTTTTGAGACTATTGCTTCCCATTGTTAATTGCCCAAGGCATATTTTATGGTGTTATTTCCTGTGCCTAAGTGAGTTGGCTGCATTATAATCTCCTGTTTTTCACTGCTGGTCTCCAACTCTGCTTGTAAATATCTCAGGAATGACCAGATTTTGTGATCTACCTACATGAATATCTCCACTGCCACCAGCCCAGGAATTAAAATAATTGGAGGTGGGTAGGACAACTACCTGCATACCTTTGCCTTTTTTTATTGTAATAGGAAGAGGTTTAGCTCAGGGAACCCCTCCAATTATTTTAATTCCTGAGCTGGTGGCAGCGGAGTTACCAACAAAAGTATTCCCCCCCCCTTGCTTGGCCATGATGGTAGAGGGGAAAGAAACATTTGAATTATGTTGTATAGTCATGTACATGTCTCTATGCGAAGGCTCAGCATCATACATTACTTTGGGCGCAATCCACTGGAAGTATCCAGTGCTGAAGCGAGCGCTCCAGCGCCAGAAGCAGTTGCAAATATGCCGGAAAGCACGTTTGTGACTACTCAGGAGTAAGGGAGGCGCAAAGGCCGGCCTCCCTCACTCCGTCGCTGGAACGCCTGGGCGGCCGCTGGAGCAAGTGAGTCCGGATCCGGCGGGGGTGGTCCGGCAGGCGAGGGAGGGGGTTCATTGGCCTAGCCAGCCCGGGAGGAGACGGGGGATTGCTCCCACCATATCCCCATCCCCGCCAGGCCGGCTAGGCTGTTACACGGTCTCCTCTACTTCCGCCAGCTATGTAGCTGGCGTAAATCCAAGGAGGCTTATCGGGCCAGCCCTGGTTTACACCTGGGGAAGGGGACAAGCGTCCCCTTCCCCGAGTAGACCTCTGGCCCACCATCGGACGGGCAGCCTGGGCTCAGGTTCCGGCGGGCGACCCTGGGTTGCGCTGTTTGGATGTGGGGCAAATGGGAGTTGTATCATTCCTCCACCATGCAGCATCAGACACTACCTAATAACGATCTCATTTGGTCTTACGATATAAAAATACTGCCTCCTTGTTAATCATCAGAAAGATGCATCTACACTCTGCAGGAAATGAAACCTAGATGAAACTGGTGAGTTGGAAAGTAATATGATACGATCTCGAACCCACTTGCAATCAAGTCTAGAAAGCAAGACAAAAATTACAGTAATAATGAATGTAGCATGGATATTTTCATGATCAGACATATTGTAAAAAGAGGTAGATATTTTTATGGGTTAAAAGATTATGTAAAAAAATTTATAATATCAAACAAGTATTTCATTCTGCACAGCATACCTGTGTTTCCCTTGAAAATGTCCAGAGGCTGGATGAAACGTTGGGACTGATATTGATATTTTATGTGGATTCTTTGTGTTTTTATATATTTTAAACTGGAATTCCTCGTACGTGTTTGATATTATAAAATGTTTTATATGATATTTTAACCCATAAAAATCTCTACCTCTTTTTACAGTAATAATGAATGCTTAAAGGGTATTTCTTTACCAGCATATAACTTGTGAGGAGTTGTTCATATTTTCATACCATACTATTTACAAAGCGCTTAAAAGAGGATTCTTACCTGGGGAGTTCAGTACAAATGGTATTAATCACCTTGTAGAGCTTAAGAAATATGTGCTAAGTATTGAAGAGACATTTATTTTAGGGGGGTTTTCTATGGACATTATTCGACTTTGACTCCCTTCATCCTGGGAACTTAACTAACTGTGGTGGAGATGCACAGAATACAAACTAAGAGAGACTAGATCCACTGTTTATTCATTTATCTTTAGAACCGAGTGTGCAGCATACATAAGCTATCAAATGATGGGAGAGATGTGTTTTCTTCTCTCTTTATGCTAACTGTGTTATTGTGCTCTCTTACTCCTCTGCCAATCTGCACAAAATGCCCTGACAGAAAAATTGTCATGAAAGTTAAACTAGACACGTCCAATTTTGTTACGGGATAATCTGTGCTAAAACATGTGCCAGTTTGGGTAACCTTCTCAAGCTTGTACTTTGTTTTCTATTAAATGTCAACTCTGATAGACTAGCTTGCTTATTGGAAAGGGCAGGTTTTTACTTCAATAAAAAAAACAAACCTTGTTAAAAAGACAGGCAGTCCCTCAATAATAAAAAAGAAAGAAAGAAAGAAACCTTTACAATACATGAAATATTCACTCTTAATTGGCATGACTACACTGTAAAGTTTTATTGGTGGTGTGAAGGCTACCAGAGATTATTTGTTTTCAAGGGATTGTCAAGGTTATGAAACATTTTCAAGGTACCAGAAGATGCATAAATTAAGCCTGCTACTGGTGATAATGTTCTAGTGGTGTCGGATTAAATATGCAGGAGCCTTCAGGAAAAAAATATATTATCACACTATTGTATATATATTAAAGGCCTGATCCTCATCGTGTATAAATTGGCTCAGTCCCTCTTGACAGTCTTGTAATTGTGTTAATTTACAACTCTTCAAAATGTGTCTTTGCAGGCCTGGACTTGCTGAACGGTGTATATATTGCCTTCAGAAGCTAAAACTCAAGGGAAGGGAATCAATAGCATTGGGTAAATCTATGCTTATCTATCACAGATTGGTTGATCTGAGCTGAGATTAATCCACACATTAATCCACAGAGCCACACATGACCAACACTTGTGGTACTCTTGCTCTTTTTGATAGCATTTAATATTATCGTTAACTAATATTCTTTATAAAAGACCTCAAAACATAAGAACATAAGAAGAGCCCTTCTGGATCAAGCCAAGGGCCCATCTAGTCCAGCTTTCCATATCTCCAGTGGCGTCACTGCAGGGGGGGCGGAGCTCTAAGTTTCGCTGTGATTGGTGCCTCCGGAGGAACGAAGCAGCCCCGCCCACTCGCCTTCGGAGCCTTTCAGGGAAGCGAAAGCAACGCGTGAGAGTAGAAGGGAGAGTAGAAGGTGAGGCAGAGATTTGGAAGGTGAAGTATACAGTAGATGACAAGAGGCAATGAGCTCCAGAGGAAAGCAGGAGGAGAGGAGAGGCGGAGGTGTGCAACAGAAGAAGTAGCATAAGGTTTGATCAACAGGAAGGATATGTGAAGATTACGAGGTGGTAAATAAAGAGAGAGAAGAGAAGATAGATAAGAAGGGAGGAAAGAGGGTGCAACTGAGAAAGGGACAAACAAGAACCTCATACCGGTAGTAGTCCAAATGGGATTATGTTCTTGGCCTGTTTGATCCTCCAGGCAGGAGCACTGTGAACTACATTGGAGCCCTTCTTACACCTCCTCTAAGGGCTTCTCAAAGAATGGACACCCAAGGTAGCCATCTTGAGCAGCAACAGCTTTTTGAAATCGAATTCATGTAGGACCCTGCCTGTAGCATCCCTTGGGCATGGTTGATATGGGAGGTATGGTGACCTGCTTGGTGTGCAGTGCACTCCACAGCTCTACTCTCCAGTCAGCACACAGGAGACTGTGGTAGCCTCAAGAGTCAAGAGGGCTCTTTATTAACTCCAAACATGAAGTACATGAAGGACTTCAGTACACAGGCTGAGAGAATGAATGAATGAATGAATGAATGAATGAGAGAGAGAGAGAGAGAGAGAGAGAGAGAGAGAGAGAGAGAGAGAGAGAGAGATTTTACCCCAAAAATCTTCAAAGTGAGAAAGAAAATGGGCAGCCCAATCCAACACAACTCACCATGTGACAATGTAGCCCCATTGATGGGGTGAGTGCTGTATCCTGCAAGGGAGTTTCGGGAGTATCACTGGTGCATGTTCGCATGGATCCAGGTTGGGGGTCAGGGTCAGGAAGGAGGATAGGGTATCGGTGTGCTCCATTGCCACAATACCACCCCCTTCCCGGCCTCAATCTGCCCTCCTCCCCACCCCATCTGTGCCCCATTCGTCCCCCTCTCCACCCCATTCTGCCTCCCTCCCATCTCCTGCACTGATTTACCAGTGCCATTGGGCATCCTCTGGCCACTGGCTCATGGAATTGGCTGCTCACCACTTGTGGTGACGACTTGGCCACGCTAAATGGTGTGTTGAGTTTCGTCACCATCCGTAAAGGGCCTTATGCCACTGGAATGCTCATTCCAGCAGTGTAACAGTCATAGGATTAGGTCGTAACTCTTGCATGTTCACTTAAAGTAATACACACACACACACACACACACACACACACACACACACACACACACACACACACACCATCTTTTCACATGCACTAGACTCTAGGCAAGAGCAAGAGGAGGAAACAGTTCTTCAAGAATTCACAGCCATTTGACCCCTGGGTTGAACAGTTTAGGCAAATAGTAAAACATGATAACAAATCTATCTATTGTGGGTCACTTTGGAGAATACCTAGTTCAGCTCGTGTAAAGATGGGGGATACATGCTGGTCTGTATATTAGTTTGACTGTACAGCAGCGCTATTGCCTGTACCCAAAGTCATAGCTGAATGCAAAACAGCACAGGTACATCTTGCCATGCCGCCCTTTGTATTTACAGGTGAGGCCCCATATCCACTGGGGATATGTTCCAGGCCCCTCCATGGATACTTGAAACCATGGATAAGAGCAAACACCCCCTCCATGGTTTCCTGAGGGGCCCCCCACCCTGCCTCCCCTGCAGGCAGGCATGCTTGCCCCCCCCCAGCTCTTATTTTTCTTTCAGCAAGCTTTGTTTCTTCCTTAAAACAAACAGAGAAGCAGCCTCCGTTGCAGGCAAGTAGAACGAGACTAAGTTAGAGAGGCTCTGCAAGGTTTCTGTTAACCTTGCAGAGCCTCTCTAGGACTTAGTCTCATTCTACTTTCCTGCAACAAGCAGCCAGAGGCTGCTTCTCCTGTTTGTTTAAGGAAGAAACAAAGCTTACTGGGAAAAAAGTAAAAGCCTGGGGGGGTCCCCACGATCCGTGGAAAACTGAAACCGTGGATAGCGAATCAGTGGATATGGGGGCCCACCTGTATATTTTTCATATGCTTCCTGTTGCAAAGTGTCACTGAGAGAGGGGGCAAAGTGACAAGCACAAGCTTCTTGTCATTACATACAAAACCCACCTATCAGCCCTTATATCCAGCTACACTCTAACCCGTGACCTTTGTTTTCCCAGTTCCACGACCTTGAACTGTCTGAAGGTGTGTCCTACTGTACCTACGCTTACATATGTGAATCATATGTGAATCTGAAATAATTTCACATGCTTCCCCTGTTTGCCTCCACCTCTTTTCTCCATCTGCTACCTCCGTTGTAGACAGAGACCTGTCTTACAGCATAATCCTATGTGTGTCTACTCAAAAGTAAGCCCCATTGAAGCTTCCTCCCAGGAAAGAATGTGTAGGATTGTAGACCAATTCTCTCTATGTAAAATGCCATATGACACTATTATTATTATTATTATTATTATTATTATTATTATTATTAATAATAATAATAATAATAATAATAATAATAATAATATGAAGAAGAAGAAGAAGAAGAAGAAGAAGAAGAAGAAGAAACTCAAGCTGTACAAGGCAGGAAATTGCTACCCATCCAATAAGAAACTGTGTTTTTAAAATGTGTGCCACCTTAGGTTCCCTGATGTAGGAGAAAAGGCGGGATATAAATATTTTAAATAAACAAATATGTAGACTGTTTGTCTTATTATTGACATCATCTGATAATATTGTCCATGGTTACTGGAAGCCTTAAGTTCAACCCCTCTGCATCATCAGCCCTTAGTTACTATGTAACTTGGAGTTTTTCTTTTGCATCCATAAGTACCAGACAGCTGCCCTTCTGAAAATGGGAGAAGAAGCAGAGGAGAGAGCAATAGAACTTGGTCACATATTGTTTACAAATCTTTTGAAGAGAGATTCGTTCGTAGCATTCCTTTTTTCCCCAACAGCTGATCCTCCACATATATATTATGTGCTTCTTTATGTTATAAATATTTTTTTCAATCAGAAATGCTTACATTTTCATGCAGAGGTTTTGTGTTGTATATAAATTTATCAGAAAGGCTAGTTTTCAAATCCTCTTCACTTGAGTCTTATTGGCCATAAGCTTACCTAGTGAAGAACCGCCATAACCATTCTGTGCTGTCCGAGGCAGCTAAGTACTTCTGGTCAGCAAATATACTGGGTCACTGTGCCTCCCAAGAGAGATACATCTTCAGCCACATCAGAAACCTGAGGAGTATAAAAACATACAGGGTAAATAAGAATTGACATTATTTGCTTTTCATATGGCTGCCATCATTTGTTAAATGTGAATAGCTTGAAAGAAAAAGCTTTCCTACAGCAATCCATTCCTTTTATCTCTCTACCCATAAAAATCAAGACACAATTCTTTACTTTTACCATCATCACCTGTTGTCATAGAAACTATTGCAACACATAAGTACTGCAAATGACTGCAACTTCATTGAATGGACAGGGATGGAGATGGGCCCGAAGGGGAACACTTTAGCTTAAACAGGTGTGTCTATAATAATGGTGGGCGATAAGAGGAATCATTCAATATCACAACAATGCACTGCGAACAACATCCATTATTATGCTAACAATAATCTAAAAGAGTATTTACTGAACCTTTTGTTTATTTCATGGCATTGTTTTGCCACAAGATATGTAAATGTGCCTGAAAACAAGGAGGCTCATTGTCATGGTATGAATGAAACACTACACTCAAGTTCTGGACTAATTTTACGATGATTCCTAGGAAAAGGATAGGAAGGGTTTACTAAGGTTTCCTCTTAGATTCTAAAAAGATTGTTCAAGTGCCATGTGTATAAAGGCACATGTGCAAGTCCCCCAAATGATTTTGTCATCATCAAATACATTTATTTCTGGCTAGTAATTTTTATAGCACCCCCCCAAAAAAATGACTGTGCATTCTCTCAGGCTCATCTACAGCATGGTGCTATTCTCCAGAATCAGAAGGTCAGTTACAATACAAGTTATCATTTTTGTTCTTCACTCAAGCTGCAAAATGCCAGAAGAGCTTTGATTTGAAGCCTGGAGAAAACAGTTATTCCTGCATCATCTCAGTGGAATGCAAAAGCTCAGACAGGTCCTTAGGATGTGTAAATGTCACTGAGATTCAGTTTTGCAGAGAAGCCATTGACACTCGAGTGACAGCAGGCAGCATTTTGCTTCTGGTTCAGTACAAATTACAGACAACTTGACATTAGAGACCTCGGAATGCGAAGGCAGACTGAAACCCTACATGATCAACTGACTTTTTCATATTTACAAAACCACAGCTTTCATTTAGAGCTCTCTTAAGGGACAGATGGATAAAATGGGGGGAAAAAGAGCAGGGGGGAGAAGAGGAGGAGGAGGAGGAAGGAACCGCAAAGTTTCTAATTCATGTTATTTCCTGCACTATACTTAAAAACCTAAAATGAGCAATGATTTTCCCTGCAAGATATTAAACATAAATGCTATTGGCATCTCCTTAGGCTTTTAGTGTGCAACCTCTAGTCTCCAAACCCCTGTTGCATAAAGCATAATAGAAAGCCAAACCATTCAAACATGAAAAGATCTTAGCAGTGTTTCTGGCCCCTATTCATGTTGTTTACTGCAGATAAATTCCTACATTCATTGTGAGCGTTTCTGTAGTGGCTTTGCTCTCTTCCTCCTGTCTTCCTTTCACATGTAATAGGTAATTTTAGTGTCCATTGTATCAAGAGGGCTGCCAGCTTAATTCTGCATTTTGAATATGTTTACAGAAAATAAGGCAAACAATGATAAGCAGCTTCTTTATTCTCTCTCTCTCTCTCTCTCTCTCTCTCTCTCTCTCTCTCTCTCTCTCTCTCACACACACACACACACACACACACACACACACACACACACACACAACTGTAGGCCAGTGGTGAACACAACACCTTTGGCTCAGCTGTGAAAATAAGCAAGATAGCAAGTTGAGATATGTGTTGTGCTAGTATACTGTCATGCCTTGGGCAGGTTGTTAAAGTAGAAGACAAGGGACACAGCTACCTGAGAAGTAGTGATAAATCCCAACATGACACACACTCTGCTGCTTCTTATAGGAATATTTAAACAAGCACTGTGCCAATAGGAATGTACCAAAAAAAAAAGTTTGACTAAAGTAATTAGAATTTTTACAAGCGGACATGCTCCTGCCTGAAATAATCGTTGCAGAAAGCATCACATTTTGCACTTCACTTGTTTTCATTTAATCTTACCCATTGAAATTAAGGGCAAACAGCAACAGACATTATAAAGTGTGCTAGATGTGTTTTGAACAAACATCTTTTGCCTTGAAAACAAATGCCTTCGAAGGTGATAGGTGTGCTCAACTACTAATGCTTTGAAAAGTAGTCTGTGTCGCCTTGCTTTGTCGTCTTGTTGATTCCTCCAGCATCTGTACCAGCATCCTTTCCAAAGAAGGTGCTGATTATTTCCTATCAGTTTGGTACTGAAATAGCAATACTGTTCCTTTGATATGAAAAACACCAAGAAAATGTCATACTCAAAACATCCCAAAACATGGGTATAGTTTGCTCAGACATTAGACAAGCTATTCTGGAGGGGGACACACACAGACGCATGTCCATACTTGTGAATTGTGGTTGCCCGTCTACATCCACAAAGATCCTAGCCAGTGATACAATAGCTTGTTGAGGTGGCTTGATGTGGTCTTTAATTGCATGCATTTGGATGCATGTATCTTTAATTATATACACCAGGGAAACACTGGCTCATCAAGTTCTTGGGGAAATGTTTCTTCACAGGGGAAACAGCATCACTGAGTGCCTCCCTGCAATATAACCCCCAAAAGTTATAGTGTAGTCTGCATGAGTTTATGTCCATTACTTGAGCTCTCAATAGGTACACAGTACCTCCACCAATAGATGGTGCTGTAAGCTTTTCTAGATACTTCCTTTGCTCCTTGTTCTTTGTTGCCATGTTGCTTTTCCATTGTCCTGAAGGGTGAATATTCTACAAGATGGAAATCCGGCTATATTGTTGGGGTTTGTGTGTGCGTGCGTGCGTGCGTGCGTGCGTGCGATCACACAAGTGATGACACCCCAGCTATAGAAAGAAAGTGGTTACAGCCTCAGGCAGTATAGATGATGATGAAGAAGTTCACACCAGCTTCTGGTGAACTTAATGACTTAAGTGAACTGTTAAATCAACAGAGACCACATTGTTTCCAACTGATTCAGCAGCAAAGGCTGGACTTCAGAACAAAGCCTCTTCCTCTGCTTCAAAAGTGGAGCTTGCCGATAACCTATAATAATATCTGTAGTTGACTTCCTAACTTACTTAACAAGCTTGTAGCACTCCCAGTGAACTCAGTGAGGCATAAAAGCTTAAAAGGAGGCTCAAGATTGTAGCCTATTATAGGTGATAACAGGTAGCTAATATTATAAGGTACCAAATCATCAGTCACGGCTTCTGTTGACTTGAGTTAAAAACGGAGATACAGTACTTCTGAGAACATAACCCATTTTATAAAGTAAAGCGTGAACAAGAATTCATCATGTGCTTTGAAGACAGTCACAAAGGAGGAAGGTGTGTGTTTGATGAGACAGGAAGAAAAGGGTAAAAGAAATGTTTAACTAACCTAAGAATTGGCAACTGAAAGGGGGAAGAGAAGACAGGAGCACATAGGGGTACTTGCCCAGAGCACTATGAAATTCTTTTTCCATTGTTTGCAATTCTTCCTGCCGAAAATTGACGATGAAAGCAGTGTTGTACTTGAAGGTACTATATATATGTGAGTACAGCAGCTATCAAACCCTAAATGTCATGACAAAAGTCCTAGGGTTTGGGACATTAGGGTGAGACAAAAAGCCTTTCTAAACTTGCAAACACAATGGAATGCTGTTCAGGACTGGTGTCAAGCATCGGCTAACTTGGGCACTGTTCAAGGGTCCACATGGCCATCAGAGGACCTACCCTGAATCAGTGACAGCAGTAACACCATTAATACCGCTGGTAATACCAAGAGAAAGTGGTAATGCTCATTTTACTAGTGTGGTTGATGACGCAGTATGGGGCTGTCCCTAGGACTTTGCCCCAAGGGCCCCATTTACCTTGTGTTGGCACTGATGCTGTTCTGTCTTGGGCTAGGGTTCTTTCACATTGTTTTGTCCATGAGCCACTTAATGACCTCTGGGTGCATATGTACACACACAGACACAGTTTAGACACATTCACTCACATGCCAATAAACACATGTGGGAGCTGATCAGGGTCCCTCCCACTGGCACTGATCCCAACCTCCAAGTATTCAAGGCTCACATTTTCATGGAGCCTACGTATGTACACACATGTGTGTATGTGGTGGTATGCGCAATCTGAAATCCTGGAAAACAGAAGGGCCCAGATTGCATGTACAGAAGCCCACATACATCTGGATGTACAGGAATAGGTTCTGTTCAAACAGGGATCTTGAATGTGTGGCCAGGGATGATGTTACTACTGGGTATAACTCCAGCTAGCCCCCTCCACCCATTCATTTTTATGCACATTGCACATGGATGTGCATAAAAGGCTGAGCATATGCATATTTCCAGTGGCCCATGAAATCTTTGCCTCTGTACTAACTCACAGCACAATCCTAACCAACTTTCCAGCACCGGTGCAGCCCGCAATGCAGCCCCAAGCTAAGGGAACAAACGTTCCCTCACCTTGAAGAGGCCTCCATGACTGCCCCTGCACTGCAAAATGCAATGTGTGCCCTGTTGGCACAGCTACATCGGCGCTGGAAAGTTGGTTAAGATTGCACTGTTACTCTCTGCTCCCTACATTTCCCAGTTTTACAAGAATCCAAAATGTTGCTACTTCAGTAAATATACAGGAGGGTGGAAAATAGGTACAGTATACACATGCTGATTCACCCAGTCACAGAATTTGAACTTTCTGATTGAATAATGGTAACATTTTGTGTTATGCCAATAAAGATATTTTGACTGATTTTGGTAACATTTTGTAAAGCTGAGCTCTGCCCTTCCTGATCATGGTCTGTTTCATATCACTGAGATAAATTTCAGCAAAGCAAAGCCATCATCTCATGGTATCCTGTTAACAAGGAGTGCTGGGTATAGTGGCCAATCGGAAAAGAAGGTTTAAAATGGCTAATTAATTCAACTGTCGTGAAATTAAAGTATCGTGTACACTAAAATGTGCTCTCTCTCTCTCTCTCTCTCTCTCTCTCTCTCTCTCTCTCTCTCTCTCTCTCTCTCTCTCTCTCTCTCTCTCTCTCTCTTCAGGTGCAGTTGTATTTCAAGAGCCCCCGTGCCTGTTTAGCTGTGATCCCTTTTGGAAATAATTGGTGCGGTTTGATTGATAATGTGTATTCCTCTTTAAAAGAAAACACGCTATTTTTCATAATCAGAGACTGAATGTGTAATGAGCATTCTGGCACTGCCTTTAGCATCAGGTCTGTCAAACTGCACTGTTATTTCCATATTGATGCAAACTAAGATATTACACTCCCTCATTACACTGACATGGCGTATCTTTTCAACAGTCAGCTTCCAATCATATGTTCCTTGCAAACAAAATTACCTTCATCTTCTCTTTTGCTGTGAAAGGAACTAGTCGTGGAAATGTGCCCCTAACAAGCTAATCAACTAATTTTGAGGAAATGTTTTGAACCATTTAGCATTCTCAAGGAAAACAAGGGAGGAAAAGTTGCTAATGGAGTGGCTGGCATAAACAGAAATAAATAGACAACTGGTTGACTGAACATTAGCATACTTGAGTTTTTATTGGAGTTGCACTAGAATTCATTTTGCAACCCAAATGGGGAAAAAAAGAGATCTATTTGTTTCTATATGCCAAATAACATCGTTTTTAGACTATACATACTTGTAGATCATCTCAGCAATGGAAGGCAAAGAGGAGGCCAATCTTTTCTGAATCCTACACCTTGTGCTAGCAATCCATTTCCATGGAATCATCAAACTACTTTACCGAATCAGAATCTGAGCGACTGTGCGGCAGACTGGGGTTGCGTTTTTGGTCAGGGTCATTCATTTAGCAGGCTGGCAGAAAATTGAAATCTATCAGAATCAACAAGGAGTTAGAGAATACCTTGCGCCACTTTAGTGGAGCTGCTCGACAGTGAAGTGTGAAAGCATACTGACAAGATTGTGATTTTGCACAGTAAGGAGGAGGATAGATACAAGGAAGACTGCTAAGGTGAACAATTGCAAGCAAGACCACTTGAAGAAAACATGCGGCAGCAGCGGATTGAGCTTGTTTTTCCATTCAGGGCACAGCTGGCTAATGGAACTCACTGCCACCAGGAGTAAAAAGGTAAAGGTGTCCCTTGACATTTAAGTCCAGTCGTGTCCGACTCTAGGGTGCGGTGCTCATCCCCATTTCGAAGCCGAAGAGACAATGCTGTCCGAAGACGCTTCCGTGGTCATGTGGCCGGCATGACTCTCCTTGCCGCAGCGCGTAGCGTGCGGCTGGACACGGAACACGGTTACCTTCCCGCAAGCGGTACCTATTTATCTACTCGCATTAACATGCTTTCAAACTGCTAGGTTGGCAGGAGCTGGGCCAAGCGATGAGAGCTCACCCCGTCGTGCGGATTCAAACTGCCGACCTTTCAATCGACAGCTCATGGTTCAGTGGTTTAACCCACTGCGCCACCCCGCGGCCATGCCATCAGGAGTAGTTATGGCCAATAATGTAACTGAATCCAAAGAACAATGGACCAAATTCACAGGCAGATATATTAGCAATGATTTGCCAGCTTGGCTGAAAGCTGCAAGCGCATGGCAATGAAGAACAGAATGGAGCTCACTTTTGCTATGCTTCCTCAAGCATCCACAACTGACCACTGTTAGACCCAGGACTCCAGGATCAGTGCAAGACCTCCCAGCAGCTGAAACCACATGCAAAATGCTGCCCCCTTACTTAGCAGCACCCCAGGCACTGCCACTCCTCCTCCACCTCTTACTTCTTGGATTTGAAAAGGAAGCCAGAGGCACTCTGGCCCACCACTCTTCTGTATCACGCTTCCTCTCCATTTTCCCCCTCCTTTGTGAATCTAGGAAGCTGGAGGAGCAGCAGTGCAAGCAGGCAGGCAAACAAAGGCAAGGACCCTCTACCAGTCCACTGTTTGAGGCCAGCACCTTAGGCGGCCTAAGGAACAGGCCAGCCTTACAAGACCAGCCGTCCATTTGCTTGCTCTCCTCCAATGTAGGCATGATATTTTTCTGTTGTAGGAACACCAGTAATGTCAGTCATCCAGGATGCAGTAAGGAAGATATTTCCTGAGAGCCAGGATGGTGTAATGGGTTCGACTTTGACCTGGAAGATCCAGGTTCAAATCCCCGCTAAGCGCTGGCATCGCTACAGGGGGGGGGGCGGAGCTGTAAGTTCTGCTGAAATCGGAGCCTCCCTTACACAGAGGAACAGAGCAGGAGCGCGTTGCTTTCGCTTCCCTGAAAGGCTCCGAAGGTGAGGGGGCGGGGCCGCTTCGTTCCTCTGTGTAAAGGAGGCTCCGATTTCAACAGAACTTACAGCTCCGCCCCCCTGTAGTGACGCCAGTGCCGCTAAGCCACGAAGCTTCCTGGGTGACCTTGGGCCAGTCGCTATCTTTCAGCCTCAGCTACCTCACAGGGTTGTTGGGAGGACAAAAGGAGGGAACTATGTACCGAGCTCCTTAGAGGAAGGGCGGTATAAAAATGTGGAAAATAAAATAAATAAATATTTATACATGTTTTTCAAAGTCTTAAAACTGTTCAGTAACTACAAATGACATCTATTTATGCAGAACAAAATTCATTCTGCATGATTCTTAATTCTACGGTAAAGAATGAGCCAAAAACTACGTATATTACCGTGTGGAGGGTTTTAGTATGCCAAGAGTAAGAGACACAACATAGTTAAGGAGGTACCTTTTATTGGTGACATCTCAAATGCACAGAGTCTGTAAACGTTGGAGTTTCATAGTGTAACAATAAAGTGTATAATTTTATATGTTGAGATGGGTGGTTTTTGATACAATATTTTGAAATGTGTCTTGATCCGGGATTTATTTGCCTTATAAAACTGCTTTGAGCCTTGCTAAATGCATCCATACATATTGTAAGAGCTCACTCATACATGTTGGTATGTGTATGTGTGAATTCACATGTATAAATACATACACTCAATCACATCTGAAGCAAGCTACCAGCATTCATTTTTTCCTTAATAGTTCCCTTTTAATAAATTGGTTCCAGTTTTGCAAAACAGAACGGCTTTGATCCAGTTACAGCGCAATCCGACTTAACTTTTTTGCCGGTTTAACCAGCGGAGCAGCGAGAACGGGAGGCCCCAGAACGGAAAAGGGATTCAAAACCCCTTTGAATTCCTCTTTTGGAGGGGATTTGAATCCCTTTTCCGTTCTGGGGCCTCCCGTTCTCGCTGCATGCGCCGCTGGTTACACCGGCAAAAAAGTTAAGTCGGATTGCGCTGCCAGTTATGTCTAAGTCCCATGGGAAACAGCCAGACCTCAATTAGTTGCTGCCAGCTTATTAATCAGTTTCAATGGGATTTTACTTGGATCAAAGAGTAAAGTCCCCCATCATTTTACTTGGATCAAGGCCATCTATCCTTCCCCTATATAATACTGCTTGGGAGTCTGGGGCCTTCCCAAGCCCAGTTTTTTTTTCCCTTCTAAGTTACTCTTCTCCTTCAAGGTGGATATAAATTTCTCGATTCAGTCAGGCAGAGAATATTGTTGAAGTAGGTAAAATAAACATGGTAAATGGAAGCAGGGTCTGAGAACTCAATTTTGTGGGACTATTAGAATAGGTAACATTATGCTACAGTTTGTTTCTCATGCTTTATTTGTGGAACTGTTGCCATGTTAACATTTACATTAAATTGAAATTGAATATCTGTGGCTTTAAAAATCTAAGTTTGCAACTCCATGCTAGTGAATGGGTTGTATAAACCAGAGTACTCGGTACTAAGAAAACCTAAAATAGTGGGACTTGCACTATATTCCTACGTAGTGATTTCAGTGAGACTTGGGGCAGGGCAAAGGTCTGCAATCCTAAACAGAATTAGAAGTAATTCCATTTATATCCATAGAACATATTTCCAAGCACATATGTTTGTGGTTAGAATATAAAAACATAGATTTTTAACTCATGGTTTAACAGACTTGTCAATTGCAGCCTCTAATATAGAGCATGAATGATCTATCCAGTAGATCCCAATTAATGCATGGAATAAATAAATGACATAATTCAAGCACGGTTAAATAGGAGAGAATTAAGGATGTGCTTAACTCTCCCACTGAAATGGATGAGCATTAAAGGACATAACTTTGGTTGGATCATGTCCTAGGTTAGCAATTTCTGTTAAGAGTAAGAACCTGTTGTGTTCATCCTTACCTCCCCTATAGCTGCATGTCCTTAGAGCTTTGACATAACCAATAATATCAAGTCTCTGGCTTTGCTCAACAATACTGTACAGTATTCTAAAGCGACATGTGCAACTCTTTGCCCTCTAGGACTGAGTCCCAATCTGCCTCAAAGTTGGTACAGGTCTCTATTGCCCCTGAAACTATGAAGCCCATGTGGTCACTATGATTGCCTGTGCCTGAGGTCAACCTCGGGCAGTTGCCTGTCCTTAGGCAATAGAAGCAGAAGTCAGATCCAGCAGAAGCAGTGGCCTGTCTGGAACAGTTGTGAGTTTTGAGTAAATAATGTTACTGACTAAGATATAGCACTGAAATGTGCAGAAGACATCCTGCCACTTTCAATAAAGATTCAGGAAGATAAAAACAAAAAGCTGTATTTCAAATCACACTCAAGAACTCCCAGCTTTGTACCCACAGTAATTTTTACAAGAAAAATCAAATATGTGGATGAGCATCACCGAGGGAACTAGCCCTGCCCATCATAATTGTAACGTCCTCCTTGCCCATTTGCACACTTTGTGGGAATATCCAAGACCCACCGAAGGTCATAAAAATTAACGGTGCAATCCTGAGCAAGTTTGCGTAGCTGGCCTGAATGGCCGGCCGTTGCATCCTGGGCAGATTGCAGCCTGTGCCGGTGCAGCCCAGGCTCACATTTGTCCCCTTCCCCCGGTGTAAGCAGTGCAGGCCCCAATGGACCTCCTTGGATGCACGCCAGCTCTTTAAGTGGCATGCAACTAGGGAGGCTGTGTAAGGCCGGCCCGGGCTGGGAAGTGGCATAGGATATCGGCGCAACTCAGCGCCAATATCCCCTCCCCCTCCCAGCCCAGGCCTTGCTTTCCGGCACGTTTGTGACACCTTAGACTGGCAGAGCGATTGCTCCACCAGTCTAAATGTAGACATGATTGTGCTGTAAGTTTCTTCATTAGAGTCCTCTCCTGCCACTTATTCCCATTTTCAAATTTATTATAGTTATTAAAAATGCTACTTTTAAATAATCCTGTGAAAATTACACCCAGGATAAAGAGTGTTATAATGAAACAGCGTTATACGGAGCAATGTTAAAGGAGGTATTATTGTAACCTGTGCCATTTTCAAATCATAGCCAACTTCAGGAGTTTAGAACAGGGAAGGACTGAAATCCATACAAGTACACAAATATTCATCTGGGAAATTCCTATCAGTTTTTATTTAGCTGTGGTCATCAGCCTGTTAATTGAAATGCACACTGCCTACCTGAAGCCTTGCTTTTGAATCTAAAGTCATTATTTGCACAGTGCAATTAAGGCCAGAGCAGCTTCTCTGCCTTAGCAAAAGGGGAAAAAAATCTAATGACATCTTGATACCAAACCTAAATTTCTTGCTTTTCTTAGAATCTAATTTAAAGCCTAACGATCCTTTGTATTGTGTATGATCTCCTTGTGAAGAGACAGAAGCAAAAAAGGTTCCAAATCTAGCTTCTTCTTTAGTAGCATAGTTTCAGAAATGAAGCCTGCAATAAATTCTAGTGATCTACATTATATCTCACCAGGGAGTCTTTGATTTGTCTTTTAGGAGACTTCAGCTAGTAGATCTGTAACATTATTAAAATAATTTTCTGCCCCATTTTAAAATTAAATCAAGGTTTCCAGTAAAGGGTGGTCTTTCTGAGATACACATTTTTTTTACATTTTCAGGTTTCAGTGTTTGTAATGATGCCATCGCTGAGGATCCGGAGATGTTGTGACCCAGTTGCGATGCCACACAGCTGAAGAAGGGGTCCACACACCAACACAGGTCCTTAGAGGGAATACAGGCTGTGCCAAGGCCAACCCATCTGCCCTTCATTTCTGGCATTTCTGGCGACTAGATATCGCTGACTGAAGTCCCACTTGGGGGATGCAGTGTGTCCCTGTACACACACATACATTGCCTACAAATCACAAGATTAGTATTTTGCTAAGAATAAAAAAAGGCCAGCGGGTGGCGCAGTGGGTGAAACCGCTGAACCATGAGCTGTCGATCGAAAGGTCGGCAGTTCGAATCTGCGACGGGGTGAGCTCTCGTTGCTTGGCCAGCTCCTGCCAACCTAGCAGTTCCAAAGCATGTTAATGTGAGTAGATAAATAGGTACCGCTTGCGGGAAGGTAAACAATGCTCTGTGTTCCAGCTGCATGCTACGCACTGCAGCAAGGAGAGTCATGCCGGCCACATGACCACGGAGGCGTCTTCGGACAACGCTGGCTCTTCGGCTTTGAAATGGGGATGAGCACCACACCCTAGAGTCGGACACGACTGGACTTAATTGTCAGGGGTCACCTTTACCTTTAAGTATAAAATAATGTATTTGAATAAAAAAGGTGTATCTTGCATTATAATGAATGAATGACAGTATCGTTTTGGCTTCAATCATAACATACAACAAGGAGATATCATATCTCAGAACTTTTCAACATTTTGAATTATTTTTGCACTTCAAAGAAACATAATCAATGGCCAAGGCATATGGCTATATATTGTGGTTCCTATATATTGTAGTATGATATCAGATTTCATTTACCTCTTTGTCTTCTGAGTGGCTGTGCTGGGATGAGATGCAAACGCTACAGTAGTTTTAGCCTGCACTGTTGTGCTGGCATCAATTGTCCTTTTTTTTGGTACTTTCTCTAGCTCTACACTATCTTTTTCAGGAGGTTATATCAGAGGGTGCAGCCTACAAACTATTGAAACCATAATTATGATTGGTGGGGGTGGAGGAAGGACCTTATATTGCAGGGAGCCATGGCAGCAATGTCTATGCTAGGGATAGTATTTCCCCCTAACAGTAGTTTGAGAGGTCTCAAACTTCAAAACTTCAAAAGGTAATGAAAGGCTCACTTAAAGACAGGCCTGCTTAACAACGGGGTTTAGGGAACGTATCCCTGTCATTAAGTGGGGGACACCTGTATATCTGTAAATCTTTTGTAATATTCTTGCTGCTTCTACCTTTATCTTATCAAATCTTTCTCCTGCCTCCTTTTCTGCTTTTTCTCCAGTTTCTGCCTCTGATGTTACTTTCTTCTTTCTCCAGCAAACCTACCACTTAATCCAATTTCCTCTAGGATTTTTTTTGTCATTCCTTTTGTTTTTCCCCTTTTACAGTTTCAATCTTTCTTCTAGTGTAGTCTCCTCTTGCTTTAAACATACAATTGTTTCTGCAGATCTTAATAACTTTATTTGGGCCCTTGTGTCATCTCCAATAATTATTACTCTTCTTTCCTTTATTTCTAAACAACTTGATTGACTTGGCAATGTTCAGTGCCTCACGTTTTTCTGCTCATTCTTTTTTCATCTCTTTCCTGCCTGATTTTTGACCTCTGCTTTCTACTAACAAAGAAATTTTATATTCTAGTCAAAAATATTATCATCATCATCATCATCATCATCATCATTATCATCATCATCATCCTTGATTTTTCCTTAGCTTTGGATACAGTTGACAACTCCCTGCTTCTTAGTTCTCGTCATTCTTTGAGATGTGGTCCTAATGTCCATTTTTTGATGTCACACCTATCTCACAAATCATTCTTCAAAAATTTCTATTAATGGCATTTATTCTTCTCCTCAGTTCCCTCTTTCTTTTGGTATCCCTCAGGGTTCAGTTCTTGGTCTTTTGTCTTTTCATTCTTTTACTTGGCCATCTGAGTTCCTCTTTTGACCTACAGTATAATTGGGATGTGCCACCAGCGGGTGGCGCAGCGGGTTAAACCGCTGAACCATAAGCTGTCGATCGAAAGGTCGGCAGTTCGATTCCCACGACGGGGTGAGCGCTCGTTGCTTGGCCAGCTCCTGCCAACCTAGCAGTTCCAAAGCATGTCAATGCGAGTAGATAAATAGGTACCGCTTGCGGGAAGGTAAACAGCGCTCCGTGTTCCAGCTGCATGCTACGTGCGCTGCGGCAAGGAGAGTCATGCCGGCCACATGACCACGGAGGCGTCTTCGGACAACGTTGGCTCTTCGGCTTTGAAATGGAGATGAGCACCACACCCTAGAGTCGGACACGACTGGACTTAATTGTCAGGGGTCACCTTTACCTTTAAGTATAAAATAATGTATTTGAATAAAAAAGGTGTATCTTGCATTATAATGAATGAATGACAGTATCGTTTTGGCTTCAATCATAACATACAACAAGGAGATATATCTCAGAACTTTTCAACATTTTGAATTATTTTTGCACTTCAAAGAAACATAATCAATGGCCAAGGCATATGGCTATATATTGTGGTTCCTATATATTGTAGTATGATATCAGATTTCATTTACCTCTTTGTCTTCTGAGTGGCTGTGCTGGGATGAGATGCAAACGCTACAGTAGTTTTAGCCTGCACTGTTGTGCTGGCATCAATTGTCCTTTTTTTTGGTACTTTCTCTAGCTCTACACTATCTTTTTCAGGAGGTTATATCAGAGGGTGCAGCCTACAAACTATTGAAACCATAATTATGATTGGTGGGGGTGGAGGAAGGACCTTATATTGCAGGGAGCCATGGCAGCAATGTCTATGCTAGGGATAGTATTTCCCCCTAACAGTAGTTTGAGAGGTCTCAAACTTCAAAACTTCAAAAGGTAATGAAAGGCTCACTTAAAGACAGGCCTGCTTAACAACGGGGTTTAGGGAACGTATCCCTGTCATTAAGTGGGGGACACCTGTATATCTGTAAATCTTTTGTAATATTCTTGCTGCTTCTACCTTTATCTTATCAAATCTTTCTCCTGCCTCCTTTTCTGCTTTTTCTCCAGTTTCTGCCTCTGATGTTACTTTCTTCTTTCTCCAGCAAACCTACCACTTAATCCAATTTCCTCTAGGATTTTTTTTTGTCATTCCTTTTGTTTTTCCCCTTTTACAGTTTCAATCTTTCTTCTAGTGTAGTCTCCTCTTGCTTTAAACATACAATTGTTTCTGCAGATCTTAATAACTTTATTTGGGCCCTTGTGTCATCTCCAATAATTATTACTCTTCTTTCCTTTATTTCTAAACAACTTGATTGACTTGGCAATGTTCAGTGCCTCACGTTTTTCTGCTCATTCTTTTTTCATCTCTTTCCTGCCTGATTTTTGACCTCTGCTTTCTACTAACAAAGAAATTTTATATTCTAGTCAAAAATATCATCATCATCATCATCATCATCATCATCATCATCATCATCATCATCATCCTTGATTTTTCCTTAGCTTTGGATACAGTTGACAACTCCCTGCTTCTTAGTTCTCGTCATTCTTTGAGATGTGGTCCTAATGTCCATTTTTTGATGTCACACCTATCTCACAAATCATTCTTCAAAAATTTCTATTAATGGCATTTATTCTTCTCCTCAGTTCCCTCTTTCTTTTGGTATCCCTCAGGGTTCAGTTCTTGGTCTTTTGTCTTTTCATTCTTTTACTTGGCCATCTGAGTTCCTCTTTTGACCTACAGTATAATTGGGATGTGCCACCAGCGGGTGGCGCAGCGGGTTAAACCGCTGAACCATAAGCTGTCGATCGAAAGGTCGGCAGTTCGATTCCCACGACGGGGTGAGCGCTCGTTGCTTGGCCAGCTCCTGCCAACCTAGCAGTTCCAAAGCATGTCAATGCGAGTAGATAAATAGGTACCGCTTGCGGGAAGGTAAACAGCGCTCCGTGTTCCAGCTGCATGCTACGTGCGCTGCGGCAAGGAGAGTCATGCCGGCCACATGACCACGGAGGCGTCTTCGGACAACGTTGGCTCTTCGGCTTTGAAATGGAGATGAGCACCACACCCTAGAGTCGGACACGACTGGACTTAATTGTCAGGGGTCACCTTTACCTTTAAGTATAAAATAATGTATTTGAATAAAAAAGGTGTATCTTGCATTATAATGAATGAATGACAGTATCGTTTTGGCTTCAATCATAACATACAACAAGGAGATATATCTCAGAACTTTTCAACATTTTGAATTATTTTTGCACTTCAAAGAAACATAATCAATGGCCAAGGCATATGGCTATATATTGTGGTTCCTATATATTGTAGTATGATATCAGATTTCATTTACCTCTTTGTCTTCTGAGTGGCTGTGCTGGGATGAGATGCAAACGCTACAGTAGTTTTAGCCTGCACTGTTGTGCTGGCATCAATTGTCCTTTTTTTTGGTACTTTCTCTAGCTCTACACTATCTTTTTCAGGAGGTTATATCAGAGGGTGCAGCCTACAAACTATTGAAACCATAATTATGATTGGTGGGGGTGGAGGAAGGACCTTATATTGCAGGGAGCCATGGCAGCAATGTCTATGCTAGGGATAGTATTTCCCCCTAACAGTAGTTTGAGAGGTCTCAAACTTCAAAACTTCAAAAGGTAATGAAAGGCTCACTTAAAGACAGGCCTGCTTAACAACGGGGTTTAGGGAACGTATCCCTGTCATTAAGTGGGGGACACCTGTATATCTGTAAATCTTTTGTAATATTCTTGCTGCTTCTACCTTTATCTTATCAAATCTTTCTCCTGCCTCCTTTTCTGCTTTTTCTCCAGTTTCTGCCTCTGATGTTACTTTCTTCTTTCTCCAGCAAACCTACCACTTAATCCAATTTCCTCTAGGATTTTTTTTTGTCATTCCTTTTGTTTTTCCCCTTTTACAGTTTCAATCTTTCTTCTAGTGTAGTCTCCTCTTGCTTTAAACATACAATTGTTTCTGCAGATCTTAATAACTTTATTTGGGCCCTTGTGTCATCTCCAATAATTATTACTCTTCTTTCCTTTATTTCTAAACAACTTGATTGACTTGGCAATGTTCAGTGCCTCACGTTTTTCTGCTCATTCTTTTTTCATCTCTTTCCTGCCTGATTTTTGACCTCTGCTTTCTACTAACAAAGAAATTTTATATTCTAGTCAAAAATATCATCATCATCATCATCATCATCATCATCATCATCATCATCATCATCATCATCCTTGATTTTTCCTTAGCTTTGGATACAGTTGACAACTCCCTGCTTCTTAGTTCTCGTCATTCTTTGAGATGTGGTCCTAATGTCCATTTTTTGATGTCACACCTATCTCACAAATCATTCTTCAAAAATTTCTATTAATGGCATTTATTCTTCTCCTCAGTTCCCTCTTTCTTTTGGTATCCCTCAGGGTTCAGTTCTTGGTCTTTTGTCTTTTCATTCTTTTACTTGGCCATCTGAGTTCCTCTTTTGACCTACAGTATAATTGGGATGTGCCACCAGCGGGTGGCGCAGCGGGTTAAACCGCTGAACCATAAGCTGTCGATCGAAAGGTCGGCAGTTCGATTCCCACGACGGGGTGAGCGCTCGTTGCTTGGCCAGCTCCTGCCAACCTAGCAGTTCCAAAGCATGTCAATGCGAGTAGATAAATAGGTACCGCTTGCGGGAAGGTAAACAGCGCTCCGTGTTCCAGCTGCATGCTACGTGCGCTGCGGCAAGGAGAGTCATGCCGGCCACATGACCACGGAGGCGTCTTCGGACAACGTTGGCTCTTCGGCTTTGAAATGGAGATGAGCACCACACCCTAGAGTCGGACACGACTGGACTTAATTGTCAGGGGTCACCTTTACCTTTTATAATTGGGATGCTGATTATCTCCCGCTCTGTATTTTTGCTTCCTTATTCTCTCCTTCAGTTCTTACTACTATTCCGAGCTGTCTTGAATGTTATCTCAAACTCCATATCTAGAAAACTGAATTGTATTTCCCCTAAACCACTTTTACTTGGTCTCTTTCTCCCTCAAATGGCATCATCACTTTCCAGTCTTCTCAACAAGTTAAGAGCTTGGACATTTCCCCTTCTTTTTGTCTTTTCCAGCTCATATAAAAGTGTTCTGGTTAAGACTTGTTGGTTCTCTGTTTATAATATTTCTAAAAGCCATCCTTTCTTATCCATTGATTCTTATCCTTATGCAGACTCTCATTCATTCCTATCAATTATTGCAATGGTTTGCATATCTTCCTGTTTCACAGCTGGGCAGCCCGATTCTGCCTAAGATGCGGTGGCCAGCATAAAGGGCCGGCCGCTGCATCCTAAGCAGAATGTGGGCGGCGCCAGTGCAGCCTGGGCTCACCTTGGGGAAAGGGGACATTCGTCCCCTTCCCCTGGTGTAAGCGCCATGGGCCTCGATGGGTCTCCTCGGATGCGTACCAGCTCTGGAGCTGCCGCACGTCTGGGGAGGCCGTGTAAGGGATGGGGCGCTGGATATTAGCACATCTCAGTGCCAATATCCCTGCTCCCTCCAAGGCCGGGCTGGCCAATGGCCCCCTCCCTCGTCACCCTTGCTCACCCTCCCATACCCCTGCACTGACTGCATCAGCCGGCGCAGGTCCAGTTCAGCACCGGAGTGCCAGCCTCTGCGCTGACACTGCTTACTGGATATCAGCGCAACCCAGTGCTTTACAGCACGTTTGCGACTTAGGCCGGCGAAGTGCACAATCTGCCGGCCTATCTTTAAGCAGGATTGAGCTGTCGGTGTATTGTCTCTGTCCACAGTTCTTCTGCTTGCTTCAGTTTTTTTTAATGATGCTTCATCTCTCCTCTGTTGTCCCAAATTAAGTTCAAACTTCTAAGTTTTAAGACTCGCAATGACATTGCCCTCCTTTTACCAACTGCTTTTTCTGTATAATCTTTCCCAGTTCCCCCTCTTCATCAAATACTAATCTTCTTTTCAACCCTCCGCTCTCTTTGCTATTTCTCATCTACAAGGTTTCTCTCTCGCAGCCCCTTATGCATGAAACTCTATTCCCTTTAGATATTCAACAGGCCTCCTCTTTGTCCTTCTTTAAGAAATTATTAAAAACTCATCTCTTTTCTCTTGCGCTAATGATGTTCTGTTTTGATTCCTTTGATTCTTTTCTTATTGTTAGGTTAATTATTGTATTGTGTCCATTTTTCTGCAACTCTTTTCACTTCCTTTTAGTTTCTCAGCAAATGCAAAGTTTAGGCACTTCCAAGTTCCTTCCCATTTTGTCTCATTTTTTAAAAATCTAGATAGTGAGCCCGCAGGCAAGGACCTATGTATTTTATTCATGTACCTTTATAAATAATTGATTATGATGATAAATAAAGTATAGGTGCACAGATTCCTGTATACAACATCTATCTCTATATATACTGTAAATATAGAGATGCGGATATATAGATATATAACATAAGAACATAAGAAGAGCCCTGCTGGATCAGGCCAAAAGCCCATCTAGTCCAGCTTCCTGTATCACACAGTGGCCCCACCAGATGCCTCAGGGAGAACAAGAAAACAAGATAACCTGTTTCCCGTTTTCACTCCCTTGCACCTGGCACAGAAAAAACCCACTTCTAAAACCAGGAGGTTGCTTATGGCTTGTAACCTGTGATGGTCCTTTCCTACATGAATCTGTCCAAACCCCTTTTAAAGGCATATAGGCCAGGTGCCATCACCACATCCTGTGATAAGGAGTTCCACAGATGAATTACATGCTGGGTAAAGAAATATTTTATTTTGTCTGTTCTAACTCTCCCTCCACTCAATTTTAGTGCATGTCCCCTGGTTCTGGTGTTGTGCAAGAGGGAGAAGAGTTTCCCTCTATCCACTCTCTCCATCCCATGCATAATTTTATACGTCTCAATCATGTCCCCCCTCAGGCGCCTTTTTTCTAGGCTGAAAAGCCCCAGACGCTGTAGCCTTTCCTCATAAGGGAGGTGCTCCAGCCCACGAATCATTCTGGTCGCTCTTTTCTGCACCTTTTCCAATTCAACTATATCCTTTTTGAGGTGTGGTGACCAGAACTGGACACAATACTCCAGATGTGGCCTTACCATCAATTTGTACAAAGGTATAATGATATTGGCCGTTTTATTCTCAATCCCTTTTTTAATTATCCCGAGCAAGGAATTAGCCTTCTTCACAGCCGCCGCACACTGGGTCGACACTTTCATCGACCTGTCCACCAGCACCGCAAGATCTCTCTCTTGATCCGTCACAGACAACTCAGAATCCATTAGCATATATGTGAAATTTTGGTTTCTTGCCCCAATGTGCATCACTTTGCACTTACTTACATTGAAGCGCATCTGCCATTTTGCTGCCCATTCTCCCAGTTTGGAGAGATCCTTCTGGAGCTCTTCACAATCCCTGCTGGTCTTGACCACCCGGAAAAGTTTAGTGTCATCCGCAAACTTGGCCACCTCACTGCCTATCTCCGACTCCAGGTCATTTATGAATAAGTTGAAAAGCACCGGTCCCAAGACCGATCCTTGGGGCACATATACTGAGAGTGCAGGAAAGTGCCATGCAGACATGTCCATAAATGTACATAACTGCGCAAAATTTCTGCCAAAGATTAGCCAAAGATTAATCACATGTATTGGAAGCTATTAATTTATTATTTATAGATCTCTATTTATTTTAGAGGATGATCACATTGCTTGCTTCATATCCAAATAGCCAAACAATGTGATGTTTATAAAACAGGAAATGGCCTTGAGAATATATTATTTCTCATCTTATTGCACTGGATCCCAAGGTTAGAAGCTGCCATTAATTATCTGTCAAAATGAGTTGAAAACCAATAACATTAAAAATCATTACATTATTGGATATCCTCCAAGGATTATTCCTATGGAAATGCTGCTAAGATATTAAAATTCATCAAATACATTGTGGCAATGTCAATGTGGAAAAACAAACCTTCCTACTAAAGAATTATATATGATACAGTATGGTTCCCATGCAAGCAGTCCCAGAATTTCTTTAATATATGCTTATGTGGCTCACAGCCCAATCCTGACTAACTATGCAGCGGGCAGCCCAGGGCCGCCTGCCGGATCCCATGCTCGCTCCGGGCCGCTCTGGAGAGGCCCGGAGGTCTACTTGGGGAAAGGGGACGTTCATCCACTTCCTCCGGTGTAGAGCTGGAAGGCCGCAATAGGAGGCCATGTAACAGCCAAGCCGGCCCGGTAGGATATGGTGGCGAGGGATACGGTGGACGCCATCCCCGCCCCCCCAGGCCAACTCGGCCAATGACCCCCCTCCTTTGCCACCCGGGCCACCCCCACGCCCGCCGGGGGATCTCTTACCTGCCTCCGGCGGCCGTGGGGATGTCCCGGTGGCGGAGTGAGGGCGGCTGGCCTTACGTCGGCCGCCCTTACTCCTGAGTCATCACAAACATGCTTTACGGCACGTTTGCGAATGCTTCGGGCGGCACTGGCAGAACACTCATTCCACCACACACAATGTAACACACAAATAGAGCAGGGGTGTCAAACTTGCTTAATACAGCAGGCTGAAGTTAGCATCCATGGTGCCTGCAGAGGATTAGAAGTGACATAATTAAACGGAAGTGATGTCGTTAGGCAGATGATGACCAGGAATAAGCCCTTTGTTCTCATCTAGGAACTCATTAGCTGCAAGTGACAGAAGAGAAATATGCAAACCTTGAACATATTTTCAAGATATGGGAGAGCCTAAATATCACACAGGATGCCCATTCAGCAGCGCTGCTTCTGCTGAGCAGTGTTCCTTCTAATTTTTTTCCTGCCATGCAGAGCAGTTAGCAACCTGAGCAGTACCGTACATAACCACCGTCATCTTAAAATGGGCAATGGCCAGTCTTTAATGCTGGCTCCCTCATTCACTACACTGGCCCTATATTACTGACTTATGGCGCAATCCTGCGCAACGTTAGACCAGCGGAGCGCATGTTTGCGGCTCCTTTGGAGTAAGTGGCGCTGGCAGGGAGGCCAGCACCACTCACTCTGCCACCGAACCAGACCTGTGCCGGCTGACACAGGTAAGGCCAACACCGGTTGGCACAGAGGCGTGGGGAGGGCGGGCAGGGGTGGCGAGGGAGGGGGGCCACTGGCCGGGTCGGCCTGGGAGGGGGCAGGAATATTGGCGCTGGGTTGCCTGGGGGCAGGACCAATCCGCTAGCAGCCTCACACCAGCACAAAGACATGTAGGTTTAATCCCCCCCTCCAGTATTGTATTCTGCTGGTACAAAGCAGTGTTGGTACAAAGCAGTTTAGGGGTGTTCTTTTCCACCCATCAGATACTACATGAGCATAGGAATTCTGTAAGATTGCTTCAAGCTGTGTCCAATACCATGTAGTACAGAAGATACATTTCCATTTGTTTGTGTTCAGCATATCATGTCTAGATTATAAAGTGCTCTCCTATAACTCATCTGAGTTTTTCTATTCTTGGATTTTCCTTGCTCTTTACTATCCATAATTGGATGACATTTCTTCAATTTTCTCCTTGGAACACTAAAGGTAAAATTTCTGTTTAATCATCCCACTTTAAGTGCTTGCAATCAGACAGGATATTGCTGCTTTTTCAAATAAGACAATGATATTTAATGACTTTTATTTCTTCCTCTACAAAGATTAATTTATGTGCCGGAGTCATCGTCACATTCAACACACACACACACACACACACACACACACACACACACACACACACACACACACACACACACCTTCTTTAAATGATTCAACTCAGGAACCTTTTATATTTGGATTTTTGTAACTTTCATTGTCAGCGCAACCTTATGCATGTCTACTCTGAAGTAAATCCCACTGAGTTTAATGGGACTTACTCCAACGTGACTGTGTATAAAGTTATAGCTGTATCTGTGTACAATACAAAGTTGTGTCTTCTCTACATTTAATTCTCCTTTTGGTTTCAAATCAGTTTCAAACTAAAGCCCGTGACTTGCTTTCTCTTACTTTGCACGGCAATGCACAAGAGCTGCGTTGCCATGCAACAGAAGTTGGGAAAATTGAACTTCGCCCAATCAGAGGGCGCGTACAGTGCAGTGGGGGCGGGACGCATAGGGAAGCATTTGGCCAATCAGAATCGAGTCTGAAAAGACTCGATTCTGATTGACTAAGGGTGCAATCCTATCCAATTTATGCCACCGGCTGAGCTCTGCTCAATCCTATCCAACATATGCCACCGGTGTAACCAGCGGTACAGCGAGAACGGAAGGCCCCAGAACCGAAAGTGGATTCAAATCCCCTTTGAATCCCCTTTTGGAGGGGATTTGAATCCCCTTTCCATTCTGGGGCCTCCCGTTCTCGCTGCACCGCTGGTTACACCGGTAGCATAAGTTGGATAGAATTTAGCAGAGCTCAGCCGGTGGCATAAATTGGATAGGATTGCGCTGTCAAAGGCTGAAATGAGAGATGATGGCGAGAGTCATGGAGAGACAACGGAGAGAGTGATTCCAGGCCAGACAGGAAGTGGCACAGCACAAAGCAAAGGCCAGCTTCCCTTCGCCTCGCTTTGCGTTGCACTGTGCCGTAGACAGTGTGTCACAGTCTTAAGCATCCAGACAAAGCAAAGTGCTTAGCTGGCTATTTGAAGTCTAGAGAGGCTATCGTCGCTTGGAGAGACAACTGTAGTATCAAGTTTGCATATTTTCTCTTCTGTTGTTTACAGCTAATAAGTTCCTAAGTGGAAAAAGTGCTTATTTCTGGTTATTATCTGCTTAATGATGTCAGTTCCTGCTTAATGACATCGCTTCCGGCCCTCACCAGGAGCCATGAATGCTATTTGGCCCACTGTATGAAACAAGTTTGATTCCCCTGCTCTAGACCCTCCCCCCACCCTTTGAAATGGAGATGAGCACCACACCCTAGAGTCGGACACGACTGGACTTAATTGTCAGGGGATACCTTTACCTTTAAAGTTAATCTCACCCCAACATATGGATAGACATGAAACTCTAACTTGCTGAGAATTTAATCAATGGAAAGATATATACAACTGCAATTTATGTGAGGAGAAGGAAAGAATAAGAACGTGAACATATTCTTATAGCACACCTTGGCCCTCAACTGCTCAACTCATGGCCAGTTTCATGTCCTGTGTATTCACTAACCTTATGATTCAAACATTTCAAAATGGCAGCCAGGTGGTGGGAGAGTATGAGGCCGTCCAGTGTATAACACTGATTAGCATGATAACCCAGCAGTCACATATAGTGATTGGATTTTGCTTGTAATTTAATAAGAACAATTCTGATATATCAATAATCCAGTTTCAAATGACTTCAGTGGGATCAGATATTCATCCAATTAATGTCTCCTCCTCCAAACTTATGGGACTCACTTCCATTTTTTATGTGTATCTGAAGGCAAACATTGGTCCATGATCATTAATATGAAGCTAGCCATCTGGTGCTGATATTTTTCCCTTTGTTGGTTAAGGAAACAATCCTAATGTTGCAATTATTATAAGCATGATTTTTATTTGTTAATTTTCTTAAACAATCAAATGCAGAGGAGGGAATGAGATGTGGCATGACAGATTGTAGCTGCTGTATCTAGTGGCCCCAAAGGCAGCAATTTATGTCTTAAAAATGCACTAATTATATATGTCTGTTACTGCCTGTAATGGCCCCCAAATGGTTAAGAATGGAGAATACTGTCATCAAGTAGTGCGGCAAAAGTGCTAATCATTAAAATGAAATGTAGACTGCTTTTTATATTTGGTACAGTGCTGTGCCATTTAACAAACAAAACAAAGCTAGACACAAGAGTAGTAGGTGCATAAAGACCTTAAATAGAAACTGCCTATGAACTGGTTGATAGTAGGATTATCCAAAAGCTTTGTGTCAGGTTACAGTCTTCCTGTCTCCACCTCACACACACGCACGCACACGCACACGCACACACACACACCTCATTTATCCTTGTAAATGGAGTAACCCTGAAGAGTAGGGCAATATTATTACCCCCTTACAGGTGAAGGGTAGGGAGAGATCAGGAAGGTGGAGAGTAAATTGTTTATCCAACAGGAGCCCCCTAGAGCAGCGATTTTTTTTCATCTCACGGCACACTGCCAAGGCGCTAAAATTTTCAGGACACACCATCAGTTTTTTTTTTAATGATATGGCACACTGTACTGCCAGTGGGGGGCTCACATCCCCCAATGGCCCTACTAATAAATGACCCTCCCCCAAACTCCCGTGGCACACCTGCAGACCATTCATGGAACACCAATGTGCAGTCGCACAGTGGTTGAAAATTGCTGCCCTAGAGAGTTCCTGGATGAGCTGAAATTTGATAACCAAACGATAGAAGAATTTTGCTCTATGTTTACTAAATTAACATATCACAAAATTAGTCCTACAGTCCAATCCTATGGGATATTTACAGCAGTGGATCTAGCAATCCACTCACCTTGGGATGGCACAAATATCATGCCACCATTGTGTGCTACAAAGATGCTGCTGGAAACGGCCAGAGACTCTGTTTGCGAGCCAGAACTGCCCGGACGCTCCACCAGTGAAGGTAAGGTGGCAGAGAGGGTGGTTTATGGGCAGTTCAGGGGAGGATCAAGGCAGGGAGTGGGTTGATCAGGGCAGGGAGTGGGATCAAGCTGGATCCTTCCTATCCCCCTTTCCCTGCCTAGACCCTCCCCCTTCCTCTCCTCAGATGTACGGCAGCAAAATAGCTCACATATGTCTGAGAAGACTCATTGGTGACCAGATGGTCTACCAGGAGGTAAACAATTTACCTTTTGCTGCTATCTGATCATCCCTCGTCCAACAGTACATGCAGCGTATGCTCTGTCAGCACGGCTGCATGGCCGGAGTGGTAGGGAAAAGGATTGGGCCGTCAGTCCTTTCTCTGCTGGTGACTGAGATGGAAGGGCAAAATGAGAAAAAGAGTATGAAATCATGTTCACAAACAGGCATTTCTTAATACAGGTTGATTACCTGATCCGGACATCCAAAATCCAGACTATTCTGAAATCCAGACATTTTTGGGGCTATGACTTTTAAAAATAAATAAATTCCAGAATCTGTCTGGCAAAGTGCAAGGCATGCTGGGGCACAAAATTATTAAAAATATTGTATAAAATTACCTTCAGGCTATGTGTATAAGGTGTATATGAGTCATAAATGAATTTTGTGCTTAGACTTGGGACCCATCCCCAAGATATCTCATTATATTTATGCAAATATTCCAAAATCATGACTACTGTACTTCCCATCCCAAGCAGTCCAGATAAGGGATACTCAACCTGTACCACTGAAACAGCATCTCTCCCCCCCCCCTCCCCGTATTAGAAGTAGTTCCATTACTGGATTAAAAAAAGAAGATTCCATAAACATCACAGATGGAAATGTTTGTTCTTTTTTTTTAATAGATTCTGTAACTGAAACATTTGAGGTTCAATGATCAAATCTTCTCATCTAGTAAGTTCTAGCTAGAGAAAGAACTTGCATTCAGTGCATTTGTTCCCCATATTGTTCTTTTAAAAAAAATATTGAGGCTTTAATAGCTAAAAGCCATGGACTTCCAGTTCTTCATTTAACTTTGACCTAATATGTTGAATTGTGATGGCCTCAAAGCCACAAGAGCATCATTCCGCCAAACCTACATAGCTAATCAAGCCAAAGTACAAATCATAGCTCCCAGAAGGCCAAGGTCAGAGTTTGCGCTACTCTTGACGTCCTCCCCCTTAAAGGCACAGCGCCTTCCCATATATCATACTATGGTCCTTGACCAGACAAGACAGGCCCATCAAGACAATACCTGGTTAATGAACCAATAAAGCACCTTTGTTTTCAGTACTTCTTTCTATAGTTTCTTATATGTTTAATATGTACAATTATTACTGAAATCAAAGATGAGAACATTGCCTTGAGATATGATTTCATATCAGCAACAGTAGGGTTTTTTCATGTGTGTGTGTGTGTGTGCGCGCGCGTGAATGTATACCAGCAGCCATGCAATACCCACCATTATCATTTTGATTATATGCTGTTCGCATTTGCTCTACGTGGAACATTTGTTATTACTTTCATAAGGAACTGAAGCAGCATCTATAAGATGAATTGTAAGGAAGGATTTCTATTTTTGCAGAAAGATATTTTGGCTGAAAACATTAAGCGGCGAGCATAATTTGTAAAAGTTTATTTTATTTTATTTACGTACACTCTAAAAAGAGGAAATAACAGAGATATTTCTAAGAGACAGGAAAGCCTGCAGCTACTTGGCAACAAATGATTGCAATTTAGAATTCATGTACTATTAAGAAGTCCTGATTAAATTGTAAGGTCCTTGGGAAAAGGGAAGTCAGAGAAATGAAAAGCCAATGGTGTGCTAGCAGCCTGGGAGGCCTGCCCTGGTTGCCTCTTGGGAGGCTCAGTTTCCACCAGTGACCCCAGGTCTTTTTGCTTCTGTTTTTGCTTTGCAGCAGCTAGCAAGGTGGAGCAGCGTCACGAGTGGATGTCAGATCAGAGGGACAAGGAAAGCTACGGATACTTCTTGCTAATAATTCACTGGCCTTCCTAGCACCTGCTGATATTCCTGTCTCACAGTTCATGCTATTTATGTTCGTGAAAACTTCTGTCAAAGTACAAATATGAGAGTGGCCCCTCTCACCTTACCATGCTGTATACCAATAATAATGCTTAGCATGTCTCTAGCACTTTCTGCTTATATATTGCTGTCAACTGAGGCTGAGAGGGAATGACTTGCCTAAGTCCACCTAGTGAGTTCATGGCAAAGGCAAAATTCAAACTGGAGAAGTCCTGATTTGCAGCTCAGTTGCTTAGTTGCTGTGCTACACCAATTTTTTAGAAGCTCTCTACATCAGTTCTACTAGACAGCAACATGGGGCATTTTCTTACAGCAACCTCAATGGTAGCTGATGTGGGAGCAATGCTATGTGCCCAAGTAGGGCAAAAAGAGGTATAAGACTTTGTGTTACTTTGTCTTTTTCCAGTCTAATGTGGCCCACTATAGATCCAAAGGGGAACAGCATCTGAGAATGTGCCCAGGAGCTACTTTGCCCTGACCCCTTAGAGCAGACTTGAGCATTCTACGGTCCCAGGGCCACATCCGGCCCTTTGGCTGTCCCTGACGGGCCCTCATGAGGTTTAAAGGAAGACACGGAGCAGCTAATTAAGGTAAAATAATGGGGTCTCCCATGTGCCTGGGCATTCTCTTACCTTCATTAGCTGTTCCGTGTCTTCCTTTAACAAACGCTATGAGCAGCATGCTGCTTATATGCTGCTGCTTATAGCGTCTGTTGCAAGGAAGGCACGGAGCAGCTAATGAAAGTAAGAGAATGGACAGGGGGCGTGCGGGTGCTGCGGAAGGGGTGTTTGGTCTGGCCCTCAACAACAGTCCCACAACTGCGGAAGGGGTGTTTGGTCTGGCCCTCCACAACAGTCCCAGTTTCTCATGTGGCCCCTTAGGAAAATTAATTGGCCACCCCTGCCTTAGAGCCACAAACCCAGCAAGCGAGCTTTTAACTTAAACCTCCCTCATAGCTTTTCCATATACTGACATGGCCTCAACCCTGGCCCTCCCATAAGTGGTCAGGAAACAGTATAGGATTTCCTGTGCCTGGCCACACATGTCTGTGGCCAACCTCCGAGGCAGCACCAGTCGTCTGCTGCTCTCCACCACCACCCCGTCAGTCAGGTCCCATGAGGATGTTTACCAGACAGTTGAGGGGGAGCAGTGGCACTGGCAGCAAGTTTTATTCTTTCCACAGTGCCATTTTACAGTTCTCAGACATCCTGTTCCTTGATGCTGTGTTGGGGGCTGGAGCACCTAGGAATTGTTAAATAGCATCAGGAAAAGACGTGGTCAACTGTTGCCATTTGCGTTCACGGTCTATTGGCAAGCTTCCCCAAGATGAGTAGGTGAGTGGATCATCACTGGGTAGGTTCATCTCTATCATTTGAACGCTGCAGAGCTGTTGTTTCTATTTTTGTTTGTTTGTTGAATTCCTGGAGTTTATAACATGTAAAATTACAAATAATTTTTTTTCTTGAAATGACAGCAAACAGCAAACAATGGTTAAAACATTTTATATCAAACTATAAGCTGCGGCAAGGAGAGTCATGCCGGCCACATGACCACGGAGGCGTCTTCGGACAACGCTGACTCTTCGGCTTTGAAATGGGGATGAGCACCACACCCTAGAGTCAGACATGACTAGACTTAATTGTCAGGGGTCACCTTTACCTTTTTAATAATAATAATAATAATAATAATAATAATAATAATAATAATTATTATTATTATTATTATTATTATTATTATTATTATTATTATTATTATTATTTGGTAAAAGCCATTAGAGCAACTTAGCTAAAGTCAAAGTCTGTGTCATAACACCCATAACACTCAACGGAACACCAAGGATTAAAACTGACAAAAGCATAGCATTAGGACTGTATCATAGTATTTGACATTGCCTTTGCAACAAGAATTCAATGTGCAATATTTCCACCTTTCTGAATGTTCAGCACAGAGCAAGTACACTAACAGCCTGATCCTATCTAAACCAACCCGACAATGCAGCCACACCACCAGAGCGTGTGCTACCATGAACCTACCCAGTGATGCGCGTGTTGCTCAGGGGTAAGCCCCCGCTGCATTCATGGGTCTACTCGGACCTGCACAAGTTATTGCTGGTGCAAGTTTGAGTGGACCTAGGAAGGTGGATCAAGGCCATGAAGGGGATAGGATATAGGCAGAGCAGCTGCTTTTGATACCACCCCCTTCCTGGACTTTACTCCCCTCCCTCTCCACCCCATTCCTCCCCCCCATTCCTCCCACCTCCCACCTACCCCTATGCCGACTTACTGTCACCAAGGCTCCCCCAGAGGCCACTGGTGTGTAGCTATAGCCACTCACTACTTGCAGCAGCAGCCGGGCTGAGCAGAATGGCAGGTTGCATTTTGCAAACACCATAAAGCACACTGCACCATCGGAATGACGTTGGGATTGGGCCATAAGTCTCCAAGATAAGTGTGCTAGTTCTGTTCTGGACTTTGTCTAGAAGTTGGAACATACGTATGTCAAATCAGCCTGCTCTCGCCAACCTAGCACTATTGCGCATGTGCAAAAGCACCACAATAGAAAGACTGCACCTGCGCAAAAGTGCCAACATGACCATTTGTAACTCAGATATATATAATTCAGATGTCCATAATTCGGGGACCTAGTGTATGTAGCTTCTCTATCCCCAGTCACAAAGCAAAAGCCTGCTAAGCCCAACGTTAATACAGTTCTCGTATATCACAGCAAAGTACAGTTAAAAAGTAGAAAATATTATTATTATTATTATTATTATTATTATTATTATTATTATTATTATTATTATTATGGGGAGAAGACCCACATCCAACTCTCTTCCTGCTCTTCACACTTTCTCCAGGGATCAGGGGGGAAAAGGAGATCTATTCTTTGTGTATCTTTTAAAGGCCCTGAACAGTCCAAAATGGGCAATTTCACACTAGTAGACATGTTTATCTATAAGCAATGGGCGCTTGACTCCAACTCTGGGACTACCTAGCATTTAGCAGGCTTATTCCTGACCCTTCATGCTGTCAGAAAGAGAGCTATCCTATGGCCCCAGTGTTTGATACAAGTTGGTAAACAGAGAGAGGGATAGAAAATCAGACTAATCAAGAGTAAGTCAGATATACTTTTTTCACCTCTGGGGAGATTTTCAACTATAACAATGTGTAGCTTTGAGCTTCTGACAGATGCTAATGAATTGTTGTTTACATGTTTGATTTACTGCCTAAACAAAGATAAGACATGCTCTTGAAAACACATTGAATGCACAATCCAAACACATCCATTAAATCTGTCACAATAAACATGACAGCTTTCTTCTAACCTAACAACTGGTATGCCTCATTTACATATTAATGAGAAAACTGGGATCAGGCAGCACAAATTGCTTCTATCTTGTGAAGAGGAAGTTCCTGATCGACAGACAGCGTTGCACTCCACAGCATAAATACCACAAGTAAATACCTCTGCCATTTTAATGGATCTTATTTTTATTTGCTGAATCACTTCTGCTGTTATTGATTAGTTGCCTTTGGTAAGTTACAGTGATAAGACTCTGGGATTACATTTGCAACCTCAAGGCTCCTCGTGAGGCTTCATGATTCACGATAAACGCATGCCTTATTTTAGCATATGGGGATTTTCCAAGATCCATTAGCAATTCTACATTTATACACAATTACATCATCAAACATTGCAAGGCACAGGTATCACAATGTGCCATTTTAATCCGTTTTTAAATGTCTGCTACAGTAGTGAAAATATAACACACAGATTTGTAAACTAGGCGTTTCTATAATGAAAATACGGTTGACAAAAGTCTAGCAAAGAGTTGAATTGTTCCATATTCTTATTTTTCTGAGCAGTATCTTACTCTACAAGATGCTGCTCCCCAAGGAAGCATGTGGGAAGTTTTGAAGAGTAAAGCGATATTTTTATGAGGGTGAAAGAAAAACAAATCTATTCAATGTGCTGTACAAATAATGAGCTGATTTCAGCCTGGGGAAAATATCTTCACTGTAAGTGACGCTTATCATGAAAATATTACAAATGTCACAATACAATATGTTAAGCACGGTGGTTAAAATATTGCTTGGCTGCCAGATTTACTCTCTGACTTCTGTTGGTATGTATAAAAGTTGTGCACATCAGCTCCAAACACAAAAAACAACTCCAACACCTTGTTTGGAAACTCCACTCCCACCAACCTTCACCCACACAAATTATAATGGGCTCCCAACAATTCACTCTAAGACAGGGGTGGCCAACCTTCCAGGATTAGGGCCTCTGCGTTCTTAAGAGTTGTGTAGAAGAGAAGTGCTGATGGTGCTGCTAAAGCAGCTGCACCTGCTGAAATTCCCTCACCTATATAGCCATTAAAGGGCCTGGTGCAGTCATGTTGAAAGGTTGGCCACCCCTGCTCTAAGATGCTTACCATGAAAATATCAGAAGTCTTTTCTGCTGAATTCACTGTGGTCCTAGTTCCTGGTACATACACTGCCATCCTATACACACTTACCTGGGAGCAACTTCCTTTGAACTCAATGGGACTTACTTCTGACCACACATTATAGCATCGTACTGTTATGTTGCCATCCTGTAGACGCTAATTTGGGAGAAATGCTCTGAGAATTTACTTCCAAGTGAACATGCATAGAATAATGCTACACAGCTACAATCCTATGAACATTTACTAGGGATTAGGCCTATGAACCTGGTTAGAAGCTGGCTTCAAGATTGCACCCATAAGCACAATGGCCTTGTTGTGAAAACTGTGTGGCTTACTTCCAAGCAAACATGGAAAGGATCGGTCTGTATGTCTGAAATTTCCAATTTAACACATGGGAAAGAAACAGGAATTTGATCCAAGTAATCTTGATCAAGATTGAATGGTGAGTCTTGTGTATATATACTGAGTTGGATCCAAAGAACTGCACGACTAGTTCAGCATTCCCGAGGGAGATTTGGATGTGTGTATTACACAGCAATCCACCCATACTGCATGGTAAACGTTTTTCTGGAAATGAGGAAAGTTTGATAGGGCTGATTTTGCAATAGGGCATGTGGAGATCTGCCACTCAGAAATTCACTGTACAATCCTACCTAAATTTCTGGTGGCGGAGTGAGCACTCCAACGCCGAAAGTCTTACGACACATTTGCAACGGCTCTAGAGTAAGGGCCGCTGGCGCTAGGCCAGCAGCCCTTACTTTGCCACCGGATCTCCATGTGGCCGCCAGAGGAAGGTAAGCGATTAACTGGAGAAAATCCGAGGAGGCCCATTGGGCCGTCCCCAGTTTACACCAGGGGGATGAACGTCCCCTTTCCCCGAGTAGACCTCCGGGCCATGCCAGCATGGCCCGGAACAGGGATAGGATCCTTAGTTAGGATTGTGCTGCCCATCTTCTACTGGGCAGGCCCAAACCCTTGGGTAGTGTTTCCAAAACTTTTTCGACCTGCGGCTCCCTTGACCATTGGCAACCATTGGCTGTGGCTCCCCATTACATTGATGCCTGCCAATAGACATTGCACTGTTTTCCGAGAGGATTCTGTGACACTCCGCAGCTCCCCTGACTGGTGGGAGCCGCACCTCCCAGTTTGGGAACCACTGCCCTTGGGGATATTTAAGTAGTTCTTTGGATCTCAACCATGTCAGTGCTATGGTAGGTTCTCATCCAATGTGCCTCACTCTTCAGTACCTTCTGGCTGTTAATACTGAGAAGAGATGACAGCATGAGAACAATTAAACTTTGCTTTTCCAAGATACCTTAAAAGTAAAAGAGAACCTATACTATACCTAACAAAAGTACATACATCCCCATATATACATATGTATATAAAAATTCCATAAAAGTTGCCAATCTGCTAAATAACTTTTAATTACTTAATCATCTGTCTTTTCACCTTAAATTTAAATATATTTGCTTATTATCAAAACCTAAATATAGGTGTCTTATCGAGAAACTAAAGGAAGTGTAAGATAACATGCAATTTACCGGTAGTAATCAACAGCTATCGTTCATCGTTAGGGGGGAAAGGCCATCATTAATAGTTTCTTTTTCACTCTTTCTTTCAGGATGACATCCAAATCTAAAACAGCCTAAAAAAGAAACAAGTGTGCCCTTTGATAATAGCCATAATCCCACCAATTAAAATTTGCCCTCACAAATTAAAATTGACTGCCACCAATGATCAACTAAAGCTTTAGTCAATTAATCTACCAATTAAAAGTTGCAGCCCTAGTGGAAATTCAAAAATCTTATATATTGTTAACATCTTTACGAGTCATTTAATTGTGATTTAATTAATTAATTTAATTAATTAATAATTTAATTAATAATACTTAACATTTATCTAGCACTTTCCAAGTGTGCAAAGTGCTTCACATGTATTCTCATGAGGTTGTCCTTACAAATATCATTTAAGTATTACGATTCCCATATTGCAGCCGGTGAGCAATACCAGCAATACATTTGGGCCACTGTGCATATGTATTCAGGGAAGGAAACAAGCGAGGGGATGAAGCCGCAGTTTGGTGGCAGAGCACTTATTTTGAACGCAGAAGGTCCCAGAATTGAAAAAAGCATACCGCCACCTCAGCTCTTGTTCAGTTTCACAACCTCTATTTTTCTCAGAACATTGGCTGTCTGTGAGACTCCGCTAAGGGTAACAGAACCCAATGTTCAGCTGTGTTCTAAGCATGTTTACTCACAATTAAGTGCTACTGAATTCAGCGAGTTTACTCTCAGACAAGTGTGAACCATGGCCATCAGAGGCACTGTGGCACACCGCAACAGGATGAGGCTTCTAGGTGCCTTGCCCAGCCTCGCAAGACCTCAAGGCCCTGCAAGAGTGAGCCAGCAGCCAGCATGGACAGGGAAGTGGGGGGGGGGAGGAGGAAACGTAAAGGATGAAAACAGTAGGGCAGGAGGAGAAAGCAAGGCAGGAGGAAGGAGACAAGATGGAGACACAAAGAAACAGAGAAGAACGTGTGAGAGGTGGAAAGGAAAGAGAGAAGGATGAGGAAGGAACTTGAATTGGGACCTGATGCTTGTGGGGTGATGGTGTCCCCTGTAGTGGATCTGAGCCCAGCACTCTCTCCGAGACAGGCTAGCCAGGTCAATTATCCTGAATGGGCCTATGTATGCTGAAGTGTTTTCTAAATCTCCAGGACACACTCACCTGGCCATCCACCATATAGCAGTGCCCACAGTGGTCGTACAGGAACCAGGTAGGAGGTAGCTTAAGCTTCTTGAGTCAGTATTACAGCAGGAAGTCAAAGCCATGGAAAAAATTGGGTGTAACTGAAAAATCCCAAAGCCCCGGGTGAAGCTACCTAGTAATGGTGCCCAAACCATCTGGGTGTGCATCAATTTTTGAAAGGTAAATGGGTATCGCAGTTCTATGCCTACCCAATGCCCCAAGTGGAGGGATTCCTGGAGCAAGTGGCTCAAGCCCAATATCTGTCCATCTTCAATATAACCAAGGGATACTGACAGATACCCCTAACCCTGGCATCCCATGAAATAACCACCTTTGCAGCACCCCAGGGCCTGTTACATTTTACTTGTATGCCCTTCTGGCTTTGTGAGGCTGCAGATACCTTTCAGCACCTCATAGATCGCATGTTGTTGAAACATCAACAAGACATTTAGCATTTTTATTCTCAGGTAACACATGAGATTGGAAAGGAGAGAAGGACAAGGTGGAGGCACAAGGAGCCTGGAAAGAGGTGAGAGACCGCAGAGATGGGGGGGGGGAGAAGGGGTGAGTGGAGAGGAGGAGGAAAAGGCAGAAGTGAAGGGGAGACCAGAGGAGAGGAGACCCAAAGTGGGAGGAAAAGAGAGGGAAGCAGGCAACAGACCTGAGACTATCATGGGATGAGCAAGTCTGGGGCCAGGAAAGCAGTGAAGAAGGTGGAGAAACCTGGAAGGGAAAGGCAGAGGGACTGCTGAGGGTGGACAGGACCCAGGACCCCAAAGAAGATGCACAGCTACCCAGGCTACCGCAGGGGCATGGAGGGAGTTCAGGCTGCAACCCTGCACCAGCCGTCACCCATTCATGGGTCACCCCAGTTCAGTGACCAAGAACAATTGGTGATTTGCACTCCCTCCAATGTTTTGTATATAGCATGTTTTGTGGGCCAGTGATGGGCAACATCCCTAAATAAATCACACTTAGCAGTATCCAGTTGGCTCCGTCTTCCTTTCCAACAATCTAGCTCCTGGTCATGTCGACTCTTCCCCCTTCGATGTGGAACTCCCACCCTGGGATGGTCCGTGGGTGGAGAGGGAGTGCCCACATGTGCATAGGATTATGGCCTTTACTGCTGAAGTGTCACTGAACTCAATGGGCCATGTTAGCTGTGAGTCAATTCACAAGCTCAACTGATTTCAATGGGACTAAAGCATGATTTTCTCTTGATCAACGTCATGTTGTTGTTGTTCAGTCGTTAAGTCGTGTCCGACCCTTCGTGATCCCATGAACCATATCCCGCCAGGCCTTCCTGTCCTCCACTATCTTCCTGAGTTCGCTCATTTTCATGTTCGTTGCATCGGTGATGCTGTCTAACCATCTCATCCTTTGCCTTCCCCTTCTCCTTTTGCCTTCAATTTTTCCCAGCATCAGAGTCTTCTCCAGAGAGTCCTCTCTTCGCATTAGGTGGCCAAAATATTTGAGTTTCAGCCTTAGTATCTGTCCTTCCAGGGAACAGTCAGGGTTGATTTCATTTAGGATTGACTGATTTGATCTCCTAGCAGTCCAAGGGACTCTCAGGAGTCTTCTCCAGCACCACAGTTCAAAAGCATCTATTCTTCGGCGCTCAGCCTTTCTTATGGTCCAACTCTCGCAACCATACATTGCTACTGGGAACACCATCGCCCTGACTATGCGAACTTTTGTTGGCATGGTGATATCTCTGCTTTTTATTATGCTGTCTAAGTTTGCCATAGCTTTCCTTCCAAGGAGTAAGCGTCTTTTAATTTCACGGCTGCTGTCTCCGTCTGCAGTGATCTTGGAGCCCAGAAAAGTAAAATCTGTTACTGCTTCCATTTCTGCCCCTTCTATTTGCCAGGAATTGATGGGCCCAGATGCCATGATCTTAGTTTTATTAATGTTGAGTTTCAAGCCAACTTTTGCACTCTCCTCTTTCACCCTCATCAAGAGGCTCTTTAGTTCTTCTTCACTTTCTGCCATTAGGGTGGTATCGTCTGCATATCTGAGGTTGTTGATATTTCTCCCGGCAATCTTGATTCCGGCTTGTGATTCATTCAGCCCTGAATTTCTCATAATGTACTCTGCATATAAGTTAAATAGGCAGGGTGACAATATACAGCCTTGCCGTACTCCCGTCCCAATTTTGAACCAGTCGGTTGTTCCATGGCCGGTCCGAACTGTTGCTTCTTGACCCGCATACAGGTTTCTCAGGAGACAGGTAAGGTGGTCTGGTACCCCCATCTCTTTAAGAATTTGCCACAGTTTGTTGTGATCCACACAATCAAAGGCTTTTGCGTAGTCAATTTAGCAGAAGAAGGTGGTTTTTTGGAACTCTCGGGCTTTCTCCATGATCCAGCGCATGTTGGCAATTTGATCTCTAGTTCCTCTGCCTCTTCGAAACCCAGCTTGTACGTCCGGTAGTTCTCGGTCCACGTACTGCTGAAGCCTAGCTTGTAGGATTTTGAGCATAACCTTGCTAGCATGTGAAATGAGTGCAATTGTGCGATAGTTTGAGCACTCTTTGGCACTGCCCTTCTTTGGAATTGGAACGTAAACTGACCTTTTCCAATCCTTTGGCCACTGCTGAGTTTTCCAAATTTGTTGGCATATTGAGTGCAGCACTTTCACAGCATCATCATTTAGGATTTTAAGTAGCTCAGCTGGGATATTATCATCTCCACTAGCTTTGTTGTTAGTAATGCTACCTAAGGCCCACTTGACTTCACTCTCTAGGATGTCCGGCTCTGGGTCAGTGACCACACCAGCGTGGTCATCAGGAACATTAAGATCTTTCTTGTATAGTTCTTCTGTGTATTCTTGCCATCTCTTCTTAATCTCTTCTGCTTCTGTTAGGTCTCTGCCTTTTTTGTCCTTTATCATGCCCATCTTTGCACAAAACTTTCCCTTGATATCTCCAATGTTCTTGAAGAGATCTCTAGTCCTCCCCATTCTGTTGTTTTCCTCGATTTCCTTGCATTGTTCATTTAAGAAGGCCTTCTTATCTCTCCTTGCTATTCTCTGGAACTCTGCATTCAGTTGTTTATATCTTTCCCTTTCACCTTTGCTTTTTGCATTCCTTCTTTCCACAGCTATTTGTAAAGCCTCATCTGACAGCCACTTTGCTTTCTTGCATTTCTTTTTCTTTGGGATGGTTTTCGTTGCTGCCTCCTGTACAATGTTACGAACTTCCGTCCATAGTTCTTCAGGCACTCTGTCTACCAGGTCTAATGCCCTAAATCTATTCTTCACCTCCACTGTATACTCATAAGGGATATGGTTTAGGTCATATCTGACTGGTCTAGTGGTGTTCCCTACATTCTTCAGTTTAAGCCTGAATTTTGCAATAAGAAGCTCATGATCTGAACCACAGTCAGCTCCAGGTCTTGTTTTTACTGACTGTATAGAGCTTCTCCATCTTTGGCTGCAAAGCACATAATCTATCTGGTTTCGGTATTGACCATCTGGTGATGTCCATGTGTAGAGTCGCCTGTTGTGTTGTTGGAAAAGAGTGTTTGCTATGACCAGCGTGTTCTCTTGACAGAACTCCGTTAGCCTTTGCCCTGCTTCATTTTGCGCTCCAAGGCCAAACTTGCCTGTTCCGTTTATTTCTTGATTTCCGACTTTAGCATTCCAGTCTCCTATGATGTAAAGGACATCTTTTTTGGGTGCTAGTTCTAGAAGGTGTTGTAGGTCTTCATAGAACCGGTCAACTTCATCTTCTTCGGCATCAGTGGTTGGGGCATACGCTTGGATTACTGTAATGTTGAATGGTTTGCCTTGGATTCGAACTGAAATCATTCTGTCGTTTTTGAGGTTGCACCCCAGTACTGCCTTTCCCACTCTTTTATTGACTATGAGGGCTACTCCATTTCTTCTAAGGGATTCATGCCCACAGTAGTAGATATGATGGTCACCTGACTTAAATTCGCCCATGCCCGTCCATTTTAGTTCGCTGATTCCCAAGATGTCAATGTTCAATCTTATCATCTCATTTTTGACCACATCCAGCTTGCCTTGATTCATAGACCTCACATTCCATGTTCCTAAGCAGTATTGCTCCTTGCAGCATTGGATTTTCCTTTCAACCTCAGACACATCCACAGTTGGACGTCCTATTGGCTTTGGCCCAACCGCTTCACTCTTTCTGGGTCTACTTGGAATAGTCCTCCGCTCTTCCTCAGTAGCATATTGGACACCTTCCGACCTGAGGGGCTCATCTTCCGGCGTCATATCTTTTAGCCTTTTGGTACTGTTCATGGGATTTTCTTGGCAAGGTTACTGGAGTGGGTTGCCATTTCCTTCTCCAGTGGATCACTTTTAGTCAGAACTCTCTGCTACGACCTGTCCGTCTTGGGTGTCCCTGCACGGCATAGCTCATGGCTTCATTGAGTTACGCAAGCCCCTTCGCCACGACAAGGCAATGATCCATGAAGGAGAACGTCATGGGGTGAAATCAAAACTGGGATTCAAGTTTTTATTGTAGATCAAGCGTTATACAATATCTTACAGTGTGGTTTTGATAAAAATGTTTAGGTGTTATGGCTACTCATCCAAATGGTGACAGAAAGCACCTCCCAAACTGGCAACCATAGGATAGCATAGAAGTTATTTTCTCACTACAGAAAATGCCAGCAAAAATACCACTCCGCTACTCACAGTTGGCTGCAGAATTTCCTTGCTTTCGGACATACAAATAGGCAAGTCCTACATTACATGAGCAACGTGGGAGCCACCAGGGTGCTTCCTAAACCAGACTTGTAATAGAAAGCTGTCCAATGTGTTGAGCAGCTGACATAAGTACAATCCTCTGCATGTTTTCTCAGAAGTCAATCTAAAATGCATATTGGACTGACACCCAAGTAAGTATAGAATGGATGTAGGCTTACGGCACAATCCTACTACTGACTTAGGCTGGCACAGCGACTGCAACTCTGGCCTAGGGTGTGCAAACATGTCATAACGCATGTTTGTGACACCTGATGAGTAAGCAGTGCCAGTGGGAAGGCCTACGCAGTCCCGTTGGTGCTGAATCCAGGAGTCCACGCGCTGGAGAAGATAAGGACTGCTCCAAGCAGCACGGGGCAGAAGAGGGCATAATGGGGCGGGGGGAGGACAGGGTTGGGCGGATCAGGCCTGGGAGGGGGAGAGAACAGCAGTGCTGGTGCATGCTGAATCTTAACCCCCTTCCCAGGCCTGTTCACGCTACACTGGCCTCCCGGACTTGCTTCAACTAAATTTCTGAGGAGGAGACCCGTAGCGCTGGCAGGGGCCTTACCCGGGTAAGGGGATAAATGTCCCCTTGCCCTGAGGAGACCTCGGCCCCTCCCCTTCCCCTGCTGGATACGGCGTGGGCCATGCGGCCCCGTTGCACCAAAGCAGGATAGGATTGGGCTGCCTGGCTGCAATCCTATGCATACTTACTATAGAGTAAGCCCCATTAAACTCAGTGGGGCTTACTTTTTAATCAGTATGCTGCTCTGAATGTCGCTTTCCATGTCAGCATAACCCCATCTCTGCTCCAGTGACATACAAGTTGAAAGAGACTGTTGATTGCAGGAACAACAACAAAGAGTCTTGTGGAACCTTACAGTCCAATCCTGTCTAGCAGGACATGGTGGTGCAAATAAGGCACCCACCACATCATGTGCAGGATGGGACCTGCACCGGCACAGCCGGAGGTCTCCCTGGGGTATAGGGATATTCATCCCCTTACCCCAACTAGAGCCCCAGCTGCCCCAATGGGTCTACTTGAATGTGTGCTAGCAGAGGTGTAACTGGGATGGAGTCTGTGGAGAAGCCGCTCCCCGGCCCACCAACGCAGCCCGTGCTGCTGTTTCCTAGGTTGCGGCATGGGTGGGAAGACCCTCCCCTGCTCGCCCCGCAATCCGGGAAACAGCGACGTGGGCTCCCTGCACTTGAGCTCTGCCGGATCGGCAGAGCCAGAGCGCAGGGAGCTGTTTCCCGGGCTGTGGCATGGGCGGAAGGACCCTTCTCCCGCCCACAGCAGTCCAGGAAACAGTGACACAGGTTCTGGGCTTTCGTGGAGCCCATGCCGCTAACCCAGATGTGATGTCACGTGATATCACTTCCAGGGCGCAGCAAGCTCCTGCGACGCCGCGACGCCACAGGAGCTTTTTACACTCCTGAACGCTAGCTATTTGCTGACGCACATTTGAACAAGCCAGGTCAGGCCAGGGAAGGGGGATAGGGTTAAGCAGAGTGCACCACTGCCAATCCCTTCCCCCTCCCAGGTCCGGTCGGCCAATCCCACCACCCAGAAATGCCCCATTCTGCCTTCCCCATGCCCCTCCGCTGCAGGGGAACATACCTTCCCTGGTGGCTGCACTGTTGCCCTTGCAAAAGAGAGTGGTGCCAGCCTTGGTGCTGGCGCTGCGTACTCTCTGGGTGCCACAAATGTGCTTTATGGCACATTTACGACACCCTAGACTGGTGGAGCGATTGCTCCACCAGTCTATTTCTAGACAGGATTGCGCTGTTAATGACTAACAAATTTATTTCAGCATAAGCTTTTGTGGGCTGCTATTCCCCTCATCAGATGTTAATTGTAGCTGAGTGTAAAGTGTTCAGATTACTATCCATGAGTAGTTTGTTGCCTTCTGTTGTAGTCTGTAGTTTGTGCCTTCTGATGTTTAGGTTTCTTTGGAATCCGATGACAGGGTTTAAGACAAGTGCTCTTCAACTGATTGTATTTTATCTCTCCCTTTATTTTATGGACATGATCCTCTGTATTAATGGAAAGTTTTGCCATGGTGTGAAATCAAACCTTCAACAAAATCCTCTGCCAAGCAGCCTCCATGTCTTCACATGAAAGAGCTTAGCTTTCAGGAATGTGTAAGTGGGGAAGATTATTTTTATCTCCGGTAAATTAGGAGACAGAGAAGTTGGAATCCTGGAAAGGAGAAAAAACCAGATGGGAGGAAAACATCATCATTTCTGTTTCACTAAATGTGTTAATAAAATGTTACAGTTATTTTCATGGAGGGAGTTTTTTTTTTATGGCTATGCCAACAATAAGTGCATTTATGTTCCCTTGCCCTACTTCTACATTATCCTTTATTTATGTATTGGAGACTTTATAAGTAGCAATTGTTATCCTTTAACAGCCTTTATATTGCAGTTGTCTATTTGGAGGCAAGAAATCAAATTAAGAGAAATAAAAGGCTCTTTTCAGCTGTGAAAGCCCTGCTCAGTGAATTGCAGGCCCTGTTTTTATTGATGCAAATACTGTGCTAAAAATGTTAAGAGACTAGTATTATAAAATCACAGAATCATAAAGTCTCAGGACAGAAGGAATCCTCAAATGTCACAGTCCAACTTCGTCCACTGAGAGTTGACAGACAAAACACTTGGGGGCTCATTTTCAAACTGGATTGACTTTTTCCAGTCAACCTGATTTGAATTCTGCACGGTGTCCACTCAGATGTCCACTTCATCGCACCCTCATATGTTTCCACTTTTGCCTCTGCAAATAGATCTTTCTTATGACAGAAAAAGTTGATTCCTGGATATCAATGATTTTGCCAGTGAGGTCTCTGTGGATTTTTTTTTTTAATGAAGGTAGGACTGCAATGTTGTTTATTTGATTAATTATAAGAACATAGCAGTCCTGCTGAATCAGTCCAAAGGCCTTTCTAGTTCAACATCCTGTTTCTCACAGTAACCAACCCGATGCCCCTGGGAAGCCCACAAGCAGATGAAGGCAATACCCTTCTCCTGCCATTGCACCCTAACAAACTGTTATTCAGAGAGGTGTTGTGCCTCTGAACCTGGAGATAGTATGTATATAGCCAGCATGACTGGCATTGTTAGACCTGTCCTCTGTGCATTTGCCTAATTCTCTTTTAAAGCTCTCTAAGCTAGTAGTCATCACTGCATCTTGTGGCAGCAAATTGCATAGATTATCTATACCAGGGATTCTCAACAGGTAGTGTGCATACCACTAGTAGTACTTTTAGGTATCTCTGGTGGTACCCGGGCCGCTGGTAACCTCCGAACCCCGCCGGGGCCCTCAAAACCCTGTAAAAAGGTGACACTTTTGGCACCATGTTTTCGCTCCCAAGAGGCTCCCTTTGGCCGCCCACCCAGAGCCTCTTTCCGGCCTCTGGCAGTCTCCTACACAGCCTCCTGCATTCTTATCCTCCGAAAACCGGGCCAAAAACCCAGAAGTAAGCGGCAATGATGTCATCGCTGCTTACTTCTGGTGTTACTCAGCACAGTGGCGGCCATGTAGCTGATACGCCACTCCAAGTATGTTGAGAACCCCTGATTTATACAGTACATCCTTAAAAAAAAAAAAAGATGAGTGTACATGTTGCAGCAAGCCACATCTTAGAAGGAACATTCTGTCCTATGTATGCGAGAAGGGTAAATGCTCTTCTAAGCTTTTAATATTAAACATTTTTTTTTAAAAAAAATGGATACCTGATTAATCGGAGACAACTTTTTAATTGATTAAAAACCTTTTATCTGAAAAAACAAGGTATTTCAGATTCCATGTGATTGTTCCTTAGAAGCACCAATCACCAATCACTCTGGTTATTATGAGTACAGTATAAAGAAGTAGCCACAATAAATGTTATTAAAATACACCTTCATGCAAATTAAATTTGACTATATCCAAGAGCCAGGGGTCAACTAAGATGGACACTAGTGAAGGGTCTATGTCCATCAGAGGCTGGCAGAGGGGGTTGTGGGGCCCCCACACCCTCCGGAGGGCTGGTGCGACCCTCAGTAAGTAAAAAAAAAACCATTTGTCCCAGTGGTGTTGGCATTGGCGGGATGTTGCCAATGTCACCGCACGTTGCCACCCCCCTTAAGGGGGTGGCGACTTCTTCCTGCCAGCGTGGAAAGTCATGACCAATCAGTTTGAGAACCCCTGCTTTATAGCACAATCCTGTGTGTGTTTACTCAGAGGTAAGGTCCATTTTATTCAATGGAGCTTATCACCAAGTAAGTGCGCACAGGATTGTGCTATCAGACATACCAGTGTGAAAGCCCTCTTGGATTTTCCCACACATATTGCCTCCATTTATTTGCCTCCTTCACTTTTGCCCATGCTGTGAAATTGTACATTGAAAATATCCTTGCGATGACAGCCTAGTTTTCCTCCTCGAACGTCTTCTGGAATATGGAAATATATTTCCTTTCTTTGTTACATGATTTCTTGCATTATAACAACAATTCCTACTGCATGGAAGGATGGTTGTAATAAAAGACTTTTGAGATGGATTAGACTCCTTGGTGCCACATCAGTGATTAATCAGCCTCAACAGGCATGTATTGCTTTGTATACTACAGAGCAAGAGAGACCATCTCTTAAATATACTTGACTCTTTTGGTATCATGCAATTACACCAAGGAGCCCCCAAAATATATACAATTATTTTGAACTACTTCACTTGCAAGGAGCAATTGATCGTCAAGAGTCTCTTCCTCTTCTTGTTACGCTGATTAACAGTTTTGGAGATATTCCCTGAAAGGAAAACATTTCCAAAAATAGATGATAGTTCTCATCTTAATATTTTAATTCCTTGAGGGTCCTCTACATTCTTAATGAACCTCTGAGGGGCTTCTTCTTTCCTCCTCACATTTTAACCCCATGCAACCATATTTGCAAGTGAGGCAAGCTAGAGAAGACTACTGTGCTTCCATTGCCCTTAAATTGTCTTCCATGACAATGGTCAGCCTTGTCATGAAGTAATATGAAGGAGGCACTTTGTGCAGCAGTTTCCAGAGGGGCACCGTTGTCCTGCATTAGTTATCTACCTCAGTGCTATTTTTTTAATAACACTGGCAAAAAAAAAAAAGACGTCGTGAAGGAGATTCTATGGAGGATATTCTGTTGAAACATTTATCCACTCCAGGACATCATCTTAGAACAGTGATGGCGAACCTTTTTGAGCCCGAGTGCCCAAACTGCAACACAAAACCAACTTATTTATTTCAAAGTGCCAACACTGCAATTAAACCTGAATACTGTTAATGTTTGATCCAATAGACCAGGCCACACAATGAATTAAATTAATAATTAATGAATAATAATGACCAATGCACAAGTAATTAATAATAATGAGCACTGCACACAAGCAGAGTTGGTAAGACCCACATTGGGATATTTTTTAAAGATGATTAGAGTACATATTGAAGAAAACAAAACGCTTTGTGAGCCTGTGCCTCCTACCACAGCCCAAGCAGAAATACCATTTCTCTGGGGTGGCCCATTCCTCCCCCCATTTTTCCGGCCCAGAAACCCTCCCATGTGACCCAGAAACCCTCCTTCCTTGAATTGCCTGCTCAGCACCAATATTTTAAGGGGGGGCAGATACTGTGTTTGCAAGTTCACCTTGCTCCAGGACTGGATGTAATTAGAAATATATTCCTCTCACTTTAACTCACTCACACACACACATGAATGTTTAAAACTCCATTTCCTACCTTTTGCAGAGGCACACCTCCCCCCCCTACTCACCACTGGAGAGAACATTGCAAAAATAAAATAAAAATCTCCTACTCATATTTTCCCCGTCTCCCAACCAGATCTAAAAAAGAAAACCCTCTGTTTCCAAAACGTTTTTGCTCCCATCGCCAATCATTTTGGATGAAAAGGGCCATTTTATCCCTCCCTCGATGCACTGAGAAGCATATCCTCTCTCTCTCTTTCTCTCTCTCTCTCTGTGACTGCAATCTGAGTAAGCCCCATTGAATGCAATGGGACTTACTTCTGAGTAGACATGCATAGGATTGTGCTGCCAGTGTGTGAATAAAGCAGCTTCAATGAACAGCAACAGCCCTCAATCACAGTGCAAACTATGCATGCTGCAAGTGGGGAAGGAGAGGGGAGGAAAATAGAGTCAGAGGGCGAGACAATCGCTCCAAACGTTTGCGGAGTTGTAGAATTGGGAGAGAGGAGGGGTTAGCCACAGATTTAGTTTATAATATTTTTGTCCTGCTTTTCAGAGAAAAATTGTTTTCCAAAATACTATTAAGCGTGCCGCACGCGTGCTGGCCACCATTCTTCCCCTCCTTCAGGCTGTTGCTAGTATGCCAGAGCTCCTCCACACTCCTCTGCAGAGACTGCAGCCCACTTGCCTTGTCAGGGGCAGGCTGCTTGTGAGTAGCTGCTTCCCGGAGGGGCTTTCCTACCAGCTCTCCCTCCTTCACGCCTGGCTCGCCTGGTTTTCTCTCGTGCCGCTTAAAGTCCTTGCAAAGAGGTCGCTGAAGTATGCCTCTCAGTCCAGCCGACGATCGGATCAGCTTGCCGTGTGTGTGTGTGGGCTGCTTGTGAGGAACTTCTTCCTGGCGAGGCTTCCGTGCCTGCCGCCAGCTCACCCTTTCCCTCCTTTGCACCCGCCACCACTCTCTTTAGTGAGCCCGCCGTGCACAGCCAGCCCTCGCGCGGTGCAGCCACTGCTCCTAACTACGCAGGTGCGCGACGCCGAGCATTTGTTCGGCTACCTTTGGGTGAGCCGAGTGAAGGCTCAGACACGCGCAAGCCTACACAATATGAAGAAAGCACACAAGTCCTGGAGTCTGCATATTGAGCAGGCGTGTGCAAGTCCAAGCCTTCGCTCGGCTCACCCGAAGGTAGCTGAATGAATGATCAGCCTTGTGCACCAGCGCAATAAGAAGTGGCCGCGCCGATAAGGGCTGTGCGCAGCGGGCTCAGGAAAGAGTGGCAGGTGCAAAGGAGGGAAAGGGTGAGCTGGCGGCAGGCACGGAAGCCTCGCCAGGAAGAAGTTCCTCACAAGCAGCCCCCCCACACACACACGGCAAGCCGATCCGATAGTCGGCTGGACCGAGAGGCATACTTCAGCGACCTCTTTGTTGCGATCGGGACTGGGGGAAGGAAGGGGGGGAGCCGACGCCGTGACTACAGTGTATGACTGTAGTCACGGCGTGCCCACAGAGACGGCTTGGCGTGCCGGCAGCGGCACGCGTGCCACGCGTTTGCCATCACTGCCTTAGAAGAATGTGCAGATCCAGGAATTAGGAGGAATTAGGAGCTCCTTTGTTTAGCAAATTGTGACGTGGCGGCAACACTGTGAGGGGAGGCAGCTGAAAAGTGACTTTTAAATCAGGAGGAGTTGATTGACGTGGGGACCTAGGGGAAGCCGGTAGGGCAAAATGCCATAGCAGCAGTAGATGCTTCTGGGGAGGGGAACCAGCAGATTAGACAGACTGGGAGAAGGAACAGTTACAGGAGCTGTGGTGGGGTAGGGAAAAGCAGTCCAGAGAAGGGTCAGGGGACGCCTTCTTCTTCATTAGGTATGTAGGATGCGGCCCGTAAGAAGATAATGAAAATGCTGCTGGTTCAGGCCAAAGGCCCACCTACTCCGCCATTCTGTTTCCCACAGTGATCCACCAGCCACCTCCGGGAAGCCCACAAGCAGGAGGAAAAGGCATAATTCTCTCCCACCGTTGTTCTCCTGCAACTAGTATTCAGCGGCCTACTGCTGCTGAACCTGGGAGGTAACAGATAGTCACCATGGCTAGTAGCTATTGGCAGACCTGTCCTCCATGACTCTGGACTTTTCCCAGAACTTTGTTCTTTAACCATAAAAGAACCTATACTTTTATTCCATGACTGCTAAGTTTACACGAAAGTGTTGAGTGAGAGACTTTGTCGGACAGCTCAATCCTACTTGACTCCCTACGTCAGAGGCGTATCAGGAACGGATGCTGCCTGGAGCACCGCTCGCTGATGCTGCCTGGAGCACCGCTCTGGGGGGGGGCGACCCGGCTTACCAGGGCGCTCCGAGGCCTTCTCCCCGTTTACGTAAACGTTCTGCGCATGTGCAAAAAAAGCATAAATAGCGTGGCGGCGCAGTCGGCCGCCTTCAGAAAACCCTGGCCACCGGTCGTGGTGGACGCTCTGGGGCTTTCTACGGCTCCGAGGCTGGGGGAGAAGGCCTCAGAGCGCCTGCCCACGTCACCGGGCGGGCACGCGCTCCGTGGAAAGACTGGAGCGAGCAGAGCAGCGCCGCCTGGCGCCGCGGTGCCGCCCGGAGCCGCTGCTCCGCTTGCTCCAGTCTTTCCACGCCTCTGCCCTACGTGGTGATGCAGTAGCTCCAACATAGCGCCCGCTGAATCCCGTAGGAGAGGTTTGGCATATGGAGGTCTCCTTGGGGTAACATTTCTTCCTTTGTCCTGGGGTAAGTCCAAGCTGGGCCACCGGGTCTACTATAGCTGGCACAGGTCTGCGTGGACCCGAGTTGGGGGAGCAAGGCCGGGAAGGGGGTTACGATATTGGCTTGTGCTGCTGCCGCCAATATCGCCCCCATCCTGGCCCCGATCTGCCCTTCTCCCTGCCCCCATCGCCATTCAGTTGCTTCCTCTCCCTGCAGTGGCGGAACTTCGGTGGAGCGCGTGGAGCAGGAGCTCCAGGCGCTCGGGTGGGAGAACTCACCGAAGCAAAGTCAGGCGGCGGATCGGCCCTCCCTCCCTCCCTAGAGCCTGTTTGGCTCCAAAATGAGAGCAAAACGGGCAGAGGGGCGTGTCGACGTCACGTGAGGGGCACGTCGACGTGACGCGCGCAGGCCCCACCCCCATGCGTCCGGGCGCCGGCAGGGCACCTGTCGTCTCTGCCTCCCTGCCCCAATTCACCTCCTACCCGCCCCCCTCAAACCCTCTGTTCTGACTTATTTATTTATTTAAAGAATTTGTATCCCCTTTCTCCCGGCAAGAGCACTCAAGGCGGCTTACAACATTAAAATAACATATACATTAAAATAATTAACAGATAATTAAAACAATTAAAACAAGCAACCCCAGTCACCTATATTTACATTTGTTAAAAGCCATTTGTTAAAAGTTAAAAGTCAGCCCACCATGTCAGACATTGAATGCTAGTCTAAATAAAAATGTCTTAAGGCCCCGCCGAAAGGCCTCTAAAGAGGGAAGATTTCTTAATTCCAGGGGGAGGGAATTCCATAATTGGGGCGCCACAGCCGAGAAGGCCCTATTCCGTGCCGCCATCCCCCTCACCTCCGTCAATGGCGGCACGGTTAACAGGGCCCCCCCTGATGACCTCAGAGTACGGGTCTGATTATAAGGCTTACAGGCTATGGTAGGCTTTCCTGGTCTGCTGGTGCATGGATCTGGCTGCAGCTGCTTGCAGCCAGGCCACACCAAATCATTTGTCACTTTTTGCAACAGACTTATGCCGCTGGAACACTTGTTCCAGCTTGTTCCAGCGGCATAAGGCCCTAATAGGATTGGACCAAAAATCTTTTTGAAAGTTCAAGTATACAATTTCAACTAGATCACCTACATCAACATGCTTCTTGACTCCGTCAAATAACTCTAGAATATTAGTGAGGCAGGACTTACCTTTGCAGAACCCATGCTGATTCTCCTTCAGCAAGACCTGCTCTTGTACCGTAGATGCTTTATAATTTTATAATTTTATCTGATATAATTTTATTTTATAATTTTATAATGAACCTCTGAGGGGCTTCTTCTTGTTCTTATTGTTTGCCTTGCTGTTTTTAGCCATGTGCTCCTCATACAGGTTGACCCACTGGGGTTGTTTGTTTTTAGTTGTTTGTTTTCATTGTTTTTAATTACTTGTTTTTAATTTATTTTTAATGTATATGTATTTTAATGTTTTGTAAGCCGCCTTAAGTGCCCTCGCTGGGAGAAAGGTGGGATATAAATTCTTTAAATAAAATAAATAAAATAAATATTCTTCCTTTTTTTTTGCAGCCCTTATTGGCATCCCTTTATGGTATGTGACACCTTTGTGTCCCGTTTGGGACACGTTAGACCGGCGGCGATCGCTCTGTCGGTCTAATTGTAGACAGGATTGCGCTGTTAGGCACCGAAAAATGTTCCGGGCCCCACATCCCAGAGACAGTCATGGATGCAACAGTTCCATTGCATTAACATTTGTTTTACAGAACTTGAAACAAGTAACACAATCCTGAAAGTGGATGATATCAACCACAATGGCTGTGATATACACTGCCAAATGGCTCTCACAACATTCTCATCGACACCTCCTTTCAGACCATGTCTTGGAATTAAATCTAGCTATGCTAACAGAAAACCCCAAACCTGAGGGAAATGTTTATCTCTGGAATTTTGCTGCAAAAAAAGGAGAAAATTATTTTACAGACAGTTCTGACAATCAGGCTTTAGAATAGATGATTCTCCAGGGACCTGAACTTCCTAATGAAGATAATCCTTGACATTCTTGGGCTAATCTGTATACAGGATGGTATTGAACTCCAAGGAGACTTTTGAGCCCTCCTGCTGAGGTAAAGGAACTCTGAGCTCTTGCACTACATTGCAAGAGTTCCATTTATTGTGTTCTTAATCATACCAACTTTAATTGGGGAAAAAAGCTTACTCAGATATTTGTCTATTTGGATCAGCATTGTGGGTTACTAGGCTAATGGCCCAAATCTACCTGCGCAATACACTGGCGGACATCATGGTCTGCCAGCATATCTAAAGGGCCGCCATCACACCAGCCACACATTGGCTCTCGCCAATGTAAGGCCTGGAGGGCCCTGAGCCACTAGCAGCACTCTGCAGACCGGCTACCAGTGGGTGTCTGCTGGCAGCGGGCGCAGATTGGGGCAGGGAGAGGGGCGGATAGGGCAAGGGGCGAGTTGGGAGCAGGGTGGGGTGAATCTCGGTGGCATCAGCACCCCCCTCCCCCAGAGCTGGCATAGTTTTGAGGAGTGCCACAGGGGACCAGGCAGGGGCGCGGAGGTAAGTAAAACCTTTCTTTACTTACCTTTCCTGGCTGGCCTGGTCCCCAGATAGTCTGCAGGATGCAGTGGCCACTGGGCCAGCAGCCCTGTACCATGCAGCCCAACCCAGGATAGGATAGGGCTGTTGGTTCCAGTGTGCAACACAGAAGAACCTGGTTTAGTAGCTCTGGTCCTACCCTTCCCTTCTCCCTTAGTTAGTCCACAGAAAACACACACACACACACCCTGAAATAATCTATATAACATTGCCAAAACACAACAGCCCCTGTGGGTGGCAGGTTACCGGTAAATCACACACCAGGCTCTGACGCTCTTGATTTTTGCGTTGTTTGAATGATCAATATTCACAAGTTTGCAGAAAAGTTATGCAAGGGCCAGGACTAGCCCATCTTCAGTAATTGGCTCCACAAAAATTGCCTAATAAGCAGGGGTGGTGCGAAGACGTCTTCACGATCAGCAGGTTCAGGCAAACGTCTCCAAAAAGCACGTGACTGAAACAAAAAGTTGGAGCTGTATTGATTGGGGATGCTTGAAGTAGACAATATTCTAGCTCATCGCAGGGGAGCAGAATCAAGTCATGTAATTTTATACTTTTTAATAAAATTTGCTAGACATTTGCTAGCATACTTGTACTATGAAGAATAATGCTCCACTTCTAAGAATTAATAAGAGTTCATACTTCCTCCTTTGGAAACTATCCGGTTCTTGTTGTCCTGGGCACTCTGCCTAATACATACATTGTTAGAACGGTTGAGACACAAGCCAGTGTCAACATTCCAACTGGCTTCCATTGGATTTATTTGGCATTAGGCCTACTATTCATGTGGCTTTTCAGGCTTGGTTTGTGACTCAGAAGACCCTATGTTGGACTCATCAGCAGTGAGTGGACACCCTATTGCAGGAGGAGTGAGGACCGGTTCTTTGAGCCCTTGCATCACTGGGCCCATGTAAGTTCATTGATTCTTTTTCTTGCTCCATCCTTCTTCACTTCCTTCTTCACTGTGATTGATCAGTGTTGTTTTCTGTCCCTCTATAAACTTGTCCTTCCTGTTAGCAAACTTTGTGCAACAAAGCACTTACTGTGTGCAGCTCATAGATGCCACTCTTCCCTTTACTCCTTTCAGTTCTTGCTTTGTTCCCCATACCTGCAAGTCTTTCCTTAGTTCCTTATTTAGCACAGCAATTCTACAAATGGGCCCGCCCTGCCTTGGTCTGTTATTTCAAATTTGCAGTGCTGCTTTCACCTTAGGTTTTATCTCTCCCTTCAGTCATATGCCTCACTCTGATAATTTCACTGGAAAGGGCCCAACCCTATGAAGATCTAGATTCTCCTGGCAATACCTCTTTTCCAGTACGTGACGTCTTCATGGTGTGTGGATTACTATCAATCCACTGCACATCTTCATTGGAGAATGCATCCTAAGTGTAACTCCCCTCTCTGCTTTGAAATATTGAAAGCACAAGTGTTATTGAGGTCTTTGTTTAACTAATACTGGTACAGATTTTCAGTACAAGCAAAAGATTTGGTCGTGCTGTAAATCTCTTCTGAGTGATTGCAGATAAGAATTTTCTTAGGGAAACAAACATTTTCACCATGCATCATGACAGATAAATACACCCCCCCCCCCCAAAAAAAATGTACAGAACTATAGAATTTCAAATGCTCATTCTAAAAATCCAGACACATGCTTGCAAACAATATAATGGCCTTGGTTACTTTTCAGGAAATTATATTTTAAGAGTTTACTGAGACAAGGGAAGAAAAGTTTCACCATGATCACTGCTATGAACTATATTTAACCTCCACTGTATTAAATAGAATGTTTCCACATAAATTATGGTTTTTAATCTAACTTAAACCACTATGTACATAGACGACAGTATGTTTTTGCTATTCTAATAACTCCCATCTTAGACTTATCAACTCTTTTTTTAATCATCTTTTCCCAAGACAGTACACTTCATATAAACTTGAACAGTGTCTCAAATTGTATTTTTCTCTTCATTTCTCTGCAAGTCTAGTAAGTGCTGTCTTTTTTTTTAACTGGAGCCTTAATTGGATTTCCCTAGTAGATATAAAACATACTGGCCTGCCTAGGGGTGGGGTTTTTAAATGACTGGATATGAACCCTCTCCTGGGGACTGCATATTGTTGGGTGCTCATATTTCATTTGCATTGGATTTCTTCCAATGATCTGCACTCAGCCCACTCTTGCCCTGATTAATATTTTACATATATTTTACTAGCACTTTAAATGAAGTTTTCTCCCTGAGAAGATTAATTACTGAATGAAAGATATTGAAACCTTATTATTCCAATAATTCATCCAAATAAAATTTAGCATATGTACGAAGTTCATAAAATGACAGTAATGGATGCAGTTTGAGATGTACATTTAACTCCCCCGTCTTTCTGTTACATAACTCTGTGAAAGTAGCAACAAGTTGCTATAGGGTTATAACTTCATAAGCAAGTGGCCAAACTCTTTTATATTTGAAAAATGTGTAAAGTTGCATGACGTACACTTCCATAAATTTTCCTGGCAGTCCTTAATAGCTTGCTTGCATTTCTCTTGTCCTTTTCGTTCACAGGGCTCAAAGTGCTAATGATAGACAGTCAGACAGACAGACATTCTTGTATAGAAAAAGTGATAGTCACTTTGTACTTCTTAAACTACCTGGTACAGGATCCATCATTCAGGGCCAGTTCAAAGTTTACTTTTGGAACTTGGACACTAGAAAGGACCAAATGGTAAAATATATGCTTGGCTCTGTTAATTGTGAATGGCAGGTGCATGTTTAACAGTAAACATAGAAGGGGTAATCAAGAACAGTTTGGGACTTTATTCTCATGTTTATTGGAGGAAAAACCAGGGCTTTTTTTTTTTCAGTGCACATGTACCATTCACAATTAACAAACCTGTGCATGCATCTTCTTATTTAAATTCTGACAAATTTTGCACATGAGTTCAACATTGAATGTGTGAGTTTGCTTTGAGGCTCTCTTCATGTGGCTCTGCTACCAGTCCACTCAGCAAGAAGCAGCATGCAGTCTGTTGTCCTCATTTCTCCCATATTGGCTAGAATCATATGACAGCCCAATCCTACCTAACTCCCCGTGCGGCGATGCAGCGGCACCAACGTGGCATCCACTGTATCCAGTGGGGAAGTTTCAGCATGTTCCCTTCCTTTGGGGTAAGCCCCCACTGCTGCCATGGGCCAACTCGAACCTGCGCCAGCGATATTGTTGGTGCAAGACTGCATTGACTGGTGAAGGTGGATTGGACCCAGGAAGGGGGTTAGGATTTGACAGGTGCTGGTGCTGCTGCTGCTGCTGCCAAACCTACCCCCTTCCTGGGCCCAATCTGCCCTCCTCCCCACGCCCGTTGCCTCCCTGTTTTGCCCTGCCCTGTTCCACCACCTCTCCACTTCCCTCCAGCCCCTTTCATGATCAGAGTGTTGGGATTTTTTAACACCCTCTTGCAATTTACGTAGATATCAGAGCTCTGACTTTACATTTCCCAACTGTTATAGTGAAAAAGCATGCATGGGCAGGCCAGAAAGGTCTTGCCATGAATGTGAAATGCATGACGTAGGGAGAACATGTACTGAGAGCAGAGGCGTCACTAGGGTTTGCGTCACCTAGTGCAAGAGCTCATCATGTCACCCCAGTGATGTCATTAGGGTTGGTGTTACCTGGTGCGGTAACTCATGGTGTCACTTCCATCAACTTTATTTATTTTAATATATAACAGTACAGGTCAGTAACCAACAAAAAAACAGTAGCCAACTTGATGACATTCATACAACTGAATAAAAGTTCTAGTATTAGCTCTGATACATAAAACAGAGAGCTAACACATACTAACACCTTATTAGTTCCATGCTGTGTCATAATAACACCTCATTGGCTCAGAGGTGTCACTACACCCCCAGTGGGGGAGGCTGTTGATGCAACACCCCAACGTGGTGCCACAAGCCCCGCCCCCTGGGGTGTGTGACGTCACTTTCACTGTGCCGCCGCCGCAATTCGACAGCGGCGTGAAAGCACACACACATGGCGGTTTTTCAGCCGTTTTTAGGCTGTTTGCAGTCTGGGAGGACAGGCGGGCCAATCCTTCCTCCGCAAGCAGCCGAAAAACTGCGAGTGTGCTTTTGCACTGCGCCGCTGCCAAATTTTGGCGTTGGCGCAGCGAAAGTGCACTCCCTGCCGCTTGACATCCCCACTGCCCGGGGGCCCACCACCACCACACCCACCCTAACGATGCCTCTGCATTGGCTCTCTGAACAATCAGTCTCATTGATCAGTTTTCAGTTAAGGAAATTCACTTTTCGTTACTTAAGGAAGTTTTATTTTCTTTTTCTGGTTATTAAATTGGCCATAATGTTTGATAGAACACAGATAATTCAAAATGGTCTGTTTCATTGCATTTTGAATTAAATTACTAGAGAAGGTAAGTGGCGGTGGAGTGCAGTTGACTCCTGTGGTAGCACTTGGAGAATGGCCACAGAGGAGCACCGTACACTCCATTGGCAGCCATTTACAACAGCGTAACTCTGTTCCACTGTCATAAATGCCTCCATGTGACAGCCCAACCCACAATACGATTGGGCTGTTGGTTTATGAAACTCACCTTTTCCCCACTTAGAATCAACCAGCAACTATGAGAGATATATTAATAATAACTTGTTTATTACCTTGTCTCACAAACTCAGTTATTAAAAAAATACATCAGACCTGCACTGAGAAACAATAATCCAACTGTAGTGTGAAGGAGTAAACATTTTTAAACACCTCTTTAATGGTATATTTTCCACACTTTCAGGAGAAAACACACACACATATTTGACTTCTTTCTCAAGAATTACTCAGCTAGCTAATTCTCTCTCTCTCTCTCTCTCTCTCTCTCTCTCTCTCTCTCTCTCTCTCCCTCTCTCTCCCTTCGCCCTGATAATAAAGCCATAAGAAAAAAAAATCCCAGACATAATTTGGTTTGTGTTCAAGGATCTTTTTGTTTACAATTATATTAATTTTTTTCTATTCTATTTAACAAGCACTGATATGACTCTTGATGGGTTTCAAATATAGGATCGTGATTATGAAACATAATTTTATTATGAATTTATTTATTTACATATTTAAGCAATTTATATCTTATCTAGGTTGTATACAAGACAGTAAAATATAGTAACATGCATTAAAAAGAATATAAAGTACAATTTATATAATCATATATAATAATCATAAATAGTAATAAAAACAGCGCTATAACCAGGGATCAGCCAAGTGGGGCATTGGCTAAGGGCCCATACCCATCAAAGAGTCCACCTTGCCAGGTAGACACCTGAACCCTCAGTACTGGTGGCAGTGACAGCATCCATGGTGACATCAGGTATTCATCATCATCATCAGGCAATAGGAAAAGGATGCCATGGGGGGCTCAGTGCAGGGCTTTGCGCCAGGGACCCCAGCAACCTGATGTCAACACTGCTTTTGGCATAACACCTTAGTCCACTGTACCTATTTAAGTTTAAGTAACTTAACTGCGGGCCGCGGAGTGGTGCAGTGGATTAAACCAATGAACCATGAGCTGTCGATCGAAAGGTCGGCTGTTCGAAGCCATGCGACGGGATGAGCTCTTGACGCTCGGCCCACCTCCTGCCAACCTAGCAGTTCAAAAGCATGTTAATGCGAGTAGATAAGGTAACAGTGTTCCGTGTCCATTCGCATGCTATGCGCTGCGGCAAGGAGAGTCATGCCAGCCACGTGACCATGGAAGCATCTTCAGACAGCGCTGGCTCTTCGGCTTTGTAACAGAGATGAGTACCACACCCTAGAGTAGGACATGAATACCTTTACTTAACTTAACTGCATATTCTTCCCTGTTTCCCCATGGCTCTATTCTTCTCCCCCTTCTTCTGTTGTTTCCCTTTTGTCTTTCTGGATTGTAAGCCCCCCAGGGTAGAGGCCTGCCCTCTCATTCTGTTTAAAGCCCCATGTACACTGATCACTAGCGTCGACGGGGGGAAGCGGGGGGGTGGGCCGCCGGGGGGCGTCGCGCGTCACCCCTCACTTACATTTTTGCGGTGGAGGTGGGCCCGCCCGCCCTCCCCTGGGTCCGTTTGGCTCCAAAATGAGCCAAAAACGGAGCGGGGAGGGCGCTCCGCTCCTGCGCGTGACGTCACGCGCGGGGCGGAGCCTCCCCCTTAAGGGTGACGCGCGCCCCCGCTCAGGGGTGTCGCGCGTCGTCGCGACGCCCCTGACACTGATGACAAATAGCAACTATAGGTGTACGAAGACCCCAATCATGCAGTCAGTGGACATGTGCAGGGGAGCAGAATCATGCACACTGGCCATAGTCCCTGACACCAACAGGTTAACAGGTCACGTCCCTCCAAGAGCCATATGTTCAGCGTTCATGTTATCAGTAGACCAATCAGGGATTCTGCTGGCATAGAGGATCCATATGCATGTACATTCTCTGTAGGCTGACCATATCCCAAAAGGGACAGGGTGCCTATACCTTTAACTGTAAGGGCCCATTGGAATTTGGGCAGGTGCAGCTCATCATGGAAGGGTGCAACAAGCTACACCTGCCCCAATTCCCTCTTCTTACAATGGTTAAAGGTATAGGCACCCTGTCCCTTTTTGGATATAGTCAGCCTACCTATACACTTATGCTGAATGTACAACCATCATGGGTCATAGCCACTGGGTAAATCAGCATGAATGTGTGAGGCTAGTGGGTGCAACCCCACCTGCCCTCATGCATCACTGAATGATGAATGCATGGAGGTGTCATCTGTAAAGGGCTTATGTTGTGTAATATTTTAATAGCTTGTGTTTGGTGTACTATTATCTACTTTCATCACCATTCCATCTTCAATGTGTTTCAGAAACTCCTCCAGTCACATGTACCCAAATGGCCATTTCTACTATCCCCAAACTCCACTATTGAATTGTGGATGCCAACCCTTATTCCCCAGAATTTCAGAATGCACTGCCATTCATTCATTCATTCATTCATTCATTCATTCATTCATTCATTCATTCATAACAGCAATTGCAAGTAGATTCGTGAAAAACTCTTGTCACAATTGTAACTATTTTTCCATAATGAATGATGTCCACAGTTTTCTGTTCAGAATTTTGGTTCTACTTTGGTCAGGCGGGAACATATCTTCATGCATATTTATAGTAAATACACAAACTAGTTCCAGGGCAAACAACGGCAATCTGAAACAAAAAGAAATGCATCAAGAGATGTTGGTGCAGATATAACTATCAAAAGAGGCTGCATGGGGGTGTACTGCTTGTTACTCATCACAGCCCAATCACCAACATCACTCACCATGTATTCACATCTTTTGCTGTCTGACCCCCAACATCTCAATTTTCTGTCTCTCTTTGAATTCCTGGCTAATTAGGCGACTCTGCGATCCCTATGAGACTGGCCTTTTGTGCAGAGTTTGTAATTAGAGTGACTGTGCAGTGCTCTATTAATTGCAAGAATTGTGATTTTTAGATTAATGAGTTAATTGCTAATATCTGCTTACAACATTCCCTCAAGATGTATTACATTACAGTAAATAAACCTCGTATGTGGGATAGGAGACTTTCAATAGAAGCTGCCATGGTTAACTTCAATACTTCGAGACAACTAAATTAATATTTATTTACAACATATTGTAAACTGGTTTTCAAAAAATAAAAACCAGAAACACATTTTATACCAATTAACTGAAAACTGTGATACTGGGATGGTTGTTGCAACACAATCCTATCCAACTTACACCACCAGTTTAACCAGTGGGGGAGGGCAGGACGGGAGGCTTTGGAGGGGAGGGGAGATTTAAATCCCCTTTGAATCCCCCTTTGGAGGGAATTTGAATCCCCTTTCCGTTTTGGGGCCTCCCGTTCTCGCTGCACCGCTGGTTACATCGGTGGTGTAAGTTGGACAGGATTGCGCTGTTAGGGAGTTACTTGCTGCCCAGAATGTTGCTTACATATCACAAAGATCGGATCAATCTTTGGTTAGATTTGTCAGGTACCTGAGCTAACACCGCATGTGTGCAGGGGAAAAATAATGGGACCATGAGATATTAAATGCTCACATGGGCTGCTCACTTTTTATAATCACACAAGAGAGATAAGCATCTTCAAGATCACACTTTTCCCTATATGTTTGCTGGGATACCCACACATTATGCTATAAAAATAGCAACTAACCAAGTGCCCATAATTTGCTGTAGGACCCCTTAAATCCTACAAACATAAGATACCTTAAGGTGTCAAACATAAGGCTTTGCGGTTCAGATACGGCCAAAACAGAGAGAAGATTGGGACAGCGGCGTTCTAATATGGGGGGAGCTGGTGTGCTCCACCCCAGGCACTGAGTGGGCGCGGGGGCGCGGCAGCCGGGCTCGGGGCTGCGCAGAGCGGCGCGGGACCGGAGCCCGGCTGGCGCGCGCCCCTGAAGCAGCGCACCCACTCAGCGCGTCTCCGGCCTCCGGAGGCTCCGCTCCGAGGCCGGGGATAAGCCCTCCTTAGAGCGACCGCCCAGTTCGGCGGTTGAGGGCTTTATGAGAAGGCCGAGCGCGTTGCTGGCTTTTATAGGGTTTGTGCATGTGCAGAACCTTTCTGAGGGCAAACGGGCAGCCCTCAGGCTGAGGGCAAACGGGCAGCTAACCATCTACCTCCCCTGAGGAATACATAGGCGTACCATCTGACTCAAGGTTGCATTCGGTCAAAGACCAAGCGAGCCCATCTCGGCCAACCCTGAAGGGTCGAGGCAGCTGGATAGTGTGGACCCACCAGGCCAAGCCCAAGCGGAATCCTTTGCCAATTCCAGTCAAGGGGCTTGCCAGCCAGCCTCACCAAGCTGGACAAGCAAACATGAACAGTCCTGGCTCACCCTTTTTGCCTTGCTTACCTCATAATGGACACCGAAAACTGATCTTACCTCCCTACCAGCACAACACCTGTCAAAGTGATCAGAAGATTTAAAACAAAATAACCTACCATAACCTCCAACCCCCAACCAGACTGGGGTAGGTGAAAAAACCACCAGTCAAGAACCAATCAGACCGATGGCAAAAAATTCCTACCCAGCCCCCATCAAGGGTGGCCAGCTACTCTCAGACTGGAGAAAGGGTGGGAGGGATGGGTCACCGGTTGGGATCGAAGAGAGAGGTAGGCTGGAGCGCCCGCCCTAAACCCCTTGATCCTAAAACTGGCCCAGGCTGCCCAGCCAATGACGTATCGCCCCAACCTCAGCCCATGCCTATGAGAGAGGAGCAGGGGCAAAAGGCGGCATGTGAGAACACGCCACCGGTCTTCTGGAGAGGGCTGTGCCAGCATTACTGGGAAGGTCACATTACTTAAAGGGCTGCACTGCCATGGCATTGACAGGACGGGCTTTGGATGCGACAGACCTCACGCTGGTTTCCATGCAATGTTAGCATGGCATCCAAATATGATTGGACCATTATAGCCCGGTCCTAAGACTGAGTTCAATGAGTATACTCCCAGTTAAGTTGCATAGCACTGCAGCCTTATCGTTTTTTTATGAGACCCCCAAAAGCCTTGTTGAACCTCTCATTTGTGCTGTGCATGAATGATGTGCAGAATACAAAGTGGAAACAGAACTGAATGTACGCTCTCACCAATGTAGGTATTTCGTTAACATTACAGACCAATTTATGGAAAAGTCAATTTAACCCTCATATGTGAAATTACTCTAAAAGGAATGCAGTTTTGAGCATTTGAGGAAACACAATTTAAATCTGACACAAAAAATCCTTTCTAAAGTGTTCGTAGACATACCTCTCTTTTTTTTAACTCCAAATCTTTCTTTTCTCATCAGCTTACTACTTTTAGCTAGTCAATTTGTACATTCCTAATTTCTAGGTAATATCATACGGATCGTTTGCACAATGCTGCATCTAGCTAATTTCGTATACTATTGTGCCCTTGTGTGACAGGTTTAGTTATTTATGTACTGCATTTGTATCCCATCCTTCCTCCAAGGAACTCACAGCAGCATTTTATCCCCGTACAACTCTGTGGGGATGACTGGACCAAGATCAGGCCCTGTTCCTTTTTTTCCCCCCATCCTCCTGCACACCCATGAATGGGGAATACTGTACAGTAGAGGCATACTGGCTAGCTGCACTTCCTGACCAGCCACACACTCGCACAACCATGTGTTTGGCTGTACCAAATTAGAGTGCATGGTTCCTGGGGGGCATGTCTGTGCGTGTGATTGTTGCAACAATCTGAAAAGAGTCAGTAGTGGGACGTGGTTTATTCAGTTTCTTTGGAGACTAGTTCAGGCCACACCTCCACCATTTTGTCAGTTAATGCAGAACTAGAGGTCTGAAGGGAAGTCCTCTCTATAAGTTGATCTTAAATCAACTGACTGACACCATGTTTCAAGAAGCAATGCTTGCTTTCAGTCACCACGCCTCAGAAGTGTTTCCAACCTTCTGAGGCTTGGTGACTGAAAGCAAGCATTGCTTCTTGAAACATGGTGTCAGAAGTGATAGAATCTCAAACAGATGAAGAACTACAAGTGGGGTGAGGAAAACTGAACACTATGTGGAGGGGGAAAGAAACCTTATAGCAGAATAAGGGAAGGGGGGAAATGGAGGTCCTGAAGCCACAGGGATATTGAACCTGCAACTCCCGAATTTAGCCAGGCATGGAGGATTTGAAAAGAAGAATTCAATTTGTATGAGGACACTGTAATGAGAGAAACACAGGAAGGTCTGAAAATATATATTTTTTTTTACTTGATTGGAGAAAGGGGGAGAGAAATAAGTGAGATGCTAAGTGCAGACAGTCCTCAAAACACCATGTACCCTGTTTACAATAATGGCTTGTTTTTAAATCTTCTGAGGCTTGGTACCTTCTGAGGCAAGTACACCAGGGATGTGGTGAGCTGGAGCACTCCCGTTTCTCTCACTTGTTAGCTGTTATGTGGAGAGGAATAACTGCTACAAAGGGCTATGGGGACTTGTCAAAGGATTTGGACCCAGAATTCACACATTCATTTTAGCCACTGTACCAGTGGCGTCGCTCTAGGTAGGGCGGAACGCTAAGTTCCGCACCGTGCTGACCCTTCGTTACTCACCGGCACGAGGCGGCCCTGCCCCCTCACCTTCGGAGCCATTCAGTGTGGTGAAGGCAATGCGCAGGGAGTCTCCTGCGTGTTGCCTTCACCGCACTGAATGGCTCTGAAGGCGAGGCCGCCTCGTGCCGGTGAGTAACGAAGGGTCAGCGCGCTGCGGAACTTAGCGTTCCGCCCTACCTAGAGCGATGCCACTCCAAAATCCTAATACTGACATCCTAACCAACTTTCCAGCACTGGTGCAGCTGCAATGGAGCCCCGAAGTAAGGGAACAAATGTTCCCTCACCTTGAAGCAGTGGCGACACTACAGGGGGGGCGGAGCTCTAAGTCCCGCTGGGATCGGAGCCTCCGTTATACGGAGGAACGAAGTGGCCCCGCCCCCTCCCCTCGCACAGTTGCTTTCGCTGCCCTGAAAGGCTCCGAAGGCGAGGGGGCGGGGCCGCTTCGTTCCTCCGTGTAACGGAGGCTCCGATCCCAGCGGAACTTAGAGCTTCGCCCCCCTGCAGTGACGCCACTGCCTTGAAGAGGCCTCCGTGACTGCCCCTGCACTGCACTGCACAATGCAGTGTGCGCCCTGTTGGCACGGCTACATCAGCGCTGGTAAGTTGGTTAGGATTGCGCTGTCAGTTGTGGTTTTGTGTACTCTAGCTGTAAAAATAACAGCTATACACAATCAAATCAACAATCATGATTTTCATGATTTGCTTCCATTTATAAAATACATGAACTGTACAGACCTGAGCCAGAAATAGAAATGGACTGAAAGGGCAGAGAAATCTCTGCAGTTTAATTATCACTTGTGTGCAAATAGCCTGGTTGCTAATCAACTTGACAATAGATATTGTAGGCCTGATCGAAAGCTGAAATAAGCCAGTGAAAGTCTATAGAGATCAAGTAGTCACTCTGATGGCTAAGACATAATGAGATGCTATTTAAACATACTTTCACAAAGCTCAAAAGTGAGCCAGAGTGAAATTTTGGGCCTAAGAGCAGATAGTGCTCCTTGGTTGGTCTGAATAGACTTAAAACCAGACATCGAAAAATATGAAGATCCCCAACATGCAAAGTTTCCCCAATGGATCACTTAGTGCAAACCTGCCACCAAGTAGGCTATTCTCCAAAGCACTGCGGCCAGGTGAGTGTTGCTGGCCTTCGGTGTTGCGAAAGTGCCGTAAAGCACTTTAGAGGCACCGAGAGAGTAAGTGGCGCTGGCGCGGAGGCTGACATCACTTACTGCGCCGTCCTCCAGGACCTCCACCGCCAGACACAGGTACTCCTTGTGCTCAAGGAAGGGCGTGGGGAGGGTGGGCCAGAGTGGCAGAGGATTGGCCGACCTGGCCTGGGAAGGAAGGGATATCGGCGGCACGCTCCACCATATACGCCTCCCCTTCCTGGGCTGGCCTTACATGGCCTCCCCGAATGTGCACCAGCTAAAGAGCTGGTGCGCATCCTAGGAGGCCCATTGGGGCCTCTGGGGCTTACACCGGGGGAAGGGGGAGAACGTCCCCTTCCCCTGAGATGAGCCCCGGCTGTGCTGGCGTGGGTCACATCCTGCCTAGGATGCAGTGGCCGGCCAAAGACCAGCCGTCGCATCTTAATCAGGATTGGGCTGTTGGTTACTCTGAGCCTAAACTGGAACTGAACCTCTAAAACACAAAAAATAGTAACCAGTTCAGTAATAAAAATGTAAATCAATAATCAGACACTCAGGAGTTTCTTCTGAGTTATGGCTGTGAAGGTCCTCTCTGTTCCAGCTGTATTTGAAGAACCTGTGTTTCCCAGTGAGCCATCTGAAAAGAAGGGCCAGAGGAGCAAGACAAGGCCTACAACTGTTTGTTCTGCTTGTGCTCAAGTAGATGCTTGCTTACCACAGGCTCTTGTCCATCAACTAGGCCTCAGTGTGGAGGCTGCTGGAAGCTTCTTGTGTTTCCTTCAGCTCAATCCTTCCAAACTCCCCCTGCACTGATGCAGCCACACTGTGTTCCGCTGTCGGAGACCCCTTAGCACACTGGCCAATTCCTGGATAGGACTGGGCCACTTGGCACCTCCTTGATCATGGTATTCTACCATTCACCCTAAACACCGGGTAAGTTCTCTTTTGTTTTGCTAAGTTAGTGGTGCTGCTTATCCCCTACGAATTGGGGATAGGAGATATTATTTTAAACAGAAAGGAACGCTATTCGTTTGGGGACAAGCAAAGGAAACTCTATTAAAAAGTGTGTTTGTGGATGTGTGTGGGAGGTGTGTAGCAGTTTTAAACTGATTAATAAAAGACTCACTTACTTTGCCTGAGACCTCCCTGGGTGGCTGAGCCTAAAAATGTTCCTGTCTTGCCCCCTCCTCCACATAGCATGCATCATGCACTCCATTGGTGGCGCTGCATCGCTCAGGCTAGAGGGGGTGATAGGCTTGCAACTTCTCTTCCTTAGATGGCATTTGGCAAACCATTTCCTCTCACCTTCAGCTCCTCAGCTGCAAAAAGGAAATCATAATACTTATTCACCTTACAGACTTCTTGTAAGGACATCACAATAATAAATGTAAAGCCCTGGGGCAGTTGATACTGTCTTCTGTTCCATATAGGGCATCTAATCTTGATAAGGCAGCTGGCCTACAGGAATTTACATTATGGTCCATTTGCTCAATTATTTTTGTTGTTCTTCATACAGTATAAGCTGAAGGATATTGGCCAATCTGAATTGGATTGAAACATTGAATAAGGAGGATCCTGCCTCATGGCCTGATCCTGCCTAAGACGCAGCGGTCAGCCTAAATGGGCGGACACTGCATCCTAAGCAGGAGCGGTCTACACTGGCGCAGCCAGGGCTCACCTCGGCGGAAGGAGACATCCGTCCCCTTCCCCTGGTATAAGCCCCTGTGGCCCCAATGGGTCTCCTTGAATACGTGCCAGCTATTAAGCTGGCGCACAACTGGGGAGGCCATGTAAGGCTGGCCAGGCCCAGGAAGGGGGTTTGGATATCAGCACAGCCCCGTGCCGATATCCCTGCCCTCTCCCAGGGCTGGCCGACCGCCTCCTCCCCCGCCACCCTGGCCCTTCTTCCCTACACCCTCCTGCTGCCTGGCGCAGGACTTACCTGTATATGGCAGCATGGGTGTTGGGTGCCGGTGCCGCTTACACCCGAGGTGTCGCGAAAGTGCTTTACGAGCGCTCCACTGGTCTATACTTACTGTGGATTGTGCCATCAGTGCAACAGTATGGGGTAGATGATCCTAAACGTATTCCAATCCTTTCCAAGGAATAGTAGAATATTTGGAGCTTTTTTACAAAAGTGGTTACGAGGGGGGGGGAGTCATGATTGAGATTATAAAATTATGCATAGTGTGGAGAGAGTGAAGAGAGTTGTTCACCCTTTCTCACAATACTAGAACCAGGGTCATCTAATGAAACTGATAGGCAAAAGATTGGGGACAGACAAAAGGAGTTACTTGTTCACACAGCACATGATTAGTCTGTGGAATTCATTGCCACAATGTAATGACAGCCACTAGATTGGATGGCATTAAAAGGAGATTGGACAAAGTCACGTAGGACAGGTCAATGGCTACTAGTCATTTTGGTTATGTGCTGCCTCCAGATTCAGCAGAATTATACATCTGAATTCCAGTTGTAGGGAAGCAATGGTGGGAGTGACCTATGCCTTCTACTCCTGCTTGTGGGCTTCCTAAAGGCAGCCAGCGGGGCCACGGTGGGAAAAGGAATACTGGACTAGATGGGTCTTTGGCCTGATCCAGCAGGGCTTTTCTTATGTTCTCATGTAACCTTTCAATTGCACAATTCTGTCCATATCACTGAGAAGTACAATTGATTATTTCTGTTGATTAACTTGTCCTAAGCTGAGCCACAGAGAGAAGCTGAACTTTGAGGAAGTTCAACTTTTATAGCAGGGAGGTGCATCTATAAACTTATCTCTCTTTGTTTAGAAACACCTGGCGTCCTTATCAAAATTACACCTCCATCAAACTTTAAACCGACCACAAGGATTATCTGTGTAATTTACTTGGAAGCATTATTGGGAAATATTTCAAAGGCATATACACTTAAGTATTAAGTCAGTTGACTTGATATCATAGGGATCCATTACACCTATTGTGTGCACAAGTTTCATAAAGTATTTATCTTGTCTTGACTTGTTCAAAAATACAGGAGAAATAGGAAGAAAAATGTGTTTTCACTATGACCAGAAAGCAAGAATTTTCAAGAGACACATTTCTCAGTCCTTTTACTTGCATTTACAAAAAGCAATAGATTTGAGAGTTTTCCACCAATGTACACAAACCTATTTGTAGAAAGGCAGAAGTAATACATGTTTCTTGTCTCTTGTCAATGATTCAATTCAATAGTTTTCAGCATACGAGTCTTTTTTTCCGTTCTTGAAAAGAATACATTTGCCAGCTGGGGGAAAGTGTGACATTTGATAAAGAATATAAGACATCTTTAAACTGGTGTGACTCACTGAGATATAGCCAAAATCTAGTTGTAACTCTACAGAGTTACTTATTCAGTACGTATAGTATATAAAAGCAGGAGTATAACAGAATAGGCATTATTACATAGATCTGCGCGCTGTTGAGATGAATAGTCCCAATTCATAGATTAGCTTCTTTCACTTTGAAAAGAAACAGTTGTTTTGGGAATATGCTTGGTGAAATAGTGCTAATAATATCATTTGCACAGGAGGTTCTGTGTTAACCTTCCAGCCACACATCTCAGACTTCACTTACAACTTGTGCTATAGAAATCAAACTAGGTATATGCTTAAGCAATGCAGGCACATACGTCTTGCGTTAGTGTCTATATTTGTCTATGCAAATTAGCTTATTTTAAGAAAGACAGCTTCTTCTTCACTAAGTTGTGTGCATTATTTTTGAAAAGTGCATACCTTGCGTTGGGGGTATGACCTGTCAATGAAATACAGAAGAAAAGTTTGAATGTATTTCTAATTTTTTTTATACAACTTGCAAACTGAAAACCAGCCCACAGGTCAGGAAGCAAACAACACTAATGGCCCAATCCTATTGGCCAGTCCTATGGGCACAGCTTTACGGCTGTCACAAATGCAACAATGCTGGCAAGTGTGGACTGGCTGTCAGCAAGTGGCGAGTGGCCAGGTCCATGCAATGCCCTGGATGCCCGCTGCTGACAGTAAGACCATGCAGGGGGCAGGAAGGAGGTGGGGTGGAACAAGGTGGGCAGAATGGGGAGGTGATGGGCGGGGAGGAGGGTGGATCATGCCTGGGAAGGGGGTGGGTTTGGTGGGTTTTAGCACCCACTGAATCCTAACCCCTTTCCCAAACCTGATCTGCCTTCACCTGTCAATGTGGACTTGCTCCATCGATATCGCTGGCACAGGTCCGAGTTGACCCATGGTGGCAGCAGGGGCTTACCTCGGGGGCATCGCCATGTGGGGAGATAGGTTGGATTGGGCTGCAAATGTACTACTAATGGGAATCCAAGGTATTTACAAGAGAAGCATGTAAGCACTTACTGAAAATAATTACAATTCATCAACTATTGCAGCCACAGTCACAGCATTTTCTATTATGATCTCGGTAAACAGTTAATCTCACCACTGAACTAGAATAGTGAATATCTAGTGCCCATAACTGGCTGCAGCAGAGTGGATTTTGCAAGTAAAATTAATCCTGCCTGACAACATAAAAAAAAACACCTCCAAATAAATCTGACACTCTCCGTACTTGGTTACTCTCAGACTGAGTGCTGATACTTGCAATACTTAAGTGTATTTTACAGATTTAATTTATTCAACAAACCAAAGCCTTTAAAAGGTCAGAAACATAAGTACCTTTTCACTATCACTGTTTGTACATTGAAAATCAATCTGGAGACAGAGAGAGAAAAAGAGAAAATCAACTTGCATTTAATTTTTTAAAAAACTGATTATGCATAGATAGGTTTCAGTCATTTGGTAAAAGCAGTGTCTTGCTTTGTAACTGAGCTTAGCACAGCCAGTTCTTTGGGGTCATTTTAACACATTTACAGATCTTCCTCTGTTCATTAATGTGTAATGAGGCTTTTTTTTCCAGGCATGTGAATGGTCTTCAAATGTTACAGAAAAGACACAGTTGACCTATGGCTTCTGGAAAACCTGACTTTTCTATAGTGCATAAAACTGTCCTTATCACCCAGATTTGTTTATAAAAAAAGTCTTCATATGCACAGATAGTATGTGATAATTAACTGAACCAAGCAGTTTTCTGTTTTGGTGTAATTTGGGGTAACTTTGACTCAGATGAAGGCTTGTCGGTTGAGCTTGGATGGCAAAAGAGGTGCTTGCATTCAAGCATGTCTGAGAATCGTGTCTTGTGACCTTCCTCCTAATTCCAGATACGTCTACGAGGCTAGTTGTGATAGATAGAAATACTGTATGCACATTCTCTTAAAGGTAGTCTTGTTATTTTGATCAGATGTGTTCTAGGTTGGACTTAGTCCAATACTGAAAATAGAATTCTAACTAACAGCGCAATCCTATCCAACTTACACCACCGGTGTAACCAGCGGGGGAGGGCAGGGCGGGAGGCTTTGGAGGGGAGGGGAGATTTAAATCCCCTTTGAATGCCCCTTTGGAGGGGATTTGAATCCCCTTTCCATTCTGGGGCCTCCCGTTCTCGCTGCACCGCTGGTTATACCAGTGGTGTAAGTTGGATAGGATTGTGCTGTCAATCCTGTAACTAAAATCCTCTAACTAAAACTTTGACTCAGATGAAGACTTGTCAATTATTGCTGCTTCTCAAGTGTTGAACAATGCCAAGCAGGGGTGACGCCAGGGGTTGGCCTGGCCAGGCATTGGTCTACACATTCATCAAAAGGCCCACCTGGCTGGCTGACCCTTAAATCCTCAGTACCAGTGGCAGTGGTATCACCTAATATGCCATCAGGGAAGTAGCATGGGAGCCCTAGTGCAGGGCTTTGCCCCAGGGCCCCAGCAACCTGGAGCCAGCACTGATGCCTGGACCGGTGCGTCCTTGGAAGGCCACAAAAATATTCATTTTCCACAGAGGGGAGTTGCGGTAGTGGGCATTTTTGAGCAAATAAATAAATAAATAAACCGCTGGTTGGGGAAAGGGGTTAAGCACCTCCTTCTCAGCTGCTTCTTTGTACAAAATCACTCTCCTGAGCTTTTTTTCTTGAACAAGTCCCCCAACCAATAGTGTCAGAACTCCATTATTTATATTTTTGTGCAGAATATTTTGTTAGCTCTGGTGCACTAATTGTTGAGTTTCATAATGACACCTTCAGCCAGCTCTTCTTGAGTTGATTCTCATTTTGGGAATTCTGTACTGTCATTCCCTCTCAGTTGAACATTTGGAATAATTTCCTTCTTAAATAAACTACTAAATAAATTACAGAATCAAAGCGATTAAATACCAAAATAAACAAATGTAATGTGCAGAAACAATTTACACAGAGGAAATGTAAATCCCTCCTTTAGATTTACATTTTAAAAGGCCCTAAAGTGTTTTCTGGATCAGGAGGACTAGGTAAGTGGCAGTCCAATCCTGCCTAAGTATCCGGTGGGCGGCCCAGGCTGTCCGTCGGATCCTATCCCCGTTCCCCGGGGTCTCCTCAGTCTACTTGGGGGAAGGGGACATTCATCCCCTTCCCCGGTGTAACGCGGGGAGACCCCAATGGGTCTTCTTGGATTTCCGCCAGCGGAGGCTGTGTAAAGGCCGTGTCGGCCTGGGAAGGGGATGGGGATATGGCGGCCGCCATCCCCACCCAGGCCAGCTCGACCAATGGCCCCCCTCCCTCACCGCCCGGACCGTCCCTGCCGGGGGATCGCTTACCTCCTCTGGGGGCCGCATGGGTAATCCGGTGGTGGAGTGAGGGAGTGCTTCTGCACCGGCCGCCCTTACTCTCCAGTCATTGTGAACGTGCTTTATAGCATGTTCGTGATGGCTTAGAACGGCAGAGCGCTCACTCCACCGTTCTAAAGTTAGTCAGGATTGTGCTCTCGGTCTCTATGTTCAGAAGAATGATATTATACTTCCTGGGACTATACCATTTCAGAGTGCTGACGGGGGATCACATGACTGAATGTTCCCCCCACCCAACCATAAAGATTCCCTGAATATAAAGAAAAGATATTAAGGATAGGTGAGAACCTTTCTACCCAACATCCGAGTTCAGGACTAGTCCATTCAGTCCTGAGGGAGTGTCTCAGGCTGTGGACTATTGGGGGACATCCATTGCCCGCCTCCTTCTGCCCATTTTCCTCCATCAGCCTCTGCCACTCGTGCTCCATTGATTTGAAAAGAGAAGAATGGAGGTAAAGAGAAAGTGTGGAGAAGAGGAGAGTGGTAGGCTCTAGAACACCCAACCCCCAGTCCACCACTCTCCTTCACACTTCCTCTTACTTTTTGAACCCATGGAGTGGGAAGAGGAAGAGGAGTAGCGGAAGAGGTGGCTTGCACACTGCAAGGTCAGGGGGGCAGCGTTTTGTGTGTCGCCTTAGTAGGTGTTCCAACCTATACTGTTTACAGGCCCCTTTTGAATATGTATTTTAGAAGATTAATGTGGCCAATTACTTTTACAAAAACACAGGATCCAGGATTTCTCTCTTTCTATAGCAGATGATGATGATTGCTGTTGTTGTTACTACTATTATTATTATTTAGAATATTTATATGCCACTCTTCAACAAAATTTTTGAAACTTTTCAACAAGTTCTGAAACAAGTTATTTTCAGAGTGCAAAGGAATAAGAAGACGGGTTTCTGCCCCAGAGGGGTTTCCAGTCTAAAAAGTAACACAAGGGAGTCACCAGCAAACAGAGGCGTTGTCAGGGAGGGGGCCTTGGGGCAGTGGACCCCCGGGAGGCAGGATCGGGCCCCAGGCAGCAGGGGTGGTGGTGTCTCGGCGGCTGGCAAAGGCGGGAATTGTCCCGTTCGTCGGGGTGAGCAATGAGCGTCGGCAGCATGTTTTGCCCTCCCACCTGCCCTGAGCGTCGGAACTGTGCATAATGGCTGCAGCCGTTACGTCACTTCCAGCGCGGGGGGAGCGGTTGTAGAATCGCAATTGCCAGCAAACTGCCACTGGGAGGGATACCACCACCCTGGGGTGAATAGGCACGGTTGCTCTTCCCTTGTTAAATATAAGGTGCTGTTGCCCAGTCAGCAGGTTCTGTAGTCATCTAATATTGACCTGCCTGCCTGGCAGGCTAAGGAAAAGACTCACTTCTTAGAGTCAGTAGGGCAAATATTGGTGGCCATAAACTCATACGTGGTGGAGTTGCGGGAACCAGAGCTGAGAGCTGCCAACCTCTGGCCTAAAGGGAGCTGCTGCTGATGTGCCTTTAGCAGCATGACAGAGAGAAGTTTGTCAGATGGAGCTTCTCTAATCACAGCAGAACCATGACAGGAGCAGCTGCCTGCCAAGCTTCCTCCTGCCTCCCATCGAAGGACAACTTGGCAACCCTTATCAAAGGAATGAGCTCCCGTTACATACCCTGTGTTTTACCAGTGTGGGAGGGAGTATTCTTGAAATGACTCACAACAACAGTTGCCCTCGTGCAGCCTTTCAGCCTGGATTCTCCAGTGACATAGTGCTTTGAGGAGAGGAGCTTTCTTACATTGCTACATGAGGTTTAAAAAAATGTGTTAGGTGATGAAGTTCACCTGGCACATGTTAAAATCACAACATTTATCATGTGTTAACTGATACCTTTACAAGCCAGCCTAGCATTGAATCTCTTGTGACTTTACTGGGCTTTGTTTTCTTTATGAGTGCAACACAGGCTGTTCTGTTCATGCCACAAACACAACTCATTATTAATTACAATTATTATTTAGCTATGGCAATTTAGCTACTACTTTGCAAAATCAAAAGCAGTCATCAATGCCCAACTACCGTGCAGTTACCATTCTACTGCATGGTCCTTACATTCAAAATTAAGTAAATTAATGCAAAATGAACTTTGGAACGTTCTCATGTTGGGTTTATCCAGAGTTTATTTTGGCCATGTGAAATTACCCAACTTCTGTCAAGAGTGTTTAGAAGATCATTTACAGTGCAGTTGCTTGCAGTTATATGAATTTCCTGCGATGGATGAATAGAAGACTGTTCCCATGCAGAAATGTCAATACATGTAACTACATATCTCTGGGAGTAAAGAATACTAATAACAATCCTTGGCATTTATATAGTGCTAGTACTCAAAGAACTTCACAGACATTATCTCAGTAATCCTTTCAACAGGCTTGTAAGATGTGTCAAGTACTGTATTGTTATCTGCCTATTCCAAATGGTTGAAAGGGAGGGGGCAGCTAAAAGACAGTGCTGCCCAGTGGGTTCATGGCTGGGTTGATGTATGAGCTGGTGATTTCCATGGCACTCTTGCAGCCTGCTCCCAAGTATGTTTACTCCAGAATAAATCCCACCACGGACCCAATCCTATCCGTGGGATACGCTGGTGGAACCATAAGGTCCACCAGCATATCTAGTCGTCTGCCATCACAGTGGCCTCTCTGACGGACTGTGGAGCTCAGTCACCGGTGCAATAAGGCTGGGAGGTTGTGTACCGTCAGTGGTGCCCCACAGACTGGCTGCCGATCCATGTATGTTAGTGGCGGGGTGGATCGGGATGGGGACCGGGCCAGGCCAGGGGCAGATTGGGGTTTGATAAGTAAATGTAAAGTAAGTAAATGTTTTCTTTTCTGGCACATGGGATTTGGCAGAGGCTGCGCTGGCGGTCTAAAAATCTAGCAGGGGATAGGATTGGGCTGACAGTTAATTAGGACTTACTCCCAAGTAAAAGCCAGAACCCACATTCAGTTGCTTGTGGTTGTTTTTTATGTGAAAATTCAATCAAATACTATATTCATAGAACGGAGTTGTTCACTTGCTGGGCACCTTAGTCAAATAACACCCCTCTCTTTGTCAATCATTTTGTGGAGGTATTCAGGTGTACCTTGAAATACACCTGCATACCAAATTACCACATGAATTTCCTGTTACTTGGTATATCACATTGGGATCACTAATGTTTCTTGGACTAGGTGGAAAAGAATGTAATCTTGGTTGGGAGGAAGGAACCTTGTCAACTGCATGGAAAAACAAATCACAGATGAAAATATCCACATGGAATTGCAATCAAACAACTATAAAAACCATGTGAAAATATCAACACCTTGTGATAAAATGACCGTAACATAGATTGGTTCTGGCTATAGGTGCAGAGGCCGGCACTGCTTACTCCGCCACCTACCTGGACCTGCACCAGCTGACACAGGTAAGGGCCACACCGGGCAGTGGGAGAGCGGGCTGGGGTGATGGGGGAGGGGGCCATTGGTCAGCCATGCCGGGAGGGGTGGGGATATTGGTAGCATGCTCTGCCATATTCCCGTCCCCTTCCCAGGCTGGCCTTACACGGCCTCCCTGGATGTGCGCCAGCTCCAGAGCTGGCGCGCATCCGAGGAGGCCCATTGGGGCCTCCAGGGCTCACACCAGGGGAAGGGGACAAATGTCCCCTTCCCCCAAGGTGAGCCCCAGCTGTGCCAGCATGGCCTACATCCTGACTAGGCCAGCCGCCACATCTTAGGCAGAATCGGGCTGCTCGTTTGTTATCTTAACATCTATATGATCATTATGGCAGTGGAAACTTCTCAGCCTTCATCCGAGAAACAATCACCAATATTTGTATACCTCTGGCAGTATCTGATTGTCTATATGGGCAGGTATGAATAACAAGTTCAATAATAGCCTCTTACTGAAAAAATATAACAGCATTCATGTAGCCCTTTTTGAGGGTGTAAAATGCTTCACATAGTCATCTTGATGTAATCCTTACAATAACTCTGTAAGCAAATATTATCACAATATTACAGCTGAGGCTGAGAAGGAGTGACTTCTCTAAGACCAGATTTGAACCATGATAGTCCTGATTTTTAGTTTAGTCTTGTAGCCACTACACTACAACAGCTTTCAGTGTGCGTAGCTCAACTCACTGATTTCAATGGGACTAAGACCAGGGACTAAGTGATATGAATGCCATGTAATTATTTTAACATAAGTATGAATCATGGGGGCATTGCAGTGGATTCCTGAGATGGAACAGCAGAAATCTCTAACAGAGCTAAACAACCTCCAATATCACATGCACTGGCGTCGCTCTAGGTGGGGCGGAACGCTAAGTGCCGCCCCACTCTGAACCTCCGTTACAGCTCCGCAAGAGGCGGCCCCACCCCCTCGCCTTCGGAGCCATTCGAAGCAGCGAAAACAACGCACATCCTGCGCATTGTTTTCGCTGTTTCGAATGGCTCCGAAGGCGAGGGGGCGGGTTCGTCTCTTGCGGAGCTGTAACGGAGGTTCAGAGTGGGGCGGCACTTAGTGTTCCGCCCCACCTAGAGCGACGCCAGTGATCACATGAATAATTAGTTACCACGAGGTGAGTGTTTTGTAAGTAAGTAAGTGTAAGTGTGCACACATAGTAAGTGTACATAGAGTGTAGCCTTGTTCTCACTAGTAACCATTCACATCTAGCAATTTCCATGAACTGAAACAGAGATTCCTAGCAATGAAATGTCCAGATACTGCAAGAGTGAAATTTAACCACAGAGAATAGGCTTTTGTTGAATATAAAACTCTTGATATACATAGTTTCACAAATCATTCAAATATTGACACTGATTTCAATACAATGTTTATCTGAGTTCAGGTTTTATTTTACTTAGCCATGGACTCTGTTTTCTTCCTGACTAAGCAATAAATACAACTGGGAAAGCAAGAAGATTATACAATAAAAAGAAAAGATATGATCACCACCTGCCCACATCTTTGTGATAAGCAAAGAGGAAGAATGACAGTGCTAACAGTCATCCTCAGAGCAAAACAGGCTCAAAACCCAGATGATTGTGCTCTTACTATCTTACATTTAACATCTGAACACTGTAGTGTGACTGTATGATATTCAAATCAAATGCAGTGCTTCGTGGGGGATGTACATGTCAGCTCCTCTGTCTTTAAGATGTCATCAGTACGTCCGGTGGCCTTTATCCTGAGGCTCTGCATCAATCCATTTCAAATTGCATGTGCTCTGTACAGGGTGGTGATGAATGTGTGATCTAATAATCACACATTCAAATAAACATTGTTTGGGGAGAACGACAGTGTAGTGCCAAAAGGCTCTTCTAAGCTGCTGTTAGGAATCCCCCAGATGGACAAAGCAAGTGTGGGGCCTGCCAACACAGTTCTTATGGCTGACAGTGACTAAATGCACATACAGGCAGCACTAAATGCACATACAGTACAAGCATTGGGCCGCATGTGGTTTCCAGTTCTCACAATCCAAATTTGTGGGTGCTTCGGTCAGGAGAAAACGGAACACTTTCCATACTCCCAGTGCCTGCTGCAGCATCCACCTGGGAGTGTAGAAAGCTACTATCTCTGGGCATGCTCTAATAGTAGTACCCTGGAATCATTTAGAACTGCAAAATCTGTTATTCAATAAATATGAAAAATGGTACGAGTTATGTAAAACTTGTGTAAAACAGGCAAAGTTAAAAAAACAGGGTTAAACCAAGAGAAGACAGTCCATTTGTAATTTAATTCTTTCCTATTCTGCCCCAAGTTGTTGATCAGAACCAATACCAGCATCACGATTTGCCTAGATTATGGGCATATGTTGTATTATTTAGTGTTGGTGTTAGCTAACACTAAATAATGTTATTTAGAATCAGCCTGAAGCCTGTGATGCACCGGCTGCGCTGTGCGGCATTGTGTACAGCAGCATCCATGCGCGCAGCTGGAAAATCTTGTGTCTTGTCTTTTACAAGATCGCACCACAACGCAGGAGAGCTGTGTTGCGGTGCAAGCAAAGTTGAACAAATTGAACTTTGGCCACATTTGGCCAATGAGAGGCTGCGTTCGGTGCTGTGGGGGCGGGACGTGGAGCGACAGAATGGCCAATCAGACTGGAGTCTGAAAAGTCTTGATTCTGATTGGCTAAAAGAGAGCAGGGGGCAAGGCAGGATGTCTTACCCTTCTCTGTGCTGCTTCCTTGGGTGTAGACAGGGTGTGTTGCATTGCGGCACGTCAGCTACTCTCGCCCCGCAACGGGACGCACCGCACTGAGACGTAGGCGGTGTGTCACAGGCTTGAGGCTGCAGTACAAAGTGCAGCAGCAGTTAACCTGAGAGAAAGCCCTGCTGTATGTGGTGGGATTCAGACCTGATTTAAATGCGACATTGTGCATATAAGAAAAAACTTTTCTTGGGGCTGGTTTCTCAGAAGGCCCAATGTAAACATAATGTCATCTGTGTAAGAAAAGCTTTTCTGTGTGCCCTGTGTATCATTTAAACTGGGCTCTCAGCCATTACATGTACAGCATGATGAGCACACTACACCACTAGATTCCTGAAGTGCTGTAGGTGAGAAAACCTGGTTTAATAAATGAGATGGAGCCTAGCCCAAGTGAGGATGGATGCGGGGTGTGTGGGGGGGGGGACGCACGTTTTTATACGTTTTGTTTGGTCATTATAAACTGCATGTTAGCTTATCCCGCCCTTTCTCCACTCAGGGGGCCATACCAAGTTCTCCCCGTTTATCAGCTTTGTGAGGGCTTGCTCGGTCTGCTGAGTCGTTGCCCAACCACTACATCACGCTGTCAAGTTTTTCTTACGCAGCTCGCGGTATGTTTAAATCGGGATAGATTTCAGAGGCAAGCTGTCCTAACGAATTGTAGACTTAGCAGCTGCGCAGCTCGTTCACTCCAAAGTAAGTCCCTCTGGCAGCAATGGCATTTACTCCCTAGGAAGTGTCGTAGTATTGCAGCTCGAACTTGCGGGACGCTGTGCAACACGGACTGATGTGGTCAGCATGTTTTAGTTAGCCCTCCTCCAACAGCGATCTCCCTCTCCCCAAGTACGGCTAAGCGTGGGTATCAGGGGAAGGCGATGGGATCCCGCTACTCAGGGGACATCATGAACCAGTCCACGTGGGGTACAAAGCAAAGGGAATTCGCCGTCTCAGGAGTTGAGGGCCGAGGTCCAGCGCTGCCAGTGCCACGTGGTTGGAAAGAAACGTGGATAACAGAGGAGGACAAGATCCGGGTGCGTTGCTGGGGACGGCGGAGGTGCAGCGAAGCCAGTAGCTATGCGCATTTGTGTTCAAGCGTTGGCTCTCGTTTCGACCCTCCCACTTCGCCAGAAAGACAATCGCCTTTTCCTGCTCACATGGTTGGGGGTTGCACTTTCTTTTCGATTCCCTACCCGTCGTTGGTTCCTTCCTATTTCATAAATGTTGGTCTCTCTTAAGTCCTGCCAACTTAGAGGGGGGGGGAGGAAGAGAGCGCAGCGGAGGAGACGCCTCCTCCTCTCGTCCCCCCCCCCTTTTCTTTCTTTCTTGCTGCGTCTGTTTGTACTTTAGCTGATCCACTAATCCCCTGAGAAAGCCTATTTGCAGTGAAGAGTATCTGTAGGGGGCGAGGCTGGTCCATGTGGGTTTGTGTCATTGGTTTGCAAAGAGAGACCCCGCCTATTGCCCAAAAAGAAAAAAAAAAGAGAGAAGAAGAGAGGAGAGCGAGACCCTACCTCTCTCCTAGCTACTCAGCACAACGGAGGAGGAAGAAGCGGATGCTGTAGAAAACCAACCCCCCTTTTTTTCTTTTGCCTTTTTTTCGCTGGAGGAGCACCAGTCAAAGACTTCTTTAAAAAAAGAAACAAAAAAGAAGGGGGAGAAAAATCCAAGTTGCAATTATAATCTTCTTGCGTCCCCTCCCCCCCGCATCCATCCTCACTTGGAGCAGCAGCAGCAGGCGCTTGGCGAAGGAGGAGAGGATTAAGTTTTTGTGTGTGGTGTGTGTGTCATTTTAAGGTGGATCTCAGGCAGCAAGAGCCCCAGCGGGAAAAAAAAGAGCCAGAGAAGGCGATCGATAAAGGGGGGAAGATGCAGAGCTGAGAGCCCAGGCAGCGGCTTTCGCCAAAGAGGGGGGGCTGCTCCCTGTGGACATTCAGAGCCGACGACGAGGTAAGGGGGGCCGGGCGGGCAGACAGGGAAGGGAAATCAAGGCGATTTTCCGAGCTTGGTCGGTCGGCAGTGCTTCCTCGTTCTCTCCTTTCCCCCCTCGTAACCTACCTGCAATCGTAATGTTTGTGCCCATGCTAGTGTCCCTGTGTTTTCGCTTCACTGCGCCATCCAGAGAGGGGAAACCAGTGGGAGAGGGGGAAAAAAAGGACAAGGGGAAGCTTGAAATGTGAGGACATCTTTGGTCATATCTCACCCCCTCCGGCCGGCTTTAATCCGTCTGGAAAGACCCTTCCCTTCAACTCTCGTCCCTGCGATTCTGCAAATTCGGGCGAATGTTGTTGCTTTTCTCGTCCCTTCCTCTTCCCAGTGCGATGTGAAGGTGTTTTGTGTGTCGGAAATGCTTTCCGATCCAGGGTTGTGTTTTATGCGCGCGCGTTTGGTGTATCTGTTCCCTCCCCCTTATTATGATGCATATTTTGTTCTTAATTTATTTTTGATTTTTGTACATGGGACAAGGCTTTCTGGAGCCAAGGTGGGACAGATCTCAGCAAGTGGATCTCTCTGGTCATCTCTCTCGCTCTCCCCCCCCCCCCCGGACTCGGAGACAGCCTATTTTTTGTTGTTGTTGCTGGCTGCTGCTGTTGCATGGTGGAAAAGGAGGAAAACGTGGGGAGGGAGAGAGAAAATTACAATAAGTTGCTGCCTTCCTTCTCCCTCCTTTTAAAATCTCCCCCTCCAGCTTAAGCAGAGAGTAAGTGAGAGACGTTAAATGAGGTGAAGTGGAAATCTTTTGTTTTGCTGGGCTCTGCATTGTTTACTTAGTACTGAGTGTGATGGACAACATCTGCCAGCAGATTAGCAGGGTAACCCACGGTTTGCAGCGCTGCCAAAGTCTCGGCCAAGACAAGGGAGGAGGGGGGGCTTGGAGTGGGGACAGGGAGCGAGAGACAGAGAGACATTTCACACTGCTTAGCCAGGGGACTTCCTCCTCCAAAGGCTGCAGAGAGTCTAGTTCTTGCTTGGTGCACTTTTTTTTTTCCTCCTTTCCCCGCGCCGCTGTACTTGAATGCAATCAGAAGAAAGTTTTCCTACCTCTGGAAGTCGTGATAAGGCGAAACGATTGCAAGAGAGGCTGGGTGGGTGTGTTCCGTCTGGGCCCCCTTTTTTCCCTTCTGCTTTTTTTCTTTTCCGTGACTTTGGGTTTGCAGTCCGGCTGAGGAGGAACGGACGTAGAATAAGCTTTTTTTATTTTTATGGGCAAAGCGAAAGCGATTGACGCCAGCCCTGTAAAGCAAACAGTTGCGAGCATGTGCGGGATCATTGGGAAAGGTGAGAAATGAACAACTGTAGGGAAATGGGTCTCGGAGGCACTTTGGGAAGCGAGTTGCATGAAGAGATGGTGGGGGTGGCTGCGATAAAAGCACCACCATCTGTGGAGGGGGCTGCTGCGGGGAAAGCAGAGATATTGAAAGCCTTCTGTCTCTCTCTTGTTGGGGAAGCGTCCTGCTTTCATTGTGACGTTTGCAAAGTGGTCTTGCAGTTTGTACTCCCCTGCATGGAAAAGCCGCCGCTTTTGCAGCCCGCCCGCCCCGAAGCAACACTACCACCAGCCCTTTACCGTTATTAGCAGGGAGATAGCCGGATAAGAGCGTTGCGCGACGCGTCATATAGTGGTAATCGCTGGTGTGTTGGTGATTGGGAGACAACCCCCCATTATGATTGTTTGGGGACTTTGCAGTTGTAACTATCTCCTCCTCCGCCTTCCCTCCCCCACCTCTTCGAACACGGAACAGGAACTCACTTCCTTTGGCTCCTTTTGAAATGGAAAACTGAAGGGCTGCGTTTCAAGAATGAAATGGCCGAGCGTTTTGGAAAGGTGTTTCCATCTACATAGATAAGCAGAGAAACATCAATGAGCAAACCTGCTCCTTAGCAACTCCTCTGGCCACAGGGTTTCTCTATGTATTACTCTGATCTTTGTCAGGCTGTGCATTTTCAGTGACAAACAAAGCATTTACAAGTTAAAAGGGGTCAGATGTAATGGTCCCAAGATTTCCTGTTCTCAATTCTGTAAGGAATTGTCTGCTCACCAAAGAATTTAAACAAATACAATGCATACTTACACCAAGATGTTATGTTGCATATATCTTATTTTTGAATCACTACTACATTTTGGCTAGGAAATTAAATCTTTCTTTTGTAATTGTTATGTATGTAATGAGATTCAGGAATTTAAAGTAAGATATTTTTGTGTGTGCATACAGCTTATAACTTCAGCATCTAGCATGCTTTTATTTTCTTTTTACAACCACCACCTTCTTATCACTTTCCAAAGAATATCAGTGTAATGGCGTTGATTACAGCTTATTACCTGGTGTAATTCATCCAGTGAGACCGTGTTCTTTGACCCAAACCTAGGTTGACATTTCACAATGAAAACTTACCTTTTGGTAAAATTCCCTCTCAGAAACAAAATTGGATTTACTTTGTTGTTAGACGTCAGCTGACATTCTTGTCTTGTGGACTGTATTATCTAAGATGGGGGGAAATATCAGTTATTCAAAAAAGCAATAGCTGCTTCTTAAACATGCCTAGAGTTGGCCCCAAAAGTTGTCTGCTACCAATTAATGAGCATAGCAGTAATGAGATCAAGATCATCATGCACTCTTGATCAAGTGTAACATGGGCAAACAAAAGAAAGCAACGGTTAACTTCTGTAAGTACATAGTAGAATAGCATGTGCAGTTTGATCATATTTTCTTAGTTGTTGAGAAATGTTAAAAAAGAGAAGTACTGTATGCTACAGTTGATTGGCCTCTATGTCTTATCATGGCTTGTAGAACAGCAGGGAGCATAGACTAATTGGTATATATGTGGATGATAGTGCTGATGAATATTTAGGGAAAGAACAACTGTGGTGCAATCCTACACTGTTAATACCAACAGCCCTCAAAGTGTCCCTGTTGACATCAGCAACTTCCTCCAATTAAAGCCAGGCTTCCGGAAATTTCAATAGTTCTTGACTGTGACCATGGTATGTCTGTGTCAGTAACTGATAAAAATGGTCTAGGGAGAAAATGTTAAGGATTTTTTTAATGCATTGGAGGAGGATGGTGAAGACCTGCTCTAGCCCTATGTAATAAGCCAAACTGACAACACCTTCATTATAAGTGTGCGTGTGTATTTGGAATAGTATGAGGCGCTTCAGAGTTGATTGTGAACCTAGGCATTTTAATAACTACTTTTTTCAGTTTGCAAATGTAAGTTTTGAGATCTTGTAATACTACAAGTGCAATGACAGTGCAAGCCTATACATGTCAGAAGTAAACCCCATTGAGTTGAATGGAACTTACTCCCAGATAAGTGTGTATAAGATTGCAGCCTTAGTTTTCCTGTGGTGGAGTCGAACAAAGAGAATGTATTCATGGACATAGTCTGCAATCCAGAAGATGTAATGTGTACACATGAGCTGTGCCACAAATGGTCACCTTTTCTTCAGGAACCCCTTCAATTCAAATTGCAAAACTTTTAAAAAAATTGAGGGTTTTTTTGGAAGTTATGTACCTTGCTTCATCTTAACATCTTATGAAGAAAATTTAAATGTCATAGTTTTTAGTACACAAACTAGTGTTTGGGCTATGGGGAAATAATTGTGATGCATTGTGATGCATATCACCTTCTTTGTATGTTGTGAGATTGTCCTGTCTGGTTTACCTCAGAGCTTTGATGCTTCCTGTGTCCAGCACTGCCTCATGAAGGCCTAATGACCCAAAGTTGTAAAGCTTGAACTGGCATTCTGTTTACTATTAGACCAATAGTTTTAATGGTTATTTTGTAATTTTTGTTGTAAGCTGCTCTGAGGATTATGTGGTGGAATATAAATCGGAACAATTTTTAAAAAGAAATAAATGCGGCTGATGTTGTAAGGGAATTCTGTTTCATAAATATATATGCTGCCCCTTAGGTCAGAGGTGAGAAAGAAGAGGTTTTAGCAACAGCTTCAACTGCCACAGAGACTGGGTGAATATTTCAGGATGGGAGAGGAATTGCAGAGAAATGCTATCTCTTCTACCCCTCATCCCCTATGTTGTTTATCATCACAGTCTGATCTATAGTGGATTGCAGTTTTAAAGTACCAGGACTTTGTCCTGTCCGTTACTTCCTTACTTGAAGAAAAGAGAACAGCGTGCAGAAGCCTGGACAAATCTAAATTTGTACGAAAATCCTTCAAAATGTGAGACAATTGAGATACTGATTTATTTGAATTGAGAAATGATTTATTCTGGTTGTGGCCAGTAAATGTATTGCCACATTGGTTCCCCCCCCCCACTTATATCCAACATTTATTCTGAAACAGTCACCAGGCTCCCACCTTTTTTTTGCTTCCGTTGTGGTTTGTCCAGTTTTGTGCTGGTTTAGGGAGATTCACAGCCCAATCCTGTGCAGGATTGGGCTGTTCTACTCAGCACCACTTTGCGACAGTAGAAGGTACTTTTGTTGTCAAAATGGCTGCCGACGGAGTGTAGAGCGCTTTGTCGTCGGCCATTTTGGGAGTGCTGCCACACAAGGCGGCAGCACTCCTGGTCTGTTGCTGGAGCTGCCTATACCTGTCAGAGCAGGTAAGGTGGCAGGGGAAAAACTGGGTGGGGAGTGGGAGGAACAGAGGCGGGGAAACTGCGGGAGGGGTTGGATTTGGCAGCGGTGTGCATCAGATCATACCCCCTCCAGCAGCAACCTCCCGCCCCCTTTCTCTCCTTGGACTTGTACCAGCGAAATCGCTGGCACAGGTCCAAGGAGACGCATTGCAGAGTGGGAGGCTTACAGAGGGGTAAGGGGGTTTAAATTCCCTTTTCCTTCTGAAGCCTCCTGATCACCCCCACCCCGCTTGACAATGCGCTAATTTTTGGCGCAGCTGTACCAGCGGGGGGGGGGGAAGGATAGGATTGGGCTCTCAGCCTTGTTTTTCAGTTCAGGATTGTTTGCCTCCTTGCATGACAGCAGTTGGGACTCTTCCCTTGTTACAGTACCTCTTTGCTTGTCTTGTATTTTGTTCTGGAATGTAATCAGAATTGGAAGGGCCCCAAAGTCTGTCTAGTCCAATCTGCTGCCAAAAGCCAGGACCACCCATCTATTAACTGTACACTCCCAACCCGCCACCCTGAACAACTATGCAATCCTAATGACAGTGTGCCACAAGCATACACATTTCTATGTTTTTCAGTATTACCCAGAAGCTAGCTGTTCATGATTTATCTAATAAAGATGTCTATGGAATCTGCTGTAAAATTAGTATATGCGCATTGGCTTAAGCCTTAATGCATGTCTCAAATTTTAGCAGCTGCACCACTTCAATTTTTAAAAGTAAGAATGCTGCTGAAAACTTTTCAAAATTCAACATGTAAACTTTTTTTCTTAGAGAAGACTAGAAACCCATAACAGGCTAAGAAATATTAATGGCCCAATCGTATTCCCTGCCAGCCCAGAGCATGCAGTGCTGCTGACGGAGCGCACGATGTATGCTATGGTGAGGGGTACGACCAGATGGCCTGGGAGAGGTAAGTAAAATGCTTGCTTGGCCTGCTCCCTGCCCTGATCCTCCCTTGTACCACCCCTGCTGCCACCTTACCTACTCTGGTGGGCATCTGGGAGTCGCTGGTGCATGTGCGGAGCCTCTGGCTGTGTGTGCCAGAAGCTCTGAAACGCATGACAGTGACACGTCTTTTTCCCCACCGGAACGTGGCTTACATTAGCGGATTGTGGGATCCGTCAATGTAAGCCCATGATAAGATTGGTCTGTCCATGAAGTCATTGATGTCAGTTGAACTTGTTTTCCAGTTCAAAGTATTTAGGTTCATGGCCTTAGAGCTTATTCACACTGTACAGGACCAGGTGTGTTTTCTGGGGGAAATGCATAAAAAGTGTGAAGGGGAGGTGTTTGCTTCTAAACAGTAGGGGACACAAGGTGGAAACATGTGGGGTAATGATGGAATCCAGCCCTCTGCTCATGACATATATGGGTACATGGGTCTCTCAGATTCAGGTCTCCCTGTTACACTTTGTGTTCCCCATAAGAAATGGTGTAAACATGGTAAATGTAACTACAACCGTAAACTGTGGAACAGACCTCAGTTTGTCAGAGCCTGTTAAGGCAAATTGAATGCCATTCATCCCATAATCCATTTATTTATTTTTTGAAGATGACTTTGTAACTCCACCACAAGGCTTTTTAAAAGCCAGCGTTCTTTATGGTGTGCTTCTACGTCGAACCCCAGATAACTTTGTATAGAATGACTTCTTGCAGAGCTCCAGTTCCAGAATGTCAGTTAATACCAAGTCACTCCTGCCATGAATCATTTTTGAAAGCAGAGTTATACCCTTTGCCCTTGTGCGTTTCCTAAATGGAAAAAAAATTTAAGAGGAGTTTGCAGTAATAGCAGAATGGCGCCACTTGCTTTCATTTTTAAAATTGTCATTTCAGTAGAGAGGACTTGTCAACATAATGTATGTGAGCATGTCTTGGGTTCCAGTACTAATAATCTTCTTATTGTTAAAAAGCATCAGCCTAAATGTGCTGCGTCCTAGACAATGGCTACAGATAGACATCTATTCAGACTGAGGTTGGTGAAGACAAATTTTCTGTCAGGCTGAATGCTGTACAGATAATACTTTCGCAGTTCATGCTGTTGTGAGAACATCTTCATTACATTTTAAAAAAAATTGCAAATTCTGAATTGAGTGTGCTTGACTGATCGCACAAGACAAGATAGTGTCATCAACAAATGTCCATCAGGAAATCTCTCCGTGCCTAGTATAGACAGAAATGACTCCACAAAGCTAGTAATCATAAACACACTTGCCCCAATCCACTAAAGTTAGTTATGACTTTATTCTAATCAAAAGACATGACTAAGGCTGCAGTGCTATACACCATTACCTGGAAGTAAGTCCTTAATAGAGCATGCATAAAATTGCACTGTAAGGCTGCAATCTTATACTCACTTACCTGGGAGTAAATCCCATTTAACTTAATGGGACTAACTTCTGAGAAGATGTGCATAGGATTGCGCTGCAAGTTTAACTGGATCAGGCCACAATCCGGTACGATATAAATGCATGGAGTTCGTTTGCATAGAAACAAATGATTGTGGTAAATTACTTCTACATTTCATAACATATAAACTGGTGAAAATACTGTACTGCTGGAAGGTTTGCGGCAGTTACAAAGCATGATTTTGGGCAACATTCTTAAGGCTGATCTACAACAACTCTGTTTGTGTTGCATTTGCGTTTGGAGGCTCGCGAGCGTAGGGGACAGGATGCTCTGTCCCAAAACATTGTCCTGGACTCCACCAGTTTCTTCAACGCGCTTGTCCCTCCTTGTAATAAAGTTCAACGCTGATTGGCTGAAACACAAGTGCGCTCCGATTTGCTGAAAGCCCCCCTCTCATCCCATTGGTCAAACAGTTTGCTCCGTGTCCTGCCCTCTCAAACATGAGCACAGTCCACGACCGATTGCAACGGAACTTGGGAGAGCGCAGCTGTCTCGCATTCCATGGCGATCGGTTAAAAAGGAAGCCACACCGTTCTGCACACGCTGGGATACGTGTGGTGTAGATCAGCCTTAATGCTTTTGCTTTCTGATATACTGGAGTGGGAAGGGGGAGAAGGAATTTTTACTTGTCACAAGTGGCAGATAGGTGGCTGTTTAGAAGCCTGACTTACCTTTTAGTTGTGTCTTTATATAGTTGTCCCTTTCTTGTGTGTGCGCATCTGTCTCCACTGTTTTATTTCTGAAGTGAGTGGTGCCAGGGCACAAAACACTGTGGAAATTGTACTTTATGACTTAAAAGCTGTTTTCCTTAAGATATATGAAAGGCAAATCATTTGTCCTTCCCCTGCTTACTGATTGGTTTTCTTAATGTTGTGAGGGAGTCATTTGTCCAAACCACCCCTCTGTAGGTGCAAATAAATTTACCTTTAAAGGGGAGGAAATAACTGTATAATGAGGGGAGGAGCCAGAGAATGCACATACCACGAGCATGCACGGTCTTAATCCTGTGGACTATTTGGACTATTACAGTATCAGCTGAACAGGTCCTTCATTGTGCAATTTATAAGACACTCCTTTGAATATTTGTGTCCTAGGATATGATCAGAAGGATACATTACGCCAGTGGTTCTCAAACATTTTAGCACCGGGACCCACTTTTTAAAATGACTCTATCGCAAGGGTGGGGAACCTATTTGCGGTGGAGGGCCATTTTCCCATGGGGAAAATTGGCTGTTAGGCCGGCCGAAATTTTGCCCCCCCACCGCAAATTGGTCCCCCCCTGCAAATTTACCGCTCTCCCACCCACCCACCGCTCTCCGAACCCCCACCCACTCACTCTCCTTACCTCAGGCTCCTCAGCTCCGGGCCGCTGCCACCTTCCACCTCTTCCTTTTGAAAGCGGCCTTCCTGTAGCTGCGCAGATCGCCGCTGAGGCCGAGAGGGCAATCTCTCGGCCTCAGCGGTGCTCTGCGCAGGTACAGGAAGGTCGCTTTCAAAAGGAGGAGGTGCGCGGCGGCGGCGCCTCCGGTCCGGTCTCGTGCGGGCCGGATCGGTCCAGTCTCGTGCGGGCCGGATCGGTCCGGTCTCGTGTCTAGCTTTACGAGACATTCAAACATTTATCTCCCTATATTTACACAAGCTTGTAAACTGCAGGAGCTCAGCTGTTTGCAGGGCAATTAGAAACTATATTGAAAACTGCAGGAGCTCAGCTCTTTGAAGGGCAATTAGCAGCTATCTGATTGTGGCAATTACTTATCTGATCTTTCACCATCAAGTGGGTCCCGACCCACAGTTTGAGAACCACTGCATTACGCAAAATCATCACTGAAGCAGTACAGGTCTGGGTCTGATCAGTGCTTGATTGGGAGCCTCAGGAGCTTAAATTCTATGCTGGAAAGAAATTAGGACAGAAATGTAGTAATTGTTAAATAGTAAACTGTGGAAAAAACCCACAGAGAAATTTGTGATACATTAAGAATTAATTAAACTTGTGGGTTTTTTTTTAATTAAGGCTTCTTTGACTTCTAAAATTCATTGTTGCCAGAATTTTCATTGATTGTGTCTACATGAAATTCCAGTTGCTCCAGTACATGTTATACTTGTGTAATGTTGTCAAACAATCAATTGCTATTTACTTGTAGCAGTGCATGCCAATTATTATTTAAATAGACCCCTGAAGCACTGTGTGGTAAGAGAATATGTGGAGTGGAGACCTGATCTTTATGAGTTGTGCTCTAACAAGACTTGTATTAATGTGTTTAGTAACAGATTCACTGCTGCTAAATAAGCCCCAGTGTTAAAAAAAGGATATTGTCATATATACTGTTGTACTGTTTTGGTAAATATCTCTGACAAAGAACAGAATTAGCTTATTTTGTTCATCATAAATTTACCTTCTCTTCGACTTTCTTGCTAAGTTTGCATACTGCACCATTCTGATACAGGAATCCTTATCACCTCTTCTCTATCTTGGGTTGCAATCCTGTGCACAGTTACCGGAGAGGAGTCCCATTGAACTTATTTCTGAGTCGACACACACAGGATTGGGCTGTTGGTTACCCTACTAAGGTCTACTATCCCTTCTTACTCTGTTTAATGTGGTATACTTCTTTTAATGATAACATTGAAAATATCTACCGCGTTCTGATCACTTTACCATCTTTCTCTTCTTTCAGATCTTACTCTTTTTACACCTCCTTCAATTTTTAACTCTTTTCCCTTGTGTCACTTGAAAGTTGACTACTGTTGTCTTTGTCTAACGACCCCTCTACATATCCTGTCAATCCTAGCTCCTCTTGATTTCTAGTTTCATTTGACTCACCCCTCATCCTTCCTCTTCACCACGTATCAACTTCTTCTGGCTTCTTCTCCTTCAGTCAGGCCTCCATCTCCCCTATTCTCAAAAAAATTCCATTGGCCCATCCTGCTCCTTTAACTATTCTCCATTTTTCCTTCCACCTTTTACCTCTGAACTCCACAAGTTTAGACCCTCAAGTGCACCACTTACTCTTCTGACTTGATGCTCTCTTCTCCAACTTCTCTCTTGACCTCCTACAATCAGACTTTCATCCTCTGCATTCTTTCGAAACTACCATCACTAAAATGTGACCTTTTCAGATTCAGAGGTCTCTGCTCTGTCTGTCTTCGCTCTTCTTGACCTCTTGCTACCTTTGATCACCTCTCCTGCTCTGATGACCTAGGGTTGCCATGACTTTGTTTTTGGTTGGTTCTGCTACCTGTTCCTGGCTGACCTCATCAAATTCCATGGCTTTCAGTACCACCTGTACGCTGGTGTCACCTCTGTATCCCCGAACTTTCTCCCTGCGTCCAATCCAGTACCCAAAACTGTCTGAATCAGTTGTTTGGATCAGCACCTCAGGGCTGCGATCATCACATTTGGATCATTATCTCAAATTCAGTGTCTAATACAAAATGTCTCTCAATGTTCCTGCCTTTCTGTTCTCACATAGTCTCCATATCCATTGACAATGTTGATCAGGCATGAAGCCTTGCTTTTATATTTGATTCATTTGCTCCTCATAGTCAGCCTGTTGCCAAGTCATGTGACTTCTGTCTGTATAATTTTGTGAAAATGTGTCCTTTCTTCTCTGCCCATTTAGTGAACATCCTGGTTCAACCCTGCTGCCTTAACTACTGCAGCCTTTTTCACTCTGGCCTTCCAGCATCACATCCCTGATCTCTATCCTGAACCGTGCCACCAAACCATTCGCCTTTCTTGTTGCTCAGCCACCCCCCCATAGGTAAAGGTGACCCCTGACAATTAAGTCCAGTCATGTCCGACTCTAGGGTGTGGTGCTCATCCCCATTTCAAAGCCGAAGAGCCAGTGTTGTCCGAAGATGCCTCCGTGGTCATGTGGCCGACATGACTCTCCTTGCCGCAGCGTGTAGCATGCAGCTGGAACACGGAGCGCTGTTTACCTTCCCACAAGCGGTACCCATTTATTTACTCACATTAACATGCTTTGGAACTGCTACGTTGGCAGGAGCTGGCCAAGCAACGAGAGCTCACCTCGTCGCGGATTCGAACAGCCGACCTTTCGATCGACAGCTCATGGTTCAGCGGTTTAACCCACTGCTTAAATCCGTATCTGTCTTCCTGTCTGCTTCTGGATCCACAAAAGCACAATTCCTTAGTCCTCATTCCCTGGTGAAACTTCGCTTAGATATGTGAAACTGAACTGAAAGCATATTTCCCCCCTATTTGCCCTTGCCTCCATTTTCCTTTTCTTCCTCTGTTGTCTCCTCTGTGTTAAATATTTGATTGTAAACTTCTCAGGGCAACAATCTGTCTTTTTGGTATTGCTCTGTAGTACCGGTTATGTTCTATAAATAATAGCAACAGTTGGGGTTCTTCAGTGAAAGGAGCTTTTCTGTGGAAACATACACATAGCATAACATGTTCCTTATGTGGCTTCATTTTGAACTTTTGATATGTATATAATCTAGAAATTTATTTATATATGGAGTTTGCTAAAAGGCAGTTTCAGATACAGATTCAGAAATTGAATATGAGTGAGTGAGAGAGAGAGAGAGAGAGATATTTCTGCTTTTGCCTATAAAACATAGATAAGCAGTGACTGGGAATGGATGGTACACCCACTGTATATATTTTAAAGGCAAAAGTTGTGATTTCTACACATGTACACCTTTCACAACTGATGTGTGTTTGTCTACATAAACGTATGTTGTACTTTAGCATTCATAATTGAGTACAAAATGTAGCCTCCGAAGTTCTTCTAAGAGTGCTGCTTTACACCTCCACGTTTCCAGTTGATTCTAAAGTGATCCTGGGAGTTCACAAGGAATGTTAGAATGTGCCTCTGAAAGTGACATGCCTTCTTGGAAGGATCTCTTGCATATGACAAGGGGAAGGACATTTCCTCAAAATTACTGTCGTTAATGTGAAGTAAATATTTTGCAAAGCTGGGAAGACAGATAGGAACTACCCAATTCACACTTTGGGGCTCTTGTTAGGAAAGGGATTTGTGTTCTATCCTTTCTTTAAGGATTTCTGAGTAGCCTGACAATAACCTTCTGAGGCAGGTTAGTTGGAGAAGGTGGAACTATTTGTTACCACAGCAAGCATGTTCACAAACCCTCATTTGCTGAGATAAAGCCAGTGTGGAGGTATAAGGGTCAGTTGTTGGAGAGGATGAGTGGGAAGGGGGATGTTTTGCCCCTCCTGTGCTTACAGGTTCTCGCATGCAAATACCCAGGCGGTTTTTCCCTTCAGCCAGGCTTACTTCTGGTTTCAGAGTCCAGGGTTGTCTTATGGGAAAGGTCCAGTTCCATGCCTGAAGAAGCTAAACAGGGTCGACCTCAGTTCTCACTTGGATGGGAGACGGCAGTTGCTGACAAACCTCGCAAAGACACTGAGAAGGCACTGTGAAAGATTGGAATGTGGAGGAGTCAGCTAGAGAGAGAACATCTGGACAACCGTCCGAGGGTGAACTGCGGTGAACTGTGAAGCTTGGAAGTGCAGAGCACAAGTCAGAAGAAGGTCTGCACTCGGAAGAGAAAACATTTTGAGTATGGAAGGTTCTATATATGAATAGAACAATATTGTAAAGACCCTTTGGGTCTAGGATAGCCTGCCTGTGTAAACCGCCTTGAATAAACCTGATGAGAAATCTGATGATGAGAAAGGCGGTATATAAATACAGAAAATAAATACATAAATAATGGATCCATCTATTAGGTAGTCTTTGCTTTGTTACAGGTTTGGTGCCAGGATCTGGGGGAATGGTGCCTGCTCAACAGGGAATGGTACCGGTAAAACAGGAGTGGATGCTTTCTTCTCCCCTTTTACCTTTCCTGAGTAGCTGAACACCATTGGCCATGGGGAGTGGGACCCAAGAGTGGTATTGCTGAAAGAGAAGCAACCATTGCTGCTGCTGCTGCTGCTACTGCCATCCAGTAAACGTCTCCATTGGGCCCTGGCTTACTAGGCAGTTGTAGGCAGCAGCTGTGGTCATGCCTCTTCACAGCAGCATCATTTAAAATTTTCCACATGTTGCCCTGTTAGCTACTGCTGCCCACCATCACACAGTGTGCCAGGGTCCAATGAAGAGGCTTCCTGGGCAGTGGTGGGCAGCGGCATGCTGTGAATGTGGATGTTTGCAGGGGGTGGAATGGTGCGTGAAACAGGGCGGATGCCAATATCCTAGTCCCGTTATCCTTCCTGTTCCCTCTCCCTTAATCATCTTGGACCTGAGCCAGTAAAATAGATGGTGCAGGTGACCCATTGGGCTAATGGAGGCTTACTCCTGGGTAAGAGAACAAATGTTCCCTTACCTGGAGGAGACCTCTGTGACTGCCCCCCCCCCCGGCAGGATGCAGTGCACGCTCTGGTGGTGCAGCTGCATTGGCAGGGGGGATTTAGGTAGGTTTGGGCTGTGACATTTGATGCAACCCCTGCTTTGGTACTGGTCTTAACATGGATAAGACATGTATTCCGAACCACATCTGTAGAAGTGTTTAGCTTTACTTTGTATAGTTTACCATTACTTGCCTTCACTGAAGCGTTCATTCTTGGCACTGAAGAGAATGTAGCTTGTGGTGTTAAGTCATTAAAATACTTACGTGTCTCTCTAGCCTTGTTCTTCAAATACTGGACTGTTATTTGACAAACTGTAACATTTGTATAGATTCTCTGCATCTGTAGTTACAATTTATTTCTTAAGCCAGTTTATTTTAGGTTTAGTGAGATTTGAGTGGGGGGGAAAAAGCCAAACAATTCACTCATGTGAACCAGTGGGGACGTTTCCAAGATCACTGTGTGCTAACTTCTCTACATTTCTGTTTGCTCTGATTTTGATCTCTTATAGCAGAGAGAGCAGTCCACTCTAACGAACCAACTTCTAGCACATTCCACTGTGGACACATACCGGTAAAGAAAATAGCAGAGATCACGCTCTGTATTTTGGACGGCATGCCAGTCAAGTATAGTGTGTCAAAGCAAAGCCTGCTTGGAGTAATTTGAAAAGGTGATAGAAAAGGAATGGAGCAAATTATAGGAAATCTGTATTTTCTTGGATAGCAGTTGTGCGAATAAATTCCTTGCTGTGTAATTTAAACTTTCAAATAAGCATCGTTTTGAGTTGTCATCCAGTTTGGAAAGTCTCTAGTGCCATGTGTAATCTTGGGAAAACACTACAAATGATTGAAAACGCAAGTTTAAAATTGAGATCACTTAACTATAATAGAATGGTGTACTGCCATAACAAAATCCTAAAACATGCTTGTACATGAATCACTGCTGATATATTTGTAAAAAAACTGCTCTGGGTTGAAATTGAGTTTGTAATTACCTCCTACAACCTTACCGCTACCCCCAACCAGAAGAAGTAGTAGCTGAATATTTTGCTGGTAGCCCACCTCCACCTTTGCTTGACAACTCTCATTGACCATGTTTCACAGCAAGTGTGGTGGGGCTGAGCTGGCTGAAGCACACCAACCGGGTTCTGCGTGTGTGCAGCCCATTGCGGCCGGCTGCGTCTGTGTTCTTTCTGGCTGGAGGCAAGTCCCACTGAACGCCGAGAGCAGCCAGGAGCCGCAGAGAGGTCCGTTTGCGTTTGACGCTTCCTCTGGAGAATTCTCAACTTTGGCTGCGTTTCCCGCGCCGCATGCAGAACGCAGCCAGTGTGCTTCCGCCTTAACTCAGATGGGAAATGATTGGACTAAGGAAGTAATGGGAGACCCTTGTCAGGTCTTACAAACAGCAGTATATTTACGAAGAGAAGAAACTTACTTCCTGCCCCCTTTTTATCAACTAAGATGCAGATCACCAAGTCCAAAATACTACCAAAGTCCAAAGTACTACTAAGTACCAGTGTCTTCTGACCAAAGTACTGTAATCCCAAAGAGATTCAGTGTTGAGTTCTTGGTAGTTTTAGAAGAGAAAAAAAATTAAGTGTTTGGGGTATTAACTTTGGTTAGATGATTTGAACCATGGTCAGAAAACAGCTGAATGATACATTGCTTAATTAAAAAAAAAATGCCCCTGTACCTATTTTTGTATAGATTCTTTAGTAATGATAAAGGGATAAAATGAAACCGAATGCATGAACCATGATATTCCCATAAGCAGTATTGTCACTTGTATGCAATGTAATTATATTTTGTATACTTGCCAATTAAGCAGTTATGCTTTAGACGGGGGAAAAATTACCTCTTCAGGATACTGAAGAGGAGCACTGCAGTGCACTAAATCAAATAAACTATACATGTGCCATAGTGTTTTGTGCATGTAGTTAACATTTTAAAAATTAGTGCTGCTCTGAGGTAGATTTGGCATTATTCCTATCGAGTTAGTACACTCTAAGTACTGCATCTCTGAATGTTTCGGGAGAATGGTTGGTGAATACAATTCATCCTGGCTTTTAAAAAACATTAATCACTACATTTCTTTCACTGTAATGGAGCAATGACCAACCGCCCTTCTGCTCCTATCTGTGGATAGCTCTTGAATGTGCCACCGGAGAGGGCAGGTTTGGATGAAACTCCATTTGACTAACCCCGCCCCATGCAATTAAGGATGTGAACATGCACATCTTGCTTCCTCTCCTCATGCCGGTGCACGGTTGCTCAATTGTGTGTGGGGAGCGGTTCATTTGAATTGGTCCTTTTTACACGTGGTCCTTTTTACACGTGGTTCACTTACTACCTAAAAAACTTTGAACTAGACATAGGGGAGTGGTTCATCCAAACCCTCACCCCATAGTTAAGCAATGGCATCTCAGCACACAAAGGCAGGGCATACACGCTAGTTGCATGTTCATGTCATTAATCATATGAGGCTGGTCTGGTTGGCAAACTAGTGTCCAAATTGGCCCTCGGTCTTGAATTGTAAAATTGCGTAACTTACCTAGCTGAAGATTCAAAAAGCAAATATTTGGAATGAAATTTTCATGCTAAAATTCAACCATATTACACTTTTTATAAAAAGTGTAATTTTAAAGGCGGTCTGTATGTGACCGCTAGTGACTTAAATTGACTCATTTTGTGTGTTAGAGTGGGGGTAGGAGCAATGAAATGACTCTGATTTGCTACAGTATTGTTTTAAACTCAAAATCCAATTCAAATTTTGTTACAGTCTAGTATGAACCACTTCAGCATGTTAAAATCAGGACTGCAAGCTTTAATCAATGTGATCAATCAACTAAATCTTTTTAATGGAAGTCTAAATTTTGCTTCCAGGTTATGTGTGGCGCTGACAACAAGAATTCTATGACTTTGCTCCCTTACAAGACTCTCAAGTGTGCTTCCTCTCCCTTCCTTGTGTTAAACGTGTGAAAAGATTTCCCTTCTAGTCTGTTTCGAAAGACAGCAGTTAAAATCATAAATTATTTAACACTGATTTCTTTTTTAAAAGAACCTCAAAAAAAGGTATGTTTTGTCATTTGTAAATATATTTAAATTCAGTTAATATAAAATGTACAGATAAACAGGTTTTGCACTTTACGTGAAAGATCATATAGTGCAGAATATTAAGAGAGGCTTCTGTAAATAAAAGAAATCTCATGATCAGGATTACACAGATATGGTTGCCAGGTCATGAGCGGTAACCAAAAATGTAAGTTTGGCTACGAGCAGGCAAAACTTCTAGTATACAATGCTGCAAGAGTTAAAATGTTTTTAAAAGTCACTGGAAACTCATGGAAGCAGATTGTGCCTTAAAAAAATGATGCCAGACTGCTGGCCCAATCCTATTGAATCACTGCCCCGGTGGAACGTAAAGTGCTTTGTGACAGCGCAGGGCCTTGCTATACTGGTGGGAAGGCCAGAGCCTTCCTGCTGGCACCGGCAGCCTCACGGATGCCTGCATAAAGGGCGGGGAGGAGGATCAATGGGGCAGGGGTGGGTGGATTGGGCCTAGAAGGGGCGGGTTTGGCGACGCCAGCACTCACCGTATACTATCCCCCCCCCTCCTGGACCTGATCCACCGACGCGAATCAATGCAGACTTGCGCCAGCGATATCGCTGTTGCAGGTCCATGTTGACCTGATGCCACTGCTGGGGCTTACCCTGGGGCAAGGGGACAAATATCCACTTACCCTGAGGTGACCTCCAACATGCTAAATTCCTCTGCGGGATGGGATGCAGTGAAGCCTTTGCCGGTGCTACTGCATCACCGCATGGGGATTTAGTTAGGATTGGACTGCCCATCTTGTGCTGCGATGCAGTATCAATGTCATTGGTTGGAGGGGAGGGGTTGCACCAAACATGTGTACCTTCACCAACCCTGTACAACCCCCACACTGTGCAGTGGGCACCAGAGGAATGCACTTAAGTTGCCATCTGAAATTGAAAAAGCCAAGTCTTACTGGCTACGAGATAGCAATGGTTGTCAATAAAACCTAGTGCAAAGGTCTAAATTTTGGACTAGGCTAATAGGATTAATTTCCTTGTGTTTGTGTTTCTTAATAGCTATACAGTTGGACCTTGGTAACCGTGGGGGGTTCTGTTCCAGACCACCCATGGATACCGTGAATCTGCGTATAATGAAGTACACTGTAGAATCCTGTTAAAGAGTTTAAAATGCCCCCAAATCGCTGTTCTTACCTTCATGCGGGCAACATCACCATTCCAAAGCTCTAAAACACTCTTTGAAGCTGAAGGACCCACTTCAGGGTCACACAAAGGCTCCTCTCTCTCTTCCCAGGCTTGCCCCAGAATGCATCGCGATGCCGGATCTGCGGATAGCGAGGGTCCACTGTATGGTGGATTTTTTTTTCCTGAGATGTTAGCTCCAAACGAACAGCCTCATCTTATAAAAGTAGGGAATTCCTGGTGATTATAACCTTGCCTCTTTTGCCTGTTACTCTCTTGGCCTTTGAAGCTTGTCATGAGCTGTGAACTCCATTTACCTTTCAAGTGTGTGTCTATAGATGAGGAAGGGTTTATTTGCATAATGGTTTTCATTGTTCTACTTATAACCATCGATTAGTCTGTTTCTTGTTTTGATCCTGTCTTTTGGGTTGTGCAGGTACTTCAGCATGCCAGGAGAAAGGAAAAAACAGGGTTGCCTAGGGAAAGAGGGTTTTCCCTGATGTTAAGAGACACTTTAGGCCTGGGGAGACAAGGGAACCCTACATGGGTGGCTATAGAAAGACTGAACCCATGGCAACAGCAGCACAGACGTCCGGACCTTCTAGCACAATCTGTGTACAACACCATCATTGCTGTTCCTTTGCCAGTGTCTTATCATTTGATGATGGAAATGTTTGTTCATCTCGTGTAACTAGTTCTCCTATGCTGATTTTAACACCCCTGACAGGAGTTGGGAATGCTATATCAGTAATTTTTATAGCTATTGCAAAAGGGGTTGTGTATGTATAAAGGCTTTTACAGAACTCTACCTTGCTCAGTTTCCCCCGAGTAGTGAGTTTGAACAAGACTTGTATTTCAGATTTGGTGAAGGATCCACTAAATCAGGGATTTTCCTGCAGCTGCTCTCGGTCCTGGACGGTCTCTGCAGGATTCAGAGAGGCCTCCCGATGTGGCCGGATGTTGTGTTGGCGAAACCAGAAATGACCCGGAAGTCAATTCTGAATACCTTCTGAGGCCTGCAAAGACTCCAATTGGTTCCAATTTGGAACCAAAGGTGGGCGGGAGGGCCCAACTCGCTTCCCACCTTTGCATCGGGCCACGACCCACCAAGTGGGTCGCGACCCACAGTTTGAGAAGCCCTGCTCTAAATCCTTGTTAGATTTAATAACTTGTCTTTGAAATCAACGTTCTATGCACATTATATTTGCAAAGTTCAGTTTAAAGTTGGCAATGTGTGTTCTTTGAAGTGAATATTATGACCCTGCAAGGATTTCATGGCAGTACAAGGTTCTCTCTCCCCCCCCCCCCCATAATAGTTCTGCAAAATAGTTTCAGCTGAGAGGCAGGTCACCCAGTGAGCTTCGTGACTGAGTGGGGAAGTTTTGGACCAGGGCAGGAGTGACTCAAGTTCCCCAGTCCTGGTCCAAAACTCCAACCAGTACATCCCACTGGCTCTCCAATGTGGTAGCAATGTAGAGTGTCCCCTGTTTTCCTGGGGATGGGCTCTGACTGTGTTATTTATACAGGTGCATGTCTGAAGAGGTAGTTCCTGGTAATGTGCATGGTACCATATCACTGAAAAACAGCTGTGGGACTACATTTTGGTAGCAAGATATCTGTTTACACATTACCTGAGGGGGCCACTCAGAACATGATCTCTAGTATTTGTGGTATACAGCAGCAGCCACACAAAATCCAAAGCATATAAAGCCAAACTAGATGTTACTTTAAACCAGCGGTTCTCAAATAGTGGGGCGCGCCCCCCAGGGGGGGCGCGAGGCTCCGTAAAGGGGGGCTCGTTGCAATAGTTAGTGTGTATGCTTTGCGCCGCTTATCTTGATTGTAGGAGCCTCCAGCGACGATCTAGTTCACCGACGATCTCTTCCGGGGAGCAGATCGTTCCTCTGTTCCCCGGCGCGAACTCTGTAACGCGCCTAGGAGTGCTCTGCAGAGTTCACGCTGTGAATCACACATGCGCAAGACGACGATTGGCAACATCGTCGTCTTGCGCATGCGTGAACTCTGCAAAGTGCTCCTAGGCACGTTATAGAGTTCACGCCGGGGAGCAGAGGAACGATCTGCTCCCCGGAAGAGATCGTCGGTGAACTAGATCGTTGCTGGAGGCTCCTACAATCAAGATAAGTGGCGCAAAGCATACACACTAACTATTGCAACGAGCCCCCCTTTACATTAGTTAAATTGCATTAGTTATATTAGGGGGGCGCGAATTTTTTTCTTCATAGGGGGGGCATGAGAGAAAAAAATTGAGAAGCACTGCTTTAAACCCATTTAAGAGATTGGTTTAAAGTGGGAAATGCCCTGGAAGTGGTCCCTTAAAGCCCCCGATTTGGTGTGTGAACATAGTGCATTGTGAGAGGGGAACTTAATGCATTCACTCTCAATTGTTTTCACACACACCCCATATCACCCCTCAAGTGGTGATTTGCCCCCAAACTGACTGCAGAAATTGCCGCTTTGAGGTCAGATCATTGCATGGGGGAAAGTGTTGGCGAGGAAAGCATGAAGCTACCCCTCACGTTGTGTTATGCTCCCATGTTGATTCATCTCCCCATGACTATCCAGAACCTTAAAAACAACATTTCCAGTCCATTTCCTGCTTTAAACCCACCTCTTAGAGGAGCAGTTAATGGAATATCTAATTCGGCCTAAAGTATAGCATATGAATGTTTGGCTCTATGTAGAGAAACATGACTAAAAAAAATTAGGACTTCTTTGGAACTGGTACAAGTGATGGACATAATAGTGTGATCAACTCTTTAGTCATGCTATTATGCAGCCTTTTCTTGTGTAATATGAATAATGCAACATACCTCAAATTCCCAGTCCAGTTATTTGGCATGGGAAATGCATCATAGGGTGGTCATCTATAATGAGTGGTGTGTAGATGAGTAACATTTCAGAGTTGTACTTCAGGATAAAATATCGACTAGTAAATGATAAGTGGTGCAGTCTTGTAGCCATATAGCTTGGTATTTGGGAGCCATCTGCAATAGGCAACTCTCCCACCCTACTTCAGTCTTTTTTGGTGCAACCTACAGTATGCAGTGATCTTAGTACAGCAAGTCCTCACTTAACATCGTTTCATTATAAGTTGTTCGTTTTAAAATTGTTGAGAAGAAAAATTGATTCCCAGCCAGGGCCATTTTCTGTGTGGAGTTTGAACGTTCTCCCCATGTCTGCGTGGGTTTTTTCTGGCCCAGAAAGCTCACATTTATTTCAGTGTTTAATATTAGAAGTGTTTGGGGTCTTTATTTAGATGTTTGGTCATGTTTTTGTGACCAGAAATATGCCGTAAACCAGGGGTTTTCAACCAGTGGTACTAGTACCACCAGTGGTACGTCAGCCGACTGCTGGTAGTGCTGCTGGAACCCCGTTCCGACGTGGCACTTTCAGCACCGAGTTTTCGCACATGAGAGGAGCTCCCCTTTGGCCGAGCCTCTTGGGAATGCTGAGAAGGGCCCTTCCACACACCCAGAGCCTCCTACTTGCATTTTCTGGCCTCTGAAAACCTCAAACCCAGAAGTTATTGGTGATGATGTCATCACCAGTTACTTCTACTGGTATGCAGCAGGAGAGTGGTGCTGGAGGTGGTACTCAGCCGGGAAGGGGTTGAGAACCCCTGCCATATACATAAACAAGAGTTTATCAATTAGCCTACGATAAAATTAGTTTCATTATACTGGTAAGTCGTTTCGCTTAAAGTTGCAGTTTCCAAGAACCTATCAAGAACATTGACAGTGCAATCCTGTGTAACTTTGCACCGGTGATTCACCGGTGTAACAGCAGATGCACTGGTGTAAGTGCACAGGATTGCGCTGTAAGTGAAGACTTGCTGTATTCCCGCTGGTGAAGTTATTTGCCTTTTTTAGTTTGTACTGAATATGGAATACAGTGTGTATGTCATTGTATATAACACCCCCCCCCCCCCGGTCCTGTGCATGGCTGGTCCCTAAACATTTGATGCAAGAGCTTAGGAATTGGAAATATCTTTCTAGCACTATCATTAGATGCTTTGGCAGCTGGCTGAATAGAAATTCCATCCTTGCCTTTCCTGTCAGATTTCTTGGCCACGACAGCATCTTAACAGCTTCACCTTTTTATCCACCTTTTGTCTCCGTGTTCCAGAGACCCTGTAATCCTTGCTGGCTAAATAAATATTGCAGTGTTTTTAATGCCAGGCTGCGATCTTAAGTGCTGCATTTTGGTCTTTTGTCAAAGAGTGGTGCACCTTGCTCCGTCAATTCGGATGCCTATTTATTTGGCGGTTGTCTGGCATGATTTTCTTCCTCTGCTGTTGAGTAGCATAGTCAATATGCTTTATGTAAATTGATTACTGCAGGTTTTTCCTCAGGTCCCGCATGTTTGATCATTCGGGGAGCTGGCTGTTAAGCCAGTTCGCTTGTCATTTTTGTTTGTAGTCCGCTGCTTCACGCTTTGTGTGTGTGTATGCGTGTATGTTTTGCGTCGCTGCTGCCCATCTACTGTGCATTGCTGTTGCCACTTTACAAGGTCTAAGGTAATACAGCCAGAAACATCAATATCTTTGTTTGGTTTCATTTATCTGTGGCATTTACCTTGCTCATCCCAGATCTCAGTAAAAGGCAATTACTTGTGTTCTTCAGTATGACACTCACTTTATTTGGCTTTAGTGTGATATCGCAAGCAAGGCTACTGGCTTATATGTATTGCAGTGTCTCTGCAACACTTCAGAGTTGAGGGGGGAAGACAAGCAGATGAAATGAATTTGATGATAATGAGCGCCAGAGAAAAGAAATAAGCAACGTATTTCACAAAAAGGGGAAAACTTGCACTGGCATCAGCCACCCTGCATCAGTGTATTTTGCAGAACATTTCCTGGCCATCAGATCCAATTAATAACAGATTTAGTCCTAGCTCCATTTTGCAGCTGGTTGCTAGCAGCAAGTTTGTGGGAGTCAGTGTTCTACAGCCGTTTAGTATCATGGATTCAGTGGGCCTGATTCGTTGTTGCCCTAAGCTGTGTACAGTCATGACTGTGCAAGCTACACATGCAGTGCACTGTGCATAGAAAATTATACAAAATGCGGGGTGGTGTGTCTTGAATTTCTTGTGTAGGGCCAGGAAAATCTCAGGCACCAGGTGCTTTGAACATGGAATGCTGGAGTCTAGGAATTTGAAATGGGTTTCTGGTTGCACTTGTTTGTTTTTTTAATAGCTTTTATTCTAAACTGAAAGATACGGAAAATATAATACAAAGTTCAACAAAAACAAATTATATGGATAAGCATTGTCATTATATGGATAAGCATTGTCATTAACTTGAGATTTCCAGTAGTCAATAAATAAAATTCATTTCCTAACAAACCTATCTACTGCTGTGTTTTCATGTCTGCTTCATTAACAATGCTGCGACCCATATTTTTTTTAATTCAGTCTTCTAACATTGGTACATAAGGAGTTTTCCATCAAACCAGTATTATTCCTATGAGGCCAACTGCAGCAGATTAGCAGGAAGTTGCCCATCTCCATCTACCCACTCACTTCTACTGCTCTTCCTCCTCCCGCTCCCTGGATCTTCACACTTCTTCTACTCTGTTCCCCTTTTCCTTTTCCAGCCCAGGGAGTGAAAGGAGCAAAGGCTGACACATCATCATGCAAGGGGAGAAGGCAGCACTTGACACCGTCCGCCTCAGCCATCAGGAAGTCTTGGGCCGGCTCTGCACCTGTACTCCTGACGAGTCAATTTCAAATCTTCTAATATCACCTCTTTAGCATATTGAATAGTTGCACTTATTTAAGGCCTTATGCAGAATACTGGAATTCTATATTCTAATGAAGAACATTGGACTTACTCCACAATTTTTTATAGTGCTTGTATCTTGTTGCAGCACTCCAGTGTGTAAACTTCCAAAATACAGAGGGCAGCATCCACGATTCCACTCACGAAAGGCATTTCAGTGGAAGTGGTGCTTCACAATGTTGCGCAACCACTAGTGGAAGAGGAACCTTTTGGCTTGTGCAGTGAGCTTGTACAAAAGGTAGTGCAGTGTATTGTGCAGCATCGTCTGCAAGAACTACCCTTGGTCGGAGAGAACTTTCTTAACGTGATACCTTGTGCAACATCTTTCCACTCGTACAACAACATTTCCAAGAGCAGAAGACACCTTTGTGTGCCACCCAGAGCTGAAAACCTGTAAGTAGACTTTGGGTCTACAGAGGATTGGATGTGAGTTGTTGGATTTGTCGTAGTGAGGGATGGATGCTGTGCAGCACAAGGAGAGAGAAGGATTGAATGAAGTCTGGGACTTGCAGGCCAGTTATATAGCCAAAATTCTATGCGTAGGGTCTTCTCATCCAAAAGTTCATGAATCGCTGAGAATCACTGCTTTTCCATCTTCTAAATGGGAACACGTTAGCCATCATATGTACATGCTTCCTTCACCTGTTCTTACAGTGGATTTAAAATAGGCAAAGATCTCAATTTGCCTTCTGAAGCATAAGTGATAAGCGCAGCTTGGAGATTGTGGGGAAAAGATACATGTAGTGATTGTCTCATTGTGAGGCGGGTCTGGAAAAAAAAATCCCAGGTGTGCATGCAATCAAGTTCAGGGGCATTTAATTTGTACTGCAGCTTTAGCAGGTTTCTATCCTGAATCCTGTATTGTTTTCAGTTCATCTTGTATCCAAACCAAATGACCTTAACCGCATGATTTCAAATTTAGTCCGGTGAGACGTAACTTTTATGTAAACATTGGGTCCTACTCAAATAATATAGGAAGTCTTCAGGGCAAAAAATTTAATTTTGATCATCTGATTGCATTATTACCTGTATTGTTTCTTCCTCTTATATTAACTATTGGATATATCTTCGTTTCATCTCCTTGATGATTTTTACTATGGGAACAAATATGCAAGGGTACTACACCAGTTCAAAAAGATTGTTATCGCAATGGAATAATTACATTTGGATACTTTATTTGATTTGTTATCTGGAAGATTGGTCCAGAAGCAGGGATGAAAATGAATGTGTAGCGTTAGATGATTACTGTAGGCTGCAGAAAGTTTTATTTATGGATTTTTACTTACCGTACATGTATTAAACAATTCCCTCAGTGACTTGTGTAGCATTGCAATTTATGGTCTTTCAAACAAGGCAAGTAAGTAAATAAATAAACAATTACAGTGTTTCAAGCTGAACAAAGAGAAGGAATAAGAGAAAAAAGGCTGTTTCACTTTCTGGACCATAAAGAGATAAGAAAATAATTTATGCTCTGCACCGGGAAAAGAGCATGACCTGGTGAATTTCCTGTTGTTCATAACTCCCTCTATTCATAAAGTGAGAGTTGAGTATGTGTATACGCTAGGCTTGAAAACAGACTCCGACAGCAGTGGGCCAGGAAAAAACCCTAGATTTTTCAATGTTCTCCTGCTTGCACTAGTACTGTCCTCAAACTGACAGGGCTGTCTAGAACCCTAGTAGTAGTGTGTTAGCCAGCCAGGGCTCTGAGGGCACAATCCTACCCGACCGCTAGGCAAGTGTAGGATGACTGTGCTGGCTGAGGACTGTTGCAAAAGCTGCCATAAGGCAGTTGTGCCGGTCCCAGGCTGGCGCAGAAGCCACACTGGCCCCTGCGGGTCTGCCTTGCTGTCAGCCTTGGAGATAAAGAGGGAGGAGTTGGGATGGAAGGACCACACATTCTTCCAGCCCAGTTTCCTTCCACGGAATGTTTTACATGCAAGGGTCAAAGCTCGCACAGTTTAGAAGATGGAGAAATTGGATTAAAATAATGCACATCTTTTGCTTGTGCCATGCCCAAGACCTCCCTAAGGGATTCTTTTAAACTGTGAGTGAGAAAGCCCTTCTGCAGGGCCATGGGTTAAATCAGCTGCGTATATGATCCAAATCCATCCAGGTGTGAATTCCATTGACAGCAGTACAATGCAGAGAGAGCATCCAGTTTGAATATACACCTGATGTACACTGACATAAAGAATGAACACTGTTCACAGTCTACACTTGTCGTCAGTCTATTTGTAACCGTAACATAACTCCCACTCCTGCTGCTTGAGATTTCCCACCTATGAATGCCTCTTTGTTGCCTCTCAACATTGGCAGTGTGAGGGCATTGCACATGCCCCAGTGGATTTTGGTTTGGAGGGGCAGGGGGCCATTTCAGAAAGTGATTTTCCCACAAACCTCGGTGATCCTCCTCCCTTGGTCAGCAGGTACTAGATATCCAACCAACTTTTTCACTTGGTTCACTTTACTGATCAGCATATCTGAAAAATCATATGCCCACTAATTGGGAAAGTAATCTAACGTTCTGGATTTTTAAAAGTGTTTATTGTTAACATATGTTTAAAAGAGAGTTTATCAATGTACAAAAGAAGAAATCTTGGGGTGAATCAGTAAGAAAAGTCATAACACCCAAGGAAAAGGATGCAACTCTTAGGAAAGATATTTTAAATAAAAGAAAAAAATTCAAGTGCATGAGTAGTTTTTAAAAATAGATTATGCAATGCAATGGAAAAGCAATGTTTAAAACCAAGAGACTATTCTATTTCATGTATAGTTTTAAAAAGTCACAGAATGCAGTATAAATTTTTTTATCGGCCTACCTTTGTGTTACATATTGACATTCATAGTTCTGTTGAGATTGAGAGATTATTCCATCTAAACTCCAATGCACTTTCAGTTGTTTTGTAAAGTAACTCACTTTTCCAATTCTTTGTAGTGTAAGATCTCTGTAATGTGACTGGCTTTAAGGCAGATGCTTTAGAATTGAGCTACTGTAGTCAATTTGTTCTAGAAATGACTATTGTTGTATACAAATGGTCCCTTTCAAAGAGTGACTATACTTGGATGTCTAAGTAGAAAAAAGCATTATATTGCCTAATGGAACTTCAGAGCTCAAAGAAATCTTTAGAAGCTATTCTTTGGAAGAGTTTGCTATATTGGCTTAAAAGAAATGAAATGCATTGCCCATATATTGTTATATAAATTAATGGTCCAGTCGAGTTTTGCAGAGGGTTGGGTGTGCCAAAGAAGGTAGAGAAAATATATATTCAGTTTGAGGTGACAATCATTATACATTTTTAGTGTTAACTTAGCATTAACTTTCATAGTTTTCAGTGATGGGCTACTGATTTTTAATGAAGGATTTTCTCCATGGTCCGTTTCTTGGGCTGCAAGAGTTAGCATTGCTGGGGGAACCCTTGACTTAATTAAAGTGTGAATATGTTTGAGCTTAGATTAACAAATACCAACCTGAGTTGGTTTCCCTTATCTCTAACCCTCATGGGTCTTGAATATTAAACACAAAGTTGGTGCAATTTGTTATTTCTTTCGTTTGGCCCTTGTGCATCTGGTTTCATTTTGTTTCTGTTTTCCTGTTTCTTCCCATGTTTCTTGGCTTAAAACATCTCACCTGGTCTTGCCAAGCTGCAGCGGATTTCCATAGCTCATTTTGGACAGAGCAGCTGTTTAGGCAGGGTTCTTTGTTCTTTCTGTCAGCTCTTTGGTCAACAGAAGACCAGTGCTCTGTCCTATCACTATTTACAGGTGTCAGAAGGCTTATACAGGTGGGCCCCCATATCCGCTGGGGATATGTTCCAGGCCCCTCCGTGGATACTTGAAACCATGGATAAGAGCGAACACCCCCTCCATGGTTTCCTGAGAGTCCCCCACCCTGCCTCCCCTGCAGACAGGCATGCTTGCCCCCCCCAGCTCTTATTTTTCTTTCAGCAAGCTTTGTTTCTTCCTTAAAACAAACGGAAGCAGCCTCCATTGCAGGCAAGTAGAACGAGACTAAGTCCTAGAGAGGCTCTGCAAGGTTTCTGTTAACCTTGCAAAGCCTCTCTAGTACTTAGTCTCGTTCTACTTGCCTGTAATAAGCAGCTTCTCCTGTTTCTTTAAGGAAGAAACAAAGCTTACTGGGAAAAAAGTAAAAGCCTGGGGGGGTCCCCACAATCTATGGATAACTGAAACCGTGGATAGCGAATCAGTGGATATGGGGGCCCACCTGTACCATGATCTGCAATGCTGTATTCGATTGCTAGGTGCCACTATTACCTAGTGGCGTACCAAACCAACCAAACTTCTATCCTCGTGATTCAGCTAGAGGGCTTTCTTTGATAAAAACCAAATCCAGTGTAGATATGGTATCTGAAAGGGCACAGAAAAGTCAGGATAGCCTGTGGCTCAGTCTTTGAGTGCCATTAAGGATATATGCAAGAAATATCTTAACACAGATTCATAGAAATAGGTTTTGTTGAAGTCACTGGTGTTTGAGTCCAATTAAAAGCCTTTAGGATCATGCATAAATTACATGTTTGTAAAATGAGACTAATAATAATCATGCAGTGACAGAGGGAGGTAAGGTTTGTGTATCATTTAGCATAACAGCCTTACAAACAGCCCTCTTCTCTCCCCCCCCCCCCGAGTTCAGTTGGGACAGGACAGTATTTTTTCCCAGTTAGACTGTGAGGGTACCAGTATAGCTTTGGCCTGTCATTGAATCACCTTGTGTGGGCAGTGCTTATACAGTCAGCCTTCACTGTCCGCAGATCCGGCATCCGCGGATTTGTCTCAACGCGGAAATGAGGCCCACTGTGAAAACCTTAAAAAAGGAAGGAAGGTTAAAAATAGTGTTTTTTTAGCTTTTCACTGGCAAACTGCTCCATTTGCAGGGCTGTAGACACTGAAATGGCGCTCCTACAGCCTTTTCTTGGTTGCTCGACTTCCCTCTCCCTTCCCAAGGTCGCCCCAGAATGCATTGGGGTGAGCCTGCAGAACAGAGGGGGGATGTCAAGTGACCTGGAAGAGGCTGTAGGAGCATGGTTTCAGTGTCTACAGCCCTGCAAACGGAGCGGTTTGCCAGCGAAAAGGTAATGAAGCTATTTTTAACCTTTTTCTTTTAAAAAGCATTTTAAAGTGACCCCCGTATCTGCGCTAAAGCGATTTTGCTTTACGTGGATACCGAAGTCCAACTGTAGTTAAAAAGAAGAGGCCAACCGTCCCTCACCTGTGAGGTCATCTCATCTTAACAAATGGGAAGACTTTGTCTGTCAAAAGTGGGGTAAAACAAATCCTGCCTGTGTTGTGTCTGAAAAAATGTGCTTGGGACTACAATCTCATTGGAAAATGCTTTCCTGGATAACGAACCTGCAAAAGCACTCATGGTTGGCCACAAAGGATACCTGAACCTTCAGAAGCAATGCCTTTGGGCAGCACTCCCAGATTCACCACATGGTTCCAAAGGGGGATGCAACTCTATCAAAAACAGGTTGAACACCTTCTCTTGGATTGGCCGTCCTTGTAATCAACATCGGTTTATTCACTTATAGCCACCACTGATTTCAGACACTGGTTCAGAACCTACGTAGCCTCCTCAGAACCAGATGGAAAAGAGAGAAAGAGTGTGTGTGTGTGTGTGTGTGTGTGTGTGTGTGTGTGTGTGTGTGTGTCATCCACATACTGATAGTGGTGCATCATTTCTCTCGGCAACCTCTCCCAGCAGTTTCATATAGATTTTAAACAATTTCCACATCATAGTTGTAGATAATAGTGGTATTAGACTGTTTCCAGGTATCTTTTCTGTGCCCTTTGGTGGTTGCTCAGAGTCTGCTATTAAGTCTCTAGTTAGTAATCTTTTAGAGGTAATTAGCATTTAACAGTGTGTAGAACTGAAGGTTTATTTTATGATGCCTTCCTATAGGGCACCATGCAACACCTTTTAATTAACTGGGAATTAACCCTTTTCACATATCCCAGTGAGTAATTATAGAGTACAAACAGATTTTTTATTGAAATAATAGTTAATCTTTTTTTACTTTGTTATAGATTCTGAAGCTGACAAAGAGAAGGTGTGCTTTTGGGGCACAGATGTATATTGCATGTGAATGCACTTGCTCCATATAGCAATGTTTTTACAGGACACCGCTTAATAAGGAGAAGGCTCTGTTTGGATTCAGTTGGTAGTAGTTAACGAGTCAGCAATGTTTCTGCATGATGAGGCAGGGGAAATACTTCACATTCCCTACGTGGTTGAAAATCGTAATTCATAGCTTGCTAAAAGATTGTACCAAAAGGTGAGAATAGTTTTAAAACTACAGTTAACGGTTAACTGGGGTTAACGTGTCTGCCTCAGGGTTGCATGTTGCAATCACTTTTAAGTGCTGGTTTCTCCCTGTATTTTCCAAGAAATACAGCCCTTACTGAGGCTCAGAAAAGTAGCTGGATTGTAGATGGCTGATATTATAAACTAAACTGTAGAGCTCGCTAATACTTGTTGTGTCTATATGAGCAGTGGTGGCTTTTCTTTGTGCTATGATTAATACAGTCTTCTGTTTAAAGCTATTAAGTATAGTGCTATAATTGATTTATACTAAGTGCTGTTAAAAAATTTGGCTGTAAATTTCCAAGGATGCTGGGAAGAAATCATAAAGGAACACCCCACCAAGTCCCCATGTAGGGTAACTATAATTTCACATTAATCTCCACGCAGAGTAAGCAGCGAGTTCTTTTCATGTAGTCACATTTCATGAGTTAGCTATACGCGTAATCTCTAGTTTGTGGGTTTCGGAATTACTGTAAGTACAGCGCTAATATAAGATGTTGTGACACTTTGTCTTGAAAGGGTTTCCATCAAAAGGGAGAAAGGAAAAAGGCTGTGCTTAATCAATATAAATGTCAGTAGCATATTTTAATAAATTCTTGATTTAGCGTGGACTGTTTGCAGTTGCACATTTGTAAGGAACCCGCAACCCCCTTTTCTAAGGTATGTGACATTTAAAAGATCTGTAAAGGAGATTGGCTTGACAGCTTCCAATTGCATTTGAAAGAGTTTTTCTTTTCAAAACAGAAAATGAATACTTCCTATTCTAAATGTCACCGAAAAGACACAAACATATTTAATCAAATTTATATATTTATGTAAAACATGCTATTTTTTCCTTTTCTTATGCATGAATAAGACACACTTGTTACATTTTTGCCATTTCAAAGGTTTAGGAAATGTAGCATTTGAAACTCCTCAGCCTTTTGAATAAATGAATCCATTGTTACAAGACATTCTGGAATTCTTCAGAACTTGGCATTGGTTTATTACTTGAGCGCCTTCTTGATCTAGATATTTAGTTAACCTCTGGCTGTTAGTAGAACGTACAGCATTATTAATAGAGGAGCTGGGGAGCTCTGGTAGAAATATTCATAAATATCAGGAAAGCATGGGAGCTAAACACTGCTGTGATAGCTAGATCATTAGCTTAGGAAGCTAGCTTTGAAGTGATGGTCTCTTAGGATGGTACATCTAGGAGGCTTGTACAACTTGTTGTATTTCAGAACTTTGTGGCTATGAAGGACCTAAAAACAAGACAATAAGACCACCAGAACACACATACTACTCAATACATACAAAACCTGACTGATGCTGGCATACATATACAGTATTTATATAATAATCACAAACTCGAGAAATAAGCTTCAGTTTATTAAGATAATGGTTTTATGAGCCAATCAAGGTCTTCTGCAGAGGCTTTCCATGTGCTGACACTTACTGAAGTGTGGATGTGGGACAAGACCTTTTCATTGATTGCTCCCAGGCTGTGGAACTCTTTTTGGGGTGAGCTTCATGCTGTTTCCTCCCTTTTGGCATTCCATCGACTATCGAAGACCCTCTTCCTTGGGCAGGTGGTGAAATTGAAGGGTCCGCTGTTAGTTTTCTTTTGCTGCTGACTTTTGCTGCTCTTCTCCATTTGTTTTTATGTTCTAGAATCTAGGTATTTATAATTGTCATTGAATTTGCTACTGAGGTTTTTGTGATTTTTTTTTAAAATTCAATTTATAAACCTCTTTGGGTGAAAGGCAGATTAAAAATTAAGCAATGAATAAATGATGTTTATATAAATAAGTCATTTAATTTGCAGAACCCATTGTAAGCCAAGGCGTTAAAAGTAAATGTAAAATGCAGCTTCAGGATATAACGTACACTGATATAGGAGATTGAAAATATTTACTGTATGCACTGAAGACTTCAAGCAAACAGAATTGTGTTTTCTGACGCTTATATCATTAATGTAGGCTTGTGTTTTATGAGAAAATAAATATAAGACACACTAATCAACAATTGCCTTTCAGTTTGCACACTGCACTGTACAAGATAATTTTGATTGCTTGCAACCACAGGTTTCTGTAGTGTGTTCTTCTTTTTTTTTGGGGGGGGGGAAGCACATTTCAACAGCTCATGGCAGGCATCTCATATTTCTGGAAACTGTGATCACTTTGGTTGCCACAGCTGAGAATCCAAATGCCATCCCAATTCGTTGAGCGTGGGGGCATATGGACTACTTTTATTTGCGTCTCCCCAAATATGCCCATCTTATTAGGCAGCTAACTCTGCATATTGCTTTAATGCCACACTTATGGGTGGCATCTTTGGAACGAACATTTTTTTTTGGTAAATATTTCTTTTCCTTTCGCATGCACATTGCTAAAATCACTTATGCTCTGACTAGTCACTAGACAGATGGATGACAAGCCTCACTTGAATAGATAAGCTTCAATGCAAATTGAAATTTGTGGGAACGAAAGTGATGGGAAGGCTTCTGTGCCCTGATCAATGTCCATCCATATCTTCCATGATGACTTACACTTAAGAATATAGAAGGTGCTTGATTCAACAACAGTATTAGTTTCTACTATTTGTACTGCAATATTTTCAATGCCCCTCAAGTGAATAATTGTTGTGCCCTTGGCATCTGTATAAGTTTCTCCAGTTAGTTAATGGCTCAATCCTAGCTGGGTGTTCCGCTGATGGAACTCTCATTCTGTCGACAGAAGGCTCAGGCTACTGCTGCAGCAGCCGCCGCAATGTCTGAGCACAGAATGGGTCTCCCAGCACAAGTGGCTGGTGACTGCATCCGCACGCCACCTTAGCGCCCAGCCACCGCTGCCGGTAAGTTGACGGCGGGGGGGGCACGGGCAGGGAGGGGAAGGACCAGGTGGGGTTCGTGGCTGACTAGGGGCATGTTGGGGGAGGGCAGGGGGTGGATATCGGTGGCAGCAGCACCATTGATATAATGCAGAGATGGCCTTGACACGCCCCCTTGGGCCCATTCAGACTTGTGTCAGCCAAAGGTTTGGTGCAGAGCTGAGTTGGTCCTTTGGGAACCATTGCACTGTGATGTAGGTAAGTAAAAAATTATTTTGCTTGCCTCTCCGTTGTGTCATAGTCCCTGGCTTCCCCATAGCAAGCAGTGGAACCCGTGCCGGTGCATCTGCAAGCTACAGGTAGACGGAGGATGGGACTGGAAGAATGTGTGCATTCTTCTACCTCTGAGTGTTTGTTAGGCAATCTATAGCTAAGGTCCCAAGTATTCAGGATAGCTCTTCCTTTTAAAATTCCTTATACAAACTCAGTAAGTCTTTCGAATTTCATAATCTAGAAGTACTTCACTATTTTACAGCACATGACTTAGTCCTTAATTATTATTATTTTTGCATATTTGCTGTGGTCACAGTAATGTATCTATTACAGACAAAGACAACGTACTGATGTGACATTCCCACAATTACAAACTGATGTAGAATATTTATTTACCACTTTTCAACAACAAAAAAGTTCTCAAAGTAGTCTACATACAGAATAAATGGGGGGGGGGAAATGTTTGCTGGCCCACAGGGGATCAAAGTCTTAAACACACATGAGTCACCAACATCCACCACTGGGAAGGACACTGTGCTGGAATGAATAGGAACTGTTGCGTTTTCCCTGCTAAAAATAAAAGAACCTTCATTTTAAATGTGCTTCTGACATCTCTGAAATCACTTTCTTTCATCGACTGACTGACAACCTGAATGAAAGCTTGCCCTATGTAAAAAGCACCAAACCTTTTGAGAATCTTATGGCCCGATCCTATGGGTGCGATATGCAAACAGGTCTTGCAGTGTATTTGCCAGTGTACCACATGGGCCGCTGGCACCACAGCCACTCCATTCTCAGAAATGATCAATAAAAGTGCTTGTATGCTCAGCCATTTTCTGTCTAATGATTTTTGTAAGTGCGAGTCAGATCTAGTTCAACTTCATCAGAATTTCTCTGCAAGCTTGCTTGATTGTGTCACATACATTTGTGTCCTAGATCAGTAGGTGCTCTCCAAAGATGACAATGGAACTTTAATGAAAAAGCATGAGAAAACCTTTCCATCTATCCAGTAGCAGCCCTACACACCCCCGTGAGAGGGGGCTGCCGCCGCGACACCCCCGGGATGCAATATGCCCCCCACAGGAACCACATGCCCCACCCCTGGGGGCGTGGCGTCATCATCACGCGGCACGGAAACACTGCCCCCTGGCGCTTTTCGGCTTCTTTTTGGAGCCAAACGGCGCCCTGTACGGCGGGAGGGTGAAACCTGCAGCGGACAACAGCTGCACAAAGACGAACCAATGGCGAAGGGAGCAACGGATCCACCGGAAGGTACACCCCCCGTGACCTGTTGCTTGGGGCCCACTGCCTCCACCATAACGATGCCTCTACATCTATCGGGAATATACAGTATGTACATCCTAGGGGTTGTGGGATCTGCTTTTTGTACATATTCGTCAAGTTCCCATTTTGAATACTAGGTGTGTTTTCATCCATTATTTTCATGCTCTCTACTATGTAATTTATTCTCAGCAAAATCAACCCCATCACATTGCTGAACTGTACTGATTATTATTTTTTATACTGAGGCATTTGCCCTAAACGTCTTGTAAAGCTGAACGAGTGCAGTCTTGTCACCAGAATTTAGCTTGGAAATTAAGTTTGCTATTTTGTTGTTAAATTGTACACTGTTAGACCTTCTTGCCCACATTACGTGTAGTAACATTAAATAATGGATCGCAAGGTGAATTCTCTGAGACAGTGTTATACTACTTTGACCAACCTTTAATATAAGAAGCATTATTATTTGCTATGGTAGGTAGCACAAAGCATGACCACTTGGTTTCTAATATCAGATGCACAATGACCAGTCTGTAGATGTAGGTTGTTAGTTTTAAGCTGCAGCCCTGCACCCATTTGTCTGAGAGTTAGTCCCATGGAGCTCAAAGGGACTAGCTTATGAATAGACATGCATAGGATCGCACTGTTACAGCCCCACCCTATCCTCCCCCCATCCATGCAGCCATGACTAAAAGGCATACGTTACATCCTGCGGTGCAGGGGGGTGGGGCGGATTGGGAGGCTTGAGGGAGATAAGGGAACATATTTCCCCTTACATCCCTGTAAGCCTCCTGCTCGACTTGTGTTTCTTCGGACCTGCACTAGCTCTTTAGCTGGCGCAAATCTGAGGGAACGGGGCGTGTTGGGAGGTGAGGAAGGGGATAGCATCCAGTGTAAATTGCCTGCACCAGGTGTCGCCCCTCCCGCCTCCTACCCTCCCCCCCGTTCCTCCTGAGCCCCATTCTGCCCCTGCTGCCAACTCAGTGTCATCAGGCGCTCAGTCATCCTCTGGCATGCAGTGGGCCTCTGCGTTCTCCTTGCTGTTGCGCCAGCAGCGCAAAGCTTCGTGTGCTGCCAGAATGGATATTACAACAACTGTAAAGCAGTCTCCACTGGCAGAACACTAGTTCCACCAGTGGATCTGCCCAATAAGAATGTGCCATTAGTGGCTTGGCATCATTTTGGCATTATTTTCTTAACTTTCAGAGGCTTATTAGACACTAATAATACAATATTTCTTTTAAATTTGTTTACAATGTCTCACACATACGGGTACAGCCGCCATGTAGAAATTCTCTTGAAGTTTAATTTCCTTCAAATACCGTACCGCAGGTTTCCCTTGCAGGCAGCCACGGACGGACCAAATTCATTAAAAATCCAAGGATGCAGTACCAACGTTTCGTTTCGTAGGACTCTGAACCTTGTCATAGGATCAATCACACGGATTGAGGTGGAATTGCCTGGGGTTAGCCAACTCTGAGTTTAAAATAGCCAAAAAGCGCGGGAAACAGCCCTTGATTGATAACGGAAACAACCTGACCTACTGACCGCTGACCTACCAAAATTTTATTTTAAATGTTTATTTAAAAAACAAATATTAGCAAGTCTACTCAGACATAAGCCTCACTGAATTCAGTCGAACGTACTTCCAGATATTTCTATAGGACTGCAGGCTAAGAGTGTCTTATGGTGGTTTCCTTCACCTCAAAACCCACAGAAACAATACAGTACACATTCTCATTTATGATATAAAAATGTTTTATATAAAAACAGCAACAATGGCCATCATTTTTACTTGGCCACCATATTGGAATCTGTGGGTTGTATCAAGAGAATGACAGCCCAAATTTATATAGGGCCTAAGGCTGCAGATCTCCCAATCCGCTGCCATAAACCCTCTAATGGTAGCATTACTTTCCCGCTGCTGTCTTGTGTGTCAGACCTGCCAGCAAAAATGGCTGGAGGCTCTGCTCGCCCGTCACACATGGAATCAGCCCACATTGGAGCAAGTAAAGTGTTAGCGGGGGCGGGTCATGAGTGGTTTGGGGGAGGTTCAGGACAGGGCAGGGTGTGGTTCAGGGGCTGGAGGGGTGGATCCTGGTGGTAGCAGCGCGCGCTAGGATACTATCCCGGCTTTTCCAGCCTGACACACATGCTGCCTCTCTTTGGACCTACGCCAGCTATTCTGCTGGTGTAAGCCAGGATTGACAGATACGTGGCCTATGGAGAGGTAGGGAAGCAGCTGCTCCACTCCCGGGCGCAGGCGCACTTGCCGTTGGCGTCTTCTTGCTTTGGCAGTCTTCTCTTTGGCCTGCCCGCCCGCCCTGGAGCCCGAACAGCTCCAAAGAGGCAACGAAACCGGCGGGGGGGCGTCAACGTCATGTAACTTAGGCCCCGCCCTTGCCCCGGGCGCCGGGAGGGCTAGTTGCTCCTCTGTGTCTGGTCTCCTCCCCCCCAATTGCATGTAGCGCACACTCAGCCTGCATGGCAGAAGATGGTGGGAGATAGCATTGGGTCAGAACCAAGCACAATTGAGATAAGCTAGCTGCCTGCGACAGACGTAGGTCTCCTTCATTTCAGCGGAGCTTAGGAATTCTGTTTTCAGATAAAATCCAGTGCTTTTCCAAGATGGAAATCTGAAATGACTGACTGTGGCATCAACACACTTTCCAGGGAGTAAGCCCCTTTGAACTCAATGGGACTTCTGAGTAGACATGTAGGATTGTGCTGTCTAAAATTGATAGCTACAGTCCTGCAAAAGCAGACTTTCTTATTACAATTTCCCGGTTTTTGCCATCTAGCGCCCAAACACATCCTTGTTCCCTTGGTTCTCCTGTCTCCTCCTTCTAGTCCCTTGTACCTTTTTGTAGTTTCTGCTTCCCATCACTGCTTCCTGCCTTTGCCATTATGCCTTTTTGAGACTTTTGCTGTTTTGAGCATGTACCGAACATGCTACTTTATGTATGCAAAGCCATTCTATCAAAGAATTATTATGCAGAATTTAACTCATTGCTACATTACTAAACTAAAGGTGGCTAGATACAGGATAAAGACAGATATACCTGTCTATTATATTACCAGTATTATCCTTTCAATTCTGAGTTTTGCCCCTGCAGTAATCGTAATATTGTATTCATTTTTAAGCTTATAGCTTTGGGCAGGAGTGGAGTCAATACGTGTAAGTTGAAGTCTCATATGATGGTTTTTGTACACATGGGAGTACCATGCAGCTAAAGGCAAATGAATAAAGGAAAGGCAAAAACAGTTGCTGCTTTATCAGTACAGTTTTTGACATGTTTCAATGCCCAATAGTGCCTCCAAGCTCTGGTCTCAGGCTGTATCCAAAATTCTTAATGCAATTCTAAATAGTTCAATTGAAATGAGATTCCTTTGCAAATGAATAGAAATGTTTGCATGTATGGTTAAAACAGCACTAAACTATTTTAAAAAAAGATAAGTGGGAAGTGGTAAAGTTCAGTAGCTGTGAAGCTTTTCAAAATAATAAGATGGCACCCTCCTTGTGCCTAATGGTAGGTCTGGCCCTATATTTGAATGGGCAAAAGAAATTCTTCTTGATGATGATTAATGAATATATTTCTCTTCTTGACATGTTACTACTCTGGTTGATTACCAGTATGTTTACTGTTGGTGCAGATGAAGCTGGACCTATGTCTTATTATCTCATATCTTTAAACTTGGGTCCCATCCCCAAGGTATCTCATATTTATGTAAATATTCTGAAATCTAGACAAGTCCAAAATCCAGACAATTTCCCAAGCAGTCTGGATAAGGGATACTCAACCTATAGCACCTATAACGTTTTTTTAGAAGTCCAACTTAAATGGTAACAAACAGCAATACCAACCATTTATTTTAGAAAGATGTAGAAAAACAGACCAACAGTATATAGCAATTTTAACAGAATAGAATTAGTGAAAAATAAATGACAACATATTTAACACCCCTCCTGGTCTGTGTTATATATCTGGAAAATATGCCCCAGTGTTCCATTTTTAAAATGAGGGACAAAGTTTCATTCACAATTTGCCAACATTGTATTATATGATTTTTCCAGTGGTTGTGGTTACAGTCGAGCTGAATAAAGCCAACAAAACTGTTATGCATTATGCACATAAAATTCGTTAAGTTAGTTGGGTAGAACTCTTTTTCTGACACATTTTTGCATTCCTGTTGAGTTTCAAGCCCTTATGTGTGGAGTTTTGAGAAAATACACATTTTTTTTCATTAGTACTCATAAGGGGAGGATGATTGAACGATGAACTATTGATGGCGCTTCCTTCACAATTATACAATGGGCCCCCACTTATCTGCGGATTGACCATCCGTGGATTTGACTATCTGCAGATGGCCATCTGCGAAGGGAGGGGATCCCACTAAGGGCAGAGACACGCTTAGCCAGAAGTCACTTCTGGTCGCGTTTTTTCCTTTTTACAGGTCTTTTAGAAACTTAGAACACGCCGCCACAGGGAAGAAGTGCGCGGCAGGCCTTGTGCAGCTCTTCAAAAAGGTACTGTGGTGCCGACAACCCCCCGACCGCGGACTTGAGCATCAGCAGATTTTCGCATCTGCGAAGGTTCCGGGAACAGAAGCAGATGCAAAGGGCCCACTGTACAAATCAGTTTGATTTATTAGATTGGTGTAGTGGGTGGAACCATATCTGGCATACACACAATAGGTTCTGAGAAGAAAGAGTTTTTGGATTGTGAGACCTGAGGAAATGGAAGTAAAGGTGGCTGGAAGTAAAGGTGACTATACACAAATATGGGAGGAATGCTAGTTTTCTAATATTTTGCTGAAAATAAGTTTCATCTCTCTCTACAAAGCAGCAGGGAAAAATACACTATTGGAACACTTGTGAGAATAGGGAGATCTTTTATTTTATGAAAAATTACTATATTAGCGATTGCGTTTGTAACCTGCTCTTCACTCAAAGAATTTAGGGTGGCTTACATTTTGTTTTCTAATGTTATCCTCAGCAATACTGTGATGTACTTTAGACTGAGAGGTGGTAACTTACCAAAACTCACTAGTGACTGAGCATCTTGGTTGACCTTGAATTTATGTCCAGACTGCCCCAGTGCAAAAGTAACACTGAAGCCAACATAAACACATCTGTTGAAGTAGACTGTAGTTTACAAAAGCTTACGCTGAAATAAATTGGTTAGTCTTTAAGGTACGAGTAGACTCTTCATTGTTTTTACCATAAAACATACAGTAGGCTGCCTAGTTTTTATATATTGTATTCTTGAAAGTCTGTTGATTTTCATTTTACATTAAAAAAGTGACGTGATATACATGCCTTAAGTATTGAACTAATCTTCCATTTGTTGACGTTTTAAGGGGCAGCAGATAAAGGTTTGAAAACAACAAAACTACTGCAATGTTGCCACAAACCATGTTCATGATTATATGTTAAAGATACGTGTGAGCAGGCCAGTCAAAGTATCCTTTGGTTCCACGTAAACAGCGGAACCTCGTAGCTACCGTAGTATACATTGCAAGTGACTGTATTCTAGGCAAAGTGTAAGAATCAAAAAGGTGGAACCAAAAGGAATCCCCAACATTGCTCAGTCCTTTTGTAGAATTATTGGTTAAATGAATTTTATTATTATTTTTAAAAGTGTTGCATTGTTCTGCCAAGAATCTTTACAGAAACCATTGAAAAACTCACCTGGACCAGTTTGTCAACAATATACATGCTGCATCCTGTGGGGGAGTTTTGGTCTCTGGAGGCCTCCTTGGGGGAAGGAAATGTTTGTTCCCTTCCCTATAGTAAGCACCTGCTGCTTCCATGAGTCAACTTGGACCTGGCGCAAGTTCAACCTGTGAAGGCGGATCAGGCGTGGGAAAGGGGTTAGGATTTGATGGGTGCCACTCACACTGAACCCACTCCCTTGCTGGACCTAATCCGTCGTCCTCCTCATCCCATCTCCCCATTCCACCCCTTCCCCACCTCCCTCCAACGCTTGTGCAGTTTTACCTGTGGTGGCAGGCATCCTTGGCCCATCATCACGCAGACCCGGCTACTCACTGCTTCCGGCAGCGGCCAGGCTACACTCTCCGGCGTGTCGCATTTGTAATGGCCAGAAAGTGCATCACGCCACTGGAATGCGTGTTCTGGTGGCGTAACGGGGGGGGGGGGTAGGATTGAGCCATTAGAGTGCCAGGACAGAAATCTGCCTAGAAATCTCACTTTCTAAACTGAGAGACAGCTCCATTCCCCTAAACCACTGGTGGGGAACCGGCGGCCCGGGCCGGATTCGCCCTATGGAGCAATCCGGTCTGGCCCGTGCGAGCCTGGACACGATTCCATCCCGTCCGGTCCCGCGCGCTCAGACTGGAGGCCCCGCGCATGCTCACCTTGCCCGACTCCTTACTCCTTCTCAACCAGGCTGTTATGGACATGCGCAGAAACAGCCAGGTTGAGGAGTTGCGCAACGTGAGCGTGCACTCGCGCGACTCCTCAACCCGGCTGTTTCTGCGCATGTCCATAACAGCCTGGTTGAGAAGGAGTTGGGTGAGGTGAGTGTGCGTGAGGCCGCCGCTGCCGGTGGCGGCGGTGGCCCGGAAGCTGAAGAAGGTAAAGAGGAGAGCGATGGGGGGTTGGGGGGAGGAGAGCGATGGGGTGGTGGTGGTAGTGCATGCCGGGGGGGCGCCCGCGCCGGGGTGTGTGTGCGTGCGTGCCAGGGTGGGCACCTGTTTGCGGTGGAGGGGCGCACGGCCCGCGACATATTTCCCCCATGCGGAAATGGCCCTCCACCGCAAATAGGTTCCCCACCCCTGCCCTAGGCATAGGACATATGGTAGTAGTTGCTCTGGATGAGGGCTATGTACTCAGGCTTCTGTGTTTGTTATTCTGAGTTATTACTTCTCATATTCTGGGAATTAGCTCTGATTCTGAAACTAAATTCTGCGGTGTTGTCCTGGTGAATCCTGACTCAGATTAGCTCTGGTTAACTTGGTGAATATGCAATTGTGATGAAATAACTTCCAGACTAATATTACTTGCTTTACTCCCTATAAAGTGTTTGTCTGGTTGGCTGAGAAAAAAAAACGAAATTCTCAATAAAGATGGAAAAAGATACTGATTTCAGAGTCTCTTATAGTATACTTTACAGTCCAGTAACTTTAGCATCTCTTCTCCTGTATGAAAATATGTACTTGCGTAATGTTGTAAAGGTAGAAGATTTTATGCATTACGGTTTGAACTCTCTGCTTAAATATGGGTACTTTTTAGACTACCAGGATTGTGCTGCCACAATACTTAGTAGCAGAAATACCCAAACTATGGTGCATTCATGTTTGTAATAGTCATATGAAGTGTGTGAAAGTTTTTTATTTCCACATGGCTCTGAATGTACTAACACTCAGTACCTTAAGGTTGATTGTTTTCTTGTCTATTTATCCTTGACATATTTTCCCCCTCCCTCTATTGTGTTAGCACTAGACTATTTACTCATCTCTTTGAAGGATTTTACTTGCTGGATGGCTTAAGACTGCCATCAGCAGTGGCAAAAAGTGGGAGAGAAAGTAGGTGAACCCCTGGGAGTCCTAACTCTCAAAGCAGTGGTGTTATTGGACAGGCTCATAAGACCTCTGAAGAGGATAAATTCTCCAAAACACACTACTTCAAAAGCAGTAAGGACTTCTTGGACTTATATCACTGTAACATCTATTACTAATGTTCTGTAGTACAGACATAACACTATTCTCCCCAAGTACTAACTGGCTCCAAATGTTTTTCTACTACTTTATATGATGGGAACTCATCCCAAGATGCCCTTTAAAACAGTTCCCTTGTGACAAAGAAATCATTTTGGAAGATCCACAGTGCATGTGAAGGTGCTACAGTTTTGCTGCATGAGGATTCATTATTTAGTATGAGTTTGAATCCATAGCATAGTTGCTTTCTGGCTTCCAACATATCATGTGAATGAAATGGTGGCGTAGCTAAGATGGAGCCGGGGGGGTACAGGGCCCCAGGTACCACACCTCGGGGAGTGCCATGCCACCAATGCCTGGTCGCCCCCATCTCCCCCCAGCCCCTATCAGTCTCCCCCCCAACCGAGGAGCAAGGGGGCGGCGGCAGTGGCGTCGCTTCGGTAGGGGCGGGCTGTAAGTATTGCTCCGTCGTAGTCTCTTTACCGAGTGAGCAGGAGGCGGCCCCGCCCCCTCACTGTCGGAACCATTCCCCTGCGGAGAAAGCAGCAGGCAGGGTCTCTTGCCTGCTGCTTTCTCCATAGGGGAAAGGCTCCGACAATGAGGGGGCAGGGCCGCATCCTGCTCGCTCGGTAAAGAGACTACAACGGAGCGATACTTACAGCCTCGCCCCTACTGAAGCGACGCCACTGGGCGGCGAGCAGCCACATCGCCTACCTTTTGTCACTGCCGCTGCCTCCAGTCTCCACCTGAAAAAAATGTCAAAGGGCTTTTTTTGCTGGAGGTGGCAGCGGCAAAAAAGGTATTCGATGTGGCTACTCACCGCCCCCTTGATCCTTGGTTGGCGGGGATTGCTAGGGGTGGGAGGGGTGACAAGGCAGTGGCGGTGGAGGAAGGGGGCTGCAAGCGGCCAATTGCCTACCCAGAGGTGTCGCTAGGGGGGGGCGGTTGACGACACCGCAGGGGGGTGCATGAGCCACCGCTTTGACAGTAATTTGGCAGGGTGGGGGCAAAAGCAGCTTTTTTGCGGGCCTTTTTGTGGGCGGCGCCGGCAACATAGTCGCCCACTTGCGCAGCTAGTGCTGCTTTTCCAGCCGAAAAGTGGCTGGGGTGTTCCCCCCCCCCCGATGTGGGGGCGGGGCTTGTGACATCACAGGGGGTTGTTAAGGCCTCCGAGGGAGCATATTAAGACGCGGCCCCCTGCCAGGGCCCTGGGTACCAGAGTGGGCCCGCAACGTCACTGGAATGAAACCAGAAGGAACGACTACTTTCCTTAGGATAGGTTCTTACCATATACCATGGTTTTACTGAATCATCAACTTGATGGGTTGCTTGTTTACTTCTCCGCCGTCTGCCTGCCTACTTTGCTTTCATGGATGGTGGAATCTGCCTTGCATTTCATTACCCCCAATCAGAAAAGAAAGGCAGAGTGGTCTCTGTAAAAGTTGATGTTGTAATGTTCTGCAGATGAGACAGGCATTGAGAAGAGCAAGCAGAGTTGTCCATAGTCAACGCAGAAAGAGGAGCAGATGTAGGGATTCCAGATGTAAGGATGGTGGAGCACGCCGCCGATACCCCCTCCCCCTCCCAGGCTAGGCCAACCAATGGCTCCCTCCCCTGCCATGCTGGTCCGCCCTCCTGCCGACTGGTGCAGACCTTACCTGGGTCGGTCGGCCGGCCGACTATCCGGCGCGGCTTGTGGAGGCCCTCAGTGCTGGTGTCGCCTGCTCCAAGGGTGTTGAAAACGTGCCTTATGGCACGTTTACGGCACCCTAGGCAGGTGGCGTGAAAGCTCTGCTGGCCTGAAGTTGGGCAGGATCGGGCTGCCCATGTGGTAGCTACAATTTGTATAATTGTGGCGGCCCTTTTTTTAGACTGCTGTGATTACTGTATATAGATTTCTGTAACTTTGTGTAAATAGTCCCCCACATGGAGGCGCCAGTTCTCAGGAAGAAGCACATTGATACTCACGTTGCCCACTGCTATCCCTCTGGGGGCCCTTGTGCATTTCCAAATTGCTCAAATGGAGACTATATTGTTGCCCATATTTGAGTGCAAAAATATGCATGTCTTTGTTACCTCTGTATAAATAACTAAAAAGGCAGAGAGGTTGACTTTTATTTATTCAAATGGATTCTTCATAAGAATAAATACACCCTTAAAAATGTTAATCTGTGGGCATAGATTTTTCCAGTAGAAAAATATCCTGACCTTAATCATATTTCTGGGGTGTGTGTGTGTGTGTGCATACGCGTGCATGCACGCACAAACATGTGCAATTTTTGTATGGGCTTTTACTTGCATGTTCTTTCAGAACACCAGTTAAATATGTAACCATGGAGCTTACTGTTGTACCGCTGTTGTTTTCTTTAATATGCTTCCCTGATGAGAAGGAAATTTTGGATGGAATTTAAGACTTGTTATCGTTTCATAGCCCATTGTTTCTGTTTGTGTATTCAGGACCCAAGCCCTCCTGTTTTAAAACCTAGATTTCCAAAGTGGTTTGCACAGCAAGCAAACAAAATATAAAAGCTAGCGGCCCAATCTTATTTGGACGCTGTGCCAACGTCGCACAGACGTAGGCTGAACACCGCCATATCCTAAGCCCGTCCAGGCAATGCTACACCAGCTCAGCCCTCCCAGTAAAGCTAGCGCAGCCCTTTCTAGCAATGTTAACAGTGTACATGGAAACACCAACACAACCCGTTACCATGGAGCAGCGTCCATACATCATTGGTATTATGTCTGTGCGTTATCGATTTGTTGTCCAAGGAGCCAGTCACTTCATTTCTCCCCCCCCCCCAGCACCAATGCCAGCAGCCAGAGAAACACCACCAGGGTGAATGGAGCAGGGTGGGGGCAGGTGCAGGGCTAATGAGTGGCCAATACTAGGGGGAAGCCCCCCTGCCAGCCATGGGGAATGTGCAGCTCATCAACAAGCACCTCTGCTAACCACAGGGAGTTGCCCTCAAGGTCACCACACACACATAACACAAGGATGCCACACCACACCCACCTCGTACAGGAGCTACGCTATGGTGATGTCAGCAAAGGGCAAAATCAAAGGCCTGCTAGGAACTCTTGCACCTAGGTTTCAAGTCCCTTTATCCTACCCACACAAACACACACAACCAAGGAATACCTTTTTGACCACAACAGAGGAAGGGCAGAAACATAGCTCCCTTGGAAGAGGGCAGCCATGTGCAACAGACACACAAATCTCTCTATGGCTAGGGTTTCAGTACCTGTGGGGGCATTCACCACCTGGAATTAACCCTTTTGCCAAGGGGGGGAACTAGGACAGGTCACAGGGGAAGTCTCAACAGCATGCAGGCAAAGCAGGGTCCTGGTAGCTCACTGCACAAAGACGCAGGCCAGGAGCCAAACGAAACAGGTTTAAGCCCAGCCAAGGGATGTGCCCTAACTAGCAAGGCACTCACCTTTGTGTGACTAGCCTGTAGCACACATAGCAGGGACAAAAGAGGAGGGGTTAACTACCCAGCCACAGCAGGAGACAGGCAAAGAGCAACTCATCTGTCATTTAACATCTTGCATCACTGCAAACAGGCACATTTGGCAGCACATGGAGCTATCGGAGGGAGCACTGCATGGGCCAATTACTGGGCTGGCATGTGGCACAGGGCTCCTCCTGCAGCAGCCGGCACATCTTCAACTTATGACAATTCTTCAAAAATGTATTTCAGTAATTAATCTGGATGTTGCAATGGCATCATAGTAGCCCAGCGATCTCTGTCTAGAACTAGAACAGGTGGCAGCTTGATACACCAGTGCTTTGTGCCACAGATGTCAATTGAACATCTAAAGTTAGTGACAAGATCAAACATGAATTCTCCACCCCAAGCTGGGGACCTGTGTGGTGCGTAATTTAGAATCTAGCTGATAATTTAGCTTCTGGAAAATTTGCATTGTTCAAAATGTGAATTGCCACCTGAAACGTAAAAATCTAATGGAAGTCTTAGAATTTCCAAAGATAATACAGTGTAGCTTCTATGTTTTACGTGTAGTGTTGTACAGTAATACATCCCAGAATGCTGCTTTCTTTAGCACTGATTCGTTACGGCACTCTTCATCTTGGCTGTGCTTTGAAGGCCATTGTAGCCAATGGGAGCAGTGCATTCTGGGTATCACTGCCAGTTTCCTGTCTCATAGAACGGGTGTCTCTGATAGCACTGTTTCGTGCAGCACTTGACTTTTGGGAAACGTATCCCCTGTATTGTACTCCTGTGTTTCTGTACCTACTCATTGAAATACTTTTCCAAACATTAGTAAGGGTAGCACGTTTCAGAAAAAAGGGATAGAGAGATAGGGTCTGCTAACTGCTTATCCCTACAAATAACTAAAGACAGCTTCCCTCCAAAGTGTTGTTTTTAGCAAATACCAAAAGGGGTGAAATGTCAGTTTATTATAACACTTACTTTCATAACACATAATCAGAATGTACAGTGTTTCACATAATATTATGATGCCCCTATTGCTGTTTGTAATATTGCAGTTTCAGGTCCACTGGAATCTCTGTTATCCTCTGAGTATCCTGGGAGTCTAATTTCACCATGGATATGTACAGCACTCAATGATAGACCTTTGCATTAAAAGCATAGCCTATGGTTGGCCTTAAGGTTGGAATTAGGCAGGAGACCACAAACTAGGTGGTAGCAAGCCAGAGACAGATTACAGAAAAGGGGTGCTTGTGCGTGAAGATCCAAGATCCGTTGCATTCATGTCTGTTGTGCTGTGTTCAAAAGTCAGCTACAACAAACGTCAACAAACATTCTCTTTTAATGTCCCATCCTGACTGAAATGCTAAAGAGGCATTTAAATTAAAACCAGGTATTTTTTAGCTGTGAGTGTAAAGTCTTTTTAGCAGTATCTTTTACTGTGAGTGGATTCTAAAAATGTAGCTGATCATCTATGAGAATCCCTGTGCAAGATTATAAATCTGGGACATCAACCTCACACTAATTTAGGGCCAAACTTTAATCCCATCATTAGCTGTGGTGTGCTTGCTTTTCCTTCCTCTGTAAATCACACAAGGGGGATCTTGATCAGAACTATGAAGTAGTAGGGGATAGTGGGATTTAACCGTACCCGCTTTGTAGTCTTAATCCAGATACTTCTCCCATTAGTCATTTTCCAGAGCAAGTAACATGGGGAGGAGGGATTCAGTTGGAATCGTGGAGGTGGTAGGGTGTGCAAGTTACAGGAATAAAAGCAAGCAGCACCTCAGAACCAATGACAGAATTAAAGTAATGCTTAACTTTGCATTAGTTAAGTCCTTGCATTAACTAAAGTAATGCAAGGACTACCTGCGGTGCGTCTGTGTTGGTTTTGCTGAGAATGGGTTTTAATTAATTGTGTGGATTGAACTAATGCACATTGCACTTGGCATGTGCAGGCCCCTCTCCAAATGTGACAATGGGACCGTGTGGGTATGATCCCAGTCCAGTATCGTCTCTATATACTTAGAGCTCTGTGAACACGGCTCCAACACTTTGTGTCTCATTTGAAATAGTTCAAGCAATACAGTTAATGCGATGTGGTTTCGTCTTCTTTTTTAGTACTAGGTGTATTTTGTAATATATGTAAGTGCTGGCAGATGCATCACTTCATTCCATATTGCATTTTCAGAGAAAGTGCAGTTTTATTGAACAAGAGGATTGAATTCTTAACTGACTAATCAATTTTAGTAGTACCGTAAATTAAAATGCCTAAGTATTAATGGACAGCTGCATCTATTAATCAGGGTTATAGTAGATTAACAGTTGTCAGCATTTATGCTTATAGTACATACATACTATAGACTTGTGAGATGGACTTATGTTTCCATATTTTTGTAAATACTCTTTCTTTGTACTTATAGATTGCTTCAGTTACTCTTGTATTTCTGCTTCAAAAATGGAAAAATGTGACTTTTTAGTACTCTGACATGACACAGCATCACTGAAGTTTTTCCACCTCTTCCCCCCCACTAGCAGCCCAAACCTACCTAAATCCCCACACGGCGATGCAGCGGCGCCGACACGGGCTATGCTGCATCTCGCGGGGAATTTTTGGCTGCTGGAGGTCACCTCGGGGGAGGCCCTCAATAGAATTGGGTCGTAAATTTTCCATCAAAATAAGTGGAAATCATTTGTTCTAATATTTTGACATTGAGATATGAGTAAAATAAGATTGTGAAATGATTTAGCAAATTAGATTGAAAGCATAGAAAAATACATTTTCAAGAAGAAAAGTCCTGCTCAAATAAACCAAGAATGCATCTCTAGGCCATCATCCTGCTTCCCCAGTGACTAGCCAGCTCCTTCTTGAAAGCCCCCAAGCAGGGCATGAAGGCTGCAGCTCTCCCTTTTTGCTTACCCGGCAACAACTGATATCCAGAGGTACGCTGCCTCGAAACATAGAGGTTTATTTATATTAAAATGTATATGACAGGTCTTGTCTTCAGAGGGCTCCCAAAGCTGTCATAGTATAGGTGATACTGTTGCATCTCTCAGTGTGGATTTTGGTGTGTCTTTTGCTGTCGTTGGATTACTTTTAAATTGTTGTTCTGTTTTTATTTTAATTCGGTCTTGGATTGCCCCAAGCATGAACTACAGGGTAAAGTGTTTTCAATAATTAATAATAAAACTAATTGCGGCTAATAGGTGGTGTTAGACATTTTGTATGAGAATTCGTATAGAAGGTACCATGATCTCCCTGGGCTGAGCTAATCTGGGAATGGAAGATGGAGCTTCCAGTGTTGCACCCTGGGTGAGAGTCAAACTTCCTGGACCAAAAGGTAGGGTATGATTCTCACCCAGGGTACACTAAAGGCTCCATCTTCTTTTCCTAGATTAGCCCTGTTCAAGGGAGGTGCCATCTTCCTCAATCAGTTCAACCCACCCAACTTTCCATTAATAACTGAAGATTAATTGTGCTTGGGTTAGATTGCAGTTGTGCTTGGGTTAGATTGCAAGTGAAAATAGCAGTGCCGAATTGTGTGCGTGAATCACAGCTGGATTTTTGTTTTGGATTTTCCCCTCAAAAGTTTGATTTTTGGTTTTGGGTCTTTTTTTTAAAGTATGTCAAGAAACTCTTCTGATTTGTTATCTGCAGCTTTTTTCTAAAAGGACAATGGACTCCTTGAATACGTTTAATCATTTTTTGTTAGGATTCTTTTTAGTTGAATCATCTAAGGACCTAGTATGCACACTTCAGTTAGTTGATTGCTATAGATTGTCCAGTTACTCTGGAAGGCTCATCAAGATGTCTAATAGCTGGATCTTATTGATTGTCCTTCAATTAATCACGTCTGATGCTTTCATTTATCAAAAACCAAATACATGTAATTAACTTTGAAGTGAGAGAGCTCATTTCAGAGTGGTATTTGCTACTGTCACTGAAATATCTCAGGGTAGATTATACTAATGGGCAGCACAAGTCAAAATGAAGCTAATGGTATCCTGTCTGTCAACAAATAATAGTTTGAAACAGGATTCTCAAGCATCATTGTGAGCTTCTGTAAATCAAGACAAAATGTGTAACTTAACAAAACAACCAAACAAAAAACCTCAAGCAACCAGCCCCCGCCATGTCAATCCTATGCTGTATTATGAAATTTACAAAGGGATTGCATGCTGAGGAGTCTTTTTGTTTTGTATGATTGCATAGTGAATTTACTGTGCAGCCTTTCATAACTGTTTTACATGAGCTTTGCTAGGGTTAGATATAGGGTTCTAGATAGCAAGAGTGCAAATGTTAATTTTAAATACCGTATTGTCCCGAGTATAAGACGCACCTGATTGTAAGACGCACCCTTAAAGGTTGGTGCTATTAAAAAAATTTAATTAAATCACTGGCATTAAATTGCAACAGCCTGGTTATAAGACACACCCCTAGTTTAAAAACTTAAATTAGGAGAAAAAAGTGAGTCTTATACTCAGACCAATACGGTAATACGGAGCCTTCAGAGAGGTTCTTCCTCCTGAGAGATGCGGTAATTCTGATGTGCCTTTGGTGACCAGTCAAGTGGCTATTTGCAAACCAGGTAAGCACTAAGAACAATGGACAAATTAAAACACACAACTACACTTGTGAGTAGTTACACCAATTAGTTGTGTTCTTATAAGAAAATGTGCTCATGGGCACGCTGGCCCTCTGATGTCCAAGGAAAATTGGAACTGCTTCCATAATGGTCACTATACGATGGTGACTGTGGAGAGCTCAAGCAGCTAGTGAAGATGACTACACCGTGGAGGAAACCAGCTGGAATTGTAGGGTTCTATATAGAACAATATTGTAAAGATCCTTATCGGATCTAGATAAGCCTGCCTGTGTAAACTGCCTTGAATAATATCTGAAGAGCAATCTGAGGATAAGAAAGGTGGTATATAAATACAGAAATAAATAAATAAGATAATGAAACAAAGGCCTAAGCAGGCACATCACCCATATAAGGCACAAAATTCAGTAGTGATATCTGGTACGTTCTGAGATACATCATGGGAAAACAGTTGGTACAGGCATACTGTTAGAACAAAAATACACTCATCTGTTCATGCAGTTTCTGCCAGTAAAGCTCTTGCAGCCATTTGAAAGCAGTAACCCAGCTCTGTCTTCTGTCATCCTGACAGTATCAATTTATAGCATCATGGTGACTTGGGAATAACGGGGAAAAAACCCCTGTGGACTAAAGGACATTAGGTAACTCAACATCACCCATGGGTAGCTTTGGATTTGTCTTTTAAAGAGATTTTATTTAACTGTTCAAATTTACTAGCTCAGGTATTCAGATGTCTATGCCAGATATCTTGGGAAGTGTCAAAATAAAGGTAGAGAGCATGGGTCTGCCCTTAGATGTAAAGGTAAAACACAAGAAGTACTTTCCAACAAAAGGAAGATTGAAAAAGATTGAAAACATCTGATCCTATTTACACAGAAGGGAACTATTTTGCCTGTTCTATGAAGGGCCCAATCCTATTGGGCTACTGCGCCGCTGGAATTTTCATTCTGGGAGTGCAGTGTGCTTTATGGCTGTCTCAAAAGGTGACATGCCATTCAGTGCAGCAGGGCCACCACTGCAAACGACCATGGCCACGCACCAGCAGCCTGTCAACCACTCCCGGCACTGCTAAGTCAAGGCAGGGGGGTGGGGGGAGGCAGAGGGTGGGCAGAATGGGTGGGGAGGATGAGGAAGGGGATGGAGAATGGGGTGGGGAGGGTGTGGATTGAGGCCAGGAAGGGGATGGTATCGGCAGCAGTGGCGCTGCCAATATTCTATCCTCCTTCCTGGCTTGATCTGCCTTCCCGAGCCCACTCAGACTTGCACCAGCAAAATTGTCAGTGCAGGTCTGAGTATACTCATTTGGGTGGTGGATCCTTACTCCTGGGCAAAGGAACAAATGTTCCCTTACCCAGAGGAGACCTCTGGGACTGCCCTCCCCTGCAGGATGCAGCACGTGCTCCGGTGGTGTGACTGCATTGGCCGGGGGGATTTAATTAGGATTGGGCTGCCTCCGTGCAATCCTATACTTGCCTACTCAGAAGAAAATCCCATTAACAGTGCAATCCTACACAAGTTGCAGTCGCCGACCTAAAAGGCTGGATGCTGCATCCTGCACAGTATGCAGGCTATGCCGGTGTGGCCGGGGCTCACCTCACATTCCTCCCCTTCCCCCAGTGTAAGCGCCGGAGGCCCTAATGGGCCTCCTCAAAGGCACACCAGCTCTGGAGCTGGCGCACAACCGGGGAGGGTGTGTAAGGTTGGTCCGGTCTAGGAAAGGGCTTGGGATATCAGCACAACCCAGTACCAATATTCCTGCCCCTTCCCAGGCCGGCCCGGCCTATGGCCCCCTCCTTCGCCACCCCTACCCGTCCTCCCCATACCCCTGCGCCAACTGGTGCAGGCCTTACCTGCGCAGGTCCAAGTAGGTGGCGGAGTAAACGGTACTCCAGAGGAGCCGCAAAAGTGCTTTCTGGCACTATAGTTACGCAGGCTCGGGCTGTAAATTGAAGATGTCTTACTTCCAGGTAAGTGTGGATAGGATTATAGTTTAAACAACCATTACAAGCCTGAATTAACTGCATGGCAGCCTTCCCTCTGACTATGACTTTGGTTTTGATAAATGACATGATGGCATGAGACTAATGTTTTAAACAAAGTCTTTGATAACAGTTAACTGGTGTGTATTTTTGAATTTGTAATTCAGTGTGTTTTTAAGGCAGAGAACAACATTGGAAAGCCACTAGTCTTGCATCTGTTCAAATGTATGTGTTTTGTGCTGCTGCTTCAACTGACTCAGAGTGATCTGAAAGACTGATTACACTTTAATTCCATTGAGTAGGAATTGATTTGCAATTTTAGACAACCTGTTTCTGTTGCTGGGCAGGACGCTATGCTCAGTTTTCCTGTATCACAGTTCGCTTTGTATCAGATTCTGTTCCACTTCATTCTGCCCTAAACCTGTTCTGCAAGTTTAAATTTAGTGGTTGTTGCTTGTACCTTCTATAATATTATCCCACTGAGTGGATTTTAAAATGGATTATTCTCATGACAAGCAAAGTGTCTACTGGGCTTCCCTTCCTCTGCATTCCTACCCTGATTATGGCATGCACATGGCAGAGCATCAGGGTGAGATGTCTAATCTTTTACTGAAATAGATCTTATTATATTTGTAAATTACCTATACGTGTGTGAGAAATGGTGATGGGTTGAGAAATGCAGAAATGTGTACAATGCAATCCAAACAGTAAATAAACTACAATCTGTTCAGCTTCCTAAATTCAGGAACAGATGAATGTGTTTGAAAAGCTGCAGTATCCGAAAGTTAAATATTAGACTTCTGACATGGTGAGATGACAGCATCTTTGCAACAAAGAGGAGTTATGCATCTTACTGTTTTTACAGAAACAATCTGATTGGCATGGAAGCTCCTCTGTTTGGGATTACAAAGTGTATTGCTGGAATAGGCGTAACCCTGCAGTATGTCCAAACGATGATGCTAGATTAAGATAGACATTTTACTTTTAGCAATCCAGTTGCTGCTGCCAAACAGCTTTACTGTGGTGGACCCCCACACTGCTAGTATGAAAAATCAGCCCCAATTTTTGTTAAATGTGGAGAGGGAGTCAAGGGAATTCAAGGCAATGTAACTATTTTACATGAAGTTAAATTATTCTTTTGATGTACAGTGGGCCCTCGCTATCTGATCTATGTGGGATCTGTTCCAGATCCGTGGGATACTGGAGTCTTGCGAGGATCCGTGGATACTGGAGTCTAGCGCCCATTTACTTACTGCGGAGGCCTCCGAAGGCCCGTTCCACGTCAGTGCCGGCCTGGAAAGGCCTGCAGAGGCCTCCGCGGGTTTGACTGGAAGTCACCAGAAGTCACTTTATATTACATCGGAGAGGCTTACAGAGGCCTGTGGAGGCCTCTGCAGGACTTTCCAGGCTGCCATCGACGTGGAACCGGCTTCTGGAAGCCTCCGCAGAGGCAGTGCAATCCTGTGTAACCTTGCATGGGATGGAGAGAGTGAACAGAGGGAAATTCTTCTCCCTCTCGCACAACACCAGAACCAGGGGACATGCACTAAAATTGAGTGGAGGGAGAGTTAGAACAGACAAAAGAAAATATTTCTTTACCCAGCGTGTAATTCATCTGTGGAACTCCTTGCCACAGGATGTGGTGATGGCACCTGGCCTGGATGCCTTTAAAAGGGGTTTGGACAGATTCATGGAGGAAAAGACCATCACAGGTTACAAGCCATAAGCAACCTCCTGGTTTTAGAGGTTTTAGAAGGGGTTTTCCCTGTGCCAGGTGCAAGGGAGTGACAACGGGAAACAGGTTATCTTGTTGTCTTGTGCTCCCTGAGGCATCTGGTGGGGCCACTGTGTGATACAGGAAGCTGGACTAGATGGGCTTTTGGCCTGATCTAGCAGGGCTCTTCTTATGTTCTTATGTTCTTATGCACCGATGTAACAGCAGATGCACCTGTGTAAGTGCACTGTGGCTGCTAATCAGTGAGGGCAGTACTGACCTAGATTGACCAATGGTATGACATGGTATAAGGCAGCTTTGTGTCTTCCAAGACTTTTCCCTGGGGGAGGGGAATACAAATCCTTTTCCTTCCTTTCACCTGAAATTGACCAGCCTGGATAATCTGCTGCATGAGAACAGTGCAGTACTGTACTTAATTTTGTCGCTTCAAAGATAATCTTGGTGGTTAAACTTGGCCCATGACCATTACATTACCTACCTCTTGATCTTGAGTGTTATCTGCCATAAGCAGAATACCAACAAAACAATAAGCAAATACAGTTGAAATTCCCATAGAACAAAGTAAAACCCGGAAGCTCAAGCAAACAGGCAAGGTTTGGTTTGCCATGCACCAAAGGAAGGTGAGAAAGATCCAAGGTCGCTAGCTGGTGTGACTAGGAAGAAGAAACGTCTTTCTAACCGATAGTCTCGAGAGCCTGCAAGCCATATTTGGCCTGCCTGGCCTATGGAATGGACATGTGACACTGCATCTGTGGATCATTTACTCATTTGAGAGTAAATGAAATAACTTTTTTTTAAAAGAAAACTTCACAGGTCTTAAGTTGACCATCTGTGGTGTAGAGGATGAGTATAATCCTGTGGCTGTGTACCTGAGCTAGATAGAACTAGCATGCCACTAGTATAGCATGATTTCCTGTTCATTGCGTTTGATTTTAATTTTGTTTTTGCCTTTTCTTTGTGTGTGTGTGTGTGTGTGTGTGTGTGTGTGTGCGCGTGTGTGTGTTTTAAAATAAGCTTTTATTCTGCACTAATCCTCAGAAGCAGCCCGAGAAATGACATTTATGCATATTTTATAATGCGATTTCTGTCGGCACACGGAGAAAACAAATCAATTTCTCAGCAGCGCACTGTTTAAAAGAAACAGCAACAACCTGTGGGATAAGTTGCAGAAGCTGTTAAAATTAATTATAAATGGCAGAAGATATAATGTTAGGCAGGAGAAAATGTGCTAATGTGTAAAGAATATTAACGTTCAGTGCATCCAAAAATTGTCTGATTATTAAAAAAAATTATGCTTTTATAAATGTCATAATGTGTTGAAACAATGTATTCAAAAGGCATCGTCTCATTTTTGTTTTAATACTCTTAACTTCATATTGTATGACACATATTAGCAGTGGTCTTGTTTTAGAGGTAAACACTGGGGTTTTCATAGTGCCATGTCAGGTTTGCAATTTGCTGCCTTTCTGAAGTGAGCAGCAGTTGCCTCTGGGCAGGTAACGGAGAGCAAGCAGATGCATCACCAGAACAGCTGGAAGTAGGGATCCCCGACTCCGAGCCAGAACAGTGTTGCAGTCATGGCTTTATTGCACAAAGCCCTACTTTCCTGGCCTACAAGTCTCAACCTGGGCAAATTGCTACTCAGCCTCAGTGAACATGTTGCTAATTACAAGGCTGGGTTATATGGCCAAGGAATACGGTGGTTGTATTTTTGGAGCATAAATACTGATAGGTGAGCCTTTCTGTGATTCTAATCCACCATAGCATGGGAATTGCACACACTGTCATTGTTTATGTAGCCGGCTGATACGGTAAGTTGGCAGGAACTAGGGCTGAAGACGGTAGCTCACACCATCATGCGGCACTCGGGTCTTGAACTGCTGTCCTCCCTACCTTCCGGTCTGCAGTTCAGCGTCTTAACTACTAATCCACCGCTCCTGTAATGTGTGATTTACACCATAATAAATTCGACACTATAAAGTGTATGTACATTTTCTTGAGGTGCCCTTTAGATCTTTAATGCAGAGTGTTATGCACATAAGCAGATAGCGCTCTTTGGGGTGTGGGAGATTTGTGCTTTAGGTGATGCTTATTCTTATGCAGCTGCATTGATAGATACATCTACACCAGAGATTCTCAAAGTTCTCCCCACAAGGTGGTTTTTTTTTTTTTTATCACTACCGGTAATTGTTAAGGAACCTTCAGAAAAAGATGCTTTGTAAAATATCTGGTACTTATTTAACTAAACATTTAGGGTTTCAACCTTTGGTCCTACAGCATCCAATCCAAAATAAAAATCAAAAAAATTGATGGTAACGCCGCATCTGGAGTACTGCGTCCAGTTCTGGTAGCTGCATCTCAAAAAGGATATAGTGGAACTGGAAAAGGTGCAGAAGAGAGCGACCAAAATGATTAGTGGCCTGGGGCATCTCCCTTATGAGGAAAGGCTACAGCGTTTGGGGTTCTTCAGTCTAGAAAAAAGGCCGGCTGAGGGGGGGACATGATTGAGACGTATAAAATTATGCATGGGATGGAGAGAGTGGATAGAGAGAAGTTCTTTTCCCTGTCACACAACAGTAGAACTAGGGGACACCCCCTAAAATTGAGTGGAGGGAGTATTAAAACAGACAAAAGAAAATATTTCCTTACCCAGCGTGTAATTGGTTTGTGGAACTCCTTGCCACAGGATGTGGTGATGGCACCTGGCCTGGATGCCTTTAAAAGGGGATTGACTTATGGAGGGAAAGTCCATCACAGCTTACAAGCCATGATGGGGATAAGCAACCTCCTGGTTGTATGAGTAGGTTTTCTCTGTGCCAGGTGCAAGGGAGTGGCAACAGGATACAGGTATCTTGTTGTCTTGTGTGCTCCCTGAGGCATCTGTTGGGGCCACTGTGTGTTACAGGAAGCTGGACTAGATGGACCTTTGGCCTGATCCAGCAGGGCTTTTCTTATGTTCTTATCTTCTGAGACTAATGGCAGATTCCCTTGACTAAAGCTATACTCTTTCCCCATTATAAGAACTCTCACTATACAGATTTTTATGTATACATATTGCACATATAAAGACCACCCCTCTTTATCAGTAGCAAGATTTTCAATATAAGGTCCGGGAATGGTGGGGGGAAATAGGACCAAGTCTCTTGCGACACAGTCTACCTCCAATTTTTCCCAACGGGTACACCTCCACTCCGCTTTGAGTAGAGGATTTGAATTTGCCTCTCTTACCCTAGAAGAAATTCCAAGAGGTCAGATTCACTTTTGTATTTCTTCCCCTGGTAGAACAGAGGTCCAGAGGTGCCCCCTTTCTTGGGTGTGCTCCCGCAGGCTTTACAGTAGGCGCTCTTCAGGACCCTTGGAGGACTGAGCACAGCTGGGAAGAAGCGCCCTCCTTCATGTGAGATGTACTGCTTGATGGGTAGCGCGTTCCCATGCTTTTAAGGCACATGCATTGCATGCTCCCTTTTTTCAGTGTATCTTTTTTTGTGCTGTGTTACAACAAATTACTGTGAATATGGGTCATAAAGAACAGAAGAACATGAAAAAAAACTCATGGAAAAAAGAGTTGCTCATAGTTTGCAACTAAAACTTGAGGTGCTAAACCTCATTATGCAATGCTAGAATTTCTGAAACATTTTCATCGTTAACTTTAACAGATTGTTGATGCTGTATAATGTTGTTAAATGTTATTTATTCTATTTTATCATGTCACACAACTTTTCCGTTATGATATTAGGCATTTAGAGTGATTTTGGGCGGAACTTGGAATGGCTTTGGAACGAGTTAGAATTTTTCCCATTGAAATTAATGTAATTATACGCTTCCAGATTTTCACTATAAGGGCTGTTTACAGGAACAGATTAGGTATGTATAAAGAGGGAATGGTGTAAGGTAACATTGGCAAATCAGTCTTTTGTGTGTGTGATGGTTTGATAATTTATAAATCAATGTGATAGATTTTTCTCCTGAAGATACAATTCTTTTCCAGTTTTCCTGTGGTGCAACCTACAAAAATGACACCTGTTTCAAAACATGTTTCTGTTTCAACATTTTTTTTATGATTGCTAGGCCTCTGCAGTTGGCAAAACATTATGGTGCTGAAACAGTCCTTTGAAATACTACACTGGGAAAAAAGAATAAGGCACAACACCCTGAGTTTTGTGAGTCACACAAGCGCAATCCTATACAACTTACACCACCCGTGTAACCAGCGGGGGAGGGCAGGGCGAGAGGCTTTGGAGGGGTGGGGAGATTTAAATCCCCTTTGAATCCCCCTTTGGAGGGGATTTAAATCCCCTTTCCGTTCTGGGGCCTCCCGTTCTCGCTGCACCGCTGGTTACACCGGTGGTGTAAGTTGGATAGAATTGCGCTGTCAGTTGAGAGGGACTTTTGACTTTATGACTGTAGTAATTAAGGTAACTTAGGGTTCAGTCTGGCTGGTCTTAAAGTAGTCAAATATTTTTTTTTCTCTTTCTCTCCCACTGACCTTTTTCATAAGCCAAGGCAATAATAGGCAAGAGGCTATTTTATATTTGTGTATATTTAAGTAGACCAGATCAAAGGTGAGTTCTTTTCTGTTGCTGCTGTTGCAAAGTAACTGTATATCTTCAAAGTAAGCAATCCAACCCTGAAACCATTAACAGACCAATCCTAACTAGGACTGGGCCGGCACATAGAGGGTTTTGCAACAGCAGGACAGTGTTTCACTATCATAAAATGGCTGTTGATGGCGTGTGCACTCTGCGGTCGGCAGCCACAATTCAGCACCAGTCCAGGAGAACTGTAAAGTACATGGTTAGCATGCAAAAGGTTCTATCACTGGCATCACTAGGTATTATCTCGTTCTGAAACCCTGGAGATCTACTGCCAGTCAGTGTAGATAATATTGAGCTAAATGGACCAATAGTCTAATTCAGTAGAAGGCAGCTTTCTGTGTTCAGTTTTTTTGTGACTAACTTAAGTCCTATTCATTTCAATGAATCTTTAATGTGGCTCACTTTCTCTGGATTGAAGCCTTAAAATTTGATGCAGAAATCAAACCACCCGTCAAATACAGGTTAAAAGCTTTCTCGAATAGAAATGCTTTAGGTTTCTTTCCAAAAATCTAACAGATTCTGGCAACAATGGGCAGGCATTCTGACAAATCCTCCTACTCCCTCTCCGTAGTATGAGATTATGTTCATTACTCTTGGCGTAGCATCACATTTTACGTGACTATCATGTTTACCATGGGTACATCAGTGTTTCCTGCAGTAAGCATTTAATGTGTGAATAACAGATGTGTGCCACCTGCATATACCACCCTGACTAATAGCAGCTCCTCATTGCATGTACACAGATGTTTATGGAAATGCATCTGTTGTTCATGTTACATGTTCGCTGCAAGGAAGCCTGGTATATGTACCCATGGTCATGTAAACTGTGAAGAGGCCTCAGAGTAGGAGGGGGGGGGGATTTGTTATGCAGCGGATCCTGTTATGGGCCATAGACTTCTCTTTTGAGCCTTACAGTTCTACATGATGCGTGGATTCTGCTGGAGTGGGGCCTATTGGCAACTGTTTGAGTTCTGAAAATATATGCGTAGTGTCATTGATGGCTGAATAGCTCTCTTTCCCTCACAGTGACCCGGTCAATGGCTGAGAATGCAAGTGGCATCTTTATTTGGATCATAAAAGAGACAAGGGTTAGGAGAAACTGTCTAACAGGGCCACTCCACGTGAAAGGCTATTAGATCCAGGTCACTAAGTTTGGTCTGCTGCATTTTATGACAAAGTATAAAAATGCAGATTTGTAACTACTTATGTTAATGAATTCCAACTGCTTGAATTTCACACTGAATAAATGGCTGGAATTATGAGAGATGGAGATTTACAAGATCTGGTTGAATGCAATCTTTTTTTCATGATTAAGTTGATAGAATGTTGAAATATCATAGCATGTTGATTGATGAATTTCTTTGCTCCAAATGTGTTGAAAAAAGGCTTAAATATAATAATAATAATAATAATAAAAACAATAATAAAAACAAAGGTGATAGAATGACAGTTCCAAAAATGGCCAATAATTTTTTCAAAAGCAGTATCACATTTTAAAAGTAAATTTGTGCATGTGGTAAATGATGGCTCTGTAGTCTGAGGCTGCCTGCTTTTCATACATCAAAAATATTCTCTTTAAATGCAGATTCTGATTTTCTAACTGGCACAGTGTGCAAGGAGAACACATAGCAAAGAAGGCAGAAATGTATATCTTTTAAAAATTAATGATATACTTCATATGTTCTGTCATAGTGAGGCATGACAGTTTTTAAATATGGGTTCTAAATATGACCTATAGATTCTGTATGTAAAATGTCCTTAGTTTGATGTGTGATCCTGTAATAACAGGTGGCAGAAAGGAGTTACACCAAACTTTTTAAAAGCAGTAAACTGCAAAGAAGAGTAAACGTTCCTAAAAGCAACAAGTGTAAATAGATATATGTTTGTGAGCCTTGATGGAGGAGAAGGATGCATTAGTATAATCAGCATTGCTGGCTGTAAATAAGAGGAAACCTCGTAAATCAAAATGCTCAGCTAACAGCAATGTATAGTTTGCAGTCATTTGCGTGTTTCAAGTCCCATTGATTTCAGCGGAAGAGTTCAGCATGTCTTCTTAATAGAGTGTATTTCAATGAGGCTTAACTCCCTAATTGAAATATATGAGACTTAAGCACACTTAATGTGGTCTGTTTTGTGCTATTTTGGTTGAGCATTTGGGAGGTATGTTGGGTTATAGAAATTCATAACTCAGAAATCTAGGATTAGTATTCTGCTGATCATTTTCTATTGAGAGAGGTTTAAAAGCATTGTACAGGTTTCTTTTAAAGGCAAGACTGAAAAGCCAGACTGGCATACTCCATTTTGGGTGGGGTAAAAGTTGTAGATGATGTTTCCGGTCATCTACAGATCACAAGCTGCTTTTGTCCATAATCCATTTTCTGTGTGAATTCACCTATTTGGTTTCACCCATACCTAAAGTTAACATTGAGGCCTCTCAAACATTCCATTATGTGTACCACATAAATTTGCAAGTTACTGTAACAAAATCAATATCTGCCAAGTTTAGCCAAACTTAGCCTTACCAGATCCCCCCCGACGCAGGGGGGGCGGAAGCGATAACGGCTGGGACATGGCCGGGATTGGGGGCGTGGCCAGGGGTGAGGACTTTGCCCCAGCGGAGCTGTAAGCGCTCCGAAACGACCCGAGTAAACTCGGGTAGTTTCTGAGAGCTTACAGCTTCTCGTGCAACCACGCAACGAGGCTGGAAGCTCTCAGCAACTACCAAAGTTCGGGCCATTTCGGAGAGCTTCCAGCCTCGCACAAGTACGCAACGAGGCTGGAAGCACTTTGAAAACTTCCGAGTGAACTCGGACATTTCCAAAGTGCTTGCAGCCTCGCGCAGCCAGGGGCAAGTCCCACCTGGCCGGGACAATGACTGAGACCGGCCGGGAGCCCGGGATTGGGCTCCCAAACCGTGATTGTCCCGGCCAGAACCGGGACTATGGTAAGGCTAGCCAAACTTCAGCAAACTGACTTTGCACAAGGAAAAACTCTGGCGATCCTGGGATATCTATTTCTCTTGAAGCTTTCTTTTCTAGTCCTTCCATGGACTACTGCCTTCCACATCTGTCATTCCTTCATGGTTGTGGAAGTCCTGTCTCTTTACCTTGGATCCCATCTACAGCCCTGAGCCACATGCCAGAATGAAGCTGCTTTTGGCAGGCCTAGAAGGGGCTTCAAATGGGGCAGCCTGTCCAGAGGGTAAAGGATACCTCTTCCCTCTAATACTAGCCTGGTTCCCAGTTCCAAGTCTCTTCCACCATCTCCCTCCCCTCCTCTTCTTCTTTTCCTTCTCCACTGGAACTGTTCTGGGCCTCTCACTCCTCTTTGCTCTGTCCTTGTCAATCCCGTCTCCTATGTTCCATTTCTGCTGTCCCTCTGTCCTCTAGTTCCCCACCCATCTGCTCTTTCTGCCTTCTCTCTCCCCCTCTGTTTTCTCCTTCCTGCTCTTAGTGTTCCCTTTCGGCCTCAGCCCCTCCCCTGCCAGAGGCATGGATCACCTGTGTCTAATCCTTGTCTCTGCAGTCTTTGATCCCCCCAGCCTCCCTAGTTGGGGAGATCATTGGACCGCATGACCAGAGGCCGCTCCCCTATCTGGCCATGTGTGGTGATTGCCACCAGTGGAAGTGACTTGCCTAAAGGCCACCTACTAACTTCTTGGCAGAAGCAAGATTATCAACAGGGAAGTCCTGATCCACAGTTCACAAGAAAATCCTCTGCATGTCCACTGGCGTCACTACAGGGGGGGCGGAGCTGTAAGTTCTGCTGAAATCGGAGCCTCCCTTACACGGAGGAACGAAGCGGCCCCGCCCCCTCACCTTCGGAGCCTTTAAGGGAAGCGAAAGCAACGCGCAGGAGACTCCCTGCGTGTTGCTTTCGCTTCCCTGAAAGGCTCCGAAGGTGAGGGGGCGGGGCCGCTTCATTCCTCCGTGGAAGGGAGGCTCCGATTTCAGCAGAACTTACTGCTCCGCCCCCCTGTAGTGACGCCAGTGTGCATGTCTGCTCAGATATAAGTCCCGTTGTGTTCAACACACAGATATAAGTCCCGTTGTGTTATTCCCAGGAAAGTGTGTCTAGGATTGCAGTTTCTATGCTACAACATACTTACCATCTGGTGTGTGTCCTAGAGCTCTGTGACCTCGTATAAATAAATCTTAGTATTTGACTTTGGACAAGTAGCAGTGAAGCAGACACTATTTTTTTATTGCATGCTTTCTGCTATTTTAAAATAATATTTAAACACCAATGAAGAAATGTTGGAAGAACAGCTCCAAGAAAACATGCTTGACATATGAGCCTCTTAATTTTGTGATATTTGATTAAGAACTGCTGTTGTAATTTCAGTAACTTTGGTCATTCTTTACTTCTTTTTAAAAAGGAGTAAAATGATTCGAATGGGTTTACATATTGCCTTAACAACTTCCACAATAGTGCAAAGCTCCCATCAAGCATGTTATCAGATTATTTTATTATGCCAACATTAATATTGGAAGCACACACATAATCTGGAGTCAGCAGGTTCATACACTACTATCTCATTAAATTTTCAGGCAAAAGCTGCAAAAATTAATTGGAGGCGTGTAATAGTTTAGAATGTGAGCTGGCTTATGGTAATATAAATTACATGAAGAGAAGACAGTTTTATATACTGAGAGAGGGAAAACTGGTTTACTTTAATGAGAAGAGATAGAAATGTGGAGCTATTTTTTCATTACAGATGCACTCTAAACTGTTTGGACTTACTTGATGAATAGAGTTAATTCTCTGCTACAGTTCCAATAATTCATGTTGCACAGTTTAATGACTTCTAGATAAAAACGGGATTGAAATGTTAATTTCTATGAAGAAATTGGAGTACTCCCGTATATCAGGCTTTTTTTCTATTAAACTACTAGTTAATTTCACTAAACAGGTCTCTGGAGATATTTCATGCTACATCGAGCTTTGCATTTCCCTGTTTTTTTATTTATTTTTTATTAAACTTGGTTTGATTTTGAACATTGGTTACTGGAGAATTTCACTTGTGCTTAACACCTTCTGTCATAATAAGAGGAGGGTTTTTTTTAAGTGTTCTTGATTCTTGAGTTTGTTAGAATTTTTGTTCATTAGAGCCAGAACTGCTTGTAGTTCTTGATTCTGAATTGTTCAGTTTACTTCAGCAAATTAGACATAATTGACTGGATCCAAAGGTATTCTTCTGCAACCTGAAGGTGCTATTTGCTCACATAAGGGCTGTGTTACCCCCCCCCCCCCATTAGAGAGCGTTGTGATGGCAACCTATGGGGAGCCATCACAGAAAAGGCTCTGGATCTCACTGCCATATTTCAAGCTGCCAGTTGTGAAGGCACCCAGAACTAGACCTCATCTGCAAATATGTGATACACAAGGGACAAAGCATACCAGCAGGCCACCCCTTCTGCTAGCTAAGGCCAGGCCATTTATGACTTTAAAGGTCAGTACCAGCACTTGGACCCAAAAGCAAACTGGCAACCATTGCAGCTCCTTAAGGCTATATGTACGGTATATTCCCGCTGGGTAGCTTCGGACAGAAGTCTAGCTGCTGCATTCTGGGTCAGCTATAACTTCCAGATGCTCTTGAAAGGCAATTAATTATAAAAGAAATCCTCAACATCCAATGTTGCATCTCCAGATAACAGTATACAGTAGTTTGTGTCTTCAGTGCCTAAGGTTGAAATCCTGTACACAGTTTCCTGGGAGTAAGCTCCTTTGAACTCAGTGAGCCTTCTGAGTAGACATGCATAGGATTGCACAGTAAGGCAGGCATACTCAGAGGTTGTTTTGCGACTCAGACATACTGATACAATACATGTGGTCGTAGTATGTCTGTGTTGGTGTTTGCTATCACAATTTAAGGGCACACTTTTAGGGACACTGAAGCATTGCAGTGAATTTTATACCCTTAAAGTGTGCCCAGTATGTACGGATCATTAGTTGGCGTTTAGATCTGGTCCATCATATTAATAGTAAACATTGTGCACTGGCTACTTAGCTACAGTTGTTTTCTGACTTTCTTTTATGATGAGGAGGTGGCCTTCTCTGAACCTTTAGGATACTGTTCTAGATGCACTTTCTGCTGCTGGCTGAATTCCCATGGGACATTTTAAAAATACCTTGCTATGGCTTGCCTTCAGTGCTCAGATAATGTACTGCATATTGTTTGGATTATGGGTGGTGGCTGTTCGTTGACTACAAACAGGCCAGAACAGAAACCTTCTTGTTTTGTTAGTACCACTCTCTGGGGAAGGGCAAGTCTAGATCCTGTTGCCTAAGACTTTGGATACTTTTTCTAGTGTTTGATGATTTCAGATTTGGTACATGGGAGTTTTTGCTGTATCATCTCTTAGAGAAAAAAAACACCCAAAAGTTGTAAAGATTAGAGTGGAGCAACACCTGAACGTGTGGTATGCATTAGAATTACACAGAATTCTTTGTCAAGCTGACGAAGGTAGAGGTAGCTGACATCTAAAAGTATTTGTTGAACTAACAATCCATTCTCTCTCATCCCTTTGCCAGCTCTGTCCTGTTTGGATTTCTTTTCCTTTCTCCCATGAAACCAATCGCTGACATTCAGCAGGCAACATTGGCAGGACGTCCTCGCTTAAGCAGCTGGTTGTGGCCACAAAGCTCAAGGACGAATCTAAGTGCTATCTGCTTTTAGAAACGGGACCAAATTTAAAGCGTTGTGTGTGGTGGAAGCCAGAGGAGATACCTTAATGTCACTAATTTTGTTCTTGGGCTTGGTAGCTAAACATTAGCCTTGAGAACTAAATGGGAACCTCATGTTCAGGGGCTGTATACATCTGAGTACCAGATGCTGAAGACAAATAGGGGAGGGCTGTTGTCCTAATGTTCAATCCCCTTCTTCAATAATATTAATAGTAATAATAAATAATAAAATAAAGCATCTAGTTGGCCACTGTTGGAATCAATCGAATGCAGCAGGGCTGTTATATTCATTTGTTTCTTATATATTTATGCAAGCTTTAAAAATAATCTTGCCAATATTTGTCATGTGTTTAATAAATAGTAAGATAGATATATATATAACAGTTGCAATCCATATTCATAGATGGAGGAACCATGTGCCTACTCTAATTACAGTAGCCCTCAAGCCTGACCTCAGCAGTACTATTTAGCTCAGTTAAAATGCCAAGTCAAAGCATTTGCAACTCATTTAATACCCAAGGGAAAGAAAGCATGCCGTTGTTCTGCCCCCAAAGACGGTAGTTTCTATACCACAAAGGATGAGCAATTTAATATGGGACAATATATGCTTATATGTGATCATCATCTGGTGTAAATGTCTGTTTTAGCAGGAGGTGGGATAATCAAGCAAGAAAAGTTGATAAGATGCCTGGATGAAGAGTACATAATGAGACTCAAGGATGCAAAACACATTTGCTATTGATTTGGGTTCTTTCACACTTGTGGATTGTTTGTAGACAACAGATTTTGCACCTTGGCTGTGCCCGGTGCTTCAGGTGGGAAAGTTGAAAGCACAAGTTTGTATGTACAGTCTCTTGGGTCCCATTATCTCCTCTGGATTGTGCTATATATGAACATTTACTAAACCGAAATAACCCTGGGGCATTTATAATTCTTATACCACAAAATGCTTTCCCTGTGAGGGGCAAGGGAACATGTTGCATTGCATTCTGGAAAAGAGTAAGTCAGTCCAGACTGGTACTGAGAGTGCTTTGCTAATGTGCCCTTCACTTATAGCTTGTGCACAGATGGATTGATCCAAACCCACTATGGAAACGCTACGAACCCCACGGAGAAGGGAAGAAAGAAAGCTGCACGGAGAAGGGAAGATGTTCTGCTCTGCCCCCTCTCTCCCTTTCTCTCTTTCAGCCAATCAGAATTGAGACTCTTCAGACTTGATTCTGATTGGCTACTGCGTTTGCTCCTGCTCCATGTCCCGCCCCCACAGTTCCAAATATGGGCTCTGATTGGCTGAACGTGGCACAAGTCAGCAAAAGATGAGCATGGGTCATCTTAGCGCGCACCGGAATGTGCCTTCCAGCGCTCCTGTGTGTTCCGGCCGGAGGTCAGACACACCAGACAAACACGGACGCCACTGGGCACAACTCACGCGGATGTGCTTGGTGTGTCACAGCCTTTAGGCATAAGGGTTGAGGTCGTTTTTGAAGATATGGGGCACAGTCTACTTACAGGTGCAGGTTAATTATTAGTACAAAGTCCAGTGAATACATTTCTGTAGTTATTCAGTTACACTTGTCTTTCTCATAAAGTTTTCAACTAGTTTAACTTCCCCTCCCAAAGGTCTCCTGAAACCCAATTCTATTTGCCTAAATGTTCATATCCTCACATTCCATCTTGTACCGTGTCCTCTTGGGTAATGGTTTATATTAACTGTTTTCCAAGTACAGATTGGAAATGGCAGGTGCCGGAGCCTTTGACAGTTCTGCCCCAAGGCAAAGAAATTCTCTGCCCAGTGACATTAGATCAGCCAATTCCACATCCATGATCAAAAGCAGGCAAAAGGCATTTCTGTCTTCTCTAGCCTTGTAGTTGTTGTAAAGAGTGCTTGTGTGTGTGTGAGAGAGAGAGAGTGTGTGAGAGAGATACTCTTATACAGTACAGCCCTGGGATGTTTGTCAGGATGGATGCCCTCTTATGACTTCAGTATTTGACATTGGGATTAAGCAAAGTGTTTTATGTGCGAGGTGCAGCATGCAATTATTTTAACCCATTTTGCTCCCTAGTGTGGAAAATCTGCTTAAAATGGACCTCGCTGTAGTCATTGTAGCATATACAAAGGGGTTATTAAAATGCACTCTAGAAAAAGAAAATGGGATTAGATGAGACACTTTTGGCTTTGAGGCCTTCTTCAGCCTAAAGAGAAGGCCTCATGGCCAAGATGTCTCATTTAATCTCATTTCCTCCTTGCTGCCTTGAATTTTATTAACCCCTTCCCCCCCCTGTCCTCCCACCTCCTTTGCCTTTCTCGGCTTGTATTTGTTGATGAATTAGGTTCCCACTGGTTTCCTGGGCTTCCCATGTAACAAGAACCCCTTTCGATGACAGTGGCCAGGGCTTTTATACCTTGTGCAGATCAATTACTTTTACATTAAGTGGCCCTTTTGTTTTTTGTTTCTCCTGTCATCAGTCTGGATTTTTTCCTTCTCAACTCTTTAGCTTTATTGTAGTTTTCATTATGTAAATAACACCTGGCAATTTAGTTATTTTATGTGAGGTATTACCTTTCAGGCTGTAGCTGAAGGCAATAGGAATTTGCAATTGAACACCAGTCACATGGATAATTAGGGAAAACTGAAAGAGATCAAAAAGTTGCAATGATTTAATGTACCTCATTTTTTCTTGTCTGGAAACTGACTAGCCTTCAGCTGGTACCCAATAGTGTATTTATATAATACTAGTAAATGAAGCTTGCAGTCTGTAATCATGAATGCCTACTTCTGCTTGCTACTGAAAGTTCTACTTCCCCCAAATCATAGTCAGATTGAAGCGTGTGGAGCAGGGATGTGCGGAGCAGGGGCGGCAGGTGAGGCAGGGTTAGGCTGCGACTCTTTTCCGTGGACAACAATAGGGCGGTTCTACCTTACCTGCCATCCCTGCACCGCATGTTCCTGGTGTGGAGAAGCAACAGAGCTCTCATCATTTTTTTTCCCTATTGGGTGTGAGGTAAAGTTACACTGCAATCTTATCCACACCTTTCTGGGAGTAAGCCCACTGAACACAGTGAGACTAACTTCTTAGTAAACCTACATTTACTCAGGTATTTACTCCTGAGTAAACCTGCACTATCAGTATCTTGCGTTTTGACCATTAGATATAAAGGTATTTCATATTTGAAGATTATTTGTGTTCTGCATACCTTAGGTTATGCATGGACCAAATTTCAGCTTTTCGGGCAGCTTGGCAGTACTTTAATTATTTGAAAGTATATTTTACATTCCCTGTTTTCAGGGAGAGATGCACAAATGACATCCTCCATTACTCCTTCAGGTTTTGTAAAAAAACGTTATCTAATTAGGTGTTCCAAATTTCAGGTGCCTAGCTAGTGTGAGATTACCGTCACCATTTAGGGCTACACTTTGAGGTCCTGTTTGGGGGGAGAAATGTAAGAACGTTCATTTTTCTAGTAAGTGCCTTGGACTCTGCCTCACCAGGAGGCACCTTTACAACTTTGACGTGCTCATCAGTGAGTGAGACAATGGGGCCGTATTGTCTTATACTGTATATCTTTTTGAGAATTTGATGGCTTAGAGAAGTTTCTTATTTAGAGGTTTCTTATTTGAGAGCTCACCCTCCTGGCAGTGGTATAGTGTACCTTGTCCACACCTGATGTGGGCAGCCCTGCTGAAGCTGGAAGTGATTGACGTGGCGTGACGACATCATCGCGCTACGTCAATTGCTTCCTGGTTGCAGAGCTCTGCAACCCGGAAGCATTCGCTCCACTCTGAGTGAGTCTACTCCGAGTGGAGTGAGGCCTAAGGCAGCGAAGGGATGATAGCCCCTTCATTGCCTTTGGCTTTTCTAGCGGCTCCCGCCTGAGAGCCGAAGCCGCTTCAGGGTGCAGACAATCCACTGAACTGCCAAGGGGGTGTCACCCCTCCTGGTGAGGGGTGACACCCCTTTGGCTCGGCCATTTTTGGCTGCGCCAAGTTCCTTTTTGAACACAGAGGTACTCGGAGCAGCCAAAAATAGCTGCTGATGACTGCCTGGGGGTGCTGCACGGTGTGGGGCGCCCCGTGGTGGCACCTCAAAAATGTATGTCACCCTGTGCGCCCCGCACTTAGCGCACCCTCCAAACGACGCCACTGCCTCCAGGTTTCTCTCTCTCCTTATAGTGGATATGACAAATGTTTGTGTGATGGTGATTGCCTTTAAACTGACAGTAGATGTTGTCCACTGTGAGCCTGCCCAGGCTGTACAAATTGCCTCAGAAGCTCTTCTATTTGGCCTGTTATTAACATACATTCATTGGATGGAGACCAGGGTCAGGATGTTTTCTGTGGTGGTGCTGTGATTTTGGAGCTTCCTGCTTGGGGACTTTGTCAGTCCCTCTCACTCTGAGCTTTTAAACAGGCCATTCAGACCTTTTTATTCCACAAGGCTTTTAATTGATATCTTTTCTTATTGTGGTTGTAATTATTGTTTTTATGCTTGTTTTTAATGACTATGTTGCATTTATTGTTTTTATTGTATTCTAAAGTGCGTAAGCCCCCTTGTGAGGTTTTTACTCTAAAAGGCAGGATATAAATCTTTTAAATAAATAGTATCTTGCCCCCTTGCGAGGGTGTGAAAATTGGAAATATGAGGGACGATCTAAATTTGCCTCGCCATATGGCATGATGCTATAGACAAAGTTTTTTTATGGAACAAATCATTATCTCAATTTACTCCTAGTTGGAATCCCTGAGTAGTCAGACCTACCCATCAGTACAAGGGCTTTTGCTTTAATTTTGAACTTCTAATTCTTTTTGGAATTAGTCAAGAACTCTACCTAGAGTTATTTAAAAGTGCCTCACATGTTGCTTTGCACACAGTAATCCTGTTACTCTGAAGATATTTCATTGGTTATAGGGCCAAACACATTTTGGATACAGCATAGCCGCCCATCCTCCAAAGCTTACAAGAAGAAAGAGATATATAGAAATATTTGGTTAACACAACTGAGAATCAGTTGGAACCAGGTCACTGAAATATACTAACAGTGCAATCCTATACATGTTTACTTGGAAGGAAGTCCACTGTGTTCAGTGAGAATCATTCTCAGGTAATGGTTATAGGATTGCAACCGAAGACTTAGCAGGGACTTGCAGTGCGGGGGCAGAGGTGAGGCAACGCCGCCCCCCCCCCCTCTACAGAAAACCGAAGCAGCCAACCTTTGAAGTGTGCTCGCTCAACGCCCGCTGCACTCGAGTACCTGGCGGTGCATGAGCGCACTTCAAAGATTGGCTGTATTGATTTTCGGCAGAGTAGGAAGGGGCAGGGTTGCCTCCCCTGTGACGAAGGCACCACATGTCCCTGAACTGCAGGTTGTGACAGAAATAAAAACACACTTGTACCATAGACTAATTTAGTAGACAACTTGACTGTGAGCCTGCATTAGGTCAAAGTGCCTTCCGATCTAAGCCATCTTTTGTTCCTGTATGTATATTAAGACATTTCTCATTCTCTGCTTGCCTCTTCAAACTAAACATGCGCTTTCTTGACAACATCCTGTGTGATGAAGCTGGCTAACTGAACTGACCTGGATTATTAACTTTTCTGTGACTGTTGATTGTTAGATGGAAACTTCAAGTGTTCCTGACCGTTGTAGGATTGTGATGTCATTGAGTTTCAAAGATTTTGTTCCCATAAGAAGGAAGGGATTTTTATTTGACTCAAGGTCGTTGGATCTTTTGTCTGCTTGACTGACCAGTTTCCATGGCTACATGCTGCTGACAGCTGAGAAACAAACAGAACTTTGCATTTTAAGAATTATGTATATAAATCTAAATATTATGTGTGGTTCTTTAGCATTGCACCCTGACCTCTAAGTTTTTCTATTTGGCTCAAATCATGTCAGTTTTGATTTATTATTATTATTATTATTATTATTATTATTATTATTATTATTATTATTATTATTATTAACAACAGTATTTATATACAGTATTTATATACTTTTAGCCATTAAAAGTAAATACTTTTATAGTATATTTGTTAAAATACTTTTAACAAATGTAAATATAGGTGACCCACTGGGGTTGTTCGTTTTAATTGTTTTAATTATTTATTTTTAATTATTTTAATTGGACTCAGGAGGGGGAGGGATCGGCGATGCTGCCACACACCATATCTTATTCTCCCTCCCAGGCCCTTTCATCCTACGTGGGGCTTCTCGGTTCTGCACCAGCTAGAGAGCTGGCGGAGAACCAAGTAGCCTTGTTGCGGCGGCTGGGGGTTCACCCAGGGTAAGGGTACGAACATCCTCTTACCATGAATAGACCTCCAGCTGTCTCGTTTCCTGCATAAAATTCAGTGTGTGCCGCGCGACCCACACTGCATGGTCCAGGGCAAGGGAGGATAGGATTGGGCTGCCCCAGGATAATAAGTGTAGATTCGTTGGAGTGCCCGCCGGGGAAGGTAGATTCCCTGCTGGGTGGCGGGGGGAGGGCAGAACGTGACGTTCTGGGGGGGATTGGTCAGCCGGGCCCGGGAAGTGGGAGGGATTGGCGCTGACGGCTCTGCCAGAATCCTATCCCCTCCCTGGGCCTGACTGCCAGTACACAGGCCGCTTGAATGTGTGCCAGCAAAATAGCTGGCGCGTGCATCTGAGTAGCCCCATTGGAGTGGCCCGGGCTTTACCCAGGGGAAGGGAACAAACATTCCCTTCCCCCGAGGTGACTTCCCGGCTGCCTGCTTTGTGCCCTCGATGCAGCAGACGCTGCACTGGCCTTTCTGCATCATAGCGTGCATAGTTAGACAGGATTGGACTGCCCATGTTCAGAAGGGAGAACCATTCATGCCTCATTGTTTTAATGTTTGCAGAAACTATTTTAAACTGGCTTTTTCTATATCAATTTTAAGGGACTGGATTTAATCCGCCAAAATGACAATGCAACTAAAAATTAAATAGATGTTTATATGTCTTGGAAAGAAGCCAGCAAATGCAAGGACAATGAGGAGCAGGTGTGTAAATGTTTTATTTAGTTTAGAATTTCTGTGTTTTTTTGACAAGAACAGTTTACACAGGAGACAAACAAAAGAAACAAGTGCAAATGGCAGTGATTGATCACATCTTGGTAGAGGGTGTAATGTCCATAAGAAGAGAGGTGTTTAACTGGCGGAGTGGAATTATCATATTAGGGTATTGGCACCTGTCAAGCATGACTAGTGCAGTGCTTTCATGAAGTGTCACACCATGACATTTGATAGGCATTTAATGCAGTGGGACAAAAGAATGGGAGTTGGTGCTGTTTGGGATTCTATTGGCACTTTAAGGGCATGTTTTGACTACTGACAAAACCTCTTTTTAAAGCTATAGCAGTAAGTAACCAAGTATTATGGTTCTGTGCACCTCTTATTTCACTGAAGGTGATTTGGTGTTTGGTACATACGAGATGAGAATGATGCCAACTAGCTAGTGATCACAAGATGCCTTTCTGAAAGTACTATTAAAAATGTGTTCAGTTCTTGTGTTTTATTCTTTTGACAGATGTTGAAGGCAATGCTGATATTGTAGAACATTTTATCATTTAGGGCCTGGCTGGCTCATGGACTGTTCTATGAAAAAGCATAGCCAGTTGCAACTTGCCAATCTTGGATCTAAAATATTATCAGTTTTTGCACTTGCTTAGTTTAACAAGCAAACAAAACTGTTTAACAAAAATAAATATCTAGCATATATCATAGAATTTTTGGTTCCCTGCTGAACTTCAATAAATAAACACACATGTTAATTTGTGTAATAGATAAAATTGTAATCCCATGGTTGAAAATACTATTTACAGATTGCTTGGATATTTATGGGTCTGATACATTGAGCAGTAAATGCTTTATTTTTTAAAAAAAGGTTTGTTTTGTTTTGAAAAATAGCAGTACTTTCTGCTTTAATTTATTTGAAGACCACACACACACACACACACACACACACACACACACACACACACACACACACACACACACACACACACACACACACACACACGATCCAACATTATCATAGCCTGATATGGGAACATCTCACCTCCTTCACAACTGTGATCCAACCCTGGGATAGCAGCAGACATTGGTACTTAGCGGGAATCCTCCTTGCGCCCAGTGGCATCGCTGGAGGTGGGGCGGAATGCTAAGTTCCGTAGTGCGCTGACCTCGGTTACTCACTGGCACGAGGCGGCCCCGCCCCTTCGCCTTCGGAGCTATTCAGTGGGGTGAAGGCAACGTGCAGGGAGTCCGAAGGCGAGGGGGCGGGGCCGCCTCGTGCCAGTGAGTAACGGAGGTCAGCGCGGTGCGGAACTTGGCATTCTGCCCCACCTCCAGCGACGCCACTGCTTGCGCCTGTTGAAATGACTCTAGCGCTGGTAAAGTGTCTAGCTGTAGCAAGCTAGACATATGGGCAGATTGTAGGATAGAGCGGCAATAGGTTGTCACTTTAGCTACAGTTGTAGGAGCCTCAGTTTGCATGGCTGCAGGTGATGTAAAATTGATAGGATTGGATTACAAACTTACTTTGTTGTTTTAAAAAGCATAGTGAGTAGATTTGGCTGTGTGATGCAGCAGTATTGTGTTTTGGGGTGAATGGATCAGTTTTCTGAACTGACAATAGTGATTTAGTGAGGTCTGTTTTAGGGGCTTGATTTTGTTATCCAAGGAACATTCCTTGCATATGTGCTTCAGCTTGATTTTTTCTGGACCCCAGAACATACGCATACTGCAGATGTTTAAGCTGAGCATAAAATGCTGCTGAGGTAGTTAAAATTTACACAGAGTTAAAATGATTTGCGCACGCTGCCGTAAGGTATGCTATTAAGTGCATAAATATATAACAGTGTTAACTGGGAAGAACATTTATTTGATGAGATCACTGCAAAATTTCAGATGCACTGTTGAAGCTGTTTAATATTGCTAAAAAGAACGAAGGGGAAAATGTATAAACTTAATGTTGAGCTTATTATAGCTGCTTGGGATAAAGCAGTTTGTCTGGTGCTATAATTCTGTTTAATTATGTAGTCTGTTTCCTTAGGAAATGCAGTTTCTCCAATTGCATAAAGATAAAAGGTAGCATCCAGAGTCATGCTTCTGTGAACAGAAGTGCGCTCGCCGCTCCGTGAACACAAACTCCCTCCAAGACTGGAAGGAATGGTCTGCTTGAACAGACCTTCCAGTCTTGGAGGGAGCTTTCATTCATAGAGTATGCTTTCATTCATGGAAACATTTCTCAGGATGCTATTCATAGTTTTATGGCCAGGTTAGGCCTGTCGCCTAAGGTGGTCTTCTCAGCCACAGGTTTGAAGAGATTGACAGCGCAATCCTGTGTAACCTTGCAGATGCACCGATGTAACAGCAGATGCACCGGGGTAAGTGCATGGTCAAGCCTAATATGTCGTCAGATGTACTACTGCCATCTTGTTAACGTGTTCTGGGTACCATCATAGACATGCTGGTAGTTCAAGGAATCCAGATCACTACATAAGTGTAGTCCCAGAAGCCAGTCTTCCAACAGTTTACAAGGAAGACAGTAGTAGACAGAACATGCAGGAGGTCTGGTTTACAGACGTCCAAGGCTAAGCCAGACACAGCAAGCAAGCAAGACAGGCTTGGATGTTGTTCCAGCAGTGAGAAACAGACTGAAGTTTTTAAGTACCTGCTTTGGAGTTGAGGTGGCTAGCTTCACCCCTTCACCTGAGAAGCCTACTGTTTAAAGGGTTCTTGGCTGGTTTTGCATCCATTGACTATGACAGCATGGGGGGGGGGGGTTAATGTGGTTCTCTTGCATACTCCTCACGCAAGTCATTAGAGTTGAAAGAGGAGGGCAGGACTATATCCTCTGGCTGTGGAGGGGATGCTGAGTCTGACTCCAGGGGTGCCCCTTGCCTAGGAGGTTCTGAAGTAGAGGCTTCCAAGATCTGTGTCAGGAGAATTCCATCCACTGAATTTCTCCTCAGATTCATCTGCCTCATTCCCCAAGTGCAGGGATTCCATTCCTGGGACCCTGGTGTGTGTGTGTGTGTGTGTGTGTGTGTGTGTGTGTGTGTGTGTAGCACAGCCATCGTAAGTGAAATAAAGATGGGAAGTGCTAGGTATCTTGACAGTTTCCAGTTTGTGTGATGTATCATCAAGAAATGGCAATGGCAGGTGAAGATTTGAGGGAGTTTTGAGGAGATACAGGGGGCTATCAAACTTCAGTGACAATTTGATTTGCTGCTGAATCTGTGTGGCTCACACTGATGGGAAAATGTACAAGATATAAGGATTTTATTCAGTCCTGAATGAGTAGAATTAAGCTGGGAACTCGCAGACTTGATTAATGTTCAGTTCCTAAAAATGGATTTTAAGATATTCTGTGCTACCTCTGAAAGCACAAAAGCTTAAAACTAAAACTTTTAAAGCTTAAAACACACTGTCGGTCAATTCAAAGAGGGGAATTCTCATCTGAGATTCGCTTCACCACATAACAATTATAGTAATTCTGGGAGCATCTCTATTAATTAAAGAGTTGTTTGAGAAGTTTTTGAGAGATGAAACATGCTGCCGTGATATGAAATATTTTTAATAGTGTTGTGGTCGGCCTGTCTCATATGCTGATGATGTAAAAACAAAGGAAGGCTGCCACAGAAGATGAGAAGATACTTTGGGTTTTTTGTTTCAGAGAACAACATGAGCTACTTGTAGTTATAAGGAATTGTCCCTCCTACACATCCTCTTTCTCGAGAGATGCCACCAAATGAGGGAAACGGATGAGTAAGTATCTCTGATCTTGGCCAGTTGGAGAAAAGTTATTTTTATGTAATTATTGTTTGCGCACATAAAGGTTTGAAAAATGAATTTCTTTTCACCTGTGTATGTATTTACGATATAGAATTGCATGTTCATAAGGGGGAAGGTGGGGTTGAATATTTTAAAACTTATTTTATTTGAATCTAGGAGAAGAATACAGGGGGGCTGCTGTATCCGCGGCGGATATGTTCCAGCTCCCACCGTGGAAACCTGAAACCGCGGAAAGGGGCAAAAGCCCCCTCCGATTTTTAGAGCCCCCTGCGGCCCCGCACCCTCCACAGCCCCCCCCCCAGGCACTTACTTTTAGGAGAAACCTCCGTTTTTTTCTTTAAAAGTTCCGAGTGTGCAGCTTCCTTTTAGGCCTGACCAACAAGACTTAGGTGCTAGCTAGAGTCTCAGCAAGGTTGCAGAGACTCTAGCTAGCACCTAAGTCTTGTTAGTCAGGCTTGCAAGGAAGCTGTACACTCGAGACTTTTGAAGAAAAAAAACAGAGGTTTCTCCTAAAAGTAAGTGCCTGGGGGGGGCTGTGGAGGGTGCAGGGGGATTCCTCAACCATGGATAACTGAAACCGCGGATGAGGAATCTGTGGATACGGCCCCCCCCTGTATCTACTAAATGCTGTCATGCCATGATCTTACACAGTTTCAAAGCATTTTGGTAATATGGCTTGTCCTGCACACAGTTGGAAGATTACTGTATTTTACGCTCCATAGGACACATCGGTCGATAGGACGCATTTCACGTTTTGTGAAAACCGGAAAGGGCCGAAAATCACTGTTTTCGGCCGAAATGAACATCGCAGAGGCCTGCAGAGGCTCGCGCAGGCCTGCACGAGCCTCTGCAGGCCTCCCCCGATGTTTACTTCGGCCCCAAGGAGCGATTTTCGGCCATTTCCGGAATGGCCGAAAATCGCTGTTTGGGGCCGATGGGAGGCCTGCAGAGGCTCGCGCAGGCTTGCGCGAGCCTCTGCAGGCCTCCCCCGATGTTTACTTCGGCCCCAAGGAGCGATTTTCAGCCATTTCCGGAATGGCCGAAAATCGCTGTTCGGGACCGATGGGAGGCCTGCAGAGGCTCGCGCAGGCCTGCGCGAGCCTCTGCAGGCCTGCCCCGATGTTTACTTCGGCCCCAAAGAGCGATTTTCGGCCATTTCCGGAATGGCCGAAAATCGCTGTTTGGGACCGATGGGAGGCCTGCAGACGCTCGCGCAGGAGTGCGCGAGCCTCTGCAGGCCTCCCCCGATGTTTACTTCGGCCCCAAAGAGTGATTTTCGGCCATTTCCGGAATGGCCGAAAATCGCTGTTTGGGGCCGAAGTAAACATCGGGGGGGCCTGCGCGGGCTTCGGGAAGGCCTGCGCGAGCCTCTGCAGGTCTCCCTGAAGCACCCCCAAGCCCAGGCTTCGCACTATGATGCACACTTTTCCCCCCTATGTTTTGGGGGGGAAAAGTGCGTCTTATAGTGCGAAAAATACGGTATATATGGCTTTACAGTACAAGTTGGTCGCTAATTATAACATTGCTACCGCAGATTGTCCTGAACCCTGTGCTGTTCAGCCTTTTTATAAATGACTTGCACAAGAAATAGAGGGGATGCTTATCAAACACAAAGTGTGTGCGTGTGTGTGTGTGGGGAGGGGTAGCTGACACCCTGGAATACTGAAATCAGGACTCAAAACAGGATTGGCTCAGTCATTCGACCCATATCAACAAGATGAATTTCAGCAGAGACAAATGTAAATTCTTTCATGTAAGTACAAAAAATCAGTATAGTATTGTTCTGTATACAAGTACAGAATGGGGAAGACCTGGGTTCCAATGAAACCCATTATCAACAGCATATGTGAAAAGGACCTAGGTGTCATCAGGAACTACAAATTGAACATGAGCCAGCAGTATGGTGCAGCTGCAAAATAACTAATGCCATGCTGGACTGCATTAGCAGAGGTATAGAGTCCTGATCACAGAAAGTAATAGTTCCACTCTGTTCTGCACTAGTAAACCTCACTTGGAACACTGTGAGCCAAATCCTAACACTCCAGTTGCTGATGAAGCTTGCATGCTGCATCCTGAAGTGGGGGGAGCAGTCACAGAGATCTCAAGGTAAACCTCCACTTCTCCAATGGGTTTCATTGGATCTACGCCAGCTATTTTGCTGGCACAAGTCCGAGGAGAGTAAGGGAGGTAAAGGGAGAAGGAACAGGGATAGGATCCCGGCACAAGTTGGTGGCGATGGGGGTGGGGAGGAGGGCAGACTGGGCCCAGGAAGGGGCAGGTTCGAGCGGCGGCAGCAGTGTCCACTGAATATTGACCCCCTTCTCAGGTCTGATCTGCCTTCACAGGTCAACGCAGACTTGTGCCTGCGGTATTGCTGGTACAGGTCCGAGTAGACCTGTTGGGCCGGCAGGGGCCTTCCCCGGGGCAAGGGAACAAATATTTCCTTACTCTGAGGAGGCCTCAACATGCCAAAACTTCCCCCATGGGATGAAGCGGACGCCATGTTGGTGCCGCTGCATCGCCACGTAGGGAGTTACGGTGGTTTGGGCTGTAAGATGGTGAGGGGTCTGGAAACCAGGTCCCATGAAGAACGGTTCAGAGAATTTGGTATGTTGAGCCTAGAGAAGAGAAGACTAAGAAGGGACATAGTAGTTGTCAAAGAATCTGAAAGATTGTTAATAGAAGAAGGGGAAGGTTTACTCTCTCTGTCTTCTAAGGGCAAGTCTAAACCAATGGGTTGAAACTACAGGGAAGTAGTTTTAGGCTAGACATGAGGAAGAATTTCCTAAATGTAATAGCTGTCCAGCACTGGAACAGTCTGCCTTGTATAGTACTCCCCCCATATCTGCTGGGGATATGTTCCAGGCCCCTCCGTGGATACTTGAAACCGTGGATAAGAGCGAACACCCCCTCCATGGTTTCCTGAGGGCCACCCTCCACCCTGCCTCCCCTGCAGGCAGGCATGCTTGCTCCCCCCAGCTCTTATTTTTCTTTCAGCAAGCTTTGTTTCTTCCTTAAAACAAACAGAGAAGCAGCCTCCATTGCAGGCAAGTAGAACGAGACTAAGTTAGAGAGGCTCTGCAAGGTTTCTGTTAACCTTGCAGAGTCTCTCTAGGACTTAGTCTCGTTCTACTTGCCTGCAATAAGCAGCCAGAGGCTGCTTCTCCTGTTTGTTTAAGGAAGAAACGAAGCTTACTGAGGAAAAAAGTAAAAGCCTGGGGGGGGGGTGTCCCCGCGATCCGTGGATAACTGAAACCGTGGATAGCGAATCTGTGGATATGGGGGCCCACCTGTACAATAGTGGGCACTCCTTCATTGGGGCTTTTCAAGCTGCCTGTCAGGGATGCTGTAGCAGTTGCTGGCATTGAGCAGGTGTTTGGACTAAATGACCTCCAAGGTTCCTTCCAACTCCAGAATTCTGTGATTCTGTGAACATCTTTCGTTGTAATGACTTGCTAAGCCTATCAGTGCTTTTTATGATGGTACAAGACAGTTACCTGGAGATGGATGACAAAAAGGAAATACTGCCTGCAATGCTCAACAAAGATCACGTTTTTATATGCAGAGAAAGGGTTGTCATTTTCTTATCAACATATTAATTTCATTAATACATTAATTTTTCTTTACAAAGTTTTTTCTTTCCCAGATTTTCTTGGCATAATTGTAATAATTGTAATAGGACATACAAGTTGATCTCGTGTTTTCCTTGTGCTCAGTTGCCTTTAGGGTTGCACTTGATAGTGTGCATTCCTTCTGAAGACTACAAATATGCTGTCATTTTAAATGCTTCATAAAGCTATATGAATATTTTGTAAAGTTCAATATTTGTTAATTAGTGGGGAAGAACTCAAGGATTGCTAATCGAATCCATCTTTAATTTTGTTTTAATTATGCTCCATATATGGTAGTTGGTTGATTTTCTACATGGTAGCACAGAACCAATTGGCGTATTATATATATTATTCCTTTGGAAATACGAACTCTACTGGACGTACAGTAGTAAGATTACTAACACTGATACTGCTCCATTGATACGCAGGGTTCTCAGTGGATACTGCTATAAGCAGGTATAAGCAGTGGGTACTGCTCCACTGATAAGCAGGGACCGTACAAGGATTAGGGTTGGCTCAAATTTGGAATGGAGACATAAACCTCTGAAATGAGTTGCAACAATGTGTAACTTCTTTGGGTGTCTGGTCTTAACATTTTTAACACTCAACATACCTTTATGTTGAGGTTCCAATACTCTCTGGTTCCAGTACGCACTTGCTTCCTCTTACCCTTGCAGACTGCTTAATTTTCCACATTTTTGGCTGAGCCTTCCTCAAACAACAGTACTTGCTCGCCCATTTGTAATCATTTCCACACAGTTCTACAGAGGAAACTGCTTTGATGATAGAGAAATTTCCAGCCCTTAAGCAGCCTATAAACTGTGCCATTAGCTAATAAATATCTCTGCCCCCTACTGTGTCTTATGTGGGATCCTGTAGTATTTTTTATTGCTAGGGTGATCCCTCTCTTGGTAGCATGTGGTGCTACAGCTGGGCCACCAAGGAGAATCCTGCTTTGTGAAGATGAACGGAGAATATGTTCCTTAGAACTGCCATGCTTAATGAGGCTAAGGTTCTGGTATTAGGAGATGTTAATGAGCTGGAGCATATAAACTAACCACAGGAAAAATCCTTTTAATGGTAGTGGCAGGCGCAGTAGTAAAAAGAAAGATGCTGTTAGTATGGAAGCTCATTCACAACTTAGTGCAGATGGAGCAGGGCAATGTATCAAGAGAAATTGCCTTCATTTCAGTTGTGGCCCAGTTGACTTGAGAAATTTCCATCCCACAAGAACTTGGGTTACGCACTAGAAATCATCAATACAAGATGAATCTATATGAATTCAGCGGCTGTAAAGTGTTATGCTTAGTTCCTTCAAAATGGCCTCATTAATGCTTAACATTTCCTATCTATCTTAATTTTTGGCATCCTGCCGTTGCTGGAAGCAGTACTGCTACTTTTCAAAGGTCTAAACAGAGTAGTAAAAATCTACCCTTGCGTTTATTTCTGTTTACATCTAAGTATTTTCCTGTTTTTTCCTTTTACCCTGTAGTTTCCTGTTGAAAACGTAGTTCAAAAAGAAAAAAGCAATCTCAAATTGGCCTGTTGCCTGCTCAGGAACTGTAGTCTAATTTCAGAGGTAGTTCCCTACTCTCTTGTCTTTATGTGGTGAGGGAAGGGGCTTGATTGAGAGCTGGTGTAGTGTAATGTAGTGGCTAAGAGACTAGGAGGGAATATTCTATTTATTCAAAGACTGGGTAGTTGAAATTAAAAAGCAAAGCTACATTCTTTACAATACCCTCTAGCTAGGGATATAAAACTGCATGCTACAGTGACTATGTTTATTTTAAAATCATCTCTAGCAAAGACTATGAACAGGGGGGAAACCCCTATTATATATTACTTGCTGCTAACTTCCACTTAAATATGCGAAGAGGAAGGCCTGCTAACTTCCACTTAAATATGCGAAGAGGAAGGCCTGCTTTTAATGTTTAGACAGCAGTGCAATTTGCAAAATCATGATGGAGGAGCTGTTGCTAATGTTTTTTGTGACCTCTCTCCCCCCCCCTCTCTGATATTTGATATTTTGATATTTTTTTTGATATTGCTTTTGATATTGCTCAGCATTGGTTCTGTGAAGTTCTACATATGGGGAAGTGCCTGCGCAAAGCACTTGGAAAGATCTGGAAACCTGGACTCTAGAGCTGCAATCGTTTTTGTTTTTCCTACTCTGGTAAAGGTACTACTTTTTCCTACTTTAAAGGTAAAGGTGAAGGTGACCCCTGACAATTAAGTCCAGTCGTGTCCGACTCTAGGGTGTGGTGCTCATCCCCATTTCAAAGCCAAAGAGCCAGCGTTGTCCAAAGATGTCTCCGTGGTCATGTGGCCGGCACGACTCTCCTTGCCGCAGCGCGTAGCATGCGGCTGGAACACGGAGTGCTGTTTACCTTCTCGCAAGCGGTACCTATTTATCTACTCACATTAACATGTTTTGGAACTACTAGGTTGGCAGGAGCTGGCCAAGCAACGAGAGCTCACCCCGTCGCGGATTTGAACTGCCGACCTTTCGATCGACAGCTCATGGTTCAGCGGTTTAACCCACTGCGCCACCCGCTGGCTTCTGTTTAGTGCAGTGTTTTAAGTAATGGGCCAAATAATGATTGCAGATGCTATCATCATGATCAGTCCGCCTCCCCTTTAAAACTCTGTTTACAAATACTTCTGAAAAATTGCATGATAACACTGAAATAAATCTTCCCTAACTTTGTATAGATCCCCAGTCAGTCTTCTTTATGAGACCCAGGGGTTGCAAATCAAAGATACTTCAGCCTGGCAACTGCATACTTAATGAGCATTAAGGGCACATAAAGCACAGGATGTAGCCCTACAGATGTTGGGTATTGTACAGATGTTGGGAAGAGTTTTTTTTTTGTAGCTGTTGGTATCATGGCTGAATTGACCATTGTCTCCCCATGGTCCCAATGAATAAAGCACCTCAACTGTATTTCATGGTGTGTGTTTTTCAATTAGTGTTTGAAGATAGCACTGGGATTAGTGTTGGAAGAAGCTGGAAGTTGAATTCTGTTTTTCTTCCTTAAATCCTCTAGACAATTTGGGGGAAATAGCTGTCTTCACACATGTCTGGAAGAGCAATGCAGACTCTCTGGCCATGTCTTCCACTGGGTTTGTTTTCTTAGTAGTTTCACGACAGTTACCCAATAAGTAACACAAATTAAAATGTAAGGAACTTGGCTAAGCACGTCAAATACACTTGCCTCTCGTCTTAAGCAAGGGTTATGTTCCGAAAGTCGGTGCGTAAAGCCAAAATCGTGTATACTCAAAATTAACTTGAAAATTCCTTGCATCTGAAAAATACGTACTGTCTCTAAAAAGAGGCAAGCAGGAACTGAGACTGACTGTGGGAACAGCAGCTTCATTCTCCGATCTCATGCTCACTTTCAGGCATGTACTGTATTCAGTAAGTGGAATGGCAGGCATAATCACCCGACTTTTTGTTGAAAAGCGGTATATAAATACTTAACAGCAACAGCAGCAGCAGCAGCAGCAGCAACATTTAAACCTTTGTTTTTTCTCTGTTTCCTGTGTGCACATGAATTCATGTGATTATAATCACCCGTGTGATTATTGGGCTCCCCCAGCACCACCATCAGCTGCTCTCAGCTGCTGAGCTGTGAAGTGATGCATCAGCAGAAGCAACACTGCTGGAAGGGCGGTGCTGGGAGAGCCCAATTATCATGCAGGCCGCCCTTTCAGTGGCACTGGTCTGATGACGTGCTGAGAAGGAGAGATGGAAGGAAGCCTTAGAAGGTGAGGAACAGTAGAGGGGAAGACCAAGAGGAGTGAGAAAAGGAGGAGACACTGCTGAGGCATTGGGAGAGCCCAACTGTCATGCAGGCCGCCCTTTTAGCAGCGTCACTTCTGCCAAGGTCTTCTGCCAAGGTGTCACTTTGCAGAGCCCCTCTCAGCTGCTAAGCTGTGAAATAACGCCTTGGCAGAAGCAGCGCTGCTGAAAGGGCAGGCCACTTGGTAATTGGGCTCTCTCATACCTTGAAATTATGATCAAGATTTTGCATATTTTCTCTTCTGTCATTTGCAGCTAATGAGTTCCTAGGTGAGAACAAAGTGCTTTTTTCTGGTCATCACCTGCTTAATGATGTCACTTCCTGCTTAATGACATCACTTCCGGCCCTCAGAAGGTACCATAAACGCTATTTGGCCTGCTGTATGAAATGAATTTGACACCCTTGTCTTTATGAATTCTTCTACCTTAAGATTTCTCAGATTTCTCAGACATTAAGATTTCTCAGCATGGATTACTGGCAGGGAAGGTAAGAGCATTCCGTGTGCCTTGGCGTTGAGTCATTCCGGCCACATGACCACGGAAGCGTCTTTGGATATTGTTGGCTCTTCGACTTTGAAACGGAGATGAGTACTGCCCCTAGAGTCAGTAACGACTGGCTTTCGAGCAAGGGTAACCTTCACCTTTACCTTACTGTTTCAGAAGGAGAGATTGTGAAAACATCAAGGTGATCATCCTTCCTGTTAGGCGATAGGCCACCTCTGATACCATGCCTTGTGTTGTACCTAAGCTGAAGAGCATCACACTGTTCAAATTGAGACACAAGCATTCGATTCTCAGTATACACACTCCTTGTACCTGTATCACCATTGCAGGTGCTTGTGGACCAGCCCTGCACAATAAGGGGAGAAAGACCATCCGGTTATCATCATCACCCAACACCAAAGGAGCTCCCATCAACGACCATTTGGGTGCTGCCTGCGGAAATGGCCACCGCAGAGTTGCAAGTCACTACCACCTTGGTATTAACTTATACCTCCACTGTATCAGTACCGGTTACAGCTCCAGAGTCTTGAGCTATAAGATTGATAGCAATGGCATCCATGTCAACATTAGTGATTCTGCTCATACCAACAATTATGTCAACCTTACCTTTGGATCCTGCTGACCTCAGTAGCTCCTCTGGCCCTTCTTTCTTCAGAGTTGGTGACAGAACCAGTCTCATGAGTCGGAAAAACACACCTCTGTCATGCTGTTACAGATCTTACCAGACCCTTAGGTGGAGACCAGTAAAGTTTTAAACACATAACTGACTGACTAGTTCTGGATACAGCACCACCTATTGTTGGAAAAGCAGAATTTTAGTTAAAGGTTCCCATTACAGTTCTGTTTTCTTTTGTATGCCACTCCATGAAGGAATTTTAGTTGTGTTTTCCTCCTCCCCCCCCCCCCCCCGCCCTCAGCCATAAGGGAGATAGATGACTTATTTCTAAAACAGCAGATTCGGGTAAGACTATGAAAGCCTTATGATTAAGTTGCAGAAAGCCCAAGTCAGGCAAAATAATAGGATAAACGTTCTGAACATGAAAGGTGTTTGGCTGTGAAAAAACTGCTGAAGAAAAATGTGGAATCGTTTTAGTGATAGATCATAAGAGAGAACTACATAAAGAACTATCGTAGTATAACTTTCAATTTTTGATCTAAGTTATAATACTACGACTAATAATTAATGAAAACCAATATTTTTATTGCCGTTAGCAAAGAATATGTTTGAGGAAGAGCATTTGGTGTTACCTTTGCAATGCAGACTTAACTTCTAAAAACTGGTATGTTTCTGTCTGTCTTTCTCTGTCCGCTCCCCACCCTCCCTTGCATACCCAATATGGCACTGTTACCGATTTGCTGCTGCAGCGTTATCAGTGTTCACTACATGGTTGCAAAAAATAGAAATGCTGACTTGCTTTAGTCCTTTATGGCAGATTGCTAATTTTATTTCCTATTTAACAGTTCCTGCAGTTCTAGAAGTCACTATAGCTTTGTAAGTTCTGCTTAAAAGCATTTTAAATAGTCATCGGGCTGTGTAACGATAGCATCAATCCTCTGTGCTGTTGTTATATCTAGAAAATGGGATTGGATATCCATTTTCATATTTAAAGCTAAATTACTGGCAAGCAGCCATATGATCTAAACACTGAGAATGGTAACCTCTGTGTGAAAGACTTCTGTGCTGTAACGGGTGTGAGATATTTTTTCAGCAAATCAGAATCTGCCGGTAATCAAGCGACTTCTGAAGACGCCCTTTTATCTTTTGAACAGTTCCTGTTTTAATTCTTTCGTTTTTCAAGCTTATTCCGTACTCTGTAGTCTGCCTCCTAGTAATGATTAGATCTGTTTAATTGGAGTGTTATAAGCTTCAATTACCAGCTTGTCCACCGATAACTCTGCTTTAGGTGGTAGGTGGGGGTAGATTTCCTTTTGAAATTAAATAGTAACTAACAGTGTAATGTAAGTCTGTGGCAAATTGAATTAATTTCCTGTTTCACTTCTGCTTCAGGTAGACAGATAAATAGTGGATTTGTTAAAAAGGCTCTTCTGTTCCCTTCAATCAGTTGCACACAATGCCATTTAACGTTTTTATTTCCTGTTTTATTCTCCCCACCCCATTTCAGTTCCCCAAATATCTAGTAGGTCTCTCTGATCTGATGCCAATAACAACATACTTATCTGGCAAAAGTAAAAAACAATCCTAAGCTTCCTAGCAACAGAAACTCACTGCTGTCCAGTCCTTCAGCAGGGTTCTCAAGTTCAAAGATGCAAGGCTTTTTAATAACCCTTTTTAATTGTTTCAGCCCCCTCCCTTCCAGAGATCCTTGCTGTTGCTTCTTTATTGCCAATTCTGTCCTTATCTGTAGTGACAGGAAGTGCAGCCACATCAGAGGATACTGTTTGGCAAATGACTCTTTATATGTTGGCAATGAAAGGGCGGGGGAGCAAAGGGATAATCTTAGAATAATGAATTCTGAGAAAAGCTGTTCATATAGTAGTTTTAACCGTGCAAGACAAGCCCCCTTTTCTCTCTGCCGTATGTTCTTTGCTTCACACTTTTTCCAAGAGAATTAATGTGCTCTGAAAAGGGCATGGGCGCTTGTTCAAAATGTCTCCATATGACATCTCTGGAGAGAAATTTAGCCAACGCGGGAGAAAACATTTACAGATAATAGAACCAAGGGATTAGGCTCCGTTGCTCCTTGATAGGAAAAAATACTGAGGATAGTGTGTGCAAAATAAGACGGGCAGTTTTGAAACTTTTCAAGAACTGGGTCAAAGGAAGTTCATGCTGATGACAAGGAGGCACAATGTATTCAGCTTGTCACTGGTTCGTATTTGCATTGTGCATATGGTTATCCTGGAATAGTTTTTCAGTTTGAAACAATACCAAATAAAACATGCAAGAACATTACCTCACGCTGTACTCCGTACAAGCTCTCACACAATACAATAGAGTTTGCCTGCGTTCTTCTGCATCGCAAAGTTACCTCCTTACTTCAAAGTCTCTGTGTACGTTACGTAAACACAGAATGCAATACAGCTATTAGGTTGTCCCTTTAGGAACACACGCAATAATTGATTCACTGGAAGTGTTTATTGCCACAAAAATGCTGATTTTTTAAATACAGTATTTTTAAAAATTGTTTTTTTTTTCCTTTTTATTATGATTAACCCAAAAAATAACCCTCCTTATAATATAAGCAGTGTTTTCTCTGCTGATATAACAACAGTGGATAGAATCATCATAGAGCACAAATGCTAGTCAAGGCGATCCTTTAGCTCCAGGCCTGGGAATTGGCGTTACCTTTGCACCAGGGCGAACAGCCAGTCAACTACAAAGTCAGCACTTTGGAAAGTTCCTTCCCAGCACAGGCAGGGGCGTCACTGTAGCGTGGCGGGTGGGGCGGAACGTCACAGGGTGACGCGCGCAGAAGTGTGATGCGCGCACCCCCGCGCGTTTCACCTTTGTGGCGCACGTCACCTCTGTGACGCGCGCCGGCCTCCGGACGCTCCAAGGGCAGGCCCTTGCCCTCAAACGGTCTCTGCGCATGCGCGAAAACTTTAAAATTTCGCGTATTGACGCATTGGGCTTGAGCCTTCTTTCAGAAGGCCCTGGAGCGCTGGCCAGGCCGGACGCTCCGAGGCCGGCGGGGGCACCCGGGCAGGGTGCCTCCGGGTCCCCCCCAAATCGCGGCGCGGCCTATGGTCGCGTCGATATTTACAGTGGGGGGCATAGTCGGGCGGGGTCACTAGGGTGACGCGTGCTCCCCGCCTTCGGGTGACGCGTGTCCTAGTGACCCCTCTGAGCACAGGAGCACAGCACAAGGGAGCATTGTTTGAGGGCAGGATTGAAATGGATAACAGACCAGAGCCATCCTCTAGACCAGTGGTTCTCTTAACTCCTGGGAAGGCCCTTTGCTGCCCTAAGTAGCAGCGGGACCTTCCCAGGGGTTGCGACGGCGCGTCCAGGATTGTGCCGCCGCCGCCACCACCTTGGACGAAAAGGTCCGTTTTACCTGCATTGGTGGCAGTGGATGTCCAGCGGGGTGTGTGGGGAGCCTGCGGACCCCTCCACAGGCCTCCTCAAGCGTCGGAGAAGCGCTCCAACGTGATTGCAACCCACTTCTGGTTTCACTGTAAATCCGGAAGTGGGTTGCGATTGTGTCGGAGCATTGCTCCGACGCTTGGGGAGGCCTGCGGAGGGGTCCGCAGGCTCCCCACACACCCCGCCGGACATCCACTGCAACCAATGCAGGTAAAACAAACCTTTTCGTCCGCGGCGGAGGCAGTGGTGCGATCCTGGACGTGCCGTCGTCACCGCGGGTTGTCACGCCCCTTAAGGGTGTAGCAAGCCTTTGTTCCCAGCTGGGGCGTTGCGATGCCCCAGTTTGGGAACCACTGCTTTAGACTGTGGGAGTGGCCACATATAACTAGCACCTGCGGACATGTTGACTAGTACAAGGTAATAGGGAAAGAATACTGAAGGTTAGAGAGGCAGGTGTTGCTGATATTGATCACTCTGCCTTCCTTGCCTCTGAGTGGCTGTCATGGATAGAATTGGGTCATCTGACTGCTGAATAGAATTGAGTGAAGTGTGAGAGGCCATAACTTCCAATCACATTGGAAAGGTCCAGTTTTCGATCTCTGGCATTTCCAATTAAGGAATCACAGGTAGCAGGATTGGGAAACACCTCCCTCTGCCAGGGTTTCGATGAACCAAATGGACTGCGTTGTACTTTGGCAGCCACATGCGTTCATCACCAGGTTCTGTCCTTGTTCCTGGTGTGGATAATGATGTAAAATGCTGTACATCTTTCGCTAGGAATCAGGTGTTTTTAAGAATGCTCTGTAGGCTGAACAAGCAACGTGTTCATATCTACTGAGCAGTAAACTTCATTGGTTGTTCCTCATGTCAGTGTAATTGTAAATTAAATAGAAACTAACAATGTCAACAGAACTGATTCCAGTTCGAGTTACCTAAACTACTGATTTTCCAGGGAGGCAATATATCCATCCCACCACCACTCACGTCCCTTTTCAACGTATAATCAAGGGGAAGAACTAGTGAATGATGAGACTATTGTTGTCTCAAGATTTGTTTATGCTAAATCTTAAAGAGAGACTAGCTTAAAGTAGCCTCTCTGTGGAACTTGCAAAGTTCAAAAGTATACTGTATACTGGGGAAAAAAATGCATGAAGTCCTGGGAGAACAATAGGCTGGGAAACAGCTGTCTTTGTAGGCAGCTAAAAGTTTGAGTAATTACTGGAGGGAAAAAAGGTTTGAGGAATTTGCTCAAGAAAATTTCATAGTCACCACTGACATGTACTCTCTAGGAAGTTTTGGTCTGGAGATTTATGTAATATTTTGCAGTTGTAAAAGCATCCAAGTGTATTATGAATATTTCTGGTCTTGAAATTATCAGACACAAAATTGTTGTGATGCATTGTCTGTTTGGATTTTTTTTTTTAACCTGTGAGTTCACATAATGAGCAGCAAAGAAATACTTTGTATGAGCAGATTTTAGTAAGAAATCCAGTTCTGATCCTGCTCTGCTGTCAGTATAGGCCAAGGTATCCATCATGCAAACTCAAGCTAGATAGTTCCATAACAGCTAGACTGTTATCTGGAGCTACCTGTTGAGAATGTAGAAGTTTTCAATGTCCTGGAATTTTTTCTACACTTGTGTAAATTCCTGTCCTTGTGGAAAGCAGGAGGATATTCAATAACCTAAGTTCAGGATATTCCTTCCCCCTTGTCAGGAGGCAGGGCCAGCTTTTAATTGGCTTCTCCCTTAGGCCCTTGGAGTGCTCTAGAAAACAAGTGAACAAGACCTTGGATTTATGAAAATCCACCCTAGGCAGACAGAACTGGAGAACCTTTCATTTCTCTAGCTTGTGCCAGTTTTGTTCTTGTGGTGGATAGAAATAAGACAAAGAGAAGACAGTACAATATCTTGTGACCTATGAACAGTGAATTCACTTTTGGTAAGAAAGACAGGTCCCATCTCAAGACCACTTTCTGTGTGTGGAAAAATACAAAACCCAAGAAAGCACTCCCAGCTCTGAAAACCTCCTGGCCAATGTGATAGTCAGCGCAATCCTGTGTAACCTTGCACCAGTGTAACAGCAGATGCACCGGTGTAAGTGCACTTACACTGGCATACGTGCACTTACACCGGTGCATCTACTGTTACACCGGTGCAAGGTTACACAGGATTGTGCTGAGTGACTAGAAATACAGTCAAGTGTTACCCCCTTCAGAGACACTGAGGCCATGGGCTCATAGGGTGGTCCCAAGAGTTCTTTCAACACCTAATTCAGATTGCAACTGGGTAACTGTGAACCACTGGTGAATCGAGCACGACTGTTCCCTGGAAGGACAGGTACTGAGGCTGAAACTCAAATATTTTGGCCACCTAATGCGAAGAGAGGACTCTCTGGAGAAGACTCGGATGCTGGGAAAGATTGAAGGCAAAAGGAGAAGGGGAAGGCAAAGGATGAGATGGTTAGACAGCATCACCGATGCAACAAACATGAAAATGAGCGAACTCAGGAAGATAGTGGAGGACAGGAGGAAGGCCTGGCGGGATATGGTTCATGGGATCACGAAGGGTCGGACACGACTTAACGACTGAACAACAACAAAGTACCTCCAAGGAAATGCTTAATTTGTGGTTGAGAAGAAAAAGGCCCCTTTTTCTGCAGCCAAGGTTGCTGTTGAGCCTGCTATCTCATTGTGTTCATACTGAGACCCTTATCTGCATCCTTGTGCAGGAATATTAGAATGATAGCCAGATAATTACTATTTGGGTGTTTTGCTCATCTATTCACACCAGGACAGGAAAGTCTTTGCTTCCATGTAGAATTGTGCATTCTGAATTGTACAGAATTGGTGGAGTTGCATCTTGATGCTTGCGTCGTATCCACAACTACGACTGAGTATCCAAATGTGCTCAACCATTCCTTCTCAGCCTCCAGGTTGTCAGGTGGAAATGTTCAGATTCAGATGAAAGACAAGCCCCTGACACAGCAGATCTTGATGGTGTAACAGTATCCAATTATCGTGAATGGACAGTGCTAGCAGTTCTGGGAACCACGGCCTTCTTGGACAATGAGATGTCACCAAAATTGCATTTGTGCCCTGTTTCTTTATTCTTCACAGGACCTGAAGGATCAGATTGAACAAAGGAAAGGCATATAGCAAGCCCACTGGCCATGATTCTATGGAGGCATTTACTCCCTTAGCTCTGACCTGTTGCAGTTATACTTGCATGTTCTCCAAGTCACAAACAGGTCCATAGCTGGCTCCCTGAACCAGCTTATTTGTTATCTGTTGCAAGACTTGCTTGTGTGTTACCATTCTGCGTCTTTAATTTTTGACCTGCTCAGTCAGTTTGCTGTCATGTTGTCCACTCCAGCCAGATGCTCCACCTCGATTGATAGGATATGTGCCTCTGTTTATGACAGTAACTCACTGACCTTGTGAAGAAGGGACCATTAATGTGTTGCCCCCTTGCTTGTTGATTTGTGTTTTGGTGGATATGCTGTCTGTATAAATCAAGACATGATACCCCTGGATGCTCTCCAGAGGCCCCCCAGAGGGCCAGTTTAATTGCCCTGGTCAGTTGATGCTTTTCTTGCCCTCTGCTGACATCCACAAGCCCTGTGCCATCCTGTCATGTATACGTGCTTCCCAACCCGGCAGCCTAGTGGCTGTCATGATTATCATGCAAGAAGGTGCCTCTAAGCTGATTCACCAGGTCAACATGTCTCACTCCAGCAACCACTCCAGAGAGACTTTCAGGTTCTCAGGGTCTGTCAGGCTTTTGTCTTGTTGCTGGGCCATGCATTCCTGGAACAATAGCAGAGAATGCTGAAGAGTCCAAGTATGAAATCTGAACCATTCCATTCCTGCTAGTGTGATGCCATCATGCTGAATAGTTGAGCCAATGACATGAGGTCCATCTTCTGGGATGATGCAGTCTGAGCCAGAAGGACAACCAACCTGGATTTCCATTTCTCTGAGAGGCGGATCTGGAATTGCATTGAGTCTGTCTGTATCTTGGTTGAATAGGGTACCCCCCCCTCCCTCCAGGATTGGTATGCACTTAGTAATTTGGACAGCCAAACCTGTCCATCTAGTCAACTCCTACTATTACACCTGTATGGAGGCACCAGTAAAGGGTGTACTGTGCCTGCATGAAAGTGCTCATGCAGCTGTCCATAAGTCGGGGACCAGGTGTATCTAGTTTTTATACACTATTTTTGCAGTTTCTACTTTGGGCACCAAACGTTTCTGGGCTATCTCTGCCCAGGCAGCCAAATATCTGTGCGTATTCACTGACCCCTCTCCACAAACTGCAGGACTTCTCGCCTAGGTCATTCTTCCTTTCTTTTTCATCCCATTTTACATAGCTCTGCATCAGATACAAATTGGCCACAGTTCACAGTGCTGAGTCCTGAAGCCTGTTTGAAGGGCAGGATGTTAATGTGTGAATTAGTGACAAGTTCTCCTCTCACCTGTCAATATTCACAAGTAACCCCTACACATGGGATTGGGATAAGAGTTTCCAGACCAAAAGCTATGACTTGAGGCAGGCTGGAACCCTTGGTCCAAAAATTAAACACTGCGTCTCTACCGCCTCCAAAAGATACAACTTCCCCTTTTTGACTTTGGGGACTGCAGGTTATGGCTTCAGTACATTTCCTTCTCCAGGATGCGCTTATCTGGCCTAGAACCTACCCAGATTGCTGGAATCATGGCATATCATAATCTTCTTCAAACGTTTCTGCCACGATGTATGCGGCGACTTAAGAAAGATTATGCAGGGTAGGCAAGCAAAAAAAACTTTAAAACCTCCGCTTAACGTTTCCTCCCAGCAGAGGCGTCAGCTGACCTGGGGCCTGGGGGCGGTGGGCCCCAGGGCGTAAGGGCGGGAGGTGGTTCTGGGGGGCGGGAGGCTCCGGAAAAAAGCGGGAAAAATTTGAATTTTTCCCGCTTTTTTTTCGCCGATTTTAAGCCTAGCAATGGTTTTTTTCCTAACTGTGTATGCTTTACCGGCACTTTAGTGAGTGTGCACCGCTCCCACGACGATTTTAAGCCTTCTCCCGGCCTTCTTCTCGCACCTTCTTCTCGCGCAGCTTCTCCGTGCACCCCAGAAGCAATCTCCGTAGTTTGCGCATGCGCAAACCCACGGAGTCTCCAGGGACGTTCTGGGCATGCGCAAACTACTCCCTGGAGCGTCCCTGGAGATGCCGTGGGTTTGCGCATGCGCAAACTACGAAGATTGCTTCTGGGGTGCACGGAGAAGCTGCGCGAGAAGAAGGCGCGAGAAGAAGGCCGGGAGAAGGCTTAAAATCGTCGTGGGAGCGGTGCACACTCACTAAAGTGCCGGTAAAGCATACACAGTTAGGAAAAAAACCATTGCTAGGCTTAAAAGCGCCAAAAATCGGCTCGCAAACCAGGGGAAAAAGCGTCGCAAATCGGGGGAAACTAATTAGCATAATTTATGCTAATTAGTTTGGGGGCGTCGAGGGTTCCGCCCCCCATGCCAGATCGGCTGGCTACGCCTCTGCCTCCCAGGCAGTTGGATACTGGTACTGGTCTTGTTCTCAGTGCTGCTTCTGAGGAGGTCCCGAAGTGCCGGGAGGAAACGTTAAGCGGAGGTTTTAAAGTTTTTTTGCTTGCCTACCCTGCATAATCTTTCCCAAGTCGCCGCATACATCGTGGCAGAAACGTTTGAAGAAGATTTTCTACAGGCATGTTTAACATCAACTTTATTTCCTCAATAAAGAACGATACATGGCTGGAAATCCCATAAGAATTGTCTCACTTTCTATTGTAGCAAGCCATGAAAATATACATACTACTTTAAGATGCACTGTGTTAGAGGAGCCAGTGTGACAGTTTAGTAAAATGTATTCATAGAGGTTAAACAAATCATTGAATGACGTTTTGATAATCTTGTTCAAGACCTGTTGACCCAGAGCTCTGGAGGGTAAACGTCTGTTTCCAGGTCTCTTATTTAAAACACCACACACTCACACACTCACACTCTCTCTGTGTTTATATTGTGGCCAGGTGTTACTGCAGCTCCCACCAGTCACAGTAGAAAGCAAGATGACTGGAGGAAGTTTCCAGTCTGCTCTTCCTCCTAGCAGGCTGGAGCTTCTTGAATTTTTCTTTCCTTGGGAGCTGTGCATGTCAGTGGGAACCCCTAGCAATCCTCACCTGTACCGGGGTTGTGGTAGAAGCAATGAGCATAATTGTGGAAAGTTCTCTCAGCACTCTGAATCTCCATCTACACAGCTTAGTAGGGAGGAAGATGTTTGGAGGAAACCTCCAATCTGATCTTGCTTTGACTGGGCTGGGACTTAAAGCAAGTGATTCTTTTGACTTCATGCGCCAGCCACTGTCCTTACAACCAGGCTGCTCAGTGGCTTAGTGGGGTATGTGTTCTCACGCTAAAGTATCCCTTAGGCCAGTGGTTCTCAAACTTTTTAAGACCGGGACCCACTTTTTAAAATGACACTCTGTCGGGACCCACCTAGCTTTCCGAGACTTAAAAAAAAAAAGGTGATCTAGAAATAAATAAATAAATAAATTTTATTTACAAGTAAAGAGCTCAGCTTCTTGCAGGAAGCAGGGATGTATCTAGGTAACTAGGTCGCGAGTGGGAGTGCGAGTACAATCATTTTTGAACGAGTACGAGTCCAAGTACGAGTCAATGCCCAAAATTTTGGGCGAGTACGAGTCAAGTATGGATCCTTTTGTGTACGAGTCAAGTGCGCATCATTTTTCCCTGAGTACGAGTCAAGTGCAAGTAAGGCCAAAAACCACGAGTCACAAGTCGAGTCACTTTGGGCCAAATGGCTTCCCCCCCCCCTGAAAATGGGGTGGGTGGGTGTCTGTGTGGGGTGGGTGTCTGTGTGCCTCTGAGGCTTTTAAAGCACCCACTTGGCTTCCCCTATGCTCTTCCCCTCACCTCTCAGTCTTGTCACCACCCATCTGGTTTGGGAAAAACAAGTGTATCTACATTCAAACCATTTATTATTCCCTCCCTGCACCTTCCCCTTGCTGAGCTGAGCATCCCTTGGGCTCGGAGTTTTGGCCAATGAGGAGGAACCGCTGTGGCAGCTTCACCTTCCCTCACTCCTCCCCACCCCTCGCGCTCGGAGTTGTGGCCAATGGCAAACAGATGGCAAAAAAGGGGAAAAATTCAGAGCCAGGCTTGTTTTCCCACCCCCTTGAAAACCCTCCCTCTCTGCTGCCCTCCTCCTCCGAGGTCTCTACTGTGCCTGCCTGCCTGTCTGTGTTGATGCTAGCCATTAAAGGAAAATGACTCAGAAATGGCAAGTTGTTACCCCCATGAGTGCAAGTCAAGTACGAGTCCCGTGGGTCACGAGTGCGAGTATGAGTCAGTGGGTCACGAGTATGAGTCAGTGGGTCAGTGGCTAAGTCACACTTGCGAGTCGACTCATTTGACTCGAGTCCCCATCACTGGTAATTAGCAGCTATATTGCATACTGCAGGAGCTCAACTCTTTGAAGGGCAATTAGTAGCTATCTAATTTTTGAATAGCCTCAGGGCTTGTGGCAATTACTTATCTGATCTTTCCATCACCTGGGACCCACCAGAAATCATGTCACCAGAAATCATCAAGTGGGTCCCGACCCATAGTTTGAGAAACACTTCCTTAGGCTTAGGGAACTTGCATAAGGGAATTTCCACAAATACATGACTGTTCTCTCTGAAATTTTTTCCATAATATTCTTTATTTGGGAGGGAAGCAAGGTTTGCTTGGCTTCAGAAAAGAGGTTGGGATCAAGTATCCCAAGCTGGATTTATCGGCTTTAGGTGAAGCTGTAATATCTGCCCTTTTTTAAAAAAGAAAAAAAATAGTGTGGAGCGGGCTTGCAAAGCTGCCATTGAAATGTGTTTCTGACTAGTGACTTCTCCTATGTTTGTTTCCAGTTGGTGAACCTGTGCTCGTAGTGACTCCTTTGAACTTTTAATTGCCTTCGGGAGGCTCCTGTTTGAGTGTCAAATGTAATCTTTTAGATATTAAATTATTTATTTATTATGAATGTTAAATTCTTCAGAACAAAAGGAGAAGGTGATGTATTGTATTTGCTTGGTCTCCATCTTTGAGTCTTTGAAAAGCTTCTCTAGAGAATGAGAAAGCAGCAGAGTATCCTCTCAGATGTGAACATGGATTCTTTTCTCCCAGGATTACTTCAGGAATTAAATTATAGCAGTGGTTCCCAACGTTTTTAGCACCAGGACCCCCTTTTGTAGAATGGCAATCTGTCAGGACCCCTCTAAGACCTAGGGCTGGAAGTGATGGCACTAAGCAAGAGGTGACGGCATTGTGCCTGCAGGGTTGGAAGTGATGTTAGTAAGCACGAATAAATCACATTTTTAAAGTTCTACTCATAAGCAACCCCATGTCAACACAGTGATATTAACAGAGATGCTAAAGGGCAAGCAGAAGGTAACGCAAAGTAAGCAAACAAGCTCCAAGAGAGCATCAGACACGTCTTTCTCTGCAGTGGGGGTGGCCATCCCGCTAACATCCCGTGACCCCCCAGAAACTGCTTCGTGACCCCCAGGTTGGGAACCACTGATCTATAGGAACCCTCTATGACAAACAAGGTTTTCGCAATAAGGTGGAATCCTTGAATGCTGTGCATATCAAATCTTTCTCGTTCGGTATCTTCTTGCCATCCACCTCCTATTTTTATAGGGTTAAAAATATCAGTTGCCTTGCTTAAGCAACTTGCTTATTTTTCCTTTCTCTCCCACTTTGGAAAGCCAACCCACCAGGGAAAAACTGACTAACTTGCTGACTAGGAGCTATGGCTAAAACAACAACACTGTGTGGAATAGTGATAAATGCATGACAAACAAAGTAGCAGAGATGAGAAAAATAGTTTTTCTTTCTGGATTTTTGCTCGCATATACAGAATAATTTTAAGGCAGTATTTATGAGATTGCAGAGACCAGATTTTGGACATTGTAAGATGTACTCAGGTTAGTCACCTTCTCAGTAAATAGAGAACTGCTCTGATTTGAAGCCAACTGAAAAGATTTGGGGCTTGTTCACAAGTTAGTTTTGGATGTGGCCAGTGGCGTCGCTCTAGGTGGGGCGGAAAGCTAAGTTCTGCAGCGTTCCGCCCCACCGTTACTCTACGGCACGAGGTGCCCCGCCCCCTCGTCGTAAGAGCCCGTCAGTGGAGAGAAGGCAACGCGCAGGGACTCTCCTGTGGGGCGGAACGCTGCAGAACATAGCTTTCCGGCCCACCTAGAGCGACGCCAGTAGATGTGGCAAATTCACCACCAGATCGGTTTCTCATCCATTTTACAACCCTGCTCTGGCATGATAAATACCACCTCCCACCATGTGAGGGCACATTCAAACAACATATTTGCCACATAAAACTATCATCATAAAATCACCTTGTGATGGCATTATCATGTTCAAATGTAATGTTTGGCCCTTTGACATTGACAAGTCTAATGGGTGACTTTGATGCCTCAAGAATATTGAGAAAGGACACTGGGTGCTAATCAAATAGCTACTCCAGTCGTCAAGGAGTAAGCATTTTCTTACATTCTTACATCAGTTCAGTGTGCTGTGAAAGATATATTAAGCCTAAAGATACATTTTAAAGACGACGCTTTTAAGAAGAGCCGTATCAAGTGTAAAACCAATCTCAAGTTGCTGTATTGAAGAAAGCAGTGTTTAAGATTCTTAAGATGTCTGTAATGATACAGGAATGGCAGATCAAGCTCTTGCCTACTTTATCAGGTTTTATAAATTTTGACTCTCTTTTGCTTGATGTTGCTTGCAAGCATCTTCACTAACTACCGGAATCTTATCAGAAAACTAGAGAGATGAAGCAGATTAAGCTTTTTGTTTACATATTTGATGGCGTGATTGTACAATCTTTCAGGTGGCCACTGTTCAGTTTTCCATAGCAAAAGCTTCAAAGGAAGAGGGATGGATAAATTGATAGATTGCTTCGAAAATAGGCAAACACTAAACTTACAGGGGGTGGAAATGACTATACCTCATAATGTAAAATGCCTTTGGGGCCATGCCTATATCCAGAAAAATAAAAGTACTTTATGCTGAGCCCAATCATTGGTCCTATGTAGGATTGGGCTGCCAGGCAGAGAGCGTCACGACAGTGGAAGCTACTTCTGCTGTTGTTAAATGGTTGTTGATGGTGCGTGCAGTGCGCTGTTGGCAGTTATTTTGAGAATGGTAATGATGATCAGTGGTTCAGCTGCATCAGTGGGAGGGCGGAAGAAGATAGGATTGGGCCCTTAGTGTTGCCTGCACTGATTGGTAATGGCTATCCAGTGTTTCAGACACGGGTCTTTTCCTGTCCTTCCTGGAGATGCCATGAACAGTGGCGTTGCAACACCGCCCACAAGGGGCCGACATGACACCCCCATGTGCCGCCAAATGCTACGCCCCCTGGGGGCGTGACGTCATGCTCGTGCGCCGTGGCGCAAAACACACACTTCGCTGCGTTTTGGCCCATTTTTGGGTTAGAGTGGGCGGGCCAAACTCTCGACCCAAGGAACAGTTGCTCAAGTGCCTGACGGAAAGATCGAGAGGTGAGTGCAACCCCCACACACACACCCGCCTGCTGCCTGGGACCCGATCCCACCGCCTCAAGGCCCCCACCGCTGACGATGCCACTGGACATCAATTGAACCTGGGAGATTCTGCATGCAATGTGTACTGGATTGCAGGTTTAATAAAGAAATCTAATTCAGGTATGAGACCTGGTTTTCCAAAACAGAATTCTAATGCCTGTGTAAGTTAGCCAAAGCAAGCAGATTTGAATGATGTACTTTCCAATTGTACTGTTTTGCATAATTTATTCTGTTAGCTCCTTGACTTTTCCCATGACTATGCACAACAGTGGTGGCCTTCCTGTTTCTGCCGTGCTAGAATTCTTCAGCAACCCTCTGGCTTTTGAGATGTCATCACGATCTTCATATCTACACAAGCTAGAAACTTAAGTATAAGTGCTGCAATTCCCTGGATGTTGAATTCTATGTGAAATACTGCATTCTGTGGTTTTTCTGTGCTTCTGCGGAACTACAGCATAAGTACGTTTTAAACTTTTGTTGCATAACGAGGTGAAGCCAACATGTAATGTTGCTGTATTCCAGGGGTTCTCAATCCCTTCCCAGCCGAGTACCACCTCCGGCGCCATTCTCCCACTGCGTACCACCAGAAGTGACTGGCGATGAGATCATTGCCAGTTACTTCTTGGTTTTCAGGTTTTTGGAGGCCAGAAAATGCAGGTAGGAGGCTCTGTGCAGGGGGGAAGGCCCTGCTCAGCGTTCCTGAGAGACTCAGCCAAAGGCAGGAGCCTCTTGGGAGCAAAAACATGCTGCCAAAAGTGCCACGTCGGAGCAGGCTTCCAGTCAGAGTACCACCAGCAGTTGGCTGAAGTACCACTGGTGATACTAATACCACTGGTTGAGAACTCCTGCTGTATTCAATCTTCTTCTCAGTCTAATCTACCTCAAAGAGGTGTTGTGAAGCTAAAACATGGCTCTGGGCTCCTTAGGGGTCAGGGCAGATAAGATTGAAAAGTAACAAATTGAGTAGCTGCTTCCTCATCTTTTGTGTAAACAGCAAACAGCTCTTTTTATTTAAGGCCTTTGTTTATTTAGAAAGTTCCAATTCGTAAGAAATTTATAAAACCTACCATATCCATAAAACTGCCAGTGTTGCAAAATACAGCAATAATTCAGGTTAAATATTTAAGCCATTCCTGAATTTGCTCTGCCCCTGACTTGATACATTGTAGAGCTTCATTTGGTCGGAATCAGCAGTTTTATGTGGCAATTAATTTTAACTTCAATAGGGGAGCTAAAGTGCTAAAAAATTACCCTTGGTTTTCTATACAATGGTAGAAATGGCTTAATATTTATTATTCAGATTACAGAAGTATGAAACAGCATGCAAAGTAGAATGAAATGTGGTTTTTAAGGTTTTTATCCAGAGCTGATTTAGTTCATGGTGTAATCTGGTAGTCACACTGTATTGCAGGCTTTTACGCTCCTGAAAATAAATCACATTAGATACTGTGAAAGCCTCACCTCTTGATTGTCGCACATTATTTTTCCTTCTCTTTGTTCAAGTTTGCTGTATAAATTTTTATTATTGTTAATTAATGAGTGAACACTCAGAAAATGGAGTTTCAGACACAAAAGAATTATTTAGCTTTTCATCACCCAATAGTTTAATAATAATTTACAGTATCAAAAAGTATTACAGCTGGGCAAAAAGAAAAGTCCAAAAATACTTTTAATTCACATTCCAACATGGATAAATTTTCTGTTTATTATAAGGAATGTATGACTCTTTCTAGCGGCAAAGTAGGTGTCCTTTGTACAAATGCCCTGGCAACCAAAGAAGAAGAGGGAGAAGTCCCTACACCTTGAGATGATGATGATGATAATAATAATAATATACAGTATTTATATACCGCCTTTCTGGTCATTGGATTTCTCCTCCGACTTTAATTCAAGGCGGTGTACATGGGCAGGCTGTTCTAAACCCCAAAGGGATTTTACAATATAATAACGTTCTAATCTTTCATAGAACCCTTCATTCGAGATATAGAAGGGCAGGATCCTATGCCCTTCCTGGGCCACACCGGCACGGCATGGGGTCTCCTCAGGGGAAGAGAATATTCTTTCCTTCCCCTGATGTCCACCAGCTGGCAAAAATCCGAGGCGGCCACAACTCAACAAACAAATGCAGTGGTAGCAGAAAAGTCAGATTCATTTGCCATCATTTACCATCATGGCATAAACTCTAACATGGCATAAATTTTCTGTTCAGTTGGCTTCATAACAAGTTTTCTTCCACCATCAATCTAGCTATTGTCTTCGTTTCATTGCTTCTAGCTTCACAGTAAACATGGAAATATGAGCTCTACTAAGGAGGAGGGGTGCTCAGGAGCAATTGTGTCAAGTGCTCAGATCCTTTTCCCATTCTCATTCCAGAGAAACCAAGACTTCGACAGAACCACCTAAATAATAACCCTTTTATTCAGGCTCTCTTCTGCATATGGAGATAAGGAAATATAGACTTGCTCCACAATTCCGTGTTTATACTAGTAATTCTATATTGGCTTGACATGCACATCAACCAGTGGGCTTTTTCTCAGGTCCCTGTGATAATGCAGGGACCTGATAGGAAAACCCATTGGCCATTAAGGCGGTCTAGAGGAGGAGGTGGCCCTCCCTGCTGGCCAGTGCGGAAGGGATAATTGCAAGGGTGTCAAATGAAGGCTTTGGTGGTGACAGGCAGCAGCTCCTCCTTTTCTCATCCTCCAGCGGTGGGAGGGAAAGCAGCTAAAAAGCTGGCGGAAGTAGGAGGAGGCTGTGTAACGGCCAACCCGGCCTGGCGGGGATGGGAATATGGCCGACGCCATCCCCTACCCCTCCCAGGCTGGCTTGCCCAATGGCCCCCCTCACTTGCCGCCTGGACTGCCCATGTGGCTGCCGGCGGGAGCCTTACCTGCCTTCGGCAGTCGCATGCTCGTCCCGGCAGCAGAGTGAGGGAGGCCAGCCTTGCGCCGGCCTCCCTTACTCATGAGTTGGCGCAAACGTGCCTCCCTTACCAAACGTGCTTCCGGCGCCAGAATCCTAGATAGGATTTCACTGTAAATCTACTGGAAGGATCTAGGAAGACTTCAGTAAGCTTAAAAGGAACTGTAATTGTCCACTGTTTGGCAGTGCCTCCTTCAGTTTTACACACACACACACACACACACACACACACACACACACACACACCACCACCACCACCACCACCACCACCACCACCGGGAGGAGATCAATTTGCCTATATACCGTATTGGTCTGAGTATAAGACTCACTTTTTTCTCCTAATTTAAGTTTTTTAACTAGGGGTGCGTCTTATAATCAGGCTGTTGCAATTTAATGCCAGTGATTTAATTACATTTTTTTAATAGCACCAAACTTTAAGGGTGCGTCTTATAATCAGGTGCGTCTTATACTCGGGACAATACGGTACTTAATTACCACCGTCATCAACATCACTCTATTTAGGAACACATTATGGAATTTTATTAGTCCTTTGCATGAAAAAGTGGAAGCTCAAAGCTGTAAAGTGAAGTTATAGTTTGGCCATGCTTCCCTGCTATAAAGGTTCATGTTCATGCAATGGGAACCAGTCACCGTCCAACAGATTTACTTATTTCTGTTGATGGTGGTGTCTACGAACATTGTCAGATACAGTAAAAACTAGGCCAAATGTTGCCCCAGAGCAACAACTACATCTGTATGTTTCCAAGCAACTTGGTGAGTTGGTTCAGTTACAAAGGGCTTTTTAAACACTCCATCTGGTTTCCAACCCAAGATGCGACCACCCCAAAGAATGATCTAATTCCTCTGCATTTAGACTTGGAATCTTTTCACCACTCGCTTTAGAGCAGGAAATCAAATAATAGCCTTTAGGAGCAATAAGATCCACATGCTCGCCTAATTGAATGTTGAGCACATTTGTTGCTCATATTTCAACATATGCATGGCACTGCTGTGAAAAGCATAGATTTTAGGCTACCACTCTCTCTCCCTCAAATGTAATAAATTGCAGTGCAGGCTGATGTGAGCATTTAGGTATTAGACTCTTACATTTGATTTGGCACGTAGTATACAGTACATAATGAATACACATGGTCAGACAAAATTTGCTTCTTTGGCTGTTCTTGTTGGCAGATGAAACATTTGTGTGCATGCATTTTTAGGAAGAGTGAACTACGGTATATTGATTGCACATCTTCTAATTTTGACATACTTTGTTTTATCAGATGAAACATTGAGGATTAATTGTTCTCTTTTCCAAATGGTGCTCTTCTTGTATGTAGCAGGGAGAGAGCGACGGTCCCTCTTCACCCCAACACAGCCTCTGTTCTTGTGGCTATTTGCTGACATTTCTTCTGCATCTCTTTTAGAAGGTGAGCCCTCTGGAAAAAAAAAAAAGGGCAGTACTGTATTTATTATTTATTTATTTATTTATTTTTCTCTGTAAACCACTTTGTGATTTATTTATTTTTTGAAAAGTGTTATATAAGTATTAACAATAATAAGGCTACCTACCTTTGGCACAGAGGACCAGTTACAGCAAATAGTGCTGTACAGATTCTTGTGATATGTAAGAGGGTAGAGAAAGAGAAAAAGCTATGGCAATTTGGCACTAAGAACTTACATTGAACATCTCGTAGCAAACTTCTTCAGCACCTTACTCCTGTTTTCTTTCCTTTCAACCCTCATTTGGAAAAAGAAAAATAATATTTTTGTTTTGTTTTGAAGATTAAATGGTTACTCCAAACAGATTTTGTAGTGTTTACAAATGAACCCCAAGAAAATGTAATTGTGTTTGGCAGTTGAAGTTAGTAAATACTACAGTACATGTTGTGCACTACCACATGTTCTCTAAACTCAAACAGAAGCACACACAAACACACGTGTGCGATTGTATCTTGTGATGTATGTTTGCACTCTATATATACATTCACAGTGCAGTCTTATGGCACAATCCTGTGTAGAGTAACTCTGGGGGAGTATGCGCTCCCCCAGCTCTGAGTGTTGTAAAATGCCATAAAGTGCATTGATGGCACCTGGAGAGTAAGGGCTGCTGGCGCAGAGGCTGGAGACCCTCTCTCCCCTGCCGCACCGTCCCTGCGCCCGGACGTACCAGGTAAGCTCTGCACCAGCTGGTGCAGGGGCGGGGAAGACCGGGCAGCGAGGGAGAGCGGTCATTGGCCGTACCGGGTGAGGGGAGGGCGGGAATATCAGCTGCGAGCTCTACCGATATCCTCTCCCAGCTGACGTACATTCAAGTAGGCGCATAGGACCTCAGGCCGCTTGCACAAAGGGAAGGGGACGATTGGATAGAATGCGGCAGCCGGCCCTTTAGGCTGGTCGCCGCATCTTACACAGGATTGGGCTACTTGGCATGTCAACTCAGATATAAGTACTACTGGTTTCAGTGGAACTTCCTCCTGGGTAAGTGTGTCTAGAATTCAGTAAAGTCCAAGTTTAGTAAGGTCTAAAATTTCAGAGCTACTCCTTCATTTTTAATAGATAATCTTGGGCCAATCATTCACATTGATTGCATTTTAAAGGACAGTCAAGAGTCCTTTCAGATATTTTCTAGCATAAAGAAATGATGTGGCTGATGTGAAGAAGCTAACAGGAGTGGAGTAATAAAAATCAGCAGGGGTAAATTAATGAAACTTTACTGGATTACAAAGTTACCTCATGGGAAATGCAGTTTGTTTCTGGGGTAATGTACCATGACACTTCTTTGCTCATAGGCAGGAAATGGTTAATAGTAATTTTCTTCCGGATATTATGCACCAGGCAGCTAGTGACGATGTTCTAAAAAGACACAAAGCTCTAGAGTCAATGTGTTGAGTTTTTGCAAAAAAGTGCTCCTGGGGTAAGCAGTCCCACCTCCCCCTCCAAAGGGTATGGGTTAACTGTAATAACTCTCTTGTGCTTGTTTGATGAGCTGCAAGCAGAGATGTTTTTGCGTCAAAAGCAAAAGTAAAACACATTCCAGCAGCATGTGGAGTCATGTGCTTCTGGAGCCCTGGCGGGGAGACCGGAGCCTTCCCCAGAACACTGGTGGACCAGCAAAGGCCCAATCCAGGTAAGAGGGTGGGGGAGGCAGGATGGGATGGAAAAAGGGTGAGGGGTGGGTGGAACAGGGTGGTGATGGGGGTGGATCGGGTCCAGGAAGGGGGTGAATTCAATTCAACGGCAGCAGCGTCTGCCGAATCCAAGCCCATTTCTTAGACCTGATCCCCTGTTCTGGGTCTACGCGGACTTGTGCCAGTGATTTTGCTGGCGCAGATCTGAGTAAGCCTGGCCGGGCCTCGGAGCCTTACTCCTAGGTAAGGGAACATTTGTTCCCTTACCCAGAGGAGACCTCCATGACTGCCCCCCCCCACCGCCGGCAGGATGCAGCGTAAGCCATTTTGGTGTGGCTACATTGGCAGGGGGATAGAATTGGGCCTTAAGAGACCTTTTCTGCCTTGCTGGCTCTGATCAGCAGGCAACTGATGTCATTATTTGTCAGCAAAAGATCCACAATTAGAAGGGGATTTTTTTTGTTTTTTAACTTCATTCTTAAATAAAACGGAGCACTTTTGATCTGACCACTTCTTTTGCCTTTCTTATTTTTGGAAGACAAAAAGAAGCTAAGACTCTCCCTAAGTGAAATTGTTTATTGGAACAGTGACTTCTAGTTATATTATTTATAATATTTATTTGGAATAGTAATGTAAATACTGAAAAAGGTTTTTTTAAAAAATGGTTTGCGTGAAACAAAATTCTTGTAACTTAGAAATATGTGGGGGTCCCCCCCCAATAATTGCTATGAGGTAAACTGTTACTATCTCCTGTTTATAAAAGCAAATCTTGATTCATACTTGTAGCTTTTATTGTGGTTTCCTGTGAGAGATCTCCCTCTGGTCACAGGAAGTGTGATTGGGCCCAGAGCCACATACATTCCACAGTTGTTAATTTTGTCGAACTAGTAATAATAATAATAAAAAAGACAAAAAGCCAAGCAGTGCCAGTGTGCTTCTGAAGGGCTGTCAGGGGAATGGAGATGACTTGCTGAAAATCATTGAAGGAAGGGCACTTATCAAAAAGAAGCCTTGGCTCCCTGAGGATGGAGTTTTGTCAACAAATGAAGTAGACTGTTTTATCTTCGTTGTGTACCTACCTCTTCTCCTTATGATTCTTATTTTGCTTCTAAGTTGGCTGAGATGGCAACAGTTTTTTCACTGCTCCCCTGAGTGAAAGTGCTTTTAAGAAGGTGCATGAAAGTGTAGAACTGACAGTGGCTTGTCTGTTGATTTGCTTTGAGATAAAGATGGAAATGCTTTCTATATAACCACTGAGGAGATACTAAACAGCTATTCAGAAAATTTAGACAAAACAAAAAGCCCAATCCTGTGTAAGATGTGGCGGCCAGCCTAAAGGGCCAGCCGCCGCATCCTATCTCTGTCCCGGGTTGCCCTGGGTGCACCTTGAGGGAAGGGGACAATCGTCCCCTTCCCTCGGTACGAGCTTCCTGAGGCTCTATGGGCCTACTCTTATGTACGCCAGCTCTGGAGCTGGCATACATTCGAGCCTGGCAGGTAAGACCACACCAGGCCGGGAGAGGGCTTGGGCTATCAGTGAAGCTCGCCGCCGATATCCCCGCCCAATGTGGCCAATGGCCACCCTCCCATACCACCCGGTCCACCTGCACCGTCCGGTTGCAGGGCTTACCTTGCCCGGTGGGCGCAGGGACAGTGTGCCGGGGGAGAGGGGGCCTCTGCACGGCTGCCCTTACTCTCCGGGTGCCATAAATGCACTTTGCGGTGCGTTTACGACACCCAGTGCCGGGGGAGCGTGCGCCCCCCCAGCGCTTATTTACATAGGATTGTGCCGAAAGTGAAGGCAGAGTTTACTGTGCTTGTGAATGGAGAAAGGTGTAGGCCAAGGAGAATGAGCAAGCTCATTCTATGGCTATAGTATCTATGGTGAAGACCTACCAAAACAGAAGTGTCACAAGAAGGCATGTTGCTGTGAGGTAGATGGCTACTTGAAAGGCAATTGGATGCTTTTCATAAGTTTCATTAACACTAAGCTAAGACATGTGTGGTTGTCTTACAAGGAGCATAGATTTAACCAATAAGGACAAAGTAAATAGTGTTCATTTCCTGCTGACCTTATAACATGAACAGATGTTTTCTCTTACAGGAACCATGAGTCCATTTTGTGATGTTTCCATTTCCATAGGCCATAAGCTTATAAACCATTTTAACCCCTTATTGTTTTGACTTTCCAGCGCAGAGAGTTAATTGCTTTATTCTACATATTTATACTCGGGTTTTTGCATTTAGAGATTCACAGAGAAGCATTCACTTCAAGATTTTTCTTCTTAAAAAGATTAATTTAGTTTTGGCTGAAGTCATCACTCCCTCTAGTCTTTGTCTTTCTGCCTCCACAGGGGGACAACAGATGTTTCCTCTGACAAGCTCTGTGAGAGAGACTTTTGCAAAGGATTTTCCCCTTTGGGAAGTTACTTTATTTTCCACCGCACATACAGGGAGAATGTGCACAAACATATACATGCACAAACCACACCAATTTCTCTCTTGCCGTAGCTGTTCTTTTCTTTTTTAAAATAAACTCATGAAATTCAGGGATTATTTTATTTAGTGACGCCAAATAGTAGTAGATTCTGTAGTGGAGATTAGTCAGTGCTGCTAGAGGTTATGCAAAATCTGTATTTAGGATGCTTTTTAAGGAACCTAGTTATTTTCTCCCCAGGTTTTTTCTCAATGATGGCCACTTGCCTTTTGTGTTTTATTCCCCCCTTTCTAAGCAGAAAGGCAGTTCAGAAGAAAATAACATAGAGAAGCTCTCAGTGATTTCTTTTTCCCTTGAGGCAAGAGTGGTGAAAGGCCAACACATGGCACTGAAGTATACTCCCATGCCTTTTAATACCTGAACATGTGGTTTTGACAGTGACATGCACAGGAAGATTCTTACCTGTGCAGACTGTGTAGATTTCATAAAATGCTTGCAAATTTTACATCTCTCATACCTTGAGAGACATTTTTCATGTTGGCAACTTAAGGGTGCATTAAAAAAAAGTCACTGTGCTTTACTGTAGCCATGGGAACTACCATGGGAATTATGTCTACTGTGGTAAGATTCACATGCTCTCAGGTTTATGTTTTAATGAATGCTATACGTGTAATGAGAGTCCATATAATTCCTGAATTACAACTCAAATTGTGCTTCCAGGACCTCTTAACTGTATGCATGTCCTAATATTAAAGATATAGCCACATGTATCATAGCTATTGGATCCTCCCCAGAAGAATCCAACAGACTATCTGCTTTCTTGTGATGTCCACAACCTTTGTACCACAACCTGTGTAGCTGGTGTGCTTGTCACATTTTTCTAATGAATCAAATCTCATAGAAGGACCCTTATGTCAACTCTTTAGAGATATGTCTTTGGTGTGAGAGCATTGCTATGCACATGAGAAATAGGACCCCTTTTAATAGTTGTATTTGGCCCTACAGTTTTTACAAAAACGCAGGAGTTGTCAGGAATGAAATGCTTAGGTCACATGATACAATGGTATAAGCCCACAGTTCCCAAACTATCAAACAAAGGGGCGTTGCGGCACTGCGGGATAGTTTAAAGGTGTCGCGGGATATTTAAAGAGAAACACATTGAGGGGCGCCATGAAATTGGCCTAGGGGTGCCGTGAAAAGAGAAAGTTTGGGAACCAGTGGTGTAAGCAGAGTTCAGAAACTTTGTTGAGAGACAAATGCTGGGCATGGTAAACTTGTTGGCTTATAAAAAGTCAGGATCCATTCCCTCTCACTACCTTTCCATGCTAAAACAAAATTTACTTTCCTCAAGCCATGAATGGAATATGATTATAATCTGTCAGTAGCCCTGCATGGTGACACATAAATGGAGCAATAGCACAAGCGTGAGACAATCAAGGAAATGAACAAGTAAAAAAAAATTCATGTTTTAAATAAATGACTAAAATAATTCACTCTATTGTTTAGTCTCAGCCTGCTTACGTTCTCCAGCTGCAGTGAGGAATGTGACTTTTCAGTTACAGTATACGTGATGACATTAGAGATGTCTTTCCTTTTCTCTTCAGTTGATGAACTTTGCATGGGTGTCAAAAATCCAGTTAGTAAATCCAGTCCCTAAGAGCTTAGTTTTGCAAGTGTAGTAGATGGTTATTATTTACTGCAATTTTCCCCTCACAATTTTTTTATATACTCCCGACATTTACTTATGTTTTTTTGCCAAGTAATTTTCTTTTTCAGGGTGGCAGTGAAGCTGTAATGTAATTGCCAGACAGTACAGTGCAAATATTTTTTGTATTGGTATCTTTTTATTTCATTAAAGTATATAAATGTCTTCAGTAAATTTGATCATGTTGGATGAAGTATGTATATCCATTATATATGCTTTTGGCAGTATCCCATGTGAAGTACTGTACTTCCTCACCCTCTTTTTTTCTTGATCTGTCTTCTGAACCTTTAATATGACAAAGGACTTGGCATTTTTAAATTATATTTTGTAGCAGAACTACTAATTTTAGTATTTAAACTCAATCATAAATGATGGGGTCTGTGATCATGCCACATAGCAGGAACTATAGCATAGCAGTGAGGCAAAGGATCTTCTGTGAGTTTTTACCCTTAGCCTAGCACACCTTGTATGTGGTACACTTAACTTTTAGTACTATCTATGTCTTCTTATTTATAACTGACAGGCAGCCCAATCCTACCTAACTTTCCCTGCACCAATGCAGCAGCGCCAGCATGGACTACGCTGCATTCTGCAGGGGAATTTAGGAGGTGGAAAGTCTCTTCGAGGTAATGGGATATTTGTCCCCTTGGCCCAGGGAAAGCCTCAGCCCATGCAGTGGGTCTACTTGGACCTGCACCTGCCATATGGCTGGCGCAAGTCTATGTGACCCATGTTGGCAGATCAGGCCCAGGAAAGAAGTTGGGCTATGATGTGCGCCGGCACCACCTATCCTGCCCCCCTTCCGGACCAAATCTGCCCGGCGCCGCCCTCCCCCCATTCCACCCCCCCGCCCCTCTGCTGCTCAGTGCAGCACTTACCAGCACACGTTCCTCTTTTCACTGGCGCCTGCAGGAAGGTGCAGGCCTTCCTGCTGGCGCTGCTTTCTGGCATGCCACCACAAACTGATTTACAGCAGTTTTGCAACGGTCTGCATCGGCGGAGTATGCACTCTACCGGTGCAGATGCACAATAGGATTGTGCCATGAGTTTTCATTCAGCTGCTAGGGATGTTTCTCTACTATAAATGGATCTAAAGGCTCCGTAGTTATATTGTTATTTCAGTATAGATAGACAAACACTCTTTTCCCTACTGTGAAAGAATCCTTCCTGCTATGAGAGGTTTCAGGAAATCGGCCAAAGACCAAAGAAAATCAAGACAGAACCTCAGAATGATCCTCAAAGCAGGAAGTACGGTATATTATATGTCTAACATATTTTTGATGTAGCACCTTTTTTTCAGGTGCATGAAAAAGGGAACATGTCTTTTTACTTACAGATGATCTTTGTCCATTATTTGGACCAAAACATGCTCTGGTTGTGCAATCCTTTGTATGTCTACTCAGAAATAGTTCGCATTGAATTTAATAAAACGTACTTCTAGGTAAGGCTGCAATCCTGTATACACTTACCTGGGAGTAAGTCCCATTGAAATCAGTGAGGCTTATTTTTTGGTAGACATGCATAGGCTTGCACGGTGAGTTAACTCGAAGAAGATAATAAAGTGTTCTAAGGGTAAAAAATGTATTTTCCTTTTACATGCCCTTGAAGAATGCAAGATGTTGCAACACGCTGGGCATATCACATCATACAATGATGCTCTACCTTGACAGTTGTCTTGAGGTTTTAGCTTCCCTTGTTTGTTTTTGATGTCGCCTTTTTGGCGCTGACTCTCCTTTTTTTCTTGCTTAAAAAATGTGGTTGCTACTGCTGGCACAGCTGATCATAATCTCTGTGTCCACAAATTCAGAAAACGTGCTCTTTTTTGATAAAAACGTCATGCAAAGGATACACGTTAGGGCTTGTTCAAGTGCGGAGTGGTACTGTAATGGCACAGGACCATACCACTTCAAAATACTGATGTGGGTATGAATAAACAAGCAATTAAAGTACTGAAATCCTAGCAGGTTAGAGAGAAGGCTGGAACCCTTCTCATAGATGCGTTAATTTTCCATATGAAGGGAGTTTTTGACATGGGGTGTGTTAACATTCTGCCACATGCATTTTGAGGTAGTACAGTCTCAGAGGACTCTACCACAGCAGAAACAGCATGAATGAATTATCTCCATTAACATCAGATGGATGAAGTTGAGAAGCATATTGAGGCAACATTTGGGACTCTGATAAGAAAACTTTATTTTGTTTGCTAGCACTTAGTATTGTTGTCCCTTTGGACTTGTGAGGATGCAGCTGTAGTGAACCAAGCCAATTTTAATTTTTTTTCTTACTCTGTGTCTTATTACTGTAAGTAATTCCGACTAAAATATGCCTGACGCTCTGAAAACAGATAGATGAGCTGGAATCTGTTTCTTCCGTGATTGTTACAGTTCATTTGTTGGCTTTTTTACAGATAAGGCAGTTTAAGTCCTCTCCTATAGCTCGAGTGTCAGTCTTGTAATCTAGATAAAGGGAAAAGGTAGACCTCTGACAAGGTGACTAAGATCTGGCAGTAGGTTGGGTATTTACTATCTTAAAAAAAGAAAAGAAAAGTGAAAGTCATGCTAAGAAAACTGAAAGGAGAGCCCTGAGAGACTTTATACCTTTATTATTATTATTATTATTATTATTATTATTATTATTATTATTATTATTATTATTTAATAATAATAATAATTAATAATAATAATATCTGTATTTATATACAGTACCGCCTTTCTTGTTGTCTGATTTCTCCTCGGACTTTATTCAAGGCAGTTTACATAGGCAGGCTCTTCTAAATCCCCGTAGGGGGTTTTTACAATAATGTTCAATTCACATAGAACCCTTTTCATTCTCCAGATGTTTCCCTTCAACAGTGTGGTTATCTCTCTGGCTGCACAGCACATGCCTTCCAAGCTTGCTCGACAGCGGCTTCTCTCATTGAAGGTTATCTTCAGCTTGTCGGCAGCTTCCAGTTCACTCAAACTGGTCTTGTCTAGCTGTTTTTTTGGGCTGCGGCAGCTCAACCACTAGACCACACCTTGGGTAAATATACCTTGGGTATTTTGGTGTGAAGTTTGTGCTGGGAACTGGACAGAGGGAGGGTGTGTCTGTTGGTTCTGCTGGACTGCTCAATGGCTTTCATTACCGTAATAGTATCCATCTGACCTGCCTGGCCAGGATAGAAATTCAGGGCACTATTGCTGTGATTCTATTCTTCCTGGCAGGGCAGTTCCAGAAATCTGTGAAAATATAAAACCATTTTCTACCACCTCTACCCATAGATTTACCTCATTATTTGGGTACTGTAAATACAGTATATTTCAGTACAGTATTCAGGAATCCTGACCCCGTTCCTGGGCTGCACCAGCGTGGCCCGGGAACACCTCGGTAGAATATATTCTCTGAGTATAGGGCTGCCCAGGACCTATGGGCCTCCGCGGATGTATGCCAGCTCTGAAGCTGATGTACGAGGCGGCGGGGTAAGGCCGAACTGGGCTGGGAAATGGCCGGAGATATCGGCAGAGCATGCTGCCGATATCCCCACCCGGTTCGGCCAATAGCCCCCCCTTGCTGCCTGGTCCACCCTCCCCCCGCCCCTGCACCAGCCAGTGTAGGGTTTACCTGTATTGGCGGGAACAGGGACGGTCCCCCGGGGGAGTGAGGGCTGCCGTCTTCTGTGCCGGCGGCCCTTAGTCTGCGCTTTACAGTGCGTTTGCGACACTTTAGAGCGGCGGAGCGCGTGCTCTGCCGTTCTAAAGTTAGAGAGCATTGGGCTGCCCAACTTGGATTAATTAATGTTTCTTAACTTGGTAAATATAAAAACCCTGATCCCCCCTCCCAGTTAACCCCCCCCCCAGTAAATGACATCTGAAAAGGGCTCCTACAGAATAGGGTTGTCCGCATTGATAACAATTGAGAAATTGAATGACAAAAGTTCAGCTCTATCAAATTTTGAATTTGGAAGGAAAATATGTCAAATGTTTTTTCTATAAAATATTATTCTTTCATTGCATTGGGACAACTCATTCAGTTCTGTGGCCCACACAGAGTTCACCTGGCAGAATTGTGGTAGCTATGCCAACACGGCTGAAGCTGAGATTGATTGTTAGAACAATTGTATAGATGAAGTGCTATGTTTTTTCCCCCCAAACCTCTGGATGTCAGGACAAAACACTGGTGCCCTGCTCCAGTAAGAAACAAGTGCATGCAGAAGTAGGCTATTCATGGCTGGATAAGAAACCTGACAAGTAAGTGCAATGCATGATTCTTTCTCTGATTGAGCTGCCAGAGCTGCACGATTGTAACCCTGCTCAGAATTGGCAAGAATGCCAACCAGCAGTTTGGGTGAAAGACTAGAAATGGGCTAGATTTCTGTTGCTCTCTCTCCTTCCTGCCAAACAGCTGATTGGTGCAAATGCGGATTGTTCATCAGGGCTATGAATGCACAGCCTTAGCTCAGGCCCGACTCCTTAAGAACAAGATTAGGTTGCTCTCTATAATAAAAACAAACCCTAGAAAACTGGATCATAAAGTATAATAAATAATATATCTAGCACTATAAATGAAGCCAGTGACCATTCAAAATAGAATGTAAACACACACTCATTGAGTTTGAACAGAAGATGTAAGTGGGATGAGCCTACACCCTTAAAGAGAGACAGATGGGTGGCAGTCTGCTTTTGTTGGAGAGGAAGAGAGGAGAGTTTTTCTTCAATGTAGAGAAAGGGAAACACACAGCAGGGGACCAGTCAGGATTCTAGTAATAGCAGCAGGGAGCAGGCAGGCAGTGCTTCTTTAAGCCTGATTTCATTAAATAGATGGGAGATGTCAAGATACACAAGTGAAGAACCCCAAAGGTATTTGGGTTGGAAGAAGGGAAATTAAAAGGATTAAACAGAGAAAGAGAGAGAGAGAGAAAGAAAGAGACTGTCACTACTTAGCTATAGTGTCTTTGTGATAACTTAAAGGTTGCTAATGCTTAAAAGAGCCCCAGGGGCCCAAAACTAATAAATACATGTGCAGGCAGGTTCAGCTTTCAGTCTTAAAACTTGCAAGAGTTTGTAGACAGGTTAAGAATATCTGTGATTGCTTGTTCATTAAACCAGTGTGTGCGCGTGCGCGTGCGCGTGTTTAATCTTGCACATGCAATCTTGTCAGCAAATGATTTTTCCCCCTCAATCTTTTTGGATTTTATTAATGCTAAGGCTGTTTCCAAGATTCTTATTTACTGCTTTGTCCTTTGCTGTGCACTTCTAATTCCTTTTAATATAATACTTTTGCAGAAAATCAGCTCCTTTCCCTCTCAATCCTTAAATCCCATTTCTGTGAAGCTCTCAATGAAGGAATCTGTGCTATTATGTAGAGTAGATTATATTTCCTCTTTTTCTAAAATTACAGGAGACCTTCCAGCAACATTTCCCCCAAAATCTGGCTTCATTGGGACTTTAATTATGAAGTCCTATTTTTCTCAAGTGCCTGCTTGTTTGCTGCAGAAACATAGAAGGCCAGAGCCATTATGGTCTATTATGCCTGTGATCCATGGAATAATGTATCCCCAGGTAGTAGCCATTAACTTCTATAGTGGCACTGATTTGCGCATTAAAGGGACCCCTAGTAGGTGTTTCTAGAGGAAACCATAACAGCTCTATAGGAGCCGTCGCACTCCATTGCTTCAGTAATCTGTATATTTTGCAATATGGAGACACAAGTACGCTTTTGGCACACAATGGAACATTATGGCTGCAGATGAGTTGTCATAGGTTTAGGTTAATAATCTGTGGGCTGTTAGAATCCCAAAATGGCCTTGATACTGCAAGCTGAAAGTGCTCCTATGAAGATATTTGCATGCTGTACAGCCTGTACAGAGTCCAAAGGAATACTCGTATGCTAATGGCGGGGGGGGGGGTCGGGGGGCGCAATATCAAGAGGGTTCGCCTTTTGTTCAGATTTCCTACCCTCATGTGAAAGATAAACAATCTACGGTATATAGTGTATAGCATTTTGAATTTCTGGTTGAAGCACAAAAGACATGGATGTCTGCAATTGACAGGTCTCCCATAAAGTTTGTTAAGTCAGAGTTATGCCTGTTCTACAGTATGAAATTCATAGAGCTGCAGTATTTTAAAAGTCAGAGGGTGTTCATGCTACTTTGCAGGGCCTTCAGTGTTTGGGAATAAGGGACAGTCTTTTAAAATAATTCCACCAGCCATAAAATTCTAATATGTGATGTTGTAACAGTAAGTGATGCTGGCTGCCACATCTAATTCCATACTGCAGAAGTATATCCTTTCCAGCATTTTATTATCAGCAGCTCCATTTATTTCAGTGGGTTTGCCAATCATTTGCAAGCATACATTTCAGCATTCTGTTGAACCTCAGCCAGATTTTTCATCACATTGTGGAACTGAAGGCACTGTGAGACTGATTAGCAAAAATCATGCAAAACTGAGCTACCGACTACCACAAGTGAATGGTCAGCAAGGCTGTTCCAAAGTCAAGGTTATTTATTAATTGTATTTATTTCAGAAACATTTCCTTCCTGAAAGGAGGTGCCCATTATGTTCTGTGTAACAGAAGAAATAAAAGCACGCCTGACTGTTGTGTTGTGCCCTTGAATGCATAGCTGGGACCTGTTATGGCAGCATCATTGGCACTCACATGAACCATCACTTTTCAAAGTGCCACCAAAAACACATACATGTGTAACTAAGGGATTGGTTATGCATGGCACTTTTCTGGAACCAAGTGTATGAAGAGGATCTCAGGGTTCTTGGAGCTTGTGCAAAGTTCAAATACAAAAAAGTTAGACACAGGACGGGCAGCACAGTCCTATCCAGCGCTGGTGCAACGTGGGTGGCAGGCACATACTGCATTCTGTGCTGGCCAGGAGTGGGCTGGAGGTCTACTCGAGGTAAGCGGATAATCATCTGCATACCCTGGATAAAGTCCCAGTCGTGGCAACAGGGCTACTCGGATCTGTGCCTGCTAATTTGCTGGCGCAGAACTGCGCCATATGCAATATGGGAACTAATTTGCTGGTGCAGAACTCGGATCTGTGCCTTGTGTCGGGCTTCCCAACCCGGGAGGGATGATAGTATTCAGCATGCACTGTTGTTGCCACCAATCCTGCCCCCTTCTGGGCCCGATCCGCCCTTGTATCCACCCTCCACTGCCTTTCCCCAGCCCCTGTGCCGCTCGGAGCAGAACTTACCTGCTCCGGTGCACAGTCTGCAGGATGTAGCAGTGGGATGTTTCAGGCTTTCCCACCAGCACTGCCTACTCTGGGTGTCGTGAATGTGCTTTACGACATGTTTGCGACTGTGCCAGCATTAGCAGAAGTTAGTATTGTGCTGTAATTCTGATTTAATGTTTCTATATGTAAAAACACCAGAACTGGTATAGCATAGTGTCTGAGCTGTGAATCAGGACTTCCCTGGTTTGAATCTTGCCTCTGCTATGAACTCACTAGTAACCTTAGGCAAACCCTTCCTTCTTAGCCCCAGCCCTCCCACTGCAATATGGGAACAATAATACTTACCTTATGGGGGTTGTTGTAAGGATTACATTGAGATGATGTATGTGAAGTGCTTTGAACACTTAAAACCACTATACAGATGTTAAGTATTACCTTACGCACTCATGGAATAATTTCAGAAGGTGATCCCTGAGCTCCAAACATTACACAAGGCAAGATGCATGGTTAGTTGCTTTCAGAGGATTTCATTTCATATAATTTAACCATACTGATTACAGACATTTTAAGATTAACAGCCCAATTCTACTTAATTTCCCACACTCAGTGTGACGCCGGCTGAATCCTGCAGGGGTGTTTTGGCATCTGGAGGCCTCCTCAGGGTAAGGAAACATTTGTTCCCTTGTCCTGGGGTAAGCCCGTGCCGGACCACCAGGCCTTCTTGAACCTGCACCATCTCAATAGCGTGGACCTTGATCAGGGGATTGAGGCTGGGAAGGGGTTTAGGAGATCAGCATGCACCACTGCCGCTGATACCACCAATAGCGCCCCCAACCCACCCCCTCTATGACCAGTTCCATTCCCCCCTCCAACCTCCTGCACTGACTTACTGGCTCTGGCGGTCTTCCCCTGTTGCTTGCGGCAGCAGCCAGGCCACACCGAATAGCTTGTTGTATTTTGCGACAGCAGTAAAGCTTTCCGGCGGTGTAAGGCCCTAATAGGATTGGGTTGTAAGTTGAATTTACAACTTAGCAAGATGCATATACAGGCAGCTCTTTACTTACGTGGGGGTTACGTTCTCAGACAATGGTGCGTATATTGAAAACGCTTTTTTGAATTAATTAAATTAAATTAAAATGGCTTTTCCCTTCGGAAACAGTGGGATTGGTATGGGTTAGAGGAAACGTCAGTGAGCATTCATGTTGACGGCTGGCGATTACGGAGGGAGGCCACTGGGAGTGAGACAGCGAGGCTGCCAATGTTGATGACTTAGATAAATCTTTGTCAGGGGAAAAGGATTAGATAATTTGTTGTCGAAGGAAATGTCATTTAACATTCAGGCTGACGACTGGTGACTTCTGCTTGCCCAAGATGGCGTAGGGGGAAGGTTGAGGCTAAAGGCTACTGAGAGTGAGAGTGGCTACTGATGTTGATGGCTGAGAAAACAATGAGGGAAACAAAGATGACAGTAAGGAAACTGACAAAGCAGTATCATGCATCACACGTCAGCTCTGTGAACGTGCTTTCTTTGTTTATTATGTTCTGACTTTAGAGGAGACCCTCCCAGGAAGCTGCCAGCATCTAACAAGATTGCTTATTAGCAACTAATTAGCAGCTAATTGATCGCATTATTTCAAAAATTGCCAGCATAAATTAGACTTCCCGTATTAATGTGCAAATCGTGCTATTTTGAAAAACTGAGAATGCAGACTGCATTAATTGAGAACTGTCTGTATTCAACTATTCAATAGTTGTAATTGATTAGCTGATTAGTAATTGACAACAATTCCGTGTGGGGCTTCTTCCAGTCCCGTTCTCTTCAAAATTTATATTCCTTTGATGCTGAAACAGAACACACATATGTTTAACATAAATATCATTGAATTATCTTGCAATCAAAATATTGTTCTAAATTTATAATCTAACTGTATTGTTACTGGTACCATTGTAGTAATGGACTTGACTGCTGTCTACACTTGTAGCATTCAATGGAGTAGACTGCTGTCTACACTTGTAATCACTAGATTCACATATATTTGTTCACATGAGCGTGTATGTAGGAACAGTCACAACTACTCGTATAGACAAAAAATGTATTGCATAAATCAGCCCCTGATCTTAGAGTGTTGATGTGCTAACGAATCAACATCTTTCTGTGCCATGCTCTCGGCCATGATGCTGAAATCTACAGGTTTAGCAATATGTCAATGCGCGTTGTTTTCACCGCTTTGAATGGGTCGGAAGGCGCGGGGGCGGGGCGCTTCGTTCTTCCGTGTAACGTAGGCTCCGATCACGGAAGAACTTACAGCTCTGCCCCCCCTGTAGTGACGCCAGTGCTGGCCATCTAGCTGCACTGAAGCATTCCCCTTTGACCTGGGAACTGAGTTATTTCCTTCCATCTTGCTATTCCATGAGCCCTGTGACCCATTTCCCAGCTCTCCCTACTGCCATCAGGCCAGACTGGTAGGAACCCCTGCCCAGCATTGTCTTAGCCTCTCTTTCCGTTCAGAGATGCCATATATCCAATATTGAGCTCCCTCTCTGTTTGGAGTGATGCCTCCACTGGAGCTTCAGCATCAAGCCCTCCAGGTAAAGGATTTTGCCCTGTTGTCCAGGATGCATCAGGAAAGGAAGGATAGAAGGAGGCCCCAAAGGCTGCCAGCAGGAGGAGAAGCCAGCAGCCCCTTCTCCACCATATGCTGTCTCTTCAGAGCATGCCTTGAGCAGATGAGAAGAAAGAGGAGCTAGTGGCACAATGAGAGGGAAGAGCACATTGTGAGAGCTACAACACTGTCAGCGCAATTCTGTGTAACCTTGCACTGGTGTAACAGCAGATGCACCAGTGTAAGTGCAATTACACTGGCATAAGTGCACTTACATTGGTGCATCTACTGTTACACCGGTGCAAGGTTACACAGAATTGCGCTGTGTATCATTTATCTCTCACCCATCACACTTTAAGGGAAGGCTGCAGAGGATGTTTTGCCCAAAGGGCGCCAGTAACCTGGAGCCGGCACTCGGGAAATATAATAGTTTATCTCTTAAACACATATTCCCCCTTTCAGAGACCTCTTAAAACATTTTTCTCATTGGCAATAATGAATAGAAAGCCAAACACTCCCCCTCCCCCTACTAATTTTCCTTTTATGCACAGCATCATCTGCAGCATCTACATAAGAAGAAAAATATATTAAGTAACACAAATCGCTTCAGGGTATTTTATTTCATGTTGCTAAATTGGTACATGTAGATGACGTTCCATTCATGTAAGTCAGGTTTGAAAATTCAAGTACGAAACAAAACTCCCAAAGATATTTTGGAGAGAGAAAGAGATACCTGCTGAATGCATTTAATGTTATGGACTAGAAACTGAATTTCTGATCCAAGTCAAGAACTTGAAACTTCAGAATCTTGTATGTGTGGAGTTTTTTAAAGAATGAGAATTTGGTGTGCTCAGTTAAAAACTAAAATTGCAAAGCTAATGAAAAATGCTGGACTGGCCAGTTTTGAGTGCTTCTCAGTGGGCAATGTGGACCTGACCACAATGAATTATCCCTTCCTACTTACTGTTTTGCCTCAGTGTTAGCAGAAGGAACTTGCATGTTCATGTATTCCTTTACTTTTGTAATAGAATCAGTAGACTAACCAGGGTGTACTTTTGTTGCAGTTGTCATTATAAAATTTTGGGGTTCTGTATGCCTGTTTTTTTTTTGTTGTTGTTGTTCAGTCGTTAAGTCGTGTCCGACCCTTCGTGATCCCATGAACCATATCCCGCCAGGCCTTCCTGTCCTCCACTATCTTCCTGAGTTCGCTCATTTTCATGTTTGTTGCATCGGTGATGCTGTCACACCATCTCATCCGTGGCCTTCCCCTTCTCCTTTTGCCTTCAATCTTTCCCAGCATCAGAGTCTTTTCCAGAGAGTCCTCTCTTCGCATTAGGTGACCAAAATATTTGAGTTTCAGCCTTAGTACCTGTCCTTCCAGGGAACAGTCAGGCTTGATTTCATTTAGAATTGACTGATTTGATCTCCTAGCAGTCCAAGGGACTCTCAGGAGTCTTCTCCAGCACCACAGTTCAAAAGCATCTATTCTTCGGCGCTCAGCCTTCCTTATGGTCCAACTCTCGCAACCATACATTGCTACTGGGAACACCATCGCCCTGACTATACGAACTTTTGTTGGCATGGTGATATCTCTGCTTTTTATTACGCTGTCTAAGTTTGCCATAGCTTTCCTTCCAAGGAGTAAGCGTCTTTTAATTTCATGGCTGCTGTATCCGTCTGCAGTGATCTTGGAGCCCAGAAAAGTAAAATCTGTTACTGCTTCCATTTCTGCCCCTTCTATTTGCCAGGAATTGATGGGACCCGATGCCATGATCTTAGTTTTATTAATGTTGAGTTTCAAGCCAACTTTTGCACTCTCCTCTTTCACTCTCATCAAGAGGCTCTTTAGTTCTTCTTCACTTTCTGCCATTAGGGTGGTATCGTCTGCATATCTGAGGTTGTTGATATTTCTCCCGGCAATCTTGATTCCGGCTTCAGATTCATTCAGCCCTGCATTTCTCATAATGTACTCTGCATATAAGTTAAATAAGCAGGGTGACAATATACAGCCTTGCCGTACTCCCTTCCCAATTTTGAACCAATCAGTTGTTCCATGGCCGGTTCGAACTGTTGCTTCTTGACCCGCATACAGGTTTCTCAGGAGACAGGTAAGGTGGTCTGGTACCCCCATCTCTTTAAGAATTTGCCACAGTTTGTTGTGATCCACACAATCAAAGGCTTTTGCGTAGTCAATGAAGCAGAAGTAGGTGTTTTTTTGGAACTCTCGTGCTTTCTCCATGATCCAGCGCATGTTGGCAATTTGATCTCTAGTTCCTCTGCCTCTTCGAAACCCAGCTTGTACGTCCGGTAGTTCTCGGTCCACGTACTGCTGAAGCCTAGCTTGTAGGATTTTGAGCATAACCTTGCTAGCATGTGAAATGAGTGCAATTGTACGGTAGTTTGAACACTCTTTGGCACTGCCCTTCTTTGGAATTGGAACGTAAACTGACCTTTTCCAATCCTTTGGCCACTGCTGAGTTTTCCAAATTTGTTGGCATATTGAGTGCAGCACTTTCACAGCATCATCATTTAGGATTTTAAGTAGCTCAGCTGGGATATTATCATGTCCACTAGCTTTGTTGTTAGTAATGCTACCTAAGGCCCACTTGACTTCACTCTCTAGGATGTCCGGCTCTGGGTCAGTGACCACACCAGCGTGGTCATCAGGAACATTCAGATCTTTCTTGTATAGTTCTTCTGTGTATTCTTGCCATCTCTTCTTAATCTCTTCTGCTTCTGTTAGGTCCTTGCCTTTTTTGTCCTTTATCATGCCCATCTTTGCACAAAACGTTCCCTTGATATCTCCAATTTTCTTGAACAGATCTCTAGTCCTCCCCATTCTGTTGTTTTCCTCGATTTCCTTGCATTGTTCATTTAAGAAGGCCTTCTTATCTCTCCTTGCTATTCTCTGGAACTCTGCATTCAGTTGTTTATATCTTTCCCTTTCACCCTTGCTTTTTGCATTCCTTCTTTCCACAGCTATTTGTAAAGCCTCATCTGACAGCCACTTTGCTTTCTTGCATTTCTTTTTCTTTGGGATGGTTTTCGTTGCTGCCTCCTGTACAATGTTACAAACTTCCGTCCATAGTTCTTCAGGCACTCTGTCTACCAGGTCTAATGCCCTAAATCTATTCTTCATCTCCACTGTATACTCATAAGGGATATGGTTTAGGTCATATCTGACTGGTCTAGTGGTGTTCCCTACATTCTTCAGTTTAAGTCTGAATTTTGCAATAAGAAGCTCATGATCTGAGCCACAGTCAGCTCCAGGTCTTGTTTTTGCTGATTGTATAGAGCTTCTCCATCTTTGGCTGCAAAGCACATAATCTATCTGGTTTCGGTATTGACCATCTGGTGATGTCCATGTGTAGAGTCGCCGCTTGTGTTGTTGGAAAAGAGTGTTTGCTATGACCAGCGTGTTCTCTTGACAGAACTCCGTTAGCCTTTGCCCTGCTTCATTTTGCGCTCCAAGGCCAAACTTGCCTGTTCCGTTTATTTCTTGATTTCCTACTTTAGCATTCCAGTCTCCTATGATGTAAAGGACATCTTTTTTGGGTGCTAGTTCTAGAAGGTGTTGTAGGTCTTCATAGAACCGGTCAACTTCATCTTCTTCGGCATCAGTGGTTGGGGCATACGCTTGGATTACTGTAATGTTGAATGGTTTGCCTTGGATTCGAACTGAAATCATTCTGTCGTTTTTGAGGTTGCACCCCAGTACTGCCTTTCCCACTCTTTTATTGACTATGAGGGCTACTCCATTTCTTCTAAGGGATTCATGCCCACAGTAGTAGATATGATGGTCACCTGACTTAAATTCGCCCATGCCCGTCCATTTTAGTTCGCTGATTCCCAAGATGTCAATGTTCAATCTTATCATCTCATTTTTGACCACATCCAGCTTGCCTTGATTCATAGACCTCACATTCCATGTTCCTAAGCAGTATTGCTCCTTGCAGCATTGGATTTTCCTTTCAACCTCAGACACATCCACAGCTGGACGTCCTATTGGCTTTGGCCCAGCCGCTTCACTCTTTCTGGGTCTACTTGGAATAGTCCTCCGCTCTTCCTCAGTAGCATATTGGACACCTTCCGACCTGAGGGGCTCATCTTCCGGCGTCATATCTTTTAGCCTTTTGGTACTGTTCATGGGATTTTCTTGGCAAGGTTACTGGAGTGGGTTGCCATTTCCTTCTCCAGTGGATCACTTTTAGTCAGAACTCTCTGCTACGACCTGTCCGTCTTGGGTGTCCCTACACGGCATAGCTCATGGCTTCTTTGAGTTACGCAAGCCCCTTCGCCACGACAAGGCAATGATCCATGAAGGGTTTTTTTTTTACTCTTCCATTATTTGATGGCAATATGCAGTCACATGATCCATACGTGAACAAATTATGGGGGGGGGGAGTTACAGTGTCCTAAAGTCACTTGCTTGTTCATCTATTGTTTAATTATTCATTGAGAAGAGATTGTGAACAAAAAGGGATGTTGGCTTACGGCTGGGGTGGACAATGTGTATTTTTTTTAGAACCAATTCCTGTTTCTTGATCAACCACTCCAAAAAGAAACTTTGCAGGGGTGCTGTATCTATTATGGTTTCAGGGCTCTAAAAAGCCTTGGATTTGGCGATGTATTCAAATAATGTGCATTAGGATAATATGACTATTAATATAATATTTCAGAAGAGTACAACAAGAAGCAGGTTATGGCATGATTAACTAGGATGCAGGACCAATTTCCTGATCCAGTAGTGCCGTGGAGAAGGGTATGCAGGTGGTAACGATACAAAAACATACAGCCCAATCCTATCTGAAGAGGCCTGCTGGTGGAATGTGCATTCTGCCGCTGGAAGCATCAGGATTGAGGTGGAAGTGACTGGATTGGGCATGATGTTGGACTTGCTAACACCTCCAGCGAGCGCAACAAGGCTGCTATTGCCGCTGGCGAGGCCATCATCCGCCAGTGCCAGGTGAGTTGATGGTGGGAGAGACGGGAGGGAGTGGAAGGAATGGGAGTGTTTCTGGGGGTGGGAGGGGGCAGGATTGGCGGCACTCACGTGCGACCATCTTCTTTCCTTCTCCCTTATTCTCCTCAGTTCCGTGCCAGCAAAATAGGTGGTTCAGAATCAAGAAGACCCATAGGGAAAGTTCCCTTACTCTGAGGAGACCTCTGGAACTGCACCCACCCACCCCCCATAGGATGCAAGACATGCCTCCTTGATGTGTGTGCATTGGCAGGGGATGGATTTGGATAGGATTGGGGTCACACTTAGAAGTTTCTTCTTACCAAGCCGTATTAGTGGTTCTTGATAACGGACAGTACCTAAGACTTATAGCAGTGATGGGAATTTGTCCGACTGAGACCCACACCCTAGCCTGCTTGAAAGTGATTTATGAACCAATCCACTGCAGTGTAAGGGTGCTCTCAAACACATGAAAGGCAGCTATGTACTGGACCCTGCTGTCACTGCGCTCTAGACATTTGGTGTTATGACTTTTTCTTGTTTGGCCTTGGCTTGTACACTTTAGAGATTTTTATTTTTTTACTATGTTTATGTGGACAGAGACATTACAATATGTATTTCTTCATGCCTGGCAAAATGAATAAATGTGCCTTTAGAGCCCTTTCCAGCAGCATTTGAAAACAAATTGGCTGAACGTCTGGTATACATTAATAACAAGGGAAGCGCCTGAATGTAAGTGGCCGTGCCTTATCTTTTTGACAGTTTGAAAGTTCAACTTCCCTTTGTTTGGCACCAAAGAAGCAATAAGAGCACTAACCTTCAGCTCAGGAAACAGATAATAGTGCCATGACACTGTTTACAGTTTTTCCACAGTTAATCATGTTTGAAAAATTAAAAAAAATGCAATCTGCTGGTTTTGAGATCAACAATGGATGGAGGGGTTTTGTGGTTTTGTTGTTGTTGTTTGTTTGTTTGTTTGTTTCAATCTGGAAGTTTGGAAGGGAAGCCACATTGGATATTGTGGCACTAAGTGCATGCCGTATAAGTGTTTAATCAAAGTCTTTTATATCTCATGGCCATTTCCTCTCGTCCTTGCTCGTGCTTTTTTAAACTATGTATAGCATATGGAAAGGTTGGGAAGTGACATTCATGAAATGAAAGTTGACAGGAAACTCTTTTTTTTTTTTTTTTTTTAGCAACTGCAGATGAGGCTTGCAGCTCCCAAGCTGTGTGTGGGCTACTCACTTTGTAGTATGAAATGCCCTCTAATGGCCAAATAAGCATATGACTCAGGTTAAAGTACATCAAATGTGGTTATTCTTTCTCAGTGGCTTTTCCTTTGGCTGCAATAAATCAGTGCAGAATTCAGTCTGAAGCTTGTTGTGATGTAAGACTTGATTTGTGGGCAGAGCATAGGTTTGGACTAATTCTTTTGGGTCGTCACCTGCAAAACAAATGATGAATTTCACAAACTTGCAAGCATTATTGGCCATTGTGAAGTAGGGAAATGCATGAAAAATATGTTCATCTGACAAATACGAAAAGTGTCCATTTATTTGTCTTTGTTGTTAACATTTTTTTCTGTTCATACGAAGACTTACACTGTGCAATAAAACTGCGATATGGGCAATTACTGCAGGGAGTTTTCTGCTACAGTTGGAAAATTCTCTTGCAGTGCCATATCAAAAATGCTGCTGCCACCAGACTAAAGACTCGGTATCCCTCTGTGACCCATGAAACATTAATGTCATAGAAGCGCATGGTGGGTTTCTTCTGAATCTGCACTCACTCTGTTTCTTTCTGCATCTCTTCGTTGTGGTGTGAACACTTTGTCTCAAGTATTTGATAAATAAACAATTCTATAATTGCATAGTATTTACACGGTTGAAACAAACAGTGTGTGGAAATATTTGTTACAGTGCCTAGGATTACCTTTTTTAGTTTCGTCCCCCTAAACATTTCAGGATACACACTTATTTCACTTGGGGGACTGACCAGGTTGAGCCTTTCTGTGGTCCCACAAACTGTGTGCACTATAGAACATACTTGCTACTCTCCAATATTTGCATATTTCTGGGGAAAATCAGTAGTGGTGGGGAAATTGGCTTTCAAGGACGTTACTGAAAGTGTCTTGACGTTACTGATCTTCACAGTGAGGCACCCCTGCTAAGTTCTCAAGGAATCCCAGGGTTCTTCAAAATGCAGTTGAACACAAGCCTCTGAAAAGTATTTGCCCCTTTCACAGTGGCTGCTTCATAGATTTCTTTTTGTCTCCAGATTATGGAGTAACCACTTTGGTTTCGTCCAAAGGAGCACCTGCTGCTTTCTGTGCAAATATTAACAGTGGTTAAGGAGTTTTTAGCACCAGTGATATTTTTGATTGGACTGACCACGTATATTTCAAAAGTACAGATCAGAAAAGTGTTATCTGCTACGTTGTAGTAAGATCATCACTAGAGGCAGAAGTGGTGGAATGTGTTTTAAAACTTAGTACAAAATGTGTCATAATACCAATGCTATGAGTTTTATATATAGTGCTATTACCCTAGAATTTGTGGCATGAGCCCTATGACACGTATGAACTACTGCTACTACCTGCTAGGTTTTGTACGCACTGCTAAGAGAGGTTTACAAAACCCATTGTGTATGTGGCAGGTTAAAATGATTGCCTTAAGTATAGGAAAACACTGTTGGTTTTATTTTTATTTTTGCTCTGTCAGAAAATTCTTAAAGACATTTTTAAAGCTTTGCTTGAGGCTTAGCTGAGCAAAATATTTCAAGCTGTCATATTAGAAAAAAGGACAGTTTTGTGGGTTTTTTTTTCCCCAGGGTGACATTTGGACATGATGATAGCCATACACTCAGGGCTATAAATATCTTCCTTTTAAAAAAAAAAATGAAATTCTGCACTGATAACTAAAATTCTGCACCAGTGAAAGTTGCATTTTATATCATGATTTGCATAATATTGAACATCTATATTTGTTAAGCAAATTTGTAATTAATTGACTGTTTTGTTTAACATCCTGAGTTTGCAAACATGCACTGAAAGCCCACCCCCTAATCACTGGAGATCCTGTGAGTCCCTCTTTTGCTTTAGGGGTTTCATAAGGTATTGCTATCTTTCATGATGATGTTCATTTGTTTTGTTTTTTAAATCGCTATTCTCTCATCCTGGTGGGTTTTCTTTTTTCTTTTTGGTTAATCTTTAATGCTGTCTTTTTGCCAATTCCTTGACCTTATGACAGTCCACTCATCATTATGTCAAAGACACAATTTCTTGTTTTTCATATGGGCTCTTCTGTTTCTGTTCTGTTTTTTTTTTAATGTCCATTGATTGTGTTATTGTTTCTCTTTCAACACAAACTAGAGATGTTGGTGTTGTGTTTGATCTTTTTCATGTTTCATCATTAGCCAAAAAATTTTTTCGATGGTCCAATATAGCTAAAATTCAGAGGGGAAGCCATGTTAGTCTGTAGCAACCAAAACAAAAAAGAGACCCGTGTCACCTTAAAGGCTAACATATTATTTCATAATATACTTTTGTGGACTACAGTTCACATAATCAGATACAAGAAGTGAAATCTCAATAGGCAGGTCTGTGTGTGTATGTGTGTGCACCCCCCCCCACACACACACACCTGGGTTAAAAAAAATGGAAAACAGCAGAGTAAATATGCAAGAGGAAATTAAACAAGGATGGTCTGTAACAAGCTTAAAATTATGCAAGATAAGCACATTGGTAATTCATGATTAGTAATTATAACCTCATAGCAAAGTGAAGTCAACTAACAGACTAATGTGATAAGAAGCTTCAGTTTTGACCACACTGTTCCCCCTAAGGCAGTGGTTCCCAAAGTGGGAGGCACGGCTCCCAGGGGAGCCATGGACACCAGCCAGGGGAGCCACGAAGTGCCATGGAATCCTCTTGGAAAACAGTGCAATGCCAATTGGCAGGCATCAACATGTAATGTGATGGGGAGTCATGGCCAATAGTCGCCAATGGACAAGGGAGCCGCAGGTCGAAAAAGTTTGGGAAACACTGCCCTAAGGTGTGCAGCCACGCATCTCGCAGCCAAGCTCTGCGCAGCTCAGAGCTTGGCTACTTGGAAGTTTGGCGATGTGTGATGACACCTTAGACCAGTGGCGCACTTGCTTCGCCAGTCTTTACTTGTGCAGGATTTGCTGTGTTGTAATACATTTATCTTGTTTTCCCACATGGGCAAAGCGTGCTGCGCCAGATTCTGCATGGGATCAGGGCCATGCCAGCAGAGATGGGGCACACCTCGGGGGAAAGGGACGAACATCCCTTTCCCTCAGTGTCAGCCCCAGTGACCCTAATGGCCTCCTCTGTGTGCCAGCAAAATCCGGACAGGTCGTGTAAAACTGCCCTGGCCCGGGAAGTGGCTTTGGATATCAGTAGAGCGTGCTGCTGATATCCCCGCCCCTCTCCCGGGCCCAGCAGCCCAATCACCTTCTACCCCACCACCCTGACCCTCCCTACCTGTGGTCCGGTCCGCTTCCAGTGGCGAAGTGAGCCCTTACTCCAAATTTTGCGACACCCAGTGCCGGCGGAGCTCTTGCTCCGCTGGCGCTGTCCTGGGCAGGTATTGTACTGTAAGGCTGCAATCATATATACACATACTTAGAAGTGTCCTATTGAACGCAGTGAGACTTACTTCTGAGTAGTCATGGATAGGATTGTGCTGCAAGCCTTTTGTTTCTTCTTTACATTGTTCCACACACCTTAAGTAATTTTTTTTTTGTATGCAGTATAAGGATCTGCTACTATTCTCACTTACTTTTCTTTTCCAGAATGACTAATAACCTTGGCTTCTGTCCTGGTTCTTATGAATAAAATACGTTCTGATCTTAGTCCAAGAGACTGGTTTGTGGAAAGTATAAAGGATCACAACCCTTTGGATGTTTTAAGCCAGACACCATCCGGTTACATGATGCTTTAAGCTGCATTGTTGTCCTGCACTTTTACTTGAAAAACAGCTGTTCCAATTTAAGTACAGTTTTATAGTACCTGTTATTGGCTTGTATATTTTGACAGCTTGCTTAAAATTGCTGTGATCTTATGTGAAAGAATCCTTCCAAGATTCTGTTGTCCTTCTTGTCTGTAGTTCAGCGAAGAGAACCATTTTTCATTTTCAACCATCAGAAAAAGCATAGTTATTATTACTGAAAGACACTACTGATGTTTAACCTCTAGTATTTCTGGTTCCTTCACCAGAGTACAGGAACAGACTTGCTACACGTTTCCCCCCTGTAGTTTTTGCCTTTGATTTATAACAATATAGCTTCCCCAGTCATTCTAGCTGCAGCTTCTGTCGATCTCTCTTTGTTGTTGTTTTTTTGTGTGACCCTCTAATGTGAAAAGTGAAAACAGTTCCTGTGATTGGCGGTGTTGGAAAGTGAAGTTCTGTGCAGTCTAGTTACAGCAGGGAACTATTAAATGATTGGTGTGGCTTTTTTTCTATTTAATAACCAGCACCTAGGTCTTGTGCCTGTCCAGCCCTCCTTTGCCTAAACAGTACAACATGACCAAGCTTTAAATGGTGTTGCCTAACTATAATGGGAAAGTCCTCTTGATGAGAAACTCCGTCCTCCTGCCACTTTGCATCTCTGACTGCCTGGCAGTTTGTATCAGTGAGAGAGAAAGAGCAGAGGGGTTTCCCCCTGGAGGCAACTCCAGTCAGCCATGATGAATGCTGGCACATGGCTAAATATAGCCTTGTGGGCCATATGTTAAGCCACACAGAGTTGCAAGATAGATGGTAGTATATGCTTTATTCCATCGTTCAGTATCCTTGTGTAAGACTTTCTCCAGGCTGCAGTAACTCAGCCTTATCACCTACAACTAGTGATGTCACCAGCCTTCAGCATTATATGATCATATGAAGACGCTTTGACCATTGGCCCTTCTAGCACAGGATGGTCTACAGTGCATGCACCATTGCTGAGCTATAGCCCTTCCCCTATATACATAAGATTCAGTATTTAAATTTGTTCAGTTTCTCTACTGTATTTTGAGTTGAGTTCCACTTCCCTGAGAAGCTCTTCCCTGACTTCAAGTGTTTAACAAGATTCTGAACATGCATGGTGAGCGTTCAGCCGGCCAGGCGTCTGAAGCCACTCGTTTGTGGTCAGATGTGCAGAACTTCTTTAATGTTAAGCCCTTGCCCTGGGTGAAACTCTTGTTGGTTGCTGTGAATCACATGACCCCAGACCCACCTGACCATGCAGTATTTGGCAAGTATCTTTTCTGTTTGGCCCAATCAGTTATTTTGGGCCCAATTCTAATGGCCCCCTGTGCCACCTGAACTCGCGTTCTGGCGGCGCAGTGTACTTTATGACTGTTGCAAAAGGTGACATGCCATACAGTGCAGCCTGGCCACCGCCCAAACCAGTGAGCGGCCTGGGCTGCACACCAGTGGCCAGAGAAAGCTTGGGGAGTGAGCAGAAAGGAGAGGGAAGACTAACGGGGTGGGGAGGGGATTGAGGCTGGGAAGGGGGTGGTATCGGTGGCAACGGCTCCACCAATATCCTATCCCGCTTTCCAGCCTTGATCCACTGACCAGGGTCCACTTGGACTTGTGTCAGAAAAGTAGCTGGCACAAATCCGAGTAGACCCATTTATGACGCAGTGGTTTACTCCCAGGCATGGGAACAAATGTTTCCTTACCAAAAGAAGACCTCTGGGAAGTGAAACTCTCCTGTGGGATGCAGCGTGCCTCTGGTTGCGTGACTGCATCAGTGATGGAGGGGATTTAAATAGGATTGGGCTGCCTGTTACTTGATTGAAAAATTAGCGATTTTGTTTTTTTTCAAAAAAAATCTGGTGGTTGTGACCCCCATCCAGGTCTAAAACGTCCTTTCCCCCCAGGTATAGTAGTTTTGCAGATGTGAGATTGAATTCCAGGTTGCTCTCTGTGATGGGGTTATGGCAGTGTTTCCCAAACGTTTTCAACCTGTGGCACCCTTGACCATTGGTGACCATGTGCCACCATTACATTGGCTCCCCATTACATTATGTTGATGCCTGCCAATTGGCATTGCACTGTTTTCTAGGGGGATTCCGTGGCACTCTGCGGCTCCCCTGGCTGGTTTCCGTGATTTCCCTGGGAGCCACACATCACAATTTGGGAACCATTGGGCTATGGAGTTGGTACAGGTTGGGTGAACCTGTATGTCAGTAGAACAATAAGATAATGCACATGTGACCATTCATTTGAAAGTCATTCATGTGCTGATTTTACAAGCTGGGAGAGAACTTAGGGAAAACAGACAAGGTTTTTCAAAACACTCTTCAAGAATACTCATAAATAATGAGCTGATTCTGAATTGAGAGGACAGGAGTTTTCCCATTACTATCTACAGCTATTGATTAGCGACTGCTGAAGTGCCTTACATGTTGTCTTTATTTGCAAACATCTCAGAAAAACACTTTCGCCCAAGCCTAGAGAATTTGTGCCCCACAAATTCAATGACTTCTCACAGCCATGTATTTTGGCCGGCCAGGAGCCCCCCAGATTCCCCGTTTTCACAGACTGGGCAGGCAACCAAAACAGGAAGTTCATCAAGGCACTGCCATACTTGACCTGATTTAACCAGTCCCAGTTTGTAGAGGTAATAAGTCTTTGTTATGTCTACAAAAAAGTCTCAGTTCTCTCTTCTGAGCCAAACATTCCCCACCACATCACTGTCTCAGTCTGACCTCTGAATGTTTGAGCATCCGTTTTCACTAATTGTCGGGAGGAACGCAAGTGGTGTTTGTGTGTAACCAGCTTTCTCTCACTGGTAATATTTTCTCACTTGCTAACAATCACTCGGTTTTGTTCCCTAGTGTGCCAGCTTTTTTGTGTTTAAAGTGAGTAAGTGATGAGCAACTTCAAGTGACACGTGAATCACAATCTGCCTGAATTTACATGTTGCTGGTGATCCATTGTGTGCTGGCTGTTGATCATCGGGGACAATAAAAATAGCTCTGAGAATTATATGTTGACCACACTGGTAGAGTTGTTTATTCAAGAACCTTCAGGAAATAATAGTGTTTGCCATTTTTGTATAGGCTAGTAGTTTGCCTGTTTTCAGTGGGGTGTTGCCATTGTATGGTATTTATTGTAAAATACTAACTTTTTCGATAGAAGAAAGAAAGACGGGTTTAAAAGCCATGATGAAAAAATTCTTACCAAGCAAAAACCAAGAACTGGTGCAAACCAAGGACTAGGTTCAAACAGAATAAAATTATTTAATTAAAATGCTACGTTTCAATTATCATATGATAATCTTCAGGCAAAAATACGAGCCAGCAGGCTGTCAGATGTTAAAAATGTTTCTGCATTCCTAGATTTTAAAGGCGCACGCTGCTGCTCAGCTGGAGATCCTTGAAGCAGATTAAGCACTTCCGGTTTTTCTCTCTCACCCGCATGGATTAGCGCTTCGACAGTATGTAGATCTTAGATGAACTCGAGTGTTTTGAGGCTGATAATCACTCCAACAGGTCAGAATTAGGAGACTTCAAGTGGACACAGAGGTGCGTTGTGGACGGAGAGGTGACTCAGAAAGCTCGGGAGTGTAACGAAACGGATTTAATCTGCGTGCTTCCTTCTCCAGAGCCGGTGCCCAGATCTTGTTGACAAAAGCAATTTCTTCCCGTCTGTTCAATAAATTGTGTCCTTTAAATGTTTCAATAGCCTCCCTGATGTTCCTCTGTTTGTATGCTGGTTCATAAACCAATCTCCTGGTGTCCTTAAACAAAATTTCATGACCTCTTTCCTCATGGTGCTCAGCAAGGGCCGACTAACTTTTTCATATGAGTTTCTTTCTTGTGACCTTGTCAGTCAGCGATTAGTTATTCTGCCCGATGTGGAACTACTGTACAAGACTTACGGTATACTGGTCACATATGCTTTTTACCTCACTGTAGGCAGCCTGGCAGTCACTGGGTTTCCTTGGATCTACACCAGCTCTTTAGCTGGCGTAAATCCGAGATTCTTGGGGGTGGGTCTGGGCCAAGAAAGGGGATAGGATCCAGCACATGCTGGTGCCGCCAAGAGCCACCCCTGGACCTCCCCCTGCCCACCTTGATCCCCCTCCGAATTGCCTGTGTTCCTCCCCCTCCACCCTCTCACCTAGCATGTGTCCTAACATAGCACGTCCTATCACTGGACAGACAGACCCACAGCTGGGAGGAAGGGTTGCTTCACGGCCTCATCTCATGGACCTGGTCGTAGTGAAACGAGTACCAGACACATGTATGGCAGTGGCACGTTGTATGTTAGAGCTTCTTGACATGATCTAAGTGTGGAGAGAAACATCGATTAAAGGAGGTGAATGTGGTTCCTTCTCAGTGTCACCCTGGAGATTGCTGCAGAGGCATAGGGCAAGAGTTGAAAGGAACCTGAAGACCAGTGGCGTCACTAGGACGCGTGTCACCCTGAAGCGAGAGGTGCGCGCGTCACCCCCATGATAGGCTCCTCCCATGCAGTGATGTCATCACCCCGCCCCCTGCACCATCGCCCCGCCCCATGATAGACTCCTCCCATGCAGTGACATCATCAACATTTTCGTGCTGAACACACAAATAAAGCTGCGTATTTCACGAATTTAAAGGGCCATAAAAAAAACCTTGAAGGGAGGGACTTGTAACTTGGGGTACACTTAGGTGAGACATCCCCCTAAAGACCCCTAAAGCCCTGGAGCTGTGTGTAAAGCACAACATTGTGATCTTCGAGCATTTTCGTGGTGAACTCACAAATAAAGCTGCGTATTTCATGAATTTAAAGGGCCATAAAAAAAAACCTTGAAGGGAGGGACTTGTAACTTGGGGTACACTTAGGTGAGACATCCCCCTAAACACCGCTAAAGCCCTGGAGCTGTGTGTAAAACACAACTATGTTTTTGTTTGAAATCTTGTGACATCATCAACATTTTCGTGCTGAACACACAAATAAAGCTGCGTATTTCACGAATTTAAAGGGCCATAAAAAAAACCTTGAAGGGAGGGACTTGTAACTTGGGGTACACTTAGGTGAGACATCCCCCTAAAGACCCCTAAAGCCCTGGAGCTGTGTCATTCTCCCAAACTGGGAGAATGGGCAGCAAAATGCCAGATGCGCTTCAATGTAAGTAAGTGCAAAGTGATGCACATTGGGGCAAGAAACCAAAATTTCACATATACGCTGATGGGTTCTGAGTTGTCTGTGACGGATCAAGAGAGAGATCTTGGGGTCCTGGTGGACAGGTCGATGAAAGTGTCGACCCAGTGTGCGGCGGCTGTGAAGAAGGCCAATTCCATGCTCGGGATCATTAAAAAGGGGATTGAGAATAAAACGGCCAATATCATTATGCCTTTGTACAAATCGATGGTAAGGCCACATCTGGAGTATTGTGTCCAGTTCTGGTCACCATACCTCAAAAAGGATATAGTTGAATTGGAAAAGGTGCAGAAAAGAGCGACCAGAATGATTCATGGGCTGGAGCACCTCCCTTACGAGGAAAGGCTACAGCGTCTGGGGCTTTTCAGCCTAGAAAAAAGGCGCCTGAGGGGGGACATGATTGAGACTTATAAAATTATGCATGGGATGGAGAGAGTGGATAGAGGGAAATTCTTTTCCCTCTCGCACAACACCAGAACCAGGGGACACACACTAAAATTGAGTGGAGGGAGAGTTAGAACAGACAAAAGAAAATATTTCTTTACCCAGCGTGTGATTCATCTGTGGAACTCCTTGCCACAGGATGTGGTGATGGCACCTGGCCTAGATGCCTTTAAAAGGGGTTTGGACAAATTCATGGAGGAAAAGACCATCACAGGTTACAAGCCATAAGCAACCTCCTGGTTTTTTTTTTTTTTTAGAAGTGGGTTTTCTCTGTGCCAGGTGCAAGGGAGTGGCGACTGGACACAGGTATCTTGTTGTCTCGTGTGCTCCCTGAGGCATCTGGTGGGGCCACTGTGTGACACAGGAAGCTGGACTAGATGGGCTTTTGGCCTGATCCAGCAGGGCTCTTCTTATGTTCTTATGTTCTTATGTTCTTGTGTTGTCAGGTCCATGCTTTACATAGGAGTAAATGGACGAGTTGAGTTCACCTTAAGTTCACCTGAGTTCGCCTGTGCACCAGGTGCAAGGTACACCTGGGGAATTTTCTGCAGGTGATTTTCTCTACATGGGGGTCCCTTAGAAATGTGAATCAAACAGACATTTTGGACTTCTGGGAAAGTCATATCACGGGACCAGATGGGTTAACCGCCACCCCCAACTATGGAAACAAAACACACAGCATCAGGTAGACTGCATTGAACCAGGAGGAACAACACAGAGAGGAAAGCTTTGCCAGGCCCTGAAGAAACCACCCAACCACCCACCCACCACCCATGGAAACACCCCCCCCCAAAAAAAACAGAGAGGAAAGCTTTGCCATGCCCTGAAGAAAAAAAAACCCACACACCCCAAACACAGCAAGCTGCATAAGGAAAAAACACACACAGAGAGAGGAGAGGAAAGCTTTGCCAGCCCCCTCCCCCCATTGCCGTCTGACCTTTTTGTTGTGCTGCTGCTGCCTGTGCTGGGAGGACAGACGACGACGAGCCTGCTGGCAGCGGGCGACGACAGGAGCGACGATGGCTGCTGCTGCTGCTGCTGCTGGCGTCGCGTCGAGATGGCTGCTGGCCTCTCCAGCTTGCTTGTTGCCGTCCCTTGCTTGCCGTTCTTCTCCACGAGGCGAGAGCGCGATTGGAGGGCGCAAAAGATGGCAGGCGGCGGCTGCGCTGCTGCTGGCTGCAGCTTGCCTTTTTATTGCTGCTGCTCTGCTCCTGAGCTCCTCTCTCTGCTGATGCTTTCTTCTTCTGCACGAGCCACGAGGCGATGATGGAGGGCAGGGCGAGGGCGTGAAAGATGGTGGCGGTGGCTGAGCTGCTTGCTTCTGCTCCCTCGACGACTGCACGCATGGCGCACGCACGCTCGCCTGCTGCCTGGCTTTAACTGGTGCCGGGAGATTTTCGCTCCTGCGCAGAACGTCGCTAGGGCAAAAGGGCTCCCTTATGCCTCAGCGACCCTTCTGGGCATGCGCGAAATTGCAAACTGCCGGTGCTAGGACCATTCTTAAAGGGGCCGAGCCGCCGGCAGGCAGAACAGAGAAACCACGCAACTATGTGGAGGCCTGCTCCGTCGCCCGAACTCGCAACGAGGGTGACGCGCGTCACCCTTTGCCACGTGCCAGACGCGCGTCACCCCCCGGCGGCCCGCCCCCCCCGCCTCGTTGCAGTGACGCCCATGCTGAAGACCATGTGGTTAAACTCTGTAGTAGGATCTTCTATAACTATAATAATCTAACATGGTTTTGAGGCCATGAAAACAGCATAGAAAGAAATGAAGCTTTGCCATTTTAGCCATTCTAGAGCAGGTTTAATTAGCAAGCAATGCCCATCTCTGAAGATCTGATACTTTACCTTGGCTCCTGCTTCTAGCAACATTGCCTTCAAGTTGCTTGCTTGGCAAGATCATGCGCATGCGGCAGAAAAGGAGAAAATGTGCAGGTGGGACAGGGCAGGATTAGATGAGATGTAACCAGGCGCCAGCACCCCTTTAATAGAGTACTCTGGATAAGGGAACCTCAGTGCTGCTTTGTGAGACATTTTCTTATGAGGATTATTCAGTAAAGGTGTGCAGAATACTATTTAGTGAGCATGAGACATGAATGTCTCCAGTTGCTTGTTTTTCTCTTCAGGAACGGTATTTGTACAGCAATAACTATATACCCCATGCAGGTCCTTGTCATAGTAAACCCATGCTGGGAAGTATAACAAGATATGAAATGAGATCATTATCACGACTGAGCTAAAAAAACAAACGCCTGGGATACGTTGAATGCAACCAAGGATGAACTGTTTTTCTTATTGTATGCTTATAACCTTCTGATCTGCAACCATCCTTAATAGTCAGGCGGCTATGAACTTCAGATTAGATTATTTCTTTAATTGCATGCCTGTTTTTGGGCGACAGTGTTTATAGTTCAGGCAGCAATTGAATTCTGTCCTTTCAGAGTTATAAGAGTATTCACAAGCAAAACACATTACTAAGAAACATGCATTTTACTGTTGATAGATCAGACCCTTTTTGTGGCTGGATCTGACACCTTTCCCCTTTTCATTTTTTTTTTTGTCATGGACCGTGGTTGTTTAAAATGCAGTATTAAGAAGGAATTGAAATATTTTTGCAATGAGTCCTTTACCACCGTTTACACTGTCATGGTTAAGTAATTTCTTCCAAATAAATAAATAAATAAATAAAAGTCTAGGGTAGTGTCCGAGCACTTTCAGGGAAATTTACATTTTGAAAGACGCCGCTGGAGACTAGCAAGGACATGCAATTACTATATGTAAATCATTTCAGTTGTTTCCTAATCTTGCTGAAGACCCAAGAATTACAGGGTTTTTCTCCCCCTCTCTTTGTGTATCTGTCTTCCCACTCAGGTTTCATTATATGCTGAAACTGTGCATGTACGTATGTGTTAATTGCGCTCCGTTCTTCTAGTTACGTTTAGCTTATTTATTGGTATTTTAGAGTTGTGCTTTATTTTCAAATTAAGTTTTAATGTAGAAAATGCTTAGAGCAAATGGTAGGTGTGTATATCCTGCTCAACGAATGGAAATTTTTTAAAAGAGATTCTGCTTTTTTCGTGTGTGTGTGTGTGTGTGTGTGTGTGTGTGTGTGTGTGTGTGTGTGTGTGTGTTTCCCTAGTATGTCCATGCGTCCCAAATCCTGCTTGGGGGCCCTGTTCCATTTTTAGGAGGCTTTTAAAATAGACTCTCATTACCGCTTGGTATCATCGTGGACACCTGTCAAACATAAATGGAATGGCCCCAATCATGGAAATTACATTAATCTGTGAAGTATGCCTGTGGTGTGCATTATGATGAATAATAGGTACCTTTTCTACAGAGTTTTTTTTAACATGCAGTGATGTAGTCAATGGTTTAATAGGCATTGCGTTTGCACTTTGTGTACTGCAGAGCTGGGTTTAGCCAACAGTGGGCTAATTGATTGGTTGAGAGAAGAATTGGAACCATGAAGTGTTTTGGTGTGTGTGCTGCTACGTGCAGTATATCTTCCTATATGCACCTTGAAAACTCGCATTTCAAGTGTGTGTAGTACAAACATTCTCCTCTGTAAAGTAAGACGTTTCTTCCACGCAATTTGCTTTGGAACATCAGTGTCATAGTGTAAGCCTGCTTTTATGTATCAGCCTATGACTAAATATGGAGCAGCTGGGCGTGGCTGCTTTCATATACTCTTAACAGCTCTTGCCCTTTGATAAACATAGAAAAATGGGCAGCTCCTGTATATGCATCCATTCCCATTTGTGCATTGAAACTTCTCTAAGTTTGACTTGCACATGGCTTGCTGTATCAGCTTGGTTGTAGTGTATGTGTGTTATGTGTTGAAGATGGAATGAAGGAATAAAAGGGGGGGGGGCTAATGAAATACAGCCGGCAAAGGATTAGACACTAGAACAGCGATTTTCAACCCTTTTCATCTCAAGGCACACTAAGAAGGTGCTAAAATTGTCAAGGCACACCATTAGTTTTTTGACAATTGACAAGGCACACTGCACTGCCACTCATCCTTCAGTGACCCTACTAATACATGACCCTTCCCCAAACTCCAACAGCACACCTGCAGACCACTCGCGGCACACCAGTGTGCCGTGGCACAGTGGTTGAAAATCACTGCACTAGAATACAGACAATATGAAACATTTGAAAACAATTTTAGGGGTCCACAATTTTACTTGCCATACGCTCTCTATGGCAAGTGTTCTGGCAGCCTCTGATGAGTATGAAGAGATCCAGAATTCCTCTCAATCCTGAGCTGGAGAGTGGGGAGGAGATTGCATTTTTCATTGTGCAATACTGTACTTCAGAGGCACTCAGTACAATTGGGGCTGATCTCTGCCCCTTCCTCCTCTCCAACTCCAACGTTGGAAGGAAGCTTGGGGTTTGTGATGGCGCTGTTTCTGAGTTGCTCCAAGCTTCTCAGAAGCAGAGGACCAAACAATAAATTTCAGCTGCTCTCACCAGTTCTCAGCTGGAGAGAAGATGGGAGCTTGCCGACTTAGGTCTCCACTTCTAAGGTGCTTGGAATGCCTTGGGAGCACACACCAAAGCAAGCCCCGGTCTCCCTCTCCAGATAGAAGCTTGGAGCTGGAGAGGGGAGTAGGGGATAGTACCCTCTGACCTTGAACTGCATTTCAGAGGTACAGGGTGAGATCTTAGACAATACCCTGGTCCAAGGATGAGGTGCAGGATCCCGGACCACTTTGTATTGCAAAAGGTCCAAAAGTAGAAAAGGTGACAGTGTCAAGTTAATTTATCATTACAGTATAAAAGCACTCAGTAATGAAACTCCACAAATATTCGAGAAAATAACATCCATTCCTGAAGTGTACATAAATGTGATTTTGGAAAGTTCATAGAACATATTCACTTTGTACCATACACTCTAAATAAGCTACGTACAGTTATCAAAACCAAAACTATAAATCAGGGGTGGGGAACCTCCGGCCTGCGGGCCGTTTACGAACCCCGAGGCCATCTGGTCTGGCCTACGGGAGACCCGTCCCGAGTCCATCAGGTCCGGCCTGCACAAGACCCAGACCCATCGGTCTCTTGGCCTCAGCGGTGTTGTGCGCATGTACGAGAACACCGCTTTCAGAAGGGTTCGAGCAGCCGGCCAAGGAGGAGGCACCGAGGTGACGAGCGGAGTCGGCACCGGCGGCCTCGGTGAGCGCGGAGCCTCCGGAGGCCAACGGGGGCTCCGCGCGACACCCCCGGAGACTGGGAGAGGACCTCGGCGCCTCCTCCTAGGCCGGTAGCTCGGCCCGTTCTGAAAGCGGCGTTTGAAACGCCGCTTTCAGAACGGACTGAGCTGCCGGCCTAGGTCGGAGGAGCGACGCACGGAGCCTGCGGCGGCCTCAAAGGTAAGGAGACCGATGGGGGGTGCACGCAAAAGAGGCAGAGGGGAAAAATTTGCAGGGGGCGCCAAATTCGCGGGGGGATTTCTGACGGCCAGCCCGCGACAAATTTTCCCCATGGGAAAATGGTCCTCCACTGCAAATAGGTTCCTCACCCCTGCTATAAATGATCACCAACTGGTAGTAGAGGAATGCTAAAGGCACTGGAGTACTGATTACGGTAGCTGAGCTGCTACAGATGTAACTGCCCACGTTAAGAGATCTGGGCTTGTAGGACTGTGTTCTTCCTACCTCTGCCCTTCCCCCAGCAGCCTTAACCATGGATAACAGTTAAGTCTGCACAAATTTAACTGTGGTTAGTGCTCATCACATCATTTTGCAACTAGGGTTTGAAAATGTGATTGCAAATCCTGGTTAAAATAGGAGCCCTGATTAGCATTAACAAAAGAGGAACCATAGTTAACGTTAGTAATGTTTTTGTTCTAATTTTAGTTATGATGTTTCTCCCTCATCTCCATTATTATTTGTTACTGATGATATAATGAAAAATATTGATAAGCTACTAATATGAATCATCATTAAGGGTCATGCAAATATAATTCTTTGGCATGGTTAAGGGCTGGTGAGAATTTGCTTCAGAGAGGGAAGGGGCTAGTGCAATGGTTCCCAAACTGGGAGGTATGGCTCCCAGGGGAGCCGCGGGTACCAGCCAGGGGAGCTGAGGAGTGCCACGGAATCCTCTTGGAAAATGGTGCAGTGCCAATTGGCAGGCATCAACATAATGTAATGGGGAGCCACGTCCAATGGTTGCCAATGGTCAAGGGAGCCGCAAGTCAAAAAAGTTTGGGAAACACTGGGCTAATGGAAGGAAGTGTGCAATCTCCCCAGCTCACTCTCAGCTAGATGCATTGTATCTATAACTACCTGTTACAAACCTCCTGTAAGATGGACAGAAGAAGAGCCTTGCTGGGTCAAAGCTAGTAGCCAACCAAATATCTCTGAGAACCCCAGAAGCAGCACTTCTTGCTGCCTCCTCCACCCTAGTAACTGGTATTCAGAGGTCTGTTGTCTCTGAGCATGGAGGTTCCACAGAACCATCCAGATTGCACAGAGTTAGACCCATTGCTCTATGATTTTTCGGTCTTGTGTTTATCAAGCAATGAGAAATGTTTTTCCCCTCCAGATATCAAGACATCTATCAATAGCACCCAGATCTGCAGCAAGGGACTCATTACTTGGGTTCATTTTTGCAACTGATCTTTAAGTTTATGTGAAGTGTGTGAACATACGCTGCATGCAGATTTTTGTTTTCTTTGTTCAAAGTCATACTTGTACACTTTTGAAGTGGCATGTTTGAAAGCTCCGTTACTTCCACTCCTAATAAATGCAACCTTTTAAGGTTCTGGATTTCTTTATTTTTAATGTAGCATTTTCCAATTTACATACTTTCAAGATTTGTTACATTTACTAATTACCATGGTAAGGTAGTAAGGTTTCCTTTTTCTTTGTAATTTTTGTGTGCTTCTGACGATCTAAGAATTCCTGCTGTTGCTGTGTGCAGTTGGCTTAAAAACAAACACTTTACATGCAAAGATTTTCATCCATGTAAATAATAAAGCCATTATGGATTAAAATTCTCAAGGATTTGTGTTAAATTGAGCATGTAAGGGTGGTGTTTGGTAATGAGAGACATTTATGGTATTGGTATGTTTTGGCAAAATCCTAACTAGCATTTGTACTGCCAGAGCATGCGCTCCGCTGGTGCGAGCTGTCACAAACATGCCATAAAGCATGTTGCGACAGCACGCCTTCCAGCAGGAAGGCCAAAGCCTTCCCACATGCACCAGCAGAAGGAGAAACGCCCACCAGATCAGGTAAGCTCTGCGATGAGCAGGGCAGGGGTGGAATGGGGCAGGGGTGGGCATATTGGGCCCAAGAGGGGTGCAAAATCAGTGGCACTGGTGTGTGCTGTATCCTAGTCCCCTTCTTGGGCCCAGTCCTCCAATACAAGTGTACATGGACTTGTGCCAGCCATATGTCAGCCACAGGTTCAAGTAGACCCGTTGCAGGGGCTGGGGCTTGTCGAGGAGACCTTCCACCTCCTAAATTCCCCCACAGAATGCAGCATAGCCCACATTGGCACCACTGCATCATTGCAGAGCACGTTACGTAGGGCTGGGCTGCTAGACTTTATAAAACCGTTACATCAAAAAGGAAACTGCTAGCCACACAATTTGCTACTTGCCTGATCACCTGGGATATAGCAGTGTCCCCCCCCCCCCCCCGCTGAGCACCTAGGTGGTAAAATGTCCCTGCTGAAGAGATAGAGCAGGCTTCATTTCTCTAGAATTCTCCATGCACGCACACACGTTTTCACTTCCAGGCACTCTCTCCTTCTACCTAAGCAGTTCACTGTGGGCTTCTGGATCTGGGTTGTAGTCTACCTGGATAAGGCCATGTCGAAGTGATCTCTAGCTTGCATGGAGGGGAGGATTAGAAGCCAGACACTGCATCACTGCTGCAGGAACCATTAAAAACGGAAGAAGGAAACAGTGTAAGATCTTTCCGTGGACTTTGATTCCCTTCTCCATGCTTTACATTTTCAGACATGTGAATCGTGTCCAGCCTAGTTTTGCTTCTTCCCACAAGCAAACAATATGCTGTACAGTGTGTGGTTCTACAGGGACTTGTATGAATTCTGCCTCCTTTCGTGTGTGCTGTGCGTTGCTTTCACCGCCTTGAAAGGTTCCGAAGGCAAAGGGGCTGGGCCGCTTCGTGCACCGGTGTAACGGAGGGTTGAACCGCAGCGGAACTTAGAGCTCCGCCCCCCCTGCAGCGACGCCAGTGCATACAGTATATGTGTGCTTATAGGACTGCATGAATGGGAGTCTCTTTATGTTCATGTGTTGGCATACACTTTCATACATAACATCCCATGGCCTTCGCCCAGGTCGCCCAACTGGCTTTTGAATAACAAAGTTAGTTTCCGCATACCTGATCTAGGCCAGCTTCCTCCCAAACAAGTCCAAACGTACTCCTGCCTGCCCTTATTCTGTTGCCTATTTTTGCTGGAATAGGAAGAGCATTGTACAGTAATTAAACAGAGAAATGTTGACAATAGAAGATATTTCACTTGCCTTTATCTACCGTAAACCTTGTTTTATTTATGTGTGTTGGTTACTCTCCGCACCCCGACCAGCTGCTAATACAATAAGCTTTTGATCGAAGGAAGTTTCAGTGCCTCGAATACAGGGGTTTAGGTACTTCTGAAATGTAGGATTAATTATTAATAGAAGTAGGAATCATGCTCTTTAGAATCTTCACATTTTGAGGAAAAAATCAATTAATTATTACTATAAATCTCTCTGATTACGCTGAAGTCGTATTGCTGGGAAATTGGCCATTAACTACCAGGAAATCGCCTATCTCCTATCAGTCAAAATTCAGCAGCCCCAGTGAGCCCCTGTTCTTTTTATAAATTAACTATCAACATGATGCATAATTGATAACCATCTATAATAATAACAGTAATCTCCATGAAATTGTGATCCTGGTAGGCAGTAGATTTGTTACAGGCTTACCCCCCTCCTCCAATAGTATCGTATTGCATTTGTTAACTATCAATAGACAGTAGTTTCTGGAAGATTAAATCTGCACTTTCTTCTGGGATGCCAAGTTGGAGAGAGAGTTAGGATCTTAGCTGCGAAGAAGCATCATCCAGAGTGGCAAAATACAGTGACAGTACTCTGCCCTTAATGGCATTTGTACAAGCTTTTTGGCTTGCTGTACAAAAGTGGGTAAGCAATATTGTTCTAAGGAAGCAAAGACACAGTGGCCTCAATCTAGCTTAACGGCTTAATCCTATGGGCTGTTTACAATGGCGGAACTCACATTCCACCATCGTAAATGAAGAAATAGGGCCTTCTCAGTAGTGGCACCGACCTTATGGAATTCCCTCCCTCTAAACTTACGAACTGCTCCCTCCTTGGAGGCCTTCCGGCAGGGCCTAAAGACATTTCTTTTTAAACAAGCCCTCTGAGTTAACCACCCAGCCTAACTATTTTAGTGGTCAAACCTTTTTTTACTCCTTTTACACCTGTTTTTGTTATATTTTGTACTGTGTTTTTTAGATTATATTAATGTTTTAAAAGTTTTATATTATATTTATATGGATTTTATTGTAAGCCGCTTTGAGTCCCCCCCTATGGGGGGGAGAAAGCGGGATAGAAATATAAATAAATAAATGGCATGCCTCTGCTGAGCATGTCAGAGCCACTGGCGCAGACAGCCAGCAGCTCTGCATGCCCACCACCAACAGACCCAGCTTGCACCAGAACAGGAAAGGTGGCAGTGGGGACGGGCTGCAGGCAGTTTGAGATGGAGAGGGGGAGGACAGAGATGATTCAAGGGGTGGAGGGGTGGATCCCAGCAGCACCAGTGTGTGCTGGGATGTTATCCCCTGTTTTGCAGCCCAACATGCCCCCTTCCTATACTTGGACTTATGCCAGCAAAATAGCTGGCGTGGGTCGGAGGAGACCTATCTGGACACCCAGTTAAGTGAGCAAGTACTGTTTTAAACATGTCAAGGACAGTGCATCATATTCTAGTTCACATTTCCCTTGTCACCTATTTGTCGTCTAGATTAGAATGTGATGTGTTCTCAGTTATCTGATGTGTAAATAGAGTCTTCAGCATTCACATAGAATTCTGCAGAGGTTTTGTTGATGTCCAGGGAGTATTCATGCTACTAACTGACTTGTTCAGAAAATATACACTTAAACATAAGGGCAGATTGGTCAAATGTCATGACTGAAGATAAATGAACATCTTGTTCATCTTGTCTTAAGACTATTTTTAACCATTGCTTTGATTGCTTTTTTCCCTCTTGGTGTTCCACATGAGAAGTCAACTTACCGTTAACCATGTACGCCAGTTATAAGCTTCTATTACAGAAGTAGGTACTGATGAATTGTCTTCACCAAATGATGTTTAAGTTAGCCAGATAGCATCTGACATCTACAGAGTAGGAGTCTGAATGTAAGGACAAGGTGTGAATTATGTCTGTCATGGACCACAAATAATCTTCATAGTTGTTGTCAGGCCTAGGTTTCCCACAGTGTTGTGTACATATATCTGTTGAATAGAACTCTTCAATAAAAATCCTAAATTTTCCAAATATATAAAACCAGTAAGTCTGGAACGAGTTGTCTAAATTGTTCAATTCTGCATAAATATATTTAAAGATTTCCATTCTTAATTATGAGTACTTAAAAAAAAGTTTTAGGATCTTCTGTTGGTTGAAACTGCTCACTTCTGTGTCATCTAGCTTTTTCCCCTTCATCACGTTTGGGTATGGAAGATACAATTTGTAACTGACTGTATTAGGGGCCAAAAGAACTGAAGCGGTTTCACTCTAATAATGCAAGTAGCATCTGTATATAGACCACTGTTTTATAAAGGGCCAACAATGTCGAACTCTCTTCTTGTTTCAGGGTTCAAAGTGACGTTATGCACTCGGACTACTGTGAATTTCCATAAGTTCCTGGGGGATTGCTTTGGCCTTTGATTCCAAAAGGTGTAAACCGCAGTCGCGCAATGGCACTTGTAGACAAACACAAAGTCAAACGGCAGCGATTGGACAGAATTTGTGAAGGTAAGCGTTGATGCAACATATACATCTTGCGAGAGATTCCTAGGAACACTTTTTTCTTTTTTTTCTTTTGTTCTTATTTAGAAAACTTCCCAGTCTTTCATTTGTGTGTCTTTTTTTTTAAATGGAAAGCAAATTCAGCACTAATGGTCTCTTTGAAATACAACACAAAGCAGAAGACTGCACTTCAGTTATATATTTCTGTCTCCTAGTTGCATATAAATAACTTTTAAAAAAACCTGAAAATCACATGAATTGATTCGAAAAACGTACTAGATCTAGGTGTTTCAGCCCAATCCTATTTGGATGATGTGCTGACATTTCATGGATTCTGGCGTTTATTTATTTAAAGAATTTATATGCCGCCTTTCTCCCGGCAAGGGCACTCAAGGCGGCTTACAACATTAAAAGCGTTTGTGAAGGAGAGTAGTGCCACCAGAGAGCGTACATGCAGTGATGCCCTTTACGGGACGAGAGCATAGTGGTTTGGAACGTTGCCTTTCCCCCTGGGTGTGTGTGTGTGTGTGTGTGCAGTGGAACTCTGCAGAGGACCACTGTTAAGCTTCCTGTGGCAATGGTGCAGTTTCCAAAAGCAAAAGGGATTTTGATGCGTGTTTGACCAGCAGCAATGATTGACTAGCAATGACTGGAGCCCCTGGCATTCACCAAAAGGGAGCAGACCACAGACTGCACCTAGCAGTTGCAAAAGGAAGGGATGGTTAGACAACACAGTTGATAGCAGAGAGACATGTGATAGTCTTGAAGGGTCAGAATGGGGTGGGTGGGGAGAGACACGAGACAGAGATGCAGCATCCGTGTGTGGCGGTATGAAATCTTTTTTCCTTTTTATTACCTGTGTGGAGGTAATAAAACTTTTATTACACACTTTTATTACCTGTATGGAGTTCATTGTCCTTCCCCTGGTGGGTGGTGAAGTAAAGGTTCCAGTTGGGTGTTTGTGTATGGAGTTCTGGGGAGGAATATCTGCAATAAGAATTCTGAGAAGTGTTAACAAAATATTTTGCCCTACATGTTGTGAGGGATGTGATGTTGTTTGTGCAAAGTGCTCCCTTTGTGCACCAAGTGCCCTTTCACCACGGTTCCCATCACCATGAGACCAGAGAGCCCCATGCCACGCTCCTGATCATCTGATATGTAGTCTCCCTGGCAGAGGCTCTAGTACTGGGGTTGGTGTGCAGTGATTGGCTGCCAAATGCAATCTGTACCCTATACTTTATTGTGGGAGGGTGGACAGGGCAGGAGTGTGGCAGAAGGTGCAATTTTCTGCTGTTTTTCCCTTCCTTGTTGTTCTTTACGGGGCTACTCCTACCTATGCCAGCTTTGTTCTTGGCTTAGCGTTTTTCTGGAATCGGGAGCGCGTCTGTTGCTTGAAGAGAGGTTAGAATATTGTGTGTATGAACTCCTCTTTATCCTTCCTACATTCCTCCCATATCATGTCCCAATATCCTCCTTGTTTTGGCCTCTCCACCAGCAGAGTTGTGCTGGTGTCTGGGTGATGTCTGAGCTACATCAGTGCGGTGTTTTTCCGACATTGCGCTGGCATCAGCCGTCAGGCTCCTACAGTGGTGGGGCTGTCATTGCGCCAGCGTATGTGGAGATCTGCTGGCATATCTCGAGGAGAGGATTGAACCTTTTGTTTCTTTACTCATTACGTCTTAGGATCACTTCACATGTTGCGTTTGTGTTGCTGTTTTTACTCCTGGAATATCTCCGTATCTGAATCCAGAGCTTTTGGATCTCAGCTGCAGTATCTTCCATTTATTGTATTATTTATTTATTACAGACCATTATTTATTATTTATTTGTTATTATATACTGCCTTTTATTTATTACAGACCATTATTTATTTATTTATTTATTCTTTTTATTATTATTATTATTATTTATTATATACTACCTTTCTCATAGACTCAAGGCAGTTTACATACATGAAGGTGTATTCACACATTAAACAGGTCATGGGGCTGTTGCCCAAAACAGCATCTCCCTTTCAAGTCTCCCCACCACTACACATCCCTCAGAACATCTACCATAAGCTGTCGATCGAAAGGTCGGCAGTTTGATTCCTGCGACGGGGTGAGCGCTCGTTGCTTGGCCAGCTCCTGCCAACCTAGCAGTTCCAAAGCATGTCAATGCGAGTAGATAAATAGGTACCGCTTGCGGGAAGGTAAACAGCGCTCCGTGTTCCAGCTGCATGCTACGCGCTGCGGCAAGGAGAGTCATGCCGGCCAATCGTCTTTGGACAATGCTGGCTCTTCGGCTTTGAAATGGACTTCGGCTTTGAAATGGAGATGAGCACCACACCCTAGAGTCGGACACGACTGGACTTAATTGTCAGGGGATACCTTTACCTTTTTTACCTTGATGTGAGTGTCTTCCCTTTGCCAACATTTGGGGATTGGGCTGTGGTTCCATGGTAGAGCACTTACTTAGAATTCAGGAAGTCCCAGGTTTGATCCCTGGCATCTCCAGGAAGAGCTGGGAAAAAAGCTTGGAGAGCTGCTTTGGGTCATTGTGGGCAATACTGAGCTGGATGGACCAAGGGTCTGGCTCAGAATAAGGTAGCTTCCTCTGTATGTATGAAAGCAGCAGCCAATGCTGCAGAGCCGGGGTAGGGAAGCACACAGTAATGTCATCAAGACACTGGGCAGGTGGAAGTACACATTGTGTATATGTCAGGGAGGGACTTTGATACGGTGCTGCCAACTTTAGTGGGAACCCTGGTCTTTATAATGTGTAGTCCCGGGGCTCTAAAAGTTGTGTTAGATGTCGCAAAAGTGGCTGCAGCTGTAATCAACAAGCTACTTGCTCACATGAATGAATAACTCTCATGAGTGAAAAGAAGCAGCCTAAGGTAACATGCAAACCAGCCTTTACTTTTATTGTTCCTATATCTTGAACTTTATCTCCTCTGTCATTACATCTAACCGCTTACTTTTATTTATTTGTTTTGGAATGTTTCTGACAGACTAGAAGCTGAGGCTGCACAGTAGTACCTTGAGGGTTGTGTGTTTCTCACCCCCATAGTTTTAAAAGAAGTATTGGGCAAACTATTAATGTTTTTGCAAGCCAGATATCTTTCCTGGCTTGAATAATGAAATGTGAAAACTTGTACTGGTAGTGAATCCACCTTCTAAGCTGAATGGGCATATGCAAATCTGTAGCCATATGCCTTGTACTGTGTGTGTGTGTGTGTGTGTGTGTGTGTGTGTGTGTGTGTGTGTAAGTGTTTTTCAGAGATGGCATTTCCTTTATAAAAAGATCTGTAATTTTTTTTAATTGAGAACTTCCAAGACCTGTGTGCCCTGCAGACATTACTTACTTCCAAGGTCCAAGCAAGAAAAAGGCAGCATAACTTCTCTTACCGGGCATGCTCTAAGACACGCCCCTTGGTGGGCCTTGAAAACTCTATACCTCTTGTGGTTGGAGATTCTTGCCTCTCCCACCATGTGGTTCCTTTTAACTAGCACTGCAAGTGCTCAAAGATTCATTCTTTTGAGCCTTGATGGCCCTGGACCGTCCATCCACAAGCCATCAAGGAGATGTTGCCTTCGCTTCTTTTGCACCCTGACGGAGGGTGCAGCAGAGGGTTCTTTGATTGCTCAAGAGTACTGGGCCTTAATTACCATACAACTCCCGACTGAGGTTACATTGAAGTTGGTGAGATAAGCCAAGGCTGAACAAGGTTGTGTTTCATTCGTGTTCACTAACAACTTTGTTTACTTTGAAGTCAGGAGTCTCCCAGGATGTGGCCTTGTTTCCCAGTTCAAATCTGCTGAGTAAGCAACGTGCAGCTGGTCATGGAATTTTCCAGAAGACAAGGCTTTTCCTGAGAGAGACACAGAGAGAGAGAGAGAGAGAGAGAGAGAGAGAGAGAGAGAGAGAGAGGCAGTTGCCCTGAAGAACCAAACTTCCCTAAAGGCCTATGTGACCTGATATTGCTTTACTATCTGCCCAAGCAAATTACCACAAGCCTGGTCTGGGTCATGCTCACCTGGCATATACCCAGCACCATGTACACGTGTAGGACAAAGTATATCAGGCAACACTTCTTCAGCACAAGCGTTTGTGCTTCAAGCTGTGTGAAAGCCATTAATAGATGCAAAACAGCAGTATACAGTCTGCCTTGGATCACCATCTAGCTCAGCAGTTTTTTGTAAAGGCATTTAAAGTAATATTATGTGTGGCAAGCAGGAAATCTAGGAAGTCAAGACAAGGATTTTGTGGTGTCGTTCCTTACTTAACTGCTTTAACAGTGTGGAGAGACCACCAATTGTGTCAAGTCTTCCTGTATGCCAGGGATGTGGATCAAGTCTCTGACTCTAAGTCTCGAGTCAAGTCTCAAGCCTCTGACTCCAAGTCCCAAGTCTTTGCCCCCACGTTCTGAGTCTTTGGTTGTGAGTTGCGAATCCCTATTTAATGGGGAAAACGGGTTTAAATCTGAATAAAATTCGACTTGTATAAAAGGCTCCAAGTCTCAAGTCGAGTCCTTTGAGTCTTTTACAATCGCCGAGTCAAGTCCGAGTCTAGTCATTGACGTGACTTGAGTCCGACTCAGGTCCAAGTCAATAGACTCAAGTCTACATCACTGCTGTATGCATACTTCTGAGGGCTTATTAAAATGTGAAAGAGATTTGAATAGAACATCATAAAAACCCTACAATGCAAAGGCTGCAATCCTGAATCCACTTACTAGAGAGTATGTCCCATTGCATTATTAGAATGTAACCATGAGCTGTCGATCGAAAGGTCGGCAGTTCGAATCTGCGATGGGGTGAGCTCTCGTTGCTTGGCCAGCTCCTGCCAACCTAGCAGTTCCAAAGCATGTTAATGCGAGTAGATAAATAGGTACCGCTTGCGGGAAGGTAAACAGCGCTCCGTGTTCCAGCTGCATGCTACGCGTTGCGGCAAGGAGAGTCATGCCGGCCACATGACCACGGAGGCGTCTTCGGACAACGCTGGCTCTTCGGCTTTGAAATGGGGATGAGCACCACACCCTAGATTCGGGCACGACTGGACTTAATTGTCAGGGGTCACCTTTACCTTATTTATGGGAGAGGGAACATGCAGGTCCCCAAAGAAAGTATGATCAATTTGATATTCCTTGGATTTTACTTTAGTGTGTGTCTGGATACGTATGAAGCAGAAAGGTGCTGTAGTTTAGATTAGAGGGATTTGGTTCATTTTTGGAAGAAGGCCACAATCCACAAAGCGCTGCTCCTATTTAGTTCCTATTTAATGGGCTTGTGCAGAGTAATTGTTGTGAAACAAAACCACTATCAGTAGTTTTGCTCTCTGCTGCTGGTCTAGACAGTATATGTTACTTTTATTTACTTACAAGATAAATAGAAGTGCTTGCAGGACTGGCAATGTCAGACTTTCTAATGTGGTCTTTGATACTTCTTTGTGATGAAGTTGCTGGTCACCTTATAAAAGTTTTACAGGCATTAGCTAAAAGGAAATGGTGTCATTCAATCAGTGGTAAGTTAAATAATCTCTGGAAGGAATTAACTGCATTGAAAGATGGCTTCAGATTTGATGAATTCTAAGGAAAACAAACCAAGGTGTGAATGGTTAAAATTCATTCATGTGAGTGAGAATACTGGGCTATTCCGGACCTTTAGATCCCATATTATTTCTTCTGACTTAATGATGTACGATGAAGATAGATAAGTCAGGCTGCAATCTTATAGACACTTTCCTGGGAGTAAGTCCCATTACTCCAATGGGACTTCTGAGTAGACATGCATAGGATTGTGCTGTGTTATGGCAGCCATATCACAATACTGTAGGCCAGTGGTTCTCTGCAGGAGGAAGAGGGGGGTGCTTGCAGGGTAATTAGCAGCTATCTTGCAAACTGCAGGAGCTCAGCTCTTTGAAGGGCAATTAGTAGCTATCTAATTTAAGGTTAAGGGAACAAATGTCCCCATGGAGGACCTCCAGCTCGCTCCCAGCCAGCGCTAGATACTGCGTGGGCCGCATGGCCCTGCTGCTCTAATGCTAGATAGAATTGAGCTGTAAGTTTGCTATGAATTATTTAGCCATCAGTTGCGTCTGGGGTGAGGCTAGTGATTGTTTTCCACACACAGGCCTCTCATAAAATGTGTCATTGATACAGATATCCCTTGGGAAGCAGTGCTCTCTATCAGACAAGAGTACATTTCAAACTCAAAGCAGAGAGAGCAGGGCTGGGGAAAGAAAAATGGGGTCCTCGTTTCATCATGTAATACAGAAAAATGTAAAAGCCATTCCACCTGTCAGTTTAATTAACCCAATCAAACTTGGGTTAATCTTCTCCAGAGCAGAGCAAAAGTATGCTTCCTTTGTAATCCTGGAAAAAATGCTGACAACCGCCAGATTTGTATGGCGGGAGAGAGCAGGCTCAGTTTTTACGCATCAGAATGCCATAAACACACCGGTGTAGTGCTCTATCTCATCTCTAAAACAGACTTTGAACCTGACTTAAAAGAGTTCTATCAGGCAGCTTTGGATTTTTCAAAAGCCACCCTTCCAGTTTGATGTTTGCTATCAGATGTGGTTGCTAAGTGTACAAGAAACTTAGAAGGATCAGAGGACAAACCTACTCCCAGGGCATTAGATACAATTGAAGTTTAGATTATTTTTCTCTGAACAATGGATTTTACAAGTCTTCCTCTTCCATCTTCTTTTCCTGGCCAAAATATTTTTTTTTCCTAATCTGTAAAGGTGCAGTTTACATAAAACCAGAAATCCATTTTGTCATTTGCCAAGTACATTTGCAATTTTAATTATATTGAAGGGATTTGCTGCTGTCACATACTGCACAGCATGCTTTTGCAAGTATTATTAAAACATTTATGGGAATAATAGATTAGGACTAAATGCAATTAAGAGATACTTTAAAAATAATACTGAAAAATAATTTCCCATGGCTAAGGTTCATAGGATTCCCTACAAGCTTTTCTGGTGGCTGTTTTTGCTAGTTGTTGAAGATGAGGATATACTAATAATTTAGGAAAGACACGGCCGGTTGCAAAATGTCTGGGTGTCAGATAAGCCGCGGAGATAAAAGAATGTTGTTCTTTTACTTCATGATATTCCGTAAAATGGATTACAAGTAGATCTTTTTATATCAGGCCAAACGCAGTATGTGATGTTCCACTTATGTTCTTGCCTATAGCATTGTCTTATGCCAGATAAAAACAGTATAACATTTTACCACAGGTGTCAGGAAATAAAGTTACTACTTGTATTGATATAAGAAATAGCCAGATAAGATTCAGTGATTCAGTGTTTCATGGAGTCCCCATGTTCCAAATCACCGCCAGAGTACACATGGAAGGGGGTGACACCTTTTCCCAGGCAATGTGTAAGAGAAAGTTTTATTTAAGAATTCTGCTTAAATTTTATACAGTTCAAGCAGAACTACCCATTTCAGTTCGCAAGTTCACAACAGCATTAGCACACCACAGTTTCCTCTTCACATTTGAAAGCTACATCCAACCAATTTTCATAAGGCAGCGCTTTAAAACAGAATTGTGACTGGGAATGAAACCTAGAAACACACAAAATAATACTAGCCTAACTAGTATCCTGTATCCAAACAAACTACAGAGGTAGCAAAATACTAAGGATACAATGGAACTACCTGCCTGTAGTCAAGAATTCTGACATGGTGGGCTGGCTTTTTAACAATTGGCTTTTAACAAATGTAAATATAGGTGACCCACTGGGGTTGTTTGTTTTAATTGTTTTAATGTATACACGTATTTTAATGTTTCATCAAGGGAGCCCTGTTAACCGTGCCGCCATTGACGGAGGTGAGGGGGATGGCGGCACGGAATAAGGCCTTCTCGGCAATGGCGCCCCAATTATGGAATTCCCTCCCCCTGGAATTAAGAACGGCTCCCTCTTTAGAGACCTTTCAGACCTTAAGACGTTTTTATTTAGATTAGCATTCGATGCCTGACATAGTGGGCTGGCTTTTTAACAATTGGCTTTTAACAAATGTAAATATAGGTGACCCACTGGGGTTGTTTGTTTTAATTGTTTTAATTATTTGTTTTTAATTATTTTAATGTATACACGTATTTTAATGTTTTAATGTAAGCCGCCTTGAGTGCCCTTGCTGGGAGAAAGGTGGGGTATACATTCTTTAAATAAATAAATAAACTAGAAAAAGTGCAGAAGAGAGCGACCAGATGATTAGCGGGCTGGGGCACCTTGCTTATGAGGAAAAGCTGGGGTTGAGAAACAGTGCTGTTGAGGTAGAATAGGTGGTCTTTGCACTTCCTGTTAGTAAATAAAATGAAGTGTGCTCCAACAGCATTTGTGTTTCATTAGATTCATTAAAATCAAGGGCACCTGAATCCTTGTAGGAACTGAGTCATGGATAAACTGAGTTCACTTGAGTTATGCTAGATGTATTTATAAATAAGAACATAAGAAGAGCCCTGTTGGATCAGACCAAAGGCCCGTCTAGTCTGTCCAGCTTCCTGTATCTCACAGTGACCCCACCAGATGCCTCAGGGAGCACATGAGACAACAAGATACCTGTATCCTGTTGCCACTCCCTTGCACCTGGCATACTTGGCCCTTCTCAGGCGAATGTTCCCAAAGGTTCACGTGCATTTCTTTGACTGGAAAGGAAACTGAGATGCTATGTAAGTTTTAAGGCAGGCAGATGCACAGATGCTCGGTTTCTACCACACCGAGAAATGCAATGCTTTCCTCCCAACTATGCACATGTTGCTCCCTTGTCTTACATCACCCAAGTCAGGGCACGGGGGAATCTCTCTGACAAGATTTAGAGTGTAAGATAGACATGAAACAAGCTGTGCAGATAAACATCTTGTACATTGCATTTAGTGAAGTGTAAAACCAGCAAATGGAGCCCCAGCAGCTCACTGAGCATTACGACGTAACAGGCTTTGTAACAGAGGCAGCAATAAAAAGGGAATATCATTTTGCTCGGTGTTTTTGTCTGCCAACACATACTTCCAAAATGTAGGCCTGTCTTGCTTTTTGAAGACTTTGATGTATGTTGAAGAATCTATACAGATGCTGAGAAACATTCAAACTTGATTTGGAGCGCAATCCTAAGAAAACGTCGGGTGAATATATCTATGCAAAAACAAACATTGGTACTCTGGGACTGATTCTGTGGAGCCAAAGCACCTTCCCTGTTGCTGCTCTGGTGGCAATAGTCTTCGATGTGCACAGAGGTAGAGATTATGGGGTTTTCAGCCATGTGAACTTTTCCAAGTTAAAGAAATAAAGATTTACATACCAAAACTTGTCTGGAGAAATTCCTTTTACTCGTACACCCCAAGTAATGGGTAAACGCTTTCAGGATTATCCAAAGTCAGTCAAGTACAAAAAGCCTTAGTTCTTCCGCTTTACGTTTCTTCCCGCCCTATTTGCTTTTGAAAAGGTCCCGAGGGCGGGAAGAAACGTAAAGCGGAAGAACTAAGGCTTTTTGTACTTGACTGACTTTGGATAATCCTGAAAGCGTTTACCCATTACTTGGGGTGTACGAGTAAAAGGAATTTCTCCAGACAAGTTTTGGTATGTAAATCTTTATTTCTTTAACTTGGAAAAGTTCACATGGCTGAAAACCCCATAATCTCTACCTCTGTGCACATCGTGACAAGCCATGAAAATCTGCATGCCACTTTGCAATAGTCTTCATTCTGTTTCAGTTTCCATCGATTTCAGTTAGAACATTAGACTTATGTTTTAATCCAGTGGACTCTCAATACCTGGTAAATAATTATAAAGCTTGAAACTTTCTTATTTACCTTTTATATTAATTGCGATGCAAAAAAGGAGCTCAGCCAACATATTTCCGAGATCCACACGTTATACGTCAAAGAGCCGCATGTGACTCAGGAGCCACAGTTTGGCCACCCCTGTTATAGTACAAACACGTAGGCTGACTCGTGTAAATGATGCTGTGAGAACTCATGTATTAGGCCATGCTACTGCCATGGAATGTAAAAGTCTGGTGACCATGCTAAAGGAATTTGCTGTGCATCTCAAGTACCGGTAAATTATTACATGGAAGTGGTGCATGCCTAGTCTTGTTCCTGATATGCAGAGTTTTGAAAAGCAGAATGCTGAGCATAAAGCCCAAGCTACATTGTCTGCGTCCGCGTCCTGTGCGCGTCTGGTGTCCCGTCCCCAGGTCAAACAACAGGCTCTGATTGGCCGGATGTAGCGCGGACGCAGCAAAAGTCGAGATGACTTTTGCTGCGTCCGCACTACGTCTGGCCAATCAGAGCCTGTTGTTTTACGCAGACGCGGACAATGTAGCTCGGCCTTAAGACATTTTGCCAGGACAGACAAATGATATAGCAAAGATAGCTGTCAGGCTTTCTTTCTGTTGCTTGATAATCTTGATGAGAACATACAGCAGCTTTGTACAGCTTGTAGTCTGGGAAAAAGAAATCTTCTAAATAAATAAATATTTGCTTCTTACATTTGGAAGTACTTGGTTTTATCTTCCAACACTTTGACCATCTTGCTTCCAGTATTGGTAATTGTCATAAACTTGTACGTGCTGAAATAATAATGAAAATTTCCATATACGTTGCAAGAAATAAATGCACTGGATTATACTGATTTTGTGAAAACTGTTTATTATGGGTAGAGGACTTAGAATTCCTGAGAGCTTGGAAAAGAAATGAATAAAGTCTTCCTTCTGCAATAACTCCCTTAAAAACAAAACAGAAAAGCCACTCACCAAAATCAGACTTACAATTGCTCTTCTGTTCTCTCAACTATAACTTCTAGCTCAGACCTTAAACTAGTGCTTTTCTGTAGCCAGAAAAGTGCTTTTTCTGTAGGGGTAAGCCTCCGTGGCGCAGATGGGTCTACTTGAACCTGTGCTAGCAAATTTGCTAGCGCAGGTCCTCATGGACCCGCATCACGAGATCAAGTCCGGGAAGGGGGCTAGTGACCGCCACTGCTGCCAAACCCACCCCCTTCCCGGATCTGATCCGCCCTTCCATGCCACCTTCTGTCCTGTATCAACCCTGTCCCACCTCCCCTGCCAAATTACCTTCATCGGCGTGTCTTGATGGAGCTGCTGCCACGCGCAGCAGTGGCCTTTCCGCTGGTGCTCCCGCTTAAGACATTTTGCCAGGACAGAAAAATGATATAGCTTCCCGTTGGTGCTTCGCGTACTGTCAGAGCACCTTTTGCAACTTCCATAAGGTGGTTAACACTGGTGAAACACTCATTCCACCAGCTTTGGACCCCAATAGGATTGGCCTGTTGATGAGGTGTTGGATGGGGAAAAAAAAAAAGAGCCAATGAGCGAGAGAGGGTAAACTCACCAATCATACAAGAGTGTGTAAATATAAAGATTACTTTGTCTATTGTTTGATTTTATTTCATTATCTGATATGTACATTCTCAGTTGGTTTCCTGTATGAGGTGAAATTCCTTCACAGGAAATTGAGCATATACTTGTGTGTGTGTGTGTGTGTGTGTGTGTGTGTGTGTGTGTGTGTGTGTGTGTGTGAGAATGCATGCACACGCACGCACACAAACAAGTAACGGTGGGAGGGGGAAGCGATTTGTGGGCTTTATCACAGATAGTGCTTTCTTAGCTAAGCTGAAAGCTTCAAAAATCGAACCAATTGCTCTTATGAGCAATAGCCGCCTTGGTTGCCCTTGTGGGAGAAAGGCAGGGTATAAATTCTATAAAATAAATAAATAAAATATGACATCATGTTAAAAACAAGAATTCAAAAATGAGATATGTGTGTCCCCACAGTTTGACTTGCAAGGGTGAAAAGGTTTTTTTTTTTTTTAAAAAAAAAACACTTTTAATGAGCCTAGAGTCTGGCATGTTTTGAGAACTTAAAAAATGAAAGGACCAAGCAAGGACTTACAAAACAGGGAGTGTCATTCCTACTGTGGTCAAGTCCCTCAAATAGACACCTTCCCTGAAAGCATATTAATTCTTGTTCTAGCCATTTGCCTTCAATTCAGAAGCCTCAACATTGTGAAGCATCAAGGTAGGTAAAGTGGAATTGCCGGGAAGGTTGAAATCACAAGTATACAAGTCAACTTTAGAAAGCAGCAAACTTTGTTGTTGTTGTTCAGTTGTTAAGTCGTGTCCAACCCTTCGTGATTCCATGAACCATATCCCACCAGGCCTTTCTGTCCTCCACTATCTTCCTGAGTTCGCTCATTTTCATGTTCGTTGCATCGGTGATGCTGTCTAACCATCTCATCCTTTGCCTTCCCCTTCTCCTTTTGCCTTCAATCTTTCCCAGCATCAGAGTCTTCTCCAGAGACTCCTCTCTTCGCATTAGGTGACCAAAATATTTGAATTTCAGCCTCAGTACCTGTCCTTCCAGGGAACAGTCAAGGTTGATTTCATTTAGGATTGACTGATTTGATCTCCTAGCAGTCCAAGGGACTCTCAGGAGTCTTCTCCAGCACCACAGTTCAAAAGCATCTATTCTTCGGCGCTCAGCCTTCCTTATGGTCCAACTCTCGCAACCATACATTGCTACTGGGAACACCATCGCCCTGACTATACGAACTTTTGTTGGCATGGTGATATCTCTGCTTTTTATTATGCTATCTAAATTTGCCATAGCTTTCCTTCCAAGGAGTAAGCGTCTTTTAATTTCATGGCTGCTGTCTCCATCTGCAATGATCTTGGAACCCAAAAAAGTAAAATTTGTTACTGCTTCCATTTCTGCCCCTTCTATTTGCCAGGACTTGATGGACCAGATGCCATGATCTTAGTTTTATTAATGTTGAGTTTCAAGCCAACTTTTGCACTCTCCTCTTTCACCCTCATCAAGAGGCTCTTTAGTTCTTCTTCACTTTCTGCCATTAGGGTGGTATCGTCTGCATATCTGAGGTTGTTGATATTTCTCCCGGCAATCTTGCGATTCATTCAGCCCTGCATTTCTCATAATGTACTCTGCATATAAGTTAAATAAGCAGGGTGACAATATACAGCCTTGCCGTACTCCCTTCCCAATTTTGAACCAATCAGTTGTTCCATGGCTGGTTTGAACTGTTGCTTCTTGACCCGCATACAGGTTTCTCAGGAGACAGGTAAGGTGGTCTGGTACCCCCATCTCTTGAAGAATTTGCCACAGTTTGTTGTGATCCACACAGTCAAAGGCTTTTGCGTAGTCAATGAAGCAGAAGTAGGTATTTTTTTGGAACTCTCGTGCTTCCTCCATGATCCAGCGCATGTTGGCAATTTGATCTCTAGTTCCTCTGCCTCTTCGAAACCCAGCTTGTACGTCCGGTAGTTCTCGGTCCACGTACTGCTGAAGCCTAGCTTGTAGGATTTTGAGCATAACCTTGCTAGCATGTGAAATGAGTGCAATTGTGCGATAGTTTGAACACTCTTTGGCACTGCCCTTCTTTGGAATTGGAACGTAAACTGACCTTTTTCAATCCTATGGCCACTGCTGAGTTTTCCAAATTTGTTGGCATATTGAGTGCAGCACTTTCACAGCAGCATCATTTAGGATTTTAAGTAGCTCAGCTGGGATATTATCATCTCCACTAGCTTTGTTGTTAGTAATGCTACCTAAGGCCCACTTGACTTCACTCTCTAGGATGTCCGGCTCTGGGTCAGTGACCACACCAGCGTGGTCATCAGGAACATTCAGATCTTTCTTGTATAGTTCTTCTGTGTATTCTTGCCATCTCTTCTTAATCTCGTCTGCTTCTGTCAGGTCCCTGCCTTTTTTTCCTTTAGCATGCCCATCTTTGCAAAAAACATTCCCTTGATATCTCCAATTTTGATATCTCCAATCAAGCAATCAGCTTGATATCTCCAATCAGCAAACTTTACAAGAAGTTAAATTAGCCATGAGCTTAGCTCAGGCAGAAAATCATGTCTCTTACAGCACAATTCTAGGTGTATCTGTTTAGAAGTAAGCCTCACTAAATGTAATGGATCTTACTCCCAGGTAAGTGTGTATAGGATTGCAGCCTTGCAGTATCTCCTTTATTCAGAACTGAGAACATTCTAACAGCACAGCTGGAAAAGTCAGTCCTGAGATTTATTGACTTTTCTGTCAAGCATGCAAAGCATGTTTTTTTCTTTAGTACCATGAACCCCTGCTATCCGCGGATCCAGCATCTGCAGATTTGTCTCAATGCAGATACTGGGGCCACTGTGAAAACTTTTAAAAATAGGGTGGGGAGTTAAAAATAGCATTCTCCCTTTTTGCTGGCAAACCACTCCATTTGCAGGGCTATAGACAGTGAAATTGCGCTCCTACAGCCTATTCTGGGTCGCTGGACTTCCCCTCTCCCTTTCCCAAGGTCACCCCAGAATGCATTGGGGTGAGCCTGAAAATAAGTGTGTGTGCCTTTAAGAAATCCAACATTGATTCTACAAAAGAACAGCATGTATTAGGAACAGTGGAAGAACAGCGGAAGAGGTGAGAGCATTATTGGAACTTCTGAGGAAGCCCTGCGCAGCTTCAGGGTGAAACGTTAAGGTTTTTACTTTTGTTTATTTTTAATTTACAAAAATAAAAAGTAACCCAATAAATTAGTGTCTTCACCTGTGAAACTTCACAGGAGTATAACCTGCTATTTTTGTGTAGCAGGTTTTCTCTTACAAGACAGAGGTGCTCTACATTGGCCTTTAGGTTTTAGACAGTAATATCTCTCCATGTTTCTATATTGGGGTAAGAATACATATTAATTCTCTTCCAATCCAAACTAGATTTGTACATTATCTCACCGACATGAATGTCATGAGAAACCCAAAACCATTCAGGAGGAGAACACATTTTGCTCCTCCCAACAACCATCCCTCTGTGTGGCTCCAGAGGTATTCCTGGGGTGGGTGCCACCCGGTGCGGTACTTATCTGGGGAGCTCGGCGTTCCAGAAGTTTGAGAGTGACATAATCACATTGCCCCCGACCTTCCGGGCTTTTGTATTCATTTTATGTGAAAAGTCCGTCTCTGCTTGGAGGCTCCCAGCATGCTCTGGGCCAGCCTCCTCACATTCTCACTAGCAAGTGGCGAAAACATGCTCGCCGGCAAGTGTGCGAGGTGGCTGGGCCTGGAGTGAGCCAGGATTCTGTGTGTGTTGCTGCCGCCCCTCCCCCTTCTGAGGCCTGATCTACCCTCCTCCCCATCACTGCCCCATTCTGCCCACCCTCGTTTCATTCAACCCCCTCCCTGCCTCCCTCCACCCCCCACGTCGACTTACTTGCACCAGCTGGCATCCATCATCCGTCTTCATGCGGACACGGCTACTCACCACTTGCAACGGTGGCAAGGCCCTCTGCGTTGGTCTAGTCATGTTTGCGAGAGCCGTAAAGCTGTTTACATTGGTGGAACATGCGCTCCGCAAGCGTAAACAGCGGATAAGATTGGATCTTGCTTCTCTCCACAGGATCAAAGTTTCTGTTAGTTGACAATCAAATATTTTCAAATAATACTAATGCAAGAATCCAGTAGGGTAATTTTTAATGTGTTGCGTTTTGTATATAAAATTCTTAGTGTGTGCTGAAGAGGATTTGTACTATTTACTGCAGTATAGAAATTTAGGGATTACTAAGGCATCCTGTCTGTATTTGGGTCAGAAATATAGCCCAGAGGTATTTGTATGATAGAAGCATTAGGCTGCATTAGTGACTTAGCTATCAAAATAGCACAATACGCTGTCATGTGATGGCTGAGACTTCAAACATTTGATTATGGATTAGCCCTAAAAATGCACAAGCTGACCTCCTGACAAAAAAGGTGACTTGTACTGTGTTTTCCCCTCATTTTTCAGAAATCTCAATCTAACATATATACTGTATGGGTTTCTGTTCATTTTGCAGAAAAAGGAATGCCCAAATATGTTCTTCTGTTATGTAAAATGTGAATAGGTAGAACATTGTACAGTAACATGTTGATTAAGAAAAATATTCATTGTTGTGACAACAAGGACTCATGGCAGTTTGGCTACTGTCTGTCAGTATATGTGGACTTCATTTGTGTTTATAAAGTGATTATTGTAATCTGGCATTTTAACCAAGCGTGGAAATGGCTAGTGGGTTTAAAGTAACAAATACATTTTATCTAAATCATCCTAGCTCTTCCTGAAGTAAATGTATGATCTATATTAATATTGAGATGATACCAAATATAATCACTGCACATATATTTTCACATAGTATATATGTGTTAATATTGTAACAGGGGACAATAGGTAAAGTCTATTCCTCCCTTTGTGTTTTGTCAAACCAAGGTTTTAGAGTCTTTGATTCTCTTTTTCCTGTGACGACTTCTTAGGTCTGAAAATTATCAATTCCAGAATACACCTCTACAATTTTCTTTCCTGGGATGATGAAAGGATTTTAGAATTATGGTAATAATATGAAGAACCCTTTTGGAGAATAATTAATAGAGCTAATTTGAAACTTGCCTCTTTGCTCTCCAGTGTGTGTGTGTGTGTGTGTGTGTGTGTGTGTGTGTGTGTGTGTGTTGTGGTACAGATATCTAGCTTTTTTCTAATGATCTTGTATGTTTTGCTATGGCTTTGTTTTGGGCATGTTTTGCTGTGGCTTTGTTTTGGGCTTGCATGCCTGCTTCTATTTAATTTGTCCGTAGCTCTCTGCAGTGGATTAGCATTTCATCAGGGTGGATTAAGATTGAATTGACATTGAAGCTCCCTTAGCCTCCCCCACCTCCTGCTTGAGGTTTCTGCTTGGGGAGAGAAAAGTATAATCTTAAAATAAAGTATATGTATGTTATGCATAGAAAACATGTCTAAAAGATAGTATCTGGAAGTATGTAGTCAGAGGAGGAATTTGTAGTGAGGTGTTTGGATGGCCTGGAGTGGTAGGTTGTATCAGGCTAAAATGGTGTCACATGGAACAAAAGCTTTAGGGGTTTTATTTAGCCCTTAATCCTCACACACAGTTCGACTAGTTGTCCATGTGAGCAAGTCATCCCAAGCAGGAAGGGATAAACCATCTGGATTAAGTACAGCAACTCTTTTCCTTGTCAGAATTGTACAGAAAAGACCTTTCCATTCTACCGTTTTGGAGCCAGGCTGAGTGACTGTTGCGTCTTTCTGTGTTTTGTCTACTAAAGTTTCGAAGAATTAATAATTCAGGCAACACTTTGAAATTGTAAACCACCTGTCTGGCTGCTTCCTGAAGACACAAAAGGATTCAAATACAGCACGTTTTATTTTTTGTTTTTTGGGTGGCTTTTTTTTAATGTGTGCAACAGAAGATTTAACCAGAGAACCTGCCAGTCCTTATTTAAGCTGAATACTGCTGTGTTTCAATGCCAATTCCAAGCAAACATATTGGCCGTTCTCAGAGCTGGGATGCAGCAGGATGGTACGAAGGCAACTGGGAGAATGAAAATACATTTGAATACCAGAGACCTCCAGGGAGGAGGAATTCTCTAACCTACGGTGGCGAGGGAGTTTGGTATGAGCAGCCAACTCATAGACCACATGATATCATCTTGCAGGGAGGCGCTGAACTGAAGCAAGAGCCATATCCATACCAGGAGCCAGTGTTTAACCAAGTTCCTTTAAGGAAAGGATCTGTTCCTGAATTTGCTTACTACGACAGGCAGGCAGCAATGTCTGCACGAAGTTCCTTGCCACCTCAGGATTACTACAGTGACCCTTCCTTAGCTGCCAGATCACCTAAAGATCCACGCTACTATCGAGACCACATGATTAACAGACCACTACAGAATTATGGCATGCCCAACAGCGGCAGATTGGCTTGGGATCAGATGCAAGTACGGTCACCTGCCCCCCATGAAGCGAACCGTATGTATAGAGAGCCTGTGACTAAAATGGTTCCTGACGCTCAGAGGATTCGAAACCGAGACCCTTCTCCAGCAAGGTATGGTGTTGAACCTCCCACACCTAGATATGGTATAGAACCTCCAGCATTTTCGAACCGACAAATGTATAACGATGCAATAGACAGATCTATAGATTCTGCAGCTAGTAGACAAGTCACCCCAACCTGTTTGGTGGTTGATCCCAATTCAACGGCTGCTCCTGATGGAAGTGTAGCTCTTCCTCCTACTCCTGCAAATCGTGGTTATGGCCCAGGCAGGGAAAATGTCAGTTCAAAAGTTCCTTATGACGGCTATGAAACAGCAACGACTCCTTCCCATACTCAGATGCCTGCACCTTTTCCAGGACAGGACATTAAAAGAAGTGTGGATCCAGAGTTCTTAGCAGTTCTGCGTTCTGAAGGAGTATCCGAGAGCACGCTTAATGCCTTGCTTCAGCAAGGATTTGATTCTCCAAGCCTGCTAGCAATGATGGAGGACAATGACATAAAATCAGTTGCTCCAAATCTTGGGCAAGCGAGGGTGCTTTCCCGAATTGCCCATACATACAAAGCCGAAGTACAGTTGCAGAGGCAAGATAGGAAGAGCACCATCATCCGTCCTAGGCACAGATCTAACAGCTTTAGTCATCGGAGTGAGTTGCTCCAGAATGAATATGGGATGCACCCTGCCACCAGTCCTATGGCAGATGGTACAGTCATGCATCAGCCACCTCCTGCTTCTATGCAGCCAGTGTCCCCAAGAGTAGCAGAAATAACCCGCCGTCCATCAAGTGCCCCAACACAACATCTTTTGGAAACAGCAACTTACTCTGCATCTGGGTTAGCTCAGCAAGGTGTTCCTTTCCTTCCCAGTTCTGGATACAGTGCTTCTGGACCATGCAATATGCACACTCGCCAAGCAACTGGCTATTCCCCTCTGGCTGGAATATCTGTGAATGCAATGCAGACAACCCCTCATCCAAGTCCCAAAATAGCATACTCAACTACATACACGGTACCCATGGAACTGATGAAGAGGGAAAGAAATCCTCCTTTGTCCCCAATGCACAGCCCTCACAACAGCCCTCAACTCCTTCGAAAGCAAGGAGCCCAAATGGAACCCAACCTGTTGCCAGCAGGACCAGGTTTTCCAATGCAGCATTCTCCTTATCAGAAGCCCACGAGACGTACAGGGCCGCCAGTCATTGTCTCCACCATGGCATCACCTGAACCAAGTAATGGTATTTAAAAGTATATTACTTTTTAGAATTCTTTAGAACTTTAATAAACCTTCTTTTAATAATCAGTGTTCTCATAGCTATTAGTTACATTTACCCACAATTAAACTGAGGAGACATCCACCCTACCATATAAAAGTTGTTAATTTCAGTGCTGAGATTCACTGTGTGATTCAGTTGAGACTTTTAAAAAAATTGGTTCACATCAGTTAAAAGTGGCAGGTATTGGCATATCATCATTCCACAATGACTCTTGCAGTTTCTGTTATTTTCATGGAACGTAAGATTAGATACTACACACTTTCTAGCCAATTAGGCTGGAAGGTTTCATTTTAGGCTGACTTCTCCCCCTTGTTATCAGCACAAATGTGTTTTTCAGAGGGAACTGTTAATGTTTCCTTTATGAAATGTATCAAGTAACTAATGATGTGATTCTGTAGCTGCCTAACTTGGGCAGTAATTCTCATTACTTTGTGGGGGCGGGGGCGGGGAGTGTCCTCTGTTGTTTTTTTAATAGGCTACCTCTAATAAAAGGTGTGCCTTTTGATTTCCTGTTTGAAATAGTTATGAATATAGAAATAGTTAACAAAATAGCTCTGCATTTACTGCAAAAGCCAATCATTAACATACAGATGTGGGGTTGTTTCTTGTGTTTCTTTTTGATCTGAAATTCCTTTTCTGCTTGCTGCTCTTAGTTTGAATACCTAGGCTGTTAGGTTTCTAAAATTCAGCAAATATATACCTAAGGAATTCATTTTGTAGCGTGGAGTACTTTAGAATAAACCCCAGTGGAGGCAATTCTAATTATTGAAATTGTAGAAACTACAAGTTAGTAAACATACAAGTTGACTTTCTCCATTGGAACACAATCTAGCAAAAGTTACTTGTGTCTGAGGCTGCAATACTATGTCCACTTATTTGGGAGTGAATCCTATCAAATTCCATGGGACTTGCTTTGAGTGAGTAAATATTCATAGGATCAAGCTGCATGTCTAATTCAAAAGCATAGTCGTCGTCTTCCCCATGTTAACAATGGGCACATTGAAGCACATTTAAGTCCCATTGACTTCAGTTGGAGAATTAAGGATATACACTTAACTCCCTTCCATTGAAATCAAAGTGATTTAAAAGTACTTACTTTGAATGAATTGCACCCCCCAAAATATACTATTTATAGACATAAAACTATGCCTTATCTCAGTGATATAGTGCTGGTTTAAAAGGGGAACTGATAGTTTTCAAAGTTCGGACATCCTTGTCTTTCAAATTTTGAACATAGATTTCTTTCTGTATTTAGTTAGATTTCATGGTGTTTAATATTTGTCTGAAATAAATACATCAGTACACATACACCTAGTATAGCTGGGAACCCTGTATGCACAGATATACTAGGAAGAAACAAAGTAAGGGTTTTTTTTTTTTTGAATAAATTGTTTTGAAAAAGACAAAGGGGGGGGACATGTGGGAATCAAGTCATAAAATACTATGTCATTAATATATCAATACATGTTTTACTTGATTGTGGGCCTGCTGCTGATTTTTCTTTTAATAATGCTCGTCGAGTAGAATGACCTATCTGAATTTGAATAAATTGTGAAAAATTGTCAAGATTTAGGGATTTTTTTTTAACATTTAGTTGCAACTGTTAGCCACTGCCTCTGCGTTTTGTCAGTTAATGCTACCTTAGAAACAAGCAAGCAGCAATAGTGCCCTAGTGTCAGCCATGCTGCAGCTAGTCATTTCTGTGGAGCATGCATTGTGAACACAGGCGATTTTCATTAGAGTTCATGTATTGTTGGGCTGAAGACGTACATCCAATCTAAATATGGTGGAAGTGGTTTGAAAACCCATTCTCTGCCCTGAAAACAGATGTCTCGGAAGGAGTATCTATTTGAACCACTTCTTTAGCACTTTAGAATGCCTGCCTATCTTCACACTTCCGCAACACTTTAGAATGCCTGTCTATCTTCACCCTGAATTCTTTTATTACTCTTCTTCTTTAAACTTTGGAATGCACAGTTTGGAAAAACAAAATGTAGACCTGTTTTTATAAGACAATACCAACAATCTTGTTGAAATGCGGAGCTGCTCCCTCCCAGAGTCAAACATTCTTTCTCTACTACAACCAACTCATTTGCATGAGGATGACATTTGTTGCTCCAGTAATTTCATCTGATAATGGCCAGCTTGCAAAGCGGATCTGAAAACATATTCCTTAATTATGTGTTGCTAAGCAACGAGAGGGTTTGGTCATAATCACAGAAAGATTATCTTCCTATTGAAGTCACTGAAAAGGTTTAGCAGAAGTAGGACCTTCAGCTAAATTTTGTCTCCAGTCCTGTTTTGTTCTGTTTTTGTTTTCCTCCAAACAGTGAAGGAAGGTTTTTCCTCTTCTTAAAATGTAAATTGAAAGTAGGAGTCAAGGTAAGATCCATTGTAAATAAAGTATGGGTGAAATGACAGTAATGATATCTTAATTATGCTGAAAACGTGTATATAGCCTTCTGCAAAAGCATTCTCAAGCAGTTTTTAGAAAAAAGTACTCTAACAATAATTTCACACACATATATACATTTAGAAGGTCATAGTTTGGATGCAAAATAGGCCAAACGTAGAACATTTATATTTTATGTCCTATTTTCTGGCAGAGGTAAGATAAAGAAGTACGTCTCTGTAAATGCCAAGGTTATTTGAATGACAACGTAAATGTTAGCTTAATCAATGTTGATATTTGCCCCTTACATTTCTGTGATTTTTACCTGCACTTTTAGAATGTAAAGAACAATTAATTACACTGTATGTGTTTATAAAATGTATCTTGTTCTCAATATGTAATTAGTTTATCTTTCTCTCCCCCCCCCCCATCCATTTATAAAATTTGTGAGATCATGTAGATTACTTTTATTTGCTTTTTCAGGTTAGGTAAAGTATTCATTAAGGCTGAATGGCCTTTACTTTAGATTTTTTTAATTATTATTTTTAATCTAGACTAGACTGATTTAATATACAAGACATCTATTATCTATCTGTAAAATAGATAAAGAATGACATAAGCAAACAAACCCAAGTTACAATTACATTTTGACTGTATATAGGTAGTCAACAGATGGAGAGGAGGAATATACTTACAGTGCAATCCTATCCAACTTACACCACTGGTGTAACTAGCGGGGGAGGGCAGGGTGGGAGGCTTTGGAAGGGAGGGGAGATTTAAATCCCCTTTGAACCCCCCTTTGGAGGGGATTTGAATCCCCTTTCTGTTCTGGGGTCTCCTGTTCTCTTTACACCGGTGGTGTAAGTTGGATAGAAATAGAATTGCGCTGTTAGAAGGGTAAAAAACCACGATTGGGAACAATTGCATTTGCATGCCCATAGCCTTCGCAATGAATACAATTCCTTGTTGAATCACGCCCCTTTGATTTGAAGAATGAAAACCAACTCAAAATTTTGAGATGTAATGATTTGTCATATCTTGTCTTTGCTTCACTTGGCCATCGACTTTCAAGTAGTCTGCCCAAAGGCAAAACATCTACAATAGGAACCTTCATTGTTAAGTTCTGTTAATTGATTGACCTTGGGAAATGTTTGGTTTTGATTGCTGCTCTGGTGTTATTGCTGATTGGTGTTATTTAATGATGTTTGATGAATGTTGTTGTACATTACTCTTGTGCATTAGTTCAGGTATTAACTATTACTAAGAATGTAATAAGTTTTAGAATTAATTAAAACAAATAAATATTCCTAAGCAGTCCTGCCATCCACTGACCATTAGGTTTCTACTTCATAAAACACATCTTAACTTGCCAGTTTATTCATGGGAAGCCCAATTCTGTCTAGGTAGGCTGCAGTGCGGGCATAGAGCCCGCACTGCATCCTATCCAGATAGGACCCAACACTGGTGCAGCTGGAGCACTCCTTGGGGTAAGGGGATGTTTGTCCCCTTACCCTCAGTAGAGCCCCAACCTCCCCGATGGGTCCACTCGAATGTACGTCCGCTATTTTGCTGGCGCACATTCAAGCAGGTCATGTAATGGTGGCCAGGCCCGAGAAGGGGGACAGGATTCCGGCGGAGTGACCGTATCTGATCCCTCCCCCTTCCTGGGCCTGGCCGACCACTGCCCCACCAATGGTCCATATAGTTTTCAGCAGGTCAATGAATTTAGATATTTGGGAGTTGTATTTCAATCTAATCTTACATGGACTAAACATGTCCAGTATCTTAAGAACAAAACAGAACTGGCTTTATTAGCATTGAAGAAATTTTTCTATATTAAAGGAGGACAATATAAACCAGCACTCTTAAAAGTTTATAAAGCCACTATACTGCCGCGGATATTATATGGCTCTCAAATTTGGTTCTTAGGACCAATAGAAAATCTTGAAAGACTTCAACAAGCTTTCTTTCGGAAAGTGCTGGCCACACCTCCATGTATAGCCTCTGCAGTATTACGGCTTGAATTAGGGCTTCCAAAGATCCTTACATTGATATGGAAAGTCATCATTAATTTTAAATGTCGATTAGCCAATGCAGATGATCTCCCTATTTTTACTAAATTAGCTTCACAAGAGCGTTGTTGGACAAAATGGAACAATGAGACTGATAAAAAACTACATGAGTTGGGTCTACTGAGAATAGGAGATCTGAACAAAAGACAACGGTCATCATTAGTGGGAAAATAAACCACTTTGGATTGGGATTGTCTCCAATTAGAGGCTAAGCGGACATGTTCTCCATCTTATTCAGGAATAAGGTTTCTGGTAGAATTTACTCTACCTTTATACTTCAATATGCTTACAGTGCCTAAATTTAGGCGGGCTTATATGATTGCATGTTGTAACGCATTACCAACTGCGCAGATGAAAGGTCGTTTTCAAAAGATACCATCTGACCAACGATATTGTGACTGTTCTTTGAACGAATTAGATTCATTGCTACATGTTTTTTTCTATTGTCCTAAATATGAAACAGCTAGAGAACGTTTTTTAAAGAAATGGTTGCAAAGATATTCAACGTTCTCTGATTCTTTAAGGCTGAAAATATTCTTAAGTAGTTTTTGTAAAGAATGTGTGGTAGATGTGGCAAATTTCTGTTTTATTGTGTGTATAAGTTCAACTTCATAGGTGTATGGCAAATTTTGTTTCAATGTGTTTTTAACTTTTAATTCTATAGGTGTATGGCAATGTGCTATTTAACCTAATTGATTTGACTTGACTGCCCCACCAATACCCGGCAGGGAACTTACCTTCTCTGGCGGGCACTCCATGGGATCTGCAGCGGGTAGAGCAGCGCTGGCCTCAGTGCTGGCACAGCCTACTCACTGGTGCTCCACCGGTCTCCAACTTAGAGAGGATTGCACTGTAAGTGTACAGTTTCAGTTCTCTGCCTATGATAGTGAGTGGGAATCCATCTCAGGAATTGTGTGAAGGATAAACTAACAGCCCAATCCTACCCCTCCTCCACTGGTGCAGCCATGCCAAAAATGGGTATGCTGTATTCAGTGGGGGGCGGATCGGAGGGAAAAGGGGATTTATTTATTTATTTATTTATTTATTTACTTACTTACTTACTTACAGTATTTTTACCCCGCCTTTCTCCCTGAAGGGACCCAAGGTGGCTTACAACATGAAAAAGAATACAATACAGAAAATACAATACAAAAAATAATCACTTTTTAAAACAATAAAAAACAGTTAACGATAACTAGTAAAAAAAAAGCATTTAAATGTTGTTAAAAAACAGATCACATTACAATTAAAACAAGAGCATAAAAAACAGCAGCACCCCACCTGTACCAGCAGGATGTTAAAAAGGCAAGGACTCAGAAGGCTTCCTTAAACAGGAACGTTTTCAGGCTTTACCGGAAAGTCTCCAAGGACGGAGCAGTACGTAAGTCAAGAGGGAGGGAATTCCATACGGTTTTAAATTCCATTTAAATCCCCTTACACCTCTGTAAGCCTCTCACTCCACAATGGGTCTCTTTTAACCTGCACCATCGCAAGCCGGAATCAAGATTGCCGGGAGAAACATCAACAACCTCAGATATGCAGACGATACCACCCTAATGGCAGAAAGTGAAGAAGAACTAAAGAGCCTCTTGATGAGAGTGAAAGAGGAGAGTGCAAAAGTTGGCTTGAAACTTAACATTAATAAAACTAAGATCATGGCATCTGGTCCCATCAATTCCTGGCAAATAGAAGGGGCAGAAATGGAAGCAGTAACAGATTTTATTTTTTGGGGTTCCAAGATCACTGCAGACGGAGACAGCAGCCATGAAATTAAAAGACGCTTACTCCTTGGAAGGAAAGCTATGGCAAATTTAGATAGCATAATAAAAAGCAGAGATATCACCATGCCAACAAAAGTTCGTATAGTCAGGGCGATGGTGTTCCCAGTAGCAATGTATGGTTGCGTGAGTTGGACCATAAGGAAGGCTGAGCGCCGAAGAATAGATGCTTTTGAGCTGTGGTGCTGGAGAAGACTCCTGAGAGTCCCTTGGACTGCTAGGAGATCAAATCAGTCAATCCTAAATGAAATCAACCCTGACTGTTCCCTGGAAGGACAGGTACTAAGTCTGAAACTCAAATATTTTGGCCACCTAATGCGAAGAGAGGACTCTCTGGAGAAGACTCTGATGCTGGGAAAGATTGAAGGCAAAAGGAGAAGGGGAAGGCCAAGGATGAGATGGTTAGACAGCATCACCGATGCAACGAACATGAAAATGAGCGAACTCAGGAAGATAGTGGAGGATAGGAAGTCCTGGCGGGTTATGGTTCATGGGATCACGAAGGGTCAGACACGACTTAACGATTTAACAACAACCTGCACCAGCGATTTCACTGGCATGTCCAAGGAGAGAAAGGGGGCTGGGAGGCTGCCCATGGATGGGATAGAATCAGGCGCGTGCCATTGCCACCGGATCTGCCTCATCCCCACCCCTTCCTGCCTCCCCCGCTGGCTTACCTGCTCCAGCGGGTTGCCAGCAATCCTCCGATGTGTGCAGGAAGGCTCTGGCCTTTCCACTGATGCTCCGGCAGTGTGCTACTCAGCACACTGCTGGAATGCGCTTTATGGCTGTTTTTCAGCAGTTGCAACCAGTGGGACGCGCATTCCGCTGGCAGCAAGGCCCAATAGGAGTAGTGGGCTGTAATTATTGTAAAGTATGCTGCACATTTTATAAACTAATACTAATCAATTGTGATTGTAATTTAGTAAATTAGAAAGGAGGAAGAAGATAGATTTTAGCAGCCCTGTGAACTCAGGGAACATGAATTAAACATTATTGCTGGTTCTGTATGTCCAAAGGCTAGCCATTTTAGAAAAACAAGGAAATCTGGTATTCTGCATAAAGATTAAGTGAATGTTTAAAGTGCAATTTAGAAAAGTTTAAGAAGCATTATCAAAACCCATCACCCTGAGCTTTCAGAGAATTCTCTGAATTTTCTGAGATCTGCAGAACAGAGATCTATTCCAAATGTTAGACTTCCACTGTCCCCAGCTGTACTTTTAGTCAATATCCCTCTCCCCTATGCCTGTGTGAGCCCCACCCCACTCTTTACCTTTTCCCAAAACATATTCATCAGTAGCAACTGGGAAGGGCAAGGCTCGTCTTTGGCCTTTAATCAGAACTGAAACTTCACCAGCAGGAAGTTCCCAGTGCAGAGATCTCTGAAATAACACCCATTCTGGGAGCACAACATGCTATTAGGATTGGGCCGACAGCTATCTTATACTGAATCATATCATTGGCCCATCTAGTTCAGCACTGACTGAACTGCAGCACCTCTGCAGAGTTTCAGACAGGTCTATCCCAGGGCCACCTGGGGATGCCAAGGACCCCCCACACACACACACACACACACACACACACACACACTCAGGGCTTTCTGTGTGTAACCAGTGAGTTACAGTTCTTTCCATAGTCCAGACATGCATATGAGGCTAGATTTTGCTAGTGTTGTAAAAAGCTTGTTATTTCCAACCTGGGAGCATTGTTTCTGTATAAACACAGCCACCCAGTCCTCAGTTCCAAAACTCTGAAACATCATTAATCAAACATCACTAATCAAAACTGGCTGACTATTGATTCTTTTGCCAAAAAAATTCTCTATGAAAATATAAAAAAAATTAACCTTAGCTAACCCAGCATTGGCAACTGTTTTAAATGCCTTTCTTTGGCTTCTGAGCCTATAGCTGACATTCCCATAGATTCAAAAGTTGGCTAGAAAAACACTTTGAAAGCATTAAAAACTAAGATAGTCATGAATTTCGGTTTTAAAATAATCTCTTTAAACCATGAGACTCGTGATGAAGTTACAACAGTTGGCAATCTCATCTGTGGGCAGTAAATTTTTAGCTGAGTTAATAATCATGCAAACTTACTTTAAATGAGATCTAATGAAAGATGATGGAGGCTGTAGCTGAGTTGCAGCTCAGTTCTGAAATTGTATCATGATTATTTGGGCTCAGAACATGATAGGGAAGTAACCCAATTCTAACTTAAAAAAAACACCTGCTGATGTAGCCGTGTCAATGGAGCACACGCTGCATTCTGCGGGGGGGGGGGAGTCCTGGAGGCCTCCTCGAGGTAAAGGAACCTCGAGGTAAGTAAGCGGGCAGGAGGCATAATGGGGGAGGGAGTGGATCCCTGCAGCACAGGTGTGCACCATTTTGCTGGTGCAGAATTGAGGAGAGGGAAGGGGAGAGGAACACGGAGAGGATTCTGGCGCATGCTCGTGCCATCGAGATCCACTCCTCCCTCCCCCATTCTGTCTCCCTCCCCCTCCCTGCCCAAATACTCCCCCATTCCTCTCTGTCTCTATCCTTCCCACCACCCTCTCTCCCCTCCCCCCTCGCACTGTCTTACCCACAGTCCCGCATGAAGCCAGCTGCGATAGAGGACCTCCGGTACCTGGAATGGCCATTTACAGCTGCAGAACTGCTTTAAGGTAAAGGTATCCCCTGACAATTAAGTCCAGTCGTGTCCGACTCTAGGGTGTGGTGCTCATCTCCATTTCAAAGCCGAAGAGCCAGCGTTGTCCGAAGACGCCTCCGTGGTCATGTGGCCGGCATGACTCTCCTTGCCGCAGCACGTAGCATGCAGCTGAAACACGGAGCGCTGTTTACCTTCCCGCAAGCGGTACCTATTTATCTACTCGCATTGACATGCTTTGGAACTGCTAGGTTGGCAGGAGCTGGCCAAGCAACGAGCGCTCACCCCGTCGCGGGAATCGAACTGCCGACGTTTCGATCAACAACTTATGGTTCAGCGGTTTAACCCGCTGCGCCACCCGCTGGCCTGCAGAACTGCTTTACCACTGTCATAAAGCCCAGTTAGGATTGGGTGTCATTCTTGCTGTGTTTTTCACCTTGCATCCTAAAGGCTGTGGCACACCACCCGCAGCATGGCGCAAAGCAAGGAGAAGCGAACCCTGCCTTTGCTTCGCACCATGCCGCACCGCTTCCTGTCTACACTGACCTTGGAATCACTCTCTCCGTCGTCTCTCCTTGCTCTCTCTGTCTTCTCTCCCTCTCGGCCTTTCAGCCAATCAGAATCTTTTCAGACTCGATTCTGATTGGCCAGTGCTTCGCGTCTCGCCCCCACTGCACTGAACACGGCCCTTCTTCCTTTTGTTCATCAGCATAACTTCCATCTTGCATATATTCAGTTTCAGTCTGTTTAACCTCATTTAATAAACACTTGTTTAAAAGATAGCTAGTTCTGGAACCTTAGGGTGAAGACATACATTTTCATTTTGGTGGAAGTGATTTGTATGCATCGTGCCCTGTCCTGTAAATAGATGTCTTGGAATGATGTAAAAGTGTGTTGAAACCACTTCCATCACACTTTAGGATGTCTGCCTGTCTTCAAGGAAATCTAGAGCTAGACCAGAGGACAGGTGACTCTGGACTTGATATTGTGTGGCACTCAAGATCTGGTCAGGGAGGTAAATGTTACCGAACCGTTGGGGAACAGTGACCATGCTGCGATCCGTTTCGCCATGCATGTCGGAGGGAGAGTGCCGAGCAAATCTGACACGAAAACCCTTGACTTCCGAAGGGCAGACTTCCCCAAAATGAGAAGACTAGTTAAGAAAAAGCTGAAAGGGAAGGTAAAAAGAGTCCAATCGCTCCAGAGTGCATGGAGGCTGTTTAAAACAACAGTCATAGAGGCCCAGCGGGAGTGTATCCCACAAAGGAGGAAGGGCTCGACCAAGTCCAGGAGGATGCCCGCATGGCTAACAAGCACAGTTAAGGAGGCTATAAAAGGCAAGGAAGCTTCCTTCCGTAAATGGAAGTCTTGCCCTAATGAGGAAAATAAACAGGAGCACAAACTGTGGCAAAAGAAATGTAAAAAGATGATACGGGAGGCCAAGCAAGACTTTGAGGAATGTATGGCAGGCAACATAAAAGGGAATAATAAAAGCTTCTTCAAATATGTTAGAAGCAGGAAACCTGCCAGGGAAACGGTGGGTCCGCTGGATGGTGAGGGAGAGAAAGGGGTGATAAAAGGGGACTTGGAGACTGCAGAGAAATTAAATGAGTTCTTTGCATCTGTCTTCACGGCAGAAGACCTCGGGCAAATACCACTGCCGGAACGGTCTCCCCTGACTAAAGAATTAAGTCAAATAGAGGTTAAAAGAGAAGATGTCTCATACTTAATTGACAAAATAAAGATCAATAAATCACCAGGCCCGGATGGCATCCACCCAAGAGTTCTGAAGGAACTCAAGAATGAAGTTGCTGACCTCTTGACCCAAATATGCAACTTGTCCCTTAAAACGGCCAATGTGCCAGAGGATTGGAGGATAGCTAATGTCACACCAATCTTTAAAAAAGGAAGGAGGGGGGACCCGGGAAACTACAGGCCGGTCAGCCTAACATCTGTTCCAGGGAAGATGGTGGAAAGTCTCATTAAGGATAAAATCTTAAAATACATAGAAGAACAAGCTCTGCTGAGGGAGAGTCAGCATGGCTTCTGCAAGGGGAAGTCTTGCCTCACAAACCTGTTAGAATTTTTTGAAAAGGTCAACAGGCATGTGGATGCGAGCGAACCCGTGGATATTATATATCTGGATTTTCAGAAGGCGTTTGACACGGTCCCTCATGAAAGGCTCCTGCGAAAACTCCACAGTCAGGGAATAAGAGGGCAGGTCCTCTTGTGGATTAGGAACTGGTTGAAGACCAGGAAACAGCGAGTGGGAGTCAATGGGCAATTTTCACAATGGCGAGAGGTGAAAAGCGGTGTGCCCCAAGGATCGGTCTTGGGACCGGTGCTTTTCAACTTATTCATAAATGACCTGGAGTTGGGGATAGGCAGTGAGGTGGCCAAGTTTGCGGATGACACTAAACTTTTCCGGGTGGTAAAGACCAGCAGGGATTGTGAAGAGCTCCAGAAGGATCTCTCCAAACTGGGAGAATGGGCAGCAAAATGCCAGATGCGCTTCAATGTAAGTAAGTGCAAAGTGATGCACATTGGGGCAAGAAACCAAAATTTCACATATACGCTGATGGGTTCTGAGTTGTCTGTGACGGATCAAGAGAGAGATCTTGGGGTCCTGGTGGACAGGTCGATGAAAGTGTCGACCCAGTGTGCAGCGGCTGTGAAGAAGGCCAATTCCATGCTCGGGATCATTAAAAAGGGGATTGAGAATAAAACGGCCAATATCATTATGCCTTTGTACAAATCGATGGTAAGGCCACATCTGGAGTATTGTGTCCAGTTCTGGTCACCATACCTCAAAAAGGATATAATTGAATTGGAAAAGGTGCAGAAAAGAGCGACCAGAATGATTCGTGGGCTGGAGCACCTCCCTTACGAGGAAAGGCTACAGCGTCTGGGGCTTTTCAGCCTAGAAAAAAGGCGCCTGAGGGGGGACATGATTGAGACTTATAAAATTATGCATGGGATGGAGAGAGTGGATAGAGGGAAATTCTTTTCCCTCTCGCACAACACCAGAACCAGGGGACACACACTAAAATTGAGTGGAGGGAGAGTTAGAACAGACAAAAGAAAATATTTCTTTACCCAGCGTGTGATTCATCTGTGGAACTCCTTGCCACAGGATGTGGTGATGGCACCTGGCCTAGATGCCTTTAAAAGGGGTTTGGACAAATTCATGGAGGAAAAGACCATCACAGGTTACAAGCCATAAGCAACCTCCTGGTTTTTTTTTTTTTTTAGAAGTGGGTTTTCTCTGTGCCAGGTGCAAGGGAGTGGCGACTGGACACAGGTATCTTGTTGTCTCGTGTGCTCCCTGAGGCATCTGGTGGGGCCACTGTGTGACACAGGAAGCTGGACTAGATGGGCTTTTGGCCTGATCCAGCAGGGCTCTTCTTATGTTCTTATTTACTGGCTTTAGAAAGAAAGACTAGAAAATTTATCCTAGTGTTTTCATATAGACATTGAACATCAATGTTAATAAAACCGAGCCTTGTGGAACACCATATGTTAATAAACAAGGAACTGAACTACATGACCTACTGAGGACATACTGATTGCCACTGATTGCCAGTCATCGAACCACTCAAGAGTCAGACCCGATACTCCTGCTAGCTGTTTAAGCTGGGCTAACCATGTTACAAGATCCACCATATCAAAAGCTGCTGAGAGGCCCAAAAGTATCAAGAGAAAAAAATCTCTCTGTTAATTTCCAGACATAGCTAATCCACCAGGACCACTAAAGCTGTCTTGGTTCCTTAATCAGATCAGAAGCCTCACTGGAATGGGCTGAAGAAAGATGCATCATCCAGATGTGTCATGATATGTTAGATTATCTTCTCTATAAAGAGAAGATTTGAAACCTCTCTGAAACAAATTAAAGATGATTTCTTCAGGAACTGGTAGGTACTGTAACCACCTCCCTTTTAAAAAAAGAAATCCTCTTCTGAATTAGTGTTTACTAGAAGGTGTCTTCACTTTAGAAGATTAATCTTCACTTTCTTGGCTGGTTGGACACTGAGTTCAACCAGTGTTGAACTGGTAGCTAAGATGGCCATACAAGATGATCAAAACATTTGGTGGCCTCAGAGCCAGTCCAAGACCTCCTGACGCCTGAGGCAGCATGCCAAATACTGTCCCCCCCTTACTCAGTGGTCTGCCAGCCTGTGCTCCTCCCACTCCCCAATGTTCTAGCTTAGCACTCCACGTTTCCTCTTCCTCTCTGTCCCCCTCTTCCTTTTCCAATCCAAGGAGTAGAAGGAGAAGCAGCAGCACTGGAGGCAGTAGGCGAACAGAGATAGACGCCTGCTGCCTGAAGTGACTGCTTGACAGCGCAATCCTATCCAACTTACACCACCGGTGTAACCAGCGGTGCAGCGAGAACGGGAGGCCCCAGAACGGAAAGGGGATTTGAATCCTCTCCAAAGGGAGATTCAAAGGGGATTTGAATCCCCTTTCTGTTCTGGGGCCTCCTGTTCTCGCTGCACCGCTGGTTACACCGGTGGTGTAAGTTGGGTAGGATTTGCGCTGTCAGTTAGCCTCATGGATGGGTTGACCCTGGGTTCCCTTCATAGCTCCAAGGACTCTGTCAGCATCCTTCAGGGGAATAAGGCTCAAACAAGGGACTGAAATGAAGTGAGGGGAGATTGCACGTGGAAAAGCTCCAAAGTTCAGTCCCTGGCATCTCCAAGCAAGGCTGAGAAAGACTCCTGTTTAAAGTCCTGAGAGAGGTCCTGTCAGTTAAGAAGACAATGCTGAGCTAGATGGATCGCTGCTGGTGTGACTCACTTTAAGACAGCATGCTATCCAACCAGTTCCTTTGTTTGTTAGTTTGTTTAAAATCATTTCTACCCCATCGTTCCCGTCCCAGAAAGGAGGCAAGCTTACAAAACAGCTTACAAAAGTTAGCTTACAAAACAATAAACAGGACACAACAAGAAGCTCAGGAGTCTCCGCCTCTCCTTCAGTTGGTCTCCAGAGAGTTCCCTGCTAACTACCAGGACTAGGAGGACAAAATATAGGGGTGCATTCTGCCTCCTGTGGTTACAAGCCCTGGAATAGTTCCTCTCCCAGTAAAGCCTTAGATTCATTGAGCAGGAGCTGAGTCACCTCTATGGTCCTCTTCTAGACAAGCACATAACTACACTCTCTGCTAACTTAATTCCTCTCTCTCCTCCTCCTCATCACACTAATGATCTGTCTTTGATCTGAACAGAGCAGAGCTCTCCCGGGCGTAACTCTTCCAGCTCTGCCCAGTTCCCCACCCTTCCTCTCTTGCTGCTGCTGCTTCTTTCTCCCTGGTTACTTCTCATGAGTAGACTAGGCTTGCTCTTTGAGTGCTGCTGTAATTCTCATTGGATTTCTTTGGCCACTGAAGAACAGTCCTCACTTCACCATTGGCCCTGCTGACAGGAAGCCACTCCTTCATGTTTACTTGACCTGGAGCAGATGTAACACTGCTGATATCTTGACCAGAATCAAGTGGTTGGGAGTAGCGTGTGGGTTCATGGGCTACCACCCTTCCTCCTCCTCCTCTTTGCTATGTGAATATCCTCCATCCTTTCCTTTGTTAACTTGAAGGTGGTGTAGCTTTAGATATGAACTGGCACTAACCAAGGTTAACATTTTAAAATCTAGATTCAAACTCCAGTTTAAGCTCTCATTAAAAGCTAACAATTAGCATTAACCATTGTTAGTCTTGAGCCAGACATTATGCAACACAGTAGTTAACTCTGAGAAAGGAAAGGCAGAATTTGCACATAAGAGGGGAGAAGAAAGAGCAAAGGAGCCCGTGGCCTGTTTTCACTCTCTTAAGTATGGTTAAGGCAGAGGTGGGGAACCGGCGGCCCACGGGCCGGATCCGGCCCCAGGGCAGATCCGGTTCGGCCTGCGCGAGACCAGACCAGAGGCCCCGCACTCACTTTGGCGCGACTCCTTCTCAAATCGGGTGTTCCGTACATGCGCAGAACGGCACTAAGAGGCCAAGAGATTGCCCTCTCTTGGCCTCTTAGCGCCGTTCTGCGCATGTACGGAACACCCGATTTGAAAAGGAGTCACGACGAGGTGACGCGTGGGGCCGGCGGCAGCCTGGAGGCTAAAGGCAAGGAGAGCAGTGGGGGTGGGCGCGGGCGACGGGGTGGGGGTGCACGCACGTGCGCACTCCGGGGGCGCCGTTTGCGGTGGAGGGGCGCACGGCCCACAACACATTTTCCAAGGGAAAATGGCCATTTTCCAAGGGAAAATGGCCCTCCACCTCAAATAAGTTCCCCACCTATTGGTTAAGGGATTGGCAGCATAATGTCTACACTGGACCTGTCAAACTTGCACATTGTCCTGACAGACCCATAACTACCAGTCTTACAGCACAATCCTATACATGTCTACTCAGAAATAAGTCCCATTGTGTTCAATGAGGCTTACTCCCAGGAAAGTGTGCATAGGATTGCAGCCTTAATCCGTGTAATTCTCGTGCTTACTAAGTTGTAAAAGAGAAAACTGCATCATTACAATGTATAACAAAGGTTTCTAAATAATGACAGCACAAATGGCTTTTCCCCACTTGAGATGTTGAAACGCTGCTCTTATATAGTGAACAAAGAGCATGCACAATCTCATCTTTATAAATTACTTGCAATGTCAGAAACGTTTTCTAAAGCTGCTCCAGCCCTCTTTGTGCTCCACGTTGCCTGTCCCTGCTCTGTGCCTTTGCTGGCTATTTTCTTAGGGTATTATCCTTGGCCAAGAAGTGGCAACAACATGCCTGAGGTTTTGAATGTTTTTATTTGAACAGCAAGTTCTTCAGCAGAGTTATTTTTCTGCAAGGCTTCTTGACTGGGGTCTTGTATCTAGCCCCAAATCAGTTGCCGTCAACTGGAGGAAAATCTGTATTTGTTCTCCACATGATAATGGCAAATTCAGAAATATACAGTATATGGTATACAATTAAATCAGAGTTCAATGTTCTGGTCTCTGATCTTTACTCAGTTACCCTATTTATAGGATTCTCTATCTAAACCTATTTATAGGATTCTCTATCTAAATGGTATTTGCATATGAATGATTGTGAAATAATTTGAGTGATTCATGGCATTATTTTCAATCAAACGTTTCTATTTGCAAGGCAATACTTTTCTGGATGGTTTTGGCCAATGCTTATATGTAGCTAATACAAATGTTGCATATATTTAAGCTCATTTAAAAGAGAGTTATTTTGATTGGTTTAATTATAAAAAAATCAGCAATCCACATTCATTTCTGGTGAATGATGACTGTTTTATTTTGCTTTCCATAGCAAAATGTTTTGTCAAGAGAGCAAGTTGTCAGCCCCAGACATACCTCCTCTGTTTGCATGTTCAGACTTGCACACTCTTATTGTATTTTATTGCAGTTTATTTATATCGTATGCTTGGAAAACTTGTTTGTTTGAGGTTTCTTATATGAATATTGTTGCCAACACTGCTCATTCACATGTTTACTTCTCTTCCTGAGCTGTCAACTTATTTATATCAATTGCATAGCTCACAGCTAAGAAGGGCCTTCATGCTGGCAAGGTGCAACGCTCTCCCTTCGGCCCTTTTTATGGGTTCGGTACAAGAGAATACCTGTTTCAGCAAGGCTCTGTTCATGTGGCATGAAGTGTGTGGAGACATCTGAACATATCTTTTTACCATGTTCCTTGCATGAGTCCTTCCGTCAGAAGCATCTTAGCTCGATGCTGACGAGTTTTCAGGGCTGGATGGAGGAAGATATTCTCCGAGCCCTTCTGTCAACAGAAGATGATGGGAGACTTGATAACGTTGCAACTTTTGCTTCTTCAGTGGTAGCTATTCAGGAAATGAGCTTTAAAGTATAGATTCATAGTAGGACAGTTTAAGGAGAACCTTTTACAAGATTGTAGATGTTGTTATCATTAGATGTGCTAGGGGATTTCTGGTTGTTTGTCTGTGTCTGTCTGTTTTTTTTTAATGTATTTATGCCAATAAAGGTATCTAATCTAACTTATCTTCCTATGTGTGTGCGCGCAAATTTAACAGTGTTCAAATTTAACTGTGTCTGACAGTTTTGAGATTGTTGACATGGGTGAGTGGTGCAAACAACCTCAAAGTGCCTCTAATTTAGCTACCAGTGTCCACGAGACTGGACTTGAAGAAGAAGATAGAGTTTATTAAAGAGTATAGACAATACAGGGTAAAAAAGCATGTTTACTTTCAGCTACTGTTGCTGTAAGAACTTCGTTACAAAGCTTAAATGGCTCAAGAGTGAAGTCCTTACAAATGGCTGCGTTTAGATGGCAATGCTTAATGGAGAGAGACAGAGAGGCTGAATGAGGCTGTGCTGCTCTGGGTTTCCTCCCCAACCAGCCATTGGAAAGAGACAATTAGCGGGAGTCTTTGAAATACGTACACAAAAATGGACGCTTTCGGAGAGAGAGAGGAAGAGAGTTATTACAGATCAAAGAGGAGGGAAAGAGAGAGATTACCAATTCTAGTCCGCCAGGTAGAATTAGTGTACAATGTCTGTCTTAAGCAGCAAGGGCTGGTCTTTTGCGACTCCAGGTTCCAGAGAGGAGAAGGTTGCAGCAAAAAGGTGCTCCTTTGAACCAGAGTGGTAGCTCCTCCAAGTGTGAGAGCAACTACTAGAACAAGAGACTTCCCAACTGCGGGGCAGTTTAGCAGAAGCAGATAACATGGAGGTTTTCAGCAGGGAAGAAAGAACCAGAAAAATGCGGGGGGGGGGGGGGAGAGTCTCTACGGGGAAGAGACCTTCAAAATGCATAGCAGGATGGACGCCTTTGCTTGCCAGTAAGATGACCTAAAATGAAGGAGGCTTCTGTGGGCGAGGAGACCTCCAAACACACAGCACAGACACCTCCTAAGGACTGCAAAGTAACAGAGTTCTCCTTCCAGACAAGGGGTAAGTATAGGACCTTGCACAAAGAAACAAAAGTGTTTCTGGGTGAACAAAGGAGTTTGAAGCTTCTCTTTGGGCATGCAGCATAGGTTTCCAGGACCAGTTTGAGTTTGTCCTTGCAGGAGCACACAAAGAACTTGATTGCACCCCTATCAGAGAAATTCCTGAGGGACAAAAGGCATGTCAGGGTGTGTGCTGCAACCATGCTCAGGTTGTTGATGGGAAAGCCTTCTTGGAAAAGGAGTCTGGAAAAAAAACTGTCCAGGTGACCTGGTCACCGAGCAACTTGAAACTTAATTTATTATGCAGTAGGACTTGTTTTTGCAGCAAATTTCTATCAGGATGGAGCACCCAAATTTGCAAGATCTTCCAGGAAAGGAGATGCACAGATGCCCTGCAATGCTACAGCCTTCCTTCCTCTTGATTAGCATGACCTCTCCCAAGAGTTCAGCATGACATCACTCCCGAGTAAAGTCCTGCTTAGCGACCAGAAATGCCAGCTGGAAACCAAAATGGAGTTAGGAGAGACTGTGCACATGTTGGGAAAAAGAGGACGTTGATAACAATATTCTATAACTATTAGAATTAATTTTTATCATTATTATTATTGTAGTCGACACAGGAACCTTTTTGCAACATAGAGCCACTGTCTTAAAAAAGATGCTTAATTCTAATACTGGCATACAGATGCATTGTTTTGTATAGCAGGCAATATATATATGATATATATCTGCAAGTAAGCCTCACTGAACACAAGTGAATTTACTTCTGAGTAAACGTGCATAGGCTTTGACCGTGTGTTAAACAGCTTGCCTTGTTGCTTTACTATGATCTACCGCAGGGGTTCTCAACCTTTGGAGGCCCGGGTACCCCTTATCACGGTCCAATTTTCTGAAGTACCTCCTGCTAATTAACTGCTAATTAATTGGATTAATCAATTAGGTAATTAATCATTAAATTAAAAGTACTAAAACAATTTTAAATGTGAAAAAATGTCTAATTTAACTCTTGAGTGTGTGAGAGAGACAGACAGACATGCAAGGATCTCTTTTTTTTTCTCCAAGTCACACTTCCCAAAATCAGCTCCTCCCTCCCCCACCCCACCATGGTACATTTTCCAAAGTACAAAAATAAGCCCAAAACCAAAATTAGAGAGACAGAAGGGCTCCAAAAATAATTACAATTTAAAATCCATGTTAATTAACACTTAATTAGCTGCTGATGGGGCAGATAAGGAGCAGGGCTTGGTGTACCCCCAGCAAGAGGTCCGCGTACCCCTAGGGGTACCCGTACCACAGGTTGAGAACCTCTGATCTACTGCTCAAGAAGATCTAACTGAAAATTGAATTTCATACGTGGAATTTGCATTGTTTGCGGAAATGACATTTGCAATTGATTAGAATGTGCTAGATAATTGTGTATCTTACTGCACTCTGCTCTAGCCTTGGCATAGCCAACATGGAGATCCTTTCTGAAATATGTGAGCAGGTATCTGTGAGTGGTTATCTTGTTCCAACTGTTCCTCCTCCCACTCCCCTTTCCAGTATTGGGCTTCAAATGGTGTAGAGCAGGGGTTCTCAACCCTTGAGACCGACATAATTTAAGAAATTAAAGAAATTTAATTATTTAATTTTTAAAAGATAAGCGTTACCTTTAATTTCTGTAGGATCTCTACTATTTTTCCTGGAAGGTACAATGGACAATGTTTCTTTAATTTCTGTAGAATCTCTACTATTTTTCCTGGAAGGTACAATGGACAATGTTTTCCTGGAAGGTACAATGGATAAACAGCAGTTTATAGCTTGTTGGTCCTCATGGAAATGGCTGTGTGCACACAACTTTCCTTCATAATGCGGTAGTAACATACAGTATACTTTTTCTAGACCTGTATAGCATTGATTCTGCATTTTCTAGTCCCTGTGCAAGGGACATGTTTTCCGTAAGTGCACTGACATTTCCTCCTAACATGGGCGCTAGCGCAGCCCGGGAAGGTCTTTGGATACGGCAGTTGGCCCTTTAGGCTGGCTATGGATTGGGCTGCCCTTCATCATCCTACCAATGCAATGACTGGAGCTGTGCACCAAGCTCTTTCAAAAATATTAGTGTTCCAGCAATTAACTGTTCAAGAGGGAGTTCAGTTAGATTCAGTTCCCCATCTCTCTTCTCCACCAAACAGCTGGTGATTGTGATTTTAACCTTTTTGAAAGTTCTCCTTGGGAACCACCATTACTGCTGCTTGGAGCAGACTTTGTGTCTATGTGGGCCTTTTTGTTTAAAGTGACATATGTGTGTGTGTCAGGTCTGGAACACACAGAAATGGCGGGAGGGGAGCTGACAAAGCTGACAGTATTGAAATTGACAAGAATAAAAAACACTGTAGACAGAAATTAATAAGAATGAAGCTTTCCAGCTGGAGTGTAGGGGTAGGCAGCGAAGAACATGAATTTACACACCAACATCAACAATTAGTCATAGGCATATGAACAGCTAATCAGATGTAATTAGATCTTTATCTATTTAATATTCCAGCTAGGAATTCAATAATTATTCTTACAATAGTGTGGGAAAAGACAGAAATTTTGAAAGAAAATTCCTGTGCACTATTTTTGAGTTAATGTGAAATAATATTTTCTGTCTCTATATTTGTGTCGCTGTTCCTTTTTTCTCTTTTTTTTCTTTTTCAGCAGCGCAATTGAAAATAGGCCAGACAATTTAACTCCAGAGTTTAAGTTTCTTTGTCCTGAACTAAGATCATGCATTTAGAAAATAAACTGTTACGTAGAGGAACACCTCACATATGGTTCTGTTTTTGAAATTCAATAATGGTTCTGTTCAGTTATATTTGTCAGTCTAATCTTTTTTTTTTTTTAGCTTAAATTTTACTTATATTTGATTATAACAGAAATGTGAATGTGCCACATACATCTGTGTCACATGCATCAAAGGTTTTTGGACATCTAGTCCAGCACCCTGTTTCCCATAGTGGCCACCAGCTGCCTCTGGGAAGCCCACAAGCAGCAGAAAAAAAGCATGCCTCATTCCTACCATTCTTCCCCGGCAACTAGTATTCAGAGGTGAAACTAGACTGGAGCGGAGGCAAGTAGTTCTGCAAGACTCTGTTACACCGGAGTCAGCGGCCCCTCCCCTTTGCTGTTGGAGCCATTCCGGCAGCGACAGGGGAGTGTCCTGCGTGTTGCCATTGCCGCCAGAATGGCTCCAACAGCAAGGGGGAGGGGCCTTTGACTCCGGTGTAACGGAGTCTTGCAGAACTACTTGCCTCCGCTCCAGTCTAGCTACCCCACTGCTAGTATTCAGATATATAGTTGTGCTGAAACTTGATGATGGTGCATAACCATCATGACTAGTAGTCCTTCATAGACGTGGCCTCCATGAATTTGTCCTATCTCCTTTTAAAGCCATCCATGTGAGTGGTCATCACCACACCCTTTGCCAGTGAATTCCACAGACTCATTCTATGCTGTGTGAGGAAACGCCCCGTCTTGTCTATTCTGAATCTCCTGCCAGTTAGTTTCATTGGATGACCCCTTGTTCTAGTATTGTGAGAAATGCATCTCTCTGTTCACTCTCTCCACACCATGTATGAGTTTGTGTCACACTCAAATCATGTCCCTCTTCAATTGCCTTTTTTTCAAGCTAAAAAGCCCCAAGTGTTGTAACCTTACCTCCTAAGTTATGGTTAGGTGTAAGTAACCCTCTGATCATTTTGGTTGCCCTCTTTTGCAACTTTTCTAGCTCTCTAAGGTGTGGTGACCAGAACTGTACATTGTATTCCAAATATGGTGGCACCATAGATTTGTATGAGCAATAAACGTTCAGTTTCTTGAGATGTAAAAAAAAAAAAAGAATTAGATGCCACTAGATAAAGGCTTTTAGGTGGAATCCTCTTACAACCCAATCCTGTCTAGGACCGCCGCAGTGTACAAAAGTACACTGTGCTGGATCCTGTGCAGGATTAGGCCAGTGCCGGTACAACTGGAGCACTCCTCGGGGGGGGGGGAGGGACATTCCCAGCTGCACCTATGGGTCTTCTCAGATGTGTGCCAGCAAAATGACTGGTGCAAATCCGAGGAGCCCATGTAGGGCTTGCCAGGCCTTGGACGGGGGATAGGAAGCGCACTGCCGATGATCCCTCCTCCATTCCTGGGCCAATCACCCCATCCTGTTCCACCCCATTCCGCTCTCCCCATGCCCCCTACCGCCCAGTGCAGGAGTTGCCTCTGTCCGGTGGAGGCTACAGTCAGGCGGAGAGTGAGCAGCACCAGCCTCTCCGCCAGCGCCACTTGCTCTCTGGGAGTCAGAACCATGGCTTACAGCACGTTTGCAACAATTGTTCCGCCCCTCCACAGTTGCACAGGATTGTGCTGTTAAGCACCAGGAGTTCTGCTCTGGCAGCAGAACTCAAGTGCCTTACTCACTTTGCCACTGTGATCACATCACCTGCTCTGATCCTTGGATCCTTGCCTGCCCTATAACCTGGTCTCCAGCCAGTCTTAGACTATATCATTTACCTCTGGACCTTGAGACCTTTTGTTTGTTTGCTGACTACTGGCCTGTCTTGGAACTCATCATTTTCATTTGACCTGCTCTGAGCCCTAACAAATCCACAACCCAGCATTTGAGAGTTTCTAAATTGATATTTTCTTTTTAGGTGACAAAAAGAGAGAAAATGAAAATGTCTGATGGATCTTCTTTATGACTACATACTGGAAGTGGAATTAGGGTCATGAAGTCTTTAACTTTCTGGCATAATTGCAATTGTTAATACTTCTATATCCTTGTGAGTTCCATAACCTGATAGTTGAATTACAATCCAGTTTTAAACATTTTCAAAGAATTGAGTCCCACTGATTATTCAGTGTGACACAGGGCCTATTTGGATATTATTCCCCACATCATCGCTACACGTGACGAGCCGAATATTTCTTGGACTCCTGTGCCTTCACCCTTTCCTACTCACCATGTGCAAAAGGTACCGTCTGTCCAGATAATCCTATAGTTCCCCCTATGGAGGTTTAGCATGTTATATGAGGGAGAACCGTCACATTAAAAATATTTTGGGATCTCCTGGTTCAGATGCTATCTTCTGTGCATCATTTAGGAACTATCAAGGGCTGCTTCTAGTCCCACTGCATATAGATGTGACTGATACTGGGGAGAAACATCTGAACAGGCCCTTATATTTGCATCATGTGCTTCAGAGAGAACAATTTAGGAAATGTTTTAAGTGGTTCAAGTTCCTGAACCCTAAACCATTCCTGGAAAGATAATGCTTAAAATTTTCAATTGTGTGTTCAATAAAGGGAAACAGTGCTTCCAATAAAGGGTTTGTAAGTACAGCTCTGTGTAGTGTGTAGTAGAAACGTAAGGCCAATGCATGAGAGAGAATATCCTATTTTGGTGAGCTTGTACAAAGCAAATAAGGAATTCTTAAGCTCTGTTGAGAATAGTGAATGAGAAATGGGATCTCATTATTGACTGAGTTGTTTCTGAAACCAGAGCTTTTGGAGCTTGGTAGAGGTTTTCTTTCAGTGTATTGTGTATTTGATAAAAAGCTTTCCCCCTGGGAGACAGTGGAGGGAAGCACTGTGTCACTGTGGCTCACTCCTGGTCCCCCCCCCCCAAATTGCTCATTTGAGAGACCAGTGGCTGCAATATAGGCAAACAGCAGCAGGCAAGGACTTTTTAATTGCTTATTTTTCTAACACAGTGTAAAAGATCTGAAACTATCTGTTGTATTCTTTGGGGAAAAAAAGAGAGGAAATTTAACAGAACTTCAAACTTTAGAAATACAGTCTTGACACAGCTTTGAATCTAGTTTAATTGCCTGCAGGGCTAAAAGTGACAGGGATGAATATGCTGGCAGGTGGATAGAAAACTGGAGTCCAAAACTGGGAGAAGTAATGTAAGCGATAGGGGGGGCTTAAATGTTGGCAATTAACTTTAAAGTTCATGAAACCTATGTATCAAAGAAATTAAAGACTAATACAGTTCTGAAGAATAATCAAATTGCCTGTGCAGCTAGAAACGTAAGAAATGAGTACCGTGCATCTGCGGATTTGTCTCACTGCAGATGCTTCGCGGATACCAGGGCCAACATTAAAATGTGTTTTAAAAAGGGTTAAATGGGGTTTGCTTACCTTTTTACTGCAATCCGCTGCGTGTTCTTGCTTATACTAGCTGAAATCACGCTCCAGAAGCCTCTTTCAGGTCACGCGACTCCTCCTCCCTCTCCCAAAATAGCTGCAGAATGCATTGCAATGCATTCTGGGGAGAGGGGAGTCGTGCGACCCAGAAAGAGGCTTCCGGAACGCAATTTCAACTAGTGTAAGCAAGAACACGCAGCGGTTTGCAGTAAAAAGGTGAGCAAACCACTTTTTTCTTTTTCTTTTTTTACATATTTTAATGTTGGCCCCAGTATCTGTGGATTTCAGTATCCGCGGGAGTTCCGGGAACGGAATCCCCTTGGATACTGAGGGCCAACTGTATACAAAGGATGCAGTTTAATGTTTTATTCCAGAATTCACAAATCCAAGAGATGCAGCCTTGCATGGGATCGTAATAAAAGATCTTGTCACACAATACTCAAAGCAGGTGCTGAAACTCTAGCATTCCCTCTACTGGTGAAGAGCAATTCAGCTACTCTTTTGTCTTCTTTCTTGGACGTTATGCATTTTCTTCATGGAGAACATCAGTTTTTGTTCAATGTGACTTTTTTGTCTACTTTGGCTCAGTTTATGAAGCCCATAACCAAACACACAAACACCGAACACAATGCAGACCAGTATACATTAAATATCTGATACGGTCATCAAAGGATACCCTGACACCAACAGAAGCCAAGCAAGGACAAATCCAAACACCTCCTCTCTCGTTCAAAGTGATTGATTTTTCACAGCCGCTACTAAGAAAAAGAGGAAAGAGGGTAGAAGAACCCGGGAATGTACCAGTATTGCACATGCCATGTCTTAAATCAATAGGACTGCTTCGTTTTTCTGAAGGAAGCCAGTGCTGACAGACGGCATCAGTGAGAGGATGGTGATTTAGAAAGTCAAAGGCAGCAACTGGACATGTCTCTTGTGTTGTATCTGTTATGACAACCTTTGGTTTTCAGCTTCCCTAGTCAACTTTGCAATGCTTGTCTGTTTAGTTATTATACTCGGCTACAACAGAAACTTTCTGTGTCTGAAAATGCAAGGATCAGTCGGCACCTATTTTAGTTTAAAGGCCACTGCTCATATTTTACTCATTGCTGCAATGACCCTGAGCACATCCTTGTGACAAGTAATGTTGGCTCTGATTGCAGCAGTCATGTTGTTACTGTAAGGAAGCTCTCTTGGCAGCCACCGACAATGCCAGGGAGATTCTCTCACTAGGATCACGCCAGTCTCCACTGTAAGCACTTTAAAATTTACAGCTGGGGCAGAGAGAATTCATCACGGAAAGGTTGTTCTTGAGGCTATCGCTGTGACAACTATAGCGTATTAATCAGACCTGATTCTGGTCAATGGGATGGACGGGTTGTTTGAAAATCTTAGATGTGAACGTGATACTGGATTTATAATTTCAGCAAAAGATGAGAATGGGAAAATGTAAAATATTTTGAAAGAGTGCATTGAATAATTAGAACTATAGACAGTTGAGCATGATGTGTAGTGGCTAAGAGACTGAGGGCACAATCCTATCCAGCTTTCCAGCGCTGATGCAGCTGTGCCAATGGGGTATGTGCTGCATCCTGCAGTGGGGAGGGGGGAGTCACGGAGGCCTCCTCAAGGTAAGGGAACATTTGTTCCCTTACCTCAGGGCTGCATCAGCGCTGGAAAGTTGGATAGGATTGGGCCCTGAATGATGAATCAAGACTTCCTTGGTTCAGAACTTGCCTCTGCCATGAACTCGCTGTGTAGCCTTAGGCAAGCTCTTCCCTCTCAGCCTCAGCAACAATATGGATGATGGCCCAATCCTATCTGGGCCTTGTGCTACCAGAACATGTGCTACAGCAGTGCAAGGCCCTTTGTGGCAGCAAAAAAGCCGAGACACTGTCGCACGCTTCTGGGCTGCTGCCGCAAATGACCAGAGGTACAGCATGTGTGCCAGCAGATCTGGGGGGGGGGGGCTGATGGTGTCCGTAAGTTAGCGGTGGGGGTGGGAATGGGGGGGGGGGTTTTCGGGCATTCAGAAGGGTAGGGGGCAGGGGGCAGGAGGAGGTGGATCTCAGCACCAAAAGGAGGCTGGAGGAGGTGGATCTCAGCAGCAAAAGTGCAACCAGATCCTATCCCCCATTTTTCAGCCCGCCCCACTTCCTTTTTCTTTTTGGACTGACATCAGCTATATAACTGGCGTGGGTCCAAGGAGGACCATAGGCAGCTCAGAGGCCTACCCGGAGGTAAAAAAAAAAAGTTCATTACTTGCCTCTCGCAGGCTGTTTGATCGACCCCCTATCACATGCATTGCATGCTTCGTTGATGCGGCTGCATGCTATGGAGTGACGGGGGATAGGATTGGGCTGTAATTGACTTTAACTGTATCTCTGTCTAATATTTAACAATGCATGTCAGTCTTGCAAAGTAAAAGCTTGCAGTGTCATGCCCAGCAGTGACACACAACCTAATAATCATGTTGAAGTGAGATTTAAAGAACTAGCAGAGAGTATGGACGGTATTATCAAATTCCTATTTGATGGGTAGCACTGCCAACTGTATAATTAGATAAAACATATTACAGTCTCCGCTTCCATATTCATTTCAGGTCTTGATAGCCTTCTCACTGAGAATGCCAAGCTCTCAATTCCTCCTAAAGCTTTCACGGAAGTCGTATCTTAAGACAGGTTACGGAAAAGCCCCAGCATCAACCTGCAACATGTTACGACATTTCTTTCCATTTAAAGGTGACTGAAGAATGAAATGTCATGCCAGTTGTCTAGCTTAGTTGCAACAAAGTACCCTTCATAAGAGCTCCAAATCCTCCTCTTGCTATAAAAAGTATTAGGGGTGTTTTTTTTCGCATTGGAGATTTATATGAAAAAATAATAGCTTGGAGGAGTAAACATCACTTTGTGACAGGCTTTAGTGCTTTACTGCTTACTGGGCTTGAAGCCTGGAAGGATTTAAAAATCATTATACTTTAAGGGAAAGTTGAAGAGAAAAGGAGGGAGGGACTCTAGCCAGCTGTCGTGTTTTGGGGAAACACTTATCTCAACCAAAGGAAAATTGAGATTGAGAGAGTCAGCTAACCCTGAAGTAGCCATACCCGACAAGGATTAGAGACTCAGTTTGGGTGAGCTTACTACTCTAATACTACAAACATTAATAAAGACAAAAATTTGGTCTTAGCCGGGGTGGGTTCATCATCCCAAGCCTTTTATTGCAGAGCATTGGTCTTCAGTTTCCAACTGATTGCTTTGCAACATAAATGGATAATGCAATGCATAATAATGTTTTGGCAGACGCATGGGGAATGTGCCAGGTTTAATAAAGGAAGGAAAGTTTCTTGTTCTAAAGGATCAATGCATTTTTGTTCCTTGTTTCCATACTTAATGTACAAGGGCAATTTGTCACCAAGGATAATTCTCTTGACGAAGGTGGTTAATTCATTGCAGTAGAATGCCTCTTGGTTCTTATGAATAGCAGAAGCCTTTTTTTTTCTCTTTATTTCAACCCTTAGGTACGTCCTTGCTATTTTTAAGAAACAAAATCTGCTCACAGCGTTAAGGGACACATAGATATTTGTGATGGCGAATGAAGCAAAATTCAGCCCATTTGGTCCTTGTTTGTTGATGAGATGCAAATATTGCAATGAATAAACTTCGTGACTTGTTAACCACAGAGATCTCTGCCTTTGCTATCTTGTATTTAAAAAGTACAGTTTTTCCTCTTATAAAAGCAATTACAATATAACCAGTTCCTTCTGTAATCTGTGTAATGTAGGATATTCCTCACATTGCATGCCTTATTTGCATGCCCACATGCCCTTATTTCCTTGTTTCTTCACTATCAATCCTTCAAGTTTCTTGCCTAGTTAAGTTATAAGCTGCCCAAGTATGTGTTTTAGCAGTGGATTTTGTCAAAACAAGAAATGGTGCACAATCATTTGTTTCATTTTAGAATCTGGAAAGATTCAAGCAGCTGGGGAAGTGATAGCTCCCAACCAGAACTCCACATTGTACAGAACAACAAGCATTCCTTCCAGAAACTGTTTGTCCCATGAAGGACGGCATTGGGAATAGACTTGCTTGGATTCACATACCTCTTCTGTGTGGATGTACATTACAAATAACCTACCTTCCTTCAGTTTATCCACATCAGTAGAAGATAGAAATAGTAAAACTGTGTCTTGCTAAGCTGCAATGGCTGATACTGCTCTTAAGCTTAATCAGGGCAGTATTTGTGGAAGAGAACAAGCACAAAAACCTTATTGCTTATACTGGTATTGAACAGAAAGCAACTGCATCTCCCTCTCCCCCCCCCCCCAGCAATGCTTCCATGTCACCACCTGAAAGATACTAAGTAGAAAATCTCATTTATCAAATATATAAAGATACAACTATTTTGAGACACTAGGATTCTGCGCAAGATGAATTTGCCATACAAGGGCCACCAGGCAAATACTTAAATCTTGAGCTCATTTTCCAGTAGAATATTGTGTCTGATGGCAAACCTTGACTTCAACTGAAGATTTGTCAGTTTTGAATGGGGAAGGGGGAAAAAAAATCTTCCAGTTGCTCAAAAGTGCTATTTTTAGTAGCCACTACAGTTTGAATTACTACCATTATATGTTAAAATTATACATCCCTCTCTTATTACGGGCAAACCAAGAGTGTAACTACAGAATGTTGTTCTTGTGCATTGTAAGAGAGAGTGCATTCATGCATTGAGGAAATGCTAGAGAAACACACCTGGGTCACCATTTCAATTGCCAACTAAAATGTTGGGGAAGCATGAAGTAGGGCTGTTTATTGGATGAATTTCACAACAGCCAGTGTGAGTCTTCAATAAAAATTGTTGCAGCATCTAATGGACAACAATGGTCAGTCTGTACCTCTGGATCAACAAAAGCTCAGGTGGAAAAAGAAATGCCTTCTGTCGTTGTGTGTAGGTGTGTTTTTGAGATAGTGGTATCACGGAACCACTGTGCTGTCTGCTATCCAAGCCTTCAATGAACTCTAAGTGGGCTCTTCTTCCCTAGGTCCCCCTCAAGAGCTACTTTCATTCAGCTAATGACAAAATAGATTGAAACACCACAGGAAATAATTTCTGCAATCCTCTGACTTGAGCCTCTAGGCAGTTTTCCAGTTGCTGAAAACCTTTAGGAAGTTTCTATAAATGTTGAAGACTTCCCTTCTAAACAAAGAAAATGAATAAAATTTGTCAAAATGGATGCAGCTGTGCCACTTGCTGAGAACACAGAATGGGCTTAGTGATGATGACCTGTTCATTGGAATTATAGCCAGACCGAGAAGTGGGGAAAACTCTGGATGAAACCAATCCTAAGGCCTTTTGCTGAAGAGTAGGACATAATGCACTCTTCGTTTACTCACCCAGAGAAAAATTAGTTTCAATTATGCCATTTGTTTGCAGGCTGCTGTAGGCTCTTTTGGGACTGAAATTCAGTATAAATAGCATAAAATAATACTGCATCATGCCACTCTTCGCTAAAAACTGTCTAGATATAAAAAATTATGTCATCCTGATACATAGCAAAACATGGCATGTTCCAGTACCTAAAGGAAGCATGCAGCATTTCAGAATTTGGCCTCTGCTTAATTATGATGAGATTGGTGCGTATGGAGAAGGAGAGAAGGTGGTAGTCTGGATAACTGACTCTACTTCGGTGGGTGTTTATGCTTCTGTTGACAGATCTAAGTAAGGGTGATCTCTATCGTGAATAGCAATCCTTATGTAACAAGTGGCCCAATCCTATGTGGGCCTTGTGCTGCCAGAACTCGCGTTCCAGCAGCGCAAGGCTCTTTATGGTGGTGAGATAGCTGGGCTGCCATCATGTGCTTCTGGGCCGCTGGGCAGCAGCGGCTCCCAAAGCCTTCACCAGTGCGTCATAAGTTGACACTCTGGCATCATAAGTTGATGCCAGAGATATGTTGTGAGCAGGGAGGGGTGGGTCCTGGTGGCAGCGACTTGCTCAAGGATCCTATCCCCTCTTTCTCTCTGTTCCTGCCCTGCCCCTTTTCTCTTCTTGGATGTACACCAGCAAAATGGTTGGCATAGGTCCAAGGAGACCCATTGGCAATTGCACAGCCTACCGTGGGTAAGTAAAAAATTACCTACCTCCTGCTGGCTGTCCGATTGCCCCCCCCCCCCACCATTGGATGCAGCATGCACTCTGTCAGCATGGCTGCATCAGTGTCAACGGTGAGGGATAGGATGGAGCAAAAGGTCTTGTACAGAGCTGCTGCTTATGAGACAAGAAGCAGGGTCTTTTTGGCAGCATCACCAGCCCTTTGAAAGGGAATAGTTGTAGATGGGAAAATGACAAAGAATTGTGCATCCTTGCCATGTGTCAAGGTTCTGGAATGTGACGGCATGATGTTCCCCCTTGCATTTTCCAAATTAGTCTGTCACCTCTCAAAATTATGACAACCCAGGTACCTGGAGGATTGGATTGGACTTGTGCATCTTCCCCTTCATAACTGAGGCAAGATATGTATCGTGTATGTACTCTAAAATGTTAAAATGGGATGAGCATTAAACCTTTGTTTTTTGCCCCTGCTGTATTTCACTCTCACAAAAACTGAAAGCCAAATCTGATGTAGGTGAGAACACAATATAGATTTATCTAGTAACGTATACTGAAGCAGATGAAAATATTTCTGTTCTGCCTAAGGTAATAAAGGTATAAATCACACAGTACTACGCTGATGTAGTAAGCCATTTTCCCTTAATGGTTTTCTATATTTTATTGCACTAATAAAATCCATCACCTATCAACCTCAGAACTCTAGTCATATACCCTAAGGTTGCTCTCAATTAACACATACACAAACCCAAACTAAATTTCAGTCACTCTAAAAACTGTGACACAAATTCAGCAATGGAATACAATTAGAAAATTAAGGATGCCTTAAATATAATAAAAAATATGTATATAGGATATGTCCTACATGAATTTAAGCTGAGTGATACAGTGTAATTCATCCAGAATCTGAGGCCTACTTCTTGTAAGACAGTGTGTACTTGGGTATTGATAGCCAAGTACAGTGGTTCCCAAATGTTTTAGCATCAAGACCCACTTTTTGTAATGACACTCTATGAGAACACACCTAGCTTTATGAGACTTTAAAAAGAAACAAATAGTGGTAGCGGCTCCAGCATTTTAGAGGGAAGTTTTTTCTAGCCCTAGCTGGAGATATCAGGATCAAACCTGGAATTTTCTGCATGCAAAGCATGTGCTCTGCTGCTGAGCTCTAGCCAAATATATACAGGTTGGTTACACCTTATCCGGACATCTGAAATCCAGACATTTTGGGGGCTATGACTTAAAAAAAAAAAACTATTTTTCCAGCACCTGGCTGGCATAGCACAAGGCATGCTGGGGCACATAATTATTAAAAAATATTGTATAAAATTACCTTCAGGCTATGTGTCTAAGGTATATGAGACATAAATAAATTTTGTGTTTAGATGGGTCTCATCCCCAAGATATCTCATTATATTTATGCAAATATTCCAAAATCCAGACAACTTCCTGTCCCAAGCAGACTGGATTAGGGATACTCAACCTATATGAGAAAATTTGCACATGAGTTAGAACTGGCAAGAACTCATGGCAAAACACAAATATCAATGTTCGTTCTGACATGTCTTATTTTATCTCCCTGAAATGTAGTTAATTTGTAAAAAGTGACATTATACTTCCTTTTTTATATCTGTCCAGGGTATAATCATAAATCCATACACAAACCATGTGTTGGAGAGCATTTGATGCTCAACTTTCCCACATGCCACATTTACTTTCAATGCTCAATGCTGTGCACATGCAGGGTGATGCTGAATTGCCACATAGAATATCCATGAAAAGTATCTCACCTGAATTGTATGTACATGATTGGCACCTTCTGACATCCACCAACTTGAGTTTCAGATATACAGATTACCAAATTAAAAAAGGGAAATCAGCTGAGCAAGACTTCATTTGATCATCAATTTCTTGGCCTGAAGCTTAAATAGCTGGAATCTGATCATTGATAACTTACTCATATTCCTCAAGCATACAATGAGAGCCTAACCTGTGTTAGATGTAATGAAAGATGTAAAATATTTCACACATGAAAGAATAAGAGATATTAATGGCTAAAAGGGGATATGCCTTGAAGAATATGAAATCAGGATACTGGAAAAGCGAACAGAGAACACTAATTGAACTTCACAAAATGACATCAAAGACTACAGCTCACTGAAGAGGCAGCTTCTTTCAAACATTTTTTCCATGGTTTGCCTATGAAGTGATATGCCACCAGTAGTAACATACAATAACATAAACAAGCCCTATGCAAAATTAGAAAATAGTGATGGGAAGGTAACATTTCAACGGGTACTGGTTGAGGAGATTCCAGATTAGTAGGGAAGGTGTCTGCAGGCCTTAAAGGAAGGAAATAGGCAACAGGTAATGGAGTACAGTGGGCCCTCCTTATCCGCAGACTGGCCATCCATGGATTTGACTATCTGCAGATGGCCATCCATGGAGGAGGAACTCCCAATGGAGACAGGGGGGAGGCACCACAGTACCTGATTTAGCAACTGTGCCGGCCCGCCGGCCAATTCTTGCCTCTCACGGCGCTTTGTAAAGGTCCAAAGCACCTGTAAAAATTTTAAAAGCGTAACCAGAAGCGACTTCTGGTTGCGCACACAAATTCTCTTATCCATGTCACTAATCCTACGTAGTGTGGCAACACAGTTCTATTTAAGACAAAATCTAATTTGTTTAGATGCTCCATTAAGAGGTCTTTCAAGGATATTTTAAACCTGTGCTATCCTTAAGATTGCAATCCTGCACTCAGTAACTGATACTTAATTCCTACAGCCGTAGAAGAATTTAAGTGTATGGAACAGAGGCTGCCCAATCCTGTCTAGGGCATAGAGCCCGCACTGCATCCTATCCAGATAGGACCAAGCGCCAGCACAGCTGCGGCTCTCCTTGGGGAAAGGGGATGGTCTATACTCGATGAGCCCCAATGGGTCTACTCGAATGTGCACCAGCTATTTTGCTGGCGCACATTCAACATGGCCGTATATTATTATTATTATTATTATTATTTCTGTATTTATATACCACCTTTCTTATCCTCAGATTGCTCTTCAGATGTTATTCAAGGCGGTTTACATAGGCAGGCTTATCTAGATCTGATAAGGATCTTTACAATATTGTTCTGTATAGAACCCTACAATTCCAGCTGGTTTCCTCCATGATGTAGTCATCTTCACTAGCTGCTGAACACTAGTGAATGGTGTCCAGGCCTGGGAAGGGGGATAGGATTTGGCAGAGGAGGCTGCCATCTGTACCTCCCCCTTCCTGGGCCCAGCCAACCAATCCCACCCCCATGGAACACCCCGTTCTGCCCTCCCACGCCCCTCTGTTGCCCGGCGAGGAACTTTCCTTCCCCGACGGGCTCTCCTAGATCCGGGGTGGGGAGAGCGGTGCTGGCACCACTTCCTCCAAGGGTGCCACAAAAACGTGCTTTACAACAAGTTTGCAACACCCTGGACTGGCAGAGCGGCCACTCCACCGGTTGAAGACTGGAGAGGATTGTGCTGTAAGGCTGCAATCCTTAGCACACTTTCAATTAGAGAATTGGCCCCATTGACCAAAATGGGACTTACTTCTAAGTTTATAGGATTGTGCTATAAGATGCAAAAGCATACTGGCTTAGTAGTCTTTAGTGACCATTTCTCTTGGACTCCTTGAAGTGCAAGAACTGCCTTTTTGTATCTCAGTTCAAGGGTATGGGTGCAACAATCTGGTCTAAACCCAGCCACACATATGAGAGATGAGGTTGTGGAGTCATATGCTCCTGCTGGTATAAAAATATTATTAAAATGAGAATATACTGTATTCATCTTTAGCTGAGGCTTGGGGACTGTAATGGATAGCCTACTGAATTCAAGAACAGAGCCAGAAAATGCCAAACAACTGTCTTTTTAAGACTTCATAGATACAAAAAGACAAAATAAACTTTTAAAAAGAACAAAAGCAGCCAAGACCCAAAGAGCACACCTTTTCTCCGCTCAAAACAACAACCATTTCACTTCCCCACCCCCCACAGAACAAAATGGCTACTCTTTTCCTCAGCTGCTACTCCAGGGAGGCCATATGGCCACACCCACTTCCTAACTCCCATATAATGACTGGACAACCAGCTCTTTAATAGGCTCTGATTTGTGTTGTTCATACAGTCTATAGTGTGTAATATGTACTACAACTTGCAACCTTCAGGGCAGTTCTGAGTTGTATTAACAAAGATGCACTGCCTTATCCAACGGTTTCATCAGTGCAATTGTAGGTATTATCCTCTGTCTTGTAAGCTGTCCTTACTACTGAAAAAGACTCTCAGCAAGTACTTATTTTTGAAATAAGTCTGGGTGTTTATTGCAGTTTTATACTGACTTTTTAAAAGTTTTGTTGATAAGGCATGTTGCAATACTGTTTTGAACCTAGTATTTGAGGGTCTCTTTGGTTTAAATAGGATGGTGTATTAGAATGCTGGTCTTTCAGATGCTATGGGATCTGTTATTTTAAGCCATTTGTTGCTATATGCATTGCTGTGTGTTTCCTTGGTATTGCCACTCAGGTCAAAGAGTGACCAGCCTCTGGGAGTGATCAGTCTCTCCTGCCTTATTCAGCTGTTAGAAACAAAGAAGATACTTGAGATGCACCAAATTATTAAAGCTAGCTGCAGATTTACTATATGGAGTTATATAAGAGTTGAGACTCTTTCTCATAGGATGCTAGAGAACTAGGAACTTGTCAAAAGTAGGCTTACCAGATCTCCAACCGGGACAGAGTGCTAGACCTTTAGGAGAAGGAATGTGGGCAGGTGTAGCTTGTTAAACCTCAGAGCACAATCCTAGGCATGTCTACTCAGAAGCAAGCCCCACTGAACACAATTCCTTCTGCCCACATTCCTTCTCCTAAAGGTCTAGCACTCTGTCCCGGTTGGAGATCTGGTAAGCCTAGTCAAAAGTAATGTGAACAGATGAGCCATCTTCACTAGCTATTGTAGGCATAACACAGGGCAGCCTTTTTGAAGTGTTGCTTTATTTTATTGTGCATTTTATTTAGCAGCAGCTAAATAGGCACACAAAATTAGTGAGTGTATGAAAGAAGGGCTTATAGGTTAGTCGTAGAGCACATACTTGGCACGCAGCAGTTCCTGTTGCTTTCAGATAAGGGTCTTTTCCAGCTCTGCCTGAAACCCTGGAGAGGTACTGCCAGTTAGTATAGACCAGGGGTCTCCAAGGTTTTCTGACCAAGGGCCAGACAGGTTTGATGGTCAGGCCTCTGGGGTCGGCGGTCCCACCCCTTCCAGCCACATCATTCCTGCAAGAGCGGACAATGGAGAGCCGGCCATGGCAATAGTTGACTTGGTAGAAGGTAGTTGACTTGGTAGAAGGCATCATATCTGGTGCTTGGTTCAGTGTTTGCCGCCTTGAGTGCCCTTGCTGGGAGAAAGGCGGGATACAAATTCTTTAAATTAATTAATTAATTAAGAAAAAAAAGGTGTTATCAGTAGATGAGTCTGAGACGGACAGTGAGTTGGATCTGAAAGTAGCTCTGGGTTGGAGCACCCCACTCACACACACATGCTATATCCCCCCAGCACAAACTCTCCATCTTGCTGCTCATGCTGTATTGTTCCTTAAAAAAAAAACTCAGCTGGAAAGAATCCTGGGATTGGAACCTCTCTGCATTCTCTCCACTGTCCACTTTACAAGAAGCAGTGACAGAGCTGCAGGAGGAAGAAATGAGCACTCATGTCCCCATTTTCCTGGAGTATGAGAAGAGGGGTGGGGTAGCTGGATCAGTGTAAACTGGCCTGGTGACTGGGCCAGCCTTGGTTGTAAATATATATGTACCGGTACATCTAGTCTCTTGGACTGGAATAAATGCTGGGCTAACTGTTCTAAAGTAGCACTTTGTTCCTCTGTGTGACTGTGGGCGCAATCCAATCCTACTTACGCCACCGTTGTAACCAGCAGCACAGCGAAAACGGGAGGCCCCAAAATGGAAAGGGGATTCAGATCCCCTTTGAATTCCCCTTTTGGAGGGGATTTGAATCCCCTTTCTGTTCTGGGGCCTGCCGTTCTCACTGCGCCGCTGGTTACACCGGTGGCATAAGTAGGATCGGATTGTGCCCTGTATGTGTTTGCTTCCCACTTAAGTTGTGTGGTCTGTACCTGTGCAAAGCTGTTGGTGGAGAATGTTCTTCTGCACCTTTTGGTTGGAGAAGATAGCGCTTTATTTATACTAGGCTGAATGATTGCAGCAAGTGTCAGTGAGAGCATGTCTGGACACATCTACGTTGCCAGCAGCATATTAATGGAGGGTGTTGTATTGTTTCCTAGCTTGTAGGAAATTTGTTTAGCTGTGTTGAGGGAGACTTGAACTCTGGCTTAACGAATATGTAAGTAACTAGGCTAAAATGTTTAGCCATGGGCAATGTTGTTTTCCCCTGCAGTAGGTGAAATGGCCTCTATTTCTTTAAGAGCTTTGAAGCTGGACAACATCCAGCAGGTGCAGGGTTGTTGCCTCTCTCTCCCCCCCCCCCCTCCTCCAGTCATTGAAATGCTATGACGGAAGAAACTGTATCTGAGCAGCCTCTTTGGATTTATCAGTTCTGGATTTCCCCCCCCCCCTTCTTCCCCTTTCCTTGCTTTACTAAAGCCAACATCTGTCTTATTATCGCTGTCTTTGTGCATCCCTGTCATATGCATTTTTAATCTTTTACATATTTACATACATATGTTTGGTGAATGCAAATCGAATTATATTGACTGTAGAATGGATCTATGTTACACTGATCTGGTCCTGATATTGGCCATGTGGACATAAGGATCGTGAGATTACCGTCTGCTTCAAATTATGTCTAGTTTATTTTTCTGATGCTAGAGTAGGATTTCCTGGGAAAGCTATTACCAGCTCCTGGAGTTGGAGAAAATGGCTTCTTATCTTGTATGTGTGAAAAGGAACTGTATGCATTTGGACCAATACTTTTCTGACATTGACCAATAGAACCACTCATAGGACATGATACATCTTGATAAGATAATAAATGAATACTGTTTTAGACTGTAACCCTGGGTCCAGTTAGGCAGCTTATGTCCCATTAAAACCAATGGAATTTAAACCACTGAACTGTACATGGGCTTGCAGTTTTAATGTGTTTCACCATGAGAAGATTACTATCTTTTAATGTGAGATATTGTGAATTTTCACCATGACATTATAAACCCTAATATTGCCTTGTATATAAACAACAGTATGAGATGACTGTTTCACAATCCATTGAATCCAGCTTACTCGAATACATTTAAGGATTGTTTCAAGGGCGGAAATAGCTAAACTGAGTTGTATTCAGTATAACATCCAGAATCTTAAAAACTAAACTGCATAAGAAGATTATGGGTAGGTTACAGCCCAATCCTATCCTTGCTAGCCCAGAGCACGCAGAGCTGCCGATGAAGCACACGCTATGTGGGGGGGGGGGAGGAGGCAGCCTGGGAGAGGTACATAAAAATCTTTTTTTATCTCCCTGTAGGCTACCTGGCCTCATAGCTAGCGTAGGTCCAAGGAGCCTCAAGAGCATGTTGGGCCGGGAAAAGGGGGCTAGAATCTTTGTCTGAATCTTTGTCTGCAATCTTTGTCTGTGGTATGAACCAGGGGTGGGAGAGATCCTCCCCCTCCCACCCCTGGTTCATACCACTCCCCACCCCAATCTGCTGCCCCACCACCACCTGACCTGCTCCAGCAGGGCATTCAGGAGCCACTGGCACACATGCAGAGCCTCTGGCTGTTTGCACCAGCGGCTTTGAAGCTCATGCTTCACAACGTGGGTTTCATGCTACCAGAACACCCATGATAGGATTGGGATGCTAATGTCTCTTCCCACCGCCTCCAATTACATTCTGGCACCTGGAAATATTACAAGCAGATGCAGCTTGGGAGTTTGGGGAATGAACAGGGTACCTGTATCCCCCATCCTTTATAAGTAGTTATAATTCTGTTTGACTTTAATCTGGGTAGCTTGCTACAGATCAGAAACTTCTACATACTGTAGCTGTCATGTTTGATCTCGTACAGGGTGATCACTATCGGACTCGCCTAGTGGTAAATGGATACTTCCTTTATATATTAAAACATAAAAACAATACATATTTCATAAAGTTATAGCAAGCACGAAGCAATACATCCTACTAGCATACTATTCACTATTTTCTGCATATAATATCCATCTAAGCCAAAATAACACCCACATTCTATTCATTAAATCCGCATATCATCACATCGTTCTTCTCTCTCTCTCTTAAAAAATCGATAAATGATTTCCAGTTATTCTCGAAAAGGTTAACTGACTTTTCCTTAATTAAAATTGTAAGTTTATCCATTTCAGCATAGTCCAAAACTTTCAGCCACCAATCTTCCAGCGAAGGTATTTCTGAATTCTTCCAATATTGTGCATATAAAATTCTTGCCGCAGCTATCATATATAAGAACAAAGTTTGAAATTTTTCGCCTACATGATCATCCCTCATACCCAACAAAAAGGTTTCCGGTTTCATTTGAACCTTAATCTTTAAGGTAAATGGATACTTCCAATATTGAAGAGAAAAAGCGGAATTTCTAATAGCTCGTTACAAATAGCTTTATCATCCTAGATGCCATCACATAAGTAAATTACAGTACAAATTCATACCCTTATTACTAACCAGTTGTCTCTATTCTTGACTGAAATGGCTTCTCAAATCCAGACATTATCTCCATCTCCAAACCCTATATTAACCACTTCTGCTTCCCACGTGTACCCTCTGCTTCCTCTCCACAGCAACCAGTCATTTGATACTGCATTTGATAGTCGCAATGATCCTGTGTTGGTCTGGCTCCTTTCCTTTGTCTTCTACCCCTTACTTCCTTGCCTTTCTGCTCTGTATCACTATCTCTGCCACTCCTCCTTAATCTACACCTTGGACGTGCTCAGCCTTTACCTTTTCCACAATAGGGCTTTGTGTCTACAGGAGTTCCTATTACTTAGGTAACAGAATTTGAATCTGAATACAAAAGGCATTTACATTGTTAGTGTTGAAATGTTGTGAACAGCCTTGGTCTAACAAAATAATCCTGAACTCCTCTTCTTCTCAGTGAAGACAATAAGCAGGATTTTATGTACTGTACAAAACAAAACTTTTAAATAAAGAAAAGCTGAATTCTCCAACCTTTGTACATTAGGCAAGTTCATCACAATGACATAATTTCTATATTGCTCAATAAAACGGAGTATTATGCTGATTCTGCTAGTCGTGGGGAAGGACAAATGACTATGCAGGGCACTGAAGACCTGCCTCTGTTCACTTGAAATTTGGCTTCTGAAGTTACAGCAGGAGTTGTCAACATTCTTTGCAGTAATAAGGACTAGAAACTGGGTCTTAAATTCTCAAACTGGATTCTGCACATAACACTACATTATTTCTATTGTAACCGGCTCTGTATACTTACTTTGTTCTCAAACGTTTTCAGGCCACTGCCCCCTTGGTTCCATATATTCGTCTCCAGTGCCCCCTACCCTATAAATAGCATTGTTGAGAATAGTGGTTGCATAACCCACTAAGGAAGATAATAATACAATTCAAAACAGTAACAATTAATTGCACTTTTATTTGAAATCCAGTTAAAGCTTCTTAGTTTAGTTTAGTTCAACAAAATTAATGAACTTAATCCAGTGATACCAGCGTTGCAAAGTTTGAGTCTTAATGTGACGGCTTGATGAAATGATGGTAGATTCCCAATGTCTGTCACTTAGCAGTTGTGTTAAATCACTACGTTTAGTAATCTGGAGTCAATTGCTTTGCTTAGAAAGAAGTTGGATGATCACACTTAAACCACATTCCACCAAATATGATGTTGGAAATGCAACAAGGAGCTTCTTAAGCACCATCCATAGTGCAGGATAACGATCAGAAATTTCCTTCCATAACAAACTCTTGGTACGATTTCTTGGTACGTTGGCTTCAACTCAGTGTCATTTTGTAGCTCAGTAAGTTCATCCTCCAATACCCCAACTTCCTCAGTATCTCAAAATGGATTTATCGCCCAATCTGGAATTTCCATTGAAAGAAGGTCCTCAAATCTCTCAAATATATCTACATGAGGCGTATCCAAATGGTCACAAAATGCAGATCATCGTCTTGTATCACACGTTTCTCTTCTAGCTCAGATAGGCATGGAAATTGGTATAGCTTGCAATGACTGATATTGCGCTTGAATAGAGTTAACTTTGAAATAAATGTAGAGACGACAGATTTGGCCTTAATAAGATTGACCTCATTTCCTTGCAACGGCAAATTCATTTCATTGAACTTTGCAAATAGTTCTGATAAATAAGCAGCGTCATGCCTGATCTCTTTGAGTTCATTACTAAGCAAAGCATTTGTGTCTTCAAAAAATTCCACAACAGTGTCAAAGTTGTAAAAGCATCTTGCGCAGTTGCCTTTTAATAGTCAATGAACCTCCGTATGAACATCAAGCATTCAAATTCAAAATGTTATCTAGCACCATGCAACGATATTTTCCAATGTTGTTGGTTCTAATGTGTACCTTGCCCCAGAGGCGACGCAGAATGGGGTGCGGTGGGCCCAAGGACGTAGGGCGCTGAGGCTGGGGGGTGGGGCGTAGGCCTCCTTAAGTTTCGTTTTAGTGTTCGGGTTTTTTCCTTTTTTTTCTCCATTTTTAACTATTTCGCGGGCAGCTGCCGCCCCCCCCGCTGCTTCCCAGGGCGGCAGCTGCGTCATGTCCCCCCCCCCCAGGGTGTGTGTGTGTGTGCTTTTGGGGCACTTAGCTTGTCTCGGCCAGGCAGCATTTTCCCGGATCGGCGGCATCCATCTTGAATGGGCGGGACTCTCTAGGAATCTCTCTCCGTCTCGTTGGTCTCGCTGGTCGTTCCTCCAGAGCCCTAGACAGGCCTGGAGGACTGACGGACCAGCCAACTGGCCCACCTTTGCGCAGGATTGCGTTGTCGGTCTGTTAAATAGGTGGACTTCATTTGTTCAGGTCATAAAGTTGGCAATGGCCCACTGCATAAATCGCTAGGGCCATTGTGAGACCTGAAATAAGTGGGAATTTTACTGTTTGACAGCCAGAGGTCCTCATGTTTCAACTTCTTCCTCATTGAAAGTGTCATCAAAACCGTTGTTCATCTTCCTCAGGCCAACCTAGTACATAGTCCATCATTCCCATTTTCAAACGTTCATCATTCCCATGGCAGGACGTCTGGCTTAGTTGGTAGAGTGACCGTCTCATATATGCCTGAAGATCTGAAGGACGGCAGTTCAAGACGGCCAGAAGTGTCTGTGTCTGTCGGAGAGCTGCCGGCACGCCGAGCTGATAAGCTTGCAGAGCCTCTGTGGGAGGAGTGGAACTGCAGCTGCACATGAGTGAGAGTCAAGGTTGCCCTGTCGGCTGAAGCGCGGTGAAGCGAACACCAGAGAGAGAGCTGGACTGTGAAAGCAACATCTAGAATGAATGGTTCTACGAAAGATTAGAACATTATTGTATTGTAAAAACCCCTTGGGGGTCTAGAAGGCCTGCCCATGTAAACCACCTTTGAATTAAAGTCTGAGGAGTTCTGAGGAGAAATCCGATGACCAAAGAAAAGGCAGTATATAAATACTGGTTTATTATTATTATTATTAATAAATATAATAATTATTATTTATTTTCAGATGGGAATGGAGGTTAAGAAATAGTGAGTGGCAATACAGCTAAATTGGTACGTCTTGGCAAGTCTTTCGGATCCAACAATGGCTCACACTGTCTCTAGCAGTCATGTTCTCATTCCAAAAATTGATTTGTTGAGATTAGGGATTGTTTACGTGGATTTTGTTCTGGATCAGCAACTTCTTAGCTAACTATTGGCCCCTCTCTTCTCCCCTGCATTGAAAACAGCAGGGAGTGGGATGTGGCACTAGTGACCGCATCAGAAGCATTGCTTATGTTCTAGCAATTGTGGATATAAGAATTATTTGCACTGCTATTTGCTTGTTTGAAGGCTGGGTACTCTCCCAGCTGCTATTTACCTATCTGAGCTAATAAGCATCTATTTGTGTGTGGGGGGGGGGATGATCCAGCAAAAGTTAAGCACCTTGAAATGCCCATTGATTTCAGTGGAGGAAGGTAGGCGCATGATGGAATCTCCCCCATTTAAACCAATGGGACATAACTGCCCGCAATATACAACTAGCGCCACTAGCAAATCAAGTTTGTACTCTGCAAGCATAGACACATTCCTGACTGCCACTGGAAATCCCCCCCCCCCCGATGTGAGGCTGGTTCAGGTCGATTTTGATCTCCCACACCACATTCCACCTTCATATGTGTCTTGCCTTGCTCTTTGCTGTGGTGTGGCTGCTATTGTGAGAGGCTTCTCATTCAATGTTTCAAGCTGCACACATAAATATGTCCTACAGGTTGAGTATCCCTTATCCGGACTGCTTGGGACGGGAAATTGTTTGGATTTCTCTGGATTTTGGAATATCTAAGAACATAAGAAGAGCCCTGCTGGATCGGGCCAAAGGCCCATCTAGTCCAGCTTCCTGTATCACACAGTCAGAGACGTTACAACGGTGGAGCGCATGGTTCACTCGAACCAGGCGTTCAGCGGTGGAGTGCGTGGAGCAGAAGCTCCAGGCGCTCGGGCAGGCGGGGCAGTCACAGACGTGAAGCGCCGCGTTGTGTCGGCTCGCCCGCCCTCCCTGGAGCCCGTTACACTCCAAAATGAGCGGAAAATGGGCGGGGCGCGTTGACGTGACGCGACGCAGGCCCCGCCCCCAGGCGCCGGGAGGGCGCCCGACATTTCTGCACACAGTGGCCCCACCAGATGCCTCCGAGAGCACACAGCTAACAAGATTTCCTGTTGTCACTCCCTTGTACCTGGCACAGAGAGAACCTACATCTAAAGCCAGGAGGTTACAAGCCATAAGCAACCTGTGATGGTCTTTTCCTCCATGAATCTGTCGAAACCCCTTTTAAAGGCATCCAGGCCAGGTGCCATCACCACATCCTGTGGCAAGGAGTTCCACAGATGAATTACACGCTGGGTAAAGAAATATTTTATTTTGTCTGTTCTAAATCTCCCTCCACTCAATTTTAGTGCATGTCCCCTGGTTCTGGTGTTGTGCGAGAGGGAGAAGAATTTCCCTCTATCCACTCTCTCCATCCCATGCATAATTTTATACGTCTCAATCATGTCCCCCCTCAGGCGCCTTTTTTCTAGACTGAAAAGCCCCAAACGCTGTAGCCTTTCCTCATAAGGGAGGTGCTCCAGCCCACGAATCATTCTGGTCGCTCTTTTCTGCACCTTTTCCAATTCAACTATATCCTTCTTGAGGTGTGGTGACCAGAACTGGACACAATACTCCAGATGTGGCCTTACCATCGATTTGTACAAAGGCATAATGATATTGGCCGTTTTATTCTCAATCCCTTTTTTAATGATCCCGAGCATGGAATTGGCCTTCTTCACAGCCGCCGCACACTGGGTCGACACTTTCATCGACCTGTCCACCAGTACCCCAAGATCTCTCTCTTGATCCGTCACAGACAACTGAGAACCCGTTAGTGTATATGGGAAATTTTGGTTTCTTGCCCCAATGTGCATCACTTTGCACTTACCATATTTTTCACTCCATAGGACGCATCGCACCATAGGACGCACGCATCCTATGGATCTAAAAATAGGGGAGAAAAGGTTTTCACTTACCGGGGCTTCGGGGAGGCCTGTGCGACCCTCTGCAGGCCTCCCCAATCTTCATTTTGGCAAAAACCGGCCATTTCCGGCCATTTCCGGTTTTCACGGCTTCCCCGATCTTCGTTTCGGCGCTAAACCAGAAATGGCCGAAAATGGCCATTTATCGCCGAAACGAAGATCGGGGAGGCCTGAAGAGGGTTGTGCAGGCCTCCCCAAAGCCCCGGTATTTTTTTACTTTAATATTCGCTCCATAAGACGCACGCTCCCCCCTTATTTTTTGGGGGGGGAAGTTCGTCTTATGGAGAGAAAAATACGGTACTTACATTGAAGCGCATCTGCCATTTTGCTGCCCATTCTCCCAGTTTGGAGAGATCCTTCTGGAGCTCTTCACGATCCCTGCTGGTCTTCACCACCCGGAAAAGTTTAGTGTCATCTGCAAACTTGGCCATCTCGCTGCTTATCCTCAACTCCATCTAAACACGAAATTCATTTATATCTCATATACATCTTATACACATAGCCTGAAGGTAATTTGATACAATATTTTTTAATAATTTTGTGCCCCAACATGCCTTGCGCTATGCCAGACAGGTGCTAGAATTTTTTTTTAAGTCATAGCTCCAAAAATGTCTGGATTTTGGATGTCCGGATAATACAGGTTGATTGCCCCTTATCGGATTGTATGCCAAGACTCCACGATAACATTTCTTCCATATTTTTTCCCCCAGTACTTCAAGTTTAAGCCTAAATCACACAGCAATGTAGGAAGCTACCATCTGGGAGCTGCTCTTCAACATCCTTCCGCTGCTTCCTTTTCCTGTACTGTACTGTAAATGCTGCTTCCCGGTATACCTCCTCTATCTGCAGACTGACCTGAATATCGTCTTGGGGTTGTTCAGACAATACTCCAAACTGGCTTTCCTTATTGCATGAGGGAGGAGCACAGGTGTGCACTTCCCCCCCCCCAGCCAAGTTGCCATCCCACTGCCCTCTAGTCGAATTGAAAGTAGTATGTGTTTGTTATATTTAGGGCCAACCCCCACTTGTTTAGATGGCAGTGGGGAGAGAGAAATACCATGCTCCTCCCTCCATGTGATTAGGAAAGCCAGTACGGAGTACTGTCCAAGCCAGTCCCTTGAGTACTACACCCCATCCCACTTACATTGTGTGGGGCGGGGGGGAGTCCATCCTGAGCCCTGTTGGCTTTTGCTGCTTTTGTTGCAGTCTACAGACATCTACCCAAATGCATAACCTGCATTACCAAGACAAGTTTGAAATACAGTGCTACAGATTGAATATGATTGAGACAGCCAGGAAAGCAGTCATTTATTCTGAGGGATGGGGGCTGATGCATATGCACACTTTAGCATGCACCACACCATTTTTTTTCTATTTTTTTTTTCTGCCCAGCACTCACATGATTTTATTCAAGAGCTGGGAAAGAACTTTGATTAGTTAAAAGCTGCGGCAAGGTCTTGAGGGAGTGCTCGACGGAGTTTGGAGCTGCACAGAGGTGACTATAACTCCTCTAGCAATTTCAGACTATTCTTCTGTAGCAGGACAAAAGCCTTTTCTTTTTCCCCCTCCCGTGTTCAAAGAGACATTTGTCTCTAGACTTTGCAGCTGTGGGCCAGGGGATGCTTGTTTGAAGATACCCATCATAGACGCGGGGAGAGTCGGCACACTGAACAGTGGTGTAGTATTTTATACCTTTTCTTTCCCCCTCCCTTCTTTCTTCCCCGCCTCCCTTCTCCTGCTCCTCAACCATGTGCAGTTTTTAATAAGAAGAAGAATGTGGAGGCAGCGTCTTCAAGGCAAGGGGAAATTTCCTGTTTTTTTTTTCCTGTTTGTTTAATAAAGTGTGCCGTTGACTTGTGGAACTGTAGTGACTTTTTGTTGCAAATGAGTAATTCCAGAAGACGCTTGGCTTGCTTATTGATGCACTTTTTATGTACTGCAAGAAGATGTTAAACCCCTTTTTTTAAAGAGAGAGGGAGGGAGAGAGCTGTGTGGCGTAGGCAAGTGAAATTAATAAGAATTAGGCAAATGGCTCCTTCTGCTTTTGTTTCGGTGAGATAGTACCAGCCGTCTTGCGGCCACACAAAGGCTGCCATTTACCAGGGAGTACTCCCTAATTCTCTTGGCAGGGGTGCCATTGGAATCGGATACAAGTGGGTGGCAATGGGGAGGAGCTGCAAAAGAGGACAAGCAGGCTTTGTGTATTTTTAAAAAATGCAACAAAAGCACTTTATACATTGAGCTTGGTGCAACAAGCTGTGCAGCTTGCTAGTCAGGGTGGAGCAATTTTGAATTCTCAGTGTACAGAGAAGGCTTCCCCCCCCCAAAAAAAAAGCTTTCCACTGAAACATTGGCTTAGCTAGTAGAGAGCTGAAAGTGCCAAAAATGTTGTTGAACAATACTTCTGACAACTGGCTTGATATTGGAAAACTTGTGCAAGAGAAAACAGAGCATCTTAATTTTGAAAACAACTCCTGAGCCACCTTGTTGGTGGTTGGGTCAGAAAATTAGATTGTTTCCTTCCTTTTATACACACCCTTCTTTAGTAGCAACTCGTTTCCACTGAATACAATTGTGTACTTTTGCGCCTCTGAGCCTTCCTCTTGCTTGCCTTCTGTCACACACCACACACCCACCCCTTTATATCTGTGTATTTGTGTAATACTGCAGCTTCGTATCGCATGCCCCAGACGAATGCAGGTTGTGGTAGCAGTACTAGAAAAAATGTATGCTATAGGATACTACATTTTTACTTTGAAGTAGGTTGCACAGTAACACTTAGGTTTGCAAAGTCATTCGTCTGTGTGTGTCTGTGTGTGTGTGTGTGTGTGTGTGTGTGTGTGTGTGTGTGTGTGTTTGTTTACCCCTCCTCAATGAAGTATTCACAAGTGGAGCAAACATAGCGTAACTCATACAACATTTGAACACCAATTCTTTTCATTGGTCCTGACCATTGAACTTATTTTTGCTCTATGCTACAATGCCAATTCCCCTACAACTGTAAGGGTTTGTATAACTGTAGCTTTGTGTGATGGGGGGGGGGGGTGCCAAATGTTTCAAATAGAGTTGGAGGGGGGGCATATATTGCATCATAATTTTAGATGGCAAATATCTCAGTGGCTTTTATGAGGTGTCATGACTGGTACATCCTGTTCTCCTGTTGCTTCACTTCCAAACTTTTGTTTCTGTCAAGTTGAAGTAATTGACTCCTTGCAGTTGCTCATAGGTTTTTTGTTGGTGTTGGTTTTTTTGAGAGAGAGAGAGGCTTTGTTCTTTTTAATATTTAGCCACATTCCCCACTAACATTTACCCTTGGCAAATGACTTTTTTTTTTCCTGTTCTGAAGTGGCTTGGCCTTGTCTAAGAAGCTTGGGTCATTCATTACTAAGCTCTCTCAAACTCGCCAATTGGTCACAATTCCTGGCTGGCAAAGCTGCAGATGTTGTCTTGAGAGGGAAGGAAAGGAAGACGGCGCTTCTCTTGCCTTGCAAAGTTGCTTGCGTAATAATCGGATAATAAAGTTTCAGATAGTTGCCAGTTTGAGTTTTGATATGTTACGCTTTCAGAAAGCAGGCACCACTCCCAACTTCATGTGGGGAGTAAATGTTTCTTAAGAATTAAGCTCTGATTCCAAATTAAGAACCAATACACAACTGGTGGTGGCCATTTGAAGGCAGGCTGGGTGGGGAATCTTGCTTCTGTACTCTCCCATTTGGTTCTGTACTCTCCCATTTGCTTCCCCGTTCTACCGTTAACAGTAACAACGTGAGATGGTCGTCGAAGATACTCTGAATCCTGGAGATTCTGTACCAGAGTCAACGTACAGTTGGAATGTTTTATTAAACCAGGAAAGGGGTTAATCTGAAGAAAGAAATAGCAATTCAGCTCTGGATTGCAAGCCTTTCAGTTTTATGCTTTTTCCCTTTTAATCCTGGTTATCTGCTTAGGGCAAGCTTCTTTCACTTATCCAAATCATCTCGGCCCTCTGCCGCACATACTGCCACACAGTTGCACTTCCATCTGGATGGAATGCTGGAACATGCGCTACTTTCCAGTAAAGGAGCATGCAAAAGGGTTGGAAGCACATTCTCAGATTTTATTTTTGCAATTCTTCAGATATTCCATTTAAACTCTTTGTTCAAAGAGAAAATTCAAACTGGTTAGCTGAGAAACCTTCCACATACCATAATTCTACTAAACATACTTTAAGAGGAAAAAAGTAGCTCAGTTCTTGATTATGTCTCTCCTTAAAGTGGCCAGCAGAGCTGGAAGGCAGTGAGGAGGGTATCAAGGAGTGACACAAATAGCAGGTTCAACCAACAGACGGCTGCCAACAGCTGAATCCCATCACTACATGCAGATCTCGCATCCAAGACAAGATCTTCATTTGTTCTGTGCATGGGCCAGTGTGACCTCCTGAAAAATGATATTGGTTGATATAACACTTCTTCAGTGAACTATCGCAGTACAAAAACTAGCATTTTGTCCATGTTTTTCCTTTTCAAAGCTCATATACTGTATGTAGTAAGTTGATATAATACCTGTAGTATAGCAGCTTGGTTAGAAGCACAGATTTGTTATTTGTTTGCCATTTCATCTATAGTTGACCCTTGGAATCCGCAGGGGTTCCGTTCCCGGACCCCCCATGGATGCCAAAAAACGCGTGTATTTAAGTTGGCGGCGGCACGGCTGGTGCAATTTTACCTTTTTTTAAAGCGCTGTGCGGGCCTGCCGCCAGCTTCTACAGTCCTGCGCCATATGGTAATGTCCTAAAAGCCTGTTAAAAGGAAAAAAATGTGATCAGAAGTGATTTCCGGTTTTGCGTGCAACCGGACGTCGCTTCCGGTTGAGTTTTTTCCTTTTAGCAAGCTTTTAGGACATTTCCATGCAGCACAGAACTGTAGAAGTGGGTGGCAGGCCCACACGGCGCTTTACAATAAGGTAAAATGGTGCCGGCGGGCGCAGCACCATTTTACCTTTTTTTAAAGGTGTAAGCCCTGGAGGCCCCAATGGACCTCTTTAGCTGGCGCAGAACTGGTGAGGACTTGTAAGGCTGGCCTGGCCCGGGAAGGGACTTGGGATACCTGTGCAGCTTTGCGCCGATATCCCGCCCCCTCCTAGGCCTGGCCATCCAATGACTCCCTTCCCAGCCTCTATGGCCCTCCCTCCCACTGCCTGGCGCATGATGTACCTGTGTCCGGCGTACGGAATCCGGGGGACGGCGCAGTAAGTGGTTTCAGCGCAGCTTGCTCTCCCGGTGCTGCAAAAGTGCCTTATGGCACTTTTGCGACACCTACCAGAGGTGCGCATGCTCCTCCAGCCTAACGACAGACTGGATTGCAGCCTTAGATACTGTCTGGTCTCTTTGGGCCCAACCCTATCCAACTTTCCAGTGCCGATGCAGCCCTGAGGTAAGGGAGCAAACGTTCCCCTACCTTGAAGAGGCCTCTGTGACTGCTCTCCCACTGCAGGATGCAATGCATGCCCCATTAGCATGGCTGCATCTGTGCTGGAAAGTTGGATAGGACTGGGAATGAAAGGAAAGCTCTCCCACTGCAGGATGCAATGCATGCCCCATTAGCATGGCTGCATCTGTGCTGGAAAGTTGGATAGGACTGGGAATGAAAGGAAAGCATCTCTCAGGGCAGGAAACATGAGAGGATATTCCATCTCTCAGGGCAGCATTTTCCAAAGTGGCCTTAGCTATTCTAAGTTCCTGGTCTATATTACATGGAGCCTCGGCTGTTTCCGTGCATGCTCAAAAGAGTATTTTGAATGCTGGGGCTCACAGAGGTATGTGGAATGCTTCTAGATAAGGTACAGCACTCAGCCAAGTATACCATAGAATTCAGACTGGGATCCATAGATCTGTTTAGACAAGCTCAGGGCTTGAACCCACCCAATGGAATTCATCTATTGCTTTTCATTCAACAACAAACTCTCATGTTCTTCCTAAGCAGTTCCTAAACAAAGGGAAAGAGGAGGAAATCCTGAATCTTTTGTGAAGTCAAAACCACTTATATCAATTTCACATGAAGCAGTGTTACTGCCAGTAGTTCTTAAAGTTGATTTTTAACACTTATGTTTATTTGGTTCTAGGTATCCGCCCACAAATAATGAATGGCCCTATGCATCCTCGTCCATTGGTAGCTTTACTAGATGGAAGGGATTGTACAGTGGAGATGCCAATTTTGAAGGACTTGGCTACTGTTGCATTCTGTGATGCGCAATCAACTCAGGAAATCCATGAAAAGGTAAGGAAAATGGTTTTGTCTCTTGCAATTTTATTTACAAGAAGAAACCTGAATGTCATGTCTTCAACCCAGTTCAATTTCTGCTGCTTCAGCAGCAACCCTGTATATTTGAGGATTTATTGGTCATCTGAGACACCACACTATTGGTCCAAACTAGAAATGACAGAAGCAATTTTGTGCTTCTTTTGGTTTGGTCTCTGGAATTGCAGTTGGGACCAAACTTGTCATGATGGGGAAGCCACAGAGAGGCATATGGGTGAGGAGAACGGAATCTTACCCTCTTCATCCCATGGTCCATTGCCCCAGGCACTTTTCTCCCAGTCTAGCTCAAATATCCGATGTGAGCCAGGCTGGGAGGAAAGGTGCCTGGGGCAATGGACCATAGGTGGGAAAGTGGGGTGGTGGGTTGGGTTAACTTTTGATGTTAAAAGGGCCCCTGTCATGTCTGATTTGACCCCATTGCAATCTCAAAATGACAGCAGTGTATGCTGTTCAGATTGTGGGTTCTTAAATTTAGCGCCCCTGTTAACTCGGTCCATTCTTGAGAGTGATTTTTTTTATATATCAAGATCTGATTTACCATGATGGAGTAGAAAAGCAAATTATTGTCTAGTTACCAAACAATTTTGTATACTTTTCAATTAGAGATAGAGAGAGACATGCAAGGATCTCTTTTTTTTTTTCTCCAAGTCACACTTCCCAAAATCAGCTCCTCCCTCCCCCACCCCACCATGGTACATTTTCCAAAGTACAAAAATAAGCCCAAAACCAAAATCAGAGAGACAGAAGGGCTCCAAAAATAATTACAATTAATTAACATGTATATTAAACACTTAATTAGCTGCTGATGGGGCAGATAAGGGGCAGGGCTTGACGTACCCCCAGCAAGAGGTCGCGTACCCCTAGGGGTACCCGTACCACAGGTTGAGAACCTCTGGTCTAGTACTTCTGATATCCATTAAGTTTTAAGAAGATACACTTTTTCTCCAGCAGGGGGCAAAAGTAGCCTCTAGGAGGGCTGCATTTAAGCTGAAGTGCCATTATACTCCTCTTCCCCCTTTTTAGCAAATTCTGCATTCCTAGACGCAACTTTTCCCTGGATGAAGAGGGTCTTCCGCAAAACATGTGACGTCTCATGACAAACTAGATTTGGATATACAGGAGACATCTTTCAGACTGCGAATGTAGCATTTTCCTTTGATTTGATCTATTATTTTGTCTTCTGTATTGATGCTTGGTTCTCATAACCATTGATGGGTATGTCTAGATTGCTAAGCACAGTTTCTTGGTTAAACAGGCATAAGCAATCCCCTGGATTCAAAAATTGACTAATCTTGTTATATAGGATTTAAGTGGGCAGGTATAAAGGAGAAGGTTAATGCAAACAACCTGCCTGTTGCAGGTGTAATGCTCCTTGCCTGCAGTGTGTTTCTGAACAGCTGTCCGTGACAAATAACATGTGTTCATGAAGAACAGATTTGCCTAGTCTGGCTTGATTGATTTTCTTAAACGATACAAAATCAATAGATGAAAGCAAAGGAATTAATGTATAAAAGCTGATCAAATACGCTTGGATTTAATCTAAACATGAGAATAGTCTTCCAGGGACTTTTAAAACCTAACTTGGCCAACGTATCACATAAATTAGTAAGTAGCAAAAATAAAGCCTTGTGATAAATGTTAAAATGGGGAGTTTAATGCAGTCTAAGAGCCAGACTGAGGCCAGCGGGTGGCGCAGTGGATTAAACCGCTGAACCATGAGCTGTCCATCGAAAGGTCGGCAGTTCAAATCCGTGACGGGGTGAGCTCTCGTTGCTTGGCCAGCTCTTGCCAACCTAGCAGTTCCAAAGCATGTTAATGCGAGTAGATAAATAGGTACCGCTTGCGGGAAGGTAAACAGCGCTCCGTGTTCCAGCCACATGCTACGCGCTGCGGCAAGGAGAGTCATGCCGGCCACATGACCACGGAGGCGTCTTCGGACAACGCTGGCTCTTCGGCTTTGAAATGGGGATGAGCACCACACCCTAGAGTCGGACACGACTGGACTTAATTGTCAGGGGTCACCTTTACCTTTACCTAAGAGCCAGACTAGAGGTTACAAGCAGTCATATGTGACATTCCCCACCCATGGCCCTTTGTATAACCCAAAACGCTACATTTGGAACAAGGGTGATGAGAAGTGTGGGAGCGACAGAGGTTGGGGGGGGGGGGTTGCTTAACTCTTTCCTCTCTGACTCCCAATTTAAATCAGCCCCCTGCTGCACCATTTCTCCTCGCAAAGCTCCATGTGCACTTGCTTTGGGTGAGCAGGATCCCAGCAGTACACAAGTTGGCTCGGAACATCTAGTTTAGCCTTAAGATCATAACTTCATCCTGTTGAAAGTATTCTATAATAACTCTGGCAAGTACAAGCGGAACACACATCACTCAGAAATGCTATGACTATTAAAGGGATCTTAAAAACCAGGGTATTTGAGAGACCACCTACTTCCATACAGTCCAGCTCGTCCCCTCAGGTCATCCAAGAGGGCCCTCTTGCAAGTGCTGTCACCTAGGGAGGTGCGAGGGGCAGCGGCTAGAAATAGGGCCTTCTCAATAGTGGCACCAGCCCTATGGAATTCCCTCCCTCTTGATCTACGAACTGCTCCCTCCTTGGAGACTTTCCAGCGAGGTGCGAGGGGCAGCGGCTAGAAATAGGGCCTTCTCAATAGTGGCACCAGCCCTATGGAATTCCCTCCCTCTTGATCTACGAACTGCTCCCTCCTTGGAGACTTTCCAGCGAGGTCTGAAGACATTTCTGTTCAAACATTTTGAGTTCCTGCGCCTTTAATAGCTGGCTTTTACAGGCGTGGTCCTTCTTTTATAAGGTGGTTGCTGCTGCTCTTATGTTTTGTTGTAGTAGTGTATTTTAAGATTGTTTATGGATTTTAGTTAATTGTGTAATTTGCTTTTTTAATTGTGACTTTATGTATCTGTACCTGTGCATTTGTTTTTTATAAGCCGCTTTGAGTCCCTTCAGGTCTCCCTTCAGGGAGACAGGCAGGGTAAAAATATTGCAACTAAGTAAGTAAATGAATAAATAAAAGTCATGGCATAAATATAACTAAGGGTGTGTTCAGCCATTACAATTTGGAGGATATTCATAGGACAAGGTGTGTGTCTGTTTCATGTGCTGTAATTTTTCTCACCATACAAATCTAATACAGTATCTGCAGAAATGAGCATCCAGGTCTCTGAACCTCAGTTCTCACTTTATTGGGGATGGGAAGCATGTTTCTGGTTCTCCGTAGTACTGAGAGAAGCTCACAAATTGGCATGGTCAGTGTCTAGAGGAGATTCTGAAGTTAGTGGACCACTGAGAGGGGCTCAGATTTTTTGACTCGTTGTTCCACATTATCTCTCCAGACTTGTCCCTGTCTCCCCACCCCAACCACCCTTACCATTGTTGTAACCTCCAGTCTTCCTTCCCCTTCTCTCTTTTTTTTTTTTTTTTTTTGCTTTCCAGGAGAATTTCATGTTCTCTGAAAATTTGAATTTTAGAAGTACAATAAACATTTGTATATGATTTTTTGGCACAGAACTGCCTTATTCACAAATATCTTTGAATTGAGAAGGACAAGCTGTGAAGCTGTTCAGCCTGAATGTTGTATGGAAAGAGATCCTTTTAGGTGACCAGAAGGCTGAATTCTGAGTTTCTTAGATAGGAAGGGGAAAAGGTGGGGGCAGCGGGAGAGGAGAGAATGATGAGATAAAAAATGACTGGGTGGAGGTGGCAGGCAAATCCTCTGAAGGCTTACTGTCATTCATAGCTCAGTCTGTCCTCGGGATGCTCATGACTTAAGGAATTATCCTTTGGTAGGGCAGGCTGCTGCACTAGTTGAAAATAATCGGTCAACTCAAATGTAAAGCTCTATCCAAGGAATCTCTGTCTAGTCATTGCCTATTTGAAACACTTTCTACTCTCAAGCTGTTTACACTTGGTGTGGAATGAGGATGAATGTAACTTTACTCTTAGTGACTCTCTGGCAGACTATATAAATCTGTGCATTAGAGTGTAAATCCCTTGGGGACATGTAGGGCCTTCTGATCTGTAGTCCCCAGTCACATGAGGCCAAGTAGATGTCAGGCACTGTTTTATCTCCTCCTCTTCGTTGCCCGTTATCTGGAAACTTCACGTTTCTCTCATCAACCAGATTTCAAAATTAGATTATAACTAACCATAAGTACAAATCCTTTCTCTGCTTTTCTTATTTCTCATCATTCCATACCAACATTGTACAGAACACCTCAACTACTATACCAGAAGTGGGCAAAGTAAGACTCAGCTTTGCCCTTCTGATCACTCCCTGTCCATAGCGAACACTCTGACTTTCAGACCCTTCTCCCATGCACGGGCGCTTCTGTGCGCATGCACCCAAACACTGCCTGGCAAAACATAGCAGCCTTGCTCCCGCATACAGCGCTGAGCTATGTATGTATGTGGGGAAAGAAGAGCTTGGATATGGGCTGACCAACTATGCTGGGATTGAGCATGAGCAGGCCTGTGTCCTGTCTGAGAGCAGTGGAGGTCTAAAAGAACTAACTGTAAATCAGAGCAAGAAAGGGAAACTTAAATCCTTTTCTCTCCAGAATTCCTCCAATTCAAAAATGAGTGATGCTCTAAAAAAATGTGAGCTGTGAATGTTGTATGTCCAAAAAAGATTGGAATGCAAAGTTGTTGTTTTTACAGGCTATGATGGCAACTTTAGCAAGTACCATATGTGTTATGGTCCTTCGTACAATTTCCATACTCTAGTGCGTCTCTGGGGCGAAAAGGTTTGCTGGGCCCTGCATTAGACAACGAGAAGGCAAACTCCAGCTCAATGATGACTGTTGATCAGCTTGCAAAGGTGTTCAACTTGGCACCAAGTACCCTGATAATAACCAGATGGGAGAAATGGTCCAAGTTGTAGGTCGAATTTAATGCAGTGGTTTAAAATGTCCAGGTGGGTAACTCGTAGCATCAACTTTAAGTAGGGCTGTAAATGTAAAGTAGAGTAAGTAGGGCTGTAAATGTAAAATGACAAGGATTTATACAGGACACACAAACTGAGCATTCAAGTGAGCCTCATAGCTACACCTCTGTTAAGAGATGTTCTGCCATACCTGTAGCTGGTGTCTTTGACAAACATAAGGATCTAAATTTAAAGAATTCCCCTTGTTTCCAGTTAGTCCTGGCAAAAAACAAAACCATTTGCCAAAACAATTTATCTTCTATCACCCTTACGTTTTTGCTGAATCCTATCCAAAAAGGAGAAAGTGATGCTTATTTGTGGACAAGAGGGAGGTGCTTCTTTAACTGCAGGAATGGTCATGTTCTGGCCATATTCTCTCTCCGTTTTCAAGAAGTATTCCCCTTTCCTAGCAGAATCTCCATTTTTAATTCTAGTGACGCATTATGAAAGTTACAATTTCTTAAATAGGTGTAGATTTTCCAGAATCCAAAGGTATACTTCAAAGAGGCTCAAATCTCCTGGAAAAGTGGGGGGGGGGAGGAGGGAGAGAAAGCAGTGATTGCTTGAACCTGGGGTTAGTTGCTTTGCCCTTTTGCTACATGGCTCTGGGGAAGACACTCCTGTCCTATTGTTCAGATTACTGTTGTAAAAAGAAGAAACAACTATTAGCCTACATCACCAGAGACTTGAAAGCATTTGATCAAAGGCCTATGAAGGTTCCGGTATTGGAGAGCATTGTTTTAAGTAACATTATTGGTGCAAGGTTACACAGGAGCATATAGTGCACTCGGGTAACTTAGAATATAATGCAAAATATTTGTAGAACTGTTTGATGGTGAAGGGATGCAGGAGCAATGTATTGATTATTTGTGTTTTCGGCAGAGGCAAAAGAGTACAACCGTGTAAATAATCCCTCCTTATGGTGTGTTGGTCAGCAGCCCTTTTCACCAAGATCCTCGCAGTTTGTAAGTTTCCTGAGCTCATGCAAAGATTAGCTGTTCAGTGCAAAGTCTCTTATAGTGAGGGTTAACTTATCTACATATGTGCTGGATTTTTTTTTTTTAGGGTTCTCGCTATTTCTTTGGAGTCTGATCTCTTTAGGAGATTGAGCCGTGTGCCTTACTAGATGCTTACTTACATATGACTCATCACTGGACTTCAGCAGCTGTTACCGGAAAACACCCATCTGCTACACTAATGTCTATGATTTCCTTCTTTGTGTGTGTATGTTAGGTTTTGAATGAAGCTGTTGGCGCAATGATGTACCACACTATCACTTTGACCCGGGAAGACCTAGAGAAGTTCAAGGCCTTGCGAGTCATTGTTCGGATAGGCAGCGGCTACGACAATATAGACATCAAAGCTGCAGGGGAGCTTGGTATGTTTAGAATCCAGTACTTTTGAAGAAGTTGGTTTTCATTTAAATAGTCGTTTGTTCTACTTTTATCACAGAATCATGTTCACAGCCTAGCTTTTTATTGGGGGTGGGGGTGGGGGTGATGGTGGTTTTGATTCATTTCTATATGGTGAAGCAGGGTTCAGCATTTAAGGTCTTCCCAGTTCTCATTTATGTATGGACTGAATGAAATGTTGTATTTTTTCCGGATTGATTTAAAAAACATACACGCTCTCTAATGAGGGTTTCTTTGGCCCATGGATGGATCAAATCAACAGGATGGCCTGATCAACAGTTCAAGTTTTTAAAGAGCCTTTTTTGGCATGTAGACATTGGTCCCACTGGTTTCAGGTCTCTTAGTGGTGATGTCTGTGTTTGTCATCGGGCATCAAGAGACAACTAATTATGTTATCTTTAACTAGATTTAAGAATTATAACATGTTGGCCATTTCTGTGTGCTACTAAAATGCTAGTGAGATGTTTGCAAGCAGCATTGTTAATTGTTTTACCGCTAATGAGTATCACTGCATTAGCATATAAAATAAAATTGATCTTTATGGGGTGCCAGCTGTATATGTTTGTCGATAGGGTGGCATTAAAGTGATTAATTGCTTTGGAGTACTCCATTGTAAATCTTAATAAAACTAAAGAAACACACATCCTTTGCAGCAGTCATTCTGAACAAGACACTCCGCTGAATCATTTACATACAAAATGTTCTAACTTGCCTGGGAACTCTTTATTGTGTTACTTAAAGCCTAACTTTCCTGCCAGATTTGTAGAGTGAGCAGCTTCTCGAGGCATTTTTAAAAAAGTAATCAAGGGCTGCCTAATCAAGTACATTTTACTGGGTGTTTTTTTTTTTAAACTTATTTCCTATGGTGGCACATGATGGCTCTTTCGTCTTGCCCCCAATACACTAACCCTTCATAGCCAGATATCTAGCTACATTAATAGCTACAAGTGCATATAAAACCAAATATGCCAACCAGGGAGTTCTTGTAGCTCACAGATATGGCCACCATGGGCATCCTCACTGAAATAGCCTTAGGCTTGCAGAGACCCTGAAGAGAGTTACCTGTCACAGTTGGCTTTAGCAATCTAGATGGACCACTGGTCTGACTTGTTGGAAGACAACTCTTCATCTGTGTCCTGTAAAACTGCAATGTTTACAGCCCAATCCTAACTAACTTTCTGTGCAGCGAGGCTAGTGCAGTCAACACTACATCCTGTGCAGAAATTGGAAGGTCTCCTCGAGGTAAGGGAACTTTTGTTCTCTTACCCCAGGTAAAGCCCCAGCCCCTGCAACGGGTCTCCTCAGATCTGCGCCAGCTATTTTGCTGGTGCAAGTCCAGGAGGCCTGTGTAGGAGAAAATGGCCTGGGAAGGGGGATAGGATTCGGTGTACACCACTGCCACCAATCCCACCCTCCTCCTGGGCCTGATCCGCCCACCCCCATCTACTGTATCCCTGTTACACCCCTCCCTGCCCTCACCCCATTACATCCCCGCTTCCGCCCCGTTCCACTCTGGTGCTGCCAGGCTGGTGTAGGTGCGCTTTCTGTAGGCCTCTGGTGTGCCTTGCAGTGTGCCTTATGGCACATTTGCGCCAGCTAGCACCAGCACAAGGGCTCAATAGGATTGAGCCATTAAGCTACAAATTCTACAGAGAGGAGTGGAAACGGGCCCATTGGCATCCAAGGCCTTTGGGCCTTGTAGACACTTAGAGCTTAATATGTACATTGCAGGTATGTGCATTGCACTCCTTTTGGTTCGTTGCCCATGGCAGATTTCTTGATGGATGGATAATGTGGAATTGAGCTCTACTTAGAAGTACAAGCTGTTGCATGACCCTGATCATGAGGAGTGGAAACGGGCCCATTGGCATCCAAGGCCTTTGGGCCTTGTAGACACTTAGAGCTTAATATGTACATTGCAGGTATGTGCATTGCACTCCTTTTGGTTCGTTGCCCATGGCAGATTTCTTGATGGATGGATATAATATATAAAACATAGCTGCTTTGTATCATTGTCCACACAACTTCCACCTTTCCTCGTCTGTAGCATGAATACTGGAGAACTATTTCTGCCAACTGTTTGTGAATATCTTTCTAAGCTTCATTAAGGGAATGTTGTAATTAATAGAAAAACGCCAAAATCCTATAAGCAGAACTTTGCAATGTGGCATAGAGGAAATTAAGTTGGATACAGGCTGTAAGAGACCTGGGTTCCAATCTCACTTTGAGTTATGAATCTCACTGGGTGACTTTGTACCAGTCGCTGCCTGTCAGCCTAGCTTCCTTGCAGATTGTAAGGATAAAGTCTATATATTGCTCTGAGAAACTTATAGGAAGAGTGGAAGAATTATGTGATGTGGTTTTCTTCTGTTTTCATATGTAGTATATTTGGGAATTTTCTGATAATGATGAGACCCCAGGAGTCAATCCTGCATTGAGTGGATGTTGCTACACTTGCCAAAGCGGCTTACGCTTCTTAACCCCAGCCTGTTAACTTGCACATCTAGGATCTAGGCATGACCTTGTGAAATCGGCTCCGTCCCATGAGGACGAGTAATCTTCCTGCACGTAGACAGGACAAGGCAGGGAAGGCCATATTAGCCTGCCTGTAGCTGAGTTTTGCAGTCTTAAGGACAGAACGGCTTAAATCAGAACCACTCAGGTAAGGCTCCAAGATCAGGGTCATGCAACAGCTTGTACTTCTAAGTAGAGCTCAATTCCACATTACCCTCAAAGGTCAAGAATGTGTGGAATATGGAGTCACGCTGTCTCATGAATATATTGTAGAAGTAACTGCCGGTGATGAGGGCTGGGGATTCCGATCACTCAAGTACTTGTGAGTGTCAGGAGTGATTTCCAGCTAGTGATGTGGGCCAGAGCTGGAGAACGCGGCCCCAGCAAGAGACTTGGTTTTTGACGTGTCTCTCATTGGTGTTGGCCACATAGATGGACTGACGGATGACACTGTGGTAGCAGTGACTTGAGGTAGCTTCTTGTGGCTGTAGTACAGCCTCACCATTGTACTACCCATTAGTACAAGTGAGAAGGAAGTGAAGGAAGGGCTCTCTAGTTGCACTTCTCCAAGGTACTGTCCTTTCTCTGCTCTACCAGGTTGAATGTCAAGAAGCAGGGCTTGGGAATAACACTGGGCTCCCCTGCTGGTGGAGGCAAGTGAGGGGAAGGATCTCCAATCCTCGCGCCTGTATGGACTGCCAGTGCCAGAAAAGCCATACATGTTCCTTTCTTCCAACCTGCTGCAACGAGCAGCATAGAACTTGGCGTCGCACATTTTTTTGTGAGAGTAACATGTGAACTGGCTGCTGCTGAGGGAGTCGGGGGAATCTGGAAATGACTGACTTCAGCCTAGGCAGCCAATAAGGGTCTCTGTGTGCAACATTTCTCCCTAACCTTCTGAGTTTAGTCCATAAGCCAGATGCGCTCGTGAATTATAATTCTGATGCAACTATTCAGAAATAGCCGCTGGTAACTTCCTTCAAGGAGTTTACTTCAAAATGCAGGTGAAACGTTCATCTTTCCAAATGTTCCCTAGGACAAAAATCTCTGCAGATGGAAAGTTAGCACCTCAAGGAGACGGCTGGTTTAGAACACTTCCTTGTGAACACCTGCCTTTCAGTGTGAGGGAAATTGGCATTAGCATCCCATCCCTGTGTTGAGGTTGGGGCATGCTTATGTATCCCATAACAATCAGGATGTGGGTTTAAGCTTCTCTGCGTTATAAATTGTCCTCAGGTATAATATATTTTTGGTTTCGTTCAGTGCTGTGTATCGCAAAACGAGCTTAGAACTATTTTTCAACTAGTGAGGATACAGGTAACTTTATTTTTCTAGTGTCCTAAGTATCTTCTGCCTACACTAGTGAAGAACCTTGAGTTTTTCCTGGCCATGTCACTAAAATGTGGGTTTCTCCCCCATACACCAGGGATTGCTGTTTGCAACATCCCCTCAGCAGCAGTAGAAGAGACAGCGGATTCCACCGTATGCCACGTCCTGAATCTCTACAGGCGGAACACTTGGCTCTACCAAGCACTGAGGGAAGGAACCAGAGTGCAGAGCGTGGAACAAATACGGGAGGTGGCTTCTGGGGCAGCGCGTATTAGAGGCGAAACGCTTGGCCTCATTGGATTTGGTATGTTGGTAACTTCTGGGGCTATAAAATGGATCGTGTTTCTTGTTTCTTGTTCACTAAGTGGGACCGGGCTTTACAATGAGGTTTTTGTGGATTCTATGATCGCACGTTGCTGTCGCCAAATTTGATATTTGCTAAAATATTCATTGTCTTATGACTGAAAGTAGTGTACATTCTCTCTCCCCCCCCCCAATTGTTTAAAAAACCAGAAGCAGTCTTGGTCAGAGGACCCAGGGTGTGTGGGGGGGGGGGCGGGCGGGCTGGTTATCTCCTGGCTCTTTTTCCACTCAAAAATCCTATAGACTTGATTTTCCACTCAAAAATCCCCCCACCACCACCACCACCAATTTTCCATCTCTAGGGGAAAAAATCATTTATATATAGATCACGGCACCTGAATTTTCCCAACACTATAGATTGGTGTCTTTACCACAGAGTATACATAAGCCCTGCTGAGGAGGTGTTGAGCTTTAAGTTGTTCCCATTTTGTGAAAGGCCATGAAAACCTACCCTACTGGTAGAAGAAACAGTTTTCATAACTTGAAATCTTCACCTACATTTCCCAGTTTTTTTGCCAAGGGTCCCCCTCAGGTTCGTTCTTGAGTTTCTGTTTCTGTGAGTCTCCAAACATCTATGGAACATGGCAATTTTGTATGCTTTTCAATTTGCAGATTTTCCCTTTTGTCCTTAATGTCACATATCTAACTGCACATTTGTGCATTATTAAAGAGCTAACTTAATCAAAGATGGGGGGTGTGCCTCTATCCACCTGTACATGGCAGCCACAAACAGTGCCACAAACAGACAGCTGCTATGGCAGCCACGAACAGGAAGTGTTTCAGTTTATCGCCCCACAGAACCATATTGTCTTATTCTGAAAACCACTTTGCAAACGTGAAGGCATGATGTCTGGTGGTTTTGGCTTTTCCTGCATTTTCTTAGAAGGCAACTCAGGTCTTCCCGTAGAAGTCGGTTAGTTGAGCCCAGGCGGTGACATTGAATAGGAATGACATTGTGGATAATGACCTGCTGATTGCACTGCAGCTGTCCCTCTTTATCAGAAGAGCCTTATTAAACCTTTGCTTCCAAACCATGACAGTTGTCTTAGTCATGCCCAATTAAATAGCCATTCAGCAAGAGTGCTGAAAGGGGGGGGGGGGGAGAGAGACCGACGGACCCTACAACAAACAAGTTGCTCTTATACTAAATAGAGTAGTTTTGTTGTATTGTTGCACATGATAAGATTTCCTTAACATGGCTTCTGGTTTTTGATCAGAATGGAGAGGCCATGCAGAGGCCTAAATGTGGCTGTTTTTCTGACCAGTACAAGGATCAGCACTCCGTTACTATTTATGGGAAACTACTGTATATTGCTTGCAGTGGGAATCTGCAACTTTCTCTTCTTCCTGCATGTACTCCACCACTACCCAAAATTTAGCACAACCCACTGGTGGTTCTACATTTGCCTGCTAAAGCCAGAATGTGCTTATGTATCCAGATAGCAACGTCTGTTCATATTAATTGCCTCTGAAGTGCAATGGCAAATAGTTAATGGACATTTTTGAAAAATGCCATAACTACTTACATTCTAAAGGCAAATTCACGTAATGCCCTTGTACACAGCGAGTTACACGGTCCATGTTTGACCTTCAGCTAAGTCAGCAGTAAGACTGTCCATCCTCTAAATTTGTCTCTGGAAGATTTAAGATCTGCCAGTAGGGAGGAATGGGGAAGGATGCAAAGCAAAATGTTCTCAGATACCCACTTCTGCATGTAAAAATGACATGGGTGAGCACAATTCTGGGTGAGTCTCTACTACCACCCACCCCTACCCCCAATTCTGCATATAGGACACCTGTGACAAATTGAGGCAAGATAGTTGCCAAGTGCCTTAAGTAAGGTACCAGCAGGGGTAAGATTTTTAGTATTCAAAAATACCAGTAACTAACCATAGTAGGTGATTTTGGGGGCTTTGTCATGTGTATATATTAATCATTGGATTCTAAACGAGAGATTGGTAGTACTAATTTTTAAAGATGGGCCAGTACGGTTCTAAGCACTCAACAAACACAGGTGGTTTAAGAAGCTTTTGATGGACCACCTTACATGACTGGTGGTGGTTTGGCTTGGGGAGTCGCAAGGGTGTGCAGGATTGCCCTGCCTAGAGGAATAGTCCATCAGTTGTAGCCTTCTTGATGTCTGGCCTTGTCTTTCAGCCCCAATATTTCAAAGACTCAAAGTCCTGCTAGGCCTGAAGACCGAGTCTTCCCGTAATAATCATTCTACTGCATGTGACTTGTTTTTTAAGTAGGGCTCGTTTACCGGGGGCAGGGGATTGCACAAGATCACACAGCAAACAAGAACATTATAAATAAAATGTAAAGATTCCTGAAAATGGCAGGGTTGTGTGGGTGGAGAGAGGTGACAGGATTACGCAAGATAGATTTTCCACTCAAAGGAAAAGGAACCTGCCATCCATCCTGATGACATTGGATGTTAACTAGAAAATGCCTTTGACCCCGTTGCACATTCCCACAGGGTGCTTCCCGTAGGTGGTCAGTCGGCAAGAACAGAAGACTGGCCTTTTTGCAGTGGCAGCTACACTTTGGAGTGCCCTCCCTGGAGAGAGCTGCCTGGCTTCCTCACTGCTTGTTTTTCCCAAGGCAGTTTAGACCTGCCTGTTTCAACAGGCCTTCAAGTGTTGATCTGTGCAGATTATGGTTTGCTGCTATTGCTATTTTTCATGCTGTTTGTTTTCACATACAGTTTAATAGGAGTATTTAGAAGTCTGTATTGCCCTTTGCATATTTTTTTGCATAGGAAAGCAGTGTAAAAATGGTGCTGGATGCACTACTGGGGAAAGAAGCACTTTCTTGGGGAAAGGATATAGTGCATCCAGTCCTGGGAAAATAGGATATCCTTGCACCAGCAGCACAATCTTGAGAGCAGAAGGAAACCTACAGTTGGAACACTTTACACACTCGCTGTCCAATCCTGTAGTCTGCAGCATTGGATCTATCCTAGCATGATTTGACATGTGGCAAAAGTTGAGCTACATTTAAGGGAGTGGTAATAGCGAACTCGCACACTGGCCAGCTCTAGGAAAGCACTTTGCAAATGCCATATTTCTTTTTGCAAGTGCTGCATTTCGGCAGTTCCTGACAAAGGGATAATACGGAAGAGGATCAGTGCAGCGTGAACGGCTTTGCTGGAGTAGAAGAAAGTGTTTGGCAGCAAGTTGTGCTGCTTGGTGCCAGTTAATGCACTCTTTAGAATTCATGCAGTGCTGCTACATTGCCAAGCCTATTATTGACAACTCTGCTTTTTTGTTTTATTTTTTTGGCTTAGGTCGCACTGCGCAAGCAGTTGCAGTTCGAGCCAAGGCATTTGGATTCAATGTGATCTTTTATGACCCATACCTGCAGGATGGCATAGAAAGGTCCTTGGGCGTCCAGCGGGTCTACACACTCCAGGATCTGCTGTACCAGAGTGACTGTGTATCATTACACTGTAACCTCAATGAACATAATCACCACCTTATCAATGACTTTACGATTAAGCAGGTAACTTTAAATAGAGGAGGATCATCTTATTGGCTCCAACTGCAGCCTAGGAATGTGTGACTCTTGAGTGCTGGAATTCTTGCTGGTACAGTTAGAATTTCAAGCAGATGCAAATTGTAATCGTATGTATTTTTACCTTTGGGATAGCTGAGAGTTATTGCTAACTGTCCATCTGCCTTTTGCACATTATACATCGGGTGATGCCACTTTAGCAGGTTGGTTTAATGTAGTCAGGAAATTACAAGTAGCAGGCTAATGTTGCATAATGTAACAAGCCTAAGACACTGTCTTGGCTTCTGTCTGTAGGCCTTACTGGAGCAAGATTGACCCACATCAATGGGCCTTTAACAACATTACACTTAGAGAAACAGAGCTAGCTGTTGTCAAGTAGGTGTAGGAGTCTTCCCCCCCCCCCCCATTTCCACCTTCCTCTCTTTCGGAATAACAGATGATCTCATGTGGTGTGTTTGCCACAGTATAATGCTGATGCATATGATAAAATCAGTCCCAGATTTGACCAGCACAAATATTGTTTCCCAAACATGTTCAGGTGAAATGGTAGAATGGGTGTTAAGTTGCCCATTTGCCAGGGTAAAACTCTACTTCCATTTGTAATCTCATCTCTAGCTCATTCTCAGGAAAATCTTCCAGACTCGGCTAATTTCTCTTTTTAAGGTATCAGCCAAGGTACCTACATGAATCTCTTCCTGCCCTGCTGTTGGCTTTCCCTGGTGCTGTGATTTTGTAGTTATCTTAATTACTCCTGTTCTATGCAGGAACACATAGATAAAACATAAGCTGTTTGTACTGCTGCCTTTAGTAAGCTAGGGAAACACCCTGTTGACACAAAGTACTGGTGCCAAAGGGTAATGTTTGCAGAAAATAATATTCAGCTTTGGGATTGAAAGATGGGATTGAAAGATGGAAGACCTTGTGTAGCACTTTCCAAAATCTGTAGCACATGCTTCTCTTTGGACAGCTGTTTTTTCAAGACAAAACTGACCATAGTGTCTCTAGTAGTGTAAGTATTGGGCAGGTCCCCTCTTAAACACTGTGCCCTTACTTGGAGCATTTTGAGATTGGACATTATACTCTCTTGAGTGGAATGACACCATTATGGCATTGCACTGCTGGACTCATTCAGTGTTACTGCTATAGTGTTAGTACTGCTATGCTGGAGTGAGGAACTCGGAAAAGCCCTTAAAATTGAAGGAAAGATGGCATGACTGGTCATATGTTTCCCTGCAACAAGTAGGAGCTGTGTATACCTTTTATAGAGGCTAGAGGATGTTCCTACAGCTTCAAGGGGGAAGTGGTGGCAAAACTCTGCTTACGTTGAGCTGTTTTAATGATCGTGCTGAACAGTCTTTTCTTTCCTCCTGGCTTCCCTCAGATGAGGCAGGGAGCGTTTTTGGTAAACACAGCCCGTGGTGGTCTGGTGGATGAAAAGGCCTTAACTCAAGCCCTGAAGGAAGGAAGGATACGAGGGGCGGCACTGGATGTGCACGAGTCGGAACCATTTAGGTAAGGAGACGTGGTAGTATTTTGCAATGCAATCCCAAAACATCTTGGTAGCTGCTATCCATAGAAATATGAAATATTATCTATAATAAAAAAAACTGCATAGTCCCTAGTAAGCTCCAGAAGTGTTGATAAAATATGTTACACAGAATTATTAAAAATTCAAAATCAAAGACTCTCAAAAGGGTTTTAGAATTAAAGGTGCCTTGTGCTTCTCCTCCCCCCCCCAAAAAAAAACACAAACACAAAAACTTGGGTTTGTGAACCTGCTTGGTTACAAAGAACCAAGGCTACTACTGAGAGGGCTCGACTAGACAGCATGAACGTGCAGCTTTTAAAAAAAAATTTATTTAAATTTTTACCCCACCTTTCTCCCGATAAGGGCAATCAAGGCGGCTTACACTTGAAACATATTAAAATACATAATAAAATACAATACAAAAATAATTAAAACAGGTAATTAAAGCAAACCCCAGTGGGTCACTTTATGATTAAATTTATTAAAAAGCCAGCCCACCATGTCAGCCATCGAATGCCAACCTGAATAAAAACGTCTTGACGCCTCGCCGAAAGGTCTCTAAGGAGGGAACTGTTCTTAATTCCAGGGAGAGGGAATTCCATAGTTGGGGCGCCACCGCCGAGAAGACCCTATTCCTTGCCACCATCCCCCTCACTTCTGTCAATGGCAACACGGTTAACAGGGGGCCCTCTGATGACCTCGGAGTACGGGTCAGATTATAAGGAAGGAGGCGGTCCTTCAAGTACTCTGGTCCCGAGCCGTAAAGGGCTTTAAAAGTCAAAACTAGCACTTTGAATTGTGCCCGGAAATGAATCAGGCAAAACGAAATTTTGACCAATTTCTGTGAGAATAGTTTGTACACATACTGTATAGTGAAACTAAAAAGTCACATTCTAGAAAGAACAAAACAGGATGAAAAGTATTATTGTCTAACATCGCACATTGTAACATATGTTCATATCTGCCATCTTTAGCTGATTTTAGAATTCTTTTCTGTCTTATGATACAAATGCCTTGGTCGATCTATCTAATGGAGTGTATCTTATTCATGAGTTTGCTGCATTTTACATTGAAAGCTGGGGGTGATGAAATTATGATGATGATGTCATATATCCACCTTCTGGACAGAAAAGCATCCATGGTGCACCTTATTGTGAATATCTTTCAGAACAGTTGCCATGCTGGTTAAACAGAAAGAGGAATTCCACTTTATCTCTTTGCCTGATTTTTAATTGGCTATTCGTAGAGTTTTGTGCTTGTCACTGGCTTCTTGGCAAGGCTCCTTGGAATTCCTGGTCTTACTGCCTCTACTCATGTAATTTCTGTAGGAAGCCAAAGAACTGTTGTTGCTGTTAAGTACAGGGAGAGACCAAGGCTGACAATCGTCCTGCAAAGGGCTATCCATCCACTCTTATCTCTGATATGCATCTGGACTAGAAGCACAAATACATCTCGAGTAGACCTGTATCCAAAACAGCATTTTGAATCCACTTGCAGCACAGCCTTTCAAACCCAGCTCAAATCTGGATGCTATCAGAAGGTTCCAGCAGAAAGAAATTTGGAATAAGAGCAGTGCAAAGCATTGATTTTATTTATGTAATGGAATGGGCAGCTAGAAAAGTCACAGCATGTCCCCCAGGACCTGGACTATAGATGTTTTTACTAAAAAAAATCTGCACCCAAAAAGCCTTAATTGAACAGGCACATTATTGTTTATAAGCCCATTGGCATCAATTTACAGCTATGTGGAAATCCGTATAAAGTGACCAGAGGACGTGAGTGTCTATGTGAGGGCCTACATTCATGAGTTTTAATTTTTACTTTTTTTTCCCCTGTAGCTTTGCTCAAGGACCACTGAAAGATGCTCCTAACTTAATTTGTACACCACACACTGCTTGGTACAGCGAACAAGCCTCACTGGAGATGAGAGAAGCCGCTGCAACAGAGATACGCCGTGCTATCACAGGTACAGCAACTCGTTGGCCACTTAAAATCTCCATTTGAAAGTTGCCCCAAAGTGTTTCTCGTGCTAGTGCACCAAACAGCAGGTACAGCACTTAAAAATCTTAAATACAGTGTCATTATGCCAGCATTGTTATCTCAGGCACTGGTAGTATAGTCATGTGCCAGGGCATGGGATAAGAGCCTTTCCATATGACGTCTCCCACACTGACCACCAGTCCTGGTAAGTGTGTATGCTGCTTGCACAGATTGGGTGCATTTTTCAAAGATCTCTCCTCAGTCACTCTGAGTCAGTAGCTAGAGCTGTTCTGGGAGTTAACGATTGGGTAAGTTGACTCTTCAGTAGCTCCCATTCACTGGGCAGAGTGACCAATGAACTATACCGTCTGATTGCAAAGTGACTTAATACAGTTCAACAGTGGGCAACTGGCAGCCTGCTGGCTGGATCCAGCCCTTGAAAGCAACCCTGGCAGCCATATTAGCGTGACAAACAACTGTCAAGTCTCACTTGTAAGCAACAGTTGTTCGACAATTGCATGAGATAAGTTTTCACATGTTAAAATTACATCTGTCTTGGGGGGGGGGGGTATGCCATGCCTTGGCAAATAGCTGCGTAGAACTGTTAATGGATCTACAGCAAGACTTTATTCTGAACCTAGTCTCAGAATTTGGGTGGCAAGTGATGGATTTTCTCTGCACTGTACCCCCATCCTAGCAGTTGGAATGAAAGAAGTGTGCCATTTGTTGCATAGCAGTAAGATATATTGTGCCTGAACCCTTCCTGAACTAGAATCATTTCTTCCTCAGGTCGCATCCCTGAAAGCCTACGAAACTGCGTGAATAAGGAATTCTTTGTCACAGCAGCTCCTTGGTCAGTAATAGATCAGCAAGCAATTCATCCAGAGCTCAATGGTGCCACATACAGGTAAGATGGAGAAATGGGTCTCTTTGAATGTATTTAAGGAACAGACATTCACTTTGGAATTCTGTAAGCAAGAATGTAGTTAAACCATGAGTTGCACAGCTCCTAACATTTCTCTGAAGGTGCATTTATAGAAGCTGCAAGTTATTGCAGTCCTCAGTGGGGTATTCAAGCCTTCTCCACAGAAGCCCCTTCCTAAGAACATCTTTGAAAAATAGACGGTTCCAAGACAGCATCTCCACATGTATCTCACGGCATGTAGATCTTGTAATCGATGCATCCATAGAGCTTCTTTTTGCTTCGCTGAATGGCCTTTCTGGCTTTCAAGTGAATCTTGCATCTTTACCACTGACACCTTGCCCCCTCCACATGACATAAGGAGCAAATGAAAGATCTCTTGAGCACGGGATTACATTTTTCCAACCACTGATGCTATATTGTGAAGGCTGCAGAGAAGAGTTTGTTTCTCTGTCCCCTTATTGAGAAGTTACAACCACGGCCAAAGCTCATGTAAACCGAATTTATTTTTAGTGCCTCGGTCTTATAATGAAGGTGCATTACTGAAGTTAAGATCTGAACACATAGCTTTGTGCATAGCTTAAAACACACACATTTCATTGCATTACCTGGTTTAAAAATAGATGTCTTCCAGCATGTTGCAATATTACCGTAAGATTGTTGTCCTGATCTACTAGTCTTTTTCAGCTTTCCTTGTGCAGACTTTAGGCAGGCTTAGGCTCTCCATCTTTTTGACTTAAGCAGTATAGCCAACTTGCTCGCCACACCATCCTCATCCGCCATATGGTGCATTTCATAAAGCAGGAGATGTCGTCTTAACACCGGATTTTGATAGCTTTGCCCAAAATGCTATTTCAAAAATGCTATTTCAGTTTAGGTGGTTACCAGCCTCTCCTCCTCCTCTTCCTCTCCCTCATACACACCCTCTCATTTACCTGGTGCAGTTACGAGTAGGTATGATTTGGTTTCATTTGATTTGTCTCGTGTGTGTTTTTTCCAAAATAACAGCCCGGTCCTGCCTAAGATCAGCCGCAGTGTGCTGCATGGGATTGGGCCTATGCCAGCGGAGCTGTCCCTTTCCCCTGGGGAGAGCCCCAGTGACCCCTATGGGCCTCTCAGATGTGCACGGGCAAAATGGCCGGTGCAAATCCAGGGAGGCCATGTAAGGCCAGCTAGGCCCAGGAAGGGGCGTTGGATATCAGCGGAGCGCACTGTCGATATCCCCATCCCCATCCTGGCCTGTCTGGCCAATCACCCCCCTCCCCCGCCACCCCAGCCTACCCTTCCACCACCCAGCACAGGACCTACCTGGGTCCTCACCCAACGCCAGAGTGAGCAGCACTGGCCTTGGCGTTGGTGGAGTGCTCACTCCACCGACAGAGCATTAAAAAGGATTGCGCCATCAGACTCGCAAAAAAAACTTCCAATAATCTATTGGGATTTTTGGTCCTCAGTTCCTTTCAACAGCACACTTCTGTCATACTATAAATTATTTTTAAATGTGCTCTCTACTTCTGTTCCAAAAATACTTTGTCCTGTGACGTGGGGAAAGGAGTTGCTGTTAGACGAAAACAAATGTAAAGGGCCCTTGGTTATGAGAAGTTGTTTCAGGCTTCTTTGAACCCTGGCTTTAGTCTCGGGGCCAGCAATACAGCCCCAGTCGCAATAACGCTGCTCTTGTCTGTCCTGACCAATTTCATGGAGGGGGAAAAACCCTTCCTGAAGTAAAATTTTAGATGTGGATAATAAGTGATGTGTTTAACTAGGGGATGTTGCATAACACTATACTATTGAAATGAAAGCCATGTCTCCTTCCTTAAGTTTTTGTCCCCTACAACTCTGAACTAGGCCCAGACCATCTGCTTATATTCTTGAAAGGACTTCCTGGAAAGATGTCTCCAGTCATAGCCAAAAAAGTGTCAATTGTTCCTGTGGCCCTCTAATGAATTAATAACAGTTTTGCTGCTCACATTTTCTCTTCAGATATTTTTGACATTAATAAAAAGAGAAACGGAGCAGGATGTGGCAGCTGGGCCTTGGTGATGGAAGGCTCTCCCCCTTCCGCTGCGAGGCTCTGCTCTCTGCGGCTGTTTTGAAGGGTAAGGCAGAACAACTGCAGGTGTTGAAAGAGGGTAGCAGTATGGATGGAAAGAGCATTACTTGTTCCCTGTTGAATATTTGTTCATTAACATCAAATTACCACCTTAGACCTCTTTTGGAAAGGTTCATTGTCAAGATTTTGCTATAGTGCTGTCATAGTAAAATAACACTCTGTCGCTGCATTTCTTAAAGGGCCCAACCCTATCCAACTTTCCAGTGCCAACGAAGCCCCAAGGTAAGGGGACAAACGTTCCCTTAGCTTGAGGAGGCCTGCATGACTCCCCCCCCCCCCCAACCGCAGGATGCAGCACTCACCCAGGTGGCACAGCTGCATCAGCAGTGAAAGGCTGGATAGGATTGGCCCTAAAGAATAGAGCTGCTGGGGGAGTGGCTCATCTTTTCCTTTTGTCATCTGCCTCCATGGGCCTGCTCATTCTCTCTTTCTATAGAATATTTGTGTAGCGATGTTGTGTGTTAACTTGGAAAATCAATCTTTTCCTAGATATCCACCAGGCATGGTGAGTGTTGCACCAGGTGGCATTCCAGCAGCTATGGAAGGTATCATTCCAGGAGGGATTCCTGTAACCCACAATCTTCCAACAGTGGCACATCCTTCCCAAGCGCCATCTCCTAACCAGCCCTCAAAACACGGGGACAACAGGGAACACCCCAATGAGCAATAGCAGATAATTTAAAGCACTCCGATTTGGGACCAAGAGACATTGGAAAAGAAAACTACACACAAACTGACAGGAATTTGATACAATATTTGTAAGGTTGATTTTGGACTGATGCATCATGTTCCAGGTGTTAACTACAAAAAAGATATAGGAGTCAAGACTTGGGGGAGGGAGGGGGAACCCAGAAGAAGTCACCTGCTTACTGAAGCACTGAAAACTAGAATGTGGTGATAACCATTACTGATCAGCTTCTGTTATTGTGTGTTTAAGTTTCCTTCATATTTACATCCGTCACAAGAATAATATATACTTCTTCACTCCCTTTTGAGGAATAGCAGGTGACTGAAGTACCTGCTGTTTAGAGCATTGTCCAACAGTCCTAACAAAGCTTACATGATATTAAGAGGAAACCATCATGTGACTTCAGCCCTTTCCTTCCTCACTTACCTGGCTCCTCCTTGTCCAGCTTGAGGAAAGTTAAACCCCGAGATGGAGAGACAGTTTTGAGGAAAATTAACCCCAAGATGGGGAGACAGTTTTGCTTGTTGCAATTATATACCAGTCACTAATGTATTGGAGGGATGCTACTCAATTTAACTACAGTAATGTAGGTCAGGAATCCTGGTGGGAGGAGGAAAAAAGGCCCATATTAACTGCCTTTTTAGCCACAAAAATGGATACTTCTCCTGCAAGATACACTTAATAAAGTAGCTGTACATTCAATAACACATGCTGATGATGCAAAAATAGTGTTAAGTCTCACATTTATACTCAAATATATTTTTCTCAGTTTTAAATCCACAGCTATTTTATTGAGTGGAAAAGTCTTGAGCTGGAAAGGGTTCAAGAATAATGTTGCATTTCCTTATGTCTCAGGAAAAAAACACTTTTTATGGTAACTTGTCAGACTGTATGAACAAAACCCACTTTTTTAGACATTGAAGTCTTCTTTTCTTCATGTGATATTTTATACAAGAACACTTCAAATGTGTTATTAGATGTGACTGATTTTAACAAATCCTATTAGATTTGTATCAACTAGTTACATGTTATATTCATAGTCTTTTGTGAATCATCGCCTTTTTGTTGAAAAAGATGGCCTATTCTGAGCCTTTGTATGGGTACATTCCTGTTTCTGTGATAAAGTTTTAAAAGCTGTCCCAAACAGAAGAAAAACCAGAACCAATGGCTACCAGAAGTATGTTTTGTTTTAGTGTGTTACCGTTACTGTATTTGTTTATTGTAAAGGTGGACATATAGCGTTCAGTGCAGTTTTCAATAAAAAGTGACAATTTCTATAATTAGAGTTGGACCAGGCCCTCAATGTCTCGTGTGCTCCCTGAGGCATCTGGTGGGGCCACTGTGTGACACAGGAAGCTGGACTAGATGGGCTTTTGGCCTGATCCAGCAGGGCTCTTCTTATGTTCTTATGTTCTTAATGTCCTTGACACTATTTGAAGAAACCATATGTTCAAGCCCTGAGAGCACAATTAACACCAAACAAATCTGCTGATACCTGAATGAAACAAGATAATCAACATAATCAGATGCAATAGTTCCTGCTTTGGACTGCTTCTGTGCTATTAGATGAGCTGATGGCCAAGTATCTTCCAACTCAGCAACAGGCAGAGAGAGCGCATTTCTGCTTTTGCCTCTAAAACGTACACACACACACACACACACAGAGAGAGAGACAGTGTGTGTGAGAGAGAACTAAAACTTGCATTAGTAGGGCTATGTACCCATTTCATGTATAGGCACGATCCTCACATGGTATAAAATGATACCATACGCTTGATAAGCTGACTCTTACGATGGGGAGTGGATCTTATCTCTTCCAGGCCTGCTCCTCCCTTTAGTGCAGGGGAAAATGAGGAGCACCCTGAAAAAGCCACACATACACCCAACCATTTGGCGACACGATCTTCCGGCTCTCATGGGAGCATGCTAAAGGAGAAGCAGAGCAATGAGGATGTGTAAGCTGAAGGTCTGCTCTTCTGAGGGCGATATGCCATTTTGCAAAGCCATTAAAGTAGAAGCCAGCAGTTGCTACACTTTAATCCATGTCATGACTATACTCAGAGTGGCCTCAACAGGCTGGCTAGAAGAAACTGCCATTTTTAACATGCCTATTTGTGATAGTAGTAATGTGCAATACAGAGGAGAGTTCAGGGTTGATTACATTATGCTATACCCAGCTACCCCCTTCCCTGTGACTATACCTGGATTTAATTTTACAGATCAGCTATCCGTGTACACAGCCTGTACCTGCCTTGAGTGGAATGTGTGAATTACCATACCCACATACAGACTAGCAATGATTGTACCAGCTAGTTTGTGGGAGCATGCTTTAATGTAATTGAGTTTTCACTCACCCTGATTGCCTCAGACCATATAATCTGTAGTACAACAGCTCTGTAAATGTGGGAAATTGAAAATAAGCTCTAAAGATTATGGCTGTGAAGTGCTTTAGAATGTAAAAAAAAAAAAGGTAAAGGTGACCCCTGACAATTGAGTCCAGTCGTGTCCGACTCTAGGGTGTGGTGCTCATCCCCATTTCAAAGCTGAAGAGCCAGCGTTGTCCAAAGACGCCTCTGTGGTCATGTGGCTGGCGTGACTCTCCTTGCCGCAGCGCGTAGCATGCGGCTGGAACACGGAGCGCTGTTTACCTTCCCACAAGCAGTACCTATTTATCTACTCGCATTAACATGCTTTGGAACTGCTAGGTTGGCAGGAGCTGGCCAAGCAACGAGAGCTCACCCCGTCGCGGATTCGAACTGCCGACCTTTCGATCATAGCTCATGGTTTAGCGGTTTAACCCACTGCGCCACCCTAATATCTGTGACATGCTTTAGAATCTAGTATTCCACAAACTCTGGAAAATATCAAGCCAGCAGGGGGCAGCAACTCCCCTCTTTTCTCTCTCTTCCCCCCCACCCCTTTGCGCTGACTATGCAACAGAAAAAATGGGTCATGCTGGTTGCTATAAATGCAATTTCATCACAAAACTAAAGTCACAGTCATACTACCTTGCAAGAACTGATCCTACAGAAGTCAAATTAAGTTGACAAATTAAAGATCAATAAATCACCAGGCCCAGACAGAATCCCCCAAGAGTTCTGAAGGAACTCAAGAATGATGTTGCTGACCTATTGACCCAAATATGCAACTTGTCCCTTAAAATGGCCACTCTGCCAGAGGATGGGAGGATAGCTACTGTCATGCCAATGTTTAAAAAAGGAAGGAGAGGGGACCTGGGAAACTACAGGCTGGTCAGCCTAACATCTGTTCCAGGGAAGATGGTGGAAAGTCTCATTAAGGATAAGATCTTAAAACACAGAACAGGCTTTGCTGAAGAAGAATCAGCATGGCTTCTGCAAGGGAAGTCTTGCCTCACAAACCTTTTAGAATTCTTTGAAAAGGTCAACAGGTATGTGGATGCAGGCAAACCTGTGGATATTATATATCTGGATTTTCAGAAGGCGTTTGACATGGTCCCTCACGAAAGACTCCTGAGCAAACTCCACAGTCAGGGAATAAGAGGGCAGGTCCTCTTATGGATTAGGAACTGGTTGAAGACCAGGAAACAGCGAGTGGGAGTCAATGGGCAATTTTCACAATGGCAAGAGGTGAAAAGCGGTGTGCCCCAAGGATCGGTCTTGGGATGGGTGCTTTTCAACTTGTTCATAAATGACCTGGAGTTGGGGATAAGCAGCAAGGTGGCCACGTTTGCAGATGACACTAAACTTTTCTGGGTAGTGAAGACCAGCAGGGATTATGACAAGATCCAGAAGAATCTCTCCAAACTGAGAGAACGGACAGCAAAATGGCAGATGCACTTCAATGCAAGTATAAAGTGATGCACATTGGGGTAAGAAATAAAACTTCACATATATGCTAATGGGTTCTGAGCTGTCTGTGACAGATCAGGAGCAAGATCTTGGGGTGCTGGTGGCCATGTCAGTGTCAACTGAGTGTGTGGCAGCCGTGAAGAAGGTCAATTCCATGCTCAGGATAATTAAAAAAGATTGAGAATAAAATGGCCAATATCATTATGCCATTGTACAAATTGATGGTTAAGGCTACATCTGGAGTATTGCATCCAGTTCTGGTCACCACACCTCAAAAAGGATACAGTTGAATTGGAAAAGGTGCAGAAAAGAGCGACCAAAATGATTTGTGAGCTGGAGCACCACCCTTATGAGGAAAGGCTACAGTGGTTGGGGCTTTTCAGTCTAGAAAAAAAAGGCACCTGAGAGGGGACATGATTGGGGCATATAAAATTATGCATGGGATGGAGGGAATAGTTCTCCCTGTTGCACAACACCAGAACCAGGGGACATGCACTAAAATTGAGTGGAGGGAAAGTTAGAACAGACAAAATAAAATATTTCTTCACCCAGCATGTAATTCATCTGTGGAACTCCTTGCCACAGGATGTGGTGATGGCACCTGACCTAGATGCCTTTAAAAGGGGTTTGGAGGAAAAGTCCATCACAGGTTACAAGCCATAAGCAACCTCCTGGCTTTAGAAGTAGGTTTTCTCTGTATGCCAGGTACAAGGGAATGACAACAGGAAACAGGTTATCTTGTTGGCTGTGTGCTCTCGAAGAAATCTGGTGGGGCCACTGCGAGATACAGGAAGCTGGACTAGATGGGCCTTTGGCCAGATCCAGCAGGGCTCTTCTTATGTTCTAGGTATAGTCAGAAAAATATGCCGGTATTTGAGACTGCTGTATTTGTGTAGCCCTTGTAAAATGAGTTTGGTGGAAATAATACACTGACGTTTGGGGTAGGGGGAAGAGAACACGAAATGTATTGAGACAAAAAATAGAAAGCAAACCATCATTACAAAACCTGTATTTGTTTTGTTTTAAATTAATGGAAAAGCACATTACCAGCTTTGAACATGTTCAAGGGAGTCAACTTCATAGCTGTGTCAATGATCTAACACTGCAATTATGAATAACTTACCATAGACACCAGTATAGAGCAATCAGGAAAAGGAACATTTGTGAATTTACAAAGAACATTTAGGAAGCCACACAAATGAAGATGAAAGAGAACATTTACACTGGCATTAGTGATTTTCAGAAGCTGCTATTTTTGGAGCTTTGTTAAACCAAGCAGTGGCATTCCAGATAGGCATAGTTACTGCTGATGAAATTGGACACTTAAAACCAGGACAGTTACATCCAAGGCAGTCTCTTCTACCACCAATGAATAGGCTAGGAACCTCTGGCACAAAATCTGGTCACTTCAAGGCAGGTAACTTCATATTACTTCCAGGTGAGACTGTAATAAAACTTTCCAGTTAAAAACTAAACACACATTTTTCCAAGGAGACAGCCTGAAGTCAACATTTCTATTAGGTGTAGTTCTGAAAGCCTGTTAGTATGATAAATAGGGTAAGTCACCAACCATGGGGATGTCTGTCACTGAAGGGTTTACGAAATGCTGACGTAATTCAGAAAGCAGGGGCCCATAGCAATAGAACAGAACTTCCAAAAGATGCTAATTATGTAGGAAATTGTGGGGGTGGAGAAATGGGAAGCCATTGTGTTAACAAGGCATTATTCTTCTCCCTGCAGCGTAGTGGTGATTTTCTAAAAAGAGGGCAGCAAGCTTCAACAGCAAGTAGGCAAAACATAATCATAGCAGGGGGGGGAAATCCACTACAGCTCAAAAGGCAAATCAGCAGTATAGAGGAAAGACTAAAGTGTTCTACTGTCACACTACAGACTACTACAGAATAAAACTCAAACAACTTGCCCTTGCCCTTTAGACAGTGGTGCCATTTTAAGTCAGTTCCAATGCAGAACACAAACCCCATGTGAAAAGCCTACTTTGTTTTTTAAGGACATATTAAGTTAAACGTCCATGCATTATTGTAACCAATGTTCAGGGTGCAGCCACAATTTCAGATGCAGGAGAACAGGTGCCGAATTAGTTACTGGAGCTATAATCCATAAAACCACTAACCTCCATTGATCATCATGGGGATGTACTGAGATTACATTACAAGAAGTGGTTTGAAGATTGCTGCCTGTGTATGCAGTATGTGGGGATATGAGTCAACAAAAATTCACACTTGTCATTTTTATTTTGACAGCAAACACACTCTCTCAGCCAAAGAGACTTCAACCACCATATGTTTTGTTACTGGAGTGGATCTAGAGGGTTAGCCATTTTTCCTATTAGGGCAAAAAACTGAAAAAAAGTGGTGCTTATATTTAAGAAAGTTGTAGTTCACTGTAAACCACTACAAGTGCTCACTTAGCACAGCAACTCATATTTGAGGTATAGCCTATATCATTTTAAGTAGCTACCTCTTCCCATAAAACAATCACCTCGAGTATTCCAGTGGTCCAGAAATGCAGGGATTTCACTATAAGTGGGCAGGGGAAAGAGGTGAGCTTTACCTTATGAGTGTATTTAGAAAACTTAAAAATTAGGATTCTGCATTAATGAAGAACCTGCTTTTAGAAAAATCCAATTAGTCAACTGCTGAGGAAATCCAATTCATCACAGATAAACATGCATTCTTTTACTCGATCATCTCTGCATGCAAGCAAGAGAGAACCAATGACTAAATATATATATATATATATATATATACACACACACACTTCATAAAATGTTTGTCAAAGGTGAAAAAAGTTGTATTAATGAATTTCTTCAATGTAGTACCTTGAAGAAATCCAGTGTATATTTGTCACCAGGATTTTTTTTTAGAATATACATTTCACCACCACCCACGCCACATTTTTTTTTTAAAAGCAGCAAATTCTGAAGGATTCCTATAGTTTTTTAGAACAATGTAAAAATATGTCTATGTAGGGCTTCTGTCCAGATTCTTATTAAACAAGGTAATCTATTTTGCAAAAGGTTCTCTGTCATTTCCACCATCATTAGTCTTCAAAAAGTGCTTATCAAGATCTGCTTTATGCATACAAAACTATTCGACCTTTAGTGTTTTAAAGTGAGGCTTGGATAGGATATATCCATTTAAAAGATAGCATGGCTAAAGTTATCGTATAATAAAAAGATTTTCTACTGGAGAATATATTCTGAATTTATACTTTCAGGAAACTTACATATTCAAATGTGGCCACAATCAATCAACATGCAAAATATTCCAAAGTTTACATACCAAGAAGAGATAATATACAGTACTTTAAAACAAACTTTAGAATGAAGGCTTGTAAGGAAAACTGCCAAAGTGCTTTCTCACTCAATTTTAATGACCAAGGAGCGCTCCTCAATGGAGGCGATTTTAAGTTGCAGGGGGAAAGGCTTGATAAAATAGAAATTTCTATTGTACAACTCACAGCAAGACTGGGTTTGGACAAAAATGCAATTCTCAGTTCAGATGTAGCAAAATTCCACACAATTGTTTAGTATATAACTCTCTGGAACAGAGATGTCTGACTATTTTAAGTAGGCCGGAAGGAAAAAAAAACTAGCCCAAACAAATGACACAAAATACGAATGGATAGCAGAGAAGCCTTTACAGAAAATAAAGGGTCACTCAATCAAAATTTATCATCCCTTTCATAGATTTTCCCCCTTTTAACATTTCATTATAAATGGGCACAGCAATAATTCAAATCTTAATAAAATAAACTTGTTCATATTTCTGACTTATTCTGGATAGATGGCATCAACAACAAAAAAACACCCCATGATCTGACTTGGGCATTATCAAGATTTCATATTAAATCAACCTTCAGGGAAACGTGCAGAATGCTTAAGTAGTGATACAGATTAACCAAGTTTACTGTAAGTCTCAAAAGAAATGGATATCCATCTACTATGTGCTTTTTAAGTGCCCTTAATTCCAAAGATTTTTTTTCAATAATTTTAAGTTGCTGGTAATACTTTTTCCTATTACACAACTTTACACGACCACATGCGGTACATTTATAGACAGATGTACAATTGGAAAGAAAAATGTTTTCTGTCTTGGTAATAAAATTAGGATTTTGTTTTTACAAATGGTAGTCCAACCAAGTAGCTGTATTCACACCAGATGAGCCTCTGAATTCTCCCCATGCTGATTAAAACTCCTATGCAGACTGCTTCCTGCTGCAATTGGGTCATTATGTAACAAATTGCTAGAGCCACCCCCCAGGCACTGGGGTGGCCACCATACATTATACACATCCAGGTATCTCAATTTTATCATTCGTCATCGTCATCTTCATCTTCCTCTCCATCTGAAAGGGATGTACAGGGGCGGATTTGTCTATAACGGTCAAGCCATTTCTCCACCATCTGCGTTACCAGGGGATGGTTACGTCGGCGAGAGCTTTTCTGCATAGCAACTAGGACTCCACCCTCCGTCACGCAACAGTCCAGCCACTCTCTGAGCAGCTTCTCTTGCTGTTCCTCATTACCGATCTTCAGGGAAAGAAAAAATACTTAGGACACGCTTCGATTTGTATTACCAATTTTGATTTTAATAAAATACTCAAAACAGCTAACAATGAGTTTGAGACAACAATATGTTATGACCATCAAATTCCTTTACATCACAATAAGATCACACTTTTTCACTTCATGCAAGTTCAATTTGACATAACCGCAACCTCTCAGATTTAAACACACACATTACTAAAGCAGATTAGAATGTCCTGTCGACCCACAAGCATGCACCGAATAGGCTAATTAAAATCCATTATTTCAATTATGGACTTTGTGCTCCTCTTTACTGACAATACAACAACATGGTTAAAGGTTACAAAGGAGTCTTGTAAACTTTTCCATATACCGTACCCTCATTCCTGCTTTCTAGCTACAGCATCCAAGTCAACAACTCAAGGCTGCTTGTCAGTCATTTCTGGTTTAAAAGCTAGGGCACCATCAGCATCAACCGAGAGCCCATACCCAAGAAGGGCTCACTGGACCAAGCCAAGCCTCTGTCCTGCTGGCAGTAGTGGTGTAAATCTCCTGAAAGACTCATGTGGCAGCTTCCACCCTTCTCACCAGCCAACAGAAGGAGGCAGGGATTTTTGGAAGAAAGCTCACTAGCCAGTAAAGGTATGTTGGAGAAGAAGCTAATGCCATTAGATTGTGTAGTTGTGGCAGCTCCTTTTCCCAGCTATCATTCCCGACTGAGAGTGGGAGGAAGAGGACACCCTACCACCAAATCGGGGGAGGGGGGAGAGAAGATTCTCCTTCCCCAATTCTGCCAAGGGAGAGGTTGGGAGGAGCTGCCTTGTTGCCACCGCTCATTGCCACAGGTAGTCTAGGGAAGTGCAATGCAAGGCTGCAGCAACCTGGCACCAACACTGTTGGAGTTTCTGCAGAGAGTTGTTCCACTAGCACAACGGTCAATTTAACCAGAAAGCAAATTTCTAAATAGCATTTTAGCCAACACACATTCTTCCCTTTATTCAGTCTATTGTAACCCGTTTTAAAATGTTGCCTCATCAAGGGAGCTGAAACTGCTACAGACCTACGCCCAACATTCAGGGTCTCCTTGGGGGCTTTTTTCCCTGCTGAAGCTGTGTTCTAGCAGCTTACTTGAACTATCTGAACTGCTTAATGTTTCTTACCTCTTGAGCAGACAGAAAGTGAATGTGCAGCAATTTTCTTTCACTGTCAACCAATGGTAAAAAAGTAATAGTAACATCATCATCAGTGTTCAAGTTAGCACCAGCACCTCGATTGCCATAACCATCATTCTCCATGGCAACCAAAGCAGAGAAGTGGCCCCTCGTGTAGCCCAGAGCAATAGGGCTTTTCCAACAAAAACTCTGTTCCCATAACAAAGGCAAATATACACCTAAAGAGAAGAGTAAAAGGGTAAGACAATAGTTTGAACACTAATGATTTGGGGCGAAAAGTTTTCATCTGAAGACAGAATACAAAACAATGTTACCATGTATCTTTAATATACCTTTTAAGCCATGGCGAACCTTTAAAGCACAGTAAGACATTGACTCTTTAGATTAGTGGGTATAACACTGTTGTAATTTTATCCTAGTCACACTACAGCTATGATACATTCTTGCTCAAGTTGACAATGAAGAGTATCAGAGTACCATGTCCCGAGTACAAGGGAAAATAGCATCAGAGAGGCAGACAACAAACCTAATACTCTATTTGTGCATTCCATTTTGAGTATCACCCAAACAACAACTGTCCTGTATGTTCAAGTAGTGGAACAAAGTCTTATTTTGTCCAATGTCAATTAACCTAATCTCCACAGCTTCTCATTATGCATAACTGAATCTCTCGTCTACACTCCCTTCTAGGGACATCAAAAGTTCTTCAGAGACTTCAGCAAAACATCTAAGCTGGGAACGTGCCCCGCCTTGAGAGAGTTTAAAAATAGCAGTGAGTAATACAAGTGCATATGTAGCATAGCAACCTTTCATAGATGAACTGCGTCCAATGCATTTGCACATGAGGCTACCTTCAGCATGCCTCCCAACAGACAACAGGCCAATGGGCCTCTCCTCTAGTAATCATTTAGCACAGTTCCCACTTCGAGTCCTCTGGGCAAAAACATGAAGTCTTTACAATAGCTAAAAAATAATAATGCATTATGTGTGCTGTACTGAAAAGAGAGCTCCATATCTGCAGCTAGATTTATGCTCATTTATATGTATGCTTCATATTCCAAACGCTATATTTAGAGTGAGTGTTTACACACACATTTGAATTAACAGGCCAGATGCTCACCGAGATGATGACCCAAAGCTGAACACCACACATGCAGCAGCCACTGCACTTGAGCAAAATATAGCAGAATCCTGTGGCTGCCAAATTCGTAGGGTCTCTCTTTTACGGCACAGACAGAGCAAGCACACAAGAGCACCCACTGCTACGTTTCCTCAGGAGGAGGAAAGGACACATCCAATAACTGCTGGTACTACCATGGCTTGGTTTTTCTTCCTGCCTGGCACAGCAAACTTGGAAGGTCGCTGAACCTGTCCTGAGACTCAACATGCCTTCTCATTTTAAAAAGTCAGGAAGAGTATTGTGCTGCTTTTCCACAATGCAGTACGAATGGCTTCGTCTAAGCCCCCTTGTTCTTTAATAACGCATGGCGCAGCTGTGCCACAGCCAGCAAGAGGATGGCAGAAGAACCTGGATCCTGTCACTGGCAATCACCTTTGGCCTCAGTGTGGGTGCAAAGGCACCAGTTGTGGACTCCGCAGTAGCGTTCAGTCCCATAAGCTTTTTCAAGTGCCACTCCTCTCACATTTAACAGAGAGAGAGTAACAGTCCCTCTTCACCCCAGCACAGTCTTTTCTAGTGGCTATTTGATGGTGGTCTTCTGCATCTTTTTAGATTGTGAGCCCTTTGGGGACAGGGAGTCATTCAATTAGTGGTTTGACTGTAAACCACTTTTGTGCACTTTTTGTTGAAAAGTGGTATATAAACAACAACAACAACAACAACTGATATTTTGGAAGAGCAGCTCATACAATTAAGAGAAGGACAGACACAAAGCATAACAGAATAGGAGCAAGAACAAGCCACTAAGAGGCGAGGCTAGCTGTTATGCTGCCTGGAGCAGGGGTGTGTGTGGACGCCCTGAAGTGATTATTTGCCGCGGCAATCAGGCCGCGTCGTGATTTGGGGGGGGCGAACCGGAGGATCTCTGCCCTGGGTGCCCGCCCGACCCCCCGGGTGCCCCACACCCACCCACCATGTCCCTCCCAACTTGCTGTTTGCGCGGCTCCGGAGGCCGGGAAAGAGCCTCCGCACGTCCTGCCGGCTCGACCCCTACTGCCCAGGCCTTTGTCGGCGATTTCGCATATGCGTACAACGCCGATGCGTTGTACGCATGTGCGAAATCGCCGACGAAGGCCTGGGCAGTTGGGGCAGAGCCGGCAGGACGTGCGGAGGCTCTTTCCCGGCCTCCGGAGCCGCGCAGACCGGGCGGAGCCTCCGGGGGCTGGTTGGTCGGCCTCCCGCTGTCCTGTATCGCCCGCCATGTAGCTGGAATTTCCAGCTACACGGCGGGCGAGACAGGGCGGGCAGGGCGGCGCGGCAACTCAGGGCGGCGCAGCGTTCCACCCCAGCCTGAGTTGCCGCCTGGAGCCAGTGCTCCGTCCGCTCCGCCCAAGATACGCTGCTGATTCTTGTTCCTCAGGCATCAGCCATCTCACACTATTTTCCATCTTTACAGAAGCAGGAAAGCAGGGTTCCATATAAAAGCAGGAAAGCAAAGATTCTCAGGAATCTAGATCCCCCATGAATGAGGACTATAATCCCACTGATTGTGTACACATTACTATTATTTATTTATTTATTTATTTATTTATTATTTTTCACATTTTTATACAGCCCTTCCTCCAAGGAGCTCAGAGTGGTGTACATATTTCTTCCCCCTCCTTTTGTCCTCACAACAACCGTGTGAGGTAGGTGGGGCTGAGAGATAGTGACTGGCCCAAGGTCACCCAGGAAGCTTCGTGTCGTGGCTGAGCGGGGATTTGAACCTGGATCTTCCAGGTCTAAATCCGACTCCCAAACCACTACACCATCCTGGCTGTACTATTAGCATCAGAGTTGGAAACAGTCCCCCTCCTCCCACTGTAAGAACGGGTCGGTTTTTAAAATTAGCTTTCAGTTGAATGATTTTAAAACACAGCTGTAAAATAAGAAAAAAATCTTTCTGAGAAAAGCAGTATCAGTTAAATTGCAGACTACTTAACAAAAAGTCTGACAAGGGTACAAAATTACACTGGAAATCTATGTTGACATTCAAATAAAATTAGTTTTATTCCAGTGATGGGGAATTAAGCTCGGTGTGCTTGTTCAGGCAACTTAATTTTTTTATGTCAATTTACATTCTACTGTAATCCCAGATCAACAAAGCACTACTAAGGTGATATTTGTTACCATCAATACTTTCGTTTCAGGATGAACAATTTAGTTCCCAATTTTTCATAAGAGCTATGATCTTACTCACATTTCAACAGCACTAAAATTAAGGATATTCTACAGTTAATCCCATTTTTATCTCAAATCAACACAGAATTGATCATGCTTCAGAAACCAACCTAAATAATTTTTAAATGGAAAAGAGCAAAAAAAAAATCTCACCCTTAGCTCCAATTTTTATAAAGCAGGTTGATAGTGAAATTTGAGAGATGCACTGAATTTATATGGGAATATTTTCTAACAATAGGTTTGGAGAAGGTATAAAAAGCAACCGCTGCAGCCAGCTACTGGCCACAGACTGTGAGAGCTGCCAAACAGGGAGTAAGAATGCTCATGTAGACTCTTCAGTCTCAGGTGGTCAGGACAGGTTGTGGGATCAAATCAACCCTATACTAGGTATCCAGCAAGACCACTTAAAAATAAAAAAATAAAAAGATGCAGGCAACACCACGTCTAGGTCTTTTCTTTCAGCCATCATCAGCTAAGAGCTTTGCTTGAATCCAAAATAGGTATCCCTACAGATATTATCAAATTTGCCAAGGAGCCACCAGATGCCTCTTCCTCAAAACATTATTCATCTTGTCATGATCTAGCTCCCAAACATTCAGGACTCCTGGTTCCAGTGTGACACCATGTTCTCAGCTGGTTCTAATGGAAAGTTTCTGGTACACAGAAGTGATCCTAGTAGTCCTCTAGCACAGGGGTCGCAAACCCCAGTCTGCGGCCCGGTAACGGTCCATGGCCCGTTTGGGACCGGGCCGCTTGGCCAGAAGCGTCGTCGGGGTTGGGGCGGTGGGCCCCAGGGCGGGGGGCGGATGTGGCGGCGAAGGGGCACACTTGCCTCCACGATGCGTCGCCTCCGCTTCGGCATTCTTGCTGTTCGGCCCGCCCGCCCACCCGCCCTGGAGCTAGAACGGCTCCAAAATAGCAACTAAACCGGCGTGTGTGTGTGTGTGTGTGTGTGTGTGTGTGTGTGTGTGTGTGTGTGTGTGTGTGTGAGAGAGAGATTGGAGCCGCGCTGGGCGCACGCAGCTGACATCACGCCCAGGTCATGTGGGGGTGTGGTGTCGGCGCCCCCCCCGGGTCAGTGGAAAACAATTCTTCAACAATGCCGGTCCCTGACACCGCAAAGGTTGGGGACCGCTGCTCTAGCACACATTTATATAAAAATGTGAATGTGTGAACCAGCCAGTCACAAATACAAGTTTCCAATAATTTTATGACCATGGCTGCATTTTTATACCTGTTATGGTCAGAGAAATATCTGATTGGTAAGTTCACACTCTACATTTAGGGCAGACTTGAACTCAACTACTTTGTAAGCAGTCCTCAAAAAAAATCATAGCAAGTGTTTTGATCCAGATGCCTGAAGTGTCAATTACAATTTAGAGTCCAATCATATGAACAACGGAATTGCAGTGGAGAACGCACCAACTTGTCCTACTGCACCGTTAGACTTCTTATCCTTGCTGAGGAGGATGAACTGTACCAAGAAAATCGTTGGCCAGATCTCAGTTTCCATTCAAGGAAGCACATGGCATCTTGCAGCCTTCAGCAAGAGGTATTTAGTAAGAAATATAACTAACAAGAGTGGGTTTGGGGGTGTGTGTGTTTTGCCTTTCAGTTCGGTTTTTTTTTTTTAAGTGTCCTGGTTCACAATGACATCTGGATTTATTTTTCACATTTTTATACCACCCTTCCTCCAAGGAGCTCAGAGTGGTGTACATATTTCCTCCCCTCCTTTTTGTCCTCACAACAACCCTGTGAGGTAGGTGAGGCTGAGAGATAGTGACTGGCCCAAGGTCACCCAGGAAGCCAAAAGCTATCCTCTTTTCCAAAGAGTATTTATTGTACTGTAGCAACAAAAAATCATGCCCACCACTCTACAGCACTGACATGTGTTGTAGTTTTGGACAGTACAATATCAATGATAATCCCATTTCTTGCTTAGGCTAGAGAAGGGCTGAGCTGAAGCCAGTTGCTTCAGAGAAGTGAATGCACAGGGCTGTTTCTTAAGCAGCATTGGCTTTGCTTGCTGTGTGCCCGCACACACCTCCCCTTATGCCTTGACTGCTGCTGGGACCTTTATTTCCTCCTCCTCTCCCCTGTGTCCTGTCCAGTGCCTTCCACCTTTCCCTCCCCTCACCCGCATTTTTGCTATTTCTTACTGGAGAAGGGCTGAGCTGAACCCAGTTACTTCAGAGAAGTGAATACAGTGTACAGGCATGAGCCGTTTCTTCCTCAAGCAGAATTGGCTTCTCCCTGCTTGTGGGTGGGCCTCACCTCCTGCCTTGGCTGCTGTGAGCTTCATTTCCTCCTTAGCTCCCCCTGCTGGTCACGTGGCCAATTGTTATTGTGAAAGTGGAGATTGCTATTGCTTTTTTGCTGCTGCTGCTGCTGCTGCTGCTTCCAGTATCGGCCAGGAAACAAAGCAAACACCAAACAGGCCACATAAAAAGCTTCCGTGGTCTGAATCCGGCCCACGGGTCATATGTTTGACACCCCTGGTATAGGGTGCCATTATCTCATGTGTAATTGATGTTTAGGGGCATTTAAAATATTAATCCTTTCACTGTAGCCAAATGCAATGCACATCTCCTGCCAGCTACTAATGTAATGTATTATAATGTATTATAAGTATTCTATATAGCCATACCATATACAAAGGGGGGCAAAGTGCCTATACGTTTAACCATTGTATAAAGAAGGAATTTGGCCAAGTGCAGCATTTTGCACCCTTCCAAGATGAACTGCACCTGCCCAAATTCCTTCTTTATACTGTAGAATGGTTAAAGGTATAGGCACTTTGTTCCCCTTTGTATGTGGAAGCCTAATTCTATATCAACAGGGAGATAAGACAATAGTTAGATAGGGACCCATACACCGGAATGTTATAGAATCTACTACTCCTTCAAATCATGACATTTCACAATAGCTCTTCATTCTACATTTTAAACAAAAAAAATCCTTTTTATTATGTCATACTCACACTTACCTTGAAAACGGGTATATCCTAAAGTTTCTCCCCGGAAACTTTTATAATATTTTACTCCATAAACTATAATTGGTCTTCTAAGAATATGTGCAAGTACAAAAATGTGTGTCTGTTCCAAACTTGCTCCAGGCTGTATGAAAGAGACGGAGAACATTTGAAACAAAAATGGCATCTCTCACAAACCTGAGAACAATTAAACTGAGTTTTTGTTTTCTGCAAAGTTTTCATGCAACTGAAACACTTGACCAAATGTGAGATTAGGACACCAAACTAATCATTCTTAGATCAAACATATCTTTAAGGCACTATCTACTAGACCAGAGGTTCTCAACCTGTGGTACGCGTACCCCTGGGGGTATGCGAACCGACAGACGGGGGTACACGGCTTGCTGTGTCTTATCAGCTGCAATCAGCTGTGAGTCGGCATCGGCTTTTAGTTTTTTAAATTTAAACTCCCGACTCACAGCTGACAAGGCACAGACTCACAAGGCTCCCATATTAAAAAAAAAACCTATGCCAAATCTCTATATAAACCCCTTTCTAGCATTTACATCCAAGTTAAGGTGAGCAAGTTCTCTGACTAAATAGTCCCTAATTTATTACTAAAAAGAAAAACTTCATTGACAATGAACATAAAAGATTTTTGTGCAACAAAACCACCCCTTCTCTCCCCCCAGACTGTGTTCCCAAGTGGAATGCAAATTAAGTGTTTTCGTACTGGCTGGTTCAATTTATATGCTGGGTTTTAGAATACATAGTTTCTTCCATTTAAAGAAGGCAGCTCTTATGGCAGATTGAGCTGGTTCCCTGTCTTCTTAAGGAAACTAAGAAGGAATTGCCTTGGTTTATTTTTGGATGGGAGACCTGTGATGATATTTTCTTTTAAAATAAAAAGGGTGGCAAAAATTGGAAAAAAGGGTGGCTAACAGTGTAAGATGAGTAATTTTAATGATTAAATTTTACATTTTAATTTAATTTAATTAATGCTAAATAATTGGCACAGGGGGTACTTCAAAAAATTTGACCGTGCCAGGGTGTACACTTAGTGAAAAAGGTTGAAAACCCCTGTACTAGACCAGTGTTTCTCAAAGTGTGGGTCGGGACCCACTTGGTGGGTCGCGACCTGAATTCTGGTGGGTCCCAGGTGATGAAAAGATCAGATAAGTAACTGCCACAAGCCCCGAGGCTATTAAAAATCAGATAGCTGCTAACTGCCCTTCAAAGAGCTGAGTTCCTGCAGTTTTCAAGATAGCTGCTAATTACCCTGCAAACATTTGGGCTCCTGCAGTTTGCAAGCTTGTGTAAATATAGGGAGATGTTTGAGCATCTCCTAAAGCTAGGTGGGTCCCGATAGAGTGTCATTTTAAAAAGTGGGTCCCAGTGCTAAAACGTTTGAGACCCACTGTACTAGACATAGCTTATCACAAAACTCTCACTTCTAATATACAGAATGCATTCACTTTCAGTAGGTTACAGATTGTGGCTGTCACAAAGAGTAAATGCAATCTGAGAATTGGACAGATCCAGTGACGTCGCTGGAGCGCAGACGGGGGGGCGGGCCCCCGGGAGGGTAGGAGCAAGTAGGAGCAGCGTTGCTAGGGCCGCGCCAAGGATACATATAGGGTATGTGTGTGTGTGTCACTAGGGTGACGTGCGTGCCCCGCCCTTGGGCCGCGCGCGCCCTAGTGACACTGCTGGACAGATCCCAAGAGTGTTTACACAGAAGTTATGCTGTATTCAATGGAGATTACTCCGAGGTAAGTGAGTTTAGGATTGCAGCCTTGGACGCAGAATGCCAATATATCTAACAAAATCCTAATATATACATAAACATTTGCAGTTATCATCTGAAATGTGTACTTGCAAAACTGGTTAGCAGAAGCTACCCTTCCATTCTGCCCAATGACAAGTTGTGGACTTTGTCAGTTTCCATACTTCCACCAACAGTTAATTTAGATCAAAGGGTACCACCTTCTCTCAAGTTCCCATGTACAAGTTCCCATACAATGCTTTGTACAGTTCAACAGAAAAGCATTCTGTAAACAGATTATCACCATCATCATTATTATTATTCATAACATCTGGTGCCATTTCAGTACTACCACCAGCACAGCGGCAATTACAATGAAGCTGCTTAAGTGTTTCTATTCCAGGAGGTCCTTCTCACTTGTGTCTTACTTCATGACACATTTTGGCAGTCTTGCTCTCAATGTAACTGTTTATTTTGTGACATCTGAAAATACCCAGAATGAAGTAATGATCAACACTAATCAAGCACATTATACACAATGATATTCTGTGATGCTTGAGAACAGTTGTCCAGTGAGAAACAAGAGGCACAAGTTGTGTGATCAACTGTGGTCTGTGCCCAGATTCATTCATTTTTCTGGCACAGGTTCAGTCATCCAGCCAAAACAGTTACTGTTGGACACTGGCACTAGCCCAGTACACCCAAGCTGAGATCCAAGTAGGACTGGAAAGAATCCAGAAGGGTCCAACCAAGCTCTGAATGACAAATCAAGCAACTTTATGCTAGAAACAGGCCATCCAGAACTGAGACACACACAGGATATTAGCTCGCATGACTTAAGCAAGTTCCTGTCTGCACCCCGAGACAACTACTTCTCTTCTGGCAATTGGGAAAGACTAAGGAAATAGCTGGACTGAAATTAAAAAGTCTCTCAACCAGTGTACTTTTGCAGGGATGTACAGAGACTATAGTGGGATAGTCTCACTCGCTAAGCCAAGGCAAATGGAACACTTCCAATTACTGGAGTGCAATTTTGAAACAGAGGTTCCAAGCTTGTCCACTATTCACAGCATTTAAAAAGTTTTCATTGGCTTTTACAACTGAAGTTTTCTTCCTAATATCAATAGCATCAGGGGCACGCACAACCAGGACAGGAACAGAGGCAAAGTGCTACAGCCCCTCTACATCCTCACCACACTTTTCCCCATTTCACACACCTCATATGTGCAATTTTGAACAAACAAACTTTGGAACAACTCACACCCAGAAAAAGAGCAAAAAAGCCCACCACAGATTCAGAACTTGTGTGCGCGAAATAAAAACACTTTTTTAAAACAACTTACTGTCTCATGCTTATCTTTCTAACAGTCTTACCTGACTAGCAAGAGAGAGTATAAATGCCCAGTCTTCCTGCCATTGCTCCTCTCGCAGCGAGAAGTGTAAACCAAAGCTTTGGGAATACCACGACTCCCACTCTTTCCATCGGGTATAGAACCTATAGAGTACATATAAGAGCAGTAAAGCTGTTTTGTCATGTATTCCAAATCATCCTGACTTGGGCAACTACACCCTATGAGGACAACTCAAGCAATGACCCTATAATGTTCTTGCTTCTTCAATCTTGTTTTATATTGGGGGCTGGATAAAGAGAATGGAAAATTACAGCAAGCAAGCATGTGATATTCTAAGATTAATTCTATTCCTGGTTTGCAACACCCTTTTGGCACCCTTCTCCAAATATAGTGTTGGTACAGAATAGTCTGTTCATTGTAAGTACATACTGCAATACCAAAAGGAATGAACTAAACTATGACACATAAAGACTATGTTAAGAGTCATCTTAGCTGCATCTCCCATCCCACCCACCCCAATGTAGTGTGTTTTGTGCATATGAGACAAATACACAGTTATTGTGCTTTAATAATCTCCCCTTCCCCAAATTAGGAGGTTGCTGCTTAGCATTGTCTTGATCCAATCTAGGGATACTAGACAGGTTCTCGCTTTAACAGCCAACGTTTCAGAAGCCATGGACTTGGGTAGCAACTAGAACAGAGACGGCAGCATGATCTGCGACCACACAACCATCTCTTTGAGGGAGAGGCAGCTTTGCAAAGGAGATTGAGTCAATTCATAAATTATGAGCCAGTGCCAATTTGTGCAAACTCCTCATGCAAATAGGTGGCTGAATTACTCCGCATATTGCGGACAATAGTACTCGCAGAACGTGCAGCATTGGGGTTTATGAGCAAGGCACACCAGGGATGACAAAATCCCTTCTGACAGACACTGTGACTGTCCCTTGCCGTGTTGCACTGTTCACACAGCTACTTATGTTAGCAATTATTCATAACTCATATGATACAGGGCGCTGCCAGCTGCTTAGCCTCTGGCCTCCATCTGCCCACTACAGGATTTGTAACTATCCCATGTACTACCAGTAGCTAACACTATGCCACAATCCTCTAGTTTCAGTTCACAGATAGGAAGTATGTTCAAAATGGAGAAGAAATTCGGGAGATTCATTTTATCCTATTTTCTCTTCATCTCAGAATTATATAAGAGCTACTAGAAACTGATCCCCAACACAGCAGGGCATAATAGCAAAGCTGTTGTTCAAAGCTGGCCACAATACATTTGGATAAGACAGAAAAAAAGGTTCTACCTCAACTGTGTCTCACCTCTCCCCCCCCCCCCAACATAATGTGAAAAACAAAATATTTTCATTTCTGAGGAACATGTGCAACATAACCATCCTACAGTGCATAAATAAAATTTGTTTGGTCAGAGAATACCAGGCTTTCATAAACATGCAATTTTCATTGCTAGCATTGCTTTCATATTCAAGATCTATGGAGGATTCCTGCAATCAGAACAGTCATCTGCTTCCTTTTCAGTTCCCTAATAAAGTATAATCTGGAATAGGCTCAGCGTTAATCAACAGGAGAGAAAAGTTAAGTGGCTGGAAAGTACTCTGGAGAGCAGTCAGGCAAGAAAGAAGAGATAGACTTGATCCAATCTAGGGTTGATAGATTTGCTCCAATCTGAACTTGACAAAGTACTTTGTCAAGGAAAATCCAGAGCAGCAGCCTCTAAAGTGTGGGGCACTACAAGTCCCTTTATTCAGCTGAGCCATTGCCACCACAGCTTCCTCATTTCTAACCACCCAAAGCCCCTCCTATCAGTCATAACCACAACTAAAACAGAACCTCCCTCTTCTGAAGCAGTATAACTATGAATGTCAGGTGTGGGGGACCAAACAGGGGAAACATCATTAACCTCACACCACATTTGTATACTTTTCTCAAAGTCATTCAGCTGGCCAACATGAAAACCAAGTGCTAGACTAGGTGAACACAAGTAACCAAGCCAGCTCCTCCTCCCCTTCAGTCTCCCATGAAGTCAAATGGGAGGGATGGTTTGTCCACTTGATGCAAAAACTGTGCAGTCTGGCACACAGTGTGAATAGGAGCCATCACCATTCCCTATTAGAGAAACGATGTATTGTGCAAAGTTATAGTAATCAACAAACCAGATCCAGAGTTTATAAAATCAAAAGCATTATACACAACACCTCCAGTTAGACAACTGGCCAAGCTGCGAGAGGTTTGTGGACATACTTCAGAACCTTAACCAACAAAAATAGCAGAAAGCAGCAAATACACAGGAGTCCACAAAAGCACTCACCATAGCAACCGCCTTTCCCACCGCTGTGTAATGGAGTGAATGAGCTGTTAACAGGGCTCACGCAAGCTTGCAAGTGTCCTATTTGTTTGGACCGGACTGTCTTAATATGTTTAGTGAAATTTCAGTATTTTATTAAATCATTTTTTTAAAATGTAATCTAGAACATGTTTGTAATTTCTTCAAGCAAATGCTCCCAAGCCTTCAGGAGCTTTCAAGGTCATCCCTACCAATGTGTTGGGGAGTTTCTCATCTAGCTGATGCCTTCTCTAGCTCCTGTGCCCAATTTTCAATCCAGTGTGCACAACTCTATATCTGTAGTTATTTTTCAGTTACAAAAGGGATAAATTGCAGAAACGACTATATATTGCAGAAACTGGGTCAATTTATACACGGGGCTTCTAAGAACAGCTGCTTGGTGAGGCGAGAGGGAAGGGGACCGGGCTAAGAAGCAGGATGCACCGGGGGGGAGCTATTTTACCTTGTTCGGAAGTAGCACAGAAAGGGAGCTATTCTCCAAACAGGAAGAAAGGTGAAGGGGATACAATTGTAGACTCTCACGACGTGACCATATTTTTGAGTTAAAAACCCACATACTTCCGGGTAAGACTACGTTGTTTATAAATTCTTTATTACAAAAACAAGATGTTACCAGTAACTTAACATTTCACCCCTGACATTCGGGGCATCATCAGAAGATTAACACTGTAGGACAGACACTCAATATATACTCCTACTACTCAATCTAATTGACATCAGGTGTCCTAATATTTCCTCTCCTTTTTCCCTCCCCCCTCCTTTTTATTACATGGTATTTTATCCTCATGGTATTTCTTCCCTTTCCCCTCCCTCGCCTTGGATGTTCTGTAATTGATTTGGTGCGGTTGTCTTGGAGGATAGAGAGGATGATTGGGATATTGTGGCAGCTTATGTATGCGATAGGGGAGTTTTTGTTGCCGCGTTGTTTCTCTTCAACCATAGGAGAACTGTCAGAAGGAGCAGGAGAGATTGTTGATATTTTACTGATTTGTTTTTACATGAGAGTTTGATCAAGCTAGGATGCCTGTTTAATGCCTGGTAGAAGTATGTCACCATTGACAGCTGACGCTAATTACATTTGGGTCACTGTTAGGACACCTGATGTCAATTAGATTGAGTAGTAGGAGTATATATTGAGTGTCTGTCCTACAGTGTTAATCTTCTGATGATGCCCCGAATGTCAGGGGTGAAACGTTAAGTTACTGGTAACATCTTGTTTTTGTAATAAAGAATTTATAAACAACGTAGTCTTACCCGGAAATATGTGGGTTTTTAACTCAAAAGGTGAAGGGGTTTATGGGAGTTGTAGGCTTTGTGAGGAGTACAGTACTGTACTTCCATAGCAGTGGCCCTCACAAAGACTACAACTCCCATAAACGCCTTCACCTTTTCTTTCTTTCCTGTTTGGAGAATAGCTTCCTTTCGGTGCTGCTTCAGAACAAAGTAAAATAGCTTTCTTACTTCCTGTTTGGAGAATTTCTGTTGCTGCCTCGGAATAATCACTGGTCATTTTCAAGAATTCCATACATCCAAGTTTTACCCTCGACCTATCCATGGGTCATAGCAAATTCCATGATTTGTAGTTTAAAATTGCCCTCAACTTATTGATGAGATTGACTTATACTCAAGTATATACGGGTATATACAGTCCACCCTAGGTATCCGCAGAGGTTGGTTCTGCCCCCCCCCCGATACCGCAGGTGCTGAAACCCAGCACCCGGTAAAACAATTTACCAGATCCTGCAGGGGAGGCTCCGAAGCCCTCTTCCACATCGCGCTGGGCCCGCAACCACCTCAGAACAGGTCTCTGAAGCGACAAAGTCACTTCCAGTCATGTCGGAGACGCACTCCAAGGCCCATGGAGACGGTTGCAAGCACAGCATGACACAGAAGAGGCCTCCGGTTCAGCATTCGCAGATGGTGGAATCTGCGGATGCCATGGGGCCACTGTATTTATTACATCTGTGAATTATAACAGTTGCCACTAAATTATTTCCAAGAGCATTCCTGCTTACCAATGAGAACAGTCATGTAAACTGTCATGAAGAGCTTTACGTAGCACCGAGTCCTTATCATAAATGCCCCAGGTAGCTTGTAGTACTGAATCAAGCAGGCAATCCCCTGCAGTCCGATTCCAAAGTGCATAAAGTCTACTATCCAAGCGCGTACCCAATTCCAGTGACCAGTTTATAATGGGAGATTCCTCTTCTAGTTCTGCAAAACAAACAAATACTCTGCAAGTCATCTGAAATCCAAGAAAAATATGTTCTACTCGGACATTAGCATGCATGCCTTCAGAAGTTACATTTTAAACAGGATAAATCAATGGAAATCATTTTAATTCAGTGAACATCTTGAATTTCTGACAACGTGCAAAATGTATTCATACAAATTCAGCAAGGGCATGGCATGTGCAGAAACAGCAGCGTGTTTAACTCTGTTGGGATCACAAAGGATAACAACGTAAAGGTTTTCTACTGTTAAGTAGACTCCTACTACTTCTATAGCCAGTATTATACCACAGCTGAGCAAGTGCAGAAAACTTTACTTGAAGACACCTCAACACCACTAAGCAATTGAGAAGCAAAGAGGAATTAAATTCAAGTTTTTAAAGTTCGCATTAATGCATTCAGTTTAAATTTTTTATCACAGGTTTCTGAGCACATTTGGTAATTTGATTACGGTACTTTCTGGCAAATAAGTAACTGAGGAAATTATAACCGTAATTTAAAGAATGCCTCACAAAATTCCTCATGTAAACACCCAGTCAACTTCAATAGCAAAATTGTGAAAGTATCAATTTTCATCCATGGCAACATGTGTGATATTTACACCTGTGGTAGTGCACATCTGTATGCTAGCTACTGGTCACGGGAATGAAAAGGCCTCAAATCCTAGGGCAGCCCAGGCACCCTCCTGCCAGGCCCTAAATATCAGTGCTGCTACAGACCTTGGCACACTCTGATTTTATTTTATTTTTAAAATCAGTCATACATCTTGGGTGTGTAGAACCAACCAACTTGTTCTTTCTAAAGTGCCATGCAAATAGATACCATAATATTTACCTTTTTGAACATCCCTATCAAGTACTTCATCAAATAGTTTCTCCTGGACTGTTGGTGGCAGGTCTTCAATATCTGCAAAAATAATAAGTTTTACCTGTAACTCATTTAAATATCAGAATTGGCTTAACTGCACAATTCACTGTTTTCCAATAATCTACTTTGCAAAATAAGACTACCATTCAGGGGCTGATGGAACAGTCACTAGGAGGAGACTGTATGTGCTTGGCTATTTCTTGTCTACTGGTACGCCACAATGTGGAATCAATCCATAAATTAATCTGGTACCAGTGAAATGGCCGGTACACATGAAATGGTGGCTGTTTCACAACAGCCTCACTAAAGTCTCACTGTTTCACTAAAGTCTGTTTCACAACAGCCTCACTAAAGTCGCTTCAGCTATCATTCATGTGGAGTGGCTCTTTATTCCTACTTATTTCTGGGGATTAACCAGTTTAGGATAAAATTTACCATATGGAATACTTTATATACTTCCTCTTCCTGAAATTACAGACCACAGTCTCTGCCTATAATTTTTATTCACTAGCTCCTTTCACAGCTTGCTATATTTAGTTCTTTCGAGTGCCAAAAACTTCAGATCCTAGATTAAATAAAGGATTCTTTATGCTGGTTATCATGAATCTCTACACATCTGAGGCACAGCCAGGATTCACTAACGAACAGTGACAGGCAGGGTCACTCTAAATCTCAGTTCAGTATAAATGCAAGTTACTTTCTCCCCTCACTCACCAAAATCAGAAAATAGATTTTCAAGTTAATTCAGAATTTTGGGCCCCCATGCTGCAGTCAAAATCATGATGTCCCATCCCTCCCATTTCACCCAAACTGGCAGTGGTAATGGTGGCCATGGTGAGACTTATAAGAAAGAGGCTCTATAATGAACCAAGATTACGACCCAAAGTACTACTCCAGCAGGTACCTAGGTGCCACAAATCCTGAGACATAATAGTTTTTAGGGATATGCACACCCTTAATAAGGACATGAAGATCCCCAAGAACACAAGGAGCACTGAAACCTGCATTTTTCAGGGATCTGGTGCTCAGGATACTAGTAGAACTTCCCAATCTAAACAACATGGTGCCATCATTAAACAATCCAGCAAGGGTTAAAGTTGTTCATAAAAATCTCTACTATTACCCCCCCCCCAAAAAAAAAGAAGATTCAAAAAACTAAGGTGGGGCACATATACAATGTATTTGTATGTGAAACACTTCCAAAGCAAGTCTATACGTTCTCCTATCACAATACATTAACTCAGTGTTTCCCAAACTTTGACCTGCGGCTCCCTTGACCATTGGCTGCGGCTCCCCATTACATTATGTTGATGCCTGCCAATTGGCATGGCACAGTTTCCCCAAGAGGATTCCCCTCCATGGCTCCCATGGCTGGTTTCCGCAGCTCCCCTGAGAGCCGCGCCTCCAGTTTGGGAACCACTCCATTAACTGAATTCCCCAGATACAAGATTGTCTGTGATTTTCCTCAGGGGATGTACAAAATGGAATTTTCTGCACCTAAAAGATTCTTGAGCTGCAATCTTCAGACATTTGCTCTCTATGGAACATTCCGGAATGTCAACGCTGAACACGGGAAGAGAAGATGTGGTTAGGTAGCATGTCAGTGTCAGGGGACATGATTAGCAGGCAAATGCCGAGTCCCTGACATGTCTGCTGTCCACAAACAGCAATTTCTGAAGAGGGCTACACCTACATTCAAGCTAATAAGTCTCCTACACACAGAGATTAGTCTCTGCGTAGAAAATATATGAATCTGTATATACCCTAGATCAGGGGTTCTCAACCTCTTCCTGGCCACTCTCCTGTTGCATTCCATTGGAAATGACTGGCGATGACATCATCGCCAGTTACTTCTGGGTTTTCAGAGGCCAGAAAATGTAGGTAGGAGGCTCTGGGCAGGTGGGAGGGCCCTTCTCAGCGTTTCCAAGAGGTTCAGTCAAAGTAGGAGCCTCTCAGGAGCAAAAACGTGCTGTCGAAAGCGCCATGTCAGAGCAGGGTTCTGGCGGTCTGAGTACCACCAGCAGTCAGTCGAAGTACCACTGATGGTACTAGTACCACTGGTTGAGAACCCCTGCCCTAGATGTATACACCAAATACCCATAGTACGTCCAGACAAAAATGTGAAGAGTGATGCTGAAGTTTCCCTTTCACACTCCGTTGTAGTAACCTTTACAATATTGCTCCAAGTAACACTACCCTTCTTCTCTTCCCCTTCTCACCCCACTTACCCAAAGAGATATACCAAATGCAGTTATGTTCACTTACTAACATAGTCAGATTGTCTGTTTTGCATTACATGATCCAGTGAATCAGAACAAACAGAGTACAAAAATATAAAGATAAAGTGTTTCTGTTCTCAAAGCCCCAGAACAGAGCTAGAGCCATTTTTCTGGAAAATACTCGCTTTGGCATCATCAAGTAATTCTCTATTGTAACTGGAGCAGAGCAACTTCATGTTTATGAATCACTACAGTCATAACAAAGAGAATTTTAAAAGCTAGATACATGACAAATCAGACAGTATTGCTATAGCTGCAGTCATCCCTGCAGATTGTCAGAAGAGATTTTCCCTCCCTCCCAGATTGACACAAGAGATTTTCAGCAAGTGTATCTCAAACTGGACAAACAGAACTCAAAGGCCATGACAGTGAAATATATGAGGTGTATAGGTACCTCTCCTAGACCATGATAGAATTAAAATGGAAACTACACATCTAGAACCAACTGTAATCAATTCCAGGTCATCCAAATTATTAAACCCTTAAATAAAAAGTGAAGTATCCCACAAGTGAACATGTTTAGCAGTTAGTGGAGGGGTCAGAGGGGGTTCCTTAATACCATGGAGGTCACCATCCACCCAAGGTACATAGAAAACCTTGGATGTTAAACATTTCAGCTCCCTCTAACAGGAACAAGAAGAAGATTTCACATCCACATAGTCCTCATGTTATCTTAGAAATTTGACAGAATTAGAGCAGCATGCAGGTGCAAACATCTGTCACCACATCTGGGAGTTTAGACTCCAGGCTAAAAGGGAATCTTCATCCAGGGATCTTGGGAGATACTGAATTGAGGTCAACTTTCTACAACACACACAATCTTTTAAACTGCAAGGAGGATGGCCTCTCACAATTTACAAGGAGTACATGCAGAAGGAAGGAACCAGTTTTGAGGCCTCCTCCGAAATCAATTCCCCCATGCACCAGAGGTTTGCACCATAAACCTCTGCAACGGATGCCTTTGGAGGATGAAGAAAGATGAAGCAAGCTTCTCTTTCACCACCTCAGCCCCAATGCCGTTATGGAGGCTTCCACCACCTCCCACTTTTGTTCCCACAAAGCTGCCATCACAGAGACTGGACAGCCACCACAGTTGCTCCACAGCTGGAGACTGGGAAGCTTACTTCGACAGGTGACTTTCCTTCATTGGATCAAAGTGAGGAAGTGTAGACCGAGTGTGGAAAGGAGGGCTAGACCAAGGAAGTCTCTGCTCTTGTCCTACCTTCTTCTCCCCCCGCCATGAAGTTCTCACTGGTCCACATTTAAAAGCTGAAAAGCAACATTTCAAATTAAAAGAAGGTTAACTACAACGTTCTTTTGATTTTAAATGCTGTTCCATTTTTAAGTGTGGACCCTTTTGTATATCCTATCTTCTTGCAATACAAAAAACAGGATGTAACTATGCATACAAAAGTGTGGTTTTTTCCTCAGGTCGATATGCACTAAAATCTATTTGCAATTGCTTTGGTAAGTACACTAAAATAAGAATTCAGATTATAGCATTTCATCCATGCAAAAATCCAACTGTTGGAGCAACAGTATTCCTAATTTTTTGGTATCTCAAGGATTCCCCCCCCCCTTTTTTAAACTGAAGCATCATCACTCAAATGCAGCGGTTCTCAAACTGGTGGGTTGCGACCCACCAGGAGAACCGCTGTTTCTTGTTGGCCCCTTAAGGGGCAGGGAACTGGTCATGATTGCTGCAGAGTGGCAATCTAAAGCTCGGGGAGGCCCGCAGGCCAACCCGCACCCACCGGAAGCCGTCAGGACCCCTGGTGAGTTAAGGAAAAACACTCCCCCCCCCCGCAAAGACTCAATGTTAACCCCTCCTCGCATGGAGGACTTTGAGAACCACTGCTCTAATGTACTCCAATGTAACAAATAAACCCCTGTTAATTGGTTCTGGACCAATGCCTTCTATATCACATCATTTACAAGTCCAAATCATGTTTGTGGCATTGCAGGAAGGCTTAATAGCAACCGTTCCCACATTTATACCCTCTGCATGAATATATACATCACCAGGCTTTCTACACACCTCTAGGGGGCTTTCTGAGAAAGCGTATTGTAAAGCCCGAGCTACCTTGTCCACGTCCGCGCGTGTCTGGTGTCCCGCCCCCAGGTCAAACAGGCTCTGATTGGCCGGACGTAGCGCATCCGCGCTACGTCCGGCCAATCAGAGCCTGTTTGACCTGGGGGCGGGACACCAGACACACATGGAACACAGGCGTGACACGGCCGTGGACAATGTAGCTCGGGCTAAAAGGCTGTGACATACTGAAGGCAGCGCGGCGCGAAGCCGGCCTTTGCTTCACTTTGCGCTTCTTCCTTTCTATACTGGCCCCCGGAGGGGGGCTTGGATGGTTCTATCCGTCAGCCTTTCAGCCAATCAGAATAGTCTTTTCAGACTAAATTCTGATTGGCTGTTTGCTTCCTTACGTGTCCCTCCCCACTGCACCGAACTCAGCCTCTGATTGGCCAAAGTTCAATTTTTCCATCTCCTCTCGCAGGGCTCCACTACATGACACATGCTGCGGTGGAAGAAGAGAAAATGGAAGACGCCACATGACACACTGTCTGCACGGCGCTGCTTCACGCCGTGGGCAGAGTGACACAGCCTTAACTTCTCAAGAACCCAGCGTCCACTGTACACAGTCACAACTAAGTACTTAGCAGGACACGGAAATCCCTTGGAAAGCAGTCCTAGTGAGATTTGGGGGACAGACGAGGGAAGAGGAGAAATGAGCCAGTTAAAAACCAGATAGTTTACACAAACATTTGCTCAGTACAACTATCTCAGGCACGGCTAGGCTATCAGAACTTTAGGGTGCTTGTAAACATTTCCATGGCTGTCAGAGAGTTTGAAACCTACACTAAAATACAGAACCTAAGACCAGCTTGACATTTAAGCAAAGGAATGAGTCTCGAACTACATTTCAAAGTGAACCACAAGGACACAGTCTTTCTATTTCAGTTTCCGCATATGTATAAGGAGGTTTAATGACTGCAAAGACCTTGGAAAACTGGAACGCACTGAGAAGTCAACACTGTTGTAGACTTTTCACCAACTTATGCAAGGAAGAATTTTAAAAAGTCAGAAGGCTATTTCGTATATATTTAAAATCGACCAAAGACAAAACTAGTGGAGAAAGTAGTCTCTCATAATTACCTGCAGGCAACGTAAACGTTACTAGGTCAGTTAGGAAGTAGCAAGCAAAATCTCCCTTCCGCTGATGAAGAGATGCAGCAATTTCACGCCGGATTTGTTCGGTAAGCTCTGGGCACACCATAGCTGGAATGCACTTGGCTGCATGTTGGGATACCTGTAACAGGATATTTAACGGCCTCATTTGTTTCAGGAGAAATGGATCACATATGAAAACATCTGAGAAACTTCTTTTCCCAAGCACAGCTTTAGGTACTGTCAGCATCAAGGAAGACCATGTATTGTCATGACTGGAATGTTGGACTTGGACTCTGGACATCTGGGTTCAAATTCCTCCTCAGACAGGACAGTTGCTATGTGACCTGGACCAGTCAGGCACTCTCAGCCTAATCTACCTCACGGGAATGTTGGAAGGAGAAATGGGATAAACCCCTTGTATGTTGTCCTGAGCTCTTTTGGTTAAGACAATGCTTGCCACTTCATCCTAAGCTTACATGCTATATTTCAATCAATGAAAATTAGAATTTGCAAAGAGTTGGCAACAACTGTGAATAGTCTTTCGAGTAAGTGAAATTCTTACTTCATGGAGCCAAATCAAGCTGCCCTGTTTTCGGCTGTAGCTTACAAATAACTGAATACGTGCCCCTAATATAGTCTCAATACTATGAATGTTCAAATAGCCAAACACAAACTGACCTGAAAGCTTTTCAAAACAAACTGATAAATTAAGGAAAGCACCCTCATTACTCCCTCTGTTGATGTTTGAATTCTCTCTTGAACCCAAAGATACTCTCACATAGCACATATTGGCAAAATGAAGACTCACCTCTGTAAGCAGAATTGCTAACATATCTTGCCTCTGAAAACGTATAGCAAGATGAACAAGCGTGTATCCCACATCAAAAGCAGAAGGGCGATTTAGCAAGCGTACTTCATCTGCAGTAAGCTGGCGTGCAATATCTCCTCCTGATGACTTGTACGCTTCAATAGCAGCCAAGTCACCTTCTACAACTCCTACAGATATGAAGGACAGATGGACAGTTATCAAGTTACCAGTCAAAATACAGGGTTTAACACATTCATTGAAATTAATGCAGAAACATCAATATCGTATGCAGGTATTAATCAAAACAATTCACTAAAACATAGTGCAATGAAAGGGGGAAAACTGGACTTGGTTGCCATTAATGTGGAGTTCTACAACCCTGTTAGTCACATATTCCACATAATCCACAGCTCACAACAGCATATAGGGTTGTTGCTGCAGTGCACATGAAGGTGGTAGCCCATCAAATACAGAACAGATTCACAGACAAAGGAACAAAAGAACTACATGTTATAGCAGTTCGAAAGAAAAACCTAATTTGGCCACTGTGGAAGAACTACACCTACATTAATAATAAAATTAACTTCTTGCTTATAACACCATCTAGTTGCATTAATGAACAATCTCACCAAGAGTCCTTCTGCAATATACTCTAGGATCATTCATTCAAATTCTCTCTCTTCGGGCACTTGACGAACATCAAGCATACCACATTTCAAGCTGTACAAAGACTACATAACAAGGACTACATCACACATCTGCCTATGACCAATACAGGCACACTTCAGAAGGCAGACAGGTTGCAACCGAAGTTTGGCTCAAAAACAACGTCAGATGACTAACAGAAGCCATGCCTATGATTGTATAGTGCAGTTGGATCTCGCTATCCATGGGGGATCCATTCCAGACCCCCTGTGGATAGCAAGGATCTGCAAATACTGGGGTTTGCTGAAAAAGCCCCAAAATTGCTGTTTTACCTTTAAAAAGCCAAACTGCGCTATTTTCAAGCTTCTATGGGGCTTCTGCAGCCTTAACCCACTTCCGGGTCATGCGAAGGCTCTTCCCCCTCCCAGCCCCTCCCCACTTATCACCTGAGCATAGGGAGGGCACTGGACAAGGCGGGGGGGAAGAGCCTTTGCGTGACCCGAAAGTGGGTCGCTAAAGGCTGATTCACACTAGCCCTTCCGTGCACGTTTGCTCTACTCTAGCGTCTGTACGTGCGTCTAGCAGTTCTCTGAACGTTTGCCCGCCTTCTTGAAGAAAGCGCAGCTGTGATTGGGTGAAGAGAAATGCGCTTCTCTGATTGGTGAGCTGCCTAGCACCGGGAGCATAAACGCTAGCTTAAACGCGAGCGCAGCAAAAAGATAAACCGAAACCATCTCTCCTGGCTGCGTCGTAAGCTCATGCTGCGTCTGACGCAAGCATGAAAAACGCACGAAAAGACCAAACGTTAAGCCAAAACGTGCACGGAAAGGGCTAGTGTGAATCAGCCTTAAGGCTGCAGAAGCCCCATGGAGGCTTGAAAATGCAGCAATTTGGCTTTTTTAAAAGGCAAAATGGCGATTTTGGGGCTTTTTCTTTTTAAAGGCTTTTTTCGGCAAACCTTCACAGACCTGCAGTGTAACAAAACCGTGGGTCCCGAACCCATGAATAAAAAGGGTCCACTATAGTTGCTTTTGATTGCAAGCCACTTCAGGTTGCCTACTTTAAGGCTCTCTATATGTATCAATTTCCAAGACATCATCATCATATCATCATCCCCCATTAAGAATATTTATATAGTACTGCTTTTCAACAAAACGTTCAAAGGGGTTTCCATAGCAAAATTAATAAAATGGTTCTGTGTCCTAAAAGAGTTCATCATCTAACAAAAGCTGCAAGAGGAACACCAACCAACTGTCACTAGAAGAGACGCAATACTGGGGTGAATAGGGACAACGTAAGAGAACCACTTTGGCCACTTAGCAGGGGAACCAATTGTAGTATTCCATATAGGCTCTAGGTATGAAGTTGAATCCTTTCTAGGAAGTACAAGACCATGGAAAACAGCAGTTAGGACTATAACCCAGTTCATAGACATTTCTGACAACACTACCTTGAATATTCTGCTAGTTACATTGCGGTTTTGTGGAAGGTAATTATAATACATTGCCCAGGCACATGGTGGAATGCGGAGAACCAGTGGGATACTGCAATCCCAGGATATAAACTCTATAGGAGGGACAGAGAGGGGCGTGTTGGAGGTGGGGTGGCCATCTATGTCAAAGAAGGGGTAGAAGCATGCCCCTACTATTACATTGCCCAGGCACATGGTGGAATGCGGAGAACCGGTGGGATACTGCAATCCCAGGATATAAACTCTATAGGAGGGACAGAGAGGGGCGTGTTGGAGGTGGGGTGGCCATCTATGTCAAAGAAGGGGTAGAATCCACCAGAGTAGAGCTGGAGGGGGCTCTGATTCCTCCGCAGAATCACTGTGGGTTAGATTACTAGGCTCAAAGAGGGGCATGCTACCGTCCTCCAGATAAAAAACCTGAAGGGGATCTTGAAATGAGGAAGCAAATCAGGGAGGTGTCAACGAGAGACAGGGTTGTAGTCATGGGGGACTTCAATTATCCTCACATCGACTGGGTCAACTCATGCTCTGGTCATGAAAGAGAGACTGGATTTCTGTATATGCTAAATGACTGTGCCTTAGAGCAGCTTGTCACAGAGCCGACCAGAGGACAGGTGACTCTGGATTTGATATTGTGTAGCACTCAAGATCTGGTCAGGGATGTAAATGTTACCGAACCGTTGGGGAACAGTGACCATGCTGCAATCTGTTTCGCCATGCATGTCGGGGGGAGAGTGCCGAGCAAATCTGACACAAAAACCCTTGACTTCAGAAGGGCAGACTTCCCCAAAATGAGGAGACTAGTTAAAAAAAGCTGAAAGGGAAGGTAAAAAGAGTCCAATCGCTCCAGAGTGCATGGAGGCTGTTTAAAACAACAGTCATAGAGGCCCAGTGGGAGTGTATCCCACAAAGGAGGAAGGGCTCTCGACTAAGTCCAGGAGGGTGCCGGCATGGCTAACAAGCACAGTTAAAGAGGCTATAAAAGGCAAGGAAGCTTCCTTCCATAAATGGAAGTCTTGCCCTAATGAGGAAAACGAACAGGAGCACAAACTGTGGCAAAAGAAATGTAAAAAGATGATACGGGAGGCCAAGCAAGACTTTGAGGAACGTATGGCAGGCAACATAAAAGGGAATAATAAAAGCTTCTTCAAATATGTTAGAAGCACGAAACCTGCCACGGAAACGGTTGGTCCGCTGGATGGTGAGGGAAAGGGGTGATAAAAGGGAACTTGGAGACTGCAGAGAAATTAAACGAGTTCTTTGCATCTGTCTTCACGGCAGAAGACCTCGGGCAAATAGCGCTGCTTGAACGGCCTCCCCTGACTAAAGAATTAAGTCAAATAGAGGTTAAAAGAGAAGACGTCTCAGACTTAATTGACAAAATAAAGATCAATAAATCACCAGGCCCGGATGGCATCCACCCAAGAGTTCTGAAGGAACTCAAGAATGAAGTTGCTGACCTATTGACCAAAATATGCAAATTGTCCCTTAAAACGGCCACTGTGCCAGAGGATTGGGAGGATAGCTAATGTCACGCCAATCTTTAAAAAAGGAACGAGGGGGGACCCGGGAAACTACAGGCCAGTCAACCTAACATCAGTTCCAGGGAAGATGGTGGAAAGTCTCATTAAGGATAAAATCTTAAAACATGTAGAAGAACAAGCTCTGCTGAGGGAGAGTCAGCATGGCTTCTGCAAGGGGAAGTCTTGCCTCACAAACCTTTTAGAATTTTTTGAAAAGGTCAACAGGCATGTGGATGCGAGCGAACCCGTGGATATTATATATCTGGATTTCAGAAGGCGTTTGACACGGTCCCTCATGAAAGGCTCCTGAGAAAACTCCACAGTCAGGGAATAAGAGGGCAGGTCCTCTTGTGGATTAGGAACTGGTTGAAGACCAGGAAACAGCAAATGGGAGTCAATGGGCAATTTTCACAATGGCGAGAGGTAAAAAGCAGTGTGCCCCAAGGATCGGTGCTTTTCAACTTATTCATAAATGACCTGGAGTTGGGGATAAGCAGCGAGGTGGCCACGTTTGCGGATGACACTAAACTTTTCCGGGTGGTGAAGACCAGCAGGAATTGTGACAAGATCCAGAAGGATCTCTCCAAACTGGGAGAATGGGCAGCAAAATGAGCAAAATGGCAAATGCGCTTCAATGTAAGTAAGTGCAAAGTGATGCACATTGGGGCAAGAAACCAAAATTTCACATATATACTAATGGGTTCTGAGTTGTCTGTGACAGATCAAGAGAGAGATCTTGGGGTGCTGGTGGACAGGTCGATGAAAGTGTCGACCCAGTGTGCGGCGGCTGTGAAGAAGGCCAATTCCATGCTCGGGATCATTAAAAAAGGGATTGAGAATAAAACGGCCAATATCATTATGCCTTTGTACAAATCGATGGTAAGACCACATCTGGAGTATTGTGTCCGGTTCTGGTCACCACACCTCAAAAAGGATATAGTTGAATTGGAAAAGGTGCAGAAAAGAGTGACCAGAATGATTCGTGGGTTGGAGCACCTCCTTTATGAGGAAAGGCTACAGCGTTTGGGGCTTTTCAGTCTAGAAAAAAGGCGCCTGAGGGGGGACATGATTGAGACGTATAAAATTATGCATGGGATGGAGAGAGTGGATAGAGGGAAATTTTTCTCCCTCTCGCACAACACCAGAACCAGGGGACATGCACTAAAATTGAGTGGAGGGAGAGTTAGAACAGACAAAAGAAAATATTTCTTTACCCAGCGTGTAATTCATCTGTGGAACTCCTTGCCACAGGATGTGGTGATGGCACCTGGCCTAGATGCCTTTAAAAGGGGTTTGGACAGATTATGGAGGAAAAGACCATCACAGGTTACAAGCCATAAGCAACCTCCTGGTTTTAGAAGTAGGTTCTCTCTGTGCCAGGTGCAGGGGAGTGGCAGCAGGAAACAGGTTATCTTGTTGGCTGTGTGCTCCCTGAGGCATCTGGTGGGGCCACTGTGTGATACAGTGATTGATTGCCCTTATTGGGAGAAAGGCGGGGTAGAAATCCATTAAATAAATAAATAAAAATAATACAGGAAGCTGGACTAGATGGGCCTTTGGCCTGATCCAGCAGGGCTCTTCTTATGTTCACATGACAGGCACCACACAGCTACTCTGCCATCACAAAAAGTTGAATGTGCTATATCATAAATTGGAAGTAGTCTGAAGAATGGACAAGTACGCTTCAGGAAGACTAAGAATCCTACTCAAGCGGGCGCTATTTTGACTGAAACGTACCTACTGAATAATCTTTTGAGAAGCACTGTAGCATGCCTGCCACGGATAAATCATAAACTTGGGAGTTCAATTATGGATTTGATAATGTTTTGAAAAGCAATGATCTTGTCACCCTCTCATGCAGTAGCATCATTGGGGATCTCAGAATCCAATGCCATCTTATGGAGATGACATGTTTAATAGACACATTATGGCTATTAAATTATGCAGGGACACTATATTTTGAGCAGCTGAAGCTCATTATAATGCCTTTCCCCCCTGAAATGGGTTTCAAGAGCTAGTAACCCTGGTACAGCAAAAACAAGGATCTTGTCCTTCTAAGAAATACAGTTGCCAAAAAGCAGTGCATAGAATACTCTCAATGTCACAGCAAGCTGGAAAGAAAAGTTATTTGGGCTTAAAAACCACAGTTTAACAATAAGAGATATAATGAACCAACTGTCCTGTCATCATTGGTAGGTCTGTCCTCTCACGCACAGCAGGAAGTTCATAGCCTGGCCCCTGGGACTCACCCCAGACAGCCTAATGTCATCCCCAAGGTAAAAATAGCATGCTCAAACTTCATGAATCTCGTTACGGAGATCAACTGGGGAAGTGAAGCAACACACTTATGAGAAAGTGTGTTGTATGCTGCCACTTATCACTTGAGCATAGGGAGGGCACTGGACTATTCAAAGCATATTTATCTTTCTAGTCTCTTCCAGACAGAGGAACTTCTTCACAGAAATGTAAAGCATGATACAGGTCATCTCTAGAACCCAGTAAAACTGACATCCAGTCAGGAAAGAGAAGCTATACAGCAAAGCATTATACACTACCTAAATTTTTCATATTAGCACTTTAACCAATGAAAGAAGTTATCAACTATGCACTGTTCAGATCTGTAGGTGGGATATACGCAATCAAAAAAGCTTCTTGTATCGCATTGGCAAACTACACCCTATCTTGGTACACAGTCATCTACTTGCAGGCATTTACAAAATGTGCTCACCAGCAGCAATCACCCCAGCTCTCTGGCTAAAACAGATACCCAGAAGCACACACACCCTCTTCCTGAGCTCTGGTCTGCACAACTATTTTCAAGGTGGTAGGAAATAATGGGAGATACTCCTCCTGTTTCTCACTTTCTCTTTAACTAGGGTTAAAGAGAAGGTAAGAAACAGGAGGAGTACAAAATGAGAAGAATCTCTCTCTCTCCCCCTCAGGCCCTTTGTATATGCCAGAGTACTGGGGAAGGGTTGGTTGAGAACAGAAAGAGAAGCTGGCTAGTAAGTTAAACCAATATTTGAGGATTTCTCAAACTTAAAATTCTCAAACTCCAATGCAACATTTTAAGCAAGGAGACCATAGCACAAAGTGCCACAGAAACTTTATACCCTCACTTTTTCCTCATAATTCCAAAGAGTCCTATTACATTTCTCTTCCCCCCCCCCTAAATTTTTCTGATGTTTACACTAAGTGAGCCATCATCTTCTCCAGATCATGGTAGCAGTACAGTCCTAAGCAAGAGCAACAGGCCATTCATTAGGAACAGTGATAATTATTCAGTGGCATTCTGTGAGATGATCTCCCTTTTCCAGACAGAGTGGCATTGTTCAGGCACCCTACATGCTACAAAAGTCAAAGATAAGATAAAGTCCAACTGGTTCCTCTTTCCTCACAGACCACAGGAAACTTTGTGTGGACCTCAAAGATCCACATCTTACCTTTGGGGTGGTTCCCTGCCCCCTGGGACTTTACAGCATGGGGGCCAAAAAGCACTAAGGGCAGGAAATGGGTCCTTTATAGCTCCTGCACAGCCTCGAGTAGATGGGAGAAAAGAAGAGCAAGGTGGGCTCTGGCTATCCTAAATTCTCAAGCATGTACTGTGGGAAAGGGAGAGATTTCTGTCATTTGTGTTGGGAGTACAGAGAAGATGAGAAGCAGATGTTATCATGCCCCTCCAATCTAGCATGAGGACCAGAAAGTATAGAAGTATAAGGAATGAACTGTGTCTAAAAAGCAAGAAAGAAGCTGAATTTCGTATTTTTGTATGATATAATTATGAGCAACTACTAAAGCAATTAACAGATTTGGAGGACTTAAAATAAATTGTCCTCAGAAGTCATACAAGCCTGGTCTTCAAATCATATCCCGTGATACATAACTTGTCCTGTTTACAAGTTCTATAACAAAAGTTTGCATATACATATCAAGTAAATCTGTGCTGTAAGCCTATTAAGTCAGCAAAGTTTTGTAAATTACTGGGTTCTGAGCACAGAACAACTTATCGTTTGCGTGATGTTCTCAATTATCATGAGTTTACATGATTTTAAACAAGTAAGTTACAACAAGTCCTCACTTACAAAAGTTTCGCTATCAGTTGTTTCGTTTTAACGTTGTCCTCTGTGGCTGCAGCTACTTCTGGGTCACGCCGGGCTCATGACCCACTTCCTGGTCCTATTCGTGCCCCAGAACGCCTTGCAGGTAGATTCTGCAAGGCATCCTGAGCCGAGAACAAAGCCAAAGAAGTGGGTCGTGTTCCCGTGCGCCAGAAATGTCTTTGAGTTGCGCAGTGAGCCCGCAAGACCCCCCTGAGCATCACCGAGTCCACCGGTGAAAAACAGGTTCGTTATATGCTGTTTCACTTAATGTCGCAGTTTTCAGGAACCTATCTACGACATTGAGGACTACCTGTATTTCAAAAACTATTACATTTTACTTTATACAGTATTAAGAACAGAATACTATACACATCAATTACTAACTTACCGTAAATTGACATTTGTGCCCTTATAGATTCCCGAATTCTTCCAACCCTACTGTTGTTCTAGTAACTTATACAAGACACACAGCGCAATCCTATCCAACATACATCACCGGTGTAACCCAGCAGTGCAGCAAGAATGGGAGGCCCCAGAACGGGCCTCCTGTTCTCACTGCACCGCTGGGTTACACTGGTAGTGTAAGTTGGATAGGATTGCGCTAACAGTCAGGAGCTCCTAATTAGCCAGTGGATTGTTTCTTCTTATTCAAGTAACCCATTCTCTAAAATTTAGGCAGGATGCGGTCCATGCCATTGTGGCCGAGGCTCACCTCGGGGGAAGGGGATGTCCGTCCCCTTCCCCCGGAATAAGCCCCAGAGATGTGCACCAACTCTTTAGCTGGCGCCTCCTCAGATGTGCACCAACTCTTTAGCTGGCGCATGTCCGGGGAGGCCATGTAAGGCTGGCTCGGCCTGGGAAGGGAATGGGAATATGGCGGAGCACGTCACCGATATCCCCACCGCCCTCTTGGACTGGGCCAGCAAATCGCCCCTCCCCTGCCACCCCGGCTCACCTTCCCACTGTCTGGCACAGGACTTGCCTGTGTCTGGCAGTGCTGGTCGTGAAGGATGGCCTAGTAAGCGGTGCTGGTCTCCACGCCGGTGCTGCTTACTCTTTCAGTGCCACAAAAGTGCTTTAGGCACTTTCACGATACCAAAGGCCGGTGGAGCATGTGCTCCGCCAGCCTAACTTTGGGCTGGATTGCGGCCTTAGTCATACAAATGTGGCACTATTTAGGATGCAGCAGCCAGCCATTTCAGCTGGCCTCCGCAACTTAGGCAGGATCGGGCTGCCAAGTTGCAATCCTATACCCACTTACTTCATTGACCTCAATGGGACTTACTCCTGAGTAGACAAGTACAGCACTGAACTGCAAAATTACACACAGACAATAAAGAGCTGTTAGATAACTCAACAGCAGACACAAATCCTGAGAAAGGTAATTTCACTTAGGGCCCAATCCTATCCAACTTTCCAGCGCTGACGCAGTCGTGCCAACAAGTGTGTGCTGCATCATGCGGTGAGGGAGGCAGTCATGGAGGCCTCCTCAAGGTAAGGGAATGCTTCTTCCCTTACCTTCGGGTTGTATTGCGGCTGCATTGGTGCTGGAAAGCTGGATAGGATTGGGCCCTTAATCTAAGTGGCAAGTTTACCAGCTTGTGGATACATTATCACTTTCTGATTAGTAGGAAGACTAGAATGCAAGTCATGTATTCTTAAAATAGGGAATGACGTTCAGGGTGTTCTAGTTCCATTTCAATTTCAAAAAAAGCACTGCGCTTCTCTGCATCATTTTATTCTTCTGCAAAGTTTTTTGTGTGTCTCAACTAGCCATTGTGAAAAACGGTTGAAGTCTTAAATCAGGAGATGCTATAAAGCAATGATCTTCAACCTTGGGGTTGGGACCCCAAGGTCCTGTGGCAGACAAAATCTTTCCCCTTTAGAGTGGCGACTCAGCAGTGACATCAGGACAGCAGTGAGTCACTACCGAGTTCATGCCACCGACTAAGTAATAAAAGGGGGGGGGTTTGACTTAACCGTTGGCAATGGCGGCTGGAGATGCCGCACTACCCGGGTTCTCACCCCTGCTACAGACAGGCAAGTCCAAAAAACCCTTTGTTTAGGCAGCGGCAGCACAAACTCGGAAATGCTGTCGCTGACAGCACCGCAGAGTCACAAAGACTTACAGCGACCTTTACCTTTAGGTAAAGGTTGAAGATCACTACTATAAAGGAATTTGAAAATAGTCATCTTTGCATACAAGTAGGCCCAACTAGATTAAGTGTTCTCATTTAATATGCAAGTGTGACAGTGAACCTAGTGATAGTGAACTAGGTGGGTCCCTACAACTGGTCCCTACTCAACAAGTTGGTCCCTATTCAACAAGCCTTGCTAAAACATTAGCTTGCCTCACAACCAAGTTCGACATTTATAATAAAAATAAATGCATAGCTTGAAGGTAATTATTTTCTACATCTAGGACAATATGGTTCTAGCAGATCATCAAGTTCTGTTTTTTATTTGCAATTCTAGACAGCTTTCTCAAAATGGATTAAACTTCATAATACTTCATAATTGGGCTTACTTCTGCGTAAATGTGCATAGGATTGCACTTCCAGTCAGTTATGGGTTTAATATTGCTCGTATGACATCTAAATCCGTTACCAATCCACTTTTTAAGTTTACCAGAGAATTAAAAATACTGATGAACCTGAACTCAAATTCTGTACAGTTCAACTCCCTGATGCAGACCAGTTACTTACTCTTCTAAAACTGGGGGACGAGGAAAGAAAAGGAAGTCACTACCATAACCTGGTATATAGGCTTTGCTCTCATCTCTTGCCCATTAAATAATGCAAGATAAAAAAGAGGACATTTTAAATTTAAGATGTATTTCCCGCTTCTTTGCTTCAGCAACTATATACAACAATTACGGCCCAATCCTATCCCCTCCCCCACTGGCATAACTAGTGTTGTGCCAGTGGAGGCTGCTTTACAGCAGTCACAAAGCAGCCTCTGCCGACATGTGCAGCAGGTCCACTGGCCACCTTCACAGGTTCAACCCCACCACACTGCTGCTGTTGTGACCTCCATGTGACACAAATGCACAGTCTGCTGCCAGCAGCGTGCATGTCCAGATGGCCACTGATCTTGGCAGCAGTGCATGGAAGCAAGACAGCAATTCAGAGACTGATGGTCAGGTCTGCAACAACCCTCTGAAAGTCAGGGAGGGTAAATACTAGGTGCCACAGCAACCTGACACACATGATTTGTCAAGTACTGAGATATACGTTTGCCTATTCCAATCTAGTACATAGTTCCACAAGCGGCAAAGCTTCAATTTTCAAAGGCAACCCCTTTCTTTAATTTTTCTCTGTAGGGTACGTAACATGGTCTAGCGTTACAACAGAAGTAACACATCTACCAGTAAGTAATTCAGTAGTGAATGGAGTAAGACAAAGGCAGTTTTTTTAAAATCCGGCAGAATCTACTACTTTCATATGGTACCTTACAAAAGGAACCACAAGAAAAATATACCAATTTAATTAAATGCTATACTGATCAACATTGTAACTTCGACTTCAAAGAGAACAGCAAGTTCAAACCACTGTAGCAAACCAGTGAAGCAGCACACTTAATTTATGGAAACATGAGAACAACTAAAAACCAATGTATTCTCCTTTTAAGGATGCACTGCAATAAATGATCTATTACGGGTTTTAGTAAAGAGTTATTTGTATTTTGAACCGAAAAATTCTGATGAGACTAATAACTCTACATTCAAAGGGAAGCATCCTTGGCCATTTTCAAATTTATGACCAACACAATGGAGAGAAAAGAATATCTTATGGCAATGGTTCCCAATCTCTTTTCACACGTCCATAGGCCAACTGCAATTTCATGACACCCGTCACAGTGTTTCCCTTTAAATATCCCACAGTGCCTTTAAACTATCCCACAGTGTCGCAGCACCCTATGAGCTTTGTGGTGCTCCAGGGCACTGCAACGTACGGTTTAGGAACCGCGGTCTGGGGGGGGGACAAAAACGGAATTCACTCACTGTTTCACTGGTCTTGTGACATTTTAGTTAGAGGATGCCTCAATCATTTGCAGGGTTAAACTTAAATGTTTCTACAATATCAGCACATTGCAACTCTGCAAAAAAAAAGTCTACAATAATTTTTACTAATTTGCTCTCTACACATACTGGATTATTCATTTGTGGCATAGCACCAGATTGCAAGAAGAGAACCAACTTCCTACAAGTTTACAACATCTTCTTTGCCTGATCAAGTACAAGAGACTGACTCACCACCAGGAACCAAGTGGCTATTTCAACCTTGGCATATCACTATGCCTTGTTTGTTACATTGCTAGCAGAATAGTCAGCACAACCATCCTAAGCAGCAATTTACAGGAATACTAGGAATTCAGGTCAGCAAAGTGATGTTTAAGTTCCTAATGTCTCAGAACACCAACACCCTTAACTAAACATCTACAATATTATATTGTATGGAATGCCCTTTTTAAGTGAAGCATGCCAACAGCATGTCCTTTTTAACTGAAGGAGGAAACATTCAACTGGTGATATTTTTTTAAAGGTATCTATCAAAAGTCTTATTCTCTGTGTATCCTGCCATTGAAGAAATATGGCAATGACTGCCATTTATATAAAAACTACTTTTTAAGGATTTCAAATACTTATGAAAAACAGCAAGGACAGAATATACTATCAAAACACTATATTGGAACAGATTAGCATAAGTGAATTATACTGCCCATTCTTTTAATTTTTATAGACAGACCCATCAGTCGACTCCTACAGACAGATCCACCAGGGCATTTTTTTAATAAAAAGAATTTAAAAGCATAGTTTGTATTTTTACAAATTGTAATACCAATTGTATTTTTAAAAGTGTAGTTTTATAACACTGAAGTATTTGTTACTACTATCGCTTTTTCAAGGTCAGTAGTATGCTTCAAGAGCTAAACATTTCTGCTATTTTTAACCGATTGCTTCACACTTGTGTAAGAGCTACACTGTTTACAAACACTCATGAACTACAGCTGCTAATTTTAAGACACATCTTGTCATCGTAGGTAGGGTGACAATTTTTAGACACAAGGCTAAGCAATTACTGTCTATACAAAGGTAGTTTCTCAATGCAGGCCCTCAAAGTCTCATTTTAAGAAATTTTACCCCATGTCAATAAAATGTATTTAATCTTTCAGCATAATTTTTTCAGCTGTGTAATTTGCAGAAAATATGCCCACATATTCATGATTATCCATGTTTTGTTTGTAAATTAAGGTTCCTAATACAATTTTTCCATACATTTTGACTACTGTACAGCCCATCTGAGCCAGTATATATTATATTTCCTTCCATTTTAAGTGAAATATGATAATCACAGTACTCACCAACACAAGCATTGAGAAACAGCCAGTCAGTCTTCTTCATTCTGTTTTTTATTTGCTTTAGCTTTTTAAAATCAACTTCAAGTTCTTCTTTGCTGCCAACAGCTCCAGCAAGTTCAATTCTCTGAAAGTCCATTTTCACTTCGGATTCCCGCTTGGTTGTAGGAGGAGATCTTCTTTGGCTATTACCACTACTGCAGCTTCCCCTCCACCGAGTTCTGTCTTGCTCATTTATTATTGAAGAAGCCTCTTCTGTTTCTGCCAGTTCTATTGCTTCAATGTTGTTGGGCCTTGGATGATCACACACAACACATTTTCTGGCCTTAGCCCAGTTTTCATATGTACAAACAGAACAAGTCCAGTGCTGTGTCCTCATGTTCAGTTTATTTCTATCATTGTACTCCTCACAAGGATCCACAGAGAAAGGAACTGATCTTGAACCAGACCCTGAAGATTGAGGAGATTCTGTAGGGCTCCGGGTCCTACGCTGAGACAAGCACTGAGTGCATCTTATTGCACGAGGCCAGTTCAAGTATGTGCACATGTGGCATGACCACTTATTTGTACTCTCCATACTGTAGGATGATTTGACTCTTGGTCTTGCACTAGAATCTGGACATATCAAAGGGCTGCTGCCTCCTTCAATACTTGCAGGATCCCAGTCTCTACCAACATCACTTGAACCACTTTTGAATGGATCTTCTGTGATGATCGTTCCAGCAGGTCTTTGAGCACGACACATGGTACACTTGATTGCAGATGGCCAGTTTTCATATGTACAATACTCACAAGCCCATTTTATTCCACGTTCTGTCATCCTGCACCCGTTGAAGTAAATTGTTTCAGGCAGAAAGCTTAAAAAGAAGAGTAAGAATATTAGAGTATACACTATGTGCTATTGACAACCTAAGAAAAGGCTGAGTTTTATCAGAAGACTGAATAATTACAGAGCTTTATTAACCTTGACTAGCTTAGTATGGCATTATTCAGTAGTGCAAGAGAGATCTGCACTGACAGAATCTAATTACTCACCAGCTATCTTATTTCTTTTTTTTTTTAATCTGCAGATTTAAATACTGCCTTTCCGTAGGTAACAAAACCTGGCACCCAAGGCGGTTTACAACATACATAATAAAACATACATAATAAAATTACAATACTTAAAAAACCATAGTAGCATAAATAAAGAGCCTAAAAACAGCAGCTAAAACTCCAGCAGACCCCAATACCTCCACCTATCAGATCTTCCCTACCAGCCTACTCACACCACCAAAAGCCATTTGAAATAAAAGCCCATTTGATTGTGTCTGTGGAGGGGTGATCGTCATTTGCCTGACAACGACTGGCTCATCCCCTAAGATCTTCAGAGAGGGCCCATCTTTGTGTGCCCCCCTTGACTGAAGCAAAAGGGGGCAGTGGTGAGAAGAGCCTTCTCGGTAGTGGCCCTCCAAATGTGGATTTCCCTCTCGGGCAAATGACTATCAGCAGACCTTCAGATACTCTGGCCGGAAGCCATTAAGGGCTTAAAAGGCTAAAACATTTTTTTTTCTTATGCAGGGCAGAATTAGTCACTACAAATCTTTTCACATGGCTGTTGTCTTAAGTCAGTGATGGATCATCAAGCTGCCTTGAAGAAGGAACAGTAATGTATACTTGAAGCAGCTTTTGCTTATGTACTACAGCAAAAAAAACATAGCACAGGGATACTACAAAATCATATGCGAGATGACATCTTTACATCCTAATACTTTTACAAAAAGAAAGATCCAAATATTTTTATATTTTTTACAGTGTCTTCCAAATTCTTAACCTAGGGAGGTCCATTAAGTTCAGAAATTGTTAGCTCATGCAGTCTTGAGAGGCATCAGCATTACAGAACTACAGTTATATCTATATTTTTAAATTAAATCAGAGAAATCCAGAGGTCTCCAGTTTTATGAGGGCCTTCCAAATGTTGAGATCACTAACTCACCACACAGCTACAATATAAATCCTTGTAGTAGAGAAGAATGTAGTATAGACTGCTGTATTTTCAAACCATCTTATTTTTCCAACACAAATTCAGATTGCTACGTTAACTTTTTCACTACTGAAGGCCATATTTCATTTTCATGCTGTGTCAGGCTTTGTCCTCTTCAGTAGGAACTGCCAAGGTTGACCGACAGCACTATGCAAACAGCTCTTCCTGTAAACAATATGAATTCTCATTACAAACTTATTCTAAAGTATAGAAAAATAGAATGTGGCTTGAACCAGGTACTAACTCAGTTTGCTTGTTTACAAATTCAATTTTGAACTAAAGTAAAGGTAACGGTGACCCCTTACAATTAAGTCCAGTCGTGTCCGACTCTAGGGTGTGGTGCTCATCCCCATTTCAAAGCCGAAGAGCCAGCGTTGTCCGAAGATGCCTCCGTGGTCATGTGGCCGGCATGACTCTCCTTGCCGCAGCGCGTAGCATGCAGCTGGAACACGGAGCGCTGTTTACTTTCCCGCAAGCGGTACCTATTTATCTACTCGCATTAACATGCTTTGGAACTGCTAGGTTGGCAGGAGCTGGCCAAGCAACGCAAGCTCACCCCGTCGCGGATTCGAACTGCTGACCTACCCTAATCCAAATTTACTACAGGCATGGTAAGTTGTCAATTTAAACAAACTGGAACAGGAACAAGAACACACAAGTCTAGAGCTGCTATTTAATTAAATTTATACACAAATTTGAATAGTAAAAACTGAAAAATATATCCAACATAATTCAGATTGGCTTGAGTGAAATGCTACTTCAGAATACCTGAGGAAGTATTTCCATGCATTCAATTAATACCATTTCAAACAAGATAGAGTTCCTCATAGGGAGTAACTTCAAAGCTGCACGCTGTTAGATCTGCTGGATACATCTATCACTCTCAAAGCGTACAGGCAAGAAGGAAGCCGGGACTCGGGACTGGCAATAGCTTCCCACAAAGTGCAAGTGCAGCAAAACAGACCCATGCGTGCTCATCATGATGAGCTACATGAAGGATTTAGGCAGTTTCCAATAAAGTTATTTTCCTTCCCATGGAAGAAGTTCACAAGCAGCCCTAGAATTACTCATGAACCAACCCCCAAGGGCTAGGCTCCATGCAAGGGCTCAGAAATGCCCAAGAGTTTTAAGTGCAAATATCTGTATCATTTTATTTATACACACACAACATTTCTCAATAGTCTATTACAGCACTTCTGTAATTGTTTGGAAACTGTGTGTTTAGGAAAATTTTGCTAAAAAAATTCCCACCACTCAATCAACTATGCAATCTCGCAGACCAGATGTTTGTAACTCAACCACAAGCAACTCCAATACTTAATGAAATCCGTTTACTTAGTACAAATCTGGTAGCAAATGTACAGTGGGCCACCGCTATCAGCGGGGGATTCGTTCTGGACACACACACCCTGCAGGAAACGAGGATCCGTGGATGCTGGAGTCCAACACCCAACGGCCCATTTACTTACTGTGGAGGCCTCCGGAGGCCCGTTCCAGTTAGACCGGACATCACTCTGAATCGCATCAGAGAGGCTTGCGGAGGCCGCTGCAGGCCTTTCCAAACTGGTGCTGACAGGGAATGGGCCTCTGGAGGCCTCCACAGTAAGTAAATGGGCCATTGGGTGCTAGACTCCAGCACCCCACTATTTGTGGGCTGCTCCGCAGATACTGGCATCTGTGGATGCAGAATCCGCGAACAACAACGCCCCACTGTACTCATAGCAACAATGGCCTAAACATTGCTAAATTTAGAAATACAATTTTCAGTACCATGACTATACACAGTCGCATCGCTAGGTGGGCACAACTGGTGCTGGCCGCACCAGGCGCAACACTATGTGGGGGTGCATGTAGCTCTGTGGCCAGTACTTGAACCACCGTCCCGCATGCCCTTGCTGCTGTTTGGCTCCAAATGGGGAGAGTGGCGGACACACAATAATGCCATTGCGTTGCCGCTGACCCACTTCCGGGTCACCGCACTCCACACCAGGTGCCATCGACCCTGGCTCTGCAGCAGACTATACGTTTACAGATATGAATAGCTCCTACAACAGTATCTTTAAATGATATTGTGAGACAGGGGAGGGAAGATTACAACCAACCATTAAGGCAGGTTTATACCAGACCAAACCTTTGGGCTTTCACATAACATTATGCGGCCTTCCTTGCAAAATGTAAACCAGAAACCAACCTCAAACACATCACACACCTAGCACAAGTTTCCTCCTCCCTTTTATCATCAAGCTTAGCCGTGGACATTACAATTACACCAACACTAGCCATGATCAACACTAATGAGGGTTTCCATCTTAACCAAGATTTGAAACAGAATTGCAAGCACTGGCTAAGATGAGCAAGCATCACCCACAGGGTGTATCAGAGTTGCTATCAATTCACTGGTCAATTTACCATGGTGGTAATACCACCTATTATTTGACTTCAATCAATTTTCCATGAAACCCAGGAACGTCACTGTGAGGGTGGCTTATTAGTACCATATGTCATTTGTTAGAAAGGAGAGCTATCAGGACCATACTGATGACAAATGTGATGCTGATAGAGATTAAAAACCAGGTGAAACGTATGCTGAAGAACTGGCTGGCTACCTTTTAAAATGTAAATTCAAAAATAGTTGCTGTTCCTAGGCTTTATTTCTGTTTTAATATCATTTTACTTAAACATTTTGCAACTCTAGGCTGCCCAAGACAAAAGTAAAAAGAAGAAACCTTTACATTGTTAGAAGTAGTACAGATTTGTTTTATAAGTTACTTATGCCAATTATAAAATTAATCAAATCTTTTAATTAAGATTTTTGTTGCTCTAATAAAAAATTAAAAAACATAAGATTTGAAAATCATCAAACTTATTATCAGATCTTTTTTGACTGGTCAAATGCTCAACACTAGCTAGTATCAGTGCTGCTGATGCATCACTAAATCATTAAGGTCAACAAGAGAAGGTAGAATTTGCAATGCAGGAGAAGGATGAAGCAAGTACTCCTTGGCCTTGATCTCAATTTGCAAGCTATTAGTTTCAAATGGAATTTATGCAAGAGATATTCTAGATGGATTTGCGTTTTAAGTGTGAGAAGTGTATTAGTTAGATTTGCATTTCATGCAAAGAAGGTAATTTCACCCAGCTCCCTATAAATTAAATACTTCTTGCTTTACAACCAATCCTGAGGGAAAGACATTCTGTAACATCCCTTCAGACACTAAACAAATCAATATAAACCTTGACTTGCAGCAGGGCACACAAAATGATATGGTAGTTTAGGCAACAGTTTCTACTTGCTTCAGATATTGGAACTGAAAAGAACCACACATAACTTAGCAGGGAAATCAGTAAGAGCCTTTTCCCCCATATGAATATAAAATAAGTATCAAGTTGAATTTCATATACAACATCTCTGCTTCACTCTATGCATATCCACAATCCTTTGTGATGCACAACATGTAAATTTTAGCAAATATATATCTAAAAGTCATACCTTAAATCAGCAATTTTAAACCGCTGTGCCGCGGCACATTGGTGTACCACGAATGGTCCGCAGGTGCGCCACGGTAGTTTGGGGGATTACTAGCATGAGCAACTTCCTTTTGCCATAAGTTTAAATGCTGTTTATCTTCTATGTAGGACATTCTGTGACCTTTCCTAGAAAAATAACATGCACAAGTTTTGACATGTGCAACTTCTCTGCCTTATCATGTTGGTTCCAAGCCCAAATGAAAATTCCAGGTGGCTCAGCAGTGCCAAGCTTCCCATGCAAACAGGGAGAGGAGGGGCTATTTAATATAACACCAACCAAAGTCATGAAATGCATGACTTGCAGCCAAGCAGACCAAGCAAAACCCCAAAAGAGGCATGGTTGTGACATTTTGGAAGCAGTTAGTCACATCAAGAGAGAGAAATAGAGTGTGTGTTGTCAAAAAATAAAAAGGGGAATCCTTTTGCTTGCTACCAGGCCAGCAGGTGGCGCAGTGGGTTAAACCGCTGAATCATGAGCTGTCCATCGAAAGGTCAGCAGTTCGAATCCACGACGGGGTGAGCTTTCGTTGCTTGGCCAGCTCCTGCCAACCTAGCAGTTCCAAAGCATGTTAATGCGAGTAGATAAATAGGTACCGCTTGCGGGAAGGTAAACAGCACTCCGTGTTCCAGCTGCATGCTACACGCTGCGGCAAGGAGAGTCATGCCGGCCACATGACCACGGAGGCGTCTTCGGACAACGCTGGCTCTTTGGCTTTGAAATGGGGATGAGCACCACACCCTAGAGTTGGACACGACTGGACTTAATTGTCAGGGGTCACCTTTACCATTACCTTTGCTTGCTACCTGGCTAGTCTCTTCTGTCCCGGATCATGGCCAAAGTATTTTTTCCAACTTGTTGGCTTATGGAATATAGAGAAGTGGACTTTGCTGTTTCCATATGTTTGAGGAGGTCATAGTAGGTCCGAAATGGATAACAGGGGCTGGAAACCTATGAGGGTGAGAGATGGAGGAAGGCTTGGAAAGTGGGGAGATGAGATCCACCAGTCCTTTGGTGGTGAATCTGGGCGAGAGTGGGGAAGGTGGCTTTTGAAAGTTCCAGAAAGTTATGGAATAGGAGGGGGCTTGGGGGTCATCAAAGGTGGATGAGGAGCAATGGGTGGAAGCTTCTGAGTTTGGCAGATGACTAGTTCTAGGGGAAAGAAATGGAAGGGGCTAGAATAGTGGACTCGCCGATTTCAGTGGGGCTTACTCTCCAGCAAATGTGCAGCCTAAGAGGGCCAGTGGAGGTGTGGGTGGAAAAACACCTTTCCACCCACTGGGAAAAAAACAACAACACCTTAATAATGGATGAAATTTACATAATTTCTAATCTGCACATGTTTTACATCCGGAGGGAGGGGGTGACTTTGATTTCCTTAGACTGGATGAGAGATTTGTTTGTGTCAGCAGAATTAAGTGTTGAAGAAGATGAGCTACAGAAATCAGAATAGACCAGGGGTTCTCAACCCTTTCCCAGCCGAGTACCACCTCCAGCACCACTCTCCTGTTGCGTACCACTGGGAGTGACTGGTGATGACATCATCACGTTACTTCCGGGTTTTCAGGTTTTTTGAGGCCAGGAAACACAGGTAGGAGGCAAACTGCGCCATTTCCAAGCCTCTGCAGGGCTTCTCTAAGCTTCACAATCCACTTCCGGGTCACGCAAAGGCTCTTCCCCCTCCCAGCCTTGTCCCAGGATGCAAACTGGGACAAGGCTGGGAGGGGGAGGAGCCTTCATGCAACCCAGAAGTGGATCGTTAAGCTTAGAGAAGCCCCGCGGAGGCTTAGAAATGGCACCGTTTGCTGCTAAAAGGTAAAGTGTTTAACCTTTTCAAAACTATTTTTAGCAGACCCCTGCAGATCTGGGACCCACGGTGTAACAAATCCGCAGGTCCCAAAACTGCGAATGGAAAGGTTCAGCTGTACAGAAAAAATACTCCGGCCTTCCATCAACCGTTAGTCACAAATGCTTCACAGCAGACCAAGGAAGAGCCCCACTTATTTCATTGAAAAACTAAAACCCTGCACTTTAAAGTGGGCAGGGTATGCTTGCAATACTCAATTCGTCAGGGTCTATGCATCTGTACTTACTGCTAGGGTGCTACTGTCTTCCATTTTCCCAGATCTTTAATTACAGGAAGCTCAACCTATCCAAGCATGACGCACAAATACAATAGAATCCCAGTGACACGAGTATGGGTAGGCAAATTTAACTGCAAAACCCAAACCAAATCAGATCTGATTCACACAGCATTTCTTCTTGACTACAGGCGAGTCAGAGACCATTTGTTACCACTTCAGTGCAGTAACTTCAGGGAAGTTTCTAACTTCCCCTAAGCAGGCTATTAGCGCTAATAACTAAGCAGGTTATTAGCGCTTAACTAATAACTGCTAACTATACTGTTCTTTACTCTGTCTTCAGTAGTTGCTTGCTTTCTCTAAACAATGTTTTTTTTCTGAGCAACTTGAAATCTATGCTCCTCAAACCAATCAAGCTAAATATCTGGATTTATAATAATGCAAGCCCATTGATTTCAAAACAAGCGCTTAACTTATTTATGGATCGACTATCATTACCAAACAAACTTCAGTCTGTACTTAGTCACTGGAAGATGATTGGCTTTGTTCCCAGATCTGCTACAGGGCATCTTACCAGCAAAGAAAAGCACGTTGAACGTGAATCCCTCTGAATATTTCCTTCCATCAGAAAAAATGCATGCGAAAGATTTACAGAAGTTTATGTAGGTTATGGTAGTTATAAATAAAGCTCTTCTTTTCACCAAGCATTACCTTAAAATTCTCGACAATATGCTGTAGAGTAAAACATCCATTTAAAGTACTCACCCATCTCACCATTGGCGACTAGGAATTATGGACAGAAAGAACTTTTGTTATGTGGGCAAATGACAGAGTCAGCTCAGTCATGAGGCTGACTGAAGCAGCTGCTTTGAACAGTGGGCTGGAGGAGGTGGTGGCAGCAAACCGGCAAAGGGTTCCCCCCCACACACTTCACAAAGAAGCAGCACAGTACCATGCCAATCCCGTTGCTATCACTCTACTTCCATGAGAGATCAAACAGGATCACTCTGCCTCCCCCCACATCCTTCTTCCCAACCAGCAAAAAAGCCAGGTAGGCAAAATGGGGGCCCTGCCCCAACTCCTACTTCTCTCCCAGTTGTGTTCCAACAGGCTGGATAAAGCATCCTGGAAGCAAAGACCTCTTCCACTCCCAGCATGCTCTTCCTAGCCTGTTTGTTTCAATGCAACTGGGGGAGAACAAGCAGGAAATGATGAATCATAAAGGTAAGGAGGTGCAATTACTTTACCTGACCCTTGCTTACCAAAACGTATTGCTAGTTTTACCTTGATCACCTTCACTGAAGCGCTAAGTCTGCATATAAGTGCATATTAGAAACTTTCAAACATATCATTGCTATATCCTGTTGTACATGAATGGATGGAATCTTAAGTGCCTCTGGATATAAACAGAACCAAAAAAAAGTATAGTATAAGATATCAGAGGTGTAGTAATGGCCTCTTTCTTTTAGCAGAAAGTGGTTTAACTGTAACACAGAAGTTCCTTCTATCCTAAATTCAAAATACAACCTGCTAAAAATCAAGGTCTTCTCAAAGTTCTCAAATGTTATTTGCCAAAGACATACCCAGTGGGGGCAGAGAGAGAAAGAGATGAACACTTCTCTGAGACTACGTATTTCAGATTCCTGGAAATTATCCTAACCAACCAAATAAGACCCAAAAAAAATTGGGCAACTGGGCATCAACCCAACTAGTACTTCTGCCATTGGAAGCACTATCTGCAAGTGAAAGCTTCCTCTGAGAACAGAAGGCGCATTCCACTTGTGCAAAGGTTCCTTCTGTAAGCAGAACTCTCCCTCCTTTCACAGAGATAGTTCCCAACAGTGGAAGTCCATTCATTATCTGCAACTGTACAGTTCCAAGCATTCTCTGGAACCACTCATTAATAGCAAAAAGAACTGGAACACAGTGAATGTAATATTCCCTACAAGTTCTTAAAGAGTCAAAAACTGCAGGCATGTTATATGAGCTTTCATAGCTAAGAGCCAACGGCAAACAAAAAATGAAGAGAAAATTGTGACTGTGTTTAAAAAGCACAATATCTAGTCAACTGACACCACAAAGTGATAATCATGTGTTATTAGAATAACTGTATTGTTTTACGTTATTTCACAACCAATGCACTTGGGTTCACCGAGTGTTTTAACCATTGCCTCAACAATCAGCTGCTACATTTTAAAACACAAGTTTTCCATCTATTAGTTTCTCTTTAGTTATCGGATGTCTCATTACTACCATCTCCTAGCAACTAAGGTTAGACTACTCACACTTTTGTAACCCTTGTTTGTAGAGTAAAAATTTAAAAACTCATCAGAACACTATCGTGTCCCTGGGTTTGGAAGGGGGCGAAAGGACCGAAAGGATTGGTAGATGACTTAAGCCTGTGACACACCGCCCTCGGCATGGTGCAAGCGCGAAGCCAGGCGAAGCAAAGCTGGCCTTTGCTTCGCACCACGTCACATCCTGTCTATATAGGCTGAAGCTGCAGAGAGAAGCAAAAGACGTTCTTCCCTGCCCCCTCATCTCTACTAGTCAATCAGAATAGAGTCTCTTCAGACTCGATTCCGACTGGCTGTTCGCGTCATGTCACATCCTGCTCCACTGCACCAAACGCTGCCGCCGATTGCCTGAAGTTTGGTTTTTCTCAACTCTTTTCGTGCGTTGCTACATGAAGAATGAAAATACAAGACACACAGCACTGTCCACGTTGCTTCCCAACGCTACACACCACAATGCGTATGGTGTGTCACAGCCTTTAGGGCCCAGTCCCAGCCAACTTTCCAGCACTGATGCAGCCGTGCCAATGGGGCAGGTGCTGAATCCTGGGGGGGGGAGTGAAGGCCTCCTCAAGGTAAGCGAACATTTATTCCCTTACCTCGGGGCTGCATTGCAGCTGCATCAATGCTGGAAAGCTGGATTGGACTGGGCTTTAAGAGTCTAGCAATTTGGCAGAACCAGCAACAGCAAATATAGTTCTACTTTTATATCATCATCATCGGAGGATAATGATGCAGCATAACCAACATGGCTTGGCAGTGTCTTCTATAGGCACTTCGCTGGTGCTGAAAATGAGCCAAATGGAAGTATGTCCAGTCTGTGCCAAATGAATGGGAAGCATTCCGCAGAATGGACCAAAAAGGTATTAAATGTGGGGAAACTAGCCAATTTTAGGGGGTGTGGAGGAGATTATAGTAAACCCACTCACATAATGTGACTACCTAAGATTTGTCCACCAAGAGTCACAGATTCATGTGTTCCATCAATATTACTCATTTCACAACAACTATTGCAGAGAATGACCCTGATCAGGTTGTACAGTAAAGTCTACCCAAACTGTAAACAAGTAGAAACATGCAGTGGGGCTGCTGAGCCCCCTCCTTTTCACATGACCAGCCACTACAGAAACCGGCATGAAACGTCAACTGTATCCCATAATGCAACACAAGAAGATGCACTTAAAGGAAAGCAAACTAGTGTCCAGTATACCGGTATATGCAGAAGTACTGTAGTTGCATTTGTTCCAGAAATTCCTCAGACCATCAGAAATTCCTCAGACCATAAAAAATTAAAGTTAATATTTACTACTCAACATCACACCATAACAAGATCTTGTATTTTGCCCTAAACATGGATGGTACTGAAGTTAATACGTTAAAGGTAGCCTTTACATTGTGTGTAACCAATTAGATTACTAATAGATATACTATGAAGTTCCCTTATAATATGCATTCATTACTCAGCTACAGATATCAGAGGACAATGTTTACAGCAACATTTTTATTCTCCCACAATGATGAACAGGTTCAAATCAAACTGCTACCTCTAAGTCAACATATACTTCTTGGGTTGTTTAAAAAATTTCCAACATGAACGCATTCTAGAGCTTTAACAACGCAGGCAGCTAATGCTGGGAAAAAATGCAAGACACAAAGACTACATTGTTTATTTCGGTTTCTCACTGTCTTCCAAGGGAACTATGAGCAACCCATGCAAGGGGCAGACATGCCTTACAACTTGTTTTGTTTTTATTTTTTCCAAAGGGCGCCTTCTCCATTATTGCCTTGTCCCAAGAGATCTTTGTACAATTTGAGGACAGTAATACAGGGCCTAATCTTAACCAGGTTATGAAAGTGCTTTTCCCAACTGAGAAAAAAAAGAAGCTGCAGACAGGGTACGTTTCTCATTATTTTCCCTTTTAAAGCATTTTTCCCAAAAAAGGAATTGTGTAATTCAGAACACCTGATAAGCCACATTTTTTCACTGAATTTTGTTTTGTTTTGCTGAACCATGCAATTTGATTTTTATCTATTCCAGGAATATTAACCATTAAAGTTCACTCACAGCTAAAACTTCAGTTTATAGTACATGCCAACACCATCAAAAACAGTTAACTTGTGATATACGATGAATGTATGAATTAAAATATGGACTTATTATGCAATTTTTAAAAACCCTTACTCTACTTCAGACTATTAAGTTATGATGAAGATTCTTAAATAAGGTACTACTGACTTCAGTATACTTATGACAACAAACTCTCCCCACCCCCATAAATCCAAAAGCTCTATCTGATGATAAAATAAGTGAAAGTAAAATGTCAGAGTTTCAGGAAGGGTTATCTGAACTCTCACTTTGAAAAACTGTGTTTTTAGCAAATATATTACATGTTGACACACCTGCATATCAATTACATATTACAAAATTCTTCCAAATTCAGTAAATTATAGTATGTACTGCTCAACATAGCACTATAAAGCAAATATGGAGTACGATATACCGGTAATTACCTGTATACACCAAGTGGGGGGGGGTTTTGACTTGTTTTCCTTCACCCTACCCTAAGGAAAGTGAAATTTGAAACCCAGGCAAGATTTAAGTTTATGTTTTGACAGAACAACTGCAGTCCATTAGCAATTATTGAGGCCATCTAGAATTACCCTATCTCCTTAAATGGTAAAGGAAAGTGTATGCTATCCCAGTACATCAGGAGTAATAAATACCAATACTTCTATTTCACCCTGCTCTGAATGACAGGCAAAAATAATTCTCACTTCCTTCCTCCTCATAAATAATGCTCTCCCATGACTATAACCAGTAGAGTACTAGTTTAATACCAGCAGCAGAGTGTAGCGGTCAAGCCTGCAACACGACTACTCTGAATATGCACTGCGACACTCCAAAATATAGACAGTTATGAAAGTACATACAGTATTTCTGTGCAAGTCTACAAGCAGCACAAATGCATTAGGTCAATAGATATTTGGCCGAACTCCACAGACACCAATTCAACAGAAGTCAATAAGAAATCTCTTTACCATGCATATTTCAGTGTGAAACAGATTAGAAAATCCTCATCCCTCAAAATAGCTGTTTTAGGACAACGTGTCTTTAAGAAAAAAAACATTAACATGGGAGCATTTACCATTCCATCACTTAAGTTTGACTTGAACCCTTTCCTCAAGTCTTTTTCCTTTACTTAAGCTCTACTATAAAGGCTGATCTACACCTACCCTGTTGCGTTGCACTTGCTTTGGGAGGCGCACGAGCGTAGGGGACAGGACGGCCCACCTGAAACGTTGCCACGGGCCCCACCAGTTTCTTCAATGCAAATAGTCCCTCCTGATTGTGTCACCTTCTAATAAAGCTCAACACTGATTGGCTGAAACACAAGTGCACTCCGATTGGCTGATCACCCATGCTTGCTTATTCATGATAGCATATCATAGGACCCATGTACTTCCTAGCCCAAAGCAGCAGGAACCTGGTTTTTTAAAGAAGCAATGGATCAAAGAGTGAAGGTTAACCCATTCAAACATTCCAATCAGGATGTGGAGTTCTAGGTTCCTTGCTCTTCAAAAAGTAAGTCTGATTGGAATAGAGCAGAGACTACTCTGCAAGGGGCACCTATGTTTTTGGAATTCTCTTCTGAGCCTCTTTTTCTGTGCGTGTATCATCAACAGGTAAATTTGCTGTTTTATCAACAGTTAGAAAAAAACATTTAATACTGTGGTTGACTCATTACTATTTTTAACTGAGTCTTTATACATTTTAAATAGGGAGTTTATTTTCAGCAGTTAACCATATTTTTATTTTGTATGTCTTTAAACACAAATAAAGTAAACTTCGTGAAATATGCCTAAAGCTACTTACAGCACAAACCAAGGCATGTTTACTTATAAGTAAACCCCATGACATTCAGCACAATTTACTCCCTAGCCAAGTGTGTTTAGTCACATCTTTATGGATGCATCCATATACGTGTATAATCAATTAACCTCCTGGCAGAAAGGTTACAAATCAATACATACACATAGCTTGAGAAATCTAGTTCTGATATGCATAAAGAGTGGCTTCTGTAACTCTTCCACTAATTCCCTAGGAGGCTTCCGAGTAGCTTCCAGTGAAATTCAGAACCATCTCTGCAAAGTTCAAAAATGACCACCAAAAAAGAGAAACTCCTCTTGAATTAGTGCTTTGAAGAACCAAATGGAAATATTAGTGTCTACACTGGACTGCAATAATACGGATGTTTTATATCCACCAAATGCAGAGCCGAGAATTAATATATCCTGTTATTCAATAGGCTACAACTTGTCTTCAAAGGCCCTGTATGATCTGCCAGAAAAATATTACTGAAAGTATAAGCAGTGTATGTGACAGGAAGCACTGCCAATTAGTGTCATCTTTCATGAGTTCTAAGAAAGGAATCTCTTGGTCATACTAAAAACCTATGCAATTACAGAGCACTTATCAAGAACAGTACTATGGTCTTTGAAACCTTGCTGTCATCCACCTCTCCATAACTAATACATGACCAAAAAGAACAGAAAAAAACCATAAGAAGCAAGAGGAAAAGAAGATTTTGCAAGGTGCACACCACTAGGAAAACTGCATTTCACAGAAGCGGAGAGTTAACTGCAGTCCTCCAGATGTTTATGAAACGCTTTGAATGACCTCCAGGAAAAAAAAAGCTTGTTTGGCCAAAAAGGAAGCAGTGTAGGGAGACTCTTCAGAGACTGTTCTAAATTAGTACAGTAGAATACAAGTTCCAATAAAGGTCTGATGCACAAAGTGTGATCAAGCCAAAGATGTGGTCTCGTAGTTAGAGTTGCTATTGTGGAGAGAGAAAAAAACACAATCTGCTCAATCAGACTACAATGTAATGCCAGTTCTACAGGAAGATGAATTTAGCATCTGTGCCATAAAAAGCCAATATTTGTGGCAAGTCACTTTGTAACTAAGCTAGTCAGACACAGGTTACAGCATATGAAAAATGAGGAAGAGGGGTGAAAAGCAGGAGAGGTATGACCTCACTATAGTAAGATGTAGGTACTGCAGCACTAGATCGGGAAAGCCACAAGCACAGGAAACCTCTCCCAGCTGCATATGCCAATTTTTTAACAGCGTTGATAGAACAATGTATAAACTGTGTATGAATCCCAATCTAAATGCTTATACTGTATTACTACTGTATTTACAGCATCAAACTCTCCTTCTCAAATGGAGACGCGATGCTATCAATGCAGACCAGAGTGCCTATCAGGCAGCTCACACACATGAAGAAAAGCACAACAAGAGTTGCAATATGTAGGAGTTTCCCCAAAGCTTTGGAGGCCAGTGATTTCATTTCATATAGCACAATACTTCCAAGTACAGAGAGCCAACTGGCTCACAAGCAACTATGGCAGATTGCACATACCTAGTAAACAACACAACCCAGTTGACACAGCAGCATCCCTCCCGGGCAGGTGTCCCTACGCCCCAAATCCTTGTGGGGGGCGGGGCAGGGGTAGACAAGAGGAAACAAGCTAATTGCATACAGCAACAGCCCAGGTAGCCATTAAAACCTTCTTGTTAACAGCATCCCCAACTCAAACACACTGCAGGAAGTTTCAGGCCACCTCCCCACCCCCAGAGTCTTTCTTAGCAGAAGCAAAGCCTCAGACAGAGAAATAAAAAGGTGAACTCAGGATCGAAGGAAAACAAGAAAATCACTTCGCCCTTCTTCTCTCCCATCCCCTTCTCCTTCACAAGATATTAAGGTTAAATATATAAACACACACACACCCCAGCCACAGTCTCAAAGGGCCCCAAGAACCCCTTCTACGTTGGCAGCGCTGGAGCGGAGCGGGTGGCCCTGCCAACAGGGTGATAAACAGCGGAGGAGGCTGGGGTGGGAGGAAGGCCGAGCACGACCACCCGAGAAGCAGAGGTGGGAGAAGAACGAGAGAGTCGGTAAGCACGGTGGTTTAACATATAAAAGGAGTTCAGCCTTACTAAATCAAACGCACCAGCCTCCATGCCCAGAAATGCAACTGAACACCTCCTTATCGACAACCCCCCCCCCTCCACAAAAACTGGAGTCTATGTCGAGGAACGGCCTCCTCACATTCAGTCACCATCATCGCGAGCGGGGGGGGGGAGAGACACCACGGGGTACTTGTGAGGTAATTCCTCCTCACATTAAGTCCCCAAAAAATCAGATTTATGGATACCCCCCTCCCTCACATTCTCCAGGCCAGAGGAAGGGCGGCGAGAGAGAGGTTTGTCATACCTTGCAGTGCCGCCTCCTGATCCCGCGGCTGTCTCCTCAGCAGCTGCCGCCCATGCCCCCCACCCACCCACCCCTGCACCGCACCGCTGGCTGCGGCCTCCTCCTTCTCCCCCCCTTCCCGGTTCAGGACATGGTTTCTTCCTACTCTGGGTGGCTGAAAGGACGTAGTTTATGAGGCAGGCGCTACCACCCCAGCGGCACTGGGGGGAGGGAGAGGGGCCCGGCGAAAGCAGAAGACCCCGCCACCCTAGAATCTAGCCGGGCTCGCCTAATGGCGGCGGCTGAAGTGGCCCAAAGCAAAATAAACCTCCATACGGCAAAGAGACGGGAGCTCGCACGTCAGCCCGCCCGGCCAGGGGCCCTGCCGCACGCTCATTGGCCAGGAGGGCGCAGCCAGCCAGCCAATAGGACAGCGCCTCTTTGGAGACGAATCGGTGATGTCATCCGAGTCTTTGGGGCGCCTCATTGTGAGGATGCTGCGGGGGAGTCTCTCTTCTTCCCCCACCGACCCGGGAATAGAAGAGAGGAAGCGGGGGGACCCCTCCCCCCCAGCTCTCCCGTCTTCTACATAAGGAGGGAAATCCTAGAAGTCCGTCTCGCCCTTTCTCAGCAAAGAGGGCGCAGATGAGGGCGCATTCGCAGTCTCCGCATTAAGACCATCTTTTCTCTCCGTGACTCCGTCAATAGCCAGAAAGCCATTCACTCTGTTTTACTCCTCCATTGCCAGTTGCAGATTTCCCCCCCTCTTCTGCGCCAACCAAAGAGGAAAGTTCTCGCGTCACCGTCCTAATTCCTGCAAGGTTCGCCACATTACTGTGCTTCCCTTGCATAAAGCGCAAGCATGACGTCCCTTGGACTACACTGGGGATTATACGCACATACTTGGGATAAGTATCACTGAACTCTGTAGAACTTACTTCTGAGTAAGCATACATAGGATTGGGCTGTTAAATTTCCCACCCACTTTCTGCTGCAGTTCAGGCAGGTGCTTCTCATTCATTCCCATCCAAACGATGCCCCATATACCAGGAAAGGGTGAAAAGTCCCTACTGACTGTCAGCTCCGCAATCAGTGGATTTATGAAGCTGCGTTAAACGGAGTCACGCCGTTCGTCCAACTACAGTAGTCCAGTATTTTCCACCCTAACTGGCAGCAGCTTTCCAAATTCTCAGCAAGAGGCCTTTATTCTTGTCTTTACACTTGTCTTTCTGAGACTTTTTAACTAGATGGTTCAGATGCCTTCAGAATGCATTGTCACGAATAATCTGGACAGTGCCACTACTGTGCATGTAACTGTACATATTCAACCAAGCCAATGCCTTGGTGTTTGCATCTCCATTATGAACTGAGCAGGCAGCACAGCAGTATTAGCCTGATTTTTGCCATAGACATGCTTGGCTCCTGTGTGCTTTACCACAAACCCTGCTGCCTATGCTTTCCTCAAAAATATTTATTTTTGTTATTTATATGCCACTTTCCCTCCAAAAGACCACAAAGCAGCTTAAAAAAGGTAAAGGTGACCCCTGACAATTAAGTCCAGTCGTGTCCAACTCTAGGGTGTGGTGCTCATCCCCATTTCAAAGCCGAAGAGCCAGCGTTGTCCGAAGACGCCTCCGTGGTCATGTGGCCGGCATGACTCTCCTCGCCGCAGCGCGTAGCATGCGGCTGGAACACGGAGCGCTGTTTACCTTCCCGCAAGCGGTACCTATTTATCTACTCGCATTAACATGCTTTGGAACTGCTAGGTTGGCAGGAGGTTGACAATAATCTAAAAAACTCAACAATATGTGTGACAAGGTGATAACAATAGTGGCACCAAGCAGTGGAATTGTTCCTCTTGAGTCCGTCATTGTGGTCTTCATCACTGTCAGCTTTTAAAAGATAAATTAAGACTGTTCTGTTTAATAGGACCTTTTGTTGCTAATTATGCTGCTTTTCTATACTTTTATGTTTTGTCTGGCTTTAGTTGATACCCTGTTTTTAGTTAGTTATCTGTTTTAAAACTGAACATCTTTATTGTATGACAATGCAATCCTATACTTCTGAAATGCCAGTCTGAGCAGCATAGGATATGGCATATGCCCTTGGACACCAGCGCAACAACAACTGTGCCAGTGCAATGACAGTCTCGCCATTGTAGCCCCTGTTCTGCCAACAGACATTCTATGATGCTGGAACAATGCTGTGCCAACATATATCCAATGCCGGTGCAACTACCACCAGTCTCATATGATGTGGCATTGTCCCCTTTACGAGGATCTGAGGTCAGCATTTTGAGCAAAAAGGAAGTATGGGATGACTTGGATAAACTCTGCTACTTCTTGGTCGGAGTTAATGTCGATCTCACAATGACTGTAGCAACCTTTTTAAAGGCAGTTAAGTTAGTAAGAATAGAGGGCTGTGACCCACAGAAACTGTAAATTAGGATGGTTAGAATTCGGCTTGATAGCTGTTTTTGGCTTATTTAACTTTACTTATTTTAAATTTAGTTTTATTTATTGTGTTGGGGGGGTTATATGTATTTTATCCATGTAATTTAATATGCCAATAAAGGTATTTGTATTCGTAACTACCACCAGCACAAGCTCCCAAACAGAGTGGAGATTTGGGCAAGACATAGGTGTGGCGAAAATGAGTTGATATAGGTCATATCCCAGCGGTTCCCAAACTGGGGTTTCATGATGGCCCAGTTGGGAAATATAGGTCACTACTCCCTAAGGGGAGTGGCAATCTGCAGTGACAGTGACAGTGCTTCTGGGATTGTGCTGCTGCAAGATAAATTAGGGGGTCCCCACTCACCTGGGGGGCGCACTGGGCCTCCGGATGGTGCGGGGACCTCTCAGAGGGAGCCACGGACTCCCCACACCCTCTGGAGGCCCAGTGCGCCCCCAGGTGAGTGGGGACTCCCCCTTATTTGTCTCGACGGAGGCACAATCCCAGAAACACCGTCCGTCCCCCCGCACATAAGTTAGGGCAGAGGGGAAATTCTGGGAACCACTGCCATATCCTAAACCCCTCCAGACACACCCTAAATATCAGCAAAATGCTACATCGACATCAGAGCCATAGAAAACAATGGAGTACCGAAAAACACACGGAAATCTCAAATACCACCACCCTTTCTGTCTTACAGCGGAACAAAGGATATTAACTACAGATACACTTTGCAGACAATCACAGCACACCACTCACTGAACACAATGGGACTTACTTCTGAGCAAGCAGCCCAAACAGAGATGGATGCTGTTTAAAGCCAAAAATAAGGGGAAGATGAACTTTGGCAAAGGAGGGCTGCAAGGGAGACAGAGAACTTCCTGGTTCAGGCATATTGTGTGATTTGCCATTCCAAGTGTAACCGAGAAGTTTTTTCTCCCTCATTGTTAAATTCGGTTCTTTAATTAAGAAAGTGGGATTCTCCCGAAGGGAAACCCCTTTTAAAAAATTCAGCTCCCCTCCCTGTTTTCAATCCGGGAGGTTCACCCTAAGTTGATTGGCGGTGACAACCAGTTGATTGCTGGTCACCCAAGATGACCTACCCCCGTTGGAATCAAGGAAAGGATCCCACGGGCAAATTAATGAGATGCAAATTAACAGGCATGCAACAAGTGCACATTCATTGTTGCTGAATGGAGTCTAGGCATGCATGCCCCTGTATCCTTTCCCATACTTCATGTTCTGGAGACCGCAACAAGACTGAGGCCATTTTCAACTAGTAACAGGGAACATGAGCAAAGAGAGGAACCTGGGGAAAAAACTGTGCATTCCACATGTTTGAGATGTTTAAAAATAAATGGAAAAGCTATTGCCCCAAGGTGCTCTACTAAACATTTACATAAATAAAATGACTAAATATATTTTGTTGGGCAAATTTTTAAGACTTGGATGTGTAATGTTCTCCCGCCTTCCCCCCTCCCCAAGGTCTGTATCCTGGAGGCGGTTGAGGGTCTTCATGAGCTTGTTGCTCATTTCCTGGTTTGCCTGCAACAGCTCTCGAACTTGAGACACTACTGCTCCTCAGGTGCCGTATCCTCTCCACCCCAGCCACCTGAGGTCTCCCTTGCTCGATTTCTGCAAAGGAGAGAGTGGTTTTAAATAGTACAGAACTTGCCCTATCCTTACTGCAGTCAGTGTCAAAGGGGGGAAAGATATCAAGCCCTCCTCCAGATCTCCCTGCTCCCACTAACTACTGGTATACAGTCCCCTGTAATCTTCCAAATTATTATCCACAACAGATAGGGAGGAATTACCTGGTTACATAAGAATACGAGAAGAGCCCTGCTGGATCAGGCTAAAGGCCCATCTATTCCAGCTTCCTGTATTTCACAGTGGCCCCACCAGATGCCTCCGAGACCACACAGACAACAAGATAACCTGTTTCCTGTTGTCACTCCTTTGCACCTGGCACAGAGAAAACCATGAGGTTCTAAAGCCAATAGGTTGCTTATGGCTTGTAATCTGTGATGGTCTTTTCCTCCATGAGTCTATCCAAACCCCTTTTAAAGGCATCTAGGCCAGGTGCTATCACCACATCCTGTGGCAGGGAGTTCCACAGATGAATTACACGCTGGGTGAAGAAATATTTTCTTTTGTCTGTTCTAACTCTCCCTCCACTCAATTTTAGTGCATGTCCCCTGGTTCTGGTGTTGTGCGACAGAGAGAAGAATTTCCCTCTATCCACTCTCTCCATTCCATGTATAATTTTATACGTCTCAATCATGTCCACCCTCAGGCACCTTTTTTCTAGACTGAAAAGCGCAAACGCTGTAGCCTTTCCTCATAAGGGAGGTGCTCCAGTCCACGAATCATTTTAGTCGCTTTTTTCTGCACCTTTTCCAATTCAACTATATCCTTTTTGAGGTGTGGTGACCAGAACTGGACACAATACTCCAGATGTGGCCTTACCATCGATTTGTACAAACAAAGGCATAATGATATTGGCTGTTTTATTCTCAATCCCTTTTTTTAATGATCCTGAGCATGGAATTGGCCTTCTTTACAGCCGCCGCACACTGGGTCGACACTTTCATCAACCTGTCCACCAGCACCCCAAGATCTCTCTCCTGATCTGTCACAGACAGTTCAGAACCCATTAGCATATACAGTATGTGAAATTTTGGTTTCTTGCCCCAATGTGCATCACTTTGCACTTACTTACATTGAAGCGCATCTGCCATTTTGTTGTCCATTCTCCCAGTTTGGAGAGATCCTTCTGGAGCTCTTCACAATCCCTGCTGGTCTTCGCCACCCGGAAAAGTTTACTGTCATCCGCAAACTTGGCCACCTCGCTGCTTATCCCCAACTCCAGGTCATTTATGAACAAGTTGAAAACCACCGGTCCCAACACTGATCCTTGGGGCACACGGCTTTTCACCACTCGCCATTGTGAAAATTGCCCATTGAATCCCACTCACTGTTTCCTGGTCTTCAACCAGTTCCTAATCCACAAGAGGACTTGCCCTCTTATTCCCTGACTGGAGTTTTCTCAGGAGCCTTTCATGAGGGACTGTGTCAAACGCCTTCTGAAAATCCAGATATATAATACCCACGGGTTCACCTGCATCCACATGCCTGTTGACCTTTTCCAAAAATTCTAAAAGGTTTGTGAGGCAAGACTTCCCCTTGCAGAAGCCATGCTGATTCTTCCTCAGCAAAGCCTGTTCTTCTATGTGTTTTAAGATTTTATCCTTAATGAGACTTTCCACCTGGTTCTGAAGATGTCTCTTGTGATCTGTGAACTGTCTGCCATTGGAATAACTCATCTGATGCAGAAGATCCTGGCTGTGGGGAGGAAGGCTCCTCTGGGTCAACAGTAACCAGGCTCAAGGCTATTTCTTCCTCACTGTCCACTTCTTTCCTGGCACCCTTCAGCTTGGCAGCACACCTCCTCTGCTGCACCACACCTGAACCACTCGTGTGGGATATGACCACCTCATTGTCCATGTGGAGGAACTGGTCAATGATGTCAAAGAAGGGAATGCATGTCTATCAGCTTCTTCAAAATGTAGCAGAATGGCTTCACATTTTGGTAATTTTTTGCAAGAGCCGCCTGGACTGGACTGCCTCTTCCCGCCATATGTCTATGAAGGCTCTCCTCCTCACTCATTCCTTGGATAGCAGGGAAGCCCCTTGTGGCTGACAGGAGTAGCTGGCATGTCAGAATACTGCTTTCCTGTGTCGTTAGTTGATCTAAAGATTCTGAAATTCAGTCAAAATTCAAGCTAGGTCTGCTTTTGCACTTTTCTCTCCTACTCACCACAAGCAAGGGGGAGGAATTGGCTGTCTTTTAAAGCTGAAAACAAGGAGAGGGCAAGCTGTGGCAAAGGAGGGCTCTGCCAGGAGCCAATCTAGGATGCCATCTCACCTCCTCTGAGGATTCAAAACCCACGAATATCAACAACCAGCTGAGTTTTGCAATCATACATTCAAAGCCCACCTGGAAAATTCAAAACTCACAGCTTAAAAGGTGAAAAAGGTACTTGGCTTATTCTGTGGGGGGAAACTCACGGATAAGGAAACTCCTGTGAGTTTTGCCTCTAAATGTGCAAGTATTCAGTGGCAAATGCCTATTTCCATGTGGGTTTCTGCATGTTTGGTCTGGGCCTTAAAGCGTACACACATGGGAACTATAGTAATGGGAACTATAGAGAAAGGGCACTTTGTATACAAAGGGAACGTTTTGCACAAACAACCTGCTGCCCCTCACAACATCCAATCCAGTTGTGACCAAAGTAAGGGTGTCTGTGGCCAGAACTTCACCTAGCACAACAATTAAAGCTGATCAAAAGCACTCCTGGCCTCAGCTGCCACCTGGTCTTCTAGGAACTCCAGGAACTCCTGGAGCAACCCCAAGCTGCATACTTGCTCTTTCAAAGGAGTGCAACTCTATCAAGAAGGGCCTGAACTTTCACTTCTGGGAGGGCTCTACTGCTGCCCATCAGCATCTCTGTATAGTCCGGATTAATTATCAGTTTGTTAGTTCACATCCTGCCCATCAGCACCTCCAAAGAAGAAGATCCACTGTCTCCCTGGGATCAGATGACTCAGCCCAAATCCCCTGAGAACATTTCCTCAAAGTTAAATAGCAGAGGGCATAAGATGGAACTTTGCAGGATCTCAAATGCTACAGACCACAGTGACAAGAAGTACCCCCCTCTGCACGCCCCATCACCAGATAGGACCGGAATCAACCCACCATCATGCCTCCAAGTCCCAAGAGGTGGTCCAGAAGGATTACCATGGTCAACGGTATCAAATGCTGCTGAGAGGCCTTGCAGAACCAACAGGGACATATTCCCCCTGTCTAGTTCCCAGCATAGATAAAAGGCAGTTTCAGCCTCAAACACAGGTTAGAAGCCAGACTGAAGTGGGCCAAGTGAGTTAATGAAATAGAAAGTTGGCAAACCAATATTTTAAATAAGCAATATAAAACAACAATACAGTGCTACTCACACCACAGGCTGACTAGGCAGTCTGTATTCACAAAGACAGTTGCTTGTGTTTAACAAACGCTTTGCGTACCAGCACTTCATTCCTAAGCATATTTCTTTGAAAGTTAGTGTCACTGAGTGGAATGGAATGCATTTCCAAGTAAGGCTGCAATCCAATACACACTTACTTGGCAATAAGCCCTACTGATGCAGTGGGACTTTTCTCAGGATCAAGTTGTGAATGTGCTCAGGTCAGGACCACAGCCTTTAACTCCTGATCTCTTTGCCAAGTGAAGAGGGAGCAGGAATGAAGGGGTTCTTCTAAGAAACGTACATACCCAGCTTACATAGTTGGCAACGGAGATAAACGAAGTCAAGGCCACCTGTAGGAAAAACACTATAGGTAGCTTTGGGGACAACTGAACAAGTTGTGAAGGAAGCTGGAGGGCAAAAGAGGAACAGCACCTAATGGTTAGCAATGACTCCCACCTCTTTACTTCACTCTCCTTACTGGGTATACTGGGATATACCAGGAAAATGGTAGTCTTTGCTGCCATCACATGAAGGTAGGAGGTAGAGTGAAAGAGATCACCTTGGGAAAATGTCTCTCCCAGATTAAAAAGAATCCCTAAATCCAAGGGGTCCTCTTAGAGCCAAACAAATGCAAACAGTTCAGTAGGCACGGCAACCCACTCTCTCCCAAGTAAACTCACAGGGCAATCCTGCTCTTAATCAGCACTGGGGCTGCAACCTCAGCGTTGGTGCGATCTCAAAAAATGCCGTAAACCACTTTGCGACAACCTGGGAGTAAGCCACAGTGCTGTGCTGTCCTGCCAGAGCCACACATCCCGAGTGCCCAATGGACCCAGTAAGCTACCGCCGAGCAGCGGAGGGGCAGGCGGAACAGGGGCAGGGAGGAGGTGTAATGGGGCCGACTGGGAGGGCGGGAAGGGGGCAACTCAGTCCCAGGAGGGGGAAGGGTTGGCAGCGCTGATGTGCAACGAATCCTATTCCCCCTCCCGGGCCTGGAAGCCCGACATGGGGCTTCTCGGTCATGCGCCAGCTTTGTAGCTCGCACAGATCTGAGTAGCCCCATTGCGCAGACTGGGGCTTTACCCAGGGTGAAGGGACAAATGTCCCCTTACCTCAAGGAGACCTCCAGCCTTCTGTTTCCCAGGATAAGATGCAGCCCCGCTGCATTGCTCCCGGTTAGGATTGGACTGTCAGAAAAGATAGTCACAACAGTAGAAGAGGTTTAGGCTGACAAAACAAAATGGGAGAACACAGGATAGAAACAAGATGTTGATCAATGAGCCAAAGGAGAAGAAAGGGGCAGGAGGTGGGCAGCAAAGTTGGCACAGAGGTTAAACAATGCTAATGTAATCCCAGATGCAAATAACCTGGATACTTTCTCTACTCTGTATTGCACTGTTCAGGGGGCCTCTGGTTTCTACACTCTCGTTTGCAGCACGGGGAGCTGGCAAACCTTTCGTGAAATGATAGCTGCTTCCAATGACAGAACTGGGCAACACATGAGGTGTTTATATGCTTGACCCTGCTTTATACAGCCAGTAGGCATGAACTCTGGTTTACCTGGGAGATTGGTCATTTGAGGGTCATCTGGTGTTAGACGGTCAATAATCCATCAGCAACCAGGTGTGAGAGAATGGGTTTATTACAAAGACACAGGAATTCAGCAATTCAAAACAGGAGAGAGAGAGAGCTAGTTCCGCTTGCTCAGTCTATTTATAGTACGTGAAAAATACAGAAAGCAAAAGGCGTGTCATCATTACATCTTATTTGCCACAGAGGAAAAAGGCAGGTTTTTACAGTTTAGTTCTGTATGAAAACAACTTACTTATCTTTGTCTTAGATATTCTTTTAGAGGCGAAAACTGTATTTCATTGTTCTAATTTACCAACTTGCTGCCAAATGTTTACCTTATCTTTCTGTTCTGCTGCCAACAACATAGGACCTTGTTGCTCTGAGCTTGTTTACTCTTACATATTCTAACAAACTCTGAAAGATGCACTTCATAATAGACGTTGTACTTCTTTATACCAAAAGGAAAATACTTTTCATATTTTTATACATTAAAGAGAGAATTTCTGTTCATTATAGAGATAGCATATTAAGAAGGAAATATACTTGGCGAACTTCCCGCTGGACATCACTACAAACTTCCTTTGTATTATTTATCTGTTGCTTGTATGCTAGCCTCTGGACAACAGCCAAATAACTTGAGAATAGCAACACTTTGTTCACAGAATAAGAAATCCTTTTCTTAGCTTACTATTTGCATACAATCAATATAAACAAATAAGCAATTGATCAGTTGTATTATGTTGGATGGATATGTATGCTGGATAGGTCTGTCCCATATGGTTTGGCTTACAATAAGAGAATATCTTTTTATGTTTCTGAACTCAAGGATATTTACTACAAGAAAGACACTCTGTTTATGCTCAGGAGATCACCGCGTCTCACTGGCTTTCTGAATCTCCTGCTCTTGGACATGGGCAGCCCAATCCTGCCTACATTTTAGACCAGCGGGGCGCCACTCCACAGGTCTAGGGTGTCGTAAACATGTCATAAAGCAAGTTTGTAGCACCTGGCAAGTAGGCAGTACCGGCGCCAAGGCCAGTGCCACTCTACTTACTACAGATTTGAGCTGCGCCCGCCAGGGAAGGTGAGTTCCCTGCCAGGCGGTGGAGGAGCATGGGGAGGGAGGAATGGGGCATTTCAGAGGGGCTGGGATTGGCCGACCAGGCCCGGGAAGGGGGTGGGGTCATCGGAGGCCTCCTCTGCCGTATCCTATCCCCCTTCCCAGGCCTGGCTGCCGTTACACGGGTCTCTCGGATTTGCACCAGCAAAATAGCTAGCCAATCGGGCAGCTGGGGCTTACACCGGGGGGAAGGGAACAAATGTTCCCTTCTCCCAAGGTGACCTCCCAGCCGGCCTCTCTGCGCTCTGGATGTGCTCTGCAGAGTTAGACAGGATTGCACTGTAAGTGAGCTTCAAGGGCCAATGAACAGACTCAAGTTCAAGTTCCTTTGTTTATCAGTCAAGGAGGAAGACGAAGATCTCCAAACAAAGGGGTGCATCCCAGGACAATGGCTACTGCATCAATATGACTCTACAGCTTCTCTAGGATGCTGAGGCATCTCAGAAGTCAAAGTACTTGTACAAAGAATGGGAATTTGGACCGCACACTATTTCTTGCCAGAAGTTCAGACTGATAATGAAGGGCATCATGTCCTCTCCCTGAACTGGTATTTACATTAGTTAGTGTTAGATGAGGATGATTTATTGCCATGATATTAAGCTTGTTACATATTAATCTTACACAATGCAGATAAAATGGTGTTCTAATATGCCCTTTTGTAAACACAGACCTAGCTTGCAAGCACAACTTTGAGCGCATCACATCTGAGGCTACCTTCATTATTGTACAAGCTTCAAGTACCACTGTCAGATAGTGACAAAAAGGAATTAAAGTGCCTGACTGATTCATTTCAAATTAAAGGAAATGCTTCAGGGGCGTGAGCAACAGGAAACAGAATAAAAATCCCATTACAGAGTGCCATTTTAAGGAGTGTGATGCACTCCTTGTCTTTCTTCTAGGTATCCAGCACACACTACACTGCATCACATATATTGAGGCAAGGACTAAAATAATTAATACTCTGATGATCCCTGAACTGTAGACTACTATTTTTTAAAAAAAATAAAAAATGACTGAAGCTTCTATTACAGTGGGATACTTTAAACATGAGAGTCTATTTTGTAGTTCTATCTAAACATACAGTTTAAAGATGTGCAATTGTACCTGTGCCTACAGGTCAATATCTTCTGTGTTCAGCTGCTTCTGCTGATAGTCCTCAATAGAGCATTTCCTTTAAGAACTCCAAGCTTTTCAGATCTTTGTCTTATTGCTGCTTAGCCTTCCCTGTACACACTGCACTATGATCTGCTATTCTCTTATAGAACCACATTCTCTAGTTAACCTTATCTGACCACAGGACATTCGCTCCTTTCCTGTTGTAGAAGCAGGGGCGTTACTGGGGGGGGGGGGCGGACCGCCCTAGGTGTCACCCCAGGGAAGGTTGACACCAAAATGACTTTCTATATTCTATTTGTTACTGGTGGGGCAAAAACGCACCACTGATAGAAAATGGATTTTTCCTGATCCCCGCTATGACTTGTGCGGGAATTGCATTTCCCAGGAGGCCTCCATTGTATGGTCTGGTATGGGAGGTCCATGGAGGTGACACCATGAGATCTCACCCCAGGTGTCACCAACCCTAGTGTCACCCCGGATTAGAATCATGTTGATCCAAAAAGCAGCTAAGTCCATTCCTCCCTGTTCAGCTGAGTGGCATAAAGGAAATACCGTTGAAGAGCTCACTAGAGTTTCAATGAATCAGTTCAATGATGATGTAATAGGTGTGCATTATCCTCAAATACTGTACATTCTTTCACGTCTGCACTGTATAGTAAATCTGCTTCTACCTTCAACAGTTATCCAGAATTACTTGCACCTGTTGCATTCAAGATTCCAATTACGGTACTTTTGTCAGAAATAATGGAGGAGCAACAAGCACTGTATGTAAAAAAGCACCATGAAAACACTCAACTGTTTACATGGATACAACTATAATTTGATGAATTGTGTGATGTTCTAAGAGTATTCAAGTAAGGAAACAATTGTGTGGTGATTAAACTGAGTCAACTCTATATGTCACTGTATTTGAAACACGTGAATTGCAACTAGATTACTTTTAAAGAATAATCCCCAATCAAAACCCTAGATTACAAAGTCAATGTAGTTTACTTGTAGAATAATTGTTACTTTCACATGGACATGTGGCTTTCTTGAACAGAACCCTGAAGAGGGAAGAAAAGGTTTATATATGTATCCATTCCTAGCCTGGTTCTTTTTAGAATTGCATACTTTTTGTTGTTGTTGCCAAAATTGCTGTTATTACTGTTGTTGTTCTGTACTTAGGTTGTTTCTTCTGCAGTGTTCAGTGTTAGAAAAATAGGAATATAAACAACATGTGCTTTTGCTTTTTTGCCCAGAGATGTTCATATATCGGCATTAATTACTTCTAGAATGTGCTTTTTGTTTTAATAAGGGTGATGATGGCAGGAAGACTCTTCTCCTTCCAAAGCAGTACACAGGCATGCATATACACCGTAATGAGCAATGGAAACAGGTGTTTATCATTGCTTGCTGTTTGTCACACGGTGCCCAGGAATGTGATGCAGAGAATAGAGGTTGCCACTCTCCTTTTGGAAGGGATGGGATCCCAGCAATCTTATATGTTCATAAAGCTGCCTTATACAGAGGCCCAATCCTATCCAACTCTCCAGTGCTGATGCAGCCACAATGCAGCCCCAAGGTAGTGGAACAAATGTTCCCTTACCTTTAGGACAAGGGTGGGGAACCTATTTGCGGTGGAGGGCCATTTTCCCATGGGGAAAATTTGCTGCCGGCCATTAGGCCGGCTGAAATTTTGCCCCCCCACCGCAAATTTGACCCACCCCCGCGAATTTACCTTCCTCCCTCCCACCCACCCACCCCTCTCCTTACCCCCACCCACCACTCTCCTTACCTCCACCCACCCACCCACCCACCGCTCTCCTTACCTCAGGCTCCTCGGCTACGGGCCGCCACCGCCTTCCCCCACCTCCTCCTTTTGAAAGTGGCCTTCCTGTACCTGCGCAGATCACTGCTGAGGCCGAGAGATTGCCCTCTTGGCCTCAGCGGCAATCTGCGCAGGTACAGGAAGGCCACTTTCAGAAGGAGGAGATGCGCGGCAGCGGAGCCTCCGGTCTGGTCTCACACGGGCCGGATCAGTCCGGTCTTGCGCGTGCCGGACCGGATCTTCCCGCGGTCCGGATTCGGACCGCGGGCCAGAGGTTCCCCACCGTTGCTTTAGGAGACCTCTGTAATTGCCCCCCCCACCACCTGCAGGATGCAGTACGCATCTAGTTGGCATGGCTGCATCGGCACTGGAAAGTTGGATAGGATTGGGCCCTGAGTCAGACTACTGGGCCATCTAGCTCAGCATTGTCTACACTAACTGGCAGAAGGAATTTTTCAGGAGGGGGGCTATAGAAGTCCAAATTTGGAAGTAACTCAGGGCCACACCACCCATGAGGTTGACTGAGGCAGCTGCCAGAGGGAGCAGATTGACAGAGGGGGGCCACCAGAGTGGCATCTTCCAACAGAGGAGACATTTTAAAAAAACCAAACTCTCCTCTCCTCCATGTTTCCTATTCTGCTCCGTCCCCCAGTTCCCTTTCCAATCCACGAAGGAGAAGAAGTATAGACTGGAACATCACTAGGTAAGGTTTTCAGGTTTTTAGAGGTCAGAAAACAGGTAGGAGGCTCTGGGCAGGTGGGAAGGCCCTTTCAGTTCCTGAGAGGCTCGGCCAAAGGCAGGAGCCTCTCGGGAGCAAAAACGCGCAACCAAAAGCACTGTGTTGGAGTGGGGTTCCGGTTAAGTACCACCAGCAGTCGGCCGAAGGTTGAGAAACCCTGCTCTAGAGCCTAAGAGCACATTACAGCCCAGGTAAGTATCTGACCTGGAATCCTGGTGGCTCACCACAGGGAACTGGGTAGAGATCTGAGTACGTACTCTGTTATGATAAAAAATGCTTGCAACAAATAGAAAGAGTAACTGTTGGAAATACAGTACAAAAAAAAAAAAAAAGAAAATGCTTCAAGCACACAGCTACAAAAACCACACAAAAATAAAGGCATTATATGTAGAAATATGAGCACCTGTTATCTTGTTTCAATGAAAACCATTTCTTCAGCTACTGGATTTTAAACAAATAAGAATTATAACAATAATCCAATTATCATTTGGAAACCAGGTACATAATTTATTTTATTTATTTTTCACATTTTTATACCGCCCTTCCTCCAAGGAGCTCAGAGTGGTGTACATATTTCCTCCCCTCCTTTTTGTCCTCACAACAACCCTGTGAGGTAGGTGGGGCTGAGAGATAGTGACTGGCCCAAGGTCACCCAGGAAGCTTCATGGCTGAGCGGGGATTTGAACCTGGATCTTCCAGGTCTAAGTCCGACTCCCAAACCACTACACCATCCTAACAGCATGATAACATCAGAAGAAGAGGATTGGGGCTGAATGACCAAGGGAAAGTTGAGTGAATGGAGGCAAACTTGCAAGTGAGCAAAATATGCAAGACTACAGAATGTTTTTACTGCTTACATAGCACAGAAGTTAAAGTGGCCGTCTTAACTTAAATTTCCATGCTTTTCAGTACATTAGTGAATTTATAAGCCCTTAACTTTTTTCTTATATTGAAGTTTTCCTGGTCCTCAAGTGTATATATCTAGATGCCACATCAAATGATGGAAAGGACACTAGAAAGCAATCAAAACATCTTTTAAAGGCGACAGAAAAAAGTCAAATAGAAAAGTAATGTAACCTAAAGAGGAGGATGAGAAGATATTCAGAAAAAGCAAAACATTAAATAAGAACAAAGAAGTACCAAGATGCCTCTCATGTGAAAGGCATATTACTTTCATGGCACCAGATGTAAGTGAAATACAACTGGGCTAGTCATGGGAACCATATCTATACCAAGAAGAAATGAAAAGCCATAAACTACCTCTCACACTGAAGGAAAATCAGCTCATACAGACTACATTTCTTGTACACAGGCCATGATAAACGGCATTACCTCATATCTGTACAATACTAAAACTATACCTGCAGGACCACCTTGCAACTCAAATAATCAGGAGCAAGTTGCACCTCAGATAATTGGTATTTTAGGATCAGGATGTAAAATTCTGCTGTTGACAGAGTGACGAGGCCACCCTATTGTTAAATCGTCAAACTCTTAATTTGCATATCTGTACAAAGATTTTTTTAAAAAAAATGTCTAGTCTGAAGCCGTAGAGCTGGTAAAAACAATTTAACACAGAACCATATAATATACAGTATATTAAAATAAGAAAAGCATAATAATGATCCAGTTAGCCATAGATGCCCGATAAACGTTTCTTCTGAAAGATGCTCAGGGCTGATTGACATGTAATGGCCAACGCATAAAAGCTGCTTTAAATTGTACTGGGCATTTTATAGCACAAGTAGGACAATTGTCTCTACACTACCACAAAGCTTTATTTTTGTCCATATACAGCTCATCTTACTTTAATAGCAGCCATATTTATATGGGAGTAAGTTTATGTGATTTCCATATGGCAGCTATAACATATAAGTCAGCCTCGGGTGGCTTGACGACTGACTGAATATCTCATGATTGTCTTCCTCCTGCATCAGGGGGAATACCTATGAGATCTCAAGGTATGCTCCCTTCCTAAAACTAAGCAGATTTGATTCTGGTCAGTGCTTAGATGGGCTGCCACCAGGAAACCCCAATAAAGTGGACTTAATATATATCCTGTTCTCCTTCCTTTATGAAACTTAAGGCCACTTTGTTGGGGTTACCAGGTGGCAGCCCATCTAAGCACTGGTGTGAGTGCACTTACACCGGTGCATCTGCTGTTACACTGGTGCATCTGCTGTTACACTGGTGCAAAGTTACACAGGATTGTGCTGTTCGTGTCATTTCCACCAGCATCCCGGCAATTCTGCCGGTGGAACATGTGTTCTGCCGGCAGAGCCAGGGAATAGGATTGGGGCCTTAAACTAGAGATTAATAATAATCACCTTCATCCTCAATGTCCATCATGCAGACTAATTGTTTGGCATGCTATCTACATGCGTGGGTTTCATCACCAAATTAAGTTAAAAAAAATTAGAAGTGACATGTACTTACGTTATCAATAAATAAGATGACAATATGAACAATGTAGTAAATAATCCTACAATATTTATTTGACCTATTCTAAAGAACGATTAAAGCTATTTAAATAATATGATCCATTCAGATCTCTCCAGAGCCTGTGCAAAGTACCATTGATTACACAGGAGACTCACAATGGTATGTAAGCATATTAACATGGATTGCATTGCAGTTTAATGTTTCAGTCAGCCAGAAACTGTCAATCTGTCTGCACAAATATTCTCTATGATAGCAGAAAATACTTGTCCTATTTACTGAGTACAGTGTTTTCCCAGCAAACTGAATCACTCAGTGCTGCCTAATCAGATTACTATTGGATAAAGGGGGCGGGGGGGGGAGGCGGGGAGAGAAAGGGAGACTATACTTTTGTCTGACATAATCCACTGATGCATCTTTTAGGTATTCCTTCCAGCTTTTCCTTAATAGATTGTCAAGTTTTCTTCACTTGGATAGCTGTAGTACTGTATTAATTAAGTTTATCCAGGTTTGTTTTTTAAATGCAGCACAGCTAAATGCAGCTCCAAAAGAATATATGCATCAAACAAACAACACACATTGGCTCATCATCGCTGATGGCGAAGGTGGCAGAAATAGTAAAAAGGCAGGTTGGGTTTGTTTGTTTGAAATAGAAGCAACACACGTTTAGAGAAGGGATTCTCAAATAATGTCATAGTGAGTGGCCATAAACCAAGGGGGGGGGGGGGAATTTGATCCTTGATCAGCTCAATTCTAAAAATGAGTACATAGAAGTAAGTCCCTGTCTATAGAACTTCCAAGAAAGATTTCAGCCCAAGTGCAAGAGAAAAGAAAGACAGGGTGCCCAAGTAGCACTGTTCATTCTCAACCTGTCTAGAAGATAAAAGAGCAACATGGGGGATAATGTCCCATTGGGTCTGTGCAATGGAGTGGCGCCACCAGGCACATGCTGGGGCCACAACCACAAACAGGCCCACGCCCATGCCCAACCAACCCCTTGTGCTGTTCTGGGGCAGTAAAAGGTCTGCTGCTGCCACTGCTCTCAGCTATCACCCATGGGGATGCTTACCAGGCAATGGGCGGGGGGGGGGGGCAGCAAAAGCAGTGGACCCTCCTCTTTCTTCCCTGGATGCTGTTTTACAGTTCCCAGATGTCTCACCCACTCCCTAATACAGCATTGGGGTCTGGGGTACCTGGGACTTGCAAAATGAGCAAATACTTTTGAACTTATTCAGAATTGCTCATTTGCTATGATTGTGGACAATTGGAGACCCATTGGAGACCATGCCAGTTGCCAGATGTACCTAAGGGGAGGTACGTAAAAACGTTTGGGCTCTCCTGGACTCCCCCCAGCATGCAGCTTGTACTCCATCAGCTGGGCTTAGTGGCATGAGCTGGCGAGGCATAGGATAAGGCTCTAAGAGGTATTACCAATTCATACCATTCTTGCCAATCAAGTTGAGCATCTGGTTTTTATACAGACCAAAATGCCAGGCTTCTTGGTTATTTCAGTTGTTGGTTCCTCTAGATTTCATGTGTGGCTCAAGATTTTCTCTTGGGTAAGAGATGTAGCAGTTTCAACATACTGCAACAAGTCATTATAGATTATATTTTTAATTGTTTTGCAGCGCACATCAAATTGGATGTTCTCTACCTCTGATTTCTTTTCTTCAGCTTTTCTTTTAACCTTTCAGCGGTTCTTAAAACATCAAACATGGTAATCTGCCTTTGCAGCCCTCCTAGTGACTGCTAAAATCTGTACATCACCATTAGTGGCTGCACATTCGTGAAGCCTTTCATCAACTCTTAGCCAGATGCCTTTGATTAATTCTTCACACAGTTACAGTATTGACCTTTTCCCGAAATATGTGCTCTGTCATACAGCCTTGACTCTGAAGATGCTCTTCTGACTGGCCCTCTAATGACAAAGCCACTGGTTCCTGTTTCATAATCACAGAGAAATGCTCCTGCTTTTCGTTTCAGAGTTGCCAAGTCTCTTCTCCTTCATTCATAAACAGGCTCCTGCATATGAGGGGTCTCAAACTGTCAGCTATACTCTCAAAAGTTGGGGCAGCCTTTCTCAAATATATATAATAAATCAAAGCTTGAGAGAGGTTAAGGCTGCAATGCTGTACACCAGCGGTTCTCAAAGTGGTGGGTCGTGACCCACCACTTTGAAAAGAGGCAGGTTGCTACCCCCGGTGACTTGCGATGGCTGTGGCAGCGATCCTGGGATCGTGCCGCCACCAGGGACAAGAGGGTTTCTTCTACATCACAAATATAAATGATAGACCTTTTTGACTGGCAGATGAATGATGGGCTGCCTCCATAGAAAAAATATGCATGGTTACATGTGTCAAAAGACTATTAGGTATTTTGAGTCATATGTTAATTCAAAATGGAGGTGTCTCCTTTCAATTCATAGTCATCACTGTTGTCATTACAATAATGAAATCCATGTGCAATTGTTTCAGGTGCGCAAACAGTTGGCATGGCAACAACCAATGAGTTTAAAACTGCACCTCAGTAATGAAATCTCTTGCAGATGCCTTCAAGGTACTGTTTACTTGGGACACAAATGATTATGCCATCTTGAAAGATTAACAGCCCAATCCTATCCTCCCCTGACATGAGCCATGCAGCGTGGGCCGTGCAACCCATACCGAATTCTATCTGGGGAAGGAGGCGGCTGGAGGTCTACTCATGAGGTCTACTGCAAGTAAACCCCCAGCTGCTGCAATGCGACTACTTGGTTCTCCGCCAGCTCTTTAACTGGCAGAGAACCGAGAGACCCTGTAGAGGCAGAAAAGACCTGGGAGGGAAGACAGGATATGGGCATCCGAGCAGCCGGATAGGATTGCGCCCTTAGAGAAGTTAATTTGGAGACTGCCTCTGAATCTTCTACCTAAGGGCCAAACTATTTGTTCAATGCAAACGTGTGTATTCAAAACCTCTGATGACTCTTTTGTTAAGAAAAGGCAGGTTTGGGGGACGGTGGACGTGGAATGAAGTTGTGGCAGGGAAAGGGCTCTAAAGCCTTTGTGCATTCATAGCTCTCCCACTGCAACTGGAACTTGTAAAACATCCTGGAAATATTTTTATTAAGAGGTAGCCTATCAATTCATGAAATAAATAAATTCCCACTAGCCATTCTCTCCCCCCTCCCATTGGAAACAGTGGCGAATGGGAGCGCTGCAGCGCCTTTACAGCCCATCACCCATTTCATGACTTTGGGCTTCCATGCCCTTTATCATACAATGTTCTCAACCTACCAAAATTGTTCCATGATACCTTCTTCTAATCTGGTGCCTGAGAACACAGGCCATTTAAACTTAGGATCAAGCACGCTGTCACAAACGTGGCAGCACAGAGGCTCGTGGCACCGGTGGAAATGCCTGCATCAGCCTGCCAGCGCCAGATCCTTGTGGAGCCACTACCGAAGCTGGTAAGCTCCCACCAGGCTGAAGGGGGTAGGGTAGAGGGTAGAATGGGGACAGGGAGGGGCGTTTCAGGGCAGGGGGGTGGATCAGGCTCAGAAGGGGGTGTGCTCAGCGGAGAAGGCCTCTGCCAAATCCTATCCCTCTTCCTGGACTTGAAAACCCGGTATGGAGCTGTTTGGATGTTCACTGGTCATTTAGCTGGCGCACATCCGAGTACCCCCATAGAGGCTGCTGGGGCTCGACACGGGGCAAGGGGACTTCCAGCAGCTTCCAGCCTGCCCCAGCGCTGCTGCATCTCAGTGCAAGGGTTTGGTTAGGATTGCACCGTTAGTCTTTTTTCTAAGTTTCACTCCCTTTACATTCATTTAAATTTAACTCTCGTTTTCTACTGAGGCTCCTGCTCTTAAAAATGCAGCCAATACTAGCATATTCTGGGAGGCAGATATTTGTTGGAATGTGGCTATAGCTCTGTGGACAAGTACTTCCCTTGAAAGCAGAAGGTTTTAGGTTCAGTCGCTGGCATCTCCTGGGAAAAACCCTGGAAAGCTAAGGCCAATTAGTGTAGTCAATCCTGAGCTAGACAGATTGGTGGTCTGATTTAGAATAAGGCAGTATCCTTTGTTTAGAAAGGCATGTAGGTGGTCAAGGTGTTTGATAGACAAAACAATACAAGCATGCTTGGGGGGTGGGGGAGAAAGCCATAATAATACATGCTCAATTGGAGGATTCCTCCTCAAGACATTAAGCATCAGCCCATTTCTGTTGCATTTATACAAATCAAGAGAACAATGACTGCAGGTAGTGTTTATCTAATATGTGGAATATTCGAAAGGACATGGCCTTTTGCCAAAGAGCACATCCAGATGTTTCACGTTTACATTACTTAATGCAATCCTGTGACATGTGCTGTTTCTTACACAGAACATGAGATTCTGCAGAATTGCTGAATGCTTTCACTATAAAAGGGCATATAATTTATCGTATGAATTCACCTTGTTTAAAAAAAAAAAGAAAAAAAAGAGTCTGCTATTCTTAAAGCATTTTGGGTTTGATCAAGTGCAGGTGCTGGCAACTTGGTCAAGGCTGAGAGCCTCACTGGAATCATAACATGTCTGAGGTCAGAGCTAGGTTGCTTGCTTAATTTGTACAATATCTATTGTGCAGAAAGAATTCAAGAAGTGTGTGTGTGTGTGTGTGTGTGTGTGTGTGTGTGTGTGTGTGTGTGTGTGTGTGTAATCATTGTATTTGCAGTTGTTTTCTTTGTTAACCATAGAGGAAAATTTCCAAAGGGAGGGCACAAAGCATACCACCCCACTCACTCTAGCGTCAATGTTTGGCAATTCTTGCCTCAGTTGACATAAACCATTGTTGAGTAACCTGTTCAAGACTATGATGTAGTCCTTTGAGGAACTATGCTGCAATTCCAATTCTGTGTTTACAGGTGTGTGAAGGCTGCTCTCTATTTGTTCTGTTTATAAACATCAGCAAGGCAGAGGTGACCCAGAAAGGTTTTGTGTATGTGTGTGCACTGAACTCTTTTCTGAAGGGATTACAAAGAGCTCCCTACAATTATTTTAGAGGGGGGTTTCCCTCACAAGAGAGAAACCTCTAGCAAATGTTTCTTAATAGCATTAGCTAACTACAAAGAAAATGGAAGATTTGAAGACCACACTAACATTACAAACAACAACAAAACAACACAACAACAAAAAGATAATGTATTCATCATCATGACTGACAAGGAGGTAGCAAGGATTTCTTTCAAACCAATAAAACCGCAACATTTCAGTGACCTCCTTCGTTTTTCAGTGTTTTTATCATGTATAATGTGATAGATGCAGGAAAGAAGTTTGCAGCAGATGAAGAGTTTATGAGCATAAACACAGATGCTGTGCTGGTGGGGTTGCTAGATCCAGGTCCAGAGACTAACGGGCTTTCAAGGACCTTCTTACGGTACAAGAAAGTCAGATTCCTGCATTTCCACCTTGAGTAGGGTTGTCAACCCTCCAGGATTGTCCTGGAGTCTCCAAGAATCAGTTTCAAACTCAAGGTGACCACTGAGAGCAATCTTGGTGATTTTTAGCTTAGGCTGCAATCTTATACACACTTCCCTGGGAGTAAGGCCCATTCAACTCTATGTAGACATACATAGGATTGTGCTTTGTGTCATGACTTTGTGTCATGTTGGGGGAATCTCAAGAACTGTCTCAGTCCAAATTGACAACCCTTAGGAACCCTAACCTTGAATGAATTCAACTTTTCTGTCACATTAGAAGGGCATTTGTGCATCTGAAACAGATGGTAACCCCAATGTACCCCAGGAGCTACTATAGACTTGTGGTGGATGTGTCTACCATGTGAGATAAGGGAATGCCAGAGCATTTACAGAAACCTACTTGTTGGCAGTAATAAATAAAGCAATCCTGACAGCTCTGGGGAAGTGAGAGAGAAGATAGAAATCGCACTTTCAAGCCTGTGTTTGCATGGTCCGTCCCCCCCCCCCAACATCATGGGAGGCTACAAAGTCCCACTTGCTAAAAATGCAGGAGCCAAAAATGCTGAAGCCTTCCAATTCTGGAAGGTATTGCTGCTGCAACCTCTCACATTACTGGAGTTCTTAAATCTACAGGCAAAGCCTCTGGATATGTGGATAGCAGTTCTAAATGTCTGGAGAATATGGGAAGCAACATCTTTGGGGGACCTTTTAAATCAGGTGCACCTGCTGAAATTTCCTCACCTCTACAACCATTAAAGGTCCAGGAACATTCATGTTGAAAGGTTGGCCACCACTGTTTTAAATGTTGTCCATGGCAGGAGTTCTCAAAAGGAGTGGGAATGAAGGCCCTTCCCAGCCCCCACTCTCACAACTATGGCCAATAGTCTCCGCCAATCAGGATAATATAACTTCGGCTATTTTCATATAATCGTGGCAGGAACCAGATTTTTAGATAGTTATCTTCTTAGGTGATGATCTTTTCTATACCCCATGACACACTCACATCTCCTGTTATGCTAATAAAGCATCTCTGAATTTAATGTCACACACTTGAATGCTGCTGGAGATGTGTAGGCAGAGAAGATTACGCAGTTATTAGTCACATTACCTGTCAAAACTGGCAATGTGGGCCTCTGAGGATACATTTTTCACAACTCATCGCTGCAGTTTATTTGGAACTTAAGCTTATGTACTTAGGGGTGAATCCCAGTTAAATCAACGGGCCTTGTGAGTAAATGCATGGGTTATAAATGTTCCTGCGCTTCTAAGACCTGCTATTTTCCTATTGCCATGCACTGAGTCAATTTTACATGCACCAAGTTGTGCATGGCTTCAGTTAGGCAACATGCAAGGTGTGAGTGGGAGAACTTTGAAAGTCTGAGTCTTAAGCATCAAAGGGGAGGAATGATGTGACACTATGCTATCAAAAGGAGTAACATGCATATTGTGTTTCGTATTAGTCCTCCTCAACGTTTGGATTTCTATGCCAGGCTGAATCTGACGTTAATTACACTGAGGGGGAGCGTTTGAAGATTTATATACCCCTGCTAACTGGGCAAAGAGGCACTTTCTAAAGAGGTGGATCTCTTCTATTTAGCCCCGCAGGGACAATACAACTGTCCCTTTTTCAATCCAGCACAGAGTTCCTCATGCTGGCTGTTGCTGGTGTCTCCTGTTCCTCTTTAGACTGTGAACCCCTACAAACTTTGGGACAGAGAACAATAATTTCTTTTCTATGCAAACTCCTTTGGACATTTTTTTGTTGGGAAGCGATATACCGGTATCAATTTGATACATGTTATTATTAATAATAATATTAAGAAATAAACAGAACTATTAACGGGCAAGCGGTTTTGTTCCTCTGCAAGTGGTCATCTGAGCAAGTCAGAACATTCTTTCTTTCTTTCTTTCTTTCTTTCTTTCTTTCTTTCTTTCTTTCTTTCTTTCTTTCTTTCTTTCTTTCTTTCATCCTTTAGTACACTCTGAAGCACTAGGAACAACAAGGAGCTGGTAATAAAACCTGATTGCAAGGTGCCCTTCATTGCAATGTCTCAGTGCATTTTGAAAAATGTAGACTTCAGGGCCAAGCATAATAGTACTGAAGCCAATACCCTCCTCAACGTTTAACAGAGGGAAATAAGAAGCTCTTAGCCATCATAAGGTTCAGAGGAGTGAGTGAGACTCTTCCAGGGAATCCGGTATATGCCCAGCCCCATAAAATAATGTCCTGAAATTATTCTAACCTGAAAAGATACATTTCCCTACTGCTGCTGAAGCACATTTCCACATAAAATGGTAAACTTGTACTGTCACATAGCATCTGACACTCCCAGTGCTCAAGTTTCGGAATGTCATAAACTCAATTCATGTCAATGTGGTGGTGTGATGCAATTCTCAAGGAGGGCAGAAAAACTATATTAGGTACAAACTAAGTTACACATCAGAAATTTGTACCCTGAGTAAGCAGTTGATTACTATTTATCGAGAGATGAAATGTGTGTGTGTGTGTGTGTGTGTGTGTGTGAGAGAGAGAGAGAGAGAGAGAGAGTGCACAAATGCATTCAGGCCCTTTAACTGAATCACTGTGTAGAAAAATAACCCCTTCTGCAGCACAAGTTGTTTAGTTCGTCCCTATGACCCCAGCTAACCTCTGTAATGAGGAGACGGCCAACTGGGCATGGGACATGAAATTCCAGACCATTTATCAGGAAGGGATATAGAGATGCCTGGGATAGTTTGTTGTGACAATGTTGCTGGGTTCCGGCTTAAGCCTATTTTCAGAGAAAGGAACCTTCATAATCAGTAGTTAATCAAGCTAAGTGGGGCAAAAACAATTAAAACAACCGTCAATGTGTTTTAAGCCTTCATTTCACCGGAGGCAAGCAAGGTGATTTGTCTGCGTTGCAGGGAGGGTCGCCCCCTTCCCTGGGCATTGAATGCATACTGGGATGTATTCTGAGGAAATATTGTGGTCAAAATACTGCCGTTTGTGGGTATTTGCATTTCGGCAAAAAGAAACCTATTGAAAAAGAGAATGTCACTACAACAGTTTTACTCCTGAGGCAAATAAGCCAAGTGCCTGTGTTGACTGAGGTGGTAAAAACAGAGTCATATAACTGGGACAAGATCATCTAGTTCTTG